>JAWNNJ010002200.1:0-1399432 GCA_035045125.1 Hypselothyrea guttata | reverse complement strand
CATTTTTTAATGGGTACCAATGCACGTTTAATCGATCGCCAATTAGTTTTCTCAAAAGCCCACACAACTCTGCTCTGTTTGTATTATGTTTTCCTTTTTTGTTGAAATATGCACAGCCATAAAAACTACATCAAAAGCGCTGCACATGAGTAGGCCAAGTGACCAAGTCATTTACACCTTGAGCTTTCGGACTAACAGCAGGTCAATTGAGCCGGGCCGCCTCATATTCTGTAGCCCCCTCCATCTGCTGGGAACACAGCAGGTCTCCTGTTTCTATGCCGGGCATTTGTGGGTTCAGAGCAGGACTAAATGCTGGACAACACAATTCATTGTGCGCTCCATCTCCTGCTGGGCGGCCACTCCACAATTTCTTTAGTCGGGCTTTGGAGTTGTTTCTGCTACACAAACTGCGAATATTTTTATTCTGTTCAGCCAGCTCTATGTATGCCATGTACTATTTTCATATATACGTATATATTTCGACCGCCTTTTTGGCTTTGGCCATTTTTGATCTGCTGCAGTAGCTGCTTGAGCTGCGGTTCGCTTTGGTTTGCAGCCGTTTTGGTTTTTACGGCACATGTTGCAGTAGTTTTTTACGTTTTTCAGATTTCTCGTTTTTTATATGTGGGGTATATGCACATATATATTTACAGAGCTTATCTTTGACCACACGTTTGTATGTTGGTAGAGCAAAATTGTTTTTGAAATTGAAAAATTGCAATACAAGCTGAGCTCTGGGGTCAGCTATAGAGTCGCTGTAATACAAAATAATGCGACTACCCCGGCACGCCCCCGCCCCCGCTATCACCCCTGTCTGATCTGGCAGCTACACTATATGATGTTGTTGTTGTATTTTATTTTATTTTTTTTATTCTCATGCAGCTGGGCATTTTACTTTTTAGTTTTTTGCCTTGCGCTCATTTTTCGTACGGCGTTTGCTTTTATTTTCTTTGTTTAGCATTTTCATTTTTCTGGAAGTGAGCGCAGCGCTTACATTTTTATAGTATAGGGTATATGGCATAATAGCTGCTCTAGTATATGTGATATATGCAGTCAAGCTATACATATACACACACACCTACATACATACAGCCAACAAGAGAAAGAGAGAGAGCTAAAGAATGCTTTGTATGAGCTTGCCTGGGCTCTGGCTCTTTCAAGGATGCTGCAGGTGCTCAAAAAGAGCTTTGCCTGCCTGCCATAATACCTAACTGCCATGCCGCCTTGCCTGCCTTTCTTGACTGCAAGTTATGCACATATTTAAATTAAGTGCTCTACATATATATATATATATATAAATATACACACCCACCGCCAAATTTAAGTGCAAACAGATAAAGCAACAGACATAAATAAATAATGGCTACAAGCGCAACACTAAAGTGTTATTAACCATTTAATAGACGTAAGCACCTGCTAAGTATAGAGCTTAACTTTAATGCAGTTATCTTTTTGATTGCCTTCCCTACAATGTGGTTAGTTGAACCGAGCCTATTGTGTGCATATTTCTTTGCTGAGAGTTCTTTTATTCAGTTTTCTGCTCTCACAAATTAATTATATACATACACCAGTTATCATGTTCAATTTGTATACTGGGCATAAATGGAGTTTTAAATAAACCTAAAAGCATAAATAGAAACATTTATGGTATTCCGATATTTATTATTTGAGTGATTATTTTATCTGCACTTATTAGCTGTAGTGTGTTTGTTAACCTCTTTAGAAATCTGATTATTTTAATTTAATCACGATTATGTTGTGATTAACTATTCAACTGTTGCGTGCTTAATTCCATTTTTTTTTATATTTCTAAGCAACAATGTTCATAATTATAGTGCAAATTGTTATTGTTACAAAACCATAAAAGCGGCTTGCAAATTAGTTGTGAAATTGAAAATATCCTATAATAACTAATGGTTTGTTCGTGGTAATTAAATGTGTATTGTTAGTGTTTTTTTGTTTTTTTAATTTTTAATGCAATCCCTTTTAATGTTTGCACAATCCCTTTTAATGCGCACAATTAATTTCGTTATGCTTTGTCGCCTTTGACATATCACTGGTTATCTAAAACACACTGCACACACACATGCACGCGCACATTTACGGGTTAAAATGGAACAATTTGCTAAAATGCCGAAGCTTAGAATATAATGCGGCATCGGGTCGATGTTCAGGGATTGTGTGCTGTGCCGAGGTGTAATCAACCTCAAACCTGCAACGAGCACCGGATATGCGCTTCGAATAATCATTGCATAATTATGGGCGTTTCGCATTACTTGTCGCGATTTTGCAATTTGCAATTTGCAAATTTATGCGCAAACGTAATTAAAATTATTTTAATTTACACATACGCACGAACGTACACTAAACTGACCCTAGCCAGGGTGAGGGAAATCGAGCGAGTTGGGCATAAAAACATTGACATAACATTGGAAATTAATTTTTAGCTTTGCTCGGCATACCCGAAAAACCATCAACAAATTGTCAGCATTTGCGTTTATTTGTTGATTTTATTTGCAAACTTTTTCGCACTCCTTTCCGCTTCCCTCGAAAATGCAGCGTTTTCATGTTTACACTAAAGCCAAAATGCATGTGGTTTGCTAGTTGTGGCCATACTCGATAAGATTCTCTATATATGGCTATGTGTGGGAGAACTGTTGGGTGAGTATGTGTGTGTTTTGGCCCGAACATATAGCCATGTGTACGTGCTTCGATTGGAACATGTTTAATTCGCCATTTCAATTCTATTTACTAATAAAATGGATTAGTTCAATATTTAATTTTGAAAGAGATAAAGCCCAGCAAATACATTTTTATATATTTATAGCTCTGACTACAACATACGTATATTTAATTATTCAAATGAATTATTTTAATTAGACAGCCAAAGTTGGCAATAAAAATGCGATAGAAATGCAAGATGAATGGAATTTTATATTTACCCATAAAATAGTTTAATAATTGTTAATTCGACAGTTCATTTAATTACCGAAATCTATAAAAGCTAATGCAGTCAAATTTGTAATATAGATTAGAGTATTTCATACACAGCTCGAGTTTACTCGAAATTGTAGATACCACGCCTCGTCCGCCCATATTTCAGGCAAGCCTGTATATATTGAATATATGTATATAAAGATCAAAAAGATATTCTAAAAAGTTTGTCTTAACTCCAATGTTAACAGCAAAATTCTATAAGTGTGATTTCAAAAAGCAAAGAAGGCTATTGATTTTTGTAACTTGATCGTCGTTGCCTTATTGTTAAATTATTTTAGCTTTTAATTCCAGGGAAATTTTAAATTTTTTAATTAGAAATATAATATACAATAAATAAAATATTAAAAATCTAATTTTCTTCAAGTTGTGGATCAGTTAAAACCTATATTAAATTGTGTCGGTCAAAATGGCTATCGGTAATCTAAAGACGGATTGAAGCGGATTATTAAATTGTATGGGAATTGCCATGGGCACTGTAAGACAGCAGATTGTGGTATATGCGCCCTATTAAGTTAGATATATGCAACGTATATATATATATAAAGAGAGAGAGAGAGGGAGAGACAACGATAAAGAGGGAGACAGAGATACTGTGGCCACCAATTAACGCATTGTAGTGTTTCCACGGGCAGCGTAATGTGCTCTCATGTTTCAGTTGGTCTTTGTGAGTACGAAGATGAGTGCGTATGTGTGCGTGTATATGTGTATGTATGTATGTAGAGCTATGCATGCCATCTATGTATATAAATTTCTCTGCGTCTGTCTCTGTTTGTGTAGACGGCACGCATTGTGTGTTTTCACAAGAGAATGCAATTTAAATTGCATTAAAATTGATTGAATTCATAGTATGCACTTGCCGTGCGTGCTGTCAACTTGTGTGTGTGTGTTTGTGTGCGTGTGTGTGTGTGTGTGTGTGTTATGTATGTGGGCTAGCGGCATCCTTGTATCGCTTGTTTACTCTGAGCACCGTTAAGTGGGCAGTCGGCTTTAAACATTGTTTATACACACATATACACACACACACACAGAAGCATCTTTGAGTCACAGCACTTAACCTGTAGGCCAGCAATAAAAATGTCTACCGGAAATAACGAAAGTCATTTAAGCATGACTGTTCCATGCATTTATATAATGCGGAAAGCGAAGGCACAAAAGTTCTCTAGGCTAAAAATAAACCTATATTTGTGTATGGGTGGGAATAAAAATGTTACATTTTTTTAGAACGTAATGGAACAGGTTACACAAAAGTCAAGGAATAAGAAATCAATCAGGTTTGTTATATACTTCAAAAGGAATAGAAAAACTCTAAGAAAATACAAATGAATCACAAACTACTAAAATATTGAATAGACAAAGACTTTATGTAAAAAGAAAGGCATGTAAATGGTGGAAAGGAAAGTTATGTGAGAGATTGCGTTAAAGTTAAGATGACCTAATATTTGTAAGTACCTATATAAAGAGTATACATCGCGATTAAGAAAAAGCGAAATAAAGTCTTAAATGTTGCCTTAGCTGTTTAAGTTTTGAAACAATTGGCAAAGGTCCTATTCTAAATAATAAAGCCCGGACCCTACGGAAATACGTGTTGCTTTAATGGTTCGATTATGAGGAATAAACATTTATTTTGAAAAAAAAAATCCTGTAAGAATGGATCCAATTAGTAGGACGCGTCAGACTATAATATATGCAGCATTATATATTTTAAAAATAAAAAGCAATATTGTTTCTTTAATAACTTCTGGGCGTCTCAAGATAGATATATAAAAAATGCTATAGATATTCTGTACCTGCTTTGAATTAACTTGATCTGAGAATGGAATACACTCATCTGCATACACAAAAAGTTCAAGTCACAGATTTAATGGGTAAGTGTCAATCGGTCACATTCAATAAGAGAACGTTGTGCAACAATAACAACTGCAACGAACAGGCAGCAACTTGCAACCGCAGAATTTAACAAAGGTTGCAATTTAATGTCCACGCAGGCGTGGGAGAGCATAAAACATATATTACTATATGCATATAGGTTCGTGTATAGTGTGTGAATGTTGCTGATGTATTTGAAGCAAATAAATCGCAATAAATATTAACGGTACTTGGCATAAATTTGCTACGTTAAAACTTTTTGCGTGTGTTTTTTATTCGCACCCGCCCGAACAAAGGCTGCAATTAATTGGGTTCGATATGTGGAGGAGCGTGAAAGGGATCAAGTGGTGGGGGCGGAGGGAGCGGAGGGATGTCAAATGGAGAGCCAATAAGCATATGCATTTATTCGTAAGCCATTCGTGTTGTGGCTTTTGTGATTTTGTTGCTGTTGTTGTTGTTGCTGTTGCAACGCGACAATTAATGCGCATTAATGAATTATTAATTTGTGTGCAGCGCTGCGCTGCAGCACGCCCAAAAGTATGCAATTAAATTCTATTTGTTAATTTATGGCCGCCGCCAAATATGCATTGATTATGCAAATGGAATTGGTGTTGATGTTTCGATTTGTTTCCGATATAAGCGTCCAGTAGAGACCCTACCTCCGCATACAATCGTGCTTAATACAGGTCTTAACCCAGCCTTAATCATCTCACATTAACATACATTTGCGAATGCTTAACTGTGGGCGTGTTTCTTTTATTTTAAGCCTTTTGCCAAACGCGTTAATAGTTAATGGCACAATTGATATTTGCCCGGTGCTTGAGTTGCGATTTTCCATTTCGTGCCAAACTGACGTTGTTTTTAATTAATAATAATTTGCTTTAATCTTGCGTTTAATTACATTTGATTGCCTTTTGTTGCCCGTTGTCGGTTGCCTTGGCATTTGCACTTGCCAGTTAATTAATCCTAATGAATAAATGGCCAGCTGATTGCCAGTGACAATTCGATAATAGCTGTAAGACAGGTTTTGTGTCCCAGCACTTACTTATTATTCTAATTGCTATTAATTTGTCGCAATCGCAATATACACCAAAGGATAACACAGCCCCGAAAGAGTTCGATACGTAATGGGAAAAATTAAAATGAAACTGATAACAGATTCTTAAGATTAATTTAATGTGTTGACTACAAAAAATTACACTACATAATAGGGGGATAACACTGGGCTATCCACCGAAGGGGTTAATTATTGTTTTAAATTAATATTAATATTAATATTTTTAGTGTGAAATCAAATTATTTTGTGAAAAATATCGTGAAAGAATTAAGCTTCTAGGTGTTATCGTTTGGGCTTTATATAAATAGATCCTAACTGATTTCTAACGCAATATAATGCATAAAAAGCAAATATGCATTAGTCAGATGCAAAAATTTTGACTTTAGAGCCGAAAATTTTTTTTTAAGAAACTTTTCAATGAATTTTTTGACCCTACCAAGGTCCAGGGGTATAGCGAAATTTTGTTAATGTTTGTTTCAGAACCCCCTTATATGTTATACAATATCCACTTGGAAAATCGCAAGATATTTGCTTGTGTTCGTCTGTAGTTACTTCAGCTGCTTTTAGCGGTTTTAATTTATCTGGGGTTTAAAGCGAACTGATGCTGATGAGATGTGGTCGCTCTTTCGTACGCCCCTAAGGTAAGGCCCATTAGCTTTTAACGCTATTTCGTAATCTTTTTCTGCTGCAAGTATCGAGTGAGTTGCAAACTTTGCAGCTGCATCTCGTGGATTAACACAGGAGGTTGGAAGGTGCGATGTTAACCGCGAGTCGATAACTTCTGGTTGTAGTAGTGATAGTAGTAGTTGTAGTTTGGCAGCATCTTTTGTCGTCATCGTGGCGACCATAAAATTCCCCCGTCAGCTGCCGCTCCATCCCTCCCCCTCTCTGCCCCTCAGTGATCCCCCTTTTGGCTTGGCTGGCAGCTAAAAGTTTGTGGTGCTAAAACATTTGTAGGTGTAGCCAGCATGTCCAATGCTGCTTACTTCTTATTTCCCAGTTACATGTGGTGCCTCCATATCTAAGATACAATGCATACATACATACGCGAATGTATGTACGATTGTGGGCATGTATTGTTGCTCTCTTATTCACATGCTCGCATTGAAATTGTAAATTCTGTTGCTGTTGCTGTTATTCGAGAGAAGAAAACGAGCAGAAAAATCAACAAACAACAGGCAAAGTGCCGATTTGTTGTTGTTGATTCTCTAGGTGTTGTTGTAAACTGTATGTTTTTGTCTTACAATTTTTTGTGTTGGTATTTTTTTTTGTTCTCATTGTTGGCTCAACAAAACTGTTACTTGTTTTTTCAGGCTACCATTTTGCTTATTTTGGCCTGAACACACACACTCTTGCCTATGCGGGTGTAGCTACAAGGTAAGGCAAGTATAAGTAAAGAATAATATAGCGTACAGTACTTGAATTCCTACTTCTTATCCCTTTTCCCTTGCTCTGCTCATATATTCGCCAGGATAATGGCAACAGCGCGAGACGCCGTCTATCCGAACATCCGCCTGCCCCTCTCCCCCTCTGCCAGGATCCAAATTTATGCCATCCGTATTGGTTTATACAAATTTAATGAATACACATATTGTTATACGTGCATATACAATATATCTCAGAAGCAAACAAACAAACATAGATAGATGTGAGTATGCTCTTTAGCTATTGTAATGCCAGGGTATTTATGCAGCATCATCTATTAAGGCGATTTGTATTACTGCTAGTATTTTGTGTTATATAAGATATGTTTAAAAAATTGCAATTATTTAATAAAGCTAAAGATTCCATTTTGGTATGTCGATTTTTCACTGTCGGATAGAAACAGCGGAGATATGAAACAACAACGACTGTATATCTTTAAATGCTGACTTATGCATAGTAATTCTACATATTGTTGTTGATTGATTTATTCTGATTTATATAATTTTATTGTTAATTAAAAGACCTGAAGAAAACCTTTCATTTAGGCGACAACCAACGATTACAATTTTTTTGTGGAATTAAATTATGAAAAGGAACACAATTAAGTTATGAGTACAATTTATTTAAACTAAAATAATTCGTTTTGAATTGACTTAAACAAAACTTATTTTGCTCTTCCATTTTCAAAAAACTTAAATATATCCCTTGAAAAACAAGTCAAAAATGTATAGCTGCAGTTGTACATACAGATGTTGTTGCACGAGAGGAGTTTGGTTTTTTTGTTAATTTTCCAAACACGTTTTGCGGCAGGCGAATAAAGCGCAAAAAATTTGTTACGGAGTAAAACAAATAGAAAGTCGTGGCTAACAAAACTGAAAACTAAATAAAAATAAAAATATAAAATAAATAAGCGAAGAAATATATATGTATATAAAGTATAGTAACTAGCGTTGTAGTTTGTTTATGTTTAATGCACGTTGCAGCTTGATTGTATATGTGTGTGTGTGTGTGTGTGTGTGTGTGTGGGTGTGTGTGTGTGTGGGTGTAACAAAGTTTTGCTTAGCTTAACGTGTGTCCTTGCGACGTCGTTACAGCATGTTGTTTTTGTTATAGTTGCAGTTTTTGTTGCTGCTTTAAACAAAGACCGCAGGCACAGCGCGAAGCAAGAAACAACAGAAAACGAAAGACGAGAGACGAGAGACGAAAGAGAAGGCCTGAGAGAGAGAGAGAGTAAGAGCAAAAGTCTTGACTGACAGCCTTCTGAGAAGTGCGCGCTGTGAGCTGAAACTTTGCGTTTTGCTTAAGTGACGACGTGTGACAAGCGACGGCCAGGCCTTGCCAAGTTCTCAGCTCTTCTCATTTTTTGTTGGCCGGAACTTTTAATATTTAAGCCAGCCAGTCAACCAGCTAGCTAGTTCCCGCAACGAAAGAGTCTGCCCAACTAGCTGCTAACAAACACAAAAACAACCAGTAAGAACGGAGCAGATCAGTCAGGCGGAAGGCTGCAGTCGAACGCATCCGACAGTAGGAGACACTGAACTTTTTGTACATATGCATACAAACACACACAGAGGCACACACACAATGTAGCGTAAGCATACGAGAAAGCAGCAAATTGTCTGTTGCATATCTTCGCTGTTTTCCATCCGATCGTAATGCAATTCAAAGTGTAGATAGATGATGCCTATAGCTACCAGAACGATAAATTTATCCTTATAATTGTAGCTGCAGTACCTATTTGCGATTTGCGTGGGAAGGAGCGAGGTATCGAAAATATAAAACAAACTTGAAGTGGATACTGAATAGAAGAGCCCAAATAAAAAACACAATTTCTATAGCTCTTCTATCTTGCGCGACCTATGTATTCATACAGATAGGCAGACAGACAGACAAACGAGCAGATGGACATGACTTTGTCGACTCAGCTCGTCGTTCTAATCAAAAATATACCTTAAGGAGTTAAATTTTGAACTTGCACTAACTTAATAGACCCTTTAGTACTTTTTCAACGTACAGGGTCTGAAAACGAAAACAAGAAGCTCACGAGCAGCAGCAGAATACACACACGTGGCCAAAAAATAAATTCCTTTGTTTTTTTTTGCTTGTGAGTGTGTGCAAGGACAGCAGCGTCGTGGCTCTGGTCGAAGTTGCAATTGTCCCCATGTGCCGCACATGGAAGGAGTTGCCAGTTTGCTGGTTGCCAGTTTCATGTTGGCTGCTGTTTTGAAGCAAAGTTGCCAGAGTTAGCCACAGGGCGTTAGAGTTGTCCTTCTACTGTAAACACTCTCTTCCCACTCCTTGTTCTGCATCAGCGCCTTTGCCATACAGTGGGAGGTCGCATATCTCTCTTACACGGCTTCCACTGATCGAATGTATTGGTGAATTGCGCATATCGAAGGAAATGCAAGCAATAGCACAGTACTAAGGGAATAAATCTAGAATATGTCTTAACATGAAAGTATGATAACAAGTCTAGAGCGTTAAGTACAAAATTATAAAAAATATATTTATGATAACAACCTTCTACTTATGATGAATTTTACGTTTATCATCCGGTTTTTATGAATTTGTTCGGAAAGGTCGGGTGGCTCTTTTAGTTTTGAAATACAAATGATTTAAATGCTGATTCAATAATTTTAATACTATTTTCCAAAAGAATACATTTCCATATTATTGGACATAAAGTAAAATCATAATAATTGTAATTCAGAATGATACATTTTTTTTTGTTTTTAAACAAGGAGAGTAATCATAACGTCTTGCTTTTAATATTGCTCTCTATTTTATTCAGTGTAATTTAAATATATAGAAAGTTTTTGTTCAAATATGAAAAATGCTAAGTTTGAAATAATAAATAAAAATAATAATAATAAATTCAAGGAAATATCAACAAATAAGTGTAGATTGATTGAGTTACGTACCTGGAATAAAAATATTTTAAATAGTCTTTAAGTGAAGTTCTTAACTGTTACTTCTGACCTAAAGATAGTAATTAATAAGTATTATTCTATAGAATATGCACTGACTTTATTTAAACTAGGAATGATGCATGACCTACAACTTACAGTTTAGAGCTACAAAATACAAAACAGGATGCACTGTGCAGCAATCATTTTTGTATGAACTGACCGAAGAAAGTCTCTCAACTGTTACATGCCAAAACACATACATATATACCTTTGCCCCATCTAGAACTTTGTATGTGATATGTGTGTGAGTAAGTTGGTTATTTGCTAAGCTATACATAAATAACTTTCAATAGATGGTTAATAATTAAATTATAAGTTTTTAACGGAGCACAGCTTCAGACCGTTGTAGCCTTGCGGTGAGAGGAGTTCCTGGACATGCGTCCAACTGCTGGAAATGGGTTGGAACTGAGGAAGAAGTGCCAAAGGGGGAGGGTTGAGGCTAAGGGGAATGGTCAGTTGAATATCTTGGCTAGTTTGATGTGTTGCGGTTGCCATTTGTAGTTTGATTAATTAATGGAATGCGGCCAGTACGCTGGGATTATTGGTTCTGATCTGGAAAAGGGTACACTTGAATGTTGTTTATGTTGAGAAGGGTTGCCAGAGGTACAATTGATATATGGAGTCAGATATGTATCATGGTGTTTGGTGTATTGATTTATGGATTAACACATCATCACTCGCACGCATCAGTTACGACCTAGTTTAATGCATTGTTCTGATTGCGAATGCTCTTCGTTTAATTGAGTGTTTGATTTAATTATAGGCCATTTAAATACCGCGGCGTCGTTGCATCATTAAGCATTGATTACGCAACCTGATTAATTAGTTGCCTTTCACCACAGAGACACACCCTCGCACGCCTAACGCGATTCTCATGTGATAATGCCATAAAAGTGCGTATAATTATGTAATTGTTAGTTTGCTATCTCTGCAGCTCAAATACCGATTGAGGCACGAATACAGATTGCTGAGTGAGGTAGTAGGAGACTTTTAAATACCCTGTAGGCTATTTAAAAGATATTTCATTTATATATTATGTGTAAGGGATATTTAGTTTCCTCACTTCATGATCATCATAACAAAAGTATGACTTCAAGTCTTTCCTAATTATATACTTTTTGCCTACATCCAGTTTATTATTTATTTACTTACAGAGTATACTCCCTCACACACTCTGTTATCGGGTCATGTGGGTTGTGTGCTCTCGGAAATGCTACTCAACTGAGTTAACAAAATGTTTAACGCTGTTTAGTGTTAACTTTGTGAACTGTGTCTGTCAGCAAGTCCATCATTTAGTCAGTCAGGCACTCAGTCATGCAATCAATTTGTCAGTCTGCACTCAGTCTGCATCAGTCGCTGGCCGCAAAAACCGCCGCCTCATGATTTAAATTTAATGCAACTTTTGCTTTTGCAGCCAAACTGTCGTTGGTCATACTATCGCATAAGCCAACAGGCAACAGCCAACAGCCAGCAGCAATGCCAACAACAACTAGTGGGGCATGGCTAAAAAACAGCTAACGTAATAGCTATAAAGTCATGTGCTACAGCCGCGCCACTTCCGGTGGTGCAGCATTAGTGGAAGCGGGGACTCCCCGAACTCTCAGGGCACGGGTCTCGGTGTGGAGTACTCAGGACTTTTGCCAGCTATTTGGTCACTGCACTTAGTGCACTTCCTTTACTCACAGCAGCAGCAGCAACAGCAGCAGCAGCAGCAGCAACATTAGCGCTGGCATTGCTGGTGTTTCCCAGCAGAGCAGGTAGGGGGCAGGCGGAGGAATTGGTTTTTGCCCGTGCTAAGCTTTGTGCCGAGGCTGATGAAATGCCATGCTACGCGGTTGAGCGTTGAGATTTCCCAGCTAGTTTCATAGTAGCTGAAGCCATAGTCACATCAGCTCCCACACCACGTGGTCTGCGAGTGCACTGCTAAAAATATCATAGTATGTTCAACCATTCTTACATTGAACACAAATTTATGGATTTCCCATAGAAGTAAAAGCAATCGAATTAATTTTAATAGGCTTCTTATGATAAAGATTTGCTTTATTAGAAATGAACCCCATCAAGTTTGGTTCAGCATCTTGTTCCAGTTAGAAGTATAAAATATATGAAAATCAAAATTGAATACATATTGATATAAAACGCCCCGAGAATGCGTTAGTATTTTACAAATATATATGAATCAAATAACATAAATCAAATATCGATTACAGCTGTTTTGCTATGCACGGACTTTAACTAAAACCTAGCAGCACATTAAAGATCTTATAAATGCATTTTAATATAATCTAAATATTGTGAATATTTTGAGCAAGTAGAGGAAAGTTTAATAAAAGCTGATGTCTGTTAATAAGAATTAATAAACAAATTAATAAACTGAATCTTAAAACAAAAAATATTTTATTGAATAATTAGCTATTAGATATGTTTTTATTTAAATTAAATAACAAAACAATGAGGTTTCTGTACGCATATTTAGATAACAGGCTGAAAATATATTTATTCTCCATAAAATATAAAAATTCATATTGTTTTTATCAGTGTACCAAGTGGAAATTTGTAATTTATCTAAATGTTTGCCATATTTAGTAAAAGGCATGCCAACTTGCCGCTAAAATAAGTTCATATTTGAACTGGGGATATGAGTTTCTTGTACTGCGAAATAAAATAAAAATGTTGAGCAATTCTGTGTGCTGCTTTAAGCTTTCCATTGAGTAGTATAAGAGTTAAACCGTTAGCTTACGCATTTCAAATATATTCTAATACGAAATACTGCAATTAGAATCCACATAATACGAAGCCAAAGCGCAGGCGCGAGTTCGAAAACAAAACGGAAGAGAAAGAGCGGAAAAACTCGGGAGCGCCGGCCGCCATGTAAGAGAGAACTTACAGTTGGCAGCACTGTAAACGAACTGTAAAGCCAAGCTGTGTATATGTATTAGTGCATGTAACTGGTAACGGGGTAAACGCAAGTAATTATGTGTATAGTAGGGCAGCTTCATTTATTTTTGTTTATTTCTGATACAATAGAATATTATTAGTAAATATAGCTTCTAAATTTATGTAGCTGATTTACCTAATAAAATGTTTATATTAAAAATTACTTTAAAATATTAATTTAGCAGCAGAAAATGCTTACACTTAAACTAAAATATTATTAAAATTATTATTAATTAACAGAGTTGGTTGTATTTTATATTATTCTCTAAAATTTACTATTTTATTTACAATTTATTTACTTACATTGCATCTGCTTAGCAGCCTTGCTTCTTGGGTAAGGTCGTGTTCAGGCAATGTTAAGGGCTCGAGTTGATATAATTTTTTTTTGCCTTTGTGCAGCGTCGAACATAATTTCCGACTTTGGCTTTAGCTCCTCTAAACAGCTGCCGAGTAGGCAAAGAGCGGACCAGCTCTCGCTCTCTTGTTCCGCATCAGAATGAGAGAGCAAACGAGTAACTAGAGCACAGTAATGGGATCCACCAAAATGGAAGGTGGAATTTGTTTGATTTGTGAGGCGCAGATTGGTCCATTTATTGAGGTAGGGCAAAGCATGATTTACATGGTAAAGATTTACTCAATCACGCGATTAACTTAGTTTTTGCAAGTTTTCGCATCTGTCTGTCTGTGGATTAAATAAACCATTGAAGCCAGAAATAATCTCATTCATGTATGGAGTCCATTTTAAAATTAAAATTCCGCTGATCGGCATTCGCTAACATAAACAGATAAAAGTTTGCCATGGGAACTTTTAAACTTTTGATAACATTTATCTATGACAAAAGTAAAAAACAAAAACTTTAATTGTAGGTTATGATATATCGAATTATGAATAGAGGGAATGGTAGATCAATTAAATTAATTTTAAATTAAAAATAATTAAATAATTTTAAATTAATAATTGCATGGTTTTTTCTCTGAGTTTTAAGGAAATTTTCTTTAGTTCCGAATGCTTATTAAGAAAAAAATCTATCGTAAGGCATTTTATATAAAAAGTTTAAACTTTAATTTATAAGATTCTCAGCAACTTCATTTAATAATCAATTAAACATTATTAAATAGTTTCCTAGTTTAATAATGACATATATATATATATATGTAAATATAGGTTTTTTTTATGAAAGATATTACTAAACAATGACTGATTTTTGTAAATTCTGTTATAATGCTGTTTTATAACTTATAGCAAACCATTTCATCCAATACAAAAAAACAAATGTCACCTGTATGATATGAGCATCACATGCTGTCGCTCGTGTGAACTTCATCCAA
Source organism: Hypselothyrea guttata (assembly GCA_035045125.1). NCBI lineage: Eukaryota > Metazoa > Arthropoda > Insecta > Diptera > Drosophilidae > Hypselothyrea > Hypselothyrea guttata. The sequence continues at coordinate 1,384,852 of JAWNNJ010002200.1, read as the reverse complement.
AATGGCACAAAATGAGCTTACCTTTTGCGCTCGTGGAAATCGGTTATAATACAGATCGGCTTATTTTATTCAAGTAACTGCCAGTTTTCACTCAAAGTAAGCTTGCATACCACAAACAGACGCTGGCTGCCACTCACATAGCTACAATTAGAGAATACTGGTTACTTACGCAGTGTGAAAGCTTCGTTCAGTTGCAGCGTAAAGTGCGGCACAGTTACTATACAAATATACTACGTACACTCACACACTTACACACTCACACACTCAAACACTCTTACACTCACACAGAGATGGGCTCGAAACTCTCCCGATGCGCTTCGGATGTCGGGGGTTTTCGAACTGGCGCGACACGAGGTTGCCAGCTAAGGCGAACTACGAGGTGCGTGGAGTCGAGGACAATGGCGGATACTCGAGAGCCGAGAATGAACTCACACTCACACACATACACATATACAGACGCAGGCTCGGCTGTCGGTGCGGCGAGTTCGAAAATGCTGCACGAATGGCGATGAATGAAAATCGCTTTAGTACTGAAAAGGTCGTGGATTTGTGTAGTTGTCGTGTGCGCTGGGCAGCTCTGTCGCCGCCATTGCCATCGCCATCGCCGTCTTCGTCGTTGCCATCGCCATCGCCATCGACATCGACATCGAAATCGCCATCGCCGCGTCGTGTTGTCTGTGTGTGGTGCGGTCGCTTATCGCTCAAATACTAGAGACCGCCAAGGCAAAGAGTCGCACGCGTTGACACGTTATTCGGCTGCTGAATGGCAGCAACAAAATACAGCAAATTGCAAAATTATTAAAGCATTGCAAAGCAACGAATCTGTTCAACGAATGTGCTAAATCAGTGTGGCAAAAATATCAGTATAATTCACAGTGATTAATTGTTGAATGTGCATGTGTGTGTGCGCGCTACCTGTATGTATGCATGTGTGTAGCCAGTGCACGTGCTAAGCAACAAAAAGCCAAGAAAAAGGCATCCATTGGAAAAGCAAAACATTCTTTTGAGCTCCACCTTACTCTTTTGTGTTGTTATGCAAATTGCGTTGCCCGCTTCAGGCACAACCAAACAACAACAACAACAACAACTGACAGAGTGTGTGTGTGTGTGTGAGTGAGTGTGGGTGTGTGTGTAGTATGTGTGTGCGTGGCATACTTTGCGGCGTACGCGCCCACAATGCATAAATCAAAATACACATTATTGAGTCATAAATAAAGTTCGCATCGCATTGCGCTTCGCTACTTTAAATAAGGCCCGCAGGCAATACGGCAAGAGGAAAAGAAAATTGATGCCGCCGTCGCAACGCGTACACTGCCATATTTTTTGCTCAATTGTTTGCCATTGATCCCGCACCACAGTTCGCACCACCTCCACCTCCACCTCCCCGCGCCAGCACCCAGCAATGCTGCGCCTTCAAACCGCCTGCCCAATTGATGATGCGTGCGTCTCGTTTGTTGCATAAAACTTGCTCAATGCTCACACGCCCTCAAAAACAGCAACAAAAACAGCAAACATAACAACAACAACAACAACAGCAACAGCAACAACAGCAACCACAACAACAACAACAATAACAAACGAGCAGAACAAGAGTCCCTCGGGCTGGTTTTATTACAAAGGCCGTAAAAAGCATCCGAAAAAAGGCACAAAAAGCGGAGTAAATGCTACTGAAAGGATACAACTCCGCGTCCTCTGTAAGTGCATGCATACAATATACGTAGACTCCTTTAGCTACTTAAATATTCTGTAAATATCCCAACAACACAATACACCATATATGCGCACATGTATTGACGTATTTTCGCCTCTGCCAAGCAAATGATTGTCTTAAATAAAATGTACTTCATGCCAAAAGAGATTAACTTTATTATCAGTGTTGCCGAATGCCAAAGTATGCGGAAACAGGCTTTCCGGTATGCTCTCTGTAATTTGGAGTTCCCCAATCTCTTGAAGCATGAGATTATCTATGTTATTCAGGTTTCGCTGAGAGTTTTCTTACCAGAACTACGAGATCTAGTAATAGTCTAACTAGATTATTGGATTTAATGGCTTCAATAAAAAAATTCTACAAAAACCTTAGGCATTATAAGTAAGAATTTTATAAATTTTTGTGTAAGCGGCATAGATGAAACATGAAAAGAAATTGTGTACCATGCATAGGGTTTCCTGCTATAAACCAAAAATGCAAATATCGCGCTTTCTTTCTAACGATGGTGTGAATTCTGTTACGATCGGATAAGAAACAGCGCAGATATGCTACAGAAATTAGCTGTACTAGGCTGAAAAGGGTATATTTAATTTGAAATAACCAAACTACAGAGCCTTCAAATCATGTATACTATTTATGGGGCCAAACACTCGAATTTAATTAATTTAATAAATATGAAATTTATTAAAATTGGTCCTCGATTGCTTTTATGGAAGCTATAAGATATAGTCAGCCGATGTGGCCAAAAGATCCTTAATAAAAGTAATAAAATATTAGGCGATTTGAGCTACAACTGTACCTCTCTCAACAATCTGTTGTTCCCGAACAAATTCTTGTATATTAAGAGTATTGATGGCTGCTTTCTCCTGCTCTCTCTACTAAGTGAAAAAGTTCGCCCAACTTCGTGAAAAGGCAACACATGCCGTAAGAAAGACAGTGTTAATAAAAGGGGTTTTATTTCAGTATTAATTTTCAATTTGTCAACAGAATAAAAAGCAATATTGTTTTGGTTTTTCAGAAGTTTTAAAATATTCAAAAATTCTAATATTATCTTTAAACCAAACGAATGTTTTCCTGCTTTTTATTAAGTTTGTTTGATAACTAAATTTCCTGAAGATTTGTTCTAAAGCGAAAAGCATACAATGCGCATTGGTGGCACGCTCTGAGCTCTATCTTTAGCTTTTGATCCGATTTGCTTGAATTATTTATGCAACGCTTACATGGCGTATACGCAACTTGTGCTTTTCTGTGTCAAGTCGAGTGTCGACTACGACCGAATTTTGAGTCAGTTTGTGAAGTGCAAATGCAAGCTGGCATTGCGTCTAATGTCTGTCTGTCAGTCGAAGCGACTGTGTCGCTCGGGACGGGTCTGGCCAAAAAAAGTAAGCCATGAAAATCATATTAAAATGCTGTCTGTGCATAACCTACTTTTTATTTCAGCTACATGCAAGTTTCTCCATTTCTCTCTGTTTCTCTGCTTCTCTGCTGCTCTGCTTCTCTGGCTCTCACGCTCGCCTCATGCATGTTTGTACATTGTTGCTGTTTCACTTTTGCTGTGCACATCTTTGTGCACACACAAACAGCCAAATATACACACACACACACACACACACACACTCCATGCAAACTAACTGGGTGTGTGTGTGTGTGTGTGACTTTGCATTGCTGCAGGCGCTTGCCAAATGCGCTTTGTGTTGGCGCCATTGTCAACATGCTGGGAATATTTTGGCATTTTTTGGGCTCAGTCAGCGCAACGTGGTTTGGCTGAGCGCCAGTAAAGGCTGCTGGATTCAAAGCTCGCCTCTGATTTTGCAGTTTAAATTATTAAAATACCGCCAGGGCTTAAGATTGTTGAAACTTGCACATAAATCACATAACTGGCCAGGGGACAACCTGGCGTATGCGTAACTTTAAAGCTGTCGACGGCGCTGAAGACACGCGGGGGCGAAACGTATATAAGCACATTTTGGGTGCTTAAACTTTATACACACATACACACACACACACACACACACACACATTCACAGCGAAGTGGACCGAATCGGGCCATAACTTTAGAGCAAGTTTAATGCAGCATGTAAATATTGTCGTGGCACACGCAAAACTTTCACTGCTCCTTTTGTTGACAAGCCTTCAGGACGAGGAATACGAGGCATAGGATGTCTAACGGAAGATTTATGTTTGTGTATATACATATATTTTATATGGCTTGACAATGCTGACACGTGTGCTGACCGAAACTGAAAACTTTTACTATTAATTTGAATAGTTGATGACTTGATGAGCAAATGAGCTCTGCGTGTTTCCAGTTCAACACAACACAATACACAACAAAAATCGATGGCCTTTTCTACCTAAAGAGTCTAAATCCACACAGATTCAGCAGCTTAGCCGAACTTTATACTGATAACAAGAACATTCGAGCATTCGAGCATTGCAATTGAAATGCCTGAGCAGTCAATTACCTCGCCTTGGCTATCGCATTACAGCAAAGGGCAAATACTCTGGGTGTGAGTTGTGGCAATGAAAAGGCAAATAAAAACAAAAAACCAACACGAAAGGGAAATGAAAATCAAAAGAAAAAGGCAAAAGGGAAACGAGAAGCGAACGAGCAATAGAAATCAAAGTGGCAGATATAAGCAAATAATCCATCAAGTGGCATTAACTTGAAACAATAAATTTCACACAGCTGCCGCTGGTGGTTGAGGCGATTGAGCAGGTTGAGGTGGTGTGTGGTGGGGCTGTGGCAATTGGCTTACTCGGAACAACAACAAGTTCAAGCAGTCGGCACTTGAAGTGCTTGGCTAATCAGGTTTCAATTGCCTAACACACACATACACATCGGCATGCCGTGATTCCCATTCAGTTGGCTACTTGGCAAGAGTTTTAGACTTGTTGGGCTTGCGGATTGGTAATCAAAGCTACCAAATGGCAAATGGCAAATCAAATCTGCGCTTTGATTGTACTTGATGCCTAAAAGTACATACAAAACTTGTGCACTGCATTATTAGCGGCATTTTTTTTCAAACATTTGCTTTCAGTCTAGACTGTTCCCATGTTCACTTTGTTATTTATGTGCCTATGTGTGGGCAGCTCAAGTTTCAATAATATCAAAGTTTTATATTGACTCTGGTGCTTGGATCAACTTTAAGGGTAGGCAGCTTAGAAGCAACTTGAAATATGACAGTAAATAAGACGATTTAAAAGCCAACTTTTGGTCTTTAATCTTTAAATTTGACAAACGAGAATATTGTATTAATCGTCCAATTTTCAGCATGATTCGTCTGCGTATCTTAATTTTAGGCATTTAAAAAAATTAAATTTAAACGTAATTCCATTTGTTTGCTGTTAAACAGTTTATTAGTTTTTCGAGAATCTTTATTAAATAATATAATAATAAGCCCATTATTTTAAGTGAACGTATTCATTTGCTTTAATAATTGTAAGTTAAATTATACAAAATAGTGCATCTCTTAAGCATTAAAGAATTAGTTCGGGGTGTATAGTAAAGAAATAAATATACCAAATATATTAAATATAATTTTAAACATACTTATTTAATTTTCTTTAAAATGGTTACAGATTATTGATTCCGTAGTACACATTTGCTATGGTTTAATTCTGTAAATAACTAAAATATGTAAAATTAAAATTAAAATTATAAATTTCACAAAGGATTTACTGGGCACGGTTTCTTGCCTTCAAATTGAAGTACATATTTCCATGTTGTAGCCCAATTAATGCTGAATGAAAACTTGTATTGAGTCGTAAAAATATGTTTTATCTCAACAATCGCACACACGTTACAATGATACACCTTGAATGTTGGCTGCACCGGGCTGCATCTGCAGTTGCTGCATTATTCACACAACTTGAGTAACGGTAATGTATTCCTTCGTATTGTTCGTTAATTTGCATTTTAAACCCATGTTGTTGAGCTTCGATTTAACATGGATCCCGAAGCAGTTGCACTTGTCATTGCTTTTAATTGGCGAAAAATTGTTTTTAAATGCCAGACGATGCATGTAGTCTGAACGATAATGGCAATTGGAATACTTTTTCCTGCTGCTCGTTGTGTTGCTTTTGCCAATCAACAATCAAAAGGTATGGGTTTTTGGGTTGAAATTAGTTCGGGTTGCTTTCTGCGGAAAAAAGAGGCAGCTCAATTCTTAATGTTGACCCAGGCAAGCAAAAACAAGCTGGCAACAGAATGAAAATAATAAACACAAAGGCGCAAAAATGCCAAAACAGAAGCTTAGCTAACTTAACCCACAGTAGCTGAAAATGTGAACTCATTCAGATACTCGACCCAAATCTGCGGCCCAACAAGCCCAACCGAACAAAACAGAACAAAACAGAGCAAAACAAAACAAAACAAAATACAAAACACAAAAAACCAAGAAATGCAACAAGAACTCTGCCAGCAGCAGCAAAACACTCTAACCAGCTTTTCACTCCAAGTTTGCTAACCAACTTTACTGGTCAGCCACATTTATACACACATACACACACACATACAGCCTCACCCTCTGCACGCTCTTCATACATTTTCTCATATAGTGCACCTGGGCTATATGAGGTATATTAGGTATTTGAATTAATTTCAAGTGGCCGAATGCCAAGATATTTCATTAAATATACAATTGCAACATTGCCATAAAGTGTAAGAAGCTTGCAAGTGGCTTAAAATATACTCCCATTTTGCCAAGTTGAATGAATAATGTATGAAACCCATAAAGTACGGCTACAATATCATTTTGTAATCCAGGAACATTATGTTATGCTATTTGATATCAGCACTGAAAACTTGCAGCTTTGAGATATATATTGTACTTATATTTTGCAACATTTATTAGTTAATATCTTAAAATCTTACAATTTTCCAAACCCATTTAAACTGTGGAAAAAGAATGAAATATCGTACAAGCCTAAATTTAAGCAGCAGATTTTTAAATTCGTAATTAATTTAATTATTTATAGTATATAATAAATTACAAAATTCAATTAAAAAATTTTAGTGTAAGCTTTAGGTCTTGATTGCATATTTTAATGTTTTAATTTAATAGTTTTTAGTATACAATAAATGTGCTAATGAGCACCAATAATCCCCAATAATAAAATAAGAGTTTACTAAAAAAATATCTTTCTGGGTGCAGACTAAATATAAAATTTTTGTAATCTTCTGTTTATTAAAAAAAATGTTAAAATCGTCAAAAAGACTTTTAAGATTGTTTATAAAATTTCGAAATTACAGGGTATAATTGCAGTTTTCCCCGTCTGTTTAAGCACAGTTGGTAACCTCGAAAAGTGCGGCACGCTTCAGCCGGACTCAGTTCCTGTTTTTCTTTTTTGTGGTTTGCTGCTCCGTTTATTTTCTGCTGCTCCTGATGTTGCTCTCTGGCGTTCTCTTTTTTTACGGAGGTTTGCCCTGTTCCTCTGCATTTACCGTTAGCATTGTGGGTTGATGGTAGTCTGAAATTAAATCAGCCGGGGCGTGGGCAACTTAAAATAATAGCCATTGCTTATGTTTAAGTAAAATATGTACTTTACTCCAAAGTATTACACAAAATACGTAAGCTGCAGCAGATGCCATACAGATGCAGCTACACTTTACTTTTTATACACATTATGTTATGTTTTTTCTGCCTCTCTTTTGTTGGAGTCTTTTGTGCGCTTTTATTCATGGCTACCTGGCTGCATTTCTTATGAACCAGGGCCACAGACTAAGTCATTTGCTCCAACTGTCTGCCTCTTGGACTGCTGATGTGTTTGTTTTTCCTTCTGCTGCCCATTTGCATGTCCGTTAAGCAGCTTTTGGAGCTTTGGACTTTTACTGTTTATTTATTATAGTCTCACTAGTATAATATTCGAGTCTGATTGCTTGGCCCCATGCATATGCCATATAATTTGCTTGTAAATGATATTTATTTGTGCGCGATTGACGCTTGTCACACTCCAATAAAAACAATTAATAAATCGAATATGTTGTGTGTACCTTTCTCTATATATGTATCTGTGCATGCATGCGTATCACAATCTGAACCCTAGGGGTTATTGATTAATGGCCGCTGCCTCTGCTTCTACTGCCCAAAATCGCTACTTAATCTAATGGTTTGTGGGCCTCCACAGTTGACAAGGCCTGTGTTTGATTAGCCTGCAGTACACTCACTCGCTCATGAATACTATATGCGCTCGTATGTGTGTGATTAGCATTCATTTGAAGCAAATTTCATTATGGGTGCAACTGAATTATTCATTAAATTGATCAGCCGAATCACGTGCTGTCTGATCTGATTCCGGTTGCTGTTGTTGTTATTATTATTGCTAGTAATATGGAACATAATGGCATAATATTAATGCAAGTTATCTGATGTTTAGCTGCGATTTACCTGCTTCGCTGTTTGGGTTACGCTTAAAGCGACATATATAGTAATTGACTTATGACTTATGACTTGTGACTTGACTGATTCCAAATGAAACTTTGTAGGCTTTAATTAATTCTTCAAAACTTTTAACACATGTCTCAAATTGGTACTCACGCCTTCTTCCAATTCACACGACACATTATAAATTTATTAAATCCAATTTATTTCTACAAAATATAATGTGTTAAGTATATATGTAAGTACACTAGACACCAGAAATATTCAGACAAAGAGTTAACTTACTATTACCTAACAATACCTTGTACGATCAAAATTGCCAAAAAAAAAAAACGCGTCCATCTAGTAGATTTGGAAATAATTAATCTAGGAAATTCAGAAATGCTATGAATCTTTTTAAAATGGATGATAATCGGGTGAATCACTTTGGGCGAAAGTATATATCGGATATATAGGAAGCGTGTCAGATTCCATAAAGTGTATATATTCTTGATCATGGCGACAAACTAAGTCAACTTTACCTTGTATTTTTTTGGGTATTGGCGTGTGAAACCAGAAAACTCTAAGGGCTAGAGCAGAAATTTTCATAATGTAGACATATGAATATAGTAAGCAGAATTCCTCAATCCTTCAAAACCCTATAGCAAGCATAATATTAAATATGGAATGTAGCTATGCGGGATATATATGTGCCACCATTATATTTAACTATTCTAAAAAGCGCATTAAAATCATTTAATAAACACAGAAGATATTAAAGCGACAATATTGCAGGATTTGAAATGCTCGTCCACCCATTAAAACATTCTACAGAAAAAAGGAAGAACAAGCATTGCTGCCGTGCTTTGTATAATATTTTTTCTCATGTTCTCTAATGTATTAATTTGATTGAAGCTAGATAAAAATAATCATGCAAATGGGATAGCCCCCCCCCCCCAGAAATGCCATAATTTTGTTTGTTTAAAATATTACTTCAATAAAATTATTAGCCGCAATAAATCAAATAGATCGATGTATATGAAATGGGCAAATAAAAACTTCATTCAATTATCTAAAGAGCAAACCGAATGCCATGTTGTGCTTACTAAAATGAATTTGACATGTTTGACAGCTTGTCGGGCAGCCACAGAACAAAATCAAAGGCACAACAACAAATATCAGAAGCTGATAAAGTGAAAGTCAGGCAAACATACACTCGACAAATAAACAATCCTAATGTATACTCCAAAGTAGCGTGACAGACGCTTAACTCTTTAATCAGCATTGCTCTCTATGTAAGTATGAAAGAGCGTTTGTATGTGTTCTTCAAGGCGAATAGTTCATAGTTCTGTTGATTCTTTTTTCTAGAATTTGGTTCATAGTCACGCAACGTCATGCGTTGGGAAACATAGTGTATGTGGGCATAAAACGCTGACAGCAAGGCAAACAACTCAGCTCAGCTGGCTATTAAAAGCAAACACACGTAAAAAATAGTATAAAAAGCCAAGCGCCAAGTCGAGTCGAGCCCAAATTATGTGAGCGATGTGTGTGTGGCTTTGTGCGAAAAATAAAAAATAAAAAATATAGAATAAAGAGCAAAGGATTTGCGTTAACCAAACAGCATAAGCCACATGATGATGATCAGCATTACCTGCTGATAATCATGATAAGAAAGCTGATAATGACGACCACGCATACAAAGCAAGTAAGCAGCGAAGGCAAAATGACAGCAGGCAACAAAATATTTCCTGTCTGCACTTTAAGATTTCCTAGACACCCACAGATCGCATACACACAGCTCAAACTTGGCTGAAATTGAAAGCGTGTTGCATGTCAGCGACCCACGCCACGCCCCCTCGTCCCTTCTGGCCACATTCGCTTAGAAAAAGTTTTTTGCGCCTCATACAAGTATGAAAATGATGCCAGCACACGCATCTAACAGACTGAACATAAGTGTTTGTGTGAATGCGAGAGTGTGCGAAGGCTTCAGTGTGTATCCTTGTGTGTATGTGTGTTATTTGTGTGTGTGTGTTGGCTGGTAAGCACATCATTTTGCCTGCCGTTGCTGCCTTTGGATATGCCTCAGCTTTTTTGTATATTCCTCCACAATTTAGCGCGCTATCGAAATGAACTAGAAGTTGACTGTTGCCTGTTGCCAAACGCCATACAGGGAAACCCATATGCATGTGGTATATATACTAAAGATTCACATCGCACTGTGGTTCAAAATTACATTTTTGCAGCATTACTTGATATTTGCAAGTCCAATTGCTCGATTCTGCTGATCATATTGGTCCTTATAGGACTGTTTCTTATCCAATAAAGTAACTCGTTACTTTAGTTTTCTATGCCTTCACAAAAATCACTGTTAAGCTTACAGCTCTTTAGAGTTATCGAGTTATTAATTAATGCCAAAATTCTGGTAATTTATCCCACAGTGTCGGGAATGCGAAATCTGCCCCGATTAGTATGCAACATAAATTTAACAAAATGTTGAGCGAATTTATTTATTGCTAGCAGTAAAGCTTGAAACTAAAATATTTTTAACATTATTTGTATTAAATTTATTGTATTTTTTTATTATATTTTTTTGGAACAACAATAACTTATTAAAGTAAATAAAAACTAAACTGAAAATGCGATAAGAAAATATTTATAAATTATGCAGAAAACAAATCGAAATTTCAACCACAGTACCATGCCATTTCGCCATTTGGGCAGCTACTGCAGTTTGTGCATAAATTTTGCCAGCTAAAAACAAACTTATTTAAACAAATTTGTTGAACAACTTGCATCAGTTCGGCTGGCATAATTAACAGTTAATATGTTGTCTAGACGGACGTAACTTTCAGTTAGTGTGTCAATTTAAAATCATGACCCTTTGCACCCACCTTCTGCAATATGTTACGTTTATAGTTCTCATTGGCATTCTGGGCGCTTTTGCATAAAATTCAAGCCACGCATGAGCAAAGCTGCTTTCATGTTGGCTAAAAGACCATAAATTACGCATATACTTAGCGTATGTATAGCACATGGTATTATGTGTATATAATAGATGGCGATATTGTGTAGAAGTAAATGGTTGCTGCGGCAACTTTCAATAATGCATATAAATAAAGTAATTTTCTCACTAATACCACGGCACGTAAAAAAGAAAACTAGAGAAAAAAAATTGTATAGAGCGAACAAACTAAAGCCGAAAACTTTTGGCTAAACAGCAAAAAGTTTCACACACCATTTTTTTTTTAGTTTTTGCCTTTTTCCTGGCGGCAAAAATCGAAGCGTAATCAAAGCGGTCAAATACAAACAAATGCTTAAGCTGTCCCAAAAAAGCAAAACTAAGTTAGTGCGAATTGAGTATATAGTATATACTTTTTATATGTATGTGTGTGTGTGTGTGTGGTGTAGCGCGTGTGCGGCAGAACCGGAAACGACAGCCAGTTACGTGACTTTTATATTTTCAACGCATTTGAGGCGAGGCTCAAGCAAAAAGTCTTTGCCTTTGCATACGTATTGAAAGGATTTGCATAAAAACAGGCGAAAACACCAAGAAGCAGTACATTGAAAAGCCAGGGATAGAGTCTGTACTGGGTGCTAGAGCCAACGTGATATGCTCGTTAAAAATAGACGACTTTGGGGTATGCCGAATGCCTGTAGCTGAAGGACAACAATGCAGCACAGACAGGACTCTACATGCTGAGACATGCTCGGAAAATAATACCTGTGATTGCTACCCGAGATCAAATCAACGGTTTCGTACTCAGCGCAATTCAATTCAGTTTGCTTGAGCTCAGCTCTAATTAAGTTAGTAAGCGATAGAGGGCGCGCGGGCGGGAGCCTAATTAAAAAATATATTAAAGGACAACCGAGACTGGCGCTGGCTGCCATCTCAATTAGGGCAAATTGGTGTGTCATTAATGTCAATTGGTCCGGTCGCACTGCGGAGTGCTCTGGGAGAAATGTGGCAAATGACAATGAATAGGCAAATGGCAACAAGAAAATTAGCGCATGACTTTCACGCGTAAAATTGAAAATCATTGCTGCAACACCTGCCACTTGAGGCGAAAAGCTACACAGCGTAGGACAGGGGGGGAAGGCAGGGAGAGGCAGGCGCTGGCATTACGTGATTTTCGTTTATGATTTCTGCTCACTGCTTAAGCACTTCCGTTTCCGCCGCAATGAGCACGGCAAGCTGCCACCATTTTGACTGCACATCACACGCATACACACACATGCTGGGTTTGCCCTTGTCTTTGCCATAAAAATGAATATTTATGCTACACATTTGAGGGGACATAAACATGCTGATATATAAGAATTATATATACATGGCCATGGTCCCAGTAAACCCACACATACGCACAGCTTATACGTGTATGCGTGTGTGTGTGGGTGTGTGTGTATAATATACAGTTGGCATGCATCAAATCGCATCGATTATTGTGTGTAGGAGTGTGTCGAGCTGAATTCTAGAGCATTGCCTGCATCTCTAGAGCTTTCGCACGTGGCTCTGCATCATTTGTCATGGACAAGAGCACCAGCAGCAGCAGCAGCAATAATCGAGCGTATGGTGATTTATCATATTTACTACAGATATATAGCAATATATAGTGAAAGAGCCAGCATAGTTTCGCTGCAGGCAGGTGCAAGAGTTTAGTTTTAGTATCCCAGCACCATTTGTTGCTTGGCTGTCAAGCAGCGTTTTATAGCAGAAATAACAAACAAGCAAGCCCCCGACCACATGTTCCATAAAGTTTTTTAGGAGACATATTATATCATACATATACATACATATATAATGGCATATACTCGTTGTGGATGTGTTGATGCAAACTCTCATTTAAGTGCTTTGCATAATATTTAACAGCCTCATGGATAGTGCATCTTGGGCAGAGATGCTTCATCATCCCATATTGTTAGGCAAGTTTGTATTAGACAATTTAAGGCTTTATGAGCTTTAGTCATCAGTTTGAAACGAGTGTTTGACAACTAAATTGATGCATAAAATCTCACCGACCAGCATAAATTTTAATCGATTTATTCATAAGCATAAACGCAAAATATTCAATCATAAAATGCATTTTCATAATGATTTTCAGTTAGTTTAATGCGATAATAGCTTGGGGGTTTATGTGATTACGACTGTGTTTTCAACTGCAATTTAATTTTAGTTTAGAGGTACAGTCGACAATGCTTTAAGCCGTGTATTTAAGTTTTGAGCTATTTTTCAATAATTATACACATTTGTATGCATTATTCATAAAAAAAGTAATGCAAATATTTTAAATATTCATATAATATATTTTTTTTCTATATTTGTTGCAGTGGTTGACTTCTTTTTATGTTAGTTAACATATTTAATCTTTTATAGCATTTAACTAAAATTAAAATATGTTAATTTTATTAATACATAATATATTGATGTTAATTTTAATATATGTACATATTGATTGATTTAATATATTATTTATTTGTATACTTTATGAATAATTCGATTCCCAACGAATCATCAATTACCAAACTTTACAATAATGCTGAAAAGTTATTTATTTTGATTTTGTAATATGCATTATAACCATCAAACTTAACATATTTGTACACCTAATAACCTCACAATATACTATATGAATATTTTTTTATTTGTAATATTAATAATTATATCAGTTATTCATATAAAATATTTTAAAAATTTCAAATATTTTAAATATTATGAAATTTCTGCAAATGGTTTAAATTTGTTGGATTTTAAAAAATAAATAATTTTAAATCCAATGCAACACAAAATTATGTAGATTTTGTCAGAAATTGTCTAGCTATCCACTATTTTTATACACTCTCTTTAAATAAATAAACTTTTGGTAAAGTATATTTGCATATATGCAATATTTATTGTCTCATCTCACAAAATGCTTCTATTTATTTTCAAGTCTGGAAAAAGCTTCTAAAAGCTATTAAATTAAGTTAGTTGTGCGAGTAAGTAGAACTAATCGCTGGCCACAAAATCCAACAGATATTTATATGTTTATAGGCGAACACAAATACACACGAAGGCAAACAAGTTGAATTCATAAACCACATAATAATGTGGCTGTCATTTTGGCATTTAGATTAGCTAATGAAATGCCATTTTAAAATTGATTTAAAATCTCAGCTCCAACTATAAATCCTGGGGGAGATGAAAAGCAACAGAGAGAAACAGCAAACGCATTGGTATTAATAAAAATCAGCAAACAAATCGCATAAATAATTTATGAAAGATATTAGGATGCCTCTGGGCTGCCGTTGCTACTGCCGCCTAATTTTCAAACGAAAAAGCGCACATCAAACGCTTAATTGCGCACACACAAAATGGCGGCGAGCAGATGGAACCATTTCCTGCCGCGCCATAGCCCACAGCTATTTATACGAGCAGCAGCAAACAAGCAAGTTGAATAAAAATCCAAAGCTCAACACCGAAGCGCATGAGCTCTGCAAACGACAAAATCAAAAATAAAAATATAAATTTATGAAAATTATATATATTTGTTAATAAGGTCAATCATATTAATTTGTTAATTAAAGCTGAAATTTGTTTTATAATTATGCTCGTCACAATTAAAGCAATTACAAATAAGAAATTAAAATTGAACTGAATCGTGCTTTGCACTTATGGGCGATGCATAATTAAACCTCAATTAATTTCAATTTGTACAAAGCACAGTTGCAACTGTAGAGCTAAAGTATAGAGTATATCATAAATCAGGCATATGAAATAATGGCAAAGATACAAGAAAAGCACACATAAATAAGCAACTGTAATCGATGGATGCTGAGCTGCAGTTTGCTACACAGCTGACTGCCTTGTATATAAAATAAAATAATATAGACGATTAAGCGCTTTAGCCGCGACACAGACAGAATGTGTTTGCATATTGAGAGCTTGTACCGATTTGTGGCCTTTAATGTGCCTGCGTGGCGCAACATAAGTGAATCGTGAGTGTTACTGTAATGCCCTTGGATATGCGTATGCGTATGCGTATGTGTGTGAAGTGTGTGTAATTTGATCGGCAGCCATTCGTTTTACACGGCATGCTGAGGCAGCATTATTTATTTCCTCATTCGCTCGAATGTTTGCTCTGGTGTGCGTAGTAGTAGGTGTGCTTTAATCGAATCAATAATTCAATTTTCGACATAATTTTGCGCTGATTTTGATTGATTCGCATAAATCGGAGTACACACTCGCTGCATGCTGGGGTGCGGCCGATGAGGCCGATGAGGCTGATGCGGCGTATGCGCAATGTGCCAAAACGGAAACCTTCTGTAAAGTATCGTGTGACACTTTTTGCTGTCGCTTTGCATCAATTTCTAAAGCGAAAAGCACTTCTCGCTGTGCATGTGTGCGTGGCAAATGTGTTTGCTTAATTTGATCGATGTCTTTGTGGTGGATGCCCGCCAAACAAAAAAAAAAAAACAGTGGGAGAATGTGGAGCTTTTTGTGCTGCAGACGCTTGTTAGATTCAGGTAGAAGCTGCTACATCAAAGCACATTAGTTTCTATGGCACACAAATTGGTTGGGCAGGCACTTTGCACACCATCACATCACACACATGCATCTACACCTGTATGCGCTATCAGCATCTAAATCTGCTGTGTGCTCCATTTTTCGCTTTTGGCAGCTACAAAAGCAGCAGCTGAAGAATACAACAAGCGCTAAAGTGGGCTAACGCTGAGTGCACAGCTACCAAAAAAAAAAAAAAGAATAAAGAAAAAAAAACAACAAAAAAACTAAAAAAGCAGAAAACAAAAACAAAACGCAAACGTGTCGCTTTGGGCGCATTGCAAAAGCTGACAAGGAGACAAGTGAGGGCGATGGCAGTTGATGGGATGGAAAGGGAAGGGAGGGGAAGGGAAGGGAGACGTGGCAGCGTGTTAGATAGCGCCCGATATGCCAAGCTGGCTTTTGATGGCGGCACTTTTTGTCTATGCCCAATCATGGCTGACGTCCTTGTGTCTTCGGGCCAGAACATTCTCTTTGCAGTGCCAGCTCAATTGGTTGTTTGGTTGTTGCTGCTGCTGCTGCTGCTGCTGCTGCTGTTGCTGCTGCTGCTGCTGCTGCTATCATGTTGTACATTCAACCGGCGGGCACTTTAGCATCTTTGACACATGACAAAAGCAACAATGTGCAGCATTTTCCACCGTTTGAAATCTCTTTCTCTCTCTCTTCCTCTCCCTCTCTCTCTCTGTGTGTGAGTGAGCGCTAAGCTCATTAGACTTAGGCGCCATTTGCTTAATTACAATACCAGGAATTCTTTAATTTTGCAGTCTACGGCAGCTGTGCGTAGCCAAGCGCAACCGTATTGCCATGACAGCGACTCGACAGTTTAGTGCCACGCCTATTAATTATGATTTAAAGCTGGGAGTTCTGGCGCAACTTGGGCAAAAGTTTGCCGTAATTGCAAAATCAATGTACGAATCAATTCAAATAATTAAACAAGTTTGCTTTGGCAACAGTAGCAGCAGCAGTTGCTGCTAATTATAATGTATATACAATTTATATTTAGATCAGAGGAAACGAGAGAGTAGCGAGTAGCGAGTAGCGAGCATAATATATAAATAATTTATAGTTTAATGGCGCACCCGAATACAACTCCAAGTGCCTTTCAATCAGTCCAAGCAACAGAAACAGCAACAGAAACAGAAACAAAAACAGAGACAGAGACAAAGTGAGCCTGCAAAGCAAACCATTTAATATGTCTGACAACAAAAGCTGCAAACAAACTGAAGTGCCATAGCTTCCTAGTCTATGAGTGAGATGGAGATATAAAGAGAAAGAGAGCGAGACAGCTCTCTGTCTATGTGTACATTTCACTCTTTAGCTATTGGCAAACAGAAATCGATTTTGTTTTGTCGCTGGCAGCGGCAACAAATAAAATAAAGCACGCATAACAGCAAGACAAAAGCTAATAAAAAAGGCAACGATAGCAGAAGATGCCAGTAACAGCAACAGCTACAGCAACAGCAGCTGCAGGAAATCCGACAGACAAATAGAAAGACAGACAGACAGACAGACAGCCATAGTCGTTGCTATTTGATGTTGTGTTAAATTGTTGCCTTCTACTTGAACTCTCTGTGTTCTGTGTTATGACCACGTAATATGGCAAAGGCCAGAGAATTTATTTATTAGCGATAGCTGATAAAAGCAGACTCGCAATTATATTAACTAATTGACAGCGGTTCACTGGTACAGCGGTCAATCGGTCAGGCTTATAACCGCTTCGCATTAGTCAGAGATCAGAAAAATGAATGAAGATGCCTTTGGATTTAGATAGCTTGAGCGACTAATGATCTGCTCAGTATTGCGACAAATGGTCAGTGGGTGTGGGACCCAATGAAACATCTATGGCAGTCATTAGTATCCAATGACATTTACATATCGATTATGCACAGTAACAGTCCGACTAACTAACTGTAATTGATGATGATTGTAATTTTCATGCCTTTCCCGAGTGCAGACTACAGATTTCTGTTGCATATCTTAGCCAAGTACTTCAGATACTGACAATTCGAATCAATTTGAATATCAACTGTTTGCTCAGACTGAATTCCTATTAACGCCCACCCCAAATGGTAACTGCTGTAATTTTCACACAATCTACAAGTTACGGCAAATGAGTTTTACAAGAATTTATTTCTGGATCTTTGACATGTTACTAAATGATATTAAAAGTCAACGATGATGTTGTTCATAATGTATGGAAATTATCAATGCCAGAACAAATATATATGCAATTGAATAAGGGTACATTCAACTTAAATTATAAAATATTTATTATATTTTATTTTTAATAAATATGATTTTTTTCTTAGAAGTAGTCTATGGTTGAAGATTTACTTATTTGACTTAAGAATAAATGGTTAACGTCTGAATTATGTGTGTGCTTATTGCACCAAAACGTTCGCTATCTCAACTCTGTTTAATTCATTTGGCAAGTGTTATCAATGCTTAAAAATCAAAGTCCGGAGCACTAATACAATGTTGTATTAAATATTAAATGCATATGGTATATTTATTTATTTATTTCTTTATTTATTTGTGTCGACTAAGACCAATCGGCCAAGCAAAATTAAATTACAAATTAATATTAAGAATAATAAAGTTAATATTAAAATAAATAAAATATAATTTAAAAATATAAGAAAATAAGAAAAGAAATGATCGTTTGGTATGGAACAAACAAACAGAATAAAATTATTTTCGAACTATTATCAATTTTATATCGAAATATATATTTATTGATATCTTAACGAATCAAGACTCTCATGTAAAAATAATATTTCCTTATTTCAGTTATATTTTAATTAATTCTTTTATTTTGAACTGTAATTCTAATTACTTATGCCTTAACTTATACGAAATTTGCTATTTTATTTTGTTGATTAAATCCACATAATTTGTACCTAAAATCTTATGTAAGTTAGTTTAAAAGTGCCTAGTAGCTTTTCTGCTTGCCATATAAAGTCAATGCTGGATTAACCCTCAAATGCCCAAATCTAAACTTATGAGACAAATTGAACCAAACATTTTTTCTAAGGTAAATGGTGGCTCCTGAGTTCAAAAATAAGCTCAAAAAGTTTGTGGGAGCTTTCGTTTACCTGTAAGGTGACAAAATATGGATGCGTGTCTCAAGACACTCTTGGGCATTCAAGCATATAAAATTTGTCTGGATGAAAATCTATATTTTGGAAACTATAAGAGCTAGAGACACTATTTTTGGTATGTAAGTTCTCCTATGCTATACGGTGTTGAAGATTTTTTAGATCTTTGATATTTCCCCCCTTTACCCTCCTTTACCCCCCTTTCCACTAGCTCCCACCTTGATCTCGCAAGCTTTAAGAGCCACATCAGGTACAATTTTAACGTCATAGACTTGAAATTTGGAATGTACGTAGCCAATGGCATTCTTCATTTATGCTGTGAATTGCATTATTATGCGATAAGAAACACCGAAGTTATTTAACATAGAATGTGCTCAACTGTGCGTGCAGCGTCAGCCGCTGTCGGTTGGGTTCGACTGTGGCGTTCCTCCCAACTGATCTGCTTCGTCTGTAATGATAATTAGCTTTAAACCTATGTCTACATTCAAGTTAAGGGTCAAATTCAAGATGTAGACATCATTAAGTGTGACTTTTAATACATTTTCAAATGTCAAAATTATCACATTCCTCGTAATTTTACAGAACAATTCATCGTCATATATAGCAAAATCAAACATATATAACTGTTGCTAAATAATTAATTCCGATAATTTGAAGCTTGTCTGAATTAGTTGTCATACATCGTCTTTTACGATTTGAATGTTGTTTCCCGATTCTTTTTATAACAAAAAAACACCATTTTGTATGGGAAAATTGTATGTAAAAGTTCGCAAAAAAAGTACACCTAAATGCCCAAGCGTGCCTCAAGACACTCATAGGTTTTTCACTGCTGCACGGCACAATTTTTATATATTCGCAAAAATAAAACTGCAATTAGTTAGTAAACAAACCTACCTATATGGAAAAAAAGTATCAACTTAATCAAGCAAATTAAAGTCTGTTTAATTAAACCAAACAAATCGCACTCTGCAGCCACTACGTTTCATGTGCGCAAAAAACAATTTTGTGTATATGTCAAAATAAAAGTACCGTTAAAGCTCAAGTGAGCTTTAAGAGCTTTTGATCATATATTTGGCGTAATGTTAGCTTACCGTAAAAAATTGTAAATTTAAATTCCAATAAACAGATTTCTTTAAAATGACAATAATGCGATGAGTGTCTTGAGACACTCTTGGGTATTTGAGGGTTAATTTGTGTCCTCGCCGCTCTCGTCGATATATCCTTGTTAGCGCCCAACCTGACTACAATCATCAAAGTGCAGCGACATATTGGAACTTAACAAACAGTTTTGAAGCACGGCAGCAGCGAAACCGCCAAAAGTTGCGCCCACAAGGGGCGGCGTGTGTGTGTATATGATGTCTGTGCTTTGTATGGGTTGTCTCTGCTGTGGTGGTGATGCAAAATTGTAGCCAACAAGCGCGTGCCGAGTTACAAAGGCTTATGAACTGTGCGCTGGTTTACGCCCACGTACCGCCCACAACTGAGGTGGAGAGCAAAGAACAAAGCAAAGGGTGAGCAGAAAGAGCGGGTGGTGAGAGTGAGGATCTGGGCGTTAGGCTTACACTTCTACAGGTATTATAAATCAAAGTCAGGCCTAGGCATAGGCCCGGGCCTAGAACCGGGGCAGACATTTCAAGCAAAAATTTTGCGCCTATGTAAAATTAGTTGCGTAAATCCCAACACGAGAACGCACTTGGCTCACAAGCGTCTAAACGTGCAGCGGCAAACAAATTAACCAAAAAGCAAAAAGTTATATAACCAAGCGAGAGACACAAAATGAGCAAATGCGAATGGCAATGGCAATGGCAAATGGCAAACAGCAGAAGGCAAAAAGAGAGTGAGAAATGAAAATGAAAATGAGAGCAGCTTAAATGGCAAGTTGGGCCGTAGTACACAGTTCAGCCTAACTCTGAAGCGCCGAGAGCGTGTGTGTAATAAACCAGCACTAACACATGTCTTTTATACACACACTTTCACTCACTCACACTCACTCACACTCTCTCACACACACACACGTGTCAACTGTCAGGGCTTACGGTGTTTCGCCACGTCTTTTGGGAAATTAAAGCGTGTGGAGCAAAAAGTGCCTGGCTTCATGTTAATTTTCATTAAAATTATATTAACTTGTAACGTGGCTGCTGCTTTTGCTTCTGCACACACACAGGACATCGCGCACTCAGCCAGGCGACAAATTTTTTTAGTGTCCTTGCAAGTTTATCTGACAGAATATGTGCATGAGTGCGAGCAAATCCTGCGGGACACTTAAAATATTTAAATGCGCAAAATAATAAATTAGCAATTTTCCAAAAACTAAACGCAGCACACAGCACACAGCACATTTTCTCACAAAACATTTTTTCCGAGGGTTGAGCTTTCAGTGAGGGCCAACTGACCCATGTTTTATGCTCCTGTCCTTGGTCAGTTGGATTATTTTATTTTATTATGTTTCAGAATTTGTTTTGCTGTGCTCTGACACATTACATGACAAAGGCATCAGGGCAAAACTCTCAACTAGGTCACACGGACAATTATTCCCGTGGCAATTAGTAAATACAAAAGCCATTAGTTAAATAATGAAAGCGGGCATAGTATGGCTTGAATTAAATGGCAAATTAGAAGCTTTTCTGTGTAGAATTTAACTATGAAAATGACATCAAATAGTCGAAAGAAATATTGCTTAATATTTCGTATATACCCTATAATACTGTATTTAATTTTTTGTAGATTTTATATTATATTTTTATAACTGCTATTTATTTATTCAATGTATAGTTCTGTTTATCTTATTTTGTTGCGCTTTTTAGATGAATTAAATCGTTGATCTTAAATTATTTCTGTTGTAAAGAAGAACTTTTTCAAGAACTTCATGCAATTATCAAATATCTATAAGCTTATTTTTGGGAGTGATAACAAATTTTTCTTACAATTCAAGTTCGTTGTTAAAAAGCACAATAAATAGGGCCATGTTATTTACTGTTAAATATTAATATTTTAAGCCCGCACTCAACACATCTGTCATAATTGTTATTGTTCGCATAGCCATTGTGAGCGATATTCTCTGGCTTTAATAATGTCCTAGGTGTTTGTTTGATGGCGTTGACTACCGCACACTTTACGAGTCCCCTTCGCTATGGCTATGACCATTTATTATGTTGGCATATAAACAATATTTTATTTAACATCATTGTCAGCTTCCTTAAGTGTGAGTGGGTGTGAGTGAAAGACTATAAAAATTGTCAGCTTCTGGCTTCGGGGTGGACTCTTGAGCGTTGTGCTGTGAATTATTTCACGCTTTGCTTTATTATAAAACACTTTTATGTTTATGTCTTCATATAACCCAAAACATTTTGAGTGTCGTTGCACACACGCACACACATTGAGACACACGCGCGCGCCGCAGCTTCCGTTTCCGTTTCCGCTGCGACAAGCGGCATTGTTTCAGTTGCTGCTGCCGCTGATGTTGGAGCTTCTCCTTGGCCTTGGCTGACTTTTCATAGCGCTTCCCATTTGTGCTGTAAACATAAATTTGATGCGGCCGCCAGAGCACATGAAGCGTTTTGGGGCAATACCCGACGCCTCCGCATACCTATAAAGCGCGCCATAATAATAACGGCAACAACAGCACAACAAAATATATCAGAATCAATGGGAGAGCGTGCTGAAATGAAAGAGGAAGTTAAACACTTCAGCAATTCACCATTGCAAACGCCAGCAAGGCCTAGATATAAAGAGAGAACGTCAGGGAAAGAGCTTGAAAAAGTGCAGCTGCTTGCCATGAAAAAGCTGCAGCAGTTAATTAAAACAAAACATTTTCAATTATAAACCGGACAGGGCGAGAGGAGCTTTCGAGCAATAGATATGCACACACACACACGTGCATGCAGTCACTCACACATGCACACACATGCTGTCGTATGTATTGAGAGGGGCGAGGGACAATTATTAACAAAACAAGCAGCGTTCACGTTTCGGTGCGCAAGTTTCTCTTGTTATTGTAGGAGCACTGAAAAAAGTGCAGCATACTTATGTGGGCGCTGACAACAGCAACAGCTGCTATTTGCATAAGTGTGTGTCTGTGTGTGAGTGGGTGGGAGACAGTTTATATAGGGCTGTGTGTGTGTTAATGTGTGCAACGCAGTGCCAAGAGTTATTGTCATTGCAGCTGTTGCTCATGCTACTGTTGATTGTTTTTATTATAGTTGTTTGCATGGCACGATGTCACAGACGCCAAACGAAGGCCCATGAATATATATTATTATTTAAAAAACTCCCTCATCCGCCTTGGTTTTTTGTCAAATTTAATATGTGATAGTTGAATATTTTGCGCCAATTAAAAAGCTATTAATGCAATGACTGAGATTTAAGAGCATATTATAAAAACTCGACACTTATAAAGCAATTGCACAAAATAGTCAATAGTCAAAATGCAAAATAATGCAGATTGAAATTAAATATCACTTAAGAGGAAAACTTGTTTTGAATTCAGTTAAATTAAATTTGATTATAAATAAATTGGCAATAAATCATACCGAGAATTATACCGTGAAAAGGAGTTTTATCAGCGATAATAACAATCGTATATAACAAGCAGAAGAAGTCGTGGTTGACCCAATAAGGTATATATATTCTGGATCAAGTTTTGGATTTGCCATCATTTTTCAATAAGATTTAAAAAACTTATTAATATTATTTTATGATAATAAATAATTTCATTACATTATGTTGAATACTTCTGCATCAGTTCATAAATTTCTTTTAATAAGTAATTTAGAAAAAAGTTATTCCATAAAAAACTTGACATTTAAATAAAATTACTAGATACTTCAGGAATTCCATTTATTTAATTATTTTGGAAATACAATGTCTAAAAGTTCCTGTTATATAGTGCAAATAAACAAGCTCCAAATAACAGAGCTCAATGCATGAACCGAAAGCCATTTAAGGGAATGAGAAATGCGAATGCTGAAATAGAAACAATCAATCAATCAGTGAAAACAATCAACATGATTAACTCGTGTCCATTTTAATTAGACACGAACACACACACACACGCAGATACCCAAAAACAACCAGAAATATCAAGTTCTGAATTTGTTAGCACTTTGCAAGTAAGCAAGTAATAGGGAAATAGAACAGAAATATAGACAAGAACAATGAAATGTTTAGGTCATAGGTAGGAGCTTAGATTAATGGCCAGTCACACAAAACATTGCGGTGTATTCAATTCTGTGTGGTTATCACTAACTCCCCTTGCTCTCTGCCCCAAAATGTGATCTATATTTGCCTAGACGTGTTTATATTTGTTATTACCCCACACATACAAATTTTTCACACAATGAAAAAACCTTCAAAATAACCGCAAAATCCCCGAAAAAATCTGCGGTCGGATGAATATAATATAAAAATAAAAAGACATAAATAGCTCCTAAGTGCGCTATAGATAAAGTTCTGAGACACAGACAGTCAAAACCCACCACGCCGTCCCCACTTTGCCACGGCTCCATTCGCAGACACTCTGTGCCTGTCTGTGTGGAAGACGCAGACAAATTATGGACAAATTACGTCGACCTGGAAATGAGCAACGGCCATGGAACAGCCATGCCAGCTCATTATATGCGCCACGATAGATGCGACCCACCAACCTTGTTGTCGCCCAACCACCCAGCCCCTAACCCCACAGCCTACACCGCACTTCCCCTCCATCCCGGCCACCCCCATGCACAGTTGGCGTGCGTTTGGCGTTTGTCGACTGTTTGGTTTTGGCTTTAGCCGGGCTATATTTAAACCAGAGGAAGTCAGCACCAGGACTTTGCTGAGCCGGCTGGTTAGCTTTTTTTATACTTTCAACTCATATATGCGTGCGAAAATAAATATGTGTGTGTGTGTGTGTGCCACTGCCATTGGTTGTGCGGCAGCGTTTTTTTGCCGCACCACTTCCGGTCGTTTGTCGCCATTTTTATAATATGGCGCTTTGCTAGCGGCAAGTTGTTGCTGTCCTCGCTGCCTGTTCCCACTCGCGCTCCCTTGACTATTTTTTAATTTAACAACATTGCAAATATTTAGGTCGCAGCCACGCCTCCCCCTGCGCCCTGACACGCTTAATATTAAAACTGCAACTAAAAAAGAAAGTAGCAACAAAATAAAATACCAAAAAATTTCGAACGCAATGACTTGGATTTTATTTCATGTTTTTTAAACATTTTTTCTTGAATTCAGTGCGGAGTTTTTATTATATTATTTCTAGGCAGGTTCGCTTAAGCGTATAGTTCAAATGAATGTAGGCGTAACGCTCGGTTCTGCTCGCAGCGGCGGATAAGCCTTGTCGGCCTTTCCCGGAAATTGAGGCAGCAGCGAAAAAAGCGAGCAAAAGGAAATTGTTTCAACTGCAACTGCAGCTGCAGGTGCAACATTTTCAGCTGGAATTTCTTTTTTATTTATTTCAGTTTTCTCTCTTTTTTGGAGCAAAATGCTTAACTTGAGTCTATGAAGCGTGGGCGTTGTAAATATTAAACATGAAATATTCAAGAGACAGGCTTTTAAAATATTACTTAAAATTGTATGCTGCAGGCAATGGGGAAAACAGGCAAAAGCAACGGCAAGGCAATATGGGAGGCTTTTAATTGAAGTGGCCCCAAGGGTAAGCTCTCGTACAGCCAAACTTTAACGAATATATAAATTTTCCAACGAAATCAATACAAAAACCTAGCTGAGCAAACACAAATTTTTGTTGATGTAGCAAAAATTTAAATTTGTATTGATAAGAAAGAATATGTAATTTAAAATTGTACTTGAAAATATGAAAAATTAAATTGAAAATATTATTAAAACATACGATTAGGTTTTAGAGCATCGATATTCTTTTTTGTGTTGGGAAGGGAAATTCGATTTTTCTGTATTTTTTAGTTGACTTCCGAAAATGTATTGTTTTGTGGCTATCTACCTTTTAGCGACTTTATTCCATTTCCATTTTATTTATGCTCGTCAATGCCGCAGTTTAAACTTCAGTTTCTCGGAGTATTGCATATAAATGAATTTGCATCGAGGAAGGCAAAACCTCAACAAAACAACGACTGCAGCACGAAAACCCCAATGACAAATCGCAACATTTGTCAGTTTGAAAAGCATGTCAAGTGACTAAATTACCTTTGTACTCCTGTCTGGCTATATGTCTCGTTATCTGTCTCTTCCACATTGTGTGAGTGCTTATTGATTTCGCAATTTTTAAAAAAGTTTCCGTTGGCTTTGCTGTAGCACAGTTGGGGTTTTTGTATTTTCCATGTTGCTGGCTTTGGCTTTGTTATAAAATTCAACCGCAATTCATTTGAATTCAATTGTCAAACGGTTAACAATAATAGCACAAGCAGCGAGTGAATGTGGGTGCCTGTGCCTGTGTGTGTGTGTGTGTGTGTGTGTGTGTGTGTGTATGTATTTATGTGTGTGTGTGTATTGCACTTCCGGCTGGGCAAAGCAGCTGTCCCAGTGCTGCTCGTACTGGCTGAGGTCTTGCATTATGCATTTTGCCAGCAAAAATTAATGTGATTTAGAGCATGGAGACAGACACAGGGGAATAGAGAGAGATAGCGAAACGTAGAGAGAGAGAGAGAGAGAGAGATAGAAAGAGACAGGGCAAGGAACGTATCATAGAGCGAGAGCCAAAATGCTTGAGGGGTCATGAACTAAGTTTATTGTGCACATTTAAATGAAATTGCTGCGCTCAATTTATGCGCTAAACGCCATGAGGCATTCACACAGTACCGACTACATTCACAGACATTCACTTGTATTCACTTGTATTCACAGTACACATTCACACTGGCGGTAAACAGGAAAAAACGACTTTATGCCAATGGTAGCAAAAAACTATCATACTCATGCTGCTCATACTCATACTCATACTCATACTCATACTCATACTGCTGCTCGTAGTCAAACTCTAACTCGCCCAATTGAACTGCACTCGGGCTGCTTATTCACTTCTATTCGCAGCGTTTTATGAATATTGTTTTTGTTCCTGTTGCACTTTTTATTATTCTGTTTTTCTTGCTCTCCCTCCTATGTGGTTTTTGCCGAGTTGAAATGTGTGCATATTGTTGGTATAATTGAATGGTTTTTGTTCTGCCTTTCTATACGCTACAATGTACATATTACCCGATGTTTTTCTGAGTGCATTGGCGAGCTTAATATGCCATTTGTTAACTCTCAAATTGAGGATATACAAATGGGTTCAGTGACTAGCGAATTGTTAGCAATATCAAGGTAAAAGTAATCAACAAATAATCCGGTTTAAGTATTAAATATGTTAATTTAATAAGAAATTATTTAACTACTAGTTAGCGATAAAAGGAGAATATATAAGGAATATTGTTAAAATATTTCTCACAAATATAATTTTATGAATATGATTTAAATGAATTTATTGGTTGATTTAATAACTAATTCCATAATTATCAATATGTTTATTGTATTTCAATGCCGTTTTCAAAGATATTTTTGGTTTCAAATAACTAAAAAAATACTCTATTAAACAATTAAGCTTAACTTTGTAAATCTCATTGAAAAGTTTGCGAAGCAGCTGTTAATCGCATATTTAGATTATCTATAATAAGGATATTCAGTTGCTTAAGTTGTAGCGTAGACGCTGCAAAGCGCTGACACTCAAGGAGCTGTAGTTTCAGCATTAGTTTTGTCGCTAGTTACCAACTAAGCAACTACTTAGAGCAAGTTGGCTGCCAAGACGCAATCTCTGACTCTCAATAAACACTTGCACAGCTCTTAATTACCCAATACAAACTTAGTCAGCGCAACTCAACTGAAGATGTCGTTGAGGAAGAGGCAAGTTGGGGGGAGGGGGACATTTGTTCTCAGTTGGCATTGGCTTTGAGTTGGCTAGAAAGAGGCAAGTTTGAGGTTGCAAGACGAAGCCGTTGCCACGAATGTCAGCCAAGTTTGTCAGCTTGAGTTGGCTCAGAGCGACGACGGCGACGGCGGGGGCGCTGCGTGCTAAACAAAAAACGTGGCGAAACTTTCAAGTCAAAGTTTTCATGACTCCTTTGTCAATTACCTGTGGCAATAGTTGGTAAAAGCCTGTTAGCCCTGTTGTTAGCCAGGCAGCAAAGGTAGTAACAGCAGAGGCAACTCCATGAGCACAATATGAACCTATTGACATTTCGATTGCGTATGCCAGGAATAACTTCATACGGCATGTTTACATGACACGTGCCTGGATACAGCAACCACTCACACACACACACTGGCTCACACACACACATTCACACACACGTATGTCTCTCAATTAATATGGTAGTGTGCGAAAAGTTTTTCGGGCTATTCATTTGCTTAGGCGAAGTGGAAAAACAAGGCCCACAGCGGATTGTATATAATTTACGAGCCTTCTCTGCTCTGCTCCGCTCTGCGCTGTGTGTGATATGGCCTGGACTGAGCTAATCTATCATTATTGATTGGCATCAAGTTGGTTTCGTTTTGTCGTTTTGCGTTCGCTCTTTATGTGGCATTATGTAATAGCCCTGGGCCAAATGAATGACCATTTATTTATAGCCTAATCCCAAAGCATCCAAGAATGATGCACATGAAACTACACACGAAACTCAAACTGAAACTGAAACTGAAATCATCCCGTACTAACCACATCAATCTCTCTTGCTTTCTTTTGATCTAATTGCAGGAATGCGCACTTACAATGCTTCTGGCCGACCATGGCGAAAGGATTAGAAATTAAATTTTAACCAGCCACGGCACAAGACACTCAAAATGTACAACACTTGCGCGTTTTATTTTAAATATTTATAAATACAACATACACACACTCACCGAATGTGTGTGTATGTGCAGCAGCAGGGGCAAGAGAGCGCGGAGGGGCAGCAGTAAAGTTACTGGGTCGCCTCGTCAAATTCTATTAAAAATTCAACGTAACGGTTATGTGTTTTCGCAGCAACAAAAAGCACAAAAAATCAAGTGTAACCAACACACTGACAGCTAAAGCAACAGCAGTTAAAACAGCTCAAACAGGGCCGACTGTTTGTAAATATTAAAATGAATTTATGTGCAGCGACAAAGTTTTTAATTAAGTGAAAAAATTAAAGTAAAAGCAAAAGGCAACAGCAAGCCAACAAAAAAAGGATTCAAATCGAGCAACGAAAATTGTCAGCAAAAAGCCAGCAAATCATTTTGCCTCGTATCTGTGTGTATAATATAATTATATTTGCATCTGTGTGTGTGCGTGTGTGTGTGTGTGTGTGCGCGCACTTGTGTGTGTGTACATATCCGAAATGATGTTTGCAGAAAGCGAGGCAAATATATTTGCATTTTTAATGCCCATGTAGCCGCCTCCACCCACCACAGGGCACACCAAACCTCACACAGCATTCGCCTGTAACAATTGAATTTTCCATTGAAATAGTGAAAAAAGCGGAAACCCCAGCGCCACAGCCGCAACATGAAGGAGTCAATGAAAAGCAATCACTTGGTTTTGTGCCTCATCATTGGCATACTGCACCTGCACCTGGCCGAGATTGAATCCCACGAGCACAGCGATGGATACAAGCCAGGTAAGCAAATACAAAGCTCAACAAAATTCACGATATTTCTTGACTGGATTCAAAATACGTCTAACGCAAAATCTAAATTCGTAAAATTCGTAAAATTTTTTATTTGATAATAGAATATCATAAAATTCAGTTGGGAAATTTGTTTATTTAAATATTGCCAATAATCGGTCAATAAAAAAGAAGCTAAATTACAAATTTAAGTTAAGCAAAGAAAATTAAATTAAATTAAATTAAATTAAATAAATTACTAACAAAAAGACATACTTATAATAAAACAATAGACATTCATGGGGTGAGTTTAAAAAAGGAAATCAATTTAAAAGAAAAGTCCAATATGCGCTCCACGTATTGGAAAACAAAGTAAGAATGGAAGTCAACTGCATCTAAAATCATTTTATGAACAAATAAAATGCTTTGAAATATCGTACGTTAGAAATAGAAATATATTTACTGGAGTTAAAAAAAAGTGTTCTGCAACATCATGAACATTTTTAATAAATTTTATTTGAGCAAATTTTATTTTAAGTTATGACGTTGATAAACATCTGAATATGTGACCAAATAATTTATATTTTAAAGTGAAAATTCTATTTAATTAGTTAATAATAAGGAAATTTTGGCAAAATTATCGTTAACGCCATTTTTAGTTGGAAATTCAAATTTTGATGTAAGGTTGCTCCAAAGCTACTAACCTATCACCTGTGATGAATAGTTATTCATAACAATTGAAAAAAAAATAATAGACTTAAAATATTACACAAATATTATGCCTCTATTTTCTATATTTCCAACGGTATACAGTCAAGTTGAAAATAATATTGGAGGCGCAAGCTTAGAAAATGGATAATAATTGTATAATGAAAGGGTTACAATTGGATTACCGTCAAACATTCACTTGATCTAATCATTTTTTATTCTCATTTGTAAAATTGGCTTTATATAATGTATACACAAATTTAAAGTAATTTTGCATTGAATTCTAAAGGCGATGCTGGAAGTTTGTTGGTTTCTTTTCCACTGACAACTGAAACCCGTGAGCATTTAGCATATTAAATTTAATTATGCAAGCAGAGTCATAAAATTTTAATTGCTCATTTGAAACTTTTTTAGGGCGTTTTGTAAATGAAACGAACCTACAAAGCTCTGAAATTAAGAAAATGTTATGCGTTTAATGGGCTTAGGCGCAGCACAAAACAAATGTTTAATATATTTAGTCAATGATAAGCTAATGATAAATACGTGCTTACTACTTACAATTGAATTAGGCAGATAACTAAATAATTAAAATGTTTGCTGTTTTTGTGTGAAATACGTATCTTAATCAGTAGCAGAATCGGTAACTATAGCTACAACTATAGTTGTTATTTTGTCTATCGCGAATTTAAGCCGTTGGTTTTCGTCGATAATTTAAATATCATTTTTCCACCATGCACGATTTCCCAATTAAAAAAGTGCATCCATTAAATCGATGGTGAATGGTTAAATGTAACATTTAACTGCATTTTTTCCATTTTTTTATAGAGCAAAAACTGTTTTTGTGTGTTGGTATCATTTAAAAATGCGGTTATGATATCATTTCGTTTTAACGTAAATGAACAAAAGTTGAGCTGAATTCTGAAAGAGAGAAGCAGAAAATTTTAAATTAATAAATATAAAATTATGCCATTCACACAACTTCATTATTAACTTTTTTTCTGTTCAGGGCGACATGTGCGCCAGGTTTGTTTATTGCTCTTGTTGATATTGGATTTTTGTTCGTTTTTTGTTTCGTAGTCACAAATCCAAAACGTCACCTGCGTCACCTGCTTCATTGGGCGCCCATTTAGCCCAGCATACCGCCTCCTAGCCGCCTACCCGCCCCCTGTCCTTGCCCCTCGCAGCTGCTGGCGTTGTCCCTGCGGTGGCTACTTTGCCGAGCTGCTTAAAAAATGCATAAATTCTCATTTTTATGTGTCTGTGTTGGACTCTGCATTAGCTGCTGTTGTTGTTGCTGATGCTGTTGCTGATGCTGCTGCTGCTGCTGATTATCCCCTGAGTGCTATATAAAATTTGTGTGCCCACATTTTTGCTGCTGATCTCTTATTTTCATTTTGTTTCGCTCCGTTTTGCTGCATGTATGAATTTATTGCGCTGTTCATATTTTCGAGCGCCCTAAGAATTTTATGCAAAAACAGAGAACGAAACGTAAATTGAGTTAAACAAATAATTTCATATGCATTACGAATGCCACAGTCTCGACTGACTTAACTCAATATATCTACAATAAACTGGAAAACATTTCAAAGCAAATACCTTCATTTGCACAAAGTAATTTGCCCTGTTTTTGCCCATATCATCTGTGAACGCATTAAATTTTGGAGATTTGGTATAGTTTTTATCAAAAAACTACTATACAAATTTTATTTTTCCTAATTCGGTTAATCTATTAAAAAAACATTTTATTTTGTTACAGCAAAATTTATTTTATTTTAGAATTATTGTAAAATGGCTATTCATAAATATTATTAAATATCATTATATAGTACATTGATTTGCACAAAATTATCAAATCTGTTTTAGCCATTTAACAGGGTGTGTTATGATCATATAATTAAAACTTTTGTGCCAATTATAATTTATTTAGTTCAAACCAACAAATTTGTATTAAAAACATTCTCACTTGCTACAAAACAATTTATTTAATTTTAGCATAGTTGAATAAAGTTAATACATAGATATATTTATGTGTTGTTGAAGAACTTTTATAAATTTAATTAGAATTTTTAAAGTCTTGACACTCTACCCAATGCTTAAATATTATTATACAACGCTCGCAGCGCTGGCGCTTACATAATAATTAGTAAAATAAATTTCACCTAAATACACACGACGAACGACCCAACGTCGAGGCAGAAACAGGCAAAGAGTAAATATGCGGAGAGGCAACGCAAAAAGCAAGCAAACGTTCCATCAGCTCGGAGGATTCGCTGCGAAAAAGGTGCACCAAATGGCCACGTCAACTGCACGTCCAAAGAACCATTAGAGTTTGCTTTAAGTCCTTGCCAGGCTGCTCCGGCGCGTTGTCCTTGGCAAATTATTTCCCATCGTTTTTCCTCGAGTCCAACACACTCACACAGAGACCTGTGAGCAGCGTAGGGCAAGGGGAGGGCGATAGCATGGCGCTCTTGTCAACAGGCCACGTTCGTGTCCATGTTGAAGTTGTCCCTGTCGGTGTCAGACTCCAGACTGTCCAGCGGAGCAGCGACAACAGCCGTCGGTCGTCTGCTGTCCAGAGGACCAAGAGGAGACACGCTCCCAATGAAATCTAATTAAAGCCCGCTAAACGTGCAGTTTCAGCTGGGCAGCATTTCAAGCATGCAAAATATTTAAATATTGCATTTGAAAACTTAAGTATGGCCGGGAATAAAGTGCTTCAGATTTTTGAGACTACTAGAATATATTTATTCATTATTGAAAGAGTACAAAGTAATTATAATTTACATAAGCATAAGTTTCGTAAAATTGCAATAATCTTAAATAATTTGATTTAATTGATCTATCATATAGTATATTCTTTTAGACGGGTACTGTCGAAATTTCAGTCGAATCGGACTTGTATTTTTGTTTTGACCGCGTTTGAAAGTGAGCCCCTATGTGAACTTTAGAAAAATGGAAATAGCGCAAGATCGGTCGGTGATTTGATTCTCTTTTTTGAAAGGGAAATCGCGCAGCAAAATCAAAGAGCGCTTGGATGCAGTGTACTGTGGATCTACTCCTTCGATGGCGATCATCAAAACTTAGTTAAACGGTTTCAACGGGGTCCCACGTCGGCTTTTGTTGAGCCACACCCAGGTTCACTGAAAACGGCTACCACGGAGGATTACATATGAAAAACTCACAATCTCGTATTGGCAGACCGCCAATTAAAGGTGGACGATATAGGCTGAGATAGTAGGCATCTCAAAAAACCGTATAAGTCATATGCTGTGTAAAATTTTGGGCATGAAAAAGTTTTCGGCGCGATGGCTGCCGCATTTGCTCACTTCAGACAACAAGCTCATCCGTAAGAGCACTTCAGAGCAGTATTTGACGCTCATTAAATTGGCTTCGAACTACAGACCCATCCACGGTATTTTCAAGATTTGGCCCCGTGCGATTTTTTTTTATGTTCAAACTTGAAAAAATCACTCGCTGGGCCGAAATTTGAGTCAAATGAGGACGTAATCGCCGTCACAAAGGCCTATTTTGCAGACCTCGAGGAAAAAAAATTTTCAGACGGGTTAAATAAGTTGGAGCATCACTAGATCAAGTGAATCGAGCTAAAAGAAGACTATGTTAAAAAATAAATTGCCAGTTTTCCAAAATTTTCATAACTCTTTCGAAGGTCAGGTACTTATCGGACCACCCTCGTATTGAGTAAAACTTTATAATCGTTGATTGTCAATTTCTTAAGGAGAGAATCTGGCTTACTACAACTCGCTTTAGATACTTGACAATTAAATTCGATTTGAATTGTTTTTTAGCTATTTATTTTATTTTATATATGTATGTATTTATTTATAGATACCAATACAATCTAGCTCACAACAACAGGCTATAGATACCTTAAAATTGAATTGTTGTTAACTAAAGATACCAAAACAAACTTGCTTAGAATAACGGACGTTAGATAACTGAAAATAGAAATCAATAGCTGCCATCAGACGTCAGTGGTCCATCTATAAATAAAATAATTAAAAGCAGAAGCATTAAGAGCAATAAAAACAAAATACATCGCAATCAATTTTAAGAATAATCCCACACTGATTTCCATCCAAAGATTGAGTGCCAAAATTGAATGTGACCAAAAGTGCAGTGATCACAGCCAAGCCACTTGCTTTCGGGCTTAAACAAACCGAATCGAAGCAGTCTGAGGTGTGCACAAAAGACATAGTGAGGGAATGAGGGAATGATGGAATGAGGGGAGAGGGGTGAGTGCACCTGAGGCAGCTGGCATAACATGCGATTTCTAATTCAATTTCAGTGACAGCACATAAATAAAAGAAACATTTTGAAGTAGCAGCAGTCGGAGGCAGAGGCAGAGTCAGAGCCACAGCCAGAGCAATGCTAGCTGCAGCAGTTTGAGCCAAAAGCAAAGCAAACGAACCAAAAAACTGTAAAAGCAATTCCTTGACAAAATAAAAGGCGCACAAATGTCAGTTTTCCCAGGCTAACACAACCACAACTACATCTACCACTACTACTACGTCTAGTACACCATGAAGCAATGCGACGAATCGTTTACCAAATTTTCTGACTGCTGCAAATCAAACAAAAAATAAAAATAAAAAATTAAATTGAAAAAATAAAAAGCAAGAAACCGAATCAAGAGCAGCAGCAGCAGCAGCAGCAGCAGCAACTGAAAACTTTTTAAATTAACTAAAAAAACAGCCACAGATACCACTACACATATACACAGACGCACACACATACATGCACACACACACTCACGTAGCAGAGCCAGAACGCGACACGTTGTCGCTGGGTGTTGGCATTTGGTTTGAGTATTTTAGAGGAAAGTGGAAAACTTTTAGTGGCATGTTTACAAAATAAACTTCAACTTGTAAAACGGCCAAAAAATAAAAAGGAAAAGAGGAAAAACGAGCAAAGAATGAAAGCAAAAAATAAATAAGGAAAATGCTGATTGCGAAAAAACAGAGCCAAGAGCAGAACAGGGCATGGGGCATGGGGCAGGGGGCACGAAAGATGATTATGTTGCGAGCTTGTCTTTAGCAAGAAGGCAGTTGCCATTATTATTGTATATGGCATAACAAAAGCTATGACGACCATCAGTTGACACATATTTTCCACTGCAAGGTAAGTATCACTGTCACACTCACACACCCACACACACACACACACATATATACAATTACACCCCCGTCAACAGACGCTGCGAAAAGTTTTTGGCAACTTTTGTTGGGTTTGTTGTCATTGCGGGCCAAAAAAGTTTTCTATATATTTTTTGCTGGCGTTTTTTGTGCTGACAGTTGGCAAACAAAGCATAATTTTAATCTGAATCTGGCCATGCAAACATTGTTACATATGCCATACACACACACTCACACACACACACACACACACACACACACACACAGACAAGCTCATACAGCTCCTGCCACACCTGCATATGGCTTTTAGCCTGATTGTTGTTACCTGTACAACAAAAAATTATGTTTATTTGGCTTTGGCCTCGATTTTACCCCAAACTTAATTTTTTGTGCAGCTCTGCAGATTGCGCATACGCAGCGAGTGCCAGCCTCCGTTCGCCATTTACTCTCCTGCTGCTGCTTGTGGTACTTGAGTTTTTTTGTCTATTCAGATACGTGACAATGTCATCAACTCGTACCTTTTCATCGGCCATTTTCGCTCTTAGTTTGTTGATTCTGCATTTTATAGTTCTCCGTACGGCGCGCACGTATGCTTCAGACTTATCACACATCAAAGCACAGTGATTGCAAAAAGCGCACAACCAGTCAATTATAGACGTCATAAAAAGTCTGTTAAATGTTTACGCAGTTCAGATTTTATTTCAAGTTTGTTATTCAATTTAAACTTAACTTGTTGAACATTATTTAGACATACCAAAAAAAAAACCCATAAATAAAATTGTTTTTTATGTTCACAGCTTATTATAACCTTTTATAAACTCCCACACACTTATTTATGGCTTTAAATTATTTATAATTTCCATGCGAACGAATTATATTCAGCACTATTTACCAATTCTTAAATTCCGATATGAAAACTTGACAGTTAATGGCCTTCAGGCCGGCCATCAAACTGACAGTTATGGCGTTCACCTTCTCATGTAAGTGCACCATGTTTTTATCTACCTATTGAGGGCACTTTCAAAGTATATTAATAGGTAGTTTGGTGTGTAAATGCGCTGCCGGGGTATATTGTTTTTGTGCAGCTGACAGTTAATGACCACATACAACATGTTATTTGCGGTGTGTGGCATTTTAAATTCAAGTTCAGCATGTGTGCTGCATATTTAAATCGGCAGCAGCTGTTGCTGACAGCCAGACAAAATAGACAATCAACCGACCCCCCGAACAGAACGAACTCAACCCCAACTCGAGGCAGAACAAAACCGGAATCGTTGCCGTATCCGATGGTATCCGGCAAGCTTGCATTAATCAGGCATACACGACGTGTTGCATAGACATTGTCAAAGCTTTTGGTATTTGCAAATTTCTTAACACGAAATTAGTCGCAATAAACAAGGCTAACAAACAAGACAAACAGCAGACAAAAACGGCACTGGAGGGGTGGAGGGGGAGGGAGTGTTGTTGTCTCTAATCGAAAGCAAATAAAATGCACTGCATACCTGCATGCTATAAACTGTCACTTGCATTCTACGAGCGGAGCTCCAGACAGCAGACAGAACAGGCCATGACATGCAATTCAGAGAGAGATAGAGACAGAGCCACGCCCTTAGCGCTGCCCTTCCTGCCATTTTCCCCCGTTCTTCCGTCCATATGCCTGTAGGTCTGTCTGTCTGTCTGCCCGCCTGTCTGTCTGTCAGTCATTCATGGCGTAGTGTGTGTGTGTGGTGCATGACAAGCCCTCGTTTCGTATGCACCGTCACCTACCAACCACTAATACCATCACCAATACCAGCGCATGAATGAGGCCCCTGTGGCTCCGACTATGGCTACGACTATTAGCCATACTCGCTGTATGTTTTACCATAATTTGCCAGCAGTTTCAGTGCAGTTTGAGTACGAGTTTCCAGTTCCCAGTTCCCCATTCTCAGTTCCCCATTCTCAGTTCCCTGTTCTCAGTTCTCAGTTCGCAGTTTGGAGGCAACTGACAGTGGCATGCGCCATCGTTTGTCGTCTCTTATCGAAATGGCATGCAAGTGCGGTTTGCATGTCGCATTCGCACTCAAATGTATTCTAAACCACCAACATCACCGCCATCTGCATTGCTGCCTCCATCGCTTGGCTGTCGGTCTGTGCGAATTATTAATGCAAAACCCTGTCCTCCAGCCGCATACACACAGCAAATTAAAATTGTTTACCCAAGACATTAATGTCATGCCTACTCAATGTTGAATGCGACTTCAAAATAGTTACAACAAATTGCTTTTAGGCGTTAAATAACTTAATTTCAATGTAATTGTCGATACCCTGTATAAAAATAGTTGTGCTTAAGGAATTTCGCTTTTAAATAATTAAACGAGAAATTCTATTTGAATCGAACAATACAAAAATTAAAGCCTATTACACCAACGAGTGTTAGCAAAAGATTCTCATTTCCGAATTATAATTTTTAAAGAAAAAATAAAATGATTCGGAAAGGTTATCAGTAGAATATTTATTAATTTTTTTTATTTTTTCTGCGTTTATTAACCCATTTCGATCTGTTGAAGTTATAATTCATAGAAGTGCAGTATGAGTACATTTGGCCGGAGTGTGAAGTGCCGGAAGAAGAGTTGCCACCAATGTCAAACCCTAGTTAGGGTTATTGTCCTGCTCGTCATTTTTCCTCAGAAATGCGATCCATCAAAGTTAGCATGATATACATATATGGTATATACGCAAACTTTGATGGATCGCATTTCTGAGGAAAATGACGAGCAAAACAATAACCCTAACTAGGGTTTGATTTTCTTGACTGGATATTCATTTCGCTAATCATTTTCGTTTGGGATCCCCAAAAATACGCTGCTTCCTCCAATTCTTCTTTAGGTTGAGTTCACAAATATATGTCGCTTCACTTTTTGCTCTAGTATACGACGCTTCATTTTTGGGAGTTTTCAATTTATTTTTCTGTAAATTTCCAACTTTAAAATAAATCGAATAAAATTATAGAATATAAAATCTTACTCAAACAACGTTTACCAGTTCACCAGTTGATTACTTTCGATTGCCAATACGAAATCGTCGAAAATGGAACTTGTGGGACTAGGAATATAAATTGAATGATATCTCAACATTCCACGTTTATTCCGTATTTATTGGAATGTTGCTCAGTTGAGCTCTGGAACTAGACTAAAATTTATTGTGTTAAACAAAATATACGTATGAATTGGGGAATGACAGTAAAAGCATTAACATCTCATTCCCACACAAATGAAAAGTATCGATTCTTGAGAGCTTTAAAACGTCGTAAAGCAATTAGCTATAAGTTCTGAGAAGCGAAGCGAACACGACATTTTTGAAAATATTTTATTAGATATATTCCATTCAACTCAATGGCAGCTCACACTCGTTTGAATAGCTCTTATGGCACACACAGCTATTTCAAAACACGGAGCTTAAAGCGAGAGAAATTGCGTGTTGAGTATAAGCAAACATATAACACCTGAACCTTACCACACCTAAAAAGCAACAAAAAAAAGTTGGAAAAATTTGAAAT
Source organism: Hypselothyrea guttata (assembly GCA_035045125.1). NCBI lineage: Eukaryota > Metazoa > Arthropoda > Insecta > Diptera > Drosophilidae > Hypselothyrea > Hypselothyrea guttata. The sequence goes on along the minus strand of JAWNNJ010002200.1, from coordinate 1,346,195 downwards.
AAACCCAAGGAACGCTAACAAAAATAATTGAAAAGCAAGGTTTTGCCATTGTGCGCACAATTCAACGTGTGGCGAGATGGCGTTTCCATTTGGGTGTATATGTTGTGAGTGTCGCCATTCACACATACCCGCACACCCACACACCCACACACACGCACACACTCGCACATAGCACATAAATAACAAGGATCAAGCGCTAATCCAATGGCAACAGCAACAGCAACAGAATCAGCAGAGAGCGTTGTTCAAAAAGGGGTACATGGAAGTCGGAGCTAGCGGATGTGTGTGTGGCGCTTTAAATGCTTTGATTTCATTTTTCATTTCCCACACACACACATGCACAGATACACAGATATACAACAATTGTCAGGTGCGAGCGAAGCAAATGAGATGTTGGCTCTTGGCTCAATTCAATCACGAGCTACTTACAGACAAAGCTATTACTCCACATTGCTGTTGTAATGAATTTGTGCACAGCAATGTATACATGTGTGTGCGTGTCTCTCTCTCTCTCTCTGTGTGTGTGTGTGTCACACACTTATATGGCATACCTTTGCTTGGAGTAGGATACTGCCGCAGCTTAGCAGTGCGTACAAGCCCTCGATGGCAATGGCTGCTGCGGTTGAAATAAGCAGGATTAAGTGCGCTTAAAAGCAAAACTCAATGAGATATTCATGCGGCAACAACGCCAAAAGTAGTAGATGGAAAAGCGGAAAATTCCCCAGATATGCGCTGAGCTGGGCAAACAAAGCTAATAATTTCATTGCGTGTGACACCCAATGATTAGACGGCGAGAAATAAAATTGTCATGAGCTGCAAGTGGCAAGTGGCAAGTGGCAAGTGTGGTGTACATATCACGTATACGCCACATTGTGCGGGCTGAAAGGCAAATTAAAGCTGAACAATAGCTGAAATTAGTTTTCGAATTATCAATGTGCGTGCCGGGCGGCAAATACTCATAATAATAAGTGAAAAGTAAACTAAAGAAACTCCGAACATGCAAACAAACACTGCCGAGGCTTTAAAGAGCACGAAAAACAGCATTTCAAGCACTTTACTTATTTAGTTAGGTGCGTTTGTTGGAGATTTTGATTTTGGTTCAGCGTATATATATGTGAGTTGCCTGCTTAGCGGCGCTAATGCGTGCGAATGGCCTCAGGCTGGAGAGGCACGAGAGCCAGCAAACAACGGGCACAAATTGCCGTTTCGCGCTTCAGTTGAGCAGCTTAAAGCTTAAGTCAACATAACCAGCAACTGGGCCAAAAGCGAGCGAGAGAGAGCAGCTGGTTGGTGGGTGGGAAGGGGAGGGGTGCAGCTGCCAAAAGCATGGCACAAATTCCTTGAAGCCTTTGTAAACGAGCAAAAAATATACATGAAAAAATTGTGTAAATTTTTTGCTACCAGCCGGGCTGCCCGGACTTGGCGGCATCTTAAGCATTTCTGGCTGCCTCTTAAAGTCACCTTGTGCATGTGCGGGTGTGTGTATGTATGTGTGTGCCTAACAAAATTGCTTTCTGCCGCAATTGCTGCCGTTTTATTTTATTTATTTACTTGCGAACCACACACAGAGGGAGCGAGAGGGAACGAGAGGGAGCAGACAGAGCAGAGCAGATCCGAGCTGAGCTGAGGCCAAAAAGGTGTGCTTGCTTTCTTCTCGTGTCGCTGGAGCGCTTGCCCGTTTTGCTGATTGAATTTTCCGAGCGAGTAATTTTTAAATTGTGCCTCGGCCAAAAGATAATTCAATTTTAGTGTACAATTTCTATTAGGCCGAAGTTGCTCCCAAAACTTTTGCACAAAACCAACAGCAGGCCGCCAGCCCGCGCAACGGCATTGAGAATAACAGCAGCCGGCAGTGGTTTAAGATTTTTCTGCGGTTTCTGTGGGCGAGTCGAGTCTATTTATGTGCATATTTATTCCCTTTTTTGGGCCAGCTCAATTTTCAGCCTGATTTATGTGAGAAAAATGAGGGCCAATTGTTGCTGCTGCAGCACCGCATTGAGGCCTCAACTTGGCTAAGTGCTTTTGGCCTTGGGCCAAACAAAAGGCCAGCTTGAACAAACAGGTAGCTAAAAGCCGCCTTAAAGTATCGGCCCTTAAACATCTCCATTCTTCAGTTCAGCTTAAAGTTGGTGCGAATTTTCTGCGTGATCTGTTTTAAATTTTAAGAGCTTACCTCTGACTTGCATAAAGCGCCATGCGAAATTTTAGCCAGAATCCACAAAGCGAAGGGCGAACAGACAGAGATAAAAATATTGCCCTTATCAATGACAATCGTTAAATGTCATGTTCAGTGTTCAAATGCAGACCAGACCCGGGGCCACACCAGCACAAAATGCCACAATTTGTATGCATTATGCTTGGCCCCGAGACACAGATACAGCTGTAGATACAGATACTTGGAACTGGCAATAGCAGCAGCCACACAGCTACACAGCTTCATTGCTACAAGCGTCAGTTTGGAGCTGCAAACTAAGCCAAAAATGCCACAAAACATTTACCATATATCATGTATTTTTACGTACACTCTCAGCCAAGCTCCTGCCCAAAGTCCTTGCTACACAGGCCACTGTTGTTGCAACTTTTGTGCAAAAGCTCGTAATTTACACATGTACGAGATGCGCCAACAATACCCAACACCAACACCGACACCAGCAACTGCCACTCGTATCTTTCTCTTTCTTTTTTAGCATTCTGCCTTATACACGATGCGTTTATCCGGCAACAAGCTGTGTGCGAGCTGAGCTTGTCCCTTAACTCAGACTCAGCGTGCCAAACCTGGTTGCTTGCCACGTCTCGTATATGCGCTTAGATATGCTCAGCTCAGTTCGGTTCTGTTTAGTTCAGTTCAGTTTCTGCCCACGCGGCGTATGCGTAATGTGCACCAGATATACTGTGCTGCAGCTGCCGTTTGTCTCTAGCAAGTTGCCACAGCAAGCTGAAGCTGCAAGGGCTCATATATCATTTATGTATTTACCAATAGGCAGATAAAGCGGCAGAGCTGCTTTAACAAACATATTCTGGCATAATCGACTTCTTTCTACTCGCTGGCGACATTACATTATTTGCTGTCCCAACAACTTCCTGTGCGCAAGTGTCTGTGTGTATTGGTTAAGCTCTTTATGGTCGTGTTGTTGTGCTTGTATTCGCTTTCGCTTTCGCTTCAGCAGTCGCAGTCGCTTTTGTTGTCTGCTCGAAACAATTTACTTCTAAATTGATGAAATAAATTTTCCAACACACTTATTTCGGTGTATTACATTTTTTGCTTTCTATTTCGTGGAAAGCATCTTGGCGCCGCGTTTGCTTTTCTGCTATTTATATTGTGCTTAAATCTTTCTGCTTTTGTAGATTTTCCTTTTGCTCTTCTAATATTTGCTGAGCCTAGCGGCAACAACTTCATTGATTGTACAGTAACATTTTGATCAAGATGCTCTTTTATACCCTGTAACCTTAATTGGGTAACAAAATATATTATTACGATGTTGAAAATTATATATGAGGCTGCAGGAAGTATATACATAACTATATTCTTGATCAGTACTATAAGTAATCTATCTATCAGTCTGTGTGTCTATTAACCGATAACAATAGGGCAATATTTAAACAAGATTGATATTCAGAATGTATCATATGTTATCAATCTTAAAAGGTGGAGGCTGTTGATAAACAAGAGATTTATTAAATAATATATATCTTAATACTATTATTTGTTATTATTTACAAACGAGTATATGTTTTTATTGAATTATTTTGTATTCTTTTCAATTGCCCAATATTATTTCTTTTAACTTATTTTTTTTATATCTACAAGAAACAATGCATTCTTGAATTTATGCATTTTCCTATTAAAGTATTTTTATAAAATTTCATTAGTTGCTGTTCGTAAACATTAATTGTCATCATTCTTCGGAATTCATTTACCGCTTGTCAAATGGTATAGACCCTCCATTCTACTGTGACATATTTATATATTGAAATTTTTTGAAATCCGGTTTGTATATACAGAACGGCAAATAACAATGATACCAATCCAAATTTGTAAGAGAAAACATTTTACAGCGGACAATCACAGTAGAAAACGAAAAGCGAGCAAAATTAAAATAAATACAGAAATTTAAATTATCATCTAATTTGATCAAATTTATTATCATTATTTCTCGAATTGAACCTTTTGTCATAAATATAATAAATATTTTCAGAAACTTTGATTATACTTTACTTGAATTTTAAATAGTTTATTTTATGACCAAGGCCACATTTTTTTAACGCAACTTTCGAGCAGCAACTTTCATCAAAACCTACAGAATAATGCTTTAGCTGGGCCAATTTATGATAAATACATAACAATAGCAAGGGTTTTCTGCCCTTTTCTAATCTAGGCTAACAATCTTACGGCAGTTTCTGTGCGCTGTGGTAAGTGCGGTTGGCCATTTTAGTATGGTAGTAGCCGCCTCTCTACTTTAGCAAGAATCTCTTTCTTTAAGTAGGAATAAGCTGCAAGTTGATGAGATGCTTCATAATGCTGTTGCAAGAATGTCGCTCAAGGTCTTTTGATGGTTGCCAGGGAGATGCGTAAAACTGTTGTGTATATCGGCTAATACACCTTGACATGGTTCATTAGCATGATGGCAACACTCAGCATGGTTGCCTGGCAAACACTTTAGATGTGTGCAGTCTGTACGTCTTTCAGTGCTTGCAAATAACACTCGAGTGGCATAACTCGTCATCATGATGTCAGCTGCAGATGCAGATGCAGATGCAGTCAGGCTTCTTCTGGCTTGAGGCTTCAGTGTTTCAGGCTGTCTGCTTCACACTTTCTTTATTGCATGTCTCTGGCATTTTCGGTTTGGAATATATATTTTCTTACAGAGTTTATTCTTAGCTTTGCGGTTGGTTCTAGTCCTGCTGAGATAACTCTGCCTGTCGAAATAAGACAAAACCCATATCTGTATGTCTGTCTGTCTGTCTGTCTGTCTGTCGGTAAGCTGTCTCATGGCCAGTTGTCTTTTCCGCTTTCGCAGACATATTAATTTGGTCTTAAGCAAATACTCAGCATGTCCACAGACCTGTAATTCACCTCAAATGGCTCTGTCTGATTGCCGTCTTTATCTATAGCATTTTTAATGGTTTTCTTGCATTTTGTTTGGACGACATCTTTTGTTGTCAGGCGCTTTTGTTGGCAAACATTTTTCTTGTCCTACACTTTAAGCTGGCCATTATTAAAATACGAGCTGATAACAATTTAGCTGCAAGCCCAAAGTCAAACAGCTCCAACCACACACACACACCCACACACACACACACATGCCCGCACATTCAAATACTTATACACATGCCGGCATTTTCTTGGCTTTTGCTGTCTGGTCATGTCCTTTTGGTACGTTGAACTTGTCTACTTTTCTGCAGCTTCTGCCATTTGCTTTTGCTTTTGCTTTTGCTGTGCATAACTTTTGGGTTCTATATTTGCGCGGGCGTTGGCAAATTTCAACTGCCTTTTTTGATATCTGGCCGAGTGGCTTCTGCAAGGTCAGCAGGAACTCAGCCAGGCTCGAACTCTATAATCCCCGTCTATCTCCTCCCTCAGCCCACTAATGCGTGTTTATGTTGTCTGCCTCGCTTTAAGCTGCGGTCTCGTGTGGCCTGTGACCACAGAACGTGGTTTAACGACTAACTAAACCAATTTTGTCAATTTGCCCAGACAATATACCATATTTGAGCACAATGTTTTGTTTTGCATATTCGTAGTGGCAATAAACAAGCGACAAAATTGTCAATTAAAATACTTTTGCCGGGGCCAGGGAGCGTATGCGTATTGTGCAGGAAGTACGACGCGTTTTTTACTTTTTCACTTTTTCAATCAAACGCTGCTGGACGTGGCACAACCACAACAAAGTGTTAGACAGGTTAATTGATACGCAGACACCAACACCAGCACAGACCCACGCACACTTGAACCACATGCATGTGCGAGGGCCAAACCTTTTGAAATATTAATGAAATCAATTTCGAGGCTAGCGTCGGAAGCTGGCAAAGACTGCCAGAGGCAATACCAGCAGGGCGAGCGTGCATGTGTGCGTGTATTCGTATATGTGTGTCAGGCAGTTATGTGCTTGCGATTACATCAAAATATGGCAATGGTTATGGCCCCTTTATGCTCGCACACTGCCAGCAGCTACCCCGCTGCACCCAGTTTCCCCTCTCGCCAACGCCTGACTCTCGCATCCTTATGAAGCGATTTTGCCAACGGCCAGGCATGATAAATGCTGCTGGCCTGCACGTAGATGGACTTTAGTAAACTCAAAACTAGCATGGATTTTTGGGGAGCATTTAAAGCTAGCAGAATATAACAAGACAACAAGTATCACGAATGGTAAATATGCTTAGTCTACGAGCAATATTACAGGACTTCGATAACTTATTCTACCTTATGAACCTGCAAGATAAATTGCCCAGAAGACAGATGATTTGTCTTGGCACATTTATTAACTGCAGTTGGGCTAGCGATTACTTGTGCAAATAAAATGCAAAGCCCGAAAAAACTGGATTTATTTACAAGTTACACTAACTTGAGTATATACAGAGAGAAAAATAATTAAACTATGTAGAATTCCAGACAGGCATTGTTATTTAAAAGATACAAGTCCACAAATTACATGTAAATACTGTAGATGGCAGATGGTAGAGATCATCAATATATAATTATTTTATAATAGGTATTACATTCATCAAAATCGGTCCATAATTATGAGTGATAATATGCATTAATGTTATGTTTTTCATTAAGATCACAAATGCTTAAATTTAGTTAATTAAAAGTTATTTGATTTTAACTTATTTTATATATTTTTTAAACGTTTCAGTTTTTGTTATTACAAAATAATTCTTATATAATTTATTCCAATTTCAACATCGTTTATTATTAATTTAGTCGAAACTATTTTTCGCAGTGTACTCTTAAAGCTTCGCTGCATAACTACAAGCTTAAAGCAGAGATTGTATGAATATGACGTATTGTTGCCGTTGGCCAAGGAGCTACAGCTAGCCATATACATGTCAGGCATTGTTGGCTGTCAGATTTGTAATGCTCTCATGTCTCTTGTCACCTGAAGCAGCTTTTGCATGTGTGTGTGTGTAATACATGTATGTCTGTATCTGTGTGTGTGTGTGTGACACACTTCTGGTTCGGGTTGAAGCACCTTTAATAAGTACGATTAATCAATGCCGCCCACAAAACGAAATGGCAGACGAATGTGTGTTGCCGCAAATTCCATTTAAAAATGGCCAACATCTGCTGCCACATTAGCCACATCCCCACACACATACACACACACAGATATATATATATATAACGTAGTGAAAAAGAAGATGGAGGACAGCGAAATGAGGACCGTGATGGAATCCTTTCACATTTCAAATTGAAAAGGGGCTTTGGCCATTGTGGTGCAAAGTGGCCGTCGTTGGTGGCACCGCAGCTGCTACTTTGGCTGTAGCTGCTGTGGCTAAGCGCAAAATTAAGCAAATTAAAAGCCGCAGAGCCCAGCTGCATAACTCATGTGTGTACATCGGTGTCCTCTGCGACCTCTCGCACTCGCAGTCGCCCTGACCTAAGTCTCTATGTGGAAAAAACGCAGCCACATCTCAGGGTTACCTTTAACCCCTATACACACAACGAGTTTACACAAAAAAATGCCATTGAAAAATGTTCGCTTTTGCTGGCTATTTTCAGATTTTTATCAAGCCCTCCTCGACTCGTATTCCTTGCTCCAAATTCCGCACAAAATCAGCGCTTGAAAGCCGTTGACGTGCAACTTTTTCAATTTTTTTCCAAACAACTTTTTTGCTCCCTTTTTGAAGCGCCCAAAAGGTTGCCAAAAACATTTAAATTAAAATTCAGCGCAAAATAAAATGGCGAACAGAAATAACAACAGACCAGCAAAAAGCGGGAGTTTGAGTTGGCCAAAACGACTTTTTAATTCTCTTCTGCGCTAAGTCCGTTATTGAATTATATGGCCAATATGGCCATAGAAAATAGATAAATAGAAATAGATAAATCTCAAAACAATAAGATTTGTATAATTAAAAAAAGGCAGATAAACAGACGGCCCATTTAATGGATGGTGAAGTAGATATGTAGATAGTGAAACTGTCAAAGTAATGGAATTACACCTATTTATACTGGTTAAAGAAATAAAAATTGATAATTATTATCACCTATTTTTTGTATAAATTCTTTATAAATAATTTTAAAATTTTTTGCTTATCAAAAAACTTTTTGTATGGTTTGGAAGAGTATATACAAAAATATTTGCGAAATGGGAAAGAGAAATTTCATGGCCTTGGTTGTGGCAACAGCAGCGGCAGCATTAACTGTTATTGTCGCGCAAAGGGGCGTGGGACTGGGTACATGAGGGGCGGAGTGGGCGTGGATGGGGTCCGTGCCAAATATGCGCAAAGTGTAAGCCGTTTAGCGCTCTTTGATGGCCTGACAGTACAAGTAGCATTGGAAAATGTATAGCACGATATTAGGTTGACTGGCAAGAGCGCAGCAACAAAACACAATTGGGCAATTTTCAAAAGAGGCAACAGCCCAAAACAAATGACAGTTTAAAGTGCGTGACATGCACAAACACACACACACACATACACACACACACATACACAAACACACGAGCGTATGCAGTAGAGGCTCCTGTTGCTAGACGCCTGGCTGCAGGCCAAAAGCACTTTGGGTGCATGTTTAATGGCATTTGTTGCTAATCAATGAATAATTAATGGGCCAAGGTTTGGCTGCCTGCTGGCACAACAACAATAACAACACTTAAACACACACACACACACACACACACACACTCTCTCTTGTTGGTCGTGCGTGTTGGGCACTGCGTAAAATCATGTTTTAAACTATTTGCCAGAACTGCGGCCATAGTTGCTGCTGCTGCTGCTGCTGCTGCTGCTGCTGATGTGGTTGTTGCTGTAATCGTTTCATTGTTGCTGTTGCAATGTTTAGTGTTGTTCGTGTTGCAGTTTGGCGTTGGCTTACACATTCCCGTCGCCTTGTTCTGTCCGATTTCCCGCACTTCTGCCCCCCTTGCCGCTCAGTGGCATTAATATGCAATTTTTAATAGCGCAATTATAATTTGCATGTCGTAATGGTCTTTCCATTTTTTTCTGTTTTCTAACATAGCGCAGCACTTGAAAACATTTATATATAGATGTATATGTTTATTTTTTTCGTCGGGCTGCTTAACTACTGGGAAATTCAAAATGTGTACAAGTGCTTGAAAGGCAAAAGTCTATAAAAGGTTGGCTGAAAAGTTTCAATTGCCAAGCAAACAGAAATGAAGGATTGAAGGAAAACAAAAGTTGTGATATTCAAATATTCCAGCTTAAATTATTTAATAAACCATCAATTTGATTCAATGTTAAAATATAGCTAGAATTATAGCTAAGAGTTACTTAAATGAATTTTTATTTATTTTAATTAATTATTTTTAATTATTAGCTATAAACAAGTTTCCACTTAGCTATATTTTCAATTGATTTTAATTTTTGAATTATTTGTAGTTTTCTATTTTTCACTAATTCGATTTAATATTATATATATAAGTTTGATATTTATTACCTTCAAAAAGGGTAAATTTTAGTACTTGAAAACATTTAAAACTACTCTCGTGCACTTTTCCATTTTGGTGTTGCAATCGTGAGGCAGAACAACGTCGCATAAAAATGTGTACAATATTCATTTGAATAATGTAAATTATATCGATCGATTGGAGGAAGGACCTTCAGACAAAGAGCGGAACTGGCCATTAAGCTATTGAGTCAATTGACTATTTAACTGTGCTAAACTGTTTTTGGCCACAAACTAAATTTGGCAGAAAGCGTATTAGCATTAGCCAGACATTGTCACTTGCGGTTGCGGCATAAAAATTTTCCAGCAATTAATCTTGATAAAGGCTTTTCAGCAGCCGCAATAAACACGACAATAATAATAACTAACAGAAAAGTCAACAAATGCTAGGCAAACTACAAAACACAAATAAATTGGGCAAGTTGGGTGGACGGGAGGCAAACAGAAAGACAAAAAAAAAAAAGAAAGTTCTAAAAGAACTTTTAGACAATGGGCGATATCAGCATGTGAGCAGGAAAACTCACACATGCAAGGCATTTAACCATTAGATAAATGTTGACGAGGTCAATGGGCGTTAAGCGGAAGTTATGGTCGGAAACAAGTCTCCCTGCCACACGTACAAATAAAGTAGATGCCAGTGGCAACTTTGAGCCATAAGCAATGCGTTGTGTAAAGCAGGAAGAGAGAAAGTTGGGAATAGCGACGGGAGGGGAAAGGGATTGTGTGTGGGGGAACACACAGCTACACGGGGCATTACGTGCCGAGCCAATAATCTCTGTCAACATCAATTTGGCTGTGGCCCGAAAGCGACTGAAACTAATTAAATGGTGTCCCATAAATTGCACATTAAAGCAAATTTATTGCATGCCCAAATCGAAATTATTGCCAAAGTCGCGAGACGCGTTTAATAAACTTGGCCAAACAACTTTGGCCCAAGCCGAACGTTTGCAACGTGTCGCCCGCCAGCCAGGCAGAAGCCAGAAAGCGATCGTAGCATACTTTACAGCGCACCGAAATTGTGATTTATGCCACAGCTTATCAGACTGACAGACTCCAAGGAACTTAAGTCAACTTTTTATATGCTCATACCCTATGCAAGTAATACGGGCTAGCCAACTGACGCTGACTTGTTGGGCCTGCACCTTTCCCATTGCCTTTCTGTTTACACTCTTATTTTTATTCCGTTTTCTAATTCGGCATTTGCTTGTCGAAGTTTCCTGGGCTGCGCATTAGCACAGCTTTTGTGTTAACTCAACAATTTCAGCTAACGATGTCCGTGAGCTACCAAAAGGAATTCCATTAAACATGGCACGTGGCAGCTCTGATCCGTAACTGTATAAAGCGGTCACAGAAACACAAATCACGAGTTCCATACGTAGGTTTACTCCATTGATTTGTTTATTTTAAATCAGCTGGATATTATGATTATTCTTATTTGTTTGTGTCACTTAAAAACTTTAAAATCACATACAATATTTATTTTTAATCTATTTTATTTTATTGCTGCTGCATTGCAAGCTGTGTGTGGTCAACTGCAAAGTTTCCTGATTCCTGCTCAACTTCTAATAACAAACTTTTGACACTATCATTTTAATGCAGACCTTTAGATTTTAACTGGATTTCGCTTCTTGTCGCTGTCAGCACTGGCTTGACTCTTGCAATTGTAAATAGTTAGCTTAAATAAAACGCCTTCAATAAAAGAATTTACCAAACTTTAAAAGATAAAAGAAATTTATAATAAAGAGTAACACATGGGTTATTCAAGAAATATTAATTTTATTTATAAATTATTTTAATATCTTTTTTAATCAAAACAATAAAAATATACAAACAATAGGAATTTCGTACTTAAATAAAAGAGCTGTTTGCAATGGGAATTCTTCATATTTTTAAATGCTAATTTTTTAGCGTGTTCGATGTGTATAATAAACATTTTTAATTGCATCATAGTACAATTTATAGTAAATTTTTGTTGCAAAATAAAGCCACTTGATATGCATGCCCCTACTCTCGAAATAAGAGCATTTTGGATTTGCCACAAATGTCAACTTATCACGCATTCGCCTAGTTATCCAATATCTGTTGCCTCATTGTGTACTTTTTTGTCCCTCCTTTTGCCGCTCGACTTGATGCATGCCAATGCGGTCTTTATTCTGCCATGTGGCAATACGAGCACAAAGTTGCCTCGCCTGCTTCCTGTGGGTGGCCACCACACACCTGCAGTTGCCCGACGAACCCCCAGTAGACTAGAGGCAAGGCTAACACAGAGTTTTATACACTTATTTTTTTTTTTGCTTTGCCAACGCCAATAAATCCCATTTGAGGTGCATCCCACTCCCTGGCAGCCCGACGCAGCTGCTCGGAAAACATTGTCACGTGGTTTCTGTATTTTTGTATTTAGTTGCTGCGCTCACTCAGCTGAGCTGACTGAGTCAAGGCTGAGCATGAGGCTGCTCGGGCCAGATTGCCAACCGGTGCAACCTGTGCAGGGAGCGCTTCTTCTTTGACTCCATCACAGTCGCTGCTGCAGCTCCCCTCGTACCAACGCACAGTGGGCTGAATTGCACAACAAATGGCATACCATTCATAAGTTTAATTTTTTTATTTTATATTTTTTTTTAATTGATTTTTATGGTATTATCCTACTGTAATGTAGTTATTTGTACCATTATATATAATATACAAGTGTATACATTTATTCCTATTAAAGTTATTATTATTCAATGTAAATAAAATTACATTTAATCATAATAAAGTTGAACTAAATCGTTCATATATAAGCAATTGATAACAATTATCGATTTAATTTCTTATCAAGCTTAAAGTCGTAAATTTGCAGGTATTTTTTAAATCTGACGGATTTTGATGACCAAAGTTAAAGTTTATGTGTTTCCAGTTTTATTAACATATAAGCTTACTTTTAGGTTCCAAAACATAAGGTTGTTGGGAAAAGCTTTGTTGGAATCAACGTGATTGATTGATTAATTAATTAATCTTTATTGACTATACAAACGATCAATCCAACTTCAATTTGATTAAACGTTATGTGGGCGTGGTCTGATCGGCATGTAACTTATTGCTGATGCTTTATAGCTTATTCCTATCAATTGCACACAATTTCAAGTCTGCAACATCAATAGACAGGTTTATGCCAGTTTTTTGTGATGCAGCCCACTGTGCACAGCAATAAATTTCCAGCTGCGTTTCGTGTAGCATTGTCTGCCAGCCATTGTGGAACAACTTTATGCTGTTTGTATTTGTATGCATGTGTGCAATTGTTGAAGCTTTAGTGTGGGTGCTTTGATGGGGCCACAGTCACTACTGCTGCTGCTGCTGCTGCTTTTGTTGTTAAGGAAATTGAAATAAATGTGTGTGTAAATGCGTCAAAATGAAGTTTTGAAAATGTTTTTGCCAGTGACAAGTGTCAATTAGAAAATGTTCAATTACATTAAAGCAACCAACAGCAGCAACTACAACAATGCAGGCCAGATATAATAACAAGAGCACTAACAACAAACAACAACAACGAACAACAACAACGAACAACAACAACAAACAACAATGCCAACAAAAGTGCTTCTTTGTGACAGGCAGCCACTACTTGGCGCAAAACATTGCCATTGTCATTGCTGGCATTGCCATTGTATCTGTTGTATCTGGCACAGTATGAAGATAAACCAGCGAGTCTTGCACAATGAATGGATGGCAAGACAGTGAGCAAAGGAGATGCCAGTATGAATGGAGACAAGTAAAGAGATAAATGTAATTAGTAGCACTTTGAGTTAGTTAGACCACAGTTGGCTCCAGCATTCTTTCAGTCTGCATACGTAGGGCATGTAAGTAGTGTCGGTCTATTAATTGAAATTTAATTATGTACTTGATGCAATGTCGGTTGCAGCAGAATATTTTACTAAACACAATTGCATTAAATAATTTATAACTAAAGCAAAACCCTTTTCCCCCACACAATTGTTTTAAAATATACTAAATATATCTTTCGAAAGCTCTTCATATAATTGCACTCATAAATGTATTAAATATTAAATAAAAGATTTATTTAACCTTATGCTTCATCAAACTGAAAAATTTATTTAATTAGCATTACGAATGTAGCTATGCAAGTTTTAAATGTATTTAGCATTAATTTAAAAAATAGCAAAGTACTTCGTTTTTTTTTAACTATTGAATATTTTAATATTCAATTCAAATTTTAAAATAGAGCACACAATTTATTTTGTATCTTAAAATTGTAATTGTGTAATTCTGTATATGCTAATTACAATAAGTACAAAATAAACTTGACTCACATGTTGGCTAAACAAACAAAATAGGCTTTATCTTTGAAACAGTCGTATTGATTAATAAAAGATTAAATATCTTTCTCTGTTAATTTTAATGTCTTCTAAGCGAGCGTATACCCCTAGGGTGGGGATTTTATCAAAGGTATTTAGTTAACATGGCTTATGGTTTAAATGTAACTCAGCCACACTTAATAAACTGGTTGGTAATTAAATTAATTATTAATTAAGCATATTTCGCCTGTCTGCTCTTCGGCTTTAAGTCCGTGTTGCAAGTCATGCAATTAAGCAAATGATAAATCTATCATTACGAGTCTGCCCTGGATGTACAGTGGATGGGGGAGGGGGTTGAGGGGTGGAGTAGTGGGTACAAATGTAATTGCTGTGTGCGGTCAGTGGGCCACAAGTTGTTTGTTGTTGTTGGTTTGCTGTGTTCTACATGGCGTATGCGCAATAATTCTATTTGGGTCTGCCCTTATCTCACCGCAAACGCGCTCTCTTTTACTACTTTCAGTAGCTTGTACTACACTGCATAAAAATGTGCGCTGGCATTTATAATCTGCTCATTACAATGTGTATATATTTAAATAGGCCCCTTTGTAGTTGTTGGCTTACCCGCACCCTGTACAACTAATGCACATCTGTTGTGTGTTTGGTGCTTGGCAGACTGCTTGCTTGGCTAACAACAAATTGAAGGGAAATGATTCCATTTCATGCTAGATTAAACATGTGTCCACATAATTTATCGATTATTTATCATGTGGTCGTCCCGTTTTTGCCATTGTTTTTGTTGTTGTTTTTGTTTCTGTGGACAAAGTGACGCAGTCTGCCTTCCGGCGTCAACTCGAGAGTGATATCGAGGGTCGGAGACCCTTAGAGTGTCGGCTGTGTGGGCGGCAGGTGGGCAGGGAGTGCGTAAGGTCAGCCTTTTGCCTCAGCATTGCTTACACAACTGCAAAATTAGAAACAAAAGCCTAGCCCCAGGCGCTAGGTGGCTGTGCGCCTCACACTATGCCATGTTTATTTCCAGCAAAACAAGTTCGCCGTTTTCTCTCAGTTGATGTTGTTGTACTTTCAGCCACTGTTGTGGTCATGCTGGCTCTTTGCGTCGGCAGTTTTTTTTCCTACGCCATACGCAATGCATTTTTACCACACACACACACACACACACACACATACAGACGCTCATTGCCATATACACAGTGAGTGAAAAACATGGAAATGGCTGCCATTTTGTAATCCGCATGCGGCTGGGTAATCACCTCATCCAGTTTCCCTCACGTGCGGCAGCTTTGGCCGGGTTTTTGCGGCACATTGGCGCATTATGTGGCCGCATCTATATGGATGTTGTGATTTTGTTTTTCCGGTTTTATTTTTTCCCGTCTCGCTGGCTGTTTGTGCCATTTCTTTTTGTTTTAGCATAGTTTTTTCTGGGCAGTCGATCGATATTTTAAAGCTTAGCCAAACAGTGTGTGGTGAAACTATTTTAGTGAAAGAGCACCACAATTGCCAGATTTGCCAGATTTGTCTGCTTTGGGCGCATTATGAAATCCACAAATGGCTGTCCAATGTCCATGGCAGCCGGGCAGCAGAGAGTTTAAATTAAATGACCAGAAATGTATATTCTAATTGACAGTGGATAATAGAAAACAAATCAATTGAATTAAACTCTATTTGAATTTAATAAACTCCGCTTTAAATTTATTGTGCGTTAGTTTCTGGGCATTGAATGATTATATTGAATATAAAATTGATTGCCAGTCAAGACACTGCCTTAAGTTACATGTTAACAAC
The DNA here is from genome assembly GCA_035045125.1 of Hypselothyrea guttata. Lineage (NCBI taxonomy): Eukaryota > Metazoa > Arthropoda > Insecta > Diptera > Drosophilidae > Hypselothyrea > Hypselothyrea guttata. The sequence continues at coordinate 1,330,475 of JAWNNJ010002200.1, read as the reverse complement.
TATTTAAATTACTTTATTTCACTTCTTATCGATTTTCCAGATGGTGAAATTTTACGTGTGCTGGTTAATAATTCCGCGCAAATTAAATGCGATGTGGGGTCCAGTTTAACCGATGACAAAGTGCTGCTGGTCGTTTGGTACAAGAACAATTTGCCAATTTACAGGTAAAGTTCAAGCAAATACACTCACCCCGAAACCTTTCAGATTTATCAACTCAATTCTATCTCAACTGACAGCTACGACACACGTGGCGCCCACGCGGGCACTCCTTCGCATTGGCGTGACGAGGAAGTCCTCGAGGATCGAGCGGTTTTCCGCACGCACAAGGAACCGGCGGAATTGATTATAAATCCGGTCAAGGTAAGCAACTCATCCAAAGCCAAGCTGTCAACAGAACGCAACATTTTCTTAATTTGAATACAAATTTGTCTTATGCTATCAGGAAAAGGATGCAGGCAACTTTCGATGTCGTGTGGACTTCAAGCTATCGCAAACTAGAAACAGCAATGTCAACTTGGAAGTTGTCGGTACGTATAGACATGGGTCGTATTGTACAGTAGATTCTACTATTTTATATATGGAAGTTTACTTAATATTAAGACAGTAAGTCTTATTCGATCAAAGAGTAATCGACAGAAGCTTCAAATAAATACATATTTAACAAATTAAAATATAATTTAATTCAATGAAAACAAAACAAATTTATATATAATTTTAAATCCTTTTATTTTATTTATTTGATTTGAAAATATAGTCTTGGTATTATAAGTTTGTTTTAAATTAAATAAAAATAAAATTTATTTAATGAAAACAAAAATGATTTATTCAATAGCTAAAAGAGAAAGTATGTTATGAATATAAAATCCATTAATCTTATTGATTTGATTTGAAATTAATGTTTTAGCTTCATTAGATTTAGTTTGCATTAATAATATAATAATAATTATGCACAACATATAGACAAATTTATTTAGGCTATTAAATGTTAATGACATTTGTCTGTTTTGGTTTACGACAACAAAAAAAACACAATTATCATTTATATACGCGATATTTTTGCTGCACACATAAATTCGCTGAAATGTTTTTTTTTTTGTTTGGTTGGCCGCAAAGCTCACAATTTAATATGCAAATACATTCGATTATATTATGCATGTAATGAGCAAATAAATAATGTTGAGTGCATTCTCTTTGATGATATGGAAATACACAAATTATTTGTGATTTGCGGCCAACAAATAATTGAAAACAAAAATATAAATTACAAAGGCTGCTTCGGCCCTTCGCAATTGATTGGATAATGGCTGTTGTATAACTAATTGGCAATTCCCTCTTATTTTATTCTATTTATACAGTACCCCCACAGCAGCCCAATATTTACAACGAGCGTCGCATGCGAATCGATTCACGTGCGGGTCCCTACGAGGAGGGCGGCAGCCTGGAAGTCACCTGTGTTGTCTTTGGCGGTGAGTAATTCGATAATCGCATAAGAAACATTCGGAACCCCTGCACCCCTGCCGGTCTATTAAAAAAGTTGGTTTTATGAAAATGCAATCAGCAATTAAAGTTTATAAGCATCGTTAAGACATAAATTTCGTGCACGAGAAACTTATCAGAAATTAAAATCATTCCGGGAGATGGAAAAACAATTGCTCAGGAATTTGCTGGCGAATTGTGGAAGGGTAGAGGAAGAGGGTAGGGATTGAGTGTGCGGGGAAGGGAAGCAAAAACAAACAATGGTTGCCGGCGGCATAAACAAGAAATAATAAATAAGGTAAATAACGTTCAATTGTAAGGAGCGACAACAAAAGTCGAACGAACAAAAAAGCCAATTGAAAGCGAAATGGGAAAATGGCAACTGGCAAACGAAAAACGCCAAAGTCAATTTCTCAAATACACAACGCACACAAAAGGATTAAAAATCATGGCGGCAGGGCAAACGAGTCGAGAAGTCGAGAAGTAAAAGGAATGCACACGAAAAGTGCCGCCTTTTTTGAGCATAGCCAAACAATTGTTAAGCAAATAAGAAGGACAATTCGTTAGGTCGGCGGGGAGCAAGAGATCCAGTCAACAGGCCTCTACAAGCAAACACCGAGAACATGGCCGACAAGCTGGCAAAAGTCCCAATCCCCTCCCCCCTCCGACCCACACACACACAAGCGTATATATATTCTTATATCGCGGCACAACACTTAAGTCAATTGTTCTTAATGAAAGACAAAAAACAGTTAAATCCGAAAGAACGTGAAAAACGACATCATTGAGTGCAAAATAAAAATACTCTTACATAATCTAATTACCACACAAATAGAACAAAAAAATTTAAAAGAGAATCCAAAATGCAAAAATCAAACTTAAGATAACAATTCACAATTTCACTACTTTTAATACTATTGTGTAAGCTGGAATTATAATAACTGGGAAAATATCTTTAATTTCTGAGAATTATATTCTAACTGTGTCAAAAGCTACAGGTTTTTGCAACCAGTTTAAGCTAAAGTAATTATTTAAAAGATTGCCTTAATTGATATCTTTTAGGTGGTTAAGATTAGCTTAATTGATATCTTATATGAGATTTTGAAGGTTGCTTTAATCGTTATATTTATGAGATTACCTTTATCGATGTATTACAAGAGTTGACCCTAGTCGATATATTATAAAACAATTTTCAGCAAACTTAATTATATTATAATATTTAATTATAATATACTTTAAAATTTAAATTGAGATCGAAAAAGCCTTTTCAAGAATACACAAAAAAATTCTCACCAATAGATACGTAGCCAGTGCGAGCAAAAACGTTTAGGCTTTCTGGTTAATTTAAAGATAATGTATTAAGAAAACATTCATACAGCTCGGGCAATAAATGTTCTAATTGCAGTTGCATTTCTCTAGTTTAGTATTTAAATTTACAAGTTTAAAAAGATTAAGACTTGTATAAATCCAACGCCTAGTACATTGAATTTTCGCAATACCCTGTGGAAGAGTATAGGCAAATGAAAGGCCGAAAGTGTAAGAGAATACTCAGAGCTCTCAAGCTCTGTGTGCTCACGTGTGTGTGTTGTGGCTATGTGGCACTTTGTGCCTTCTGTTTCAAGCCGGCAAACACTACAATGGTTTACACTCGCTGTAAGTGTGTCACACTCAGTCGCTATCAACAACACGAGCAGCAGCAGCAGCAGCAACAGCAACAGCAACAGCAATACAAACTACAACAACAGGCAATAATAAGAACGAGCAGCAATCGCGTGCTTTATCGCTGCGGACTGTGCACTACGAAACTGGTGAAATGCTCGGGGGGGAAACGGAAGCGAAACCACTTTGAATGGTTTGACATGTCAACGTTGACATAAAATAAATCACCAGCAAAAGAAGAAAACTGCATTCCAAATTGCCAACTTGCCAACTTGCCAACTGGCCAGCTTGGCAACTGGACAGTTGGTCTCCGGACACGAGGGAGGCGGTTTAACTTAACGGGTTACAGCTCGACTCGCCTTTTTGCCTCGTCACATGAACCACAATCACAGCCAGAACAATGGTGAAAATTGAACAGTCGAATTGTTGTTGTGTGCCAATTAAACAAGTCCAAGAAAACGCAGCGTAATATATGGGAAACGATAAAGAGGCAAATGTGAATAGTTGCTGACAGTTGACAATGAATGAGGGGAGAAGATAACAAAAAGAATCGAAATTCGGTTACTAAATTGCTCTCAGCTGCAGCTCAAAGCAGCACAAATTATAATATTTAATTAGTAACAATCAATAACCGGACGTAACCGACAATTTTTTGGGGGATAGAGGAGTGGTATAAAAATTCTAAAACACATTTTGTCAGCGTAGAGTATAATAGAGCCTACATACCAAAAATGTTGTCTCCGGATCTTATAGTTTCCGGACTAACAGACAATTAAATATACATAGTTATATCGACTCAGCTCGTCGTCCTGAAGCAGAATAAATGTGGTTTCCTTCTACTCCTTCTTTTGAAAGTCTAAAAATCGAATGATATACAATGATTTCTAATTTAAATATCTTTTAAGTACAATAGTTAACAGCACAGCAGTTTGTATAACGTCAATTCATTTTGCCTTTCATTCTTCCATTTATCTAAAATGCTCGACAAAAGCTGACAGACAGTCCATACTTAGGACAACATGTTTATCTAGTCAACTGTCAGGACTAAAGTGCAATTGCTAAATGAACAGACGTAGATACTACTAAGTACTAGTCTAACAGTCTAAATTGTACCCACTTTCAACTAGCCTGAGGCCAACCCAGTGTTAAATAAGCAATCAGAAAAAAATTACGTGTCAATTAGAAAATCTATGCAATTTAATGGTAAACAGAAAGCGGAAATAATTTACTGGCGAATGTTGGCATTAAGCCGAGCAGGCAGAGCAAAAGGAATAAGGCTAAGGACAAGGAACAAAAGTCCCAAAAACCGACAGTCAACATGCAATGTCCATTATAAGAATTACAATTATGCTGGGCTATTACAATAGCACAGAGAACAGAGAACAGAGAGGTGAGAAGTGAGAACTGAGAACTGAAAGTAAGCAGTGAGCTACTTAAAGAAATGCAATCAGCACAAAGTAAGTCAAAAAGTGGACTTGATGATGGAAATGGAATGGGAGTGGAAATGGCAATAAATGCGCCTACATCAAAAGTACTTTTATGCGATATACGTTCGCCTGGCGGAGCTTAAGGGTGTGTGAAATCGACAAAGGAGCACTAAATTTTATTGCAGTTAGCCTCGGACAGGACAGCACAAAGAGAGAGACAGAGAGGGAGAGGGAGAGAAAAGTGAGAGCGAGTTGAAAGCGGAAGCAACTGGCAACAGTTGCAAATGAGCGCGACACGCCAAGCGCCCAACAAATGTTGAAATAAAGTTATAAAGCCGCACAGCGCAGTCTGCGAGGGCAGTAAAAATTACCCACAAACGAGAAACGAGTAACGAGAAACGAGAAAAGCCCATAAGGCAGCATAAGGAATATTCTAGCTCAGCGAGCAGATGGTTGCTAAAAGGACTAACTCTGTGCCGGACTGCTAATGCATAATATTTCGCTTCGCGTTGCCTACTACTTTTTGCACGTCATGAATTTTACACTAGCAGACACACACATACTCTTCTAAGCCCTGGAAAATATTATAAAAAAACAACAGCAAGTATCGCTGGCTGTGTGCGCGGCAAGCGGAAGTGCAGGCGTTTTCCGCTTTTGCCAAAGTGCGCGGCTGACATACTAAAAATATTCTTCCTTTTAGTTGTTATTACTCTCTTCCCTCTTCCTCCCACCGCTGCCGGCCGTGTTGTTGTGGCCAGGTTGTTGCCTACGAAATTGTGTGCATTTTTACTATCAAAACAGAGAAAAGAAAAGAAAAACTATGGCAGCGAATTTAAGCTTCTTCTCATTTTGAGCACGGAAATGTAACAATATGGCGACCAGGCAAGAAAATGCTTTGCCACAAATGCAGAGTGGCTGAGGGGCGCAGAGCAAGCGGAATTTGTTGTAAAATGCATGCCACAAATATCGCGGTAGCTCTACATTATTGTGGTTTTTGCTGACTTGCATAATTCGTAGCTCATTTCAGCCTTATTACAATGGCCTTTAAAACTTTCCTAGCATCTTTTTTTAGACCAAATTGTGGCATTAGCCGCTTGTCAGTTGAATAGACCACATTAGGACAGAGTTGTGGGTAGTTTTAATAGACTGTGCCATGAACACAGATTACGTTAGTGTGATAGAATAGATTTTCAGATATTATTAAACACTATGAGATCCTAAATTCTAATCGAATTCATGGAGATAGAAGTAAGTAGTTGTATTAAAGTTTTCGATCCTAGAACATAAACAGTTAAAGCCATAATTGTTGCTTACTTTTCATTCCGTTCTCACTAAATAAATTTTGCTTTACTATTCCAAAAGAAATTGAGAGCAGTTCAGTTCCTGTTTTTGTTCTGAGAATTCTTAAAACAGGGCGAATAGAACGAGTCTCAGACGTAGCCCTTAAATTTATTTTACAACTTCCTCAATGGTTGTTCGTCTGTGCACAAAAAAGCCAAATGTCAAACACCAGAAACACATTGAAAGAAGAGATAAAAACAGTAAGAGAGCAGCATGGCGAAAGAGAGACACAGACAAAGATAGAGAGCGAAAAGGAGAACGAGTCCAACTGAAAGTGCAGAAAGGCAAGAACATAAAAAAAATTTATGAGCCAGTGCATTTTTGTAACTATCAGCGGCAGCAGTCAGGACACAATTTGTGTGTTTGTTGCTATCTAACAAATACATATGCATATGCATAGTACAAGCCTTCACATACATATATAGTTCATGCAAGAGAGCAATGCACATTGAGAATACTAACTGAAAAATACAGCTAGTGTAAATTTTTAAAAATTATACCAGTTTTCAAATTACCAAACTTTTTGAAAATCATTTTTATATGACTTTAATTAATGTGCCAAAGAAAGTAAGCGGGTTTAGGATATTCAAAAATTATTTTCCAAGTGGAAAATACTTTTGTTTTAACAGCTTGCCAAAACATTAAACATTTTATTTTGAAAGTTTCTCCAAACATCGCAGGACAGAACATATGCCACAGTTATGTTTTCAATTGAATAACATGAATAAAATAATACCCAGTAGAATTCGAACATGAACCAAACCGAAACGTTGAAGATGCTCAACAATACTTAAATTTTAAAACGGAATTCTTAGGAACTGCAGCCTGAAATGCTTAATTTTAGAATAATTTAACGAAATAAAATGAAATTGCATGAGAAAACCACAAATATGCATTTAAGAAGCGCAAAAAGTTATTGGGAATTTTCTAGGGGAATGCACCCGACTGCAGCATAGTTACTTTTGGTTTTATTTGCTGCCAGCACTTTATGCGCTGTGCTCTCTGTTGCAACACGAAGCAGCAGCCGTGGCAGCAGCAGATGCAAAAGATGCAAAGATATGTAAAACTAAACAAGCAAATATTTCAGCATTGCATAAGTAAGGCAAGTCCCACACATATCTCTCTCTGTCTCTCTTTTCTCTCTCTCTCTCTCTCTCTCTTTTTCACACATTTGCTGTCTCGCTCTAGAGTCGCTTTGCATGCACAACAACAGCGCCAGGAACTATGCCAGCTGAGAAGTGTTCATAAAAGTGCATAAGCGAGTGCGAGTAAATGTATGCGTGTGTGCGAAAGTGTGTTGCGACTTTAAAGTTGGCCCAAAAGTCGGCTCAAAAGTAACTGAGCGGGAGAAAATAGAACAAAAGGCAAAAACTAGCACGCATTTCAATGTGACTACTCATTAGGGCTGAAGAACGGCGCCGCTTGGGGGGCGTGGCAAATGCCGCCGCTGCACAAAAAGCCGCTTTCGGCAAGCTGCTAAAAAAAGCGCTGTACTTCAACAAATGCAAGAGCAAGACGAAAAAAATATACATAAATTAAAATATGAACGACTAAAATATACTTTACAAAAGGCATGTTTGTGTGTATATAATGCAATTAAATTAACTAACTTAAATTGAATTTCAATTAATATTAGAATTGGCCGCAGATCGCTCTTCGCTCGAGTTACCTAATGATTTATACTATCTCAAACCCATGGGCAGAGCATTGATTGCGTTGTCATATTACATGCATAACTGCAATTCATAGTAAAATAATCCAGTATTAAATCGATTGCACTTCTATTGAATCAAATTTCATGCATTTATCGCAATATCACGGTATTAAACCAGAAATTTAATTGATGTTTAGTTTTATTCTGAATCGACAACTCCAACTATTAAACGATTTATTTTAAAATATCATGTTCTAAGTAATTAGAGTCATAGTATTATCACTTGCCAATTATTACCTCCGGTTTAAATGGGTTTACTGGCTTTACTTCTAACATTTTTAATTTAATTTCAATAAATTATCGTTTAATGCCATTTCCAGACATCTCAATCTTTAACTTGAGTCTTTAATTACATATTAATTTAGGCTATTGTTTTGTGTCATTAAATTTAATGCCGACTTCATTTATTTGACATTAAATAAATAAAAAAATAAACTTAAAAAAAAATATGCTACATTTTACTTAATTTAAAAAATATACAGTTATTTTTATCAATAATATTCAATAACCTTGGTATGATTTTTTTCCTTTTATTTAATTTTTATTTGAATTTCTCATATTTAATTTGAATTTAAATCTATACTCTATCGACTGCTCATAGTTGACATTAAATAAATAACTAAATAATTAACTAATTAATTAAATCAAATAATAAATAAAAGGTATACAAATGTCATAATTTTATAGGGTATTTTTTCTTATGGCTGCTGCAAGTGGCAAGTGGCAAACTCGTAAAGCTTAAATAGAGCACACATTTGTGAGCGCCTAACTACTTGTGTGTGCTAGTGCTCATGTATGTGTGTGTTGGCATTAGTATTTGTGTGCTGGAGCCTTATGTTGACATTACAAAAGCTGAGAACAGCTGGCCAGGCTTTAAAGTGAAAGCAAGAGTTGAGCAGCATGCGATAAACACAGCAAATGCTGGTCATAAAAGACAATGGTGGGAAAGAGAAAGAGGTTGTGGTGGGGTGTGCTGGCGTGTGGTGGTGATGATGGTGGTGCTGGTGGTGGTGGTGATGGTGGTGGTGCGTCTGCACGCTAATTAAATTTTTGTGCGAAATGGTGGGTTGGCTGTGGCCATGAAGGCCAGCCATGGAGTTGAGAGAGTAATTGTACAAAGGCAAATTAGTTAAATTTATGTGCGAATTGCACGCACATTGCCCCGGCAGCAGCATGTGGCATACGCCATGTGGCACGTGACCCATTCGCCACTTGCAACATTGAAGTTTGGCTGGAAAATTGCTTAAAGGCACTGCGAAAAAAACATACAATAGCACAAATAACAAACTGCAATTGCCAAATCTAAAATGGTGAAGGGCCTACTTCCAATTTAGGCTCTAGCTCTGACGATATCTCTTGCTCTGCCCCCTCGCTTGAATTTGTTTCTTGGCTTTTTCTTTTTGGCTGTGAGCGTAATAAATCACAGGCGACCATTAAGCCGCATGCTACACATGCGCTAATCTACTCACACACACACACTCACACACACAGATACAGTGAAGCATGCATAAAAATGTTGCGACCCTAAACACACATCTGTATTGATGTGTGTGCATAGAGCGATTCTGTTGTGTTCTGTTTGAGTGTGTGAAATATTTTCATAAACAACATAAAACTCAACCAAATGGCAGTTATTAATCAAAGTAATGTGCGCTCACTACATTTGTACGTACGTCTGTGTGTGTGTGCACGTGTGTGTGTCGCCATTTTTCATAGGTATCAAGTGCAGTTGCCGCTTGTGTGTTAGTTTCTGTTGAATTTTGCAGGTGGATTTAATGGCATTGGGGGCAGGACATGGCACACTCGAACAACGGCGCCAACAGAAGCAGAAGCAGAAGCAATCAAACAGTTTTCGGTAATAATATTTGTCGAGTAGTGTGTTATTCTGTTGCAAATAGAGGAAATCCGCATCTATAAATAAAATATAATGATGGCCGAAATGGGAATAGATTAATTTATGTACAAATGCGAGAGAACTGAGCTACACGCTGCAAAATAATCAACTTGAATCTACAGAAATTCAGCATTCACTAAACAACTGTCAAATGATTAATAAGCTGTTGCCCAATGTACCTTATATCACAGCAATTATAGCACTGTACTAATTATAGAGCCATTACACAATACAAACGGTTCCCACGCTGGCATTATACTCTCGCTAGTTTTTTTTGCTGCTTTCGCTCAGTGTATTTGCCCTGTGTGTGTTGGCATATCTGGTCTAGCTTGGCTGCCTACCCGCAGCTATTAAATTAATGTGTGCTCATATACGCACACAAAAGCTAATTTCACTGCTTGATTAAGTTGAAGTCGTTAAGAGCGGCCAAGTGCCACACGCTGCGTATGAGTAATGTGTGTAGATTTAAGTGCCACGCCACTGCGACAACAGCAATAACCACAACTGAAAAAACCATGGCGAATTTAGTTAACAAGCACAGCATAAGTGAGACTAAATTAGAGCCACTGTAAATCTCTGCCCTGTTTCTTATTAACAATTTCATTCGTTTAAAAGCATTTTAAATTGCAATTGAACACAAAATATATCTTAAAAATAGCTCATAATTTTAAACTAGATAAAAGCGTCGTTGATTTGACAAAACAAATAATAAACCAACTGCAGCTAAATAAAATCCCTCCCCATATTTAAATTTGAAATATAAATTCATTTTTAATAGTTCATTTGTCATTTGTAGCTATTTACTCTTACGGCTATGCATTTAATGAGTTGTGTCATCTTAAAAGTTGTTTATTAAATAGCTTCTTATATTTATTTATGAAATAAATTTCATCTAGGTTGCTGAATTCAATTGAGATTATGGCAGATACAACAATTTTAAAATAAAGTTAATTTCGTTGAAGAAGTTTATAAATCTTAGGCAAACATATAAATGGACAGACATGGCTGCAATTTCTTCCATTAATGCCATTTAATTCAAATGGATTGTATATTTTTAGAATATGTATTATAAATTAATGTATTTTATTATAAACTTGTGAAGCTTTTTCCTTGGGTATTGACCTACAAACACGTCCAAACAAGGTTCAAATTAATGCCTTTTTAACCGACACTTACAACGGCTTTCCATCTTTAGGTGTAATTATACCTACAACACAGCGTGTTATATTCTTGCTTGGAATTATAACTTATTCAAGAAATTACAGCAATTTTAAATTGAATTTCTATCGGTCTGTCTATCCCGTCTGTCCCGTAGGCTCCCCTCCGCCAACTGTCACCTGGCTGATGAACGGACAACTGCAGAACAGCGTCGTGGACTACACATACGATGGCACCATCAACAGCAAATTGGTGGTGCGTAACCTGTCACGCATCCACCAGCATGCGGTCTACACGTGCCAGGCGAGCAATTTCCATAAGAAATACGTATCAACAAATATCACGATTGAGCTATACTGTGAGTATCAACCTTTGAACTTATACTAGTATATACGTATCTCTATAGCATATAGTTGGGAAGCTCGTCCATTGTCTGCCCGATTTAAAAATTGAACTTTGTTGTGAACTGTGCGCGTTGCTGCGAAAAGTTTCAATTGAAAAATTGTAAATTGAGTTTCAAGTGTTTGCAGACAGTATCAACAACAGCAGCGGCAACAAAAGCAAAATCAACCTGAATACTAAATATGGTGTTGAAAACACTCTGGCACACAGCGCATTTATTTATTTGCATTTATTTTTAGCTGCTGACCCCGTTCAAACTTCTCATTTAATCATGGCGATAAAAGTTTTAGCAAATAGCTGCATAGATAAAACACAGCGCCGATAACAGCAGCAACAAAATAAATCAAAATACCTATATGCAATAGATAATAAAATGGCTAATGCAAATATTACGAAATCCCACAGATATAAAATTTATTTTTTTGCAAAATTTCATCTGACAACTGGCAATTTTGCTGCAAACTCCAGCTGACTTTGAACATATTTTTGTTTTTATGCCAATAACATGCGTTCCATTTTTCGTTTGCTGCACTTTGTATAGAAGTGAAATTTCCCCTAACGGATTTACTATTATTTGTGAACAGAATTTGATTTCTGTTCTGTTTTTTTTATAAGCCCTTTGCGCGAATTGCAATGCGAGTTGTAAAATTGATTTAAATTGCAGCCAATTTACATGTCCTCCAGTCTGTGAATGCGTGAGTGTGCATGTGAATTCATGTGAAAGACTGCAAAGGCTTTGGGAATTGATCCCATAAGCCTTATTAGTATTTACCCGGTTCGATGACGAGTTCACTGCGCGAAATGATGACGCCAATGAAATATTGCTATTTTTTTATTTTTCTTGATTGAGTGCAATATTTTCCACTAGTTGCATTAAAGAATTTACCTTTGATATTGATGTTATCGACGATAGAACATGTTGGTACATGTAAAGTATTAATTAAATGTTCGCTACAAAAATGGGATAAAGGTTTATCAATAATCATGACTATATTATTTACACAAAATTTTTTATGTTATTTTCAATTTATTTATTTAAAAACAAATAAAATAAGTCATAAGTTTACTTCTTTTTTGTCGAATTTCCTTTGTATTATTTAATCATTAAAGTAACGCAACGGCTGCTTGGATGGTCATCAAATGGCGAGTTCGCATTTTAGCAAAATGTTTTTCTATTAATAATAATTTCATGTAAAGTGCCGCAATTTTGCAGAATAAATAACCAAACTTTGCCAACAAAATAACAAAAACAATTCCCAAACTCTGGAACTGGATCCTGTTGCACTGACATTATGCCAAATATTATGCCCAAGGCGTTGCGCTAACAGCCAAAGATTGGCCATAGAATTTTATGGCACTTTGGCGCGTCTCCCTCTACCTATCCGCCGCTTCTCCTTCCCCTCTCTTTCTTCACTCACACTCACACAGATGAAGCAGATACAGCAAAAGCAATTGCTGTCAATTTTTACTTAGACTCAGGCCTAATAAAAGTAAAAATGTTTTGCGACAACAGATGGTGATGCGCATATTTGATATTATTGCTCCCTAACACACACAGTCGCATGTGTGTGTGTTTGGGTGTGTGTGTACGTGCTATTGGAATGTCGCACTTAGGCAGCATAAAATTTAACACGTCAATAATAAAGGCGCTGAAATTATTGAGCAAATGCGACAACAAAATGCCATTGACTTCGATGGATCTGCGGTAATTAATATGGCTGACAAGTAGCCATTCGGCTGACATAAAAGTGCGTTCATATTAATGCTATTCCGCTGATTTTATACGCTGAGTTATAGCCACTCTTGAGCTGGCCAAAAGCAGCTAATTGAAAGACTGAGGGACAGAGGGACAGAGCAGAAGGCACCTGCTCGTTGCGTGGTGTTGAAAATTTGTATTTGTGGCTTGGGATTGTGCGTGTCGTGCCAGGCAAACGGGAGAAAAAATTAAGTTTTGAATAATATGTATGACCTTAATTAGGTAATTTTATGGCCACTAACAATTAGATTACGAATGTCACGATAATCGCACGAAGATCAAGGGCAGGCAGCGCCAGGGGGCATAACCTCATTAGCGAATAACTTTTTGGCATGGTTTCAGATATAATATTAAATAAATGAACTGTCAATTGTTGGGTTATGTTTGAAAAACTGTGCAATTTTTTGTATTCTTTTGCATTTATGTTTTTTGCTTTGCATTTAAAATATTTGCAAAATATGTTATGGCATTGTTTGTTTATATACCTATGTTAAATTCATTTTTTATTTTAGCTGACACATTTAAAATGCATAATCCAAATTCTTTAGCAATTCAATATTAAATTATTTAAAAAGCTTGTTTGCATATGCCTGTATCAAATAATGCAGCAGATTTGCTTCTGTTATATTCGCGTGTATTCCTTTTTGTGCATTTAATTAAACATTTAAATGGATTTCCAATGCAAATGTGCATAATTAATTTAATTACAATTAAGTGCAACAAAAAAGAACAGAAAACCTTCACACAAAGTATGTATAACTGTGTGTTTCGCAAACAATAAAAATAAAAATAACTTTCGCATTACAATTCGAAGATATTCAAGAATACCTATAGGCAATCACACCAACAAATAAATGAATATCACAATTATACCCCGTTATAATAAAAATAATGTTGTGGGTTATTCTTGTAAATTACCATTTTTCGATATCTTTTTTTATTGCATTTTGCATTTTGGCTTAACTGAAATGTCATGAGTTTAAATTAATGCATAAAATATGCGGTCAACCGCAGTAAATGCAAAAAATGTCTGAATTCATAGTATAACAATGCATGCAATTTAAAGACGGAAAGGCATGTCTGCTTTAAGAGACCATTTTAATACGCTTTTTCCTCCATTTTAAAATGCAGTTGCAACATAAAAGTAAAAAATGTTGAATAGGGTATTCAAATATTTATTTCAATTAATTTATATGGGAATTTTAAAGGGAAGAGTTTACCATAAAAGATATGGAAACAATACACTTCCAACAATTATTTAATCTTTTATTAATACCACTTAATTAACATTAAAAAATCCAATTTTTTTGGGACCTCTAATTTCTAAATTTAAGTCAAGAATTAAAATGTAAAAACAGTTGCAGTTGTTAGGGTATTGAAGAGTTCGTTTTCCTTATCAAACTTCTGAACAGGCAAACATTATTTCATTGCAACCTTCAATTGATATTTATTTACGCACAGTAATACGAAATTTCTTATTTATTATTTAAATTGCCTACAGTTAATCGCAAAAAAATTACACAAAAATAAAAAAAGAGAAAAGCGAAAAAATATTATGCTATGCGTAAATATAAATAAATTTGTTTCTAGGTAATATTATGACAACAATGTGTAAACGCGATAATGAACCTGGCCACATTACGTGACCGTGTTTATATTTGTTTTATGAACGATTTTGCCAAATACACATTAACACACGCACACACACACACTCCCACACAGGGTTATGTATTGGTGTCTGTTTGTTTGTGTGTTCGCTTTTTAATTTGGCATGTAAACAATTTGCAGCCGCAATAAATATTAACAAGATTTCAAATTATGCGGCAAATCTGCGTAGATATATGGAATATTATACAAACATACAATAGAAACATAAATATCTATACTAATGTACGTTCGACCATATTGAATTGCCTGTGTGTTTGTTTTGATTGCAAATTAAACGAGTTTAAGTTAATGTCGAAATTCACAGAGCAATAATATTTTTTAATACACATAATTGTTTTCACTATTATATTAAAATTGAATTTTAGAATAACATTTAACATTGAATTGCTGAATGCTCAATGTTTTTTTTAAACATTTATTTAAAAGATAAGTTATAAATAAATTTATAGTCAACCATTATTAGGATGGCTGTCTAGTTATCCTTCTGCTATTTACTGATTAATTTCTTTATGTGTTATTTGTGCTTTTTTTTTTTTTTTTTCTTATAGAAGTTAATAATGGCAAGGAGAGTAAATGAAAATGAGCTGTTAAACAAATTTTGAGAGTAGGTTAATTTGGATATTAGATATTAGAATATGTATAAAACATGTAATAAGCTTAATTTTGGTATTCAATCAGCCTTGGAAATTGAATGGAACCAATTGCAACCAGAATATAGCCTTGTCCTAAAAAGCTATCGATGTAAAGTAAAATTAAATAATAATTAAAAATATTAATTGGAACTCATTTAAGCCTGTTACAAACTATCCCATTTAATAGACAACTATCCTATTTAATAATACGCAATATTATCGATATATATTTTGGAATATTTAAAATCAACGTAATCTGAAGTGCCATAGACTTATTTCGAGCTCTAATATTGACTACAGCTATTTAAATACACACTATATACGTTTTCACATTCTCATCAAATCGTACGCTGCTGTTGTTATTGCTGTTGTTGTTGCTGCTGTTGTTGATGTTGCATAAGTCCTTGTTCAACGAGGCTTGCAATCGTAATTCTTTACAATTAATTTTAATTGCATTGGCTGTCCATTTTCATTGCGTATTCGATTTTTCACACGCAATTTGAATAAATAAACAAAATGTGGCGCTAACAGCGAAATCAAAGGGGGAGAAATAAATATCATAAAAAACGCGAAGCACAAACGCCATTTAAATACATAAATTAACTATAAATATTAATGTATGAATACACACACACACACTTTTGCACTTTTTGCATGTGTTTGCAGTGCGGCCGCTGCTAGTGGAAATCAGCTTCAACAATCAGCCCATGTCGGCGGACCGTAAATACGAGATTGAATGCCAGGCCATCGGATCCAGGCCACCGGCCAAAATAACATGGTGGATGGGCAATCTGGAAATGCACGGACACAGCCAGAAGGTGAGTGTCTGTCAGAGGAAACGCACATCAAAAGCTCACTTTTTGCTCTTTCCAGGTGTCGG
Organism: Hypselothyrea guttata; assembly: GCA_035045125.1. Taxonomy (NCBI): domain Eukaryota; kingdom Metazoa; phylum Arthropoda; class Insecta; order Diptera; family Drosophilidae; genus Hypselothyrea; species Hypselothyrea guttata. Next base: position 1,314,468 of record JAWNNJ010002200.1, on the reverse strand, counting down.
AGGATGGCAATGCCAGCACTTCCGTTCTCTCCATAACCCCAACAAGGGAGGATCACGGCAAGGCCTTGTCCTGTCGCGCCACCAATGAGCTGGTTCGCAATGGCATACGGGAGACGGCCATGAAGCTAAATGTGTTCTGTAAGTAGAGAATAACTTTTAAATTTATGGCCAACTAAATAACAACTGAGATGCAAATGGCTGGCATTTCTCATTGCATATTTCAATCTATTATTAAACCAGGGCCTTCAATGTTTCTGCATATTTCTGTAAAAAAAAATGGAATATTATCAATACATTTTTATGCTTCGCTCTTCCTTTCAGCTTGAATAGTTGGCGTTCATAGAGTGAGAGCATAATCTCTGACCTGCTTTCGATATTTTATTCAGCTCATGGCAATTGTAGAGCCTGGTGCAAGTTGAGCATAAAGTCGATAAAGTGTGTTACAACTACTCACTTCTCCTTCCCCTTCCCCTTCCCCTTCGCCCACTCGTTCTCCATTACCCCTTCCCGTGGCCTTGTCAAATAATTACACGCATGTTGAACACGAGCTTTGTTTTATGGCGCTGTCAGTGTATTTGTGATACACAAAATGGAGACGGAGATGGAGGCCAGAGGATTGGAGGAGAATTCACGACATCCCCATAAACAGTGGCGGGCGCTTATCACCCGTGTCTTCTTGAAATCGATACTGATTTGCATATAAATTTCGTAGACATGAGTGTTATCCCCATGCTTATATGGCATGCATATATGGTTTTCGGGCGAGTCGCAAGTTTCGGCTTTCGCATGTCAAACGATTGTTTTATGGGACCATGTCAAGAATGTTGGCTCAAAGTTTCTTAATAAAATTTCTATGGTAAAATATTAAAAAAGCAAACTCTGCTGCTGCTGCTGCTGCTGCTGCTGTTGCTGCTGCCATATGTTATAGTGTATACTATAAGCTCACAAAACTTTGACCTCAGACACACACACGCAAAGTGTATATACTTATATGTAGCTTCTTAATGTTTCAATAGTCCCGGGGAAATTCTGCTGTTGTCGCTGTCGTTGGGCAAACAGTTACCACGTCTATTATCTAAGAGCTCTTGGCGCATCGTTGTCTTCCCCCGGGTTTCGGGTTTGCCATGGAAACTTTTACTCCTTTCAGCTGGAATCGTAGCAGCAGCAGCAGCAACACGAAATGTCTGCATTGGGGAAAAGACGCCTGAAAGCAGACTCTCATTTTAACGCGCATCGTTCGCTGATATAAAAAATTAGATAACAATTTCAATTTCCATTCTCATTTACATGTTTATGGCGTGCTTAAAATATTTTCGGCTCGCTTTCCGTTCTCTTTTCTGTTCTCGCCATCTCTGTGATTTCCCCCCTGTAAAATTTTGTGTCTTCTTTAAGGGCTTTCATTGTTTTGAATGGAAAAGTTGACTGCAGTTCGCAGTTCACACTGCAAATGGGACAGCCAATACTCGTAATTGTCCCATTATTTTGTATTATAAAGAGATTCTCGTAAAACCAAAGTAATCTAACAACATTTTTGATGACATTTCCAACCACCTTGACCCAAAAAATATATAAAAAGAGAATAACGCATAAAGCTGTGCCCAAACATTTCATTTTTCCGCATAATCAACTTGTATCACATTAAAAATTAAATGAAAAGGAAACCTCAAAAGAATTACACTCATATCCGCAATAAAAATTATGACACAGCAGCTCTTAGAAGAAGGAACGAAATATTGTAGCTTAAAGTGGCAGAGTTTTGATTTTCAGAAATGATGACAAATGGAAATGCAATAAAAATAGAAAAGCAGTTCTTTTGAAATTTTCGTTTAATTTAAAAATTAAAATTTAGTTGAATAGCTTGAACAATAGCGGAAAAGCATTTGGATTTTCCATGTTTTATAAGCCTCGCTGTCTACATTAACATTGCTATGTTGTACATTATTTGGAAAACTATTTTCACTGCACGTTGTCTGCCATTTGCAATTAATTTAACTCTAAGCCAATTTTTCTCAGTTTCCCTTGGCTTGGCCTGAACAGAAATACTTAGCAGTTAATGTAATTTATATGGTCAGCCTGGAGCCTGGAGCCAGAGCCAAAGCCAGAGCCAGTGGAATCAATTTAAGGGCTGCTAACGAGCAGTTGTTGAACTTTTTGCAACAGACAATGACACGCCGGCAATGTTGCAGCCGTCTGAAGCTGCAACAAAATGTGGCAGCGGCATTCAAAAGTCGTTACGTTAAGCTTTAGCTACGAGCTGCTATTTCCAAAATGCTCTGCTTTCTTTCTGAATGTCTGGCTGTGTGTATGTGCGCCATAAAATGCATTAGCCAAAGCAAAGTTAGCCAGTTTCGGGGACCGCTGACCAGCTTGGCCAGTGACAGTTATTACCACTTAAGCCCATCCTAACCGCAACAGTGTGGTCGAGCCATAGGGCCAAGCCACTTTGGCCAGTTGGCCAGTTTGTCCTGCGAATGTAGTATGTGTCTTGTCATTGTTGAGCTCGGCTACTGGCTGCTGGTATTACCAACAACCAACTGGGCTTAAAGTCAACGTTAATGAACTTGTTGAGCAGACTAGTGCGTCGGGCTGAGCGTAAGAAAAAGCTCTTTAAATTATGCAAAATAAAATTTGGCTTGCCTTTGCCTGCGCTCAATTGTTAGATCCAAGTGCCATTCGCTGGCTTAAGGCAACGATTTTCATTTTCATTAACAAGTCTTTGCGCAAGAGCGAAATCGGCTTAAAAGAAACTTGTTTATAAAACGTGGCAAAAGAACACACAGTAAGCACCGTACCAACTACAACGACAAGAATACCAAAAAGAGTAGGAAGAGCGACACTAATCACAGATAAGCAGAGATTAACCCCATTTCTTTTGCTCAGCTCCTTTTTGTCTTTTTGCTGCCTTCGTGTCGTCTTTGCTAGTTTAGTTCGTTTCGTGGATGAAACAAAACTTTGTCCAAAAAAATAACACAAACAAATTGCAGCTGATAGGCTTGGCCCGAGTCCACGACAAGACAACGCCCATAACAAACTAAACGCAAACAAACACACACTGACAGGAAATGCAAATAGCGGCAAAAGTTGTATCTGTAATGTTGTTGTCTTTTGTTGCAGTTATACCCACCTTACAACTGGACCTGGGCTCCAATCTAAATCCCGAGGATATTGAGGAGGGCGATGATGTTTATTTCGAGTGTAAAGTGCATGCAAATCCCGCTGCTTATAAAGTTGTCTGGAAGCATAATGTAAGTATCTACAAAAACTCTTGCAAACACATTTTGTATCAAGCGTGGCTTATGCTTCTCTGAGTAAATCCAATAAGACATGTTAATCTTTAAGACACTTTTATGTGAAGCCGTATAAACGAGTTGCATTGTTATATATTCATTTATTTGTATAGTGATTTATTTATCAAGAACTTCTTTTCTTCTTATTATATTATTATATTTTATTAAAGACTCTCACAATTGAGCCACTTTAAGTTTGTATGTAGCAAGAGATAGTCTAACCGTGCTGACCTTCCTTTGTTCTTCAAGATGAATATGTTGCACTCTATTTATAACTGTTCGTAATACTTCCGGTAATTCCCCAGGCAATGGCGTGCCTTCCGAGTGTGTGTTTGAGTGCCAGGACTGCTAAATTATGATGAAACCAGAATTAAGTGGTCATTTTTACTGAATTATTGGCCAATTATTTTAAGGCAATTGAGTCAAGTGGCCATTGGAGAGAGAGAGAGAGGCTTGGAGTATTTGCTTGGCTCCCCAGGCAGGTCTATCTACCAGCAAAAAGAGTAGAAGTACAAGTGAAAGTTTTCGTGGCAAATCATTTGTTTATTAGTTTTACAAGTAGCTCACGCTCATACACACACAATGGAAGGAACTTTTCCAGACTTGCATAAACAAAAACAGAAACAGAACAACCAAAGATAACAGCAAGAGCAAGATGAACGGGAACAGGATCTACATGAAAAACACAAGCAAATAAATGTTATTCAATGCGCAAAGGGGCAAAAGAAGTGAATCAAGTATATGAATAATATGAATGCTAATTGAATTCATTAGAAGCCCAAAGAAACAGACACAAAAACAGAAGCACAACGACAACAACGACAGCAACTACAACAACTACAACAAGCAACAACAACAGTTAAGTACAAGCGCAAACAACAATAAGCTAAGCAACAACAACAAATATAATAAGGAACAAAAACATAACTTTGGCAAATGATTATAATAAATAAACAAAACAACACAGCAAAACTTGAAATCAGACCAAAAACTTTCTCCAAAGAACTCAGAAATTCGACTGAAAAGAGACATAATAATTTGAATGGTAGAAAGAGCTGACAGTACTTGGAGTGAATAGAAAGATAATATGCGTACAGATATACACAATATCTCTATATAGAATATAGTATATAAATTGTAATTTGTAAAGAGAAACAGCTAAGTGGAAATCAATAAAACGCTTTGCACAAAACCACAAAAGCAATAGACGAAGAAGAGCACTTTCTAACGTTCAGTGCTAAAAGTTAATCAATGGGAATTGAAATAATGGAAAAGCGAAGAAAATTCAATGCTAAATGCAAATGAACTGAAAATAGACAACTGAAATCGAAATAAGTGTTCGCACACACACACTCATGGCATCGTCTAAGCCCAGTCCATGTGGACGGGGCTAACAAAAACTACAAACAGTTAGTTACTTGTAGTTTGCACAGCAATTGTCGACGCTCAGCGCCATAACAATAAAAGTTCAGTGTGAAGAAAAACGGAAATGAAATGACAACGAGACGGCAGACAGAACGACCGACAGATAGAGTTGGCGATATGATAAGCATAAAATGAATCACGTAAAACTCTACGGCCTTTTCTTAAGTCAGTTGATGGTAAAGTTCAATATAAATATGATATCGAAGCTCTAACATCGACAAGAGAATTAAATTGGAATCGCCTGACAATATAAAAAATAAATTTAATTACAAATTAAATTAAATTAAACTAACAATATATATATTTCAAAATGAATTTAATTTTTAAGAACATTTTTGATAGATTACAAAAGGGTGTGAATTGCATTACAATCGAATGAAAAACAGCGAAGATGTGCAATAGACTATTCTCTCCTGCGTTTGAATTATCAAAATACAAAGAACGGGGCCTTCTACTTTCGGTCAGATCCGAGTGTTACTTTCTGTATGATCGGCTCATCTGGTGCCAGTAGGGCGAAGGATATCTAGACTCAGACTTATCTCTAGACTCAGAAATTATCTCTACGAGATAGATGTAGTAATCTGGAATAAATACAGATTTTGTGACGAGGAGGTTGAATCTTCTTCCCACATTATGCCACTAGCTGGTCAAACTTTTTTTCTGTCATGCAAGAAATTAGGCTGACAGAGGTACTATAACCAGTTCAGAAGGGGGTAAAATGTTAAAATAAACTTAACCATTTAAATTTAATTTAAATTAAATACCATGCGATATAAATAAGTGTACTAAGTAAAGCCCACGCACTGCACGATGTGTGCTTAATGAGTTCAAGGCTCAAATGGCAAATTGCGTTTATTTCTGTTTCTGTTTCTGTTAAATTTTTTTGCTGTGCACAAGGCCAAAAGCCGCATGGCTATAATAAAAGCAAAGGCACAGGCGAAACGTGGGAGACGACAGACCTTAAAGAAAGCCAAGCGCAAAGAGCATTCATTAAAAGTCAATTGTTAATTGGCAACAACAACAAGGGCAGCCACAGAAGCAGCAACAAGAGCATGTTAAATGCAATTAAATGTCAAAATTGAATTAAATAAACTTTGTTACGTCTAGTCTCAATTATAAACTAGATTAATTGTGCATTATGCTGGCAAATTGAAATGAAAATGAAAATGAAATTCAATGCAATTCGTTTAATTGAGAGCATAAAGCCTGCTAACCTCAATTCGGTTTCCATGTGTGTGTATCCAAGGTGTGTCTACGATGAGTGTGTGTGTGTGTGTGTGTGTGAATGTCTTTAAGCCATGTTCTGTAATCTTTGAAATTGTTGCGGCTGATATGTTTCACAATGTAACTGTAAACAATGGCAAGGCACAAAGGACACGCATAGCTGATGAGCCTGGGCGCCATTTTGCTCCTCTCCTCCCCTCCCCCACTTGTGCTCTCTTCTTGCCGGTTATTATTCAATTATGCATGCCAACAATTAACGACGAACTGGCAAATTAAATTAACAATTAGTTTTATTAAACTTGCACACACACACGCTCACTCAAAACACACATACGCACACACACGCATAACAGTAAAAGTTTTTCATCTCATCTTTGTGTGTGTGTGGTAAACTTTTGCATGCTCATTAAGAAGCTTGGCAGCAACTTTGATGGAAAGACGTTGCCAGAGCGACCGCAGCTCGCAGCAGCATATAGAATCGTGCAGCAGGGCAAACAGAAAAAGCCTTGAATGCGCTCCTCTGACAACAAAAGTTGTTAAACACATACACACACGTGCTATGTGAATGCGTCTGAAGTAAAGTGGTTCTGAAAGAGCGAAGATAAACGGAAAAGCGGAAAATTTGATTAGCAGAGCAAGAGCCAAAAACGTTTTCCAATTCACTACTGTCAGCATTTAATTTGGCTATTTTATTTGTAGTGTTATTAATTTTCAGAAGATTCCAACATAAGTGTAATACGTTGCAATCAATAAATTTTAATTGAGTGAATGAAACTCAACTTGCGATAAGAAGCTAAGCAGATCATTACATTCCTCATTATTTGTTTGCCTCATGCAGATGGTAGATATTCATATAGAATTTATTTGCTTCTGTCTTCAAATACAGACGCTCCTCAGTATTACAGGATAAATGTACAGTTTGCTTACAAGTTCAAAAATAAATAATACAAATTTAAAAAAATAAGATGACTTGCGTCTCTTAATTTAGATTGCATCTGTAGTCTTACATATCCATAAAAAACAAATGCTGAACCTGTCGCTTTTTAAATCAACAGCAACTTTTAATTTAGCATAAGTTTGTCACCGATAAGCGGAGCCATAATTCAGAATAATAATCTAATTTTGATATTGATATCGTTTGTTTTTTCTTCATAAGGATATTTCAGAATCTCATAAATAATTGTGTTAATAATGCTTTAACTTTCTCCTACGCATTTCGGTTCTATTTTGTGCTTCAAACCAATTTATTTGGCCGTTTTCCAGCTATAAGAGATTTACTGCATTTAAACTCACATTTGCTTATAATAAATTCAACCATAACTAAAACAAAATACAATAGTTTATAAATGGTAGGCCATTAGCAATCAGGCAGGTCATTAAATGAAATCTGCACACTAATTGGGTATTTATAGCATATAGTTAAGGGATACTTGTCTGTCAAAGTCACAGTCACAGTCGCAGTCCCAGACCCAGCTCCAGTCCCAGCCAGAGCTACAGAGTTACAGCTGCCGATTCACTTCCCCTGGTTACAGTTTCAGCAGTCGAACTGAAGGATAGAACAAATATGTCAAGGCACTGCAGAGAGAGCGACAGGCGAAGAGAGAGAGAGGGACAAACAAAACAAAATGGCAGCACATAAAATGCGCCATTAGCATTGAAAAGGGCGGACTGCCAAAGGGTTCGCTGCTGCGGCAACAACCTGCTAGGTGTTGTTGCCGTTGATATTGTTGTTGCTCTAGCTGCGGCAAAGCGGAAAACCCACTGCGGAAAAGCTGCAACGGATGTGCCCTCAACTATTGAAATAATCCTCGACCGAGGCTCAGCTGACGCAGAAAAGGAAAAAACATTTCTTTTATTTATTTACTTTTACTTTTACGTTTTTGGTTTTTGTTTTTTTTTTTGTTGTGACAACCTTGAACTTTATTTACATTTGTTGTGCCTCGGCGACATTTTTATTTGTTTTATGACAACGACAACAACAACAACAACAACAACAACAACTACAGAGGCAGAAGCAGAGCTGATAAACCGCCCTCGGGTCGCTGAGCTCAGCAAATGGACGCACAACATTTTGGGGCTATTTAAGCGAGCCCAGCGGGAATTGAGAATGCCAAATGGTATAGGGGGCGAGACCGAGACTATTTGTATGGCTGTTTAACTTTTTTAAGGCCAGAAAAAGTGCTGCGCGTGTCATGCGTTATTGGTTAGACTTTAAAGTGCTCTCATTATATTCAGCATACGCCCACTTGACCCCGAGCCAAACAGTATTAATTATCTAAAGAGCAAACAGTGCTGCTACAATATGCATAAATATTCAATACACATGGTAAATATTATGACGACCAAGCTTAACCAAGCTCTCATTGAATTCATTTTCATTCCGACCGCTTATTGTTAGTGAATGTCTCCCCTCATCCTCCATCCATTCGCATTGTTTGCCCGGGCCAAAAGAACTAAACACCATGGATGCTCAGACAAAGAACAGCGCGAAGCGTCGAAAGTAGCAGCTGTGTGTTCCAGTTCGAGCACAAAAGTAGCACTAGCCGAGGTGGCAATATTCGTAGTCGAGTGGCAACGCTGCCACACTATTATCAAAGTGTTGTCACGCGCGTTGCATTGTTTCCTGGCTGGCTCTTATTGTTTGTGTACTATTTGTACGTATTCTCAACTGTATTCCTCGCTCTCAACTGTGTTTGTTTGCACATTTACTTGTATATGCTTATACATTCGTATGCTCGTGAATATGGCGTAAGGTCACAGCGGTATTGTTCGCCATTCTTAGTGCATACACTAACGAAGGGTATGATAATACTACGACTAAGCAGTGCCGTGTGTTATAGATGCTATATAGATACATTGAGGCTTTCCACAACCATCTACATATAAAAGAGTATTAAGCATTCGTCTTCATATGTATTTGTTCTGGTTACTGTTGCCATTTTGACTTTTGTCGACAATTTATACACACATTATTTATTTCAATGTTGTTGCTTTCTCTTATGATTATTGTTGTTGCCCGAAAAGCCAAAGTGCGAATTTGTTTTGCTGCTAAATGGCACAAGGCTCTGGGGAAATGCGTCAAAATCTTGTCGAGTGCCGGCGCATTGAAAGTGCCTGAACCTTTCGAGCTGCCACAGTGCTTCCCAGCATTATACGAACGTGCTGTTTAACGGGGAGACCATGCATGTTAGTGTGTGAAATTAAAGTAAATATTGGCTTATTTTCAGTACTTTTGCCACATTCCACTTTCCTTTTGGCCAGACATTACATATGCCAATCACGTTTCGAACCGTCGGCCAATGCCGCTCTCTAATGAAGCGCCTCGCATGCGAGTGAGTCGCGTTTATGAGCGACTGATTAGAGCCTAGACTACGGTCATATACGGGTAACAAATGAAGGCAGCGTTGACCTTGCCCTGCCCCAAAGGCAGGTCAAACATGTGTGCATGGCTGCATAGCAATTTCTCTGCTTTGCCAAAAGATGTGTGGGAAATATTTATTACCATGGGTTGGCTGAAAAACTGGAATGAAGCTAATAAAAATTTACGCTGTTTATAAAATTTGTTCGCTAAGAGAAATTAGAAAGTAAATTTGCAATGGGATCGAATTATAGAGAACTCTTCTCTTTTATTAGCTGCATAACTTTAGAGAAAATTGGCCAAAAACATAAAATTACTTGAAATTCGCAAATTGAGTTTTATATTTGTTTAATAATTATATCGTTTACAACTTTAAATAAACTTTTTAAACAAAATTTGGAACCGACCAAGCAATTGATAAAGCTCAATGTAATATTTGTAAATATTTCTATTACATATTTAATGATATTAATTAGATATTCTTTCGCTTCGTTGAACAATACAAAATTTTAATTATTTCATTCTATTTTATAATCGCAATTTATTCACTTGATATATCTATAATTCTAGAGAATATTGTGAAGTTTATGTATCATGAAACTTACATACATATGTAATTAATGGTTCATTTAGGTTTTATTAATTTATGGTTAATTGCATATTTATTTTACTTGTATATTATTAATAGTTTGCAAATTAAATAAGAAGTTGTAATGCAAAATGCCGTTTCATAAGTTGCAGCTTTAAATTCATTTATTGCGTAAAAGCTGGCTAATTGGCACGTCTTTTGAAATAAGTTGGAATCGTGTCTGATGCTGTCTTTGTCAGTCAATGAAAGACAAGCCTCATTAGCAAAGCAAACAAAGCGGTATATGTGTGCATATGAAAATGACTGCGTAACCTTTTGGCTAATTGCTTGGTCTAATGCTGATGTTAAATTTTCTTGATGTCACTTGCAGCATCAAATCATACAGCACAATCAACGAGCCGGAGTAATTGTGAGCAGCGGAGACCTCGCGCTGCAGGGCGTCACACGTCATCAGGCCGGAAATTATACCTGCACGGCCTCCAATGTCGAGGGCGATGGAGACTCCAACATTGTGGAACTGAAAGTGATGTGTAAGTATAGAGATTTATGCATGGTTTTAAATTATTTATGTGGCGCTGCTTGCGCTACGTTTTTATTGAATTGATTGCAAGTACATAAAACGAATGCACATGTCAACTTTTATGGAGGCAACGCTGCGTATGCGTAACCTTTAAAATTTCATTCGAATGCGTTGATTTGCTTTGCATTGTTATGGTGCCTGGGATCATAAAAAATACTGGCAAAATGGTTTACGATTGTGTAGGCCGGATTTTCTTTGGCACATGGACAAAGATCTGTTGTTGCCAACAAACGTTAGCAGTTGGCTTAAATTGTAACTCTGGCCTTAAAAATGGAAACGCAGTAGAACACATGCATGCCGCTGTTTTGGGAATGCTCCAAGAACCTTTGACACACAAAAAGGCAGCATTATTGAGTGGTCGAGTGGGCAAAAGAGCTCCACAGAATGCTGCATTGTGCATGCTTTTGTGGTGCTTTTGCAGTTTTATTGCGTGCACTCCCCTCAGCGTTATTGTATGTATTCTGCTTGACTTGCTTTTGTGTAGGCGTACTGGCTTATGCACACTGCAACTGGTTCGGTTTCAGCGATTCGGCTTCTTAACCTAGTGCAAAACAGCGCCTACTGCTATGCCAGCCACATTGGACCAACAATAAGCCAAAACATGGCCTGCAGCCGAGCTTGGCAGGCAGGCGGGGCCAGGCAGGCAGAGAGGAGAAACCCATTGAGCAAAGAGGCAAGAGGCAAGCTGTTGGAGCATGTGGTGAAGATTGACAAAGGACTCCTTTGATGGCTTCTTGCCTTTTGTTGGCATTATGCTTATTTTCTTATTGAATGAGCGCATTTCCGTTTCCTTTTAGCAACCTGACAACAACAAAGAAACTTTTCACTTAACAACTGAACAAAAGTCGTTATTAAATCTTTAAAATGCAAAACGTATTGGCAATTAGTTTAATCATATTTTCAATGCAAGCAGCATTTAAAATTGTTGAATATGTCTAAAATATTCAGAAATATTGAACTGGATTTTTAATTTAAATATGCATTGAATATCTATATAAATAAGAAAATCAAAAGTAAATTCCCAATTTAAAATCTTCCGCTCAATTTGATATTTTTGAGCTTTGAATGGAGTTGTTAATTATTCTTACAGTTTAGCACACAGAGAGAATTTTATTCCCAGCTCAATTTTTGATGTTGCCACTCTTGTTATTCTTGCTGGGCTCTGGCGTTCCCTTATGCTTTTATTTCCTGTGCCATTTCCTTTCAGCTGTGTATTTGCTGTAACCAGATTTTTCACAGCTTCGCTTTCTTTCAGCATTGCTATTGCTATTACCGTTGTCCTTTGCTTTTGTTTTAAGTTAAACATCCTCTAGCTGTCACCTCACCGCTGACCAATGTGCTTGCAGCTTTAACATTTGAACAATTGTCTAGCTGTTGTGGGTGGTGCAGGGTTTTTCGTCATTCGAAATGTGGTTACATTGGCCACACAGCCAAAAACCCAATCTGTAAACCAATCCCACTAGTCAGTGTGCCCATTTACATGCTTTCTGCATTGGAAATTTGTTTACAGCTTGCTCTTAGCCGTATCGGAAAGTTGTCAAATATATAGCACAATAAATTGTGCACTTCCACCAAGTCCAGTTCCAGTTACAGCTGCAGGGGCAGACTTCGCACAGAGATTTGCCTGGCCATGGATTAGAAGAAATTGAATTTTGCTTCAGCCCTCTGTGTTTCGTTGTCGGCTGAAAAAAGCTGCATTCGCTCTGTTGCCAAGTTTTTCTTTCACTTAACGTTTGGTCAGTGTTTTTTTTTGGCCGACTCCTTGCTATTTTGGGAGTCTGTTTAGTTAGTTGCTCGACTACGCAACAAGGAAGGAAGCTGCCTGCATGTGCACTCTGTGCAAAGGATGCCAAAGAGACTGCGCTGTGTTGGTCTATCTCTTGCTGTGTCTTTGCCTCCATCTTTGTATCTGTGCAAACTTTTCTACTTAGGATTTGAGTGCGGTTGCAGGCGTGGCATGCAAAAAACAAAAAACAAAAAACAAAAACAGGCAGTCCATGCCGTATAGCAGAACTCTGTAGAGTGTGCACTCAATCGATGAGACTTTCGACTGTTACTGAGGCTTTATTGCATTAAGTTCTATCCAAGCAATGCGATTATTGATTTGCAGCAGCAGCCTAACAGCAAAATGCACTCGAAATATTGAAAGTTTCTAACTTTGGCTCCTTCTCCCTCTCGCACTTGCAGATAAACCAATTTGCCGGCCCGATCAAAAGAAAATCTACGGCGTGGCACGCAGCGAAGCCGCCGAAATCGTTTGTGAAGTGGATGCTTTTCCGCCGCCCGAAAACTTCAAGTGGTCGTTCAACAACACAGCCGAGACCTTCGACATGCCACAGAGTGGTTTCCGGCCGCACTCGGCCCAGGGCTCAACGTTGACGTATACGCCCGTAAAGGTAAGTAACCGCTAGCTTTAAATGCCGCATATTGATATTTGCGTGACCTAATTGATAGCAGGATGTCACTCCGGCCACTCCCACATATGTCCGCATGTCCATTAGTCCACATTGAATTATGGGAAATGACAAACTACACGCGCTTAAATGCTAAACATGGGAAAATTTGACACAAACACCAACTGACATGTGCGGAGGTGTGGGTAGCTCTAATGGTATATTGTACGTGTTTCGGGGAGTATTTTTGGGGATTTTTGGGCATATGCATGTTGTGAGAGTGTTTCATGTTTTTGAAGTGAAATTGTTATTGACACATTTGACATTTAGCCAAAATGGCAGCCGGAAAACTCTACCGGCAGCTCTCAATTAAATGGCAAAAATTTTAATTAATAGGCAGCATTTTCATTGTTGTTGTTATTGTTGTCGTTATTGTTGTCGTTGTCGTTTGCGTAGTTTGTTGTTGTTAAGTGTTTGTTCTGTGCGTGTCACGCTTTCAAAACAAAATGTAAAATCAACATTGTCCGACACAAAGTCAAATAGCAGCCATAACTGACCTCAGCTTTCGCTTCCAACAAACAATTTTTAATTAAAAATTCTATTTGTGTTGCTTTCTAATTAAAAATAAAAATCATCATTCGCCAGAGAGCTAGTTATTTAATAATTTTAAAGCAATTGCTATGGCTTTTAAATGGCAATCAACATAACGACATATTGCGTAGAAAGTCCCATCGAACTTCTATTTGCAAACAGCTTTTAGTTTCCTTTTTTTGTGGACAATTGCCAAACATTTCTGTGCAAATTGCCAACGTTATCGTCATCGATATTGCCTCATTCCGATTACGATTCTGCTGATGATTGGGAGTGGAATTGCAATTGTCTTTCACCCAGCCAATTGACCAACAAAATTGGTCATCAATGAGCTGATCCTCTGCCATCTATGCAGAAAATTTGAAATCAAGTGACTGCACAAAATGCTGCTGCATGGATTTAAAGCTGCGTCAGTTGCAACTGTGTCTTTTATTTCTTTGCAGCATATCTGGTTCAATTGCTGCTAATTGAACGGTGAAGTCGGTGTATTTATTGGATGTTTATGGCTTTATATATTTTTTAATAATTTAATTTTAAATACATCACAATTTTCTAGAAGTTGTAAAGTAACCAATGTTAACTCTTGAATAGATTACGCATGGCCAAAAGATGAAAGATTTTCAACACTTCAGGGGTCGAATTAAATCTTTGACATAATGAGCTCGTGTATTTAAGCTCAATATTTATTTCTTACCATTAAATTTAAAACTATTTTTATGGTTATTAATCTTATGCATTAACAACGAGACTTTTAACAATAGAGAAACCAATTTAATGTCAATTAGTTAGTCCAAGGCCGGCACTCTGAATTTGAACTAAGCTGCTGCCACTCAACAGAATTGTAACGATGTTTAAACGGGTCAGCTGAGCTTTGTGGTCTAGTTTAGTGGCTGCCGAACACCCAGAACAAATACACTGTTTTGTATAGTTGCCAGGGGATTTGTTAACAGTCTGTCTCCTCTCGCTGGGGATGTGGATTAGGTTTACATTTCAGTTGTCAAAAGAAAAATTTCGCTAGTCAAACGGCATTCAAATGAGTTCCGTTCACAAACAGAGTCGCTTGGCATGACACTGATTGCATACTAACTCACAGAGGCATGCACACAGACACAGAGACAGAGAAAGAGAGAGAGAGACGCAATATCCCACACTAGCATAAATCATTTAGCTCAATTGAATATGAAAAATCCCTTCCGTTCCGTTGTCATATATGCTGTTTCCGGTTTCCGTAGCCGCAGCTCAAGCGACATTTCGATGTCATTGTCGTACTTTGGGCTGATTTTTCTTTCAATGTTGCTTGCCCTCTGTCACGGTCTGTCTCTGTGTGAGTGTGTATCAGTGTGTCTGTGAGCGTGTGTGTGCAATTTGCTCAAAGGCAGCCAACAGCAGCTCATTAATTTTGCCTACATGCTTTGGCATTTTCAACTCCACAGCTCCGCCGCCCGCTCTCTTCAGTTGTGCATACTCTTCGCTGTTGCTTTTATCTATTTTGCATGTGTGAGCATTTATGCCTTTTGCTTCTCTTTGCTTTCCTAGACACTTCCGCAGCCCGATCCACACACACACGCAAACAGTGCGTCTCTGGCCGAGAAAAACTCATTAAAATGTCAGTGAAATGTTTAAATTTTAATTAAAATGCATAAATAATATCATTTATGTTTTAAGCTGTCAGCACTAGACAAGAATGCAAGTTGCAAAAAAAAATTATAAATTAAAAGGAACAGTCAGCCTTAAAGCAACATGCACTGCATCTATAATTGTGTGTATCTGTGTGTGTGTGAGGAAACATTTGTTTTGATTGTGTGTGTGTGTGCTTGCTGGCAGAGCTGCTCGACAACTGCAATAATATTTACGCTGAGTTGCGGCAACATTAAAATAATATAAACAAACTGAATATAATGATAATAAATATTTGGGCATATATTTTAAGAAGGGTTGCAGACAGGGTTGCAACGGCAACAGGACAGAATGAAACATGAATTATTTCGGCTCTGTCTGAACATTGTAAAATTTATAAAGCAACTTGGCTGACAGTTGCAGTTGCACCACAGCCCGAAAAAGTATGCTATGCTTTTTAGTATGCACTATTTTCAGTCAGACATCTCGAAAATTTATTATGACTTAAATTGCAGTAAATGTGTGCGTGTATTTGTTGTATTGTGTTCATTCTTGTTGCTTGCGGTTACATGCACACAGGCAAAGACACAAAGATACACACAATCACACATGCACACTCGCACACAGTTATTGTGAACGTAGGTGTTGATGCGTAGTGTTGGCAGCTGCCAAGTTGCCGCATTTGTGACAACACTTTACTAAATACAGCATTATACATGTGAACGTACTTGCACACATATTCATTTTCATAAATATGTCATGAATTTGCATAAATACCTTTCCTGCACATGACACCATAACCGAAGCGAGCACAACTATGAGCATTAAATAACGTCATGTCAAAGAGACGAGCTACTTTCAATGCCAACAACAGGCAATACTTTCATCACAGCGTTTGCACGTTGTTACGTCTTTTCAACAAGTATAAAATACAGCAGTATCAGTTAGGCATTTTCGGAAATTATGAACACGCCAGTCCACCAAATAAATTTATTTTGTTTAATTATTTTTAATGACAACATTAAAAAATTATATGTAACAATTTTTTTTATTTTCTGCGGCTAATCCAAACTTGAATTGAAGCCAATTTTATCTTGACCTAACGACAAATTATTATATTATTTCATTTATTTATTTATAAGTCAACCAAGAACAAATAAATTAAAAATAATTATTATTTATAAATATATGAAAATTTAATATAAAAATAAAATTTATTTATCTTTCCTTTGGAGCAACATGGTTCCATTAATCATTTAAATTGTTTGCCGCCATAACATATGAGTAATCCTGTGGTTCCGCAGCACAAACGACAGCAAGTATTGCAAGTATTAAGAACTTCATTTTCAGTTTAATAAAATACACCTGAAATACATTGTTTATATATATAGTTTATTTTAGCATATCGAATCGATATCTATGCATAATTGCAAACAAATTCAAAATATTGTTGCGTTGAAAGTATTTCCAATTAATTTACACCACATGCGGAAAAATTCCATTAAGACATTTAATTGTAGAAGCAGTGGTAAAGCCCCCTTGAAAAACGCAAAAGTTATTTCCTAATATAACATAAATGATATGTGAGGGTACAAAGTATTAAATGTTCCTCTATATATCACGTATACATATATCTTGAGATTTTAATTGACCAGGATATCCATAGATTGTAATTGACCAGAATTGACAAACTAAATTTATCCTTGCGGAATATTAATATTCGCCGTACATTTCTTTCATCCATTTACTGTGTTTCAATTACAGCAAAACTTTTCACTTCCATTTTTTTACTCTCTCACATTTCTTGTGTTTTTCTTTTTTTCGCTGTCCTAATTAAAATGACAAGAACGCCCGATTTTAACTTGCCTTGAGTTGAGCTGTGGTTGCGGGGTCTGGGGCCTGGGCGAGACAACTGACATGGCTGAAATAAGTGCGCGCTCTGACTGATAAATAAGCTGCCATTTGCGTTGACATTTTGAAGCACGGCGCAGCGCATGGGGAAGGAGATAGAGGGCGGAAGAGAATGAACGGGATGTAGAGCGTAAAGTTCGGGAAAGTGATTTTAATTTTTAATGAGTTGAAGACGCCTAGCTCCGATTAAGTGCGCTTATTTTTCTAGCTCACAATTCCAGAAGGTACACAGTAGAAGGAGCAGAAAAGCAGCCTAACTCTGCTCTCTGGCTGTGTGTGTTTATGTGTGAAAGCAAATCAATCGTCCCGGATTGTTGTTGCGCATTTGACCGTAATATAGTTGGAGGATTTCATTAGCACAACATTTGATACAACACAAATATAAACACACACACATGCAGACATATACGGATACATCAATACTCACACACTTTCCCAACAAGTATCAACAAAGGGGCCCCGCAGGCGTGGCCACTTATCAGGTTATACAAGCTGGACACATGGCATGCATTAAAGCCATGTTAACATAGTTTCGTTGTGGCCTTTTGCCATCTCTATAGACTCGAAGAAATTCGAGAGAGAAAAAAAATCTGCCACAAAATGCTTCATTTGTTTTTACTGCCAGTTTGGGAACCAAAGCTCACCCGATATGGCAGATACTATGTACTGTGGACATACGTATACTATATACGCCCTGCATGTGTATGTGTGCGCTGATTGACATGAAATTATATTAATGAAAGACTTATTGACAGCTGCGATCAATCAGCCGAGAGCTGTCAAGCATATTACGAATACGCCACAGCAACCACGGCCTTAACACGGCTTTTGTTTTGTACTTATTTTATCAATACATGCATACAAGTTTTTATTTATTTAATGAATTAAGTTCGTTTCGCTGTTGCTACATTCTATTATAATTTAACTGAATTAATTGCAAGCAGGTGTGCAATTAACGAGTTTCCATATCGCAATAATAAATTGTTAATAAATTGCATAATGTTGTAAATATGGACACGAGAGCGGCAAATTTAATTACAGTCTTTCACAGATCATATTACTCAAACATATATTGAAATTTGTATTTGTATACTTGCAGGAAATGGACTTTGGCACCATCATGTGTTGGGCCGACAACAATGTGGGCCAACAGAAGGAGCCCTGCGTGTTCCATTTAATAGCTGCTGGCAAGCCGGAAGCGCCAACCAATTGCACTGTGGTCAATCAAACCTCCGACTCATTAGAGATTTATTGCCTGGAAGGTGAGTGCATGCAGTTTCAAAATTCCACCCAATTTCCCAAGCAATTTTTAATTTTACCAATGTGTGAGGACATGGAAGCCATATTACCAAAAATACAATTACAGCATGTTTCTGTTTTCAGAAACAAAACAAAGAAAATCATGGGCCACACTTTGTTTTTTCAACACCAAACCTAGTACGCTACAGAAAAATATAAGAGTAAATTGCTATTATTTTCATATGATGTTTTTGTTTTTGGAACGTTATATCGATAAACACAGCTGATTGAATAAATGCTGAAAATTCAATCAAGATCAAAATGTCTTTCGGGTGGGCAATGACTTTCGTGTTTTTTTGTGTTCAAAATATTGATTTTTATTATAACTGTATAACTTTATTATAATTCATTCATTATAGCCAATTTTCAAAATAATATTAGTAACTATAATTATATTTACATTTTACTTACAAAAAATAAAATTTCGAATTGTGAATTTTACATATATTAAATCTAGCGAATTCAGAATGAAATAAAATCATATACATGAAAATGAAAATGAAAACCGGCTTATACATGATTAATTTTAGCAAATGTGAATAATCAGCTGAAAAAGTCCAGGTAGATCCCACAAATTCTACATGATGGGCATCAGGAATCGCATTTAATATTTTCCCGGAAATAATAATAGAAAAGTTGATTTTATACACGCTCATTTTTTAATACGATTTTTTTGTGGTGTAAATCAATTTGAAATGCAACAATATTCTAAATTTATTTGCAATTATTTATAGATATCAATTCGATATGCTAAAATAAACTATATATACCAATGTTTTTCAGTGTTTTGGTGTATTTTATTAAACTAAAATGAAGTTCTTATCACTTGCAATACTTGCTGTCATTTGTTTTGCGGCTCCACAGGATCCACACTTATTTGTTCAGATGCACCATGATATGCTACATGGTAAATAAATAGAACCATGTTGCTCCAAAAGGAAGATAAATCAATTTCAAGAATGATCTGTTTAAGACAATTATAAATTACAAATACAAAAACCAACTCCTCCCAATATGTTTTTAAAATATCGTTAGTTTTAGTTTAATTTGCATCGAACCTGATACCTTAAAATTAAAAATTCCTTTGGTTTTGAACAAAGTGGCGGCTGCTCTTGCCGAATCTCAATTTAAAGGCCACCCAACTGGTCTACAATGTCGATTGCATCCGCTTATACCTATCCGACTCGTTATAATTGCTGATGAGCCAATCAATAGATTTCCAAAAGAGGAAAAGAAAAACTAAAAGGAAGTCTGTATAAAAGTATGTTAGCCACAACTCAAGCAATGTGCTGCATGGCTAGTTAAATGGTCAGGAAAGATTCGAGAGGGAGACGGGAGACGTGAAATGTGTAAAGTGGAAATCATAGTACATGTGTTCCATCCGTGAGTGTATATATAGATATATGTATATATATATATGTGTGTCTGTGTGTTTCCTGCAGCGCTTTTCAGACTCATTTAAAATACATGAGCAACTTAAGTGCACTTTGGCAGCAGCTCCACTATGTGAACTTCCTTCGAGATACAGCCGAATAATAAAAATGCAATGAAAGCATAAAACTAGAAAAGGCAACACGCTGAGAGATGGCCAGCCAAGCAGCTAGACATAGATGCATATGCACAGATATACAATATATATATACGAAGCTTTATACAAGACACCAGTTAGTGATGAGATAGAGATTGCTAAATAACAGCTATAATAAGGAAAGCGATCAAACTGTTGATAAATTTGCCACACCAAAAATGCTCAACTCAAATTTGGCAAAGAAAAAATTACAAATAAATAAATAACTAAAGGAATAGCATAAAGTGACGAAGTGGCGCAGGAGACTGCAGAGACAGTAAGGGAATCAGCAGAAGTTTAGCACAAATTTGGATATACAAAATGTTTTGGCTTGTTATGCAAGTTTCTGTCAGTAAAAGTAAAAGCAAAAGATGAAGCACAAACTCAAGCAGAAGCAATTGCAAAGAGTGAAAAAGTAAAAACTTTAAATACAAATTCAATTCGCATATTTTATGAGCGCTTCGCAGAATGCAGAAGGCACAAAATGCCAGCAAAGCGCAAAATAAGCAGCACAAATTGTTCTCCGCACTCAGGCAGAGTTCAAAGTTCAGCTCCGCAGCGTTGCCATATTGGCAGCAAGTGCCAGACAGAGACTTCAGTGGGAATGGAGAGACACTGCACTGCAAATGTTGTAGCAAATTGCAACTGTAGAACAGTTGAGTTTATGATGCATTTATGCAGCCCTCGAAGCGCTCTCGAGTGCAAAGCAAAGGCGAATTCCACAACAACTGCCAGAGAAATGGCAATAAGAGAAGTATCAACAGCAAGAAACAGCAGATGCATAACGAGGCGGCTGCTGAAAGTGCAGCAAAAAAGCGCATAATAACTGCATACTTAATAGCGCATTACTCGTTACCTTCCTCCATTTTCCATCCTCCATTCTCCATCCTCCATTCTCTATCCTTCATCCTCAGCACAAAAAAACAGCAACTTGTCTCCTTCCGCTCATTTCTTAGTCTCACTATGTCTTTGGCAGCACACCTTGTGCTAAATGCTGCTGTTTTTGCTGCACGACGGTGCGTATGCTTAATGCACTGCTTGAAATAATTCATTGAGTAGCGTTAAGATGCTGAAATCAGCAAAGTGCTTGATAATACTGCAACTGTTTCTTTTGCTTGCCATATAAAATGTAGTTAAATAGCTGCAATATCTGTATCGGTTCACATTTTCATACGTTCGCTGCAGCTTTAAGCTGCTTTTAAGCATTTTATATGGAGTTGGCCCCCTACTTTGCTGCTAATTTAGTGGCTGCGCGTTATTATCATAGTCATCAGCATCATTAAAACTTTAACGCGAGTTGCTAAGAAACAGCAGCAGCAGCAGCGGCGATACTTTTTATACTGTACTTTGCATTAAAGCAAATGACGGCCACCTACCCCAAGGCAAAGCCAAGTATAAAATACAAATAAAAGCATAAACAAAAAGTAAACCCTATGGAATGTTAAAAGACGTTGCTTGGCTGACTGTTTTTTCTTTTTTTTTTTTGTTTTTTTTTTATAATAACTCAACTTAAACTGCGGTCGCTGCACGTTTTGACTTTAATAAGCCAGCACGCAAGTTGGCCAACTTGCCACAGCAGAGCTCAATGTGGCAAGAAGTAGCCAGCCAGAGCTTGCCACGAATTCAATTGAATGCAGACGACTTGGGGGCAAGTTGGGGCCCCTCTTGGCCCTCGTATTGACCAATGCTCTTCTTGCTCATAGCCTATCTGTCTGTCAGTTTCGCTCCTGCATTCGGGTGGAACAAAGCAAACAGCAACACAGGCAACTAACCAAACTCATCAAGCGTCGGTTTAATATAATAAAATTTCAGTTTATAACATTTTGCTCGCCACTGTTGCCGCTGTCGCTGCCGTTGCTTTATTATTTTTATTCCACTTGCGCAATTTCCATTGTAGCCTCAACCGAGTAAATAAAATTAACCGATTACAATGGAGTTGCTGGTGTTGTTGCTGTTGCTGTTGCTGAGGCAAATTTCATTAGCTAAACGTTTTAAAGTGCGCACAAATGCTTCGGTCAGAGTCGACCCACCCTCTGGCCACAAACAATGGAGGCAGCCACACAAAAGGCCTTTGAGGCAAAGGCGCAGGCACATTCTTTTGACTCTATTTCCGTGGCAGCCTTTGTGAGCCGGGCTGCCTGGCTGTCTGTCCAGCAAAAGAAGGCAGCAGCAGCAGAGTGGCCAAAATAAGTACAACAATGCCGGCTAAATTCATCGCAACATATAAAACATTTTACACAACAATTTTTCCAGCGGGAGTGAGTGTCCTTTCTCAACCTCAAGTAGTGGTAGTTGTTGCTGTTGCTGTTGCTGTGAGCCAAAGGACTATGAGGCAGGGTGTCCAGGCTGTCCTGGCAACCTTGCCTTTATAACAAAATATTTTAACATTTTTCGCAAGTGTTTTAAGCCGACTTTTGTGTCTAGAATGAAGTACCATTTGAGCAGCAGGCTAACAACAACTTGGCCGGCTTTACTTTTGGGCAAAAGGGTGCCACAATTTGCAATTGAAGTGAAACTAGAGGAGCAAAGAGCAAGGGGGGGAATGTGAATGGGGGGAATGGGCTTCTCAAGTGGACGAGCAGTTCCTTTGTGGTGTTATTAAATGGCATTTAAAAAGCAGCTTTAGATTACTTAAAATATTTTTGTTAAGTTCTCCTCTGCTTTGCCTTCCCGTTATTTCATTCACGGCGCAGGGTTAAACAGTTATACGGGTATAAACTGGAAGGGCGTACAGCTCTAATCATTTAACTACTGGGCTAAGTCTGGGGAATTTGTCTGGAATCACATTGACAATTGTTTTGTATTATTAAATTTAATATATTAAAGCTTACCCGACATATTTGGGAAATTTTCGATCTTATGTTATAGTAAATATGTTTTTCGCATTTTGTATTATTTACAGGTTTTGATGGTGGCATGCGTCAGCGGTTCCATATGGAAATTTACGATCAGAGCACTGGCGTTTTGCAGGCCAACATCAGCGCCAAATTCGCCATGTTTAGCGTGACAGGCTTGGATGCAGGGCGGCTCTTCAGAATATATATCTATGCGGTTAATGGGCGTGGCCGCAGCGAATCGGTGGCAGTTGATGGATACACCCTGAAGGCAGCCGAAAAGCAAACTGGTGAGTGTAGAGAGCATTGCACTGCAAGTTAAATTATGTATGTACTTGAGCCAACAGCTTTAAGATATCACGAAAATTCAAATCAACTCCCACTGGATATTAGCGAATGAAGGAATTTTTTTTTTTTGTGAGTGTAGCGACTGTTTGAAATATCAGCAACACAATGGGGAAGTTGGCAGAAGACATGAATTTCTAATGCATTTTTATGTAGAGCGAGCGTTTGGCATTTATGAATTTTTTATGTTAATGTTTTATGTACTCTCAAATACTTATCGAGAGGCACACACACAATGCCAGAGCTCGGAACCTTGCATATTTTTGCATGGCAGTATCAATTTTAGTGTCAAACAGATTTTGTATGCTTTTATTGTCGCGTCGCAAATTTAATTAGGCTTAACAGCCCAATGAATTGTAAATTCCTCAAAGCGGCACGAATGAAACTTTTGCCTTACAATTCAGCTGCTTGGAAAACCAAATAACGAAAAAATTATGCAAGCGACAAAATATTGCCAGCGAAAAAGGAACGAAATTATATAAAATGATTAACATTAATGAATTGTCTTTAGAGGGGTTCGCCAAGCAGCTCGAAAATGGCGCGGAAAAGCAAATTGTAATACTAATTAGAAGAGTTTTGTCTTCCGCATGGCAGGCCGACTAAGGGTTGTCCGGATGGCAGACACAGTTTTGGGTAAACAACTTGGGTTGTCGCTTCAATTTTTTCCAAAAGTCAAAAGAGCTAAAGAAAATAAGGAAATATGATGCAAAAGGAAAACCATAAACATTACTAGGAAATGCCCTTTCGAATTATTCCATAAATAAACGGCAAATTCAAAACATCTAGAAAAATCCGTGCTGTTTCAGAGACGAGCCTAGAAAGATTTTCGACAGTTAAGTTATATTTTAAAACCAGCAAGTCAACAACAAACAAACTGATTAACAAATTACTGTGGAGTAACTGCAATTGTAGAGTATATTAAATTAGCATTTTAGCGCTTATTAATGGCCAACTGTTTTGGGCCACTGCCATTGAAGACGCTTTGTCTAATTGAGCATTAAAATAAGTTGAAATTAAAAATGTTTTCGTTATTCTCATTTTGGCCCCTGTATCTGTTTCCCTGTTTTACCGAGCGTATTCCGTTTGTTTACATTTTCCAGTTGCATTAACTTCGTACAAGGGCAGCGCCCAGGGGGCCAACAACTTTGAGCTGACGCCGATTCTATCCATTGGCATCTTTGTTGGCATACTGGTGGCATTGGTGTGCATTGGCATCGGGACGATTGCGGCTCTGAAGTTGCGTTCGCACAAGCATCAACAGCAGCAAAAATTTCATCATTCGAATGCGAAATTCTCACGTCCGGGCAATTTGCAAATTAAGGATAAAATCTCATTGCCATTGAGCCACTCCGAGGAGATGTACGACGAGAAGAATCCCGATGTGGTCCCCTACAATGAGGGTAAGTGCAGCAGATCCCATTACTCTTCTGCCCCAAGATGCATGCAGCAGCATGGCGGGTGTCTGTGTGTGTCTGTGTTTGTGTGCAATTTATGAGCTTTAGCAGCTGCCTAAAGGCTACACGGGACTCAAGTGTGTGCTGGGGTGTTTGCTTGGATTTTTGTGCCACTGTTGAAATATTTAAATGACAGCTAATTGCTGCCTTTTGCCATGTTTGTTTGCTCATATGTCTGCAGTGAAGTGGCTGTCACTCCGCCGTTCTACACAGCTGCTGCCACTGCACCTTAAAGAGCGTTTGGCTTAAATTCCGCTCTCGTTTTGCCACTGCACGTTTGGCTTGATTAATGGCAATCAAGAAATCAGCAGCAGCAACAGCAGCAGCAGCGGCTGCGGCATCTCAACAATTTAATCAATTTTCTTAACGTAAGGCAATTTCATGGCAAAAGCCAGCGAAAGGCGAAAAGAAAATTGAACGTTACGTCCCGAAAATCATCAACAGATTGTGAAGGCACCCGGCAACTGATGGGCGCTGGGTGGGGGCTTAGAGGGGCATGGCACTGGCGAACCAAAAAACTTTTGCCTTGCTACTTAACAGCAGCAACAACAATAAACCGAAACTTTTCACTAAGACAACATTTCTCTCTCTTTCCCCTCTCTCTCTCTCTGCTTCTCTCACTGTCTCGCTCTGGCCTCAATTTAGTTGATGGAGAATATAAACAAAAATCAGCAACTCAAACGCCATCGGGACATCTTTCAACGACCAGCGAGGCGGAAATCAGTTGCAAACCTGGCTCCACAGCTGGCATCGGAGCTGGCGCCGGCAGCTCCACGGACAGTGGCGCCTACCACAGCAGCAAGGTAAGTCAGGCGTTGGTTATACCCTGCACACATTACCAATGGGTATGCAGGGGGCAAAAATCGATTTTAATTGATTTAAAGATACAATTCAGCCCATGATCCATTCATCTTATCCATTCGTTGCCCCAGTAATATAAATTTATATAGTTATAGTTGGCGGATCTTATTTAAAGTTAAGACTAAGGCAGTACCGATTGTTTAATTTGATTAATAAAAAATTAAATTGCATTTCAACTTGAAATAAATTATTTAGTTATTTTTATAATTTATCAATGATAACTTAATAATTTATTCAATTATAAATTTTCTTGTTACATTGTGACTTATAAAGTAAAGTAATTATCCACAAATTTTAATGTTTGTTTTTAGTCTTATATAATTGTATTTAAAGCTGGCAAGTTTATATAAATTTGATTTTTAGCTACATATATTACTTATTATTTATTAATTTCTTTAGTTTCAATTATTCTCTGAGTTTTACAGATCTAAATTAATTATTCAAATGGAGTTTATAGTTTAATTATTTGCACTGTAGTTGTCGATGATAAATGTGCTCATAAAAGTTTCCATATGTTACTTTAATACTTTTTATAACCCGTCATACTCCATAGCGAATTAAATAATTTTAATCAGTTTCGCCATCCACAGAAATCGCACCTGATTTTAATTTGTTTATTTTTAATAAGCCCAAAGTTATCAGTCCACTGCACTTAATAATTCCAAAGGTTCTGTACAGTGTTCGGTATTAAAATTTAAATTAAAACGAATAAAACGAACAAACCTTACTTTTCGTCTCTTCAATAGGACGATGAGCTGCACTATGCGGAGCTGTCGCTGAACAACGCCTCCTGCAGCAGCTCCAAAAAGCTGCAGGCAGGTCAGAGTGCAGCTCAGCAGCAGCAGCAGCAGCTGCCGCAGCAACTGTCACAGCAGCAGCAGCAGCAGGTGATGGGAGGCACCTTGCCACATGGCTCCAGCATGAGGAAGCTGCTGCCCAATGTGCCGGCAACGGCGACGCTGCAACGCCATAAGCCCAATGCGGGCGGCATGCAACATCCGCATCAGCATGCACCGCCGCCCACGTACGATTATTTCGAGGAGCCCACGATATACGCCCAGATTGATGCATATAAGACGCGTGCCGGCACTATGCAGGTGGACAGTGTTGTGATGGGCTCGGGTGGTGGTGCTGCTGGTGGTGCGGCGGCCTTTGGCACGTGCATCTCGTCGCCGGGGTCGCAGGGCACGCCCTCCACAGTGTCGCCGGGCACGGTGCAAATGTATACGTTACCTTCGCATCCGGGCGGCTATCACACGCTGCCACACAATCATCAGCAGCAGCAGCAGCTGCAGCAGCCGCACAACTCCGCATCCATGATGCAAATGATGCACCAACAGCTGCAGCATCATCCAGCCGGCAATGTGCCCATGCCGCCATCCTACCAGCAGCATCAGCAGCATCAGCAACAGCATCAGCAACAGCAGCAGCAGCAGCAGCAGCAACAGCAGCAGCAACAGCAGATTGCTCATGGCCAAATGCTCGTCTCGAGCAACAGCAGCGGCCTGGCCTCCACGGCGGCCATTGCCAGTCCCAGCAGCTCGCTGTCGGGACTCTCTGGAGTGGGTAAGTCCTACTCCCGTGAGATTGTCACCGTGCGAACCCCGCTCATGTACTCGCAGCAGGAGAGCTGCGTTTAAGGCGGCATGTTGTAGTGCTGTAAGTTCCGAGAGCTCCTTGAGGTTTGTGTCTAGGCTAAGCATTTGCCAAAAGAGAAAACCAAAACGAAAACAATTTCAAATCACAATTAAACTGTAAAACCTCCTTGGAATTTAAATATTGAAAGATATTGCTAGTTTACGCCTTCATCAGGCTTCCGTCATATGCTGCACACATGCAATTTGATTGTAGTTACATTTGAAAATATCAGAGCTATTTGAAATCAGTTACTTTTATTTACGTCAATGCAAACACAAGCGAATTTGCTTTCAAAAGTCATAATAATAACATTTGTTTGCTTTGAGACCTCTGATACCGCACCAAAGAAATCCAATAAAGCAAGTATATCAAAAAGGTTCCTTCCTTACAGTAAGTACACAGCAGACATAAATTGAACTCGAGCAAATAACAAATATATTTTCAATGTAAAACAAATGAACATCTTTCCATATTTAAATCTGTAAATGTTTGTAAATGTTACATCAAATACTACACAGTATGTTACTAAGCAGAAATAAACTTTTCTAGTAACTAAGCTCAATATGCATTAATGGTAATTACGATAAAAGCTCACACACGAAACCAACAAAACAACATAGATAAGGAAACTTCTTGGCAAAAATACATGTATTAAAATTATATGAAAATTTCAATTAATTAAACTAAACACACACATTCAACCTAGCTGCAAATTAGTTTAATATTAATACATAGTTTAGCTTGTAAGATGTACATAACAGATGGAATGTTTATTAAAATCTATAATTTTTCTTCAATACGTGTCATAAATCAATGTACATTAGTTCCGTATTCACTGTTAAAAACTAAAAAGACTAAAAGGTTACAACATTTCGTTAGCAATAAATCTTTGATAAACGTAAAAAAAAATCGAAGAAAGGGAAGAAAATATAAATGAATTAATAAAGTGTAAATTGCATTTTTAACTCGTATTTTTTCATAGGAATATATTTATAAAATATAAACTATATCTGTATACATATATGAAAATAAACTTCACTGCGAGCACTCTGTAAATTATTGTTGCAACTATAAACTTAAAATATACGATAAAAAAACAGAACTTTAAACTCTAGGCTTAATTGTAAAAAAAATGTTGGTCATACCCCAAACTGTTTGTCGATCCACACAAAAGCGCCAGGGGTAATCGTATGGAATAGAAGTAATAATGCAAATACACGTAGCATAAATAAATAAATGTATTTTAAAAGTGATGTCACTCAAATGGCAATTAAGCGGAAGCGGAAATGACACAAGTTAGTTGAGTGTATGCATTGGGTGTGAGAACCGGTTGCACGTGAGGCCGTAAGTTTAGATAATTGATAATAAATTAATTTAAATAAATGTAAATTAACAGAGCAGTAAATTGCAATTTATTGTATGATTAAATAAAGTAATAAATGTATGTTATTTTAAGCACTTGAAACGAAAGAGAAATGAACCCCGAAAGGAAAACCAAAAATCAAGACAAACGCTAACATGTGTCCCCCAAATAAAACTGAAAATACAAGGAATACAATAAACACAAGAAAACTGAAACTCTAAATAAAACTTCAAAAATAAATTCGAAAATATTTCAAAGAATTCAACAACGGTGTTTTCCTTTAACGATCCCAACTATGGAGTCAAGGATACATTTGTATGCTTCGCTTGAGCAACATAATCCAAAGAGATGCTCAGAGATATTCCAAAAGGTTAGCTCAACCTTGCGTGCCATTAGCGAGACAACACTACCGAAAAAACATACATTTTGTTGCACACATTTTGTGCATTTATAGCTCGGCATTTGGCAACAATTTTAATGCACACTAATACACACACACTCGGGCAAATTGACAATTCAACATTGCTGCCGCCATCGTGCAATGGCGTCGTCTTGAGTCCTGCCCGTAATGGTGGCTGCATTTTGCCTCAAGGGCATCCACAGCCAAGTAGCCTTTTCAAATTGTGCACTCAAATGGACACATAGCGAGGACAGCCAGCGACAAGAAGGACAACCTCTCACTCACTTCCTGCGGCAGCCATGGCGTATGAGTTATATATATGGGAGTGTGCTGAGAGACAAGTTACAACATATCCTACATTTTCTTGCTTCTATTTTGAGAATTTCGCTCGTTTTTTGCTGGACAGAATGCGAGGGGAGGGGGGCCAACGTTTGCATGTGCACTGAGGCGTAGATCTAAAGAAATGAAAAGGCAGAGAGAAGGCACAGACGAGCGGACGGGCGGACGAGCGGACGGGCAGACAAGACAGCACATAGATTTGTGGCTTGAAAACCAGCAAAAGCAACGACAATGCCAAATGGTCATGTTTGACAACTTTTATGCTGAAAATGGCGCTGCTTTCCATGCTCAGAAGTCTCTCCACTCTCCACTTTCCACTCCCCACCCTTCATCTCTCTCCGTCTGTGGCTCCCTTTCTCTCGTCAGTGTCTCTCTTCTTTCGAGTTTCGCCTGTCTTACTGACGCGTTACTTTGTCTCACAGAGCTAAATTAAAAAAAGAGACATGTTTCCAAAACTGACACAAAGAGAGACGAGGCAAACTGCCGCTGGCAGAGAAATCATTGCAGCAAATACATATAACGATCTTCTGACAAGCAGCAACTGCTGGAGTTGCTGCAGATGTTGCCGCAGTTGCACTTGCCTCATATGTCACTCCCGAGACACGAGTATATTGGCCCCACATTCGTCTGTGTGTGCTGTGGTAATTTATGTGCCTTCTTTGATGTATCTTGGCCCTGTTACAAGCGACTGATTCCAAATTAAAAATTTGAAATGTACGCTCAATTAATTGTCCATATATCTGTGTGTATATGTGTCCAACTGAGCATACTTTGATGGCAGTTTAATGGTCAGTACGCAAGATAAAATTTCAGTTTCAAAATAAAGAGAAGAAGTTTACATTGAAGTCTTTACTTTCCAGATATCGTTGATATCGAAGGGAGATAGGGCCAGATTGTATCAACATTTGGTGAGTTGGGAATCCCATTTTACATACATTCGTCAGACTGCAACATATTTATATTATTTGACAGCACATCAAGCAAAACTCTGCACCCAGCACGGCAATCGTTTCGGTTTATAGCTTTATTTTTTTAAAGGGAATTTCGCACAGGTAATTGACATGTCAATAGAGTAGACTTTGCTTTGGGATTGCGTCAAATCAGCATAAAAGGCAAAAACAATCTCATTACCATTATATGTATGTTTTCTTTACAGATACAGCGCCAACTTTCAATCAATTTCCGTTGCAATATCCGTCGGGCGCACAAGGCGCTGCTAAAGCTGGCAAATCTCAAGCAGCGCCAACAAATGCACTTGAACACACACTCTCAAAAGCCATTGTTATTATATTGTTCTTGTTGCAGCTCCTTATAATATACCCCGTATATATTTTATAATAGGCGCAGGTGTTTCTCTTGAAATAAATATTTGGCAGCCTAGCAAACTGTAATAAAGAATATTCAAACTGAGATAAAACATCGATTCTGAATTGCTAAACAATTAAAAGCTTTAAAACATAAATTGTTAATTGTAGCTAGAGGGAAATTAAAGTTTAAGATTTAGATATCTGGGGATAAAAATAAAAGAAAA
The DNA here is from genome assembly GCA_035045125.1 of Hypselothyrea guttata. Taxonomy (NCBI): domain Eukaryota; kingdom Metazoa; phylum Arthropoda; class Insecta; order Diptera; family Drosophilidae; genus Hypselothyrea; species Hypselothyrea guttata. The sequence continues at coordinate 1,283,862 of JAWNNJ010002200.1, read as the reverse complement.
GCAAATTAAATGAAATAAATTTCATTAATAGGTGCAGTTTTTGCTGGGGAAGCATAGATAACCCAAACCAAGGTTAGTAGGACGCATTAATAATTATTGAAAGACAATTTAAAATATAAAATTGAATAGTGAGAATGGTAAATTTCGCGTCTGGGATATGCAGTTAAGAACCTAGTTGTGAAAGTATTATTGATTAGAATTTAAACAATTGAATAATCGGGGCAATAAAGCAAAGAAACTAAAAAAGTAAAACAAAATCATTGTACAAATAGAATAAGCAACAATTAAATAAACTTTAAAATATTAAAAGGAAAAGTATAAAACAGATTAAAACTAAATACATAGGTGGTAAATTATAAAAGATATCACAGTTTCAGATTAACTTAATAAGACAAATTAAATGTTTTATATTAATATATTTCAAATTCAATAGTTTATTATAATCACAATTAAATTAATGAAATTTATACAATATTTAATTGCTATGAAGAATAATAAAATTAACGAATGCTATATGTACTACAGCAATAACTATAGAATAAAATAGCTTAGCAAATGCACAGCTGAAATTCAAGAATTAAATCGTTACAATTGCGAGGTATTTTGTAGTAGTGCAGTTTTTGTTGGGTGCCAGCGACGGCAAAGTGACAGCATTGTTTTGCGCCATGGCACAGCTGATGCCCGACAAGGGTTCTGCGCTTTGAAGTAAACAAGCAATTTTGAGCAGGGGAAAGATGCAACCCTTGCAACCTTGCGACCCTGTTGCCAACCCCAGCACGTGCATGTGAATGTGTTTGCATATGGAGAACCTGCAACATAAATGCGTGGCAGAGTCTAAGAGTCTGGGCCTCAGCCTCTTTGCTGTCAACTGTCAATGTGCTGCACGACGCATTTGTTGCTGCTCCTTTTGCTGCATTTTTTATGCAGCATCGCACTTTGAGTTGGCTTTGTTCGGCTGCTGCTGCCGATGCTGCCATGAATTCTTTTTGCATTTTAGCTGCATGGCTGACAATGACGAGGCGCGCAAGAGAAACAAACAACTTCAGCCAGTCAGCCGCTGACAACAATGTCATCAGCATAATCATCAGCCATAAAATTTTCAGGGATTTTGTTCAAGTATCATTTTGCGCATTTGCTTATTATAAAAATGTGTTTGAAGTTGCTTTCAGACAGACTTTTAGGCCGACTTTCACTAGGAGTATAATTAATATTACGCATACGCCGCGGAGGCACTGCCAGAAAAATGAAGAAGAACCTCACATCAATGAGCATTGTCTGGCATGGGTTTTACAAAGAGCTTGGCTTCCAAGTGACAAATGTCTGGCCATAAATTACAGTTATGCATGCCATAAATATTCAAATAACATGACCAGAACCCGGCACCCGGCACCCCGCCCTGCGCTCCCAACAACTGCTAACTAATGATCTATTAGCCCACACTGGAAGTTCCTGTGTAGAGTATTGTTCTGCTCGTTGGCTGGACGCGTTTCTCGTTTCTCGTTGCTCGTTTCTGATGTACGCTGCATGTCTTATTAGTTTACAAAAAGCGACCACGTTTGAGTTTTATGACAGACTGCAAGCATTTGTCTTGCTGCTCGAGCAGCTAAACATGACAAACAGTTTTCCTAAAGCCAGGCAACAACGCTGAAAGTAAATCCGATGACCTATGTGCCACTAGCAACATATGGAAAAGGGTATTCTGCAGCTAATATGCCTTGGGATTGTCTGGATTTGAATTTTCAATAATTATCTGCATATTATCTGCAATTGCTAATCCATTTGCCACAAGCTGCTTGCAATTGCAGCCAAAACTGCTTTGATCAGCACATTCAAACAATTGTTACAATGTCCATTTTGCTGATCCGTAATTGCAGCAGTTTTCAACTTTAATTTGATGCGCATTCGTGTCTCCCAATTGCATTCAGAGATTATAAACTTATTGTTCTGCTGCCAAACCTCTGCTAAGTTGCTGCAAGTATCCCAAGGAAAGTTGCAGTGCCGTTTGGCTATCATTTATCGCCATGGCCATGCCAATGTGTCTAATGCGATAGTTTTTGGACAATGCGAGAATTACGACTAGTATCATACACAGCAGAGCAACAACGGCAACAACGGCAACTGTGGCAAAACAAAAGTGCAAATCTAACTAAAAACTCGACAATAACAATGAGCAAAAGTATTTCTCAAAAGTTTTGCAATGGCGTAGCCAACAGTTGCCAGTGGTAGCAATAGCCCACAAAACTTTCGCGCAAAACATTTTATTGCACTCAGTGCAGCAAGTGCATATTACGTATACGCCACAGACACAACAGTCGCAAACTGGCACAACTCTTGGCTGGCATAAGCACAGGATGGCACAGCTCCCAGAGCAAAAGTAAAATATGATATATATTTCAACTTTTGCACTGTGAGCGCAAAAATACCAAAATACAAAAATATGTGTGGCATTGCGAGAGGTGCCTAGCTGCTGTAGCAGCTGCAAAGCATCTTGGGCATGCAGCGAAGGGAAGAAGGGAAGGTAAGGAATGGAAGGCATAAAATCCCGGTCCCCTCTATCAGTTCACTAAATGTGCAGTGACACAAATACACATTGGATGCTCCCAATCGAAAAGAAAAATGCACTGCAGCTCAAACTAAAAACCGAAACAGAAGCTGCCGCTTAGCCCGGACTTGATGTCAGGTAGCACTTTATAGTTGGGGCCATTTCAAGGCCACTTTGACCTTTTTCATAAAATACAAAATTGTTTGCACTCTGTCATTACGCTGCGCGCCAGCTGAGCTCCATTTCTGAGTGCACGCCTGGCACATGACAAGTGCAAATGCCAGCAACAGCTCTAAGGACGGCGAATCGGACTCGGATTCGTTTTCGGATTATGGCTTATAGCTGCAAGGATTCGGTTGACGCTAATGCACGGCTAAAAAGTGGCCAGTGCCGATGACAGCGGCCAAACAACGGGAATTGAAATGAAATGAAATGGTTCATGGGTCAAAAAATTGTATTGTGTGCACATCAAGGACAAATGCTATCAACTTCTAAGTAGTGAAATATTGATCAGCGTAAGGACAGGCAGCTTATAACAAGTAAGTAGAGTTCCTAGGGGCAGACAATCGATTTATTCCCACCAAATAGTCTATTTGACCCAAGTGCAACTAACACACATAACTGCAAGGCCTTAATAAGAAATCGATAATAATCAATGCCCCGATGGATGTATCTACATGCATCGAACTGCTGCGGTGGCCAACGCGGCTGCTGCTGCAGCTATATTTGCTCTTTGCCACCACGACGGGCTCTGTCTGCGGCTGTGCAACGCGGCGTATGAAATTAATGCCTCTGCGGTTTGTAACACATTAATTGATAATTAATTAAACATTGCGCAAAACTGGCAAGAGCTGTGGCTAACAGCCTGCATCGCATCTGCATTCTGCTTGCAACCGGAAGTTGGCAATCAATTGAAATTACGCATACATTCATACTCTTATTACAGCAATTTTTCATGCATTTATAAATATCTGCGTATCTTTTCTTATACAATTTGAACAGCATATATAGTGCTGTGATTTATATTATTAAAACGTTTTGGATCATCTTGACAACGAGTTTCCTGTACCAGATATTTTAAACACCTTATTAATCATTAAGCACGTAACTGATCAGCTCGATTGTAGAATACCTATTGTATATTTAAAAAAAAATATTTATTATTAATATTTAAATGTACCTTGCATTAATGTCCGCTCTGCCATAGAGCGAGCGTGGCAAACTCTGCAAAATTGTTTCTTTAATATCTTTAATTAACCAAATTCAAAAGGTATTCAAATTTGTGAAAGTGAAAACAGGATCTTGTCAGATTAATTTTGGAATATGTAAGTAAAAAGTCCAGGCACATCCCACAAAATATACACAATATTTTTCAGAAAAGACACTTAACACTTCCCGGAAATAACAATTGCAAAATTAAGTTTCGATATGCTAACTCTGATAATAATTCGACCTTCACTTTAACATTGTGGTATGAATCAATTTTAAACACTTTTATGGAAACAAGATTATGAATTTGTTTTCAAAACAAATATTTTGTACTTAAATCAATTCGATATGCTTAAATGAGCTGTATATAAATAATGTGTTTCGGTATTCTTTCTATTGATATTATAATGAAGCTCCTATTGATAACCACAATTACCATCCTTTGTCTTGCTCTACCGCAGATCCACTTTCAAAATGCTGTGAACAGTGGAGATTATAATAAATAACAATATGTTATATTGTGTTATGTGTGCACCAATTCACACCAAAAGAAAGATAAATAAATATCAAGAATGATTTAAAGTAAAATTGTGTTTGAACTCAATAAAAAAATGTTGGGCATTTTGCAATCAAAATTAATGGATCTAAAGTAGCTTACTTACTTATATTATTTGGAATATGCAAAAAAGAAGCTAAAAATTCCAGCAGACCCCAAAATATATACACAATCTGTTTAAAAAAAAGCACTTAAGACTTTCCCGGAAATGACAATTCCAGAATCAAGTTTCGATATGCTAATTCTGATAATTAATATACCTTCACTTTAACATTGTGGTGTAAATCAATTTAAAACACTCTTATGGAAATAAGATTATAAATTTGTTTTCAAAACAAATATTTTGTACTTAAATCAATTCGATATGGTTAAATGAGTTGTATATAAATAATGTGTTTCGGTATTCTTTCTATTGATATTATAATGAAGCTCCTATTGATAACCACAACTACCATCCTTTGTATTGCTCTACCGCAGATCCACTTTCAAAATAATGTGAACAGTGGAGATTATAATAAATAACAATACCAAAAGAAAAATAAATAAATTTCAAAAATGATCTGAAGTAAAATTTAATTTGAACTCAATATAAAAATTTTTATTCAGACTTTTATAGTGTATTTTAATCACATTTCTTTGTAGACTGTATTTAGTTGACATTAAATAAATAAATAAAATAAACAAATTACAACAAACTCAATTGACCTATGTAAGTTCATATGACTACCTTGATTTTGTGGTATAATAATTATAATAAAATGGTATATTAATTGCATCCAACAACAGATGGATTCGATCTTTTATACCACCGTAGCTTTGTGGTTTAAATTTACTTCAAATGCTTTAAAATACATTTCTAGTTGCTTCAAAACTGACCCATTGCGTATAACAGCTTTTATCAGTTTCCTATACTGTTTATATGCCAAACGCAAACAGCATTGCATTGCCTGTCAGCTGGTTGTTTCGAATTGAATCATTTGATATAGGAAATCAATTCGATATATTTAATGAGCTGTTGTACTATAAAACTAATTTTCAAAGCTTTTTCTATCAATACAATGAAGTTATTATTGCTAGTGCTACTAACCGGCTTTTGCATGGCTCTACCTCATAGATTTAATGAAATCTGGAATGTCCCAGCGCTTATTCAGGACTAAATATTGAATCTTATACAAATAATAAATAAATTTCAACAATGATCTGATGTAAACTTTATTTGAATTCAACACACAATTTTTGGGCTGCAATTAAAATAAACTGATCTTAAGGAGAAACCTAAGAGACCTTTACTTACTTACACTGCTATCTTACACTTACTATCTTACAGTTCTTCAAAACTGTATATTAAATCTTAAGCAAATGTTAAGTTGGATAATGAAATAAAGTAAAAAACAAATTGTATTTAAGGATCTAAAATAGACTATTTTGTGGCGTCAACATCGCCAACATCGCAGCTGAGTTCTTATATATTTTGATCTGAGTCTGGAAAACCATCTGAGTTTGTTGAACATCAAAGAATCTTTGTAATTATGTTGGTTACGCCGACTTTTCGATTTCAGATTCGTTCATTTCGAATACGAAAACCTGTCTTTAAACGTTTGACCCATTTGAAAATCAGATGAGCTTCGCTCAAGGCAAAGCTGGCTGCTTCCTTAAACCAGATCCTGATATTTATTGTTGGCCCAAATGTCCAGAGCTGCGCCACGGGCCAAACAGTTGTTGTTGATGCCGGCGCTTTTGCTAAGACCATTTCTTGGATGTTGTTGCTACTTTCACTCAAGTCAACTCATTTTTTCTCATCTAATGCACGCCTGGGATCAATTTGCCATGTAAACAATTTATTGACTGTTTTGTTTAGTGCGCTTTTGGGATACGTGCGCTTAAGTTTGGCTCTGACAAAAGTGAACAGCGTAAACAAAGGAGCAAGTCCAAAAGCGTTTTGGTATCTTTAAGTTGGGCTCTATGAATTTTAAAGCGAAAAATTCATTAGCAAATTTTTGGCGAAAGCAGAGCGTGTTAATTAAGCGCAGCATGGCGCCCCAGCTTGACCACAAGAGAAGCCTCCAATTAATTTTAATTACAGTTTCGCATGGGAGCGAAATTGAAGGCGAGCCTCAAGAGAAGCAGGCAAAACAAGGACGCACAAAGCGATAAACAGCAAAGATGCAGCAAAGACGTCTAACTGTTTGTATTTTTACACCTTTTGGACAGCAAATGCGCTGTGAAGATGCTGAACAGCAGCAACAACACTAACTACAACAACAACAACAACAACTACAACAGCAACAACAACAACAACAGACACCGAGCCATCTACTTGTCCAAGCCACAACTTTGTGCACAGTTTGAATCTTTGTATTTTTTCCCTTCTCTTTTTTTGCATGGCACGTTTTCTATTTTTTCTTTTGTTTTCGCTCGCCTGTTCTCTTATTTGTTTTTGCTGCTAACTTGTCGTTAGCCAGGTCTAAGATTTCTTCTTTCTACATTTGCTTACACTAATTATGACCCCAGGTGACTGTTGGCTGAGCTGATTGTTCGCCATGGCAACGCTGCATGTAATTAGTGATTAAATGGTCGCCCAAAGGTCAGCTCAGTCGAGGGAGATGGGGGGGCGTAACATTTGCTCATCCTGCCATTTTGCGTTTATATGCTATATGCTCATTATCAAGTGGTTTAGCATTTACAAGGCTGCTCAAGTGATTCGACAAGAGACCAACAGCTCGAGAGTCTCTGAGAGAAATGACTTCTGTGCCTGGAAGCTGTCACCTTGTCACCTCGTTTCCTGCCCCCACCACGCTTTGTGTCACCTCGATGTAACTTTGTAAAGTGGCAAGCAAAAAGCTCAGTTTACCTCAATTACTGCAGTATTATATGACTACGTTTCTATAAAAGCCAACTTTGTTTAATCCAACGAATTAAAACTGCATTGACATGTTAATTAAAAACGTAAAATATAACATATATTCACAACAAATAAATAAATGATAAAAATAAAAGGTTATTTTATTATTTGAAATATCAATAAATAAGGAAATATATATATTAATTCTTATTAATAGACATATGATATGATGTCGTGCATTGTAATACGTCATAATTGCCAATAAGAATTTTGTAGCATCTGATTATTTTATTTTAATACAACATTCGAATTCATTGAATTTTAATTGATATACGCCTTGAATGAGTTAAAGAAATTATAAAAACAGAATAAAATAAAAAAGGGATTTTGTTCTTTGAATTTTTTTTAAGAAACCTATTTAAACATTTAAAATATTATGTCAAGCTTACGATTTCCAAACCCCAAAATTTGTTCTCTGTGTAGCAAGGCGCACACAAATCATTTGTTTGCAAAGCACAGATCATGCACAATTATCAGCCAGCTTAATGGCAAAGACGAGGAACAATTTCAGTGGGAAGCGAGATAGTGAGACTGCTGAGCAGATTGCTTATAAAAAATCAGCATCATAAGGCATTTTAATTCATAAGCTGACATTTGTCTCGGTCGCCGCTTGGCTGACTGACTCGCAGTGAAATGAAAAGATATTTTATGCTCATTTACATGAAATTTTCATTATGCGCCGCAGACTGAAACTTGTGCAATGGCGAGCGAGATGAAGCAAAGCCAAGGACGTGGCAACTGCGCTGCGGATTTGGCTAGGAAAATGCCAGTGAGAAGGGCGGAGGGAGGGAGTAGCAGGGAGCAGAGGCAAAGCCAACAACAAAATCACGTTCGTTTATCATTGCGTCGGAGTTGGCATCATGCTCGACTATGATGTTGATGCTGATGAGCAAGCGAACGGAGGGCGGATGGGCGGGAGGGGCAAAGTAATACCGGATTCGAGGACAAGGGCGTAGTGCGACATGACTGACGACAAAGCGTATGACAGCATTTTGCATACGCTGATGAATCCATCATCTTTACTCAACGTCACATCATCAAATCCGCGGCGCTTAGTTTCATTTTGAATACATAGCGTCAAGTCTTTATACATACTCGTAAAACTCGGTATGTGTGTGTGTGTGTGTGTGTGTGTGTGCTTTAAACCGCATTGCAGTTGCTTTGAGCCAACGCCCGCATATATGCAAATAGAGTGCACGAGATGCCAGCCGATAGGGGCATATCAAATACGGGATACGGGGCATGAACCGTTGAGGCTTGCCCTGGCCCTGGTTTCCAGTCCGGTCCATGCCCACGAGCCATGGCCATGCTGTTTTGATTTGCAGCTCATGGAGTGCGCTGTCCGGCATTTTGTTTACGCGGCGTATACGTGATGCCATTGAAGTGCATCCCTTTAATTGTTAAACGCAGGCCCTCAACTTAGTCGCTGCTGTTGTCAATGTGGGGCATCCAGTCTATGTTGACAAAGTGGCTGCCAGATCCCCCTTTCCATCCCCCTCCCCATACCCCATCCCATCCCCACCAGCAGCAGCTGCCCCTGCACGTACACGCCTTGGCACTTAAGGGGATTTGCTTAATTGAAACGAATGCCGGGCAAGGGGGCTGCAGTGGGGCCAAGGAAAATACGATGGAGACGACGAAAGCCAAGACCAATGGCAAAATGAAAATGTAAAGCGCACATAAAGACAACAAATGAAAGAGACCAAAAGGCAAACGTACAGAGCCGAATAAAAAACCTAAAAAGCAATAAACAACAACAGAAATGCACTTGAGCTTCAAAAGCAGCCAATGAAAACAAGACAGCCACTGAGAGCAAAGCGCAATGAGAACTTTGGCCAATTGTTTTAAGTGTTGCCTAATGCCAAAAGTCTGGGTTACAGACTTACCCCCACTCCTCGTCTCCTCCACATGCGTGGGTGAAACAGAGTTGGGTATGTTTGCCCATTTGTTTAATTGGAAATCTCGCAAGGTCAGCTAAGAATAGATCTGAAAATGTAACAAGTTCTCACCCATAATTAGCTAGCATTTCTAAGGAAAGAAGGTTAACATGTATCTCTTTGATTTGACCAGAAAACTTTTGCTTTTTTGTAAAACGAATCAAAAACCTTTAAAGTTTAAAACTTTGTCTGAAAAACACCTAAATTCCACTCTCTTCATGTTGACAAATTGTACAGAACATAAGTGGCACTTAACCAATCTCTTAACTCGAAATGCCAAGGAATTGACATTATGACTAATTTAATGTAAATTAAAATGTCCCAAAAGTCAGCTCAGCCCTCTCAATATTATACAAATATCACGGTGAAACGAGATAAAAAAACAAAAATGTCGACCCTACCAAACAAACAAACAAATAACTGAAAGACAACAGTGAAGAGTCAACTTGATGACTGGAAATTGAAATTGAAACTGTAAGACGAATCGGAGAATACAAAACAAAAACACAAAAAATACACAGAATTCAAGTAAATACAAACAGACAGGGGGCAGTTAAATGGTAAGTGGGTTAGTCAGTCAATCCGCCCGACTGTCCGGTTAGGTAGAAGCAGGCTCAACATACCGATATGCTACATGAGCAGTGTTGCCATCCATCGGTCGTCAATTATAGCACCCAAAAAATAGCTAGATTTCTTAAATTTCAAAATAAATAGACGTTGCCTTTTAACAAAAAAATATTATATAAATATAAAGAAAAATGTTCTAAGCCTGCACCTTTGGCTCATCAGGCTCCTGTCGAATTGAATATTTTTATGTTTTGGACTAAAAAACAGTCAATTTGACGTGAATATAGCCAAGTTGGTAACACTGTATATGAGGCGAAAGCAAAGGTCTTTAATTAAATTACGAGCAATAGCAGCCAAAAGCAACTTTGATCCCTTTTAACGTTCACACGGCCTACGAGCATCCCAATCTTTTGACTACTGTCTTCCGTCTCTCATCACAGTTTTTTCTGTCTCTCTCTCTCTCTCTCTCTCTCTCTCTATCTCTCTCTGTCTCCGCTCACGCATTTAGCATGCACTTCTGCTCTATTTGGTGAGCTCGTGAAAAACTTGACTTGCGTTTGTAATTTGGTTGCTTTTCACTTTTCAAGAAAAGTTCTGCGACTTGTGCTGCTGCTGCTTCTTCTTGTGTTTTTATTTTCTCTTGCTGGTTTGCCTCTGACTTTCCATTACTTTTGCGCTCGTCAGTTTGCAGTTTGCCTATTTTTTTTGTCAGAGTATAGTTGTTGTTGTTGCTTTAATTTCAGTCAGGCGGCGTTTCGTTTATGAGAAACAAACAAAGTTTGCACAAGTTCGACTGGAGTGACGTGCGGCCTGAGAAGAGTACAAAGTGTAAGTGAAAATTCAATTCGGTTTGGCCCAAGTGAAAGTCTTAGCTACTAACTGTCACTTATTCATCGAAAAAACGGCACCCAATCAAAAGAAGTAAGAGTGAAAATGAAAACGAAAACAAGAAACCTAAATGGAAATTGTTAAGTCAACCTGTTTAACAATTTTCCATTATAATTGCAGCGCTAATTAATAGCCTGCAATCGTGTGCAGAGCCAACAATTTTCATTCACTATTTATTCACAATTTGCTTGTTCTATTTTTGCAACTTCTGAATTTCCCTTTGCATATCATTTAGAAATATTTAACATTTTACAGCAATTAAACTGTATAAATGTTCCGAATATGATTCAGACAGTCAAGGTGATTTAAGCCAGTCTCAGCTCGGATATTTCGTTCTCATGCAACAAGCTAGCGTCATCTGCCACGGGGCGTATGATTTATATGCCAGCCAAAATGTGCCACAGACACTACAGACTGTTGCACAGACAGGCAGATGGACAGTTGGTGCAAAGTAGCAAAGGGCTCAAAAAGCAAAGCTGATTGCAGCCTTAACTGGGATCGAAGGACCAAAGGACTGACAACCAGGCGATGTCTTTATACTATGTAGCCCTACCTCCTGAGCTCTCACTTCGTGAGTCTATTCACAATCCGACAAAGTGCAAATCGAAGAGCACCTGGCGGCTCTATGAGAAAAGCAGATGCCAAAGGGACATAAACCACGTGCGTATATTATAATAATGATCCACAAAATATGATTGTTAGTATTAAACACTTATTTGTGTCATATTTTTGTTTAGAGAAAAAGTGCCTCATATTTTTTTTTTAAGGTAAACATTGAATAACCAAAAAGTTTTACATATATAAGTTTGAGAGAAAATAATAATATAGAAATTTGTCCCAATTTAAAGTGTAAAAAAATTAGAATAAGATTCTTTTAAAGTTGAAAATTAAAGAAATTCGGAAAAACTTTAATGTTTGTAGTTATAGTTTCAACTCCATTACCATTAAAAATTTTATTATTTTTTACATTTTTCATTAATTTATTTTTTGTTTATGTTATGGCATATTTGCTGGAGTGTTGATGTCTCTTTTAATATATTTTTTTCGGATAGTTATAATTAAAATCTGGCTAGTGGTGACAATACTAAATGTAATTATAATTATTAGGGGAAATATTCTTCCGTGACCTAAGAGGATTGTTGTATTGATTTTTCGTTTTAAAAAACTTGAATGTTCAATACATATTGGTTTTACATCACAATTGAACATAAATATATCTATAATTTTCTTTTTAATTTGCCCTTTTCACGTTAACTGTGCTGCGTTTTCACATTAAACCTAAAGGCTTAACTGTGCACTCTTTGAGTTGGCTCTCATTACTGATGTTCCAAGTCAGCCTCAATTTCTCTCATTACTGGCAACATTTAAAGGCGGAAATGCCAACTCAAAAATACTATATACTCGCATGGCTACTGGCTGAAAAACAAAGGCAAATTTAAATAAAAAATGCCGATGCCCAACGTATAAAAGGCACATAAATCGAAATCTGTCACAAAGAACATGCGCAGCCAATAAATTTCCTTATCTCAATAGCAGCGACAAGCGTTAAGGAGAGCACTCGTAAGGGCTGAGGAGTTCTAGGTGGGGGGCGTGGTCGCTGTTGGCTGCAGTTGAACATGTTGCATATGCAATGCAGTTGCCATCACTTTCAGCCTCTGTATCTTTCTTTGTGCTGCTACTTTTTCATCTGGTTTTTGTTTTTTTCTTTTCTGCTGCTTTGGATGCTGCCACATTGGCGCGTAAATTGAAATTATTGCAGTGGCATGAACTGTGATTAATATTTCTTTTCATTTGCAATCTTTTCTTATTTGTTTGTATTAATTTCTTTCGCACAGTTGGCAAAAGCTGTTATAGGCAGTCCAATGTCTTATGAAAACTTAAATAAATAAAAAAAACTTAAATAAACAAATATTTGTTAAAGCATATGCGAAGAAATATATTATAATTAGTATTGAGATACATACATACATATGCCATCGATAAATAAATTAACATCGAAACTAAAATATTATTAATTTACTGTACTTTAAAACAGACTGAATTGTAAATTTCCAATCATTTTAAAAATTTTATGAAATGTCCGATATATAAATAGAAAATATTACTACGTCTTATAAAATCATTGCGTTTATTTTTCTTTGCATTTTCCTGAAATCTGGCAGCAAATGAATTGCAGCTTATGTTTTTCGAGTTTTACTCATATTAAATAGTTTTAGTGAGAAACTTTGTTTTAATCTTTCATTTATGTTTTCATGGCCCCAATCTATAGGCTTCCATTATGCTGAGTGTTGCCAAAAAACTTCAAATGGCTAAAAATAACAAACGAACGAATTAAACACACTTCTCCAAATCCATAAATCACACATACATATAATTATGTAAATCTGTAAAAATATGTTGGAGTAAAGTTGTAGGCTTCATCATTACCTCTCTCCCCCTCGCGACCGCCCCGTCAGGCCAAAGTGGAAACTGAAACTCAACGGGAAATTCAGGCACGTGTTTGGCTTGCAGAAATCTACATAAGCTGGCTGCCAGCCAATTTGGCTAAGGGACTAACTAGCTCGCAAGTCAGAAAGTTTTCGGCTGGCCGTAGTGCTGCTGCCAAGAATAGTCTAGCTAAACGTTTTAGTTCGTTGCCATTATAAAAAAAATACTGCAAAAAATAAGGAAGAAGCCGGTTAAAAATCTGTTTTGCCAGCATTTGCATGGCATGCGTCGCACTCGTAGTTTTGTGGGCTATTTTGCATAACTTGGCATCGCACACACACAAGCCCACGCACCAGAGTATATGTATATGGAGAGCTTTGCATACCACATTTAGCTATTGGTAGGAATATATATTTCAAGTTTTTGGTTCGTTGAATTTCTGTGATTTTGACAGCCCAGCCACAAGTGCTCACCCCTAGCAGAGCGCAATGAAAAAGTAGACCCCAAAAAATATGCATAAATTGTGACATGTCCATAGTATCTAGGTGGGACAAAGGGAAGTCAGCTGGCGCTACATGGGAGTATGCAACATGAAAATACCCTACGAGGCTGCTATGTTTTTTTGTGGTTAGCGAAGGGAAAGATGTGCGTGCAGCATAGGAGAACCTAAAATTATAAAATGGTGTCTTTAGCTTTTATAGTTCTTAATACTACAGACTAATTCAGTTTTCCTTTCGTATGCTTTAGATTTGAAATAGTTATGTCTCTTTTGAATGAAATAAAATACCCTACACTAACACTTGTAAATTTGGCATGGTATAAAATTTAAGAAAATAAAAAATACAATAAAGCTGCTGTCATGACGACTGCCAGTTGGCATGAGGGAAATATTTAAGCATTTTTCAATGCATTAAAAGCTTTATTCTTGGGGCTCTTCTAATGTGGTCAAGTGTGCATGGAAATTCATTCAAGGCACTTCTCGCTGCCGCCAAGAGCGTTCTCTTTTTGGCCGTTACTACGGCTATTTATGTTGTTTATCTTCATCATCGCTTTGTTTATTACATTTGCATATTATTTATTATTTATTTACATTTCTACTCCACACACCACACACACATACATATATTTTTATGACTTCCTTTCAGAGGCCGCAGTAAGCGCCACTTTAACGTGCTTCTCTGATTTTTTTCATACTTATGTGTGGGCTACGCCCACAGGCAAATGTTGCTGCCTTGCAGTACTTATTTCATTAGCTATTCCCTAGAATTCCCGTTTCTGTGCATATTTTTTTAAGTTTTTTTTCTCTTTCTATTTGAAAGGACAACAAGGCGCGCACAGCCCAAAAAAATATGCTACGAAAAAACTGGTGGCCGCAGCGGAGGCAACGCTTTAACTACCGGAAATTTCTTTGTACTGCTCTTTATGCTCATTTGTAGGCGACCACGCCCATTCTGCCATCCTGCCTCCCCTTATTATTCGTGGCGTTGAAAACATGCAGAGCCCAGACTCACGCCCGTCCAATTTTTCGCTGTTGACAATTTTGGCGGTTGTTGTGGCAACACGTGACTGGGATGCGTAACACCAACACCAACAACAACAGCAACACCAACAACAACAACAACAGCAACAACTGAACAACAAGAAGAGCATCAAGTGAAACTGTTAAAAAACGAAAAGCAGAGAGAAGAAAAGAAAGTTGCTTGGAGCTGAGTGAGAAGACTTCTGCGACTCGGTTACTTGCTGGCTGGCCGTGAAGCAAATGCGAGCAAATTATTTGCCGTCGTCTGTCCTCCTGTCTGGCAGATACTTTGGCATGTATCTTGTATCTTTTGTATGTTGCTTGTATCTCATGCTTGTGCTTTAAACTGGCTGTCGCCATGGACCGTTGATCACATTGAAATCAGTTTGAAAATAATTCGCCGCTGAAATTCAATTTGTTATTTGTACATGGCTGCTGAAACTGAAGCAGAGGCAGAAGTCGAGGCGGAGGCAGAAGCTGCAACTGAATTTTGAGTTAAAAATGCCGCCATTAACGCTTCAATGGCTTTGTTTGTGATGTCTTCTTACCAGCGACATTTTTATTTGGCCAAATTAAATTATATCATTAGACCTTATTACACCTTATCAATTCAAAGAAATTTTTACCTAAAGAAATGTCATTTGCTTTCTGTGAATATAGCCAATTCATGTAGTATACAAAGCAAGCTATTATTATTTATTTAATAACAATTGTATCGAGCGCTACTTGATATAATAAATACAATAAATGCATATTAATTGAATTTATTGCATTCAAAATTACTTCCTTATTTTATAAATATTTTACATTTACAAAAAACAATCAATTTAAGGCATAATATGAAATATTGAAGTATTTAACAACAAAAAATTTTAGAAATTATAAACTATTGTCTCTAACTGCTCAAACTTATAAACAATTTATTGTCATACTGAATCATAGAGTGTGTTTATTCTATATACCATAATATCATAAAAACTTAAGTCAAAGTATAACATTTTATTATTATTTTACATTAACATGCTTTAAAGTAAAAGATTAATGACGTCTACATACTTGATTTTAAATACAGAACGGTTTTCTAGTTACCGTTGTTTGGGCAAGTCCTACGTCTGGAAAACGCAATGGTTATTCATCAGTGTGTATAAGTGTGTGTATCTGTGTGAATTTGTATCTTGGGGCGCTTTAGTCCTGGTCTTTGTCATGGCTCATAAATCACAAAATTAATCCTTCTTGAGTTTATTAGCGAAAATTGACGTGACTCGTTATCTGTTATGCGCCTGCTCCCTCGAAAGCCAGTCCGAGTCAAGAAACTGTAGACAATTGAAGCCATAAATTATGTGTACGCTGGCCATGTCTCAATGTCTCAATGTCTCAGTACCTCAGTGTCTCAGTCTTAATGAAACTGTTTACCCAATTTCAGCTAGTGGCCAAACTACAAACAGCAGCTCTCTGAGCTGCTATCCTGTCAGTCACATCAAATGGCCGCAATTGCGGCTTCACTCTATATAGAAGCGTGGCCTTCGAGTTTTGATAAACGATTGCCATTTGATGTTGAACTTCAATATTCTGGTTCATTGCACAGCTCGAAACTGGTGCAAGAAAATGCAAATCGAACAATCTCGCTGAGATAAGAGAAAAGCCTTACTCCTGTCTAGACGAGTTTGTCGCGTCGTCTATTACCAACGGCAGCTTCCCAGCAGGTGGAAATTGAGATATATGGGCAATATTGCTGCTAAAAAATAACTTTATACACAAAATCCATAGACATATATCGGCTGCGGTGTAAGGAACATTATAAATAAATATTTGTGTCCCTCCACTGAAAAATTTGTTTACCTGAGCTCCCAAATTGCAGCCAAAATCGTAAACAATCAATTATAAAGAGACACATAAATACCAGACTTGCGGGATTTGTTGTACATTTTTGATATCGAAAGCAAAAGTTAAGTTTCTAACAGTATAGTTGCAACAATCTAATTTCATTATTTTAATTTTTTGTATTAAATTAAAGACGAGATTAGAGATAACAGATCTCAAACTTCTCTAACATTCATTACAGAATGTTCATAAGAATTTTAAATCTTATTGAAAAATCATAATCAAATTATCTGGCAGCTGCTGATAATAAGTGCTCCCAATACGTTTTCGAATATACAATTTGAGAAATATTTCGTACTACTTACTATAATAAACTTTGGCTGTTGTTTATTGCTCGTTCTGAAGAGGATTTTACGCTCATTTTATGTGTACTTAGCGGTTGACAAACTACAAATTGTAGGCATACTACACGTTTTTTTTTTGCATATTTGTGGTGATATTAATGCTGTTCACTTTGCCGCAACAGTTCGAATCATTAATCTTTCCTACAAGGCCAAGGACTCAGAGACCAGACGACGTGCTGGCAGTTGTTTAGAAGGCGCAGTGAAATTCCGTGAATTCCAAATTGTTCTCACCTGTAAAACACAGCGTAGAGCAAGACAACAGAAAAATCCAATGGCAATGATTAGCTCTACGGATAACGACCCAGTCCATTTGATGATAAAAAGCGGGTCAATTGTCACCGCGTGACGCATTTTGTTTGCCATTTGCCATGATAAATGACAACACTGACCGACATCGAGCAATAGGTCAGTTATTGGATATATACCCAAATTTATGTATGCAAAGTATCAGAGCATATAAGTTGTTAGATTTGATTGATGTTTCTCTGTGCACTGCACAAATTCAGGTGCTGGCTTTAAAGCCGTGCAAATTCATTCAAAATAAATAAATGTATGTATATAATTTGTTACATGTGTGTATGTAAGTAAGAGCGCCTTTAAATGGCCCAGACACCGCATACAAGGTTATGGCCGGAGGCGCCAGCACGCAGCTCCTTTCAAGCTTGGGCCTGGGCACACCGCACATATCGTAAGTAAATATGAAAAGATCATAAATTTCCATTCAATTTAATGCCTCAGCAAACAATTTTTATAGTCAAGGCAAAAACTGTCGGTTTGGCATGGCATGGGAAGCAAACTCTGGCAACTGCTTTGGGCCATGCCACATATCTATGCCTTAGTCCTTGCAGTCAGGACTAAGCCATGCTGAGTTCATCTGCAGGCAACTGTTTTAACGGCTTGTTTAACGGCCACTTTTGGGTTATATGAAAGCTGCACTTGCTCCCATTCATGTTTGCCCGTACATGTATTTTGTATTTGCTTATCAATGCATCCATTTCATACATGAACACAAAGAAGCTACAACGTCCACATGGCTTTGTGCGAAAGTTGCTGAACAAAAATGTTTGAAAACTGCAATTTATAGCTGGTCTAATACTGCAGCTATTTGCGCTTGGCATTGAATGAACAAGCTGCATTTATCAAGTGGCTAAGCCTAGTACAACTAGAGTATTCAATAAGGGTAATTAATAAATCATTTGTTGGAAATATTCAGGTTTGCTAAAGGTAATTCACTCACAACTCTATTTCTTTCGCTTCTTCTATTGTGCTGCCATCATGATTTCTCTCTATTTCTGTTATTTGCATAGTGAATCCATGACTACATGTTTGAAATCGGTTCTAATTAAAAATTACATATTTTGAAAACGACTTACTCACATATACAGACAAGTTTGACAAATTTCGTTGCTAAGGTCACTGATGAGAATGTTGGCAACATTCGAAATAGTGTTATCTGAAAGCGAAATTTATCCATTAAAATCTTCCATAATATCGAAGGGCATACTTCGCCACTCCACATAATCGCCCTTGACACGTCCTAACCAATTGACCACGGAGACTACACTGTGATCAGCAGCACTGCAGCAGCAGTATTTATAGTGCTTGCAGGTTGCGCAGTCGCCGAGAAAAACAAAGAGAAAGAGCGATGAAAACCCACCCACCAATTAGCAGCTGTGGTTAGATCAACCACTCTTTAAGCTGCTAGGCAGCGCTTAGCCGGTCTCCTCGCTCGCTCTTGCTGACTCTCCAAGCATACCTCCTGCATTACAAGTAATGCAGCGGGTAGCCGCCTCACCTCCTAGGCAGCGCTTAGCCGTTCTCCACTCTGCTCGCTCGCTCGTGCTGGCTCTCCAAGCATACCTCCTGCATTACAAGTAATGCAGCGGGTAGCCTCCTCACCTCCTAGGCAGCGCTTAGCCACTCTCCTCTCTGCTGGTTCGCGTGTGCTGGCATTACAAGTAATGCATAGGCTAGCTGCCTCAACTCCTACGCAGCGCTTAGCCGTTCTCCTCGCCGCTCGCTCGCTCGTGCTGGCTCTCCAAGCATACCTCCTGCATTACAAGTAATGCAGCGGGTAGCCGCCTCATCTCCTAGGCAGCGCTTTGCTGTTCTCCTCTCTGCTCGCTCGCGTGTGCTGGCTCTCCAAGCATACCTCCTGCATTACAAGTAATGCAGCGGGTAGCCGGCTAACCGCCTAGGCAGAGCTTAGTCGTTCTCCTTTCTGCTCGCTCGCGTGTGCTGGCTCTCCAAGCATACCTCCTGCATTACAAGTAATGCATCGGGTAGCCGGCTAACCTCCTAGGCAGCGCTTAACCGTTCTCCTCTCTGCGCGATAGCTCGTGCTGGCTCTCCAAGCATACCTCCTGCATTACAAGTTTTACATTACAAGTCTTACAATTTTTAAAATTGTATTTTTTTAAATTTTAGTTCATTCATTCATGATTTCTGAAATCTTTGTCGTTCTGATTAGGAATATATACTATACTCTGTGAAGTCTTCCACGACCTTTGCTGCAAGTTGGATTTCCACATATTTATTATATTGCGTATGCTATCAAAATCAAAGTATTAGTGCTAGCTAGAATCCATTTAAACTTAGCTAAGGTTGTTGTCGTTTAATTCCACAAGTATCATGCTTGCTTTGGAAATTGTGCATAACTTTGGAAGGTTTAACTAGACAAGTTTATCATGCAACGAAGGGAGCTGAAGACAGCGGAAAGCAGCGGAAGCAATATGAAAACTGACACTTGGCGTATGGCAAGTAGGTCCATAACTCTCGGTGTTGTCATGTAGGACATGAAAGAACCTTCCTGCCCGCATATTGTATAAGTCTGCTGCAGCTGAAGCCCGAGTTGAAACTGCAGTTGCAGCACAGATTTTTGGTCTTGCCCCGTGCATGTTCAGTTGTCAAAATACGTTTGTTGCCTGTAACTCAATGTCGGTTTAGAGCAGCGAGCAGCCAACAATTGCAACAGCAGTTGCCAAGGGGCAAGTGAGGCAGAAGCGGCAGCTGTTTTATGCGAGGCGAGTGCACCGAAATAAATGCACTGCAAACGCCACTGCAACAGGAAAACATGAAAAGACAAGCGCAGTGTCAAGCCAAATAATAGCGAGTGACATGAGTGAGTAGAAGCCCCGACTGCTCGAAGGGCCAAGGTGTTGCAGCTGCGCATCTCAGTCTGCAGCTGCCCCATGGTGATTTATTGTAGCACTCAGCCGGCCAGCGAGCTGATGAGCTGATGAGTCAAGCTGCCACCTCAAGCGTATTCATGCGGCGGTTGCATCGCCACCTCCTAAATAATCTGCACCAGGTGATAAACGAACCCCACACACATTTAGCCAATTGATGGCGCGCACTCAGCCAAAGCTGAGTTCAGTTTGAGCAAAGCTTCTGCTGCCATCAAGCAAATATTGAAGACTCATATTGGAAACGTATGCCCTGCACCCATTAAATGTAATTTAACTAGAAAGAACGTAGCAGATTAGTCGGACGAAAGGCTGCAATCGTCCTGATCAAGAATACTTTTATTTTATTTTTAGTTTATTGAGATTGTAAAACAGAGTTAATTCTAGATCTAGAATATGCTCTAGAATAATATTTATGCATATTTTGTGGGATTTGTCACTCCTGTCTTCCTATTGGGTGTTCAGACATTCAGTTTTTCAGCATTTGCACTTAATATACCCTTTTCTACCCTTTCGAAATGCAGGCTCTATTAAATTAAAATATAGCCAAACGTACATTCATTTATGATTGCTATCAGGCTGATTTTTAATAACTGCGCTTATTATTTGCAAATATTTTCCACAGCTCAATAGACCTTTGAGTGAACCTATACAATTTTCAGTAATGTTGCTCCAATTTTTTTGTCATATACTCTGTATTCTGTATTCTATATGTAGTTTGCTTCTGAGACTAAATATTTTTATTGGCTTTTGCATTTTTTTGCATAGGTTATTGGCTTGTGTGAAAAGTTTTGCTGCTTCTGCAGTGTCAGCTGAAAAAATCTGTGAGCTTGTTGCAAGTCCAACGAATACACTTCGACCCTTCTGCTTGAATAATGTTTGAATTCAAATTATATTACATATATTGAAATACTCAAAGCCTCAGTTGCTCTGACTTGAACTATGGTAATGTAGATCAAATAAAATAAATTAATTAAATACATTATTGCACTATTAAACTGCATACATTTACCAAACACATTTTTAAAGAAAATATTTTTTAATAATTATCTCTTAAATTTCTGCAAGTGTATATAACCTTCATCTGCAAATTTCGTTTTTATTTCTTGTATTTTTTAAGTTTAGCTGTGCGCTTTGGCTAAAGTTATGGCTATTTCAGCTGGCGTTTTATTGATTGGTTGCCCCAGTAATAATAAATAAAAAGAATATGAGAAAAAATTCTTTAAATAAAGAGCACAGCAAGTGCAGTTTCTATTGCATTTGACTTCCATGGAAAATTCCACAGAGCTGGATTTCGTTTTTATTTTCATGTATTCTATTTAGTTGTATTTTTCATTTGCTTCATCCCGGCAATCAATTTGGTGCTTCTTTTTTTGCACTGTCTCCACTCCGTTCCTTTTGTGTGCGCACGTCTTTCAAGTCTAATCAACAGCATTTCATCAGCGCAAAGTTTAATTAAAATAAATTACAACAACAGGCGAAAAACAAAAAATTCGTACAGCTTCTAAAAAGGGTTTTGGGCCGCAGAGGGGGGCTCGATGGAGCCTGGGAGCCTGGGAGCCTGTCGGGACTGGCTCTTTCACAGGACAAGCTAAATGCCAGCTAATCATATTTTAGGACCTTGGCCCAAGCATAAGCCGTGTGGCTTGAGTCGGGAGGAGTCAGAATGAAGAAGACATCCTTAAGCTGCAGCCCGTCGGAATACTCTGTTATTAGCAATGTCATAATTTCATTACTGTCAACGGTCGCTTGATGCCGATGCCAGCGATGTCGTGCTCCTGATGATGGTCGGAGTTTCCTCTCTAAATTACACACGCGTGGCAGGTCTATTTATTACCGTTAACGGTAATCCTAAGCCACGACGGGCGGGCAGCGAGCGACTCAAAACAAAAGCAATAAACGAGATGTTTAATGATTCGGTTGTTCAGACTGTTGGATGCCCTGGACAAAAGTGAAATGTGCACAGATGAAAAGATATACCAGATGCATTTGCGAATTTGCTGTGATTATGAGTACAAATATAATATTTTCCAAATATCATGCTAAGCTTTAACTTTTCGATATTCCCCACCTGCAGCATTCCATTTGATCAGTAGCAATCTCTGTTCGTAGCGCTTTCGAGTGACTTTTTATAGCCCGAGTCTCGCATATATATCGCCCATCCATCTCCTAGTCTAGCAGGCAGGCGACATTAGGCGCAGCGAGCGTTTCTCCTTTTTCCGAGCAGCGGCTGTCGCGCATTCCTCTCTTTTTTCACAGCCAATATATCATTATAATTTGCATTTCCGGCGTGGTTGGAAAATTGAGTAAGTAGCTGGCAGAAGCCAGTGGCAAAAAGAACCTAAGCGAGAGGGCCAAAAGCAAGCAGGAAAATCAGAAAGAAAGAAATTCCCTTTCGCTGGCAGCTGTTGCCTCACAAATGTCTCAAGTGGCAATCAAGGCGCTTCCATTCAAATTTACGTCGCAACAAATTACCAAGCATTTGTCAAGTTGTCACACCGCCCCACTCTCCCACTCCCCCCGCCACAACCAACACCAACTGCCCCTCGGCGTATGCTTCGCTAATCCACTAGTGTGAAAAATCTATGCTCTCTGCAAATGTGCCGCGAAATGTGGCAGGTTCGAGGCCTTTGGAGTGTTGAAGTGGCAAAAGGCTCACGCGTTTTGATGATTTTTTATGGAATGCCACTCGGCCGTAAAGTGTTGACAGTCAACTAATGTGCGTATTTACATTAGCCAGCACTAAATTAGTTCATTAACGGATAACGAAAGAGCAGAGACAATTGAAATAATTAAATGGGTCGAGCAATTCGCCATTTCCAACGCTTATGGACTTCAGTCTCTGTGTGACTTCCTTTGCATTCACCTCATTAATTTCATAAGCGTTGTATTCGGTTAGCTATTTTTTGACCTGGCCAACAGCTGCCATTGTAGCTTCTGTTTTGGCCGGAAATTCAATTAATTTTGCTCAACGCCAGACACAACTTTGTTGCCAATGTAAGGGCAAATTTTAATTGCAAATATTTTCGAAAAATTGCGTAACACCAGCAGCATCAGCTACAACAATGTTGCCGGTTCTGTGGCTGTGGCCAAAACTATTTGGTGAACAGTTCAGAACCTTCCACCCTTCCGCTTTCTCGCCCCTGCCGCTTATACCTTTGAGTAAGCGAGTGAAACAACCACAAGAAATAATAAAGAAGAAGCCAAGACATGGGCGGCAATATTGCCGAGCTGGGCCAGAAGACGTCGGTTGGCCAACAACAAACAAACGGTAATTTCTCACCTATTTACAGGCGCAATAAAGGTTTATGATGATGCCCTGGCCCCAGCAGTTGTTAAAGACCTCTGACAGCTAGACAACAGCGCCAAAATGTTAGATTATGCCTCACACACATGAGCATGTGCGTGTGCGTGGCGTGTGCGTGTGTGTGGCAAGAACAAGATGGTTGTGGTATACAACAAGTTTTAAACATTTCGGCACAGATGTTACAAGTTCCGGTTTGAGCATTTTTCGAAGCTTTAGAGCTGCCAAATGCTATAAGGTCAACAATGTGCTGCTCGAGGTGTGTGCGTGTAAATCCGACAACTTTTCACTCCAACTTTCAAGTGTCGAGCACTTGCCGATGTACAACGAATTTCAGCACGACCAAAACATAAACTGTTTGTCATAAAACCCCCACACAAACTAAGGTGAATCACTAAAATATTGAAGACCATAAAAAATAAATATATCAGATTTTATCGTTATAGTATGTTTATTAACCAATCATAAGAAAAGATGCATTGAGATTTTATACGGTCAACAAAAGTCACTATCTTCGACATTAGAATTATATAGAGTCAAATTCTACCTAAACTCATGTCTTAGGAAAATATTGCCCTGAATTCCTATTCATTTGACGATAAATATAATTAACTTGGAATAAACGCAATCAGAATAGTTCCATTGACAGAGACAGGTGTTTTAATGTGTTCCACGTGTTTCAATTGATTAACTATACAACGAGTGTGTCAACTGATTTGCTCGCTTTAAAAAACTTAATAGAATGCGAAATTTCAATTACACCGCGTGTCACAAAAGTCTGTTCAAGCAAATAACTTAATGGTCTGCGGCTAACATAATATATTATATTGCAAAGCATATTAAAAAATCTAATTATTTATTAAGGTTTTAACTAAAATGAATTTAATCACTTTGGCTGTTCTTTTGACTGTATACGTCGCCCATCCTGGACGTATTTATGTTGCTGCAGGTCCTGCCAAATTCCTAGATTAAAACCTAAAAATAGCAAACATCGCGTCTTTTGAAATCTAAAATTACATGTTAAAAATATTGAAATAATTAAAATAAATACATAAACTGACCTTAAATGAGTAAATAAAGATTTACAGATTCACTTAGCACTCTTAAAGTTATTACTTATTATTACCATTTAATTAATTATGCTTACTTTATTTTTCTGATCAACACATTGACAGGTTGTTGACTTGATTGTGACATCTTAAAGTAATACATTAATATTTAATTAATTACAATAGCATGACTTTTCTAACACATGTAACACATCGACGGGCTGTTGACACTCCGAAGATTATTTTGAAAAGCAATTGATAATAACATAGTGTTGACCTCTGAAATACAATGAAATTAAGTGAATATTATTGATTTAAACCACATTAATTCAAATCAAATCACATCAAATGAAATTCCATTGAAAACTTGGAATGCATTTCGCCCTATATTTATGCAGAAATGATATCAGTTATTTCAAGCACTTGTCATATGTACCATCCTCATGAATTTACACCCACACACACATAACAGATTGTCTGTGGTGCAGACACTCGGCAATGAATATTCGAAGCAATATTGAATTGGCATTAACAAATACAAACAGCAAACAGCAAACAACAAACAGTGAACACAGCAACAACATTGGCAGCAGCAACATCAGAATTTCTGTAACCGCTGACTAATAAACATTTGAGTTTGCCCCTCGGTCAACAATGGAAACAATAATATTAACAACAACAACGAAAATGCAAGAGTGTTTGTAGTGAATATTAGATACTCTTATGTTATTCTTTTTACCAAGTACTGACGACAATTTAAGATAGATATTGTATCTCTTAAGTAACACTAAATTATTCCCTTAAATTTTTTAACCAATTTGGAATCTTTTTTGATGAAGTATTGGTTCATAAAGTTCTATCCTTAACTCTATTTGACGTGCAGCAACTATTTGAGCTTTGAAAGTAAATAAAATTAAGCTGTTGACCTATAAAATCACCTCAAAAATAATATATAAAATTTTGGCTATATCTAATTATTTTGGTAGGAAAATAGAAGATATGTAAGTAGGTATACTTACTTTGAAGCGTTGCAAACCCGTTCCTTTGAGTTGAGCAGCTTGTTTGTAAGAGAAAGTATCCAACTGCAAAATCACACATTTGTATGATTTGTGGCAAATGAAAAGCATAATGTTCAAACGGGAATGGCAAAGCCTGATGGAGAGAGAAAGGGGGAGAGAGTACGTCAAACTAACACAACAAACAAACTCTAATTAATTAAAATTCATTGCTAAGAGGGCGAACTGAGGGCAGAACACGGAGAGCAAATCACAACATTCAAATGGCATATTAACTTACTTAGATAAGCAGGATGTGCTTCAGTGTCCATATCTGGCTTGTTAAGTGGATTGACATAAGTGTGTGTGTGTGTGCCCATGTCTCTGTGTGTGTGTGAGTGCGCAGGGCCTGCAATTGTTGGTTTATGCATTGATGGGCTTCTCATATTGTCTTTGCGCAGAGAAGGAGTTGACTGGCTAACTAACATTTACCCAACTGACGACAAAAACAACAACTGCAACTGGGCTATAGGCCAAATGTATGTATGTATGTATGCTAGCCCTTAATATTGCAGACATTTACAGACAGCCTGCAGTCATTTGATTATTTGGTTTGTATTAACTTTGGAGTAGAGCTTCCTCCTGCACATCGGATCCATAAACAATGGTGCCTCCGTAAATATTTTTCAAACATCGGGCTGCTCATTATGCGTGTTGCTCCCCAGCCAATCTGCATCGGAATGCAATCAAATAGGAATTACAAAACTCTCAGATGAATCCGTTTAGCAGTAATTATATGAATTACAGCAACAGTTGAGTGAGCTCACGAAATTAACATTAACATATTTGAAATAATTTATTTGAGCTAATAAAATGCACTATTAAGTTTAATCACGCATCAATAGTTTGCCCCATTTAGAAAACAATAAAGCGATATGCACACTCGGGTAAACTAAATCAAATGAGCCAGAAATTGCTTTTATTTCAGACACTAATTTTGGCCCCCCCATAATTTTAATGATGATTGGCCTAGAAAACCCTTTTTGAAAATGGATTTTAAACAGCCCTGTTGGTTGTTGTTGATTTTCCAGGCCAAAAGGCAAGCAAAACAGATTTGTGTGTTTTGTGATTTTCGGCCAAATTTTAATTATTCATGCAGCTGTTTTCGGTTGCCACACAATTAATCACATGCTGAGCACAGACTTTGGCATCTCTCACAATAAAAGTACAAAATTCATAATGGTGAAAGTAATAAAAATACACATAACTTACAAGTTGATTGCTCTACACTTTCAAATTTCGCTCTCACTTGCTGTTGCCTCGCCTATGTACATAAATTGCGGCAGGCAGAGGTTGTTAGGCTGTGGTTTGCCTACTTCAGTATTGAAGGCTTGTTGGCGCGGGACATTTGGCCAAAAGGGACGGAGAAGGGGCGTGGTGTACTACATTTATGAGCCATGTGCGACAACTGTCGAAAAAGCCAACAGGCGACGTGCTTCGCACCCGAGTCAAGTCAACGCTTGACATATGATTGAAAACTTTGACTTTGCTGCAAGTGGCAAGAGCTTGTATTCGAAACAACAACAACAACAACAACCACACCAAGCAGCTGAGAGGCAGAAGCTAGATGGCTAAAAAATGTGAGCCAGGTTGCCAGCACGTCAAGTACACAAAATTCACAGTGCGGTTTTGCGAGAAAACTTGTCAAAGTCTCGAGTTTTGTGGCACACGCGGTTGCAAGGAGAATGTCTGTGTGTTGTGTGTTGTTTAGTTTTTAATAAAAATGCTTCTGTTTTATGACAGATAATATATGACGAGTTGAGCATAAGCACAACATAAACCAAACGCACGAATTTCCAATTTTCACCTGTCCTCTTAGATAAAGGTCAAAAATATGCTTTTTGATTACCTTTCAGACAGCCCAATAAACTTGCCCTGCCATCAACTTTGCTGAACATATATCCAATACTTTGCAACTTTCTTAAGCACTCACTCCATAAACTAGAATATGACATTCCAAGTTCACATAGTTCTCGGGTTTGTTATTCCAGACTAAATCAGATAGATTAAGGTCAATTTTTTCACTATGATTTTAATATGACTCATGATCACCGTTAGCTGAAAAGCTTTTATGGGGATTTTAAAATAAGTTGGATTGAATGATGATGTTCAACTTACTAGACTGAGTTCGATCTATTGTTTAAGATAAATAAAATCTTGCTTAAGAATAGTTGATCTTCCTGGCAAATTTCCTGTTTTATTGTTTATATTTTATTTATATAAAGTATATTTTTTGCTTTTAATTTCAAATTCATAGCATTAAAGTAATTAACTTCATACAGTCAAGATTCACCTATTTATACTTAAAATAATGCTTTATTATAAGTTTTATTGAAATGTTGCTGGCTGGATTCAAGTAATAATTTTGAGAAATAATTTTAAAGTGCTTGCTAGCAAAGTTAAGTTAGAATTAATTCATTTTAAATGCCAGCTAATCACAGCGTTATGCCACTGAAGAACAAATTGTCAATTGAAATGCCGTTGCAATTATTCATATGTCACACATAAATCATACAATGTCCGGCAATTTGTCCGTTAGTCTCTGTGTTTGGCTGAAACAATAACGCTGGGCGTGTCAAAAACGATGTCAGTCGGTTTAATCAAGTTGATTAAAGAGAAACGGGCAACAAAAGGAACGCACAATAGTGAAGGATGCGAGCGTATTAAAAAATGAAAATGATTATAACAAAATTGTGTAATTACATTAAATGCGACATTTAACTGCCACGCTTATCGCGGTGCAATTACAATGACAACGAGAGCTGCAAAAATGTGATGGGCACAGGCGATTCGCATTAATGCGCATAAATATGAAATCAAGCGTTAAGATCAACAATTCAACAATTAAAACTTAATTGCATTAACATGGAATGTGCATCATCAACCATGGTAGCAGACCGAGACTATCATATCAGGTATTTGTTCGTCTGCCCGTCTGTATGCGTTCAGTTTGTGGTTCAGGGCCAATCGTTGCTGCATAAATTACAACAAGTAACTGGCAAGGAAAACATTTTCAATTATGCAGAGAACTGCATAAATTCTCGCTGCTGGGATCCCATCATAAGGGATACAGGCGGCAACACCTTCTGGGCAGCGCTGCTCTATTAGTTTAATTTATATGAAATTGTTTTGTACCACATTAAAGCCATAAAAAAGTTGCTTCTTCGGCTCAAAAGGTAACACAGTGCGTATATATTAAAAGGGATCATGCATACGCTCTCCCCTCTCCCCATCCGTTCACACACACACATGGAGTGTGTGCGCTATAAAATTGTGAGGTTATACTCGTAAAATCCTCTCCAACTACCCCCTTTAATTCCCCTGCTCCGTCGCTTCCCACTCCCCCAAAAAGGCAAGTGAAGAAAAGCGCCAACCTCAAAATGCTTAAATGGCTTTTTTGTTACACGTAGCAAAATACTTTGTTGTCTGTGTATGCATGTGTATCCGTGTATGTGTGTCTGTGTGTGACTCTGTTTTGGCTGTATGGGTAAGCGTATAGGGCAGCACCTTTCTGCGTTTGCGTTTGCGCTTGGCATTGGCGTGCTGGTGTGAATTTATATTACAAACTATTACTGTCAAAAAACACGTTTACATAGCACAAACACACACACTCACACACACACACACACACACACATCGATGCATACGGCAGACAGCCATGCCCCCTCCTGGGACTGTCTCCGGCTCCTAGCCACCTCCCCCAACAATAAGACGAGTCTGTGTGTACGTGTGAGCTTATGTATGTATGCATGTGTGAGTCTATATGTGTGTGTGTGTGTGGGCGAGTATGTGTAAGTTTGGTGTAGCATCTTGGCGCTTATGAGAAGTAAAAAAGCCGAAAATCCGTCATTGATCGACTTAGCCAATACGGTGGAAAATATCACTAATAAATATTATCATTATATACTTCTATTATTATTCTTAAATTTATACTATTGTTTTAGCTTTAAATCAAATTATTGCAACACTAAATAACGTCATAAAAGTATTATATTAATATAATTAATAATAAAATAATAATTATTAAAAAAATGTATATTATTATTGCATTTAAATTAGTTATCGAAATTAAATATTATTTTCAAACAGATGCGAAAAGGTTCAATATACAATACTCAATTAATTTGAAAACTAATAAATACACTTTAAATTTAAAGCCCGAGACTCTATATAGTTAAATATGTTATTTAATTATTAATAAAGCAAGAGCTAATCTTAATTTCATGAATATTTACTTTTGTTTTATTTAGATGGCAATTGTAATTTGCAGTTAATTTTTAATTTAATTGCAAACTTTATATATTATGAAAGTATTTATTTAAATAAAAGTTTTATTATTATATGCTTTTATTATTATTGAATTATATGTCTAATTAAATTTGACAAACAAAAATCCACATGGTTTATGTGTTGTTAAAATTTAGTTATTTGAAAATTTCCATTGATAAATTGATTTGTATTTTAAAAAATGGCATTTTTGCGAACTTTGACTTTATTATTAATAATCTATTTATTCTATTTAGTCTAGCATGACTCATTAGTCTATCAAGCGATTCAAAGAGTACAAAAATTGCCTTGCTGACACAGTTTCTTGCAATGGCTCTGAACTTTGGCATTAGGCAACGTGGACGTGGCTGCTACAAGGTGTTAACGTGCGACCTTATGGACTGGTCCATAAGCTTCAGAGTAAGACTGTGCTGTCAGTCAGCCCAACAACACTCCCCCTCCCCTTCCCCTGCTAGCATCGGAGTCTACTCCTTCAGTGCTACCTGGCACCATCTACAGCTTAGGTGAACTCGCTCAGACGTCGCATTAGCATTAGTTTTAATGCGTCTTCTCGCTCTCGGGGGCAACAAACTGCGCAGCAGATGCACCAAATGCCTCTGATGCCTTGTACTTCCCGTTAGCGCCTGGCAACTGGTAACTGGCAATTGGTATGCTTTTAAGCCTACTTACATGCCACGCCCATGCATGGCTGTGTTTGTGTGGGAGGCGGTGGTAATAATTTACATAAATTTCATTAGCACAGCTGGCAATCTGCAATGACATTCCGTTCATTGTTCTCTGTGTGTGTGTATGTGTGTGTGTGTGCGTGTGACTGAATATATAAAATTTCATTTAATTTGCAACTTGTTTAATTTATTGCATGTTTACAATTTGCAATTTGTTCAATTCGATTTAAGAGAACAGCAACAACAACGTGGGCAAACTTCCCAAAATGAAATTAAATATGAAAACCGAAACCTTAGTCTGGCCAAAATACATGGCAGGCGTAAACTATGCATTTTGTTGTATTTATAATATCCTTGTTGTTGTTTGTTTATTTGCTTGTCTTCTCGTTGTTGCTGTTGCTGTTGTTATTGTTGTTGTTGTTGTTGTCTTGCGTGTCAACGCTCAACGCTTTCACTTAACATTCTATGTCATTTGGGGTCACGCCCCCATTTCTCCACTTTCACAGTTCGCATTTGCTGCTCTGCCTCTCAGCAGTTAAATCACCAGCAACTCTGCCTTTTGCCAGTGGCTTCTGCCTTCGCTTTGGCCTCTAGCGTGTCTGCCAAACGCTGTTGCCAAATACGCTTTTTTCCCGTTAAATCTGGCTGATTTTAGAGACTTTTTCTAGAACAAATTTGACACTGCAGCAAGCGGGAATGCTTTTTTTCACCTGTTGCTAAAATAATAAACATCAAATGTTTAAATGTTTAAATTTAAAGTGCAATATCTTCTTTATAACGCTCTATACTTTTTGCTGGTATTCGATATTTTTGCCGCTATTAACCAGTTAAATATTATAGCAATTATTATTTTTACACAGGAATTCAAATACCATTGACAGTAGAACAATGCAGAGCAGAACAAAAGAACCGTTTTTTCCGGTGCTTTATTACCGACTTTATTTCATTTCGTTTGGTAGATTTTAAAACTATTTATTTATTTATTTATTTAATACTGGAGTAATACCTTATGCCACAAGTACAAAATACCTATAATTTAGAGCATAGAGCAAGTCAATCATGAAAAGAAATTTCTGTGTACAATATTATCTAAATTTGTAGAAAAGTAAATTTCTTGAAAAACTTGCGAGATTTATGTGATCGCAATCTTATTTCTTATAGAAAATCAAGAATCTTAAGAACTTGGCTGTTTTCTGACTTTCTTAAACAATCTTGTCAGCTTTATTTCCATGCTGCTCCCGCCAAAAACAGCTTTTTTGGCAACACTGCTGGCAAACAAACCATCTACCCAGCCTCGCTTCCCTGCCTTGCTCTATGGTTTATGTGGGTCCTACATTGGGCCTACCCCAAGCATACACTTTAACTAGTTTGTCTATTTGCTTCATTTGTTTGCCACTGATCCCGTTCTCTCTGTCTCTTTTTCGCCTTCTCCGTCTCATGTGTCACGTGACATTGTTGTGCCTGTTCTCTTTAGAGCAACAACAAACTATGCTTAACTTATTTTATTTTTATTATTTTACTTGATATTTAATTAAATTTCAAACGCAACCTAAATTTCAATGCTTTATTCGTTGCACTTAAGTACAAACAAGTTCTTTTTTCAATGTACATTTTATTGTTTAATGCACGCAATAATATGTACGTGAAATATGTTTTAAGTACACTTAAGACTATTATCAATTATGCGAAAATAACATTTAATAAATTATACACATTACAAATTATATACCATAAAATATATTGAAATTAGTCAAGTACATAAATAATAAGCATAATAAGCTTAATTAAAGAAAGTTGTTTATTCAAGTAAGCATCATTTATCTTTAAATTTCGAAACTCTTTAAGAACATTTAGTTATAAAGTAATATGATCTGTAGGTGTAGCTCATGCTATAAAGCTCATGCTTTTAAAGGCCATCAGATAAGATTCATCAACATTATTGTTAATTCGAAATTTATTTGTTTAATCACATTATGATCTTCTTTAATGTATACAGATTTAATTGCATTAACATGTTTTTATTTCAAACTAATGATTACATTTTTATAGTTTATGAAAAAATATACAACAAACAGCAAATAATTATAATTGGTATACAACATTGACTAGTTTTTGTTTTTTTTTTTTGGCTTCCACTCCTAGAAATAGTTGATTGGCAGAAATTCCAGGAAGCGAAACAAAGAGAGCCTAAATTAATCATAACGCTATAATTTTCATTTGAAATTGAATGTAATTCACACAATGAATAGATTTCTTTACAATCTGCATTGCAATATAACAACTAAGTTTTTTATTCATTTGCTATATTTTTAGAATATTTTTCAAATATTTTGTTACATAGTTTTAGGCTGCAATAATTGTTTTTAGCTTTGTATTAATAGCTCGTAAATTAAAAAGCACCTATAAGCTGAACAAAAGGGCGGCAAGAAAGATGTGGAAAGGTGTTCAAGAATCATACAATGAAAAGTTCATTGCAAATGTACATTTTTTGACTTTGTGAGCAAAACATAAAAGACAAAGTAAGCTAAGAATTTCCATCTCATCGTAATTCGGCTAATTTAACGGCACATTCAGCACACAAATAGCTGCCAATCATGACTGCCTGCTCCCGTCCATGTCCCTGTCCCTATCCCTATCCGTACACCCCGTTCTCTCTCAATTTACTTCATTTTCGTTTTCCACATTTCTGCTGCTCCAACATACACTGAGAGAAAACTCAAGAGTTTCCGTAATTGAATCAAGGATTCAACAACGATACGATACGTTTTGTACCTAATTTCAATCATTTTTCAACTTAATTTTATTTTAATTTCACATACTATTGCCTTAATTTTTCTGCAAGCAAGATTTGTTTCAGAACTTCAATTAATAGAAAGAATTAGTTTTTATTTTTCTAAGTGTACGCATAAATTTGACCCTGAGTTGGTTTCTGTGTGAACTTTTTGGCCCAGAAATTTATGTGCACGTATACGTAATTTATTTATTAACCCCTTGAACGTTGAGAGTCGAAGTCAGAGTTTGAAGTTTCTATGTGTGTGTGTGTGTGTGTGTGTGTGTGTGTGTGAGTGTGTGTGTGTGAGCTTTCCGCATGCCACAGCATCTTAGCAAATTTACACGAATGAAATAAATTTAAATTAGTTTTAACACATTAAGCGTAAAAAGGCAGACCCTAAAAGTCAGAAATCGACATTGTTATGTTGTTTTCTTCTTGTTGTTGGTCCCATTGTAGTTGTTGTCAGTATCTGTCTCTGCCTGTCGCTCTTCTACACACACATCTACACACATATATACGCACATATGGCTGGGGTCGGGTCGCTGTAAAACTGTTAAAACATACGCAAACATAAACTTTAATGAATTTTACCAAATCCACAGCCACACATACACATGTAGCTACATGAATTTATGTATAAGTGCAGGTTTGTATGTGTGTCGCTATACACTGGCAAAAATATAAATTGAAGTTCAAATATTTGATGGCGAAAAATTCAATTTGTTTTAAAAATGTTGTTTGCGTGGAATTTAATGTAATATACATATTTTAGAAATGATGAATCACGAAATTAATAAGTTAAAACTTTCCCAAGTTTATTGTGATTCCTAGATATTATCAACATATTTATTATCTCCTAGTTTGCTATGCAGAAAAAACAACAATGTTTTATTGTTATTAGAAAATAAAATTGTATCAAACTGTAAAAAATAATAATTCTGCAATTGATATAATTAATGAAATAAATTTAAATAATACTTGTTCATATCTGATTCTAATAATAAAATGTTAATTAACTCGAATTTAACATCAAATGCATTATGCCGCTTTTTTCAGTGTATGTGTGTTGTCTTTGTTGTCGCTCACACAGTAGCATATGAAGTTATTTTGCTAACCTTTCACCGCCATGTTGTTGCCATAGAGCTACCAAATATTTGCATGAGCGCGAAGAAAAATCAGAGAGCTCGCTAGCTCTTTCTCTCTCTCTTTCTCTTTCTGCTTTTCCTTTCTCACCAGTGTTGCCAATTTTTATTGAGAACAAAGTCTATTTTTGGCGGGAAATACATGCAAATAAATACATGCAAGCTTAAAAATTCACAAAACAAACCGCTAAGTTTTTCTTTAGTTTTTTTATTTTTGTCAAAAATCACAATCTCATAAGTCTCGCATGATTTTAACGAAATTTACTTTAATACATACCAAATCAAAAAATAAAATATAATTCTTGTAGCAAATGCTCTTTAAAAACAGCCAGATTTGGCGGGAAAAGGCGGATTTGGCAACATTGCCACTGTTGCTCTCTCCCACACACTCGCACACATGGCAAAAACATTTTAGTTTGGCGAGAAAATTAAACGCGTACTGATACACATTCATACACATACGCACACACACACACACGCACACACGCACACACACACAGAGGCAGTTATACTTTTTGGGTTGCCGTTGACTGCAACTTTTTGGCACTTCACAGCCGTCGGCGACGTCGCTGCCAGTTGCCAATTGCCAGGCCTCTTCAAACTGTTGTAAGCCACAGCAGCAGCAGCAGCAGAAGCGGCAGCAGCAGAAGCAGCGGGAGCAGTAACTTCCAGCAGGGGGCGTGGCAGGTGGCAACGGCTTGGGTAACGCCCTCACATTACGCATAAATTTTGCACTTTACAAATTTGCCACGCACACGTTTGCGGCATTTTGTGTTACATTTACACAACGTGTGTTCGGGTTGTGGATGGGAGGTTACTAGAGGGGCGTTAGAGAGTGGTCGGAGAGTGGGTGGGATAGGGGGGTAAGAGTTATAGGCAGCAGCGGACAACTATACATATGTAAGAAGCGTGGCATTTGTCAGAAAATAAATGTATGCGGTGACAGCTTCTATACATACAAACGCAGAGCGAATAAATCCAGAATTCAGTGCTTAAATCCAAGCACGAAAATGTTTGAATTTAGAATACAGAACTAAAAACAAATTCATTTAAATATCTGAATTTATTAATATTTTTTCTTAATTATGTAGAACTATGCAAAAAGAAATTTCGAGCTGTTTGCTATAATTATCTTAGTTCCGAATTTTCTCAATTTCAAACTCATACGTAACTTTGAACTTGATAAAGTTTATTAGGGAAACGGCTGTAATATGCATATTTCTTAACGTTGACAAACAGAAAACATAATAAGACCCTAATAACGCACACTCAAGCACTCGTGAAACTTTATTACAACTCTAGTAGAATTTTCCATGTATTCCATAAAATTCATTCATACACACAGGAGCTGTCACATCTCACCTTCGGCTTTTAGTGTTTTTGTGGCTGGGGAAGGCAGTTAAAATGTTGGCCTAATGCCCGTAAACAAATTAGAATTTTCCCCCGTCCCACGTGGCGTATGCGTAATGCGAGCATGTAGATGTAGTTGCTGCTGTTTTTGTTGTTGTAGATAGTGGGTGCTTGTAAAACTTGCCGCGCTGTCAAAATGTCAAAATTCACATGGGTGCCACAGGGGCTGACACCGACGCTCACGATGAGGAGCTAAAAAATTAAGCGAAAGTGTAATTGGGCGTCGCTGGGTTAATAGAGGTTACAGCGCCTTTTTCAACGCCCGCCACTTAGTTTTAATTAGTGGGTTAACTTCCACAACTACCTTCCTTTCTACCCCCCACACACGTTTGCCCCTTTCAAACCCAACAAGATATAACGATATTGCGAAAAATGGCAATGTGAATTGCGCGAGATTCTGAAAGCTAAAGTAGAGTCAACTGATTGGATGCTGCTGGTAGTCGAGACGCAAAGAGCAGGAGAAGATTCGTTTGTTACACTATCAACACTACCATTATCCATAAATAATAGCTGCAAAATCGAGCACAAACGGTAATGGCCAAAAAAGCAATCAATTGCCCAATAACCCCAAAATGCAATTGCACAATTAATTTATTATTAGCTGCGCTTTAATGCGCTTTCCCACAGCCCCTTCCTTCAGTTGCGGCGTTAAGTGAATTATTGCCCTTTGGCACTATGGGACCTCCTATTTAGCGCATTTAACCATCGCGACCTAATTGGCATCAATGCCACAGTATTTGCCAAGGCTTACAAACTGTGCAACTGTATAAAACAGCGACAAAAGACATGAGAAAATTGTATGTTTTGTGTTTTATGATTCGTTGAGACTGTAAGTAAATAGTGTAATGCAATAGTTGTGAAACATCAGTCAACTACAGCCATAAAAGATCAAAAAAGACATTATTTTAAACACCATCTAAAGGATTCGGTAATTAAAATATATGCTGAGTAAATGTTTATTTTACAATGTCAGCTTTAAACATATTTAATCAACAATTTGGTATTCTTTTTTATAAATAAACAATATTTTACCATTTGAATATTATATTTTCTGTCTTTCTTTTTAAATATTTGGAATAAAACGGGTTTAAATATTTACTTGTATTATTTTTCACATCTTCATTATAAGCCAATATTTGCTTTTATTCTGGGTATTATATCTTTTATTCTATTTATCAATCTGTCTATTTCTATTTTATTTTCTGATTTGTTTATATACAAATATATTATTTTTTCCATTACTTAATTAATTATTTTTACCATTAAACAATTTTACTAACAATTTTACAACATATTCTGTTTCTGCCATGCTGTTTGTTGGCACAAAAGTTTTTTAATTTTTAATATAATTATTTAAAACCTATTAGGCGCATAGTTTAATAAAACATTCTGCATATTTATGCCAAAGATATATTTTAATGTAGTACGTAGGAGGTTGAAATCGAGTTACGTACTTTTAGTTTAATAACTTCAATTAATTTATTATTAACAGCCAGACTTTCAATTAATGGAGAAACTCGTTTGCATCAATTTCTTCTGCATAATTCCAATCTACCCCTGGAAAAACGTCAGACTGTTCCTTAGCACCACAATGTGGTATCCACAGAATCCAAGTACAAACCCGAGTTACATTTGTAATTACATGCGATTCATTTAAATTATAAATACATGGGCATATGTGGGTGTGGGTGTGCGTGTACGTATGTGTGTTTGTGTGTGTGTTTGTTTGTATGGAAACACGCAATGCGACTTGGAACATGCAGGAGATTGTTTATTAAGGAGAGCTCAGACAGACTGAGCTTAGGTGGAGGCTGCAGCCGCAGACTGGCAGCAAATGGCAGCTATTACTTACCACTGCCACAGCCACAGCCACACCTACACCTACACCTACAGCCACACCCACAGCCTCCCTGTAGCCATCTCCCCCCTGGCACGAACAACAGCCATTTAAATTGTCATGGCAGGCAGGCAAGAACTACAAGGACAAACGGCAAAGGCTTGTCGCTAGACGGCGCAAGAATCAAAAGGACGCGGCAAAGGAGTCAGCGCAGCTGTGACTGCGGCTGAGACTGGCTTGGCTTTGCTTTTTTCCATTTGCCATGCCATTTTTGTATCTGCGGCATAAAGAATATGGCCGACAACAACTGGAAAACGTATTTACACCTTGTTGCTACCACGTTGCCATATGCTTAATGAGCAGGCCGGAAAAGGAGCAGGGAAGACAGGCAACTGCTTGAATGTCTCACAATTGTACATTCCGTTTTCTGCTTTTTTATTTGTTTTTTTTTGTGGTGTTGTTGAATTAACACGTTGCCAACTGTTGCTAGTGTTGTCTGTTTGTCTGTTGTCTGTTGTCTGCTGTCCTTTGTTGTCGCAGGAAGTTGTCAACTCTGGCGCCGTGGCATAAATTCAATTAGCAAAGTGTCCTCAAAGTTGCCACACGGCAACAGGAAAGGCAATCGGAGATGCCATAGCTGACCCTTGACAGTCTAAGGCTGGGATACGGAATCAGAGCCAACTGCACGCTGTCCTTGAGTATTTCGACCATGTACAATATAGACAGATATGGAATATCGTATTGGCATTCGGTATTTCGCTTTCGCATTTCTTATTTGGTATTTTGTATTTGTATTTTGTTAGCCTTTTCGACGCACAATCAGCGCACTGAAGCGCATATCCTGTCAGCCTGAATGATTGTCGAGATCTCGCACAACAACATGACTATATAGCAGAATGTGTATATCTAGCGCTTGATATAAACACAAACTGAAATGCACACAAATGGAATTCGAGTCGGAGCCAGCCTTGCCTTCTATACCCGCTCATTCCCTGGCCACAATGTCCCTGCCTGCTTCTATTATTACGCCAGCTTATTTATATACGATAACTGACAGAGCAGACTGCTTTATGAGGTATACCCTAGCATGGTCAGAAGGGAGCATATTCAGCTCAAAGTTTAACTTAAGAGAACTTATATTACAGCAGATGCCAATCTTATTCTTCACTTGCAAATGGTATTATATTTAGCGCTTTTATATAGTATCTTTTAGTCGCGTTGCATTCTTTTCAAAGCCTTGCCTGTTTATCTATTTATTCCTCTTTTTCACTTTGTGCAAGTCAATTTGAGTTTGGTTTGTTTTGAAATGATTATGATTTGATGCGTGGCATTGCAAACTAATGGACTTGGATGGAGTAAATTGTATTTTCCACTGCCCTCTCGGTTGTCTAATTCCCATTCTCTATCCAACATAAGTGCGACAACATCTTTCGATTAGCACCTGCAATTTTCTGCTGCAGGCAACCACTGAAATGTCTCACTAAATGCTCTATGCATGCAAAACGCAATTTATGGAATTTCACCAAGCTTCAAGAATCCTGCAATCAGCTAGACTAAACAAAACACACAGCATTTTCAGATGGAATTTCTTGAACATATTTTAATAGATGCAGATATACTATAGACTGTCAGGAGATTTGCAAGTAGCTAGTTTCAGAACTATACCTAAGCTTATAAGAAATCTTTTTATACATTTTAAATTCTACATTGATTAAATTTATAGATTCAAAGATATTCTTTTGAACATTTTGTAGTTTAACGCTGGCAATTTATGGCAACATTGCCTTTACTAAATGCAATAGTATTTCTTACATTTACATTTAAATTATATTGACAGTGTCAAAATACTTTGATAAATAAAAGTTGAAAATTGGCAAATATTTAAAATGTTTATGCTCGATTTTAAGTTTCTGTTCATTGCAGAATATAATAGAACATATAAGCTTTAATATAGTATTTAATATTTGTTCTCACCATATAATATTTTTCTGCTTGTCAAATCATTTTGATTTTATTTGAATGAGATATAAAATTAAATTACAAAATTAAAATTAAATCAATTCAAAAGTATTAAGGTAAATTTAAAATGAATGCATTCAACTATTTTTCTTGCATAGTCTTATGAATAAAACTCTAGTAAAATCGAAATCAATTGGCAAATAAATTAATATCGTGTTGCTTTAAATATTTAAACTTGAAATTAAGCTATTCTGTGTACATGTGTTTATTCCATTTGGGGCAGTGTATTTTGCATTCAGCTAAGCTCCGCATTTATTTTATGCATTCTAGCCGGGTAAGGAAAGTGCAGCGAAACACGAAGTTCTCATAGTTCTCAGTTCTTACAGTTTTCGCACAGTTGAGTACTTGGCTGGCGTGGCTTGTGGTGCTGATGGCAATGCTGTAGGTGGTGCTGGTGATGGTGGTGGTGATGGTGAAAGTGGGAATGATGGTGGTGCAGCTGGCGGCATGGATACTGACGATGGTGCGGTGACCAACATGGGGCTGAGCTGCCTTGGAGTGCGACTACTTTGCAGTAATTGCCAACATTGTTGTTGTTGTCGTTGTGTTATACTTGTTATTATGTGTGTATTGTTGTTGTTGCTCCAGTTGTCGTTGAGTTTGACGTGCCTGCCTCCCCCTGCCTCCCCCCAGCCACCCGCTGAGCCACTAAAAACAACCGCAACACAAAACTATTTTGTTCACGCAATGCGAAAATGTTTCGCTATTGTTGTTGCTGTTGGCGCTTTCGGCGTTGGCATTTGGCGTTACGTATACGCAGCGTATGCCGGTTCGCAATTTGCATTTGTATGCACATTGTTGTTACAAGCCTGGGCAGAGGGACAGCTTTCGCTTTGGTCTCTGGTAATTGCTTTAAACGTCATCATCATCGCTGACTCTGACTTGTGTTATAGCTGTTGTCGCACTGTTCGCAGAGTGTATGTGTGTGAGTGAGTTTGCAAGTTGTGCAAGTTTATTAAATTTTGTATATCATCAGGGCCTTTGGCTTTGATTTTCCAA
This sequence comes from Hypselothyrea guttata, assembly GCA_035045125.1. Taxonomy (NCBI): domain Eukaryota; kingdom Metazoa; phylum Arthropoda; class Insecta; order Diptera; family Drosophilidae; genus Hypselothyrea; species Hypselothyrea guttata. The sequence goes on along the minus strand of JAWNNJ010002200.1, from coordinate 1,243,365 downwards.
TCCAAATTCAATTTAATTTCGTTGCTCACAAAATTCAGTCAAATTTAGCATCAACAGTACATGCATATGTATGATCCGTGGATCGAAAATGGCATCTTTACTAGGCGAAAATCTAAGAAATCTCGAGCAATCGCGAAAATTAGCAAACGCATTTCCAAATACAAGCGCAGATATGACAAAAACTGGGACAATTTATTGCTGCAACAATTGAGACTGGATGTCAAGAAATTGTTTATAGAAGAGCTCGAAAAAATGCTAAAGAAATCGGCAAAACTCAAAAGACGTCATAAACTTCTCAAGTAATTTATTTTACACAATAATTGCTGAAATATAATGCACTGTTAAAAAGATTATAAGCATTAATAGCACTTTATATTTCTAGCAATTATTATGAAAATTGCAAATTTAATCCTTAAATAAATTTTGAAAAACATGTTTTCTTTAAGTATTTGAATTAGGATCTTCGAGTAGATAATCGATTATTAACTGCGCTCATTTTTATAGTTTTGTACCCTATGTATATGATCAGTCGATAAGCTGATATTCTATATTTAATTAAATTAAATATAGTATACAGTTAAACAAATTGGGCTTAATTGATTCCGCAGTCTATTTATTTCTTGGACTACATATCAATTTAAAGTCTGCCTAAATATATAAATTTTCCATAAACCTTTTTTTTTATATGAATGATCATGAAAAGAACACAATTTATTACAGATACTTATACTTATAATTGTTGGCTAAAACGTGTATTTTGCAGCATAAACTGCTAAAGTTAAATTACCTTCATTGAATATATGTGTATAATGTATAAGCACGATTTTATACGTCCATTTTTTTAGTGGTTTTTATTGATCCTTTGCACTCGCAATGCCATAAAAATCAAAGCCAGATCAGAGCCATCCCCTCAGGCTACAAATCGTATCTACTTAAACCCGAAAAAATAACTTTCACGGCATTAATAAATATTTACAGGCACATCGCGTTCTCATTGCTGCCCAGTCCAAATGGGGCGTGGCGGAGGCAATGAAATCAAATCAAATATGCACGCTGACGCTTTATATATCGAGAGAATAATAGAGCGTGGGGGCGCATAAGGCAGAGAGTCTCTGTCCATTTGGTTTTTGGCGTGCTCACAAGAATTTAAATCATGCTGCGAGACTTACATGCCACTTACAATCCAAAGCGCCTATATATGTATGTATAGCCCATAAAAATGTAGGGCCCAGAAATGTGCGTTCTTGGCCGAAAAGGAGTCGCAGCTGAACCAGAGGGAGCGGCTTTGGCTCTGGCTATGCGAGTGATTGTGGTTGTGTGGCTCGAAAATGAAATGGAATGGTCTCTGGCGGGCAGTTTCGGACACTGAATAGTAGATAGATAGCTGCGTTGTATGCAGCAACAGAAACAACAAGTTATTATTCCGGCTTCCTTTTGCTTTGGCTCCGGCTTTCTTGCGTTTTTATGCACAAAGAATTTTTATGAGTTAATTTAATTTATAGTTTTATTATTATGTTCAGCACATAATGCCAGGCACCCCGTGACTAGATCCATATGAAAATTGACTGACCAGCTAGCTGAAACTGAGCTCTGGCTTAGAAGCAGCGTTCGCCTTGCTCTAACGGCCTTTGACTTTTGCATGCATTTGGCTCAAGGGCGAACCTCATGGCGTAGCATGATAGTGTTGCTCTCGTTCTCTCAATCTTTCCATCCACGTTTAGCTTTAGCTCGTTTCACGCCCCCCAGCAATTGCATTAACGTTGGCAGTGGCTGCTGTTTCAAGTGCTGCGGCAACTTGTAAACAACTTGAAATGACGCATAAATTTAATTTAAACAGCGTCTGCCTGGACGCCGCTGAAAAGTATGCTACGATTTTTGCACTGTTGATTTATACGCTAATAAAAGCAATTTCACTGAATGCCAAATGAAAAAACAGTTTCCCGGCAGCTCCACAGACAGACAGACAGATAGATAGTCGGACAAACTGACAGGCGGACAGACGGACAGAAAGACAGACAGACAAAGCAAGCAACATAAACTGAAGAATAGGGAGCTGGCAAGGATGGGGAGACTGACAGATGGAGAGATAGAAAGTTTGAAAGACTGGCAGGGTGCCTGCCTTTGACATTGTAGACAACGCTCTAATCGAGTGCTACAGTTGCTGTTGCTGTTGTTGTTGTATGTTGCGTTGTTATTTTTGCTGTCAGTTCAGAGCGGTGTGGAGCAGCAACAGCAGCGGACAGGGCATTTGACTTGAGCTACTTGAACTTTTTATTTACGCAACAAATTTAATTATTTACTTTTGGTTTTCTGGCCCCTTTGCATTGGACCTGAGCCTTAGATTTTTCGAGCAACATCTTTATTTTAAACTCATTTTCCAGCTATTGGATTAAGAGCTTGGATTGCGTACAGTGTAGAATGAAATACTAATTCTATTAAACCAATAACAACACTCATAATCAAATAAATGTGTACTAAAAGCTTAAGTTGTTAAGTATGCTTTAACAATGATATTATTTCGTTATTTCGTTTTTGAAATAATCATCTCTCTCTCTCTCTCTCTCTCATTCGCTTTACAAATTGCAATAAAACTAAACATTCGATTGGCACTTTGCATAATTCTATGGCATTTTCATTTAATGTTAACAGCACCATTTAAATAACATTTGGTATAACAAATTTTTGCAACAATGCATTGAAATCGCGAAAAACAATAATAATAACAGCACCTAAATACCAAATACTATAGGAATTCATAAATGCATATGCATACTGGTATTCAAATTAATATTTATTTGAAAATTTAATATTCTGCATAGACTGAAATACTTTAACTCTCTATATTGCTCTCTATATATATTTATATTGCTCTCTGTTCAGTAATTCACAGTACGGGCTCATTCCAAATGCTTTTTAAATGAATTGTTCAGCGCTTAAAGCCGAAAAAACAAATATAACGAAGGGCTAGCAAACAATGGAAAATTTTGAGTCCAGCTCGTGAATATTTCACCTGACACACGTATACACATACCCATATACGCATGCCTCTGGGTATTAAGCTTTAATGAAGCAATAAATTTAAAATACGCACTTTTTATGTGCAAGTACACAAGAAATAAATAAAAAGTAAGAACGTAAAAGCGAATTAAAATCATCGCGACTGTTAGACATCCTACACATAAAACAAGTTATTAAGTAACACTGAATTTTATTTCTGATAGACTAAATTCATTTATTTATACAAATTATAAGTCATATTTAATAATTTGTTCGTGCAACATTTAAGAATATGAAGATATGTAAAATATAACTTCAATGAATCTTAAAATATATAATAAATAAATATTTAAAAATATGAAATATAAAACAAAACTGTTAGAATATAAATATGAAAATCCTCTTTATGTAAACATATTGTTTATCTGTCATTTCTTAACTTAAGCTCTTTTTGCTCTATGCTATCCCACTTGATCACTTTCATATCTCTCGATACTCCACTCTTTCACCGTTATCCACTTGGCTGTTTTGTTCTCTCATTGCACACACATGTTTCGCTTGTTCGCTTGTATAAATACACAAACCTTTTTAAGCTGTCAAGTGATATGTCAAAATTGATATCCGAGTCATTTAAAATGCATGCAAATACAGCACATCAACAACAACAACAACAACAACTACCAGAGACACAGCCGCAGCAAACCACATAACACAACGATGAGCAACAGCCCAAAAATCCAACCAGCCAAACAGGAGGTGAGAGTCACTCAGCCAGTCAGTTAGTGGACAACAAACATAACAGCAACATCAACTGCTGGGTAGCAAAGTTCACAGCGTATTTGCATAAATACGTTTATGTAATGTAAAATGTCAGCGACAGCGCCAAGAACTCAATGTTGTCCCACTGGAACCCAGACAGACACACTGAGCTGTAATGCGAAATCTGGCGATGCACAGTGGAAATATCGCCATAAAATTCTTACCAAAAACGTAGCAGATATTTTAAATATTTTATAAAATAATACGCTCACCGCCTATTTTGGATTCACAATAATAATTTATCTATAATATGGTAAGCATGATTCAAATTGTAACATTTCGATTTATATATTTTTTTCGATTTATAAATTTTTCTTTGTCGCATGGTAGCGACCACTGTGCGCTGCCTTTGCACGTTTTGCAGTGTTGCAAAATACGGCAAAGCCAAAAAGACACACATTGAATTCGGCAGAATGTCAGCGTTGCGTTTTTATTCAACTTCAGTGTTTTTGCCAGGCGAAATTTTATTGAAATTCATAACACATCTGATGCATAAAACGCCTGAATGCAGGCTATGCAAATACTGCAAGTGACATTTACCCACACAGCTACAGCTACGCATTTATATAGTCGATGGCAAACACAATATGCTGATGGATTTATTAATTATAATTTCGTTTACGTTTTTATGAGTAGCGTTCATGAGCTGGCCAACTGATACGTTGAAATTGATATTAAAATTTTTTAGACAATAATAGCTCAATCGGTACTATCAAAGATGACTTCACTCGTTTATATTTGCTTTATTGAATATTGTAGCATTTTAAAATGGTAGTTATCAAATAATATTTATAAAATATATGACAAAAGTATTAGAGATAAGAACTAGCAACCTAAGCGTTGGTCTTTAGGACAGATCTTCGAAGAAATGAACCCAATAATTTTCGTTTTTAATCACAAATACTACTGTTTTAATTTTTTTTTAAATAATTTAATCTGAATTTAATCTGTGAAGAATTATGGTTTTATTTTAATTTTAAATTCATTATCGTACGTCAGTTGTATAAAATATTGAGCTTAACTATACAAATGTTAGATAATTTAATCCAAAATATTTAAAAGCAGCTTTGAATGTGCAATTATCGATATTATACAGAACCTATGTTACAAATTTAATCAGACCCGAGAAGGTCTTGCACATCTCCCTATTTCTATGTTCTATTCTTTAAGCAGTTCTCTCTTAGCCGCTTGGCTGACTGCTGAGCCACGCTCCATCTGTGTCAGAATTTAGTTTTGAGTGAGTGGAGCACTTGGACTCTCCTTGGTTGGCTGCTCGCTTTGTTTTGGTTTTATTGTTCGGAGCGTGCAATTTTTGATGCATTACTTTCAGCTTAACACGTTGATTGTGAAGCATGGAGGGCGCTAGACACTCACACATGCAAATGACGGCGCATATATGCACGGGGGGAACACCCGCGGTGGCCTGTGCCATGGCAAAATGTTGCTTATGAATTATTATGAGCCTCGCACGCATTTTGCAACATTAAATGGCACTAAATTTGTTGTTGTCTGTGTGCGAGCGCGTCCGTCTATTTGCAAATTGCCAACGCCAAAAACTTTCACAACGCGCACTCTTTCAGCCCCCTGCGGGTCCCCAATGGCTGTCTAAAAATGATAGCCCATTCGGCTCCCACTGGCCATATGCTGCCGCTGTTGGCCATTTATGAGTGATTTGGTGGCTGGTTTTGGCCATGGCCCCTCCCCCACCCGTCTTGTGGCTTTAGTTTGTGGCAACCACGGCGCTCCAATTTCGCATCGGCAAACTTATTTGCAAGTGCATAATTCATTGTTTCGCCCACATTATTTTGCTTGTCATAAGTTGAAAAGCTTCTGCTGCTGCAACCAAAATTTGCTGCAAGGCATATAAAATTAGTTCTGTTTGCCTGACTTTAGTCAGTCGCAACTTTGTCAACAACGCAAGCGCAGTGGAAATGCAATTTTCTTGTGAATTTTTAATTAAATTTGTGCCCTGCAACGAAACGAAGACTACTTTGGTAAACTGATATGTCGCTACCTGTTTATGGCAACTGTAATGTCACATTTTTTCAGCTACTTAAAACTTGCCTAACAAGCTTATTGAATAGAGCCAAGTTTGCACTCCGAATAAATGTGTTACGCTCCGAAATAGAAGAGTAAATGGAAAATTGCAGAAACTGTTGACAAAATGGCAGCTTACCTTCTTCTGCCCAACTGCCTCAGGCTGCTACAGTTGTTTACATATTCAAGAGTTTTCCCATTTCCCATTTCTCGGTGCATCCTAGGGCAACAATGCAATCCACTCAATTATCTGCAATGTTCACTATCTTAGTGCGCTATGGGGTATTGACAGGGGAATTCTATGTATTCCGAGAAATAATAGCATCAATCGCAGGCACACACAAGCAGACAGAACGTATAAAATAAACACAGAAGACAGCTGACTGTCTGAAGTGTTTCTTTGCTTTCTTTCTCATTTTAATAATATAAATAAACTTTAAACTCAAGGCGACTGTTATATACCCTAAACCAATTTGGTTTGAAAAAAAAAAATTAATTATTTATTTTAATAAAATGGAAACCTATAATTTATACTATATAAGTTATTTTGAGAATTTAATGTATTAAATTTATATTTTTATTCAAAAGAATATCGTGACCTTATCTATGTTTTTCACAAAGCGAGTGTAGTGTATAACAAAACTTGGCTCAGTCGTAAGATTTTAAATTGCTTTTCAGTCTTCAATTAAATCGATTAATTTAAGAACAACAAAACTTCTTACGAATGGCAGCAATAGTTTCGGTCTCGTAATTAGTTTCCAGTAACAATTGGGCAAAAGTTTCATTCGATTTTTGGGCGTTTAAAATGTTTTTGCTTTCATTGTTACGCTTGCGTTCACTAGAGCCAATATGCTTTCAGTGTTCTGTTTTCTTTAACATTGCTGTTTCTCAATTTCATTGTCAGTTTTCGCTTAGCTATGTACAAATTTTCCAAAGTATTTGAAATGAAAACTGAATTCGCATTTTAATTACAGTTGAGCCGATATACCAAAAAGAAACTGAAAATTGTTTTTCAAGTGTATTTATTATGTTTTAATGATATTCAAATTTATGACACTATTTTTAATTAAATTTGGCAAATGATGTCGGTATTTTTAAAAAAAATTATATTAAATTAAAATGCCAATTAAATCATTATTTAAATATTAATGTCCTTAATACCAGTTAATAACTACATCAGAATTCAATTCAAATATCTTAATATACATATATAATTTTTGGTAATCATTCCAGTTAGTTTCACAAAATTTCCATCTCTCGGCTCTGCCTGAAAGCTTTTATAAATGATAAACATTTTCAATATTTGCATAGGTATTGTGAGTATTATCGTCCATTTCAACGACACATCCTTAAATCGCTTATGTTGTGGAGGCCGAGTGTAAAAAACTCTTTTAGCAACAAAACAAATGTTTGTTTTAAGCTCTTTTTTTACAAAACAGATTTGTTTATTCATATATTTAAACGGTTTTTATGCATTTATTTTACTTTAGTTTTTAAAGTTAACAAAAACGTCTGTGTATTTTTACATGTTGATCCCTTAAGCGCTTTGGCTGATTTTGTTGATTTTTATAAATGGTTTGCCATGATTGTTTTATATTGCCATAAAGAATTAATAGCAATTTTTCATTGTTATTGCAAGTATTTGGCATGTGATTTCAGCTTTCAGCTTTAAGCGCAATGCAAACTTATTTGCGCTTCGCGCCTTGGCATATGGTAGACAATATGTGCCATAAATGCTTGATCTATTGACTGTTTTTCCCTTTTTCGCTGTTTGGCAATAAGCCAAAATGGGCGCTAGTGCGGCATTTGTTGTTGTTGTTGTTGCTGATAGGGCAAATAAATTAAATGCAGTTGACATTGTTATAGCGGCTTTGTTGTTGCTGTTGTTGTGTAACAAATGACATTGTGGCAATTTGTATAAGCTAATCACACCAGAGACAAGCGACAAACATACTCTCACACACACACACACACACACACACACACACACACACACTTAACATGCTCATACACATGCATAAACACGTTTCGATAAGGCCATAATTAAAGTCTTTCATGCGCATTGCCAATACAATTAAGCGCATTAAATACGCGTTTGTGTGAGTGTATGTGTGTGAGTGTGTGTGTGTGAGTGCATGTTTATGTGTAGAGGTTAAATGCCGAGTTTTAAATGGCTTACGTTGATCACATTTCGATTGGGCAGATGTTCAATGAGAGCGTTTCGAATGACCCACAAAGTGCCACCTCGGCCTATGCCCGTTAATGCAGCTAATTTCCCATTTTCCTACACCACAGAATGTGAAGTGCAGCGCGATGGCCTATTCCCATTTCCCGCTCTCCATCACGCAGCAAATTTTGCGACCATTTTCACTGTTAATCTGTTGGGGCACTTGCAAATTTATGGCAATCGCAATTGCTTTGATATACTGCCAATGTATGTATGCCAAATGCCAAATGCCCAGGGCACCGACAAATTGCCTAGACACAGCATCTGAAATCCATTCGAAAATGTTGGAGCATGGCTGGAAACTGTACAGAGCACACTCCACACATTCTACGGCCTTCAACTCAATCAAGGGCATCTGACCTCTTACTATGTACACATATGACAGCTGAGGCAAACGAAAAATCCAAATTTCATTTGCCTACAAAATTTTTAATTTAAAATCTTGTGTCATAAAGTGCAGTGAACGTTTGGATACGCTTTCTCGCACAGAAGTTAGAGAATAAAATAAAAATAAAATGAACATAAAATCAATTGGCCTATATTCAATAAATACTTATATTAAATAATACCTATAATATTAAATAAATACTTACTATATTAAATACTAATAATAACCATAACTAACAGCATTCAAAAAGTAAAGTAAAATTCGATAGTAATGATATTATTTTTTATTATTTTGTTGTATCAATATGAATTAAAAACAAATATTAACAGCAATTTTAATTTTCACTCAAATCGTAAATTAAACATTCACTAAATTGAAATAGCCTTTGGTAGTAGAGTATCACAAACGAACGCTTTTAATCAAGCATCTAATTAAAATGCTTATGAGATAAAAAGCAAAGCATGGCCAAAACACACACACACGCACACATTTCAATTTACTCAAATGGCAAAAACATTTGAACAACAAATGTGGCCCGAAACAAGCAACAAAAAATGGGAGCAGGAAAAACCGAATGGAGAAATGGACAGTAGGAATGGAAATGGCATATGTAAAATATATAAAAAGGCAACAGTTTTTTTTTTTTTTTTTTGTGGCCAAACTTGTTTTGGGTATATATTTTATCGCGTATTTAACAGTTAAAAGAAAAAGAAATTAAATGTTGCTGAACTACACATTAAAGATTATCTTACCAAGTGCTGTTTAGAATAAGCCTTAAAGTGAAACATTAACAATTATTAACAATTAAGATGAGAAAACATTTAAAAACTTTTCCATAAATTGACGAGAAATATGATAATTTAAATGTGGGTGTTTGCGTCTGTGTCTGTGGCTGTATCTGTTGTTTTTGTTGACATTGGCAAACAAGATAGAACAACAATAACCACACGAGAAAATCTTGCACCAATGTCAACAAGAAATCAAGCAAAATACTACTGCTCCTATGCATGAAAGTACAACATATACCCCGCAAACAACAAAGCAAGAAACAAAATCAGTTGTTACTATATATGTATATATTTAGAATGGTGTGTACATATGGCCAGCAAGAGTGGGTGTTAGGGTCAGTGCTGCCAAGTTTTTCTTGAAAAATAAAAATGGGTTTTAGGAGGAATGGCATGAAAATAAACCTAAATAAATTTCTAAAAAAAAACCAACTGAAATCCGCATGTTATTTCTAAGTTTATAGGACATTGTATAATATATTATTTATATTATTATTATAATATTTAATTGTTAAATGGCGACAAAAATATAGAATGCCAATGCAAATCAAAAGGTGAGAACTCGCGCTAGGCGCAGTTTAACAACTTTCTAGCAAATGCTTTGTAAAAACAGTCAGAGTTGACGGGAAAAAAGCGTCTGCGGCAACTCTAACTTAGGATGAAGAGTCATGGATGGGAAAATGAAAGTAAAACGAAAAATCTTGGAACACACTACAAACTTACTTGACCCGAAACTAGAAGAACAAATAACAACAGCAGCAGCAGCGGTCAAGCTAGAAGCTGGCATATAAAAGAACTTTCAAAGTGAATAACAGAGACTAGGGAGGGAGATGGAGACGAGAGATGGCAGTGAAAGCGAGAGAGAGAAAGACGAGTGGGTGGGGGGGAAGGTTATTCATATTTTATGCGCATAGCGGCACATGTTTAAATTAACATAAAACGAAATTGAGCCGCTCAGCCCTCAGCTCTCAGCCTGGGCGTTGCTTTACGTTGACATTAGGCAGCATAAAATTCACACTCGCACACACAGACACACACACAAACACAGACAGGGGCTTACACACACATGCACATATACGCATATCAAACATTCAAATAGACTCAAAAATTCAGCAAAAAGCTGAATGCTATATGTGTGTGACTGAGGAATGGATGAATAGAGCGAGAGAGAGAAAGAGCGACAGAGAAAGCAGAGGCTGTGTGGGCAGAGCCTCGCAGATTGCCCCATTTGCCAGGCCAAAAAGGATTTTTACGCGGCCTTTTTACATATTTTGGGTCAGGCACATAACTGTGCATGGCATAATAATGATGCGTGCCCAGTTTTAGTGGGTGTGGCAGCTCTTGAACATCACCAAAAGCAGAAATAAAATCAACCAAAGCGACCACAGCACAGCCGGTCAAAAGTCCCCTCAAAAAAACATATATATATATATTACAAGTTCAAAGTCAAAACTGATACAGCAATAAAGCGAAATCCAAAGGAAATCCTTTGGCAGTGATTACTATTGATATACTATATTTTCCATATCAAATAAACTGCAAAAATTATAAGTGCTAAACATCTGTAACAGAACAATCTGGCAATGTGCAATTAAATTAAAAATATATATTCAATATTTGCGTTGACTGTTAAATTATTTTATGTAACTATTAAATGTAGATGAATTTGAAACCTTATGCTATTTATAGCATTTAAAAAAATAATTAGTATACATATATAAATTTTTGTATATACTATAGATCAAAGGGATAAAATTAGCGTTTTTAACTTTTGTGGGGAAGATATCCAGCTAATAATGTGAATTGAATATTATTGGAACAAATAATATTAATATTAAATTCAGAACTAAAGCAGCAAACTCAGCTTGAATTCAGTCAGTTAAGAACCAACATCGAAATTGTAAAGGCACAATCACTATTTTATTATTTAACAATTTTTGTAAAAATCATTGTCATAAAAATATGCTGAAATATTTATTTTCTCTCCAATTTAAGCTTTGCTTGAAATAAGCTGAAGCTTTAAAAAGTTTCCACTTACATCATGGGACTAGAATTATCCAAAATAAAATCATTTATCACAACTTCTAATGTTAATAGTTCAGCTTTGTGTTTTGTATGATTAACAAGTAATACTTAATATGCTAAATATAATCAGAATCACAATTGTTATAAAAGCATATTTTATATTACGCTCATTTTTAAAATTCAATTTTTCTTAAGTTACTGTTTTCGCTTTATTCCATTTGATTCCGGATTAATATAGTACATACATATTTATTTCTGCTGCCTGAATAGCTGGGGCAAGTTTTAAATAAGTAAATATATGTGTCTTTCGGAATTTATCTTTTGATTAGACGCGCTTGAACGACGACCGAATTGTGTGCCCGGCAATTTCCTGAATGTGGCCTGGGGACGAGGCAAAAAGGACACAGCACCACAAATTTTTGTCCTGCCGCCTTTTTTGCCCCAATAATGAGCACAAATTTTTGTCGATAATTCGTTTTTTTTTTTTTGCTCCATTTTTTTATTTCAAAGATTTTGTGCTGAGACTACAATTTTGTGACTGCGCTTCACTGAACAGTCCCACTCATCTGTAATTCACTTTAACTGTCTACTCGCTACATATACATGGTATATATATATAGTATATTTATTATGAATCGCAGGAAAAATGAAATGCCAGCTCATTGGATTACCGCTGTGACTTTGATTTGCTTTAAGCAGACCTCGGAAAAAGGTTGCCAAATCGCTTCAAGAGCGAGTTGTACTGAAGCAATGGAGATATAGAAAAGCACAGAGTTGATGAGAAACGAAAAAAGCCATAAATGTTAATTGCATGCCACACAACATACCCAGACTTAGTCTGGCTGAGCGACCAACCAATCGCCCTCAGGCTGACAGCTGTGCAGAATGAGTTTGACAATTATGTGGCTCACACACACACAGAAAGACACTCACTCACACACACTTAGGCGTACCACACATACATGACAATAACTGCCCCGAAGCCAAGGTCGCAAAAATTTTTGGGTATCAAATTCATTAGAGCCGCTTCAAAGTGCCAAAGTGCAGAATATGTTCAGCTCCAGCTGCTTCTGCTTCTTTTCCTTCCCATTCCCGATACCCTACCTTTTTGACTTGCCCCACCCCCCTGCGCTGACCCACTGTCTATTGCTGCTGCTGCTCCTTGCATGCAAAGCGATGTTTTAATATGAAATTAGTTGAGTCCTTTGGTTTTTGGCTTCGATGCGTGCTGACTCTTGACTCTTGGCTCTCTTCTTTCGCACTCTTCCACTCTTCTTTCCTCTCTCAATCGGTGTCCAAGGCTCAGTTTGTCTCTGTAGCTCGCAGAGCCAAAGTAAAACAAATACAAATTGCTTGCCATGTACTTATTTGGTCAACAAATGACAGGGCATTCAAACACACACACACACACGCACACACACCATCGCATGCAGAGATATTGGACTTTGAGTGGGATGCCAAGGAAAACATATAGCCAACATTAACACAACATTGCGACTGTTGACTTACGCAACAAGAAACAGTTACAATAGCCAGACAGTCCAACACAATTACTCCAATAAAAGTGGGCAAAATAGCAAAAACTATGCCGCAGACCGGCTATAGAAACTCCACTTTCGCCACTCAAGACAAAGTGCAAATAATGCACACGCTATTGGCTTTCTAGTGGAGTTTTAGATCTTACTCTAAGAAATCTATGTATTACTTGGGAGCTGACCAAAGCAAATTTATATTTAGCAAATTAATGGCTCTTTATTAATAAATATAAGCAACAATATAACTTAACAATAGTAAAGTTTAAGTATAATAAAATAGGCATAAACGGAGATAATACATTTTTAAAACGTTTCTAAAAGCTAAAGGAAACAAAGTGTATATTTTCTTGATCAGAACAAAGATCAGGGATTATATTCGCCAATCCGTGTGTCAAGACTGTCTCTTGATCGGTCTGTATGAATACCTAGATTTTGAATATTGTAAAGGGTATTGTAAAAGTAATGAGTTCTCCTAGTAAGATGGTGAACTTTATTGTAGATTTTTATATCTCTCTTCATTCCACATCCTCATCCTATGACAAAAATACAAATAAAAGCTAACTAAAAAACAACAATATTTTTTAGAGTTTTAAAGCTTTTGGCCTATTAATGTTATTATGAATGGTACATTGAATATCGAACCGTTAAGTCTGCTAAATCAAGCATAATACAACGATTCTATTTCATTTTAAGAATGGAATATTATTAAAGCATAACATTGATTATAAACAGATCATGTCAAGAAATCGAATAGAATTTCTACACAAAACAATTGTATTAAAATTGTTGTCATAATAATATTTCGAATTGATTTGTACCAAGTTTAATAGTATTCACATGCGTAACAATCCGTTATTCTGGTTCTTGAAGTAATTGCCACCGAAATAAAAGCGTTACTTTACGCTTATTTGGCGTGTCGAAATTCGTTTTTCGAGTTATACAATTTGTTAAAACTAAATTCTACAAAATACAATATTTTTCTCTATTTGCTTATAGATAAGAAATAAGGGTAACACACAGAAGGAGGCGTGGCAGACCTCTCAATGTATTCATAATAAGTATGACGGGCTTACTCGATGTAGCAATGTCCGTCTGTTTGTCTGACTATTAACAATAAGATCTCGAAAACTATAAGAGCTATACACCATTTTTGATATTTACGTCTCAGCAGTTACATTAATTGAGCTACAGACTTGTAATTTGGCTTATATTTAGAGACTATTGACTCTTTTGCTTATCAGTCCGATCTTGTTTACCACCAAAACACAATCGAAGAAGCCAATCAGATATGAATACCAACAAAAATAAAACAATTACAGGTCCAACCACTAATACCGCCATGGTGTCTATGCTGTGAAGCTGGAAATAGTTCAAATCTCGAGAAGCAGCTCGCATATGGGGTGCTCCTTTGTGACGTATAACATACTCTGTCCACCAAACTGCACGATCCAGGCCCGATTCAGGTTGATCTCGATAGATCTCGGAAATACGTGCAGCTGCCTGAGCATAGCTCGGCGTGTTCAGCAGATTGTTAATCGTCAGCTTCAGTTCCGAGTGCTCCAATTGATTAAGATCCAATCCCAATCCAAATCCCATATATTTAGCTCGATTAATATTTAGGAACTGATCAAAGATCATTGGCAAACCAAGCACCGGCTTTCCGTAGTAAATGCTTTCAATAATGCTCAAGAGTCCACCGTGTGTAATAAACAGTTTTACATTTGGGTGCGCTAGGATATCAGATTGTGGGAACCATTTACTAATTAGGACATTTTCCGGTTTATTGGGCAGCCAAGCATCGTCAAACTTCCAAAGCACACGTTGCTTGAGTCCACCGAAGACTTTGAGCAGAGTTTCTCCAGTTTTCAACGGCATCTCATGGCTTTGGATAATAGAACCCAGTGAGAAATAGATTACGCCCTGTGGGGCTGATTCAATAAATTCCTTGATTTCCGCAGGTAGAGGTTGTGGCTCATTGTTCAAGTGCATTCCACCGACTTCAATCATATTCGGCAAATTCGGACGGGCAAAACTCAGAGAAAAATGTTGTCCCAGCAACATAAAGGAGAAGCTATCCTGTACTTCCTTTAGCGATTTCTTGGCATTAGGAAAGTATTTGGAATACTGGGCTTCCATCAGAGGCTTGTGTTGTAAATATGCTACTGCTCTGTACAGCCAATATTCCCACTGATTCTGAAGACGCTCATAGAACGTCATCTTATGGAGGCGGGGTGTGTTCATCATTGAATTGTAGGACAATGGGGATATATTGCCCATATGCTCATCAATTATATAATCGGTTCCGAAGCTAGAGAAACCCATGAGCGATGCATTGAAGTGCTGTGCCAAGCCATACAAAGCATCGGTTCGCAGCATCTCGACAAGGACCAAATCAAAATTTTCTCTTGAGTTTAGCAGTTCTTGCACAGCCTTTTCTTCCAGCATGTACTCCTGAGCCTTGGAAAGCATCCAACAGTAACGCTTCATCATTTCCCAATGACTGGTGGTTTTCCTGCTGTTTACCAGTGCTGCAGAGAATAAAGCAATCATTAACATACCATATTCAATATTAAAATGGATTTCATTACTATCTTGATAATCGTTCATCTTGGGAGCTGTTATAAATCGAATATTTTCGACGGGTTTATTCTCAAAGGTGTTGATTACGGTCAGTTGATGGCCACGAGCAGCTAATGCCTTAATGTATGATTCCATAAAGATGTATTGTGACCTCCCCGGGAAGGGGAATACGATCAATATCTTGGCTCCCATCGATTGCGGAACTTGATAAACAAAACACGCCAAGGTCAGAAATAACAACACGTAGAACTTCATTTGATATTTCGCTTGTAACTTGTTTGTAAACCGACTGCGTACTCAGCTGTAAGTATTATGCTTTTATAGTGGAGCGCTCTCTCAAGGCGATCTCAAGCTTTTGCTTATAGAACGAGCTTTTTCGATTCGATTGTTCAAAAACTAACGGAACTGAAAAATTCGACATTGAATTTTGAATTTTTTACTGAGCTCTGCTTGTTGAAAGTGCGAAATACTACAAGTTTTCATTTTATTCATAATAATTCCAAGTTTTTTTCTTTGATATATAAAATGATTTATTTTACTGTTATTATACATACAAATTTATATGTATAATTACGAATAATATAAATCAATTTAAACATAATTATGTTGATCGCCATATAATATGTTAAAAATAGTTTATATAATGATTTGCTTATTTAAATTTTTCATTATTCCCTGAAAAGTTTATAAGTTTATATTTATAAGCTACATTGTTCGGTTACGACTAAACTAAAAACTAGCACGTAACAATAGTTGTATTTTTTTATAGATTTTTGAGTCTTAAAGGTTTGCGCCAGTTGAAAGTAGCAAACTTGCTTTATATTTCTACTCTCAATCGACATAATTGTAACGAAGTTTCTCATACACACACACACACACACACACACACACACCTATTTACTTATATACACATACCACATGTCAAATGCCAGGCAGCTGAAGTTTTTCAACTGTCAATTAAAAGCGAAACTAATTAAACTTTGCAAAAGATCCGAGACGTGTAATTAATCGACACAAAGAGTGAGACCAAGATACCAATTGTAAGCGAAAGAGAGGCGACGAAAGAGAAAGAAAGAGAGAGAGAGAAAGAGAGAAAGAGAGCAAAAATAGCTTTCACTCATTCTTTAAGTTTAATTAAACTTTTGTATAAACAAAAACACATATACAAAGCTCTGGCGCTGGCGTTGACGATGACAATTATTAATCAATTTCTGATTGAATTATTGTAAATTAAAACATGAAAGCGCATTTCAAGCCAGGGCCCTGGCTCACAACAACCGTTTGCACCTACAAACAGGATTTGTGTGTGTGTGTGTGTGTGTGTGTGTGAGTGTCAAATTCGTTAACTTATTTCGTGGTGTTTAGCTGTGGCAAAGCCAATCGCATTGTCATCGTCAAATCAACTTGGTGGGCGAGGGAAAAGAGGTGAAGCAATGACGCCGCATCATCATCAGTAAATGACAAAAGCACTAAAAACAATATGGCGTCACTTCCGGTACGCATTAGCGACCAACACATAGTATGCTATTGTTTTGGGCTTTGGCTTTGCCTTTGTACTATGGGGTAGAATTTAAAAATGGGTGAAATATTTGCTTAAGGCTGATTTATATTCCCGGTATAAATACAATAATTTCACTAAATTATATTTAAATTTTATTTAATTTATTTTTTATGCCAAATAAAAATAAAATCATAAATTAACAATCTTTCGCTGCTTTTTCAAGCTTTGCCGTAATTTTTTCTTATTTTAATTTTCTTTATTTAATAAAAATATTGTAAAATATTGTTCATAACATAGTTTACTAAAATTAATATATTAAGTAATTATTTTATTTATTTATTCCACTGTGCATTGCAATCTCATGCTGTTGTTCCGTCTGTTGTTGTTTTAGTTGTTGTTTGCGGCAACTTAACGTGTCATTGTCATTGTGGGCAACAATAGTGTCTATGTGGTTGGTGTTGTTGTTGTTGATGCTGTTGTTAATTCCCGATGTTGCTCTGGGTTTGGCAATGAGGTAGTGAGGCATTGAGCCATTGAGGCATTGAGGCAGTTAGGCATCATCATCATTAACAGAAGAGACGTAGGCGTTGGATTTGGATTTGGATTTGGCTTCGGTTTCGGCTACAAAACGAGTTGATCGATGTACTTACACCTTGCAGTCATATAAACATTAATTTAAAATTCGCATCGTTTGGCGGGCGGGCAAAGGGCCGCAAATTAGATTAATGACCTGGGCGTTAGCTTAGGAGTTCTAGAATCGATAAAACTGAATGCTCATTATGCGGCGCACGCGTTCGATTTGATGCTTATTTAGTTGTTTGTCTGCCACTGATTCGCTCCTTTTTTCTGGGTTTCATTTTGCTTTTTTGCTTTTCCCCTGGTCACTTTACTCTATCTCTCTTTGTCACTCTTTCCTCTCTCTCTCTTCGCTGTCTCTGTCTTGGCTCACCGCAATAATTGGAAAAGTTTTCATTTGAACGCCATCAACGACACCAACAAGAACAATGGGGCGTGTTACTACAACTGCAACAACAAGAACAACAAATTGCGGCTGGCAACAACAGCACGAAGAGAGCATTGGCATCACTGCCATGCCTGGCGAAAAGTCATCAAAAGGCTACTAAAGGTTGACGCAGCCCGTCCTGGCCATCCTGGCCATTCTGTTCGGGTAAACTTTTTGCGGCGGTCGCATGCGCATGCATTTGGCACGCAATGGACCACGAAAGCGAAACGAAAACACTTTGCAGCTTGGCCCAAAAGACGTGCAGTGTCAGGCAAGATAGCCAGTGCGATGCAGCTGCCTTTCTGCCTCTTTCATTGTAGGGTATTGGACAGCGGGTGTCTCGGCCATCTGAGCAATAGCTAGCAGGCAATAGTAAACATTTAAAAACACAGATACAACTAATTCGAAGAGCCAAATTTAAAAGAAAAGTCAATCAAACATGATTATATACTACATCTCTTATCGATAGATAGATAGATAGATAGATAAGATAAGAAATGTCTTCAATATAGAATAGAGAAAAACCTAAAAAAAAAAATACCTAAGAAATAATAAACATAACAATAAAGCTCTAAGAACTTATCTATACCTATTATGTTTTATATTCTTATCCAAATCTACTTAAAGATATGTCAAGCATCGATTAAATATTTCCTAAAGCATAGAATGGTGCCAATTTCACTTCAGCAATAATATATTTAAATGGATTAAGTGCTGATTAACGAGGCCGCCTTACTTCCTGCAACTTAATCCTTTCGTCTACTGCATGCTGCAGAGCATAGGACAGTCATGTATACTTTATATGCTGGCCAGTGCTGAGGCATGCAGTTTGCCTACAATGATTTAAGTTTTCATTATCGGGCAAAGTCCGAGCACTTTACAGCCCTCCCATCCAGCCAGCCAGCTAGCCAGCCTCCTCTCCACATACAAGCTCAACTGCTGCTGTGCTTCTGCCTGTGTGCAGTTAAATGTGAAAAGTTCCATTTCAACTGGATTACATCGTTTATCCTAGCCAACAGCTAGAGGCACGCACATTCACACACATTCGCACTCGCACTCACACAGACAGACAACGATAATGAAACGGCCTGGATAAAACCCTTTCGATCGCTGACAACGCCATCAAGAGCGCAGCAAATGCATTTTCGACGCGCTTCAAATGCGACGCCACCAACCGAGCGACGTTCGACCAAGAAAAACCATGGAAAATGTTTGCACATTGGCAACTCTTACTTGGCTGTGGGTATTCAGGACCCTAGACCCGATACTGGGCACTTGGTACTTGATATTTGGTATTTGGTATTTGGTTTACGGCATTCATTACGTGTCGTTTTTTTTTTGACCCTGTACTTTAAAAAAGTATAAAAGGGTAGTGCAAATCAGAAATGTGTACAATAGCCAGAAGGAGGCTTTGTATACCTAAACAATTATAAATATTCTTGATCAGGACGTCGAGCTGAGTGGATAAAACCATGTCCGCCTTTTTGTATGGTATCCGTTTGAACAAGTAGATCTCTTAAACGTTAAGAGGTAAAGACGCCATTTTTGGTATAAGGGTTCTCTAATGCAGCAAGTTTGTTTCACTTTTCAGATATCATCCCACCCTTTCCATTCTAACCACAAAAAAACTAATGCAGCCACAATTTTATATATACCGACTTGCTATTCGTTAAGTACGTAGAGCAATAAAAGAGAAAATTCTTTAATTTGGTGTTATTTAAGCTAAATGTATGTATTTACAAGTACCATCGAATTTCCATTAATCGTCCTTCGTAAATAGAAAATACTTAAACGAAATTCGTCCCGCTAAATTGTAAAATATGTGATCCCTTGACATTTCGAACTATCGAGAATCGACTGATTGTCAACCAATTCGTCATAATATTAAGGAATGTCAAATTATGAATTTGTATTGAAAATCAATTAGTTTCCCTGCACTAGATTTTAGTATATAACCAATGTTTTGCAGTGTTTTGTTTAATCAAAATGAAGTACTTCTCAATTGCACTACTTGCCGTCATTTGCGTTGCCTCAGGCAGACAGGGACTGCCCCAGGATTGGGGTGCACCTGGACTTCTTCAGGATTAAACATTACCATGTCTTGAATAGAACATGTGTGCACTATGTTGCTGCGAAATAAATAAATAAATGCAACAGAAACAATGTGCAGTTTCTCTTACTGTCGGTTATGTTCTACTGATCTGCTCCATCTTTACTGGTTCTTTTCTGTCGGTCCCAACGTTTGCTTGACTTTCTGTGGCATTTGTTATAGCAAATGCTAATGAAAAGTTGCCCGGTTGCCAGATCTCATAGCCCGCTTTCAGCTGGTAGTTTGGCAGTTGCCAGGCTGCGGCTCATTGTCATCGTTGTCAGTGCATGACCTAAAGACCAAAAAGGAAAAGTTTTTCGACATTTTTGTAGCCGCATGCATTTCAACCATTTGCTGGACCTTTCCATCCAATGCTACTGTTTCAAAGCTAATTTTACCTAAATGCTAGTCCCAAAATGCTTCCAACAGCATCAATTTCTGATTGGCAGCAGCAAGTATAGCAAGCAGCTTTTGATTGTCAGCGCAGCTTAAAAAATTTAAGTTTCTTAAATTTTTATGCCACGTGTTTCTAATTTTGACAAGGTAAAACCAACTGTGGTATGCGAAACAATTGATTTCAAACGCCAGCACTATTCAAAGACTTGTTTTGCACAATAATAATTATTAAACATTTATCATAGATTAGTTTAAATTAGATTGGCTTAAAAACACTGGATAAGATTATATTTAAATGAATGTAAATAGTATGTGGTTTTTAGGCCGGTCCCTGTTATTGTACTAATCCAAACATTCTAATAAACAAATTTCAAATATTGAAAAAGACAAGATTTAAAAACAAACTCAGAACTTTATAAGAGACGTAGCTTATATAATTTTCTAAACAGGAAGAATAATACAAACATCAATTTCGATATAGTCATGTACTTTATAAGGCCTGCTGGATTTGTAGCTCTTTTTTAACTACATCGTCTACAATAATGAAGTTTTATTGAGTTTCTGTATAAATTTCAGTTTGTTATTTTAATCAGTTCACATCGACAACGTTTTAATGCCAGTTTGTAAGCTTAAGGCTTTTAGCTTTATTGTGTTTTATTTCATTTGCAAGTTATATGTGCTCTATTTGCAGTGGCCAGCCACAGCATATTTCGGCTGGGCTGTTTGGAATAATAACCTCGGAACTCCTGCTTACAACTTATATAGCCGGTGCTGCACGAGCAGAGAACTCTGCAGTGGCATTCATGTCGTTACAGCGTGTTCATGGTGAACATTTTGAGGCAATAAAGCAGCTCAACTCCTGAACTCTGGGGATAGATGTTGGTGTTGCTGCTGCAGATTTGCTTATGCAACTGCAACTGCAACGGCAACGGCAATGGCAAACGGCAATGGCAATGGCAATGCTTGTGCAATTTAGTTGAATTACCAACTGAAACAATGGCGACTGTTAATTGGTTTCCTTTGTCCTCCGACCAGCACGAGCACGGGTTGCAGCAGGCGAGCCTTATCCCATGGCTGGCGATGTTGCTATTACATTCACTGCAGTTTTGCAAATGGCAATGAGTGGGCCAGGAGAGGAGTGGACAGAGAGTTGCCTTGGAGCCATAACAGCGGCAATGGCTGGCGCTGTTTGCCAATTGCTGGAAGAATTTGAAATTGTCTTGCGCAAATTTATTAAACAAACAAAGCAAAGAGCTGAAGCCAAAGCCAAAGCCAAGACTTAAATGCAGTCAAAGATTGTGGGCTAGACTCGATGCAGCACCAAGAGCTACAGCCACAGCAACTCTAATTTGCATACTGCTGGTGAACGAACTATGGACATCAAAGCTGACAGCCCAAAGCAAGCCCACTGCTAATGAATGGCAGTCCAGACAAGTTCAAAACTAAACAGAAGCAAAACATTCTTAGACCAACTCTCAGTACTGTTTTTTCCTTAGCACTCTCTTGGCGTCTCGCTTTCTCTATTATCTCTATGACGGCGCATAACTAAATGGGCAATCAGTGAATCTGCAGCTGACAAATGAATGCCTTACCTCGCCCCACGGCCTTTTTCTTTGCCACTTTCAAGCACATTCAAGTAGCACCTTGTGGCATGGCATGTTAATCTGCATAATCCAGCAGATTCCACAGTTTCATTCCAGATCGGTTAGTCCTCAAGTGGAGGCGGGATAATACTTACAGTTAGCGTAACACTCAATCATAAAATTAATTCTGTTTTTTTAAATAAATATCAAGGCATGAAAATTATGAATTTGTATAGAAAATCAATTCGATTCTCTGCAGTAGATTGTAGTATATAACCAATGTTTTTTAGTGTTTTGTTTAATCAAAATGAAGTACTTCTCCATTGCACTACTTGCCGTCATTTGCGTTGCGTCAATAGATTTCAAGGGTTTCAATGCCCCGGGACTTCTTCAGGATTGAACATTAACTCTTATATAACATGTTTTAGATATAACATGTGTGCACTATGTTGCTCCAAAATAAATAAATATATCAACTTATAGTATGATCTTGAGTATACTTAATTCTTTTTCAATCCAACAGATTCCACAGTTCCATTCCAGATCGGTTAGTCTTCAAGTGGAGGAAGGATAATAGTCAAACATAACACTCTATCATTAAATTAATTCTGTTTTGTTAAATAAAATATATAAAAAATGTTAAACATTGTATAGTTAGACCCTGCACTTTAAAAAATTAATATTCTATTATCTATCTCGCATTTCTAGTTTCTACAAGTAAGGTAATACTGGCAGTAGATAAAAAAAAAGATATTTTGTAGCAAGTTTTTTGTATTTGTGTTCACTTCGGTGTTCTGCTTGTACTATTCACTTAATCCAAAACTCTTGCCGATATTTGTATACCTTTAAAGTCCATATGTTGGTTTGCTTTTCATCTTAAGTGTCTCTTGTTCCCACAATCATTTCATTTTTATTTGGCATTCACTAAATTTATTCAGATTATGCTTCAGAAGGCCATTTGCTGCTCTTTTTCAAATTTCACTCTTCAGAACTTTTGCCTGGAGACATATCAAAAATGCAATTGATTTAAAACTGTTGTTAAATGCAGAAGATGGCAAGTGGCAACAGGCGACCCAAAATCAAGTTGCAATTGTTGAAAAACTTTTTCGCTGAGCTCCTGAAAGAACTATTTGCATATTCTCTGGTAAATGGCATACGACTTCTTCAAACTTTTTTTTTGGCGATAAACCATTTGTTTGAGCCATGGTTATATGTAGTCAAAGGCATAGACATTGGTAGAAGTCAATAAGCGAGTGTTGAGATGCAAAAAGACGTAAGTTTTAATACCCTGCACAATCAGAGTGTGGGTCATTTAGGATGGCTTTAATAAAGGTTAAAGCGCGATCTTTAGCTGGACACTTATAATCGATAAATGCGTTTTTTCGAATTCAAATACTTTAATCGACTTTCAAGCGTTCATCATCGATTGCAGGGTATTGGCTGCCAACCTACTTGAAAGGGGGTCGTTAGGGTTCGTTGCTTTTTTGAAAAATGAACCGAACAGCGCGATGTCGATGTCGACGTCGACGTTGGCATAATTTGTCTGGGAAAGTTTATTGCAGCGCATAAATTGGTTCGACTAGAACGATGTCGAGCTGCGGAGCTAAATGATGGATATTGTGCCATGGAATTGGGGCTTTGCTTGAATGACATTGATGACAGGCTGGCAACATCCGTTCACCCCTCGCCAGCCCCTCGATCCACTTTGAAATGCAGTGCAGACATTGTAAATCAATTATGATTAAAGCTCATTAATGTTGCAAAACACGCGTCCAATACTTAGTACTAAACACAAACTTATTGGCAGGCAAAAGCCACAAACTTGTGCGGAAATTGCTTTGCCGCCATGCTCTCACTCCATCCAACTATTCTATGTGTGTGTGAATGCGGATGTGCGTTTGTGTGTGCATGTGTGTGTGTGGCTACGCCCACGTAATGACAATGATTTGCTTTGCCATCGATTGTAAACGCTTACAGTTCAGTTTGTAATGATGCTCTCGCTGCCAGGGTTGCGTTTGTTTGCAATTTCAATGCGTTGTACTAACGCTCACACACACACACACACACACACACACACACACACACACACACACACACACTCACACATACACACACAAACAATTGAAACTCACGGGGCGTTTATGGATTTGGGGGAATCGAGAGACTGCACAGCGAGACGAAGAAACCCAGGATTTATAATTGAGAGAATAATTAGATGAGTATAGTTTGTGTGAGTATGCATTAGGGTGTATGTGCAAGTGTATGTGTGTGTGTGTGCGCTTAGTGTTATTCGTATGTGTGTGCTAAATGTAATTGGGTTGGACTTAATGAACAGCTAAAGTCTTCGAAGTGGCAAATACATTTTCTTACAACTTCAAAATATCGCAAGTCTTCAATTTCCACTGAACCTCAACACTTGAACAGCCTTAATGCTACCTCAACATTTGCCAAATTTTCGAGCAATAATTAATATAATCAATTAAATTTAATGTATATACTCGTATATACTTATATCACAAATATAATTGTTTAATAGCAAAATACAAGAAAATATCTTTAATTTAGTATTATTAAATGTATTCATTACAAGTACAGTTATGTGGATAATACGTACACTGCTAAGTTAAAAATTCGTTAAAGCGATTCATCTCGCTAAATCGTTAAATATGTGATCCCTTGGCATTTCAAACTATCAAGTTTCGACTGAGTGTTAATCAATTCGTCATATAATACTTAGGGCGTGAAAGTTGTGCATTTTTATAAAAAATCAATTCTATTTTCTGCAATAGATTAAAGTATAAAACCAATGTTTTTTAGTGTTTTGTTTAATCAAAATGAAGTACTTCTCAATTGCACTACTTGCTGTCATTTGCGTTGCCTCGCCCCCCAAATTTTGGTCACATTACGGTGCACCGGGAATTCTTCAGGATTGAACATTAACATGTCTTATTTAGAACATGTGTGCACTATGTTGCTGCAAAATAAACAAATAAATAAACCTATAGTATGATCTTGAGTATATTTAATTTGAATTGAACATAACAGGCTCTGACACGCCTTATTCTGTGTGTTGTTATTACAATAAATTAGTTTTTTCTCCTCTATAAACTTTTCATAAAATGAATTATGGATTTTTACGCATTGGAATGTTTGGAACATGGCAGTTTAAATCAATTTGTCATACTGTTAAGGCATTACAATTATTAATTTGATTTCAACACATTTGTTTTGTATATAACTAATGATTTTTAGTGTTTTGTTTAATCAAAATGAAGTTCTTCTCAATTGTACTGCTTGCCATCATTTGTGTTGCTCGGCCAACACGACTATATCAGGGCTTTAAATGATAGATCTGGCATTTATTCTGGATTAAAAGTTAATCCTCCAAAACATGTTTTAAATAGAACTTGTGTATACTATTTTAAATCAGAATAAATAATAAATAGGCCATATAATGGTCTAGAATCAAGCAGTATTGCAATGCGTTCCATCATTGCATTTAATTGAGTAATTTGATGTGGAAAATCAATTTGCGTTACCATAAGGAGGTGATGTGTATTTAAACAAAGATTTTCGAGGCTTTTTGTATCATTACAATGAAGTTATTTTCGCTAGTACTACTCACCGGCTTTTGCATTGCTCTACCAAGTAGAGGTAATCACATTTGGGCTGTTCCTGCATCTTTTCTAGATTAAATATTAATTCTTAAAAGAATTTTTATATTAATAAATTGAGCAATGCAATAAAATTGATAAATCTTAAACAACAATTAAGAGTAGACTTTTTGCGACTTCAATATATAGTATTAAATTTAAAGCAGTTTACTTAAAAAGATTGCGTTTTTTATAAACGTAGATACGATTTACGGCTGTGAGTAGCGAACTAAGAAAGATTAAAGTAAATAGGAATCAAGGCTTCCGACTGATCCACTGCATCCCTTTTGGCTTGCTTTTAAATAACAGATATTTCAGATTGATATTTCAAAAGAGGGACCATAAAACCCTCGGGCCCGTACGCAATTTTAATATATATACATTAATTTCGTTTATGAATATATTTCGGAATTGTTTGACTGTATGACCTTTAAGTTTATCGATATTAATCAATAAGTTTCTGGAGTGTTGGCATTGGATCACATAATCTTGACAGATTTGCAAGCGTTAAAGCGTTAAAGATGATAATAATAATAAACCTCCGTTTGTAATTCTGATTGGTTGCACTTGGAACCAGTCTTGAATAACGAATGCATATTTGAATGTTAATTAAACTTGTTAAAATCATAATTATTAACTGGCTTCCAGTAAAACTAAAAAACCGACAGATTCAAATTTTTTTCGGAATTCATTGTAGGTGTATGGTGTGTATCCGGTGCGAGTGTCTGGCTTCTTCATTTCCATTGTATTATTTAGCTTGCATTTATTTCTTTTTCAATATTTGTTTTGTGTGCCAAAAAGACAAACTCCATGGCAAATAAAACGCGAAGAGCAGATGAGAGTATACGGTGAAAATCTGTCCTCGTCTCCAACTCCTAAGCTAACTGTGAGGCTGACTTGCTGACTGTCGACAGTAAATGAATATGTTTGCCACATACTCATGACTATATACTATTATGTACATGTATGTATGCCAAATGCGTGTGCATGTGTTGGAATTACTTTGGGTGTGTGTGAGAGTAAGGCCGCTGTGTCTTGCGTTGTATATAAATGCCTACTTATAACGACATTTAATTTCAAGGCACGCGCGCACAGGGCGAACTCAGGCTGAACTGAAGGCTGTTGTGTCTGCAATATTGAATATTGTGGCACACACACACACACACACACACGCACATAAATACACAGTTACAGAGCCATGGCCAAAGGCAGCCACATTTGCACCTATAGACACACACACAAGCACAGACTCTGACAAGTCAGCTTATTTAGTGTCAGCTTCTGCGTCGCATTGTTTGCTCATCGCCTCGCCCACTTTGGCCTGCCATTCCTCTAGCCTCACAGATGGTGAGATGGGGAGAGGGGGAGAGGGGTGATCAAGGGGAGTCAATTTATTTGCAGCACATGCAACACGCTCGCTGGGCAACGGTCGCTAAATTCCAATGCCGTCTTTTCACCTTAATCCTGGCCATAGTCTGCTCGGCTGCTCGGCCGTTCGCTCGCTGCGCATAAATCTCACACGCACCACATAATTATCCAGTCAACAAACGCTAAATAGCCTTCGAATGAATGGGGAATTTGGCCCGGTAGCTGTAGACATAGCTGCCATGGCTGACAGCCAGTACTTAGTGCCTTGGCCGAGCAGCATGTCAAATGGCCGCCACGCCCACAAGCTCATGGAAGGCTAGTTTAGGCATGGCCGAAAATAAGTTTAATAAATTCTACTGCCTAACAAACCAATTACACGGCGATCAATCTTTAAATCTAACGCACTTTAAATTATTATTTGCTGTTTAATGTTGTACGTACGTAATTTAAAACTTTCCATTGTTGACTTCAACTGGATGTTGGTTAAATTTAATAGAGCAGAAAATTGCATAAACGCAATGTGGAAAGTTTTATGCTAGCCAAATGCTTAAAGGCCTGCAGTAAGCGTCAAACAACCGGAGAAACAATTTACAATTTACAAACAACAGTTTAAAAGCCAAGCAGCTGTGAAATGGTAGATACTGCCTGCTAGGCGGATACCCTAACAAAAAGTCGTATTTAAATAATTATTTTAAATATAAATGATGTGGATATTTATATAAATAAATAAACTTTAATTACATAATTATATATTAATTTTTAATAACCACAACTATTATTAACAAAGTGTGTAAGCCAGATTTAATCCTGTACACTTTGGACTATTGTGTGTTCTCCAAGCTTCTGAACCGCAAATTCTATTTATTTTCTTTTTTGTAGTAGTAATTTAAGCAACATTGTAGTACAATTAGTTTGTATGATATTCCGTAATATGCTCGCAGCTATGACCGTCTGTCCGTCTAGATAAAAAACAAAGATTTTTAAAACTGAAAGAGATAAACACTACAAATTTAGTTAACAGCTGTAATGAGTTTTCATTCTTGTTACGACTTTAAAATTTCTTAGTTCACAACGGTCTGACATGTTCTCAATTGAAGAGTAACTATATTATATAATATATAATATATATATAAAGTAGGTATATAATCCCATAACATAATAAATATACAATGAAAACAAAAATTTATAATATTAATAGTATTATCAGACTTGTGCTCAATTCCACTTCTACAAAATTCGATCGAGCGTTAAATTTATGCGTAAATTGAAAATTTAAAACGACAAAAATTAATCAATTCTATGTTGTATATAATATTACATTTTTAGGTAATTAATTAAAAATAATATTATTAAATTTTAGAAAATCTGTTTTTTATTATTTATTTATTATACCCTGTACCCATTGAAAAATGGAAAATACAGGGTTTATTAACTTTGTCAAAATGTATCCGGCTACCCGCTGCATTACTTGTTATGCAGGAGGTATGCTTGGAGAGCCAGCAAGGAGAGCAGATATGCGCTGGCCCGGAGTTTTTGTATAGAGAGCGGTCAATATGTTCTTTATAGGCGTGCAGGCTACCCGCTGCATTACTTGTAATTCAGGAGGTATGCTTGGAGAGCCACCAAGGAGAGCAGCTAAGCGCTGCCTAGCAGCTTACACACAGAGAGTGGTCGATGTGTTCTCTATAGGCAAGCCGGCTACCCGCTGCATTACTTGTAATGCAGGAGGTATGCTTGGAGAGCCAGCAAGGAGAGCGGCTAAGCGCTGCCTAGCAGCTTACACACAAAGAGTGGTCGATGTGTTCTCTATAGGCGAGCCGGCTACCCGCTGCATTACTTGTAATGCAGGAGGTATGCTTGAAGAGCCAGCAAGGAGAGCGGCTAAGCTCTGCCTCGGAGCTTATGCACAGAGAGCTGTCGATATGTTCTTTATAGGCGAGCTGGCTACCCGCTGCATTACTTGTAATGCAGGAGGTTATGCTTGGAGAGCCACCAAGGAGAGCAGCTAAGCGCTGCCTAGCAGCTTACACACAGAGAGCGGTCGATGTGTTCTCTCACCACAGCTGCAGATTAGTGGGTGAGTTTTCTTGGCTCTTTCTCTTTCTTATTTTCGAGAACTGCTGCAGTGCTGCTGATCACAGTGTAGTGTTTGTGGTCACGTGGGTAGGTCGTGTCAAGGGCGCTTCAGTGGAGTGGCGAGTGTGATTATTACAATAAATATTTGTTTATTATAATTTCAAAGCAATTAGTTTGTGGATCTAGAGTGTGACATTGGCAAGAGTTTGATTTGATTTTGTAAATATATAAAATTGTTGATTTAATTTTTTGTTTGGTTTACTATTACTATGTATGTAGTAATTTCTACCATAGTGACATATTATAATTTCATCACATGTATACAAGTGTATTTATTTAATCCCATTAAATATTGCTGCTACGCTTCGTGTGACAGTTTCATAAAATTATATTTTGAATATAGGGTACAGGGTATTTTGCAGTCGGGAACGTCAGACTGATCTGCCCCGTCCAAATTTTTTTTAGTTAACAATTTTTCAATGACACAATTACCAAGAACTTCTAATTTGAATCTAGAGTCACGTAAAGTTACAAAAATCGTATAAAAAATATAACTTAGATTTAAAATTTATTGCATTTGTTTAATTGTATTTAATTGCAATTTTAATTTTAATTAAATTTTACTTGTGATTCTAAATATTAATTGATCTTACATTTTATTATAAATTTAATAAATTCCAAAAGTTTTGTAAATTAATATTCAATGCCAAACAGTCTCGCTGAAATAAGCTTTAAGGGATTATATTTGATTTGAAAGGAGCTCGCAACGATTAATTTAAAAAAGCAAGGACACAAACAAAAACGACAAAAAACATCAAAAACAATTACACATAGCTGCAATGGGAGCAGAACTGCACGCTAGGTGAAGGCGGCAGAGTTTTTGCCATTTGCTAGAACAAATATGCAAATTGTTGATTACAAACTTTCGTAGATGGTGCTGCTGCTGCTGCTGTTACTGCTGCTGCTCTTCATATAAATATTTAAGTATCTTAGCTAGTTTTTGCAACAAAATGGCTGCTCCCAGCGACTGATAGAGAGCAAGAGGAGGGAGTTTGGGCCCAAACTACACACAACGGGGTGGCCCTGTCTAAATTAGACTTTGAGTATTTTGCATATTTAATTGAAATTGCATTTCTTAAATAACTCACTGTCATTTGCACAGCACACACTGCGAGCAGTTACTTTTTATTTGTGCATTTAACTGTGGATGGTGCATGTGTATGTGTTTGTTTGGAGTATTTATTTAGTTTTATAAGAGTTTATTCAAGTGCATGTCTTTTCCGAAGCTTTGTTTGTTTATTTTGGCCAACACACTACAACAACAACTACAACAACAGCCGCAACTACTACAAAAATACTGAAACTCATTTGCAATTTGTTTAATCAACACTCGACTCACAAGATACGCACATACACATACATATATTCACATACAGTGAGCATAAATTACACATACGCAACGTGCGCCCGTAGCACCGCTTTATCTACTCTTCGCCTATTCCGAAAACTTTGCCTTCCCTCCAGCAGCCAAAGTCAAATAAACATGCTAATTAAAAGGCAAGCCCCATCCCCATCTGATGCCAAACAACAAAAAATCTAAACGAAAGCATTTGACCCAATTTATAGACACGGCACAATGGAGCACGTGAATACATAGAAGACAAAAAAGGGGATTTAACTGGAATTACTCAACATGAGTTCAGCTATTTGATTTTTTGGGTTTCTAGTTTTCAGTTGACACAGTTTCCTTATGTTGAAGTGCCTCAATTTAGGCTTGTTAAAACTTCAAACTAGATTTTTGGCTTCCTTCAGTGATTCAATCAACTTTGATTCAAGCTTTACAAAAGAGCAACTTTTCCTTAATTATTATTGTCTTATTTATGTTAATAAATTTTGCACAAATAAAAATAAAGTGCACTTTGTTTTCATTTACTTTTAATTTAGTATAATTTTATTCAACATTTAAATTTTATGTTGTATAAATTTGTATTTTAATTATTCTCTTATATTGTATTAATTGAAATAAAATAATAAGGTAATAAAAGTCTATAACAGCTAAAAGGCTCGAATCGTTGAAGAATAATGCTGTGTATCTCTTATCAGGTATTTGGATTTTGTTGTGGCTTTAAAGTCGAATCAGCTTTAGTTTAATTTTAACTGCCCATTGCTCTCTCTTTACTTTCTGGTTTCCTAGCAAAGGTGCATTGCGGAATATTTAGACTGCTAATAGCTATCCTGGAGCTATTCAAGTTTTGTTTTCATTTTCGTGGCTCGCGCTGATGGCAATCTAAATGCAGCTAATGAATGTCATTAATTCGCTGTGGAAACTGCACTGACTGCAGCTGGGACCTGTAAGTCGATTGAAATCAGATTAATAAATGAGGCGAGGCAACTGCAAAATTCAATTAGACACGACTCTGCCAGCCGTTTGGGACTGGACCTTTAGCTGCAGCTAGTGACTGAGGCAACTGTACAGACGCCAGATGGCAGATGGCAGCTGGCAAATGGCAGCTGGCAGCCAGCAGTTTAACTGCCAGCAATTTCTCTGGCTTTAATGCAATTACTTATGTTACCCGGTTTGGTCAGCGGATGCAGCCTGCTGACAAAACGGACACTTGCCTTAATGGGCCAAGCGGAAGCAGCTGCAGCAACGCTTCATTTTTAACGCTGACATGTTGTGGTTTTACAGCTGACGATACGATATGGCACAACTGCTGCTGCTGCTGCTGCTCCAAGTCGAACACCGAACACCTATTGATTTATGTCTGCTGCAGTTCAATTGACATATGAAGGGCTCGACAAGTAGCCCAATTCTGCACAAATGCACACACACTTGGGAATTCACAATTGCCAATTGAGAGCAGAAATGTATCAGAGCAGTTATAAATTTATCACAAAATTGGCAATCAGTTCATATAGAAATTGACCATATTCATTTTCCAAATATTCTCTGCTGAATACAGCATAACTTATTTTTAACTGCTCATCCTCTCTCCACTTGCAAATGTTTTATCCACAATAATTTTATTTTATGCAAAATAAATCTAAATTTTACATAAAATTTCGTTGCAAACAAATGCTTAACTGTCGATTTTCACTTACTTACCTATATTTCATTATTAGTTTAAATGTAGTAATAATAGCTTCTGATTTATTAAGCCAACCGTTAAGAATATAGAAGCTTTTAATTAAATGATTCTTGTCAAGTGTAGTTTTAAGCGAAAAGTGGCAAGATATAAGCTACAGTTTTCTCCAATGTAAATCAATTTGTATGTTTTGCTGATAAACTTTAATTTTATTTAAAATATAATTCAGCTATAATTACTCTCACTACATTTTAATTATCGTCTGCTTCGAATTTACTATTTGTAAAACTTTCGCTCGCATTTTTCATGTCGCCCATCAATTGGCAATTAGCAGTTCCCTAACCCCAGCTGTTCCACATTCAAGTTCAAAAAGTGTTATGCCGTATGGCTGGAGCACTGCAATCAACTGGGGGTTTCGGCATTAAGAAATTATCAGGCCAAAAAGTTGGCCAGTTCCAGGCAATGGCAAAAAGGTAATTAGAGGCCATGCAAAACTTTGGTGTCGAGCGGCAAAAATATGAATTACATTTGGGTGTGCAGTCTGTGCAGCTCTTTGCAAATATGCACCGAATATAAGTAGAAACGAAATAGGTATGTCGGAAGTTTGGTGTAGCCACGCCTTTCAACCACTTTTCCACTTGAATGGGGGCTATGCGTGCAACAATTGTGGCTGCAACTTTGCCACACGCAATGCTGAGCTGCTCCAGAGGAATGAGTTCAAGGCAACTTTGTATATATATTTTTCATTTTGCTACACTGCCAAAGGGTATTATGACTTTTTCACTTTGTTCAATTCAAGATGAATTAAAAGAGATGGAGCAGATCAGTTGTGCGAAAGGAATACAGTCGGAAATATACTAAGAGCATTCGACATAGTTCACTCTGGCTTATCTAGCAAACTGTCTGTCACATATCTTTGCTTTTTGTGTTAAAAGATTAAAATGTCTATTAATTTTTTGCGTATGGGAAATAAGTGTACCACCCAGAAAAAGGCGTGGCAGACCCCACATTCTTGATCAGAACAACGATCAAATATAAAAAAAATAAAAATATTTTTTACAGAGAGAATATCTGGCATTCGTTATAGCAAAAGAAAGTTTTTGTTTTGTTGCTCTATTTTGTTTTTGTTTGTGTCTTTAATTATAAAACACTCAAGTGTGCCGGCCAATGCTGTGGCAATTGTTGAACCGTTCAGATCTTGCCGTTGACGGCATCAAGTTCAAGCTATTGAAAGTTTTGCCACAAGACATTGCTTTATTGGCGTGCCATTTGAGTTAATGCGGTACGTGGCTGAAGCCAAACAAGTCAAATGGAAAAGGTAATGCCAACTGTAGTACAACTTGCAACTTGGCAGCAAATCCATGCCAGACAGGGCCCATTATGCAGCAAATGCGTGTTAATGGCTAAGTTAAAACTTTGCTAGCTAATTATCGACAGTTTGGTTAAGGATTTTCCTAGTTGCCAGAATGTGTTTTGGGTATTTGGTTTAGTTTTCACTTTTTTCTGTATGTCTGCAGTGTCTGCTCCGTTTACAATTTGTGGATGGGCTACTCTAAAAAGTTGAACGTTGATTTGCCTGTGAGTGCAAATTAAAGGTTTACCTACAGCCAGGTAATTAAGCCATTGAGCATACACCACGCAACAAAAGCATTGTGCTGAAAACTTATTTAGCTAGAATTTCTGCGTACTATGTGGCGTATGCTTAATTTTATTTGAATGTAGTGGGCTGCATAAAGCAAAGCTTGAACAAAATAATTGGTTATTAGATTAAAACGACAAACACGATATAAATCGGTTCTTAATATTTAATTTATAATATTTTTTGTACTTTTTAAAAGAAGCAATTGATTTTACTTATATTATAAGATGTATACAACTTGATTCAATAATTAATGGTTATCTAAATAATAGCATTCAAATAATAATTGGACAGTTATTGAACTTCCTATTGTCTTTGAAAAACGCAATAGATTTCGCATTGCATTTACAATTAAAACCAAACTCTCTTCTGAAGTTGAAGTGCAATTATTTTTGCGGAATTAATCAAATACCTTTGAAATGTCTGCGTTCATTATCTTCATTACCTTACTTGGGGGTAAGAAATCAGAGCAATATTAATATTGTGCCCGCTCTGCCAGCTTTCGTTTCCTCTTTCTCCAACTCTAAAAGAAATACTCATCTTGCAATTTGTAATTCTTCAATTCTCAGTCAATTTCTTCAGTACCTCAGTCGAGGCAGAGAGACCACTAAACTTTTATGCAAGCCGACAAAAGTGCTGAGTAAATAGCGTGGCAGCAATTTTAATTGAAAAATATTTACCCCACACTGAAAGTTTAGCTGGTGCGCGTGTTTGACAATTTGACACTTCTGCTATCGTGACATTGTGCTACACTGTGAGGAATTGTGAGTGTGTGTGTGTGTGTGTGGGTGTGTGTGTGTGGTAAAAAGAGAACTCTATTTAATTAGTGCCCAAGCCGCCTACTTTTGTCGCTGTGTAAAGTTCAATTAATATGCGAATAAAATCCGCTTAGACAAAGAGCAGGGGCGGAGGCCAGAACAGAAGAAACAACGGCAATCAAGGCACAAGAGAGAAAAAGAGCCAAAAACTGCCAATCAAGCGAGCGGCAGCCCCTGCCTGCCCTCGCCCCCAACCCCACCCCCACCCACACAAACACCCACACCAACACCCACTCTTTAGTGGCATGGCCCCTCGGTGATTTGCGACATTTTGTTATTTTCGCTGATGCTGTAGCTGCTGCTGATGCAAAGCTGACACTCGATTGAATGAAAGCGAACATTCGAGTACACTAATTAAGATCAAACGTTTCGCTGGGCGAAATGAGATTCTATCGCTATTGTTGTACTGTATGTATATATATATTCATATTAAAATCACATAATGAAGTGTCAGCAAAACTGACGACCTGCCTCCATCCACATTCTAATCAAAGATTAACGTCAAAACTTAAGATGCGACTGTTCAATCACAAAAACCCTCAACTTTGGACTTGAGGCCCAGCTCCCCACTGACCAAAATTCCAATGAGATTTTACCCTGCAGCCTATTCATTGTTGTTTGTGCTTCAAAATACTCGACCCCCGCAGGCTCCGGAGGGGTCGGAATGCCATCAAAAGGTAAAAAGCGCCTTAAAGTGGTCGCTGGTTGCCCTGACAGCTCGCGGTAATTAATGAAATGTAGGCACATTTTTCTTTTTCTAAACTAATTAAAGCCGCTTAATAAACTTAATGGCATTTCTCATACTCCACGCTCGGCTCCAATGAGCTGTAATGCAGCTAAAAGATTATGCACTTTATAACAAACCTCATTAAATCCAACGCTTTTTGAAATTATTCGCCGTTAAACGTAATTAAATTAAATGACATTTGCGCTTTCACCTTAATTAGGCGCTGAAATGTATGCAACGTTTTCTATATTATTTCGACCAACTTTTAATTAATGTTTTCGGCATTTGTCTAAAGATAATTGATGCAGTTTAGCATTGATTTTGCAATTTTTGTTATCCTTGCACAAGTTTTGGAAACTTTTTTGCAAAATATGCGTAAATTTACCATTTTATTAATATAATAAAAGCTATTTCAATTCTATAAATGTTACAAATTATTTGACTTTGTCTTTCGTTATTTAATTTCATAAACCTTTGACTTAAATTTTGTATTGCTTTAAATTAATTTGAAAACCAAACTGTAATTTGCCAAGTCAGTCTTATTTGATAGTTAATTTAAATTGGGTTCAATTGTAGCTGAGTTTTTGTGGAACAATTGCACATTTATTGCCGTTTTAATAAGTCTTAATTAAAACTAATATAAGACTGCATCGGTGCTCTTAAATCATAGTATAAATGCTTTGCTCTGTCATCAAGTTGAAATCGTTTATTCTTAGTTTTAATTAAAATTTTAAAAAGCAATTAAATGAAAGACAAGATTTAATAACCAACGCTACTTCAGCCATTCCACCTATGGATTGCGAGCCAAACAGAAAAAACGAGTTGAAATTTCATAAATTTTGCAGAAAATATGAAGCAGTGTTGGACAAGCCAAAAAAGCACACATAACCACACATATACAGAAAAATGACAAACGAGGCGACATGATTGGAGTGTATATGTAGAGGGGGTGAAGATGGACGAGCAAGAGGAAGAGAGAAAAACACAGAGAGAAAGAGAGAGAGAAAGTAAAAGACAGGGCAGCGGCGTATTACACTGAAATGTATGAGCAATGAAATTGTTGCGGCAACGGTAACACGCACACACACACTGATGTACAAACACACACACACACACACACGCACCGTGGGACATCAATGTCAGGGCAAGCAACAAGGCAAGTCTGAGCATGAACGGGGGCAGGGGTGCGGGGAATTAGGTGACGGGAACTGGGAACTGGGAACTGGGTGCTGGGTAAATGGGAAATAGGGTTTCGTGTCAGAAGTCGCTGTTCGCTGAGTTGGCACCAGTTTCGAGTTTTCGTTTTGGCGTTTCCCGGCAGTCACTCGACTGATTTAAAATGTTACCGTTATTTATACACGTAGTGCAGGCTATATAAACAGCAGGAGCAGCAGCAGCAGCAGCAGCAGCTCCTATGCGTTTCAGCACACACAGAGAAATAATCACGAATACAATAGCTCAAACTATTTAATCGATTTCTTGACTTATCAGGAAGAGTTGTGGTGCTTAAAAAGAAACCAATCTTATATTTTTTTACAATAAAAAACATTTGAATTTAACTATGTTGTTAAACTTTAAAATCCATAGTTAAATTTGAATTTAAATTTAATGTTCTTCACTTTAACCTATTAGCGCTAGAGCAGGCTTTTTTTTTAATGTAGGTAGATGTTTACCTGGTCAATTTTATTTAAAATGTTCAATGCCACGCTCCTTTTATGCCCAGTCGATAAATAACAAATAACAAGCTTACTTATTTTATTTTATTTTAAATTGTATTAAAATATATTTAAATTATTTTCAAATTGTATTAAAAATATAGTTTTATATATTTTTATTACTTTATATTTTAACAAAATAAAATAAACTTAAAAATCTACCTTCGCACTCATGACACTGTAACAATGCCTTGCCATTATTTCTCTCTGTGTATTTGGTCTCTCACACCCTTTGTCTCTTTTTGCCACTTTCTCTCTCTTACGCTGTCTTTCTCTCCCTGTTGCTTGCTGAAACATTTTTGCACATTTTTCATCGTTTACTGCGGACGGCGAAGCTGCAGCTCGACAGCATCGTGCAAGTGACTGACTGCGACTTGGCAGCAGCACCACCAGCACCAGCACCAGCACCACAGCAGCACCTAAAACAACAACAGCAGGGGCAACAAAGGGGGGATTCCTGCAACAACAATACCAGCGGCGCTTTTTGGCACCCTCAAACCCCGTCCGATGAATCACCCGCCGAGCGCTGTCAAAAGAGATTTTTTCAAATTAACTTTTCATATATTTATGTATGTTTAAATTTGAGCTCAACCTTTTTTGTCAGTGTTTTTTTTTTTTTTGTGCAGCAACACATTATATAAACAGACACATTACACACACATTTAAACGCACGAGCATGAATTTGTTTTTGCATTTAAGCACATTTATAAGCATATGTGCCTTGCTGCTCTATATCATAGTGTTTGGCTGCTGCCAACGAGTTCTTCAATTTGTTATTTTCTCGGTTGGAGCCTGCCTTCTGGCGCCTGTATGAACGTGTCAGAAACGTTTGAGCTGCCACTGTACGGCAGCCAATGTATTTGTTGAAAATAACAAAAACACACGTAAGCGAAATAAAATAGATTGGAAACCCGATCTGCACACACTTTAGATGTAACGGATGTAAATTCTATCAAATTAAGAGTTCGTACTTTCTAAGTGATTAAATAATTTTTATTTAATAATAATAATAATTTATTTATTTCGCAGCCGTTATTAATTTATTAACAATATTGCAAGTTAAAAATGCTTATTGTTAGTTAAGGTCTGTGTCACAAAAATAATAAAGTTCCCTAGGTATTTTTCGCTTTATTTGTATTTCAGAAGGTTTGATTACCTTTCATATCATTTAAATATTTTTTAAGAATTCCAGAAAAATATGGGTAAAAGGTATTAAAACATTTCGAAGTTGAATTTGAATTTGGTAAACAAAATTTATTTTGATCTTTAACATTTATTTATAAAGATTTTTTACCAAGTGTACTTGAATAATAGTTTTGTTCCTTTTGCTACACACAGATGGAATTTAAATTAAGATTTAAACTGATAAAAATAATATATTTTCAATATCATAAAAATAAATCAATACGTGATGACACAAAGTTAATCTGCAATTAAAATGCAAGTAATATTCATTCCGAAATACTTGGAATACGTTTTTTATTGTTCTTACAATTTTAATAAATAATCAATTATACATATAACCAATGGTTTTCAAAGTGTAAAATTTCATATCAGATACCAAAATGTATTGGTTTTTTAGTATTCATAAAAACC
Organism: Hypselothyrea guttata; assembly: GCA_035045125.1. NCBI lineage: Eukaryota > Metazoa > Arthropoda > Insecta > Diptera > Drosophilidae > Hypselothyrea > Hypselothyrea guttata. The sequence continues at coordinate 1,204,722 of JAWNNJ010002200.1, read as the reverse complement.
TTAAGATCTTTCTATACATTGCAAACTTTACCATGCCCATGCAAACTAGTTTGTAACTAAAGGGTATATTAAATAAATAGAATAAAAGAAATCTCGAAATGTGAACCAAAACAATATAAAAAATATAACAGCTTTGCATATGATTTGGCAAGCTCTCTTGCAGCCTGGAAAATATTTGCTTCGGGGAGGCAAAAAATAACTAAAGTAAAGCTGACATTTGTGCGTTGTGAAAAGTCAACATTGTGAGTGTGTGAGTGTGGTGGGTTTTTTTTTTTTTGTTTTTTGTTAGTCTATGTTTTTTCCCGTTCTCGGTTATTTCTGTTGCTGTCTCTCATGCATTTTTGAAGCGCTTAACGAAATTTCTACCATAAATATTTGATAATGCGCTTGGCATGCGGCAAAAGTTGTTGTATCTTTGATTGCTTGGGATGTTGGATGCAAAGTTGTTAACTTTTTAGCAAATTATCCAAATTTATAAACTTCATAAAGCTGTTTTAATTTTCTAGCTATCTGACTGCATGCACTGCATTAAAAACTGTCAGATGTTAGTCGCAACTTAAAATAAATGGCACATTATATCATTCGCATGAAGAAGAGAAAATACCGCATAAATATAGGTTTTGTATGACGATTTTATTGTATAAATTTCGGTTTTTACATGGATTTAGAAAGAGTTTGTTAAAAAAATAAGTGTAGAAACATGAGCTGCAATCATATATCGTAAGTGATATCATAGGCCGGTCTCTCCTCCTTCAGTTTGTATAACTGTTGAGACGCGCGTTGGCATTGACTCGTAAAGCTGCTCGATTCTGCTTGCCATATCTTCATCGCTGTGCCAGATTTCATAGATCGCCGCACGGAACTCGTAGACGTTGTTAAGTTCACGCGATTCCAGTTTGGGCAATATGATGGCCATCAGTAGCTCCCTCAGATTCAAGTCATGGCATTCAGGAGTATCTGGTCCCGTCAATGTGTCAGCATAGATTTCCTTGGGCGGATCGCAGTCTATAGCCTTGAAGTCATCCATGTTGAAGACGTTGCGCCAATCCCGAAGAGTCCAATCTTCATGATCATGTGCCCATTCCAGTCGTCGCCTTTTGGTTTCTGCGGACAAACCGCAATTGGTTTGCTGAAGAGTTTGGGATCGTATCTCGCTGATACGCCGTTGAAGCGTACGTCGGCTGACTTGAATGCCGTAACGGGTTAACAGCTCTCGCTGCACATCCAGCGAGGTATATTCGGGATTATCCTCCAGAAGCTGTTCCACCAACTTGCGATTCTCGAACACTTTCGGCCGTCCAACATCTCGCTTGGGTTCAATCAGTGGCTTCACTACTTGCTGGGGTTCAATCGGAGGCTTCACTTCGCTCTCGGGTTCAGTCAGTGGCTTTGGTTGCACAGCTTGATCTTTTGCCTCAACAATTTCCATGTCTCTAATACATGACTGCACACTCGGCACATCACAATCAAGTACAGTCGCAATTCCCTCGACGGTGTAAGTTTCCCTTAATTTGCTAATAATATTTCTTACAGGAACACTAATCATTATGCTGAACGACAATTTCCTTAGACTTTTCGCTTAATAATTTAATGTTGACTGTGCCAAAATCACTGGACGACTGAAGTCGCTAAGCTCGTGCGCCTCTTTTATACACCACTTCGTACACTCTTCCGAGCAGATGCACCAGATCTGGCTAATTACCTGCTAGAATCGGAAAAGCCTTTTATGGCACTTAGGCAGAACAATGTCATAATTAAACACATGTCGAAATTCTTGGAAAAACGAGACTAAAGTTATTGTAGGACTGTGGCAGGTAGGGGCCATAAAAAGAGCGATGCCAAAGAAGTGATACTCAGGTAGCCCAATAAATGCGTCACAATTGTTGTTACAAGTTTATTGCATCACATTAACATAGCATTATTCAACTCCATAATAGATTATTTTAAACATTTGTGTTTCATATTGCTATAAGCATGTGTTCCATGTAAGTCAATTTGTTTATTGTCCGTGGATTCCATTAACGCCAAATTCTCCTCAACAGATACCGTAAATGCAAAAGTCCTTTGCAGCGAATAGTTCATTTGGGTTTAATTGGAAATCCACGTCCTTTGACAAGAGCTCTTATACCGCAAACTCGATACTATGCCAAGTCGCCATCTAAAGATGACGATAAGGGAAAACAAGCTTCTGAAAAACCAACACCTGAAAATATTAAGGCTGACAAGATTCTAGAGAAAGGTGCAGGCGGGGAAGATAAGGAACCGAAAGGACCGCCACCTCCGCCGAAAATTGAAATACTGATTGTACCTCCCACGTACCCCAGAATGGGGTATGATGAGCTCAATATGAAACTGGGTCGCGTACTCTCGCCACACCTGAGCATCTATAAGAAGCAACTGACTTCTGTCATGTCTATACTGCTCCGTATAAGTGGATGTGTCTTAGCTGTTGTGGTGTGGACAATCGGACTAACTGGCCTGTTTGGCAATGTTAAGTTCGAGGAGATGGCTAAGAAAATAGAGAAGTGTGATTGTGGCAACTTTGGCATCAACCTTCTAAAAGTCGGGATAGTTTTTCCATTTTCGTATCATTTAATAGCGGGATCTCGCCATTTAATATGGTATTTGAATGTATTTCTGACAAAACCTGCAATTTACACATCGGGTTATGTGGCAATTGCGTTAACATTTCTGCTAGCCGGCGGGCTTTCTTGCATTGGGGGCGATGGTGATAAAAAGAATAAGGGGCCTTCGAAAGTTGCTTATGATGGTCAACAGGAAATTGAATTAGTAGATTTGGAAAATATGGACGAGCAACAAACTGAAACAAATTCAAAAGAAACTTCCGAGAGTCCAGAAACACCCGAAAATTCGGAACCGTGTCAAACAGAATCAAACCGTGAAATTTAGGTTATTTAAAAAGCTAATTAATTTAAAATCATTTCAGAAATCTATCAAAATTTTAAATTGTAAATTCAGTAGGTTTAAATTATTTGAACTTTAATACTGATATTGAATTAAAATTTGTTGGCTAGTAAAATTTTGAGTCCCAGCTGTTAATATTACATAAAACTTGTCGGAATTTCCCATAGGATAAAAGTAGATGCAGGTTAAAGCTGCAGCAAACTAAAGTTTGAAGCTAAAGCGAGAAATTTGCTAAACAATATTCAGTTCAAATTTGAAACCCTGCGAACTTAAAACTTCATTGGCTTAAATTGTGCTGCAAAGTGGAAAATTAGGTTGACTTTATTTCTTGCTTCAGCCAAGCAAGAGGAGCTTCAACTGACCATGATGCTCTGCATATTCCAGCATGCATATAACATAAAATTCCATATGGATGTTGCCATCGCTGCTCGAAACAGCCATTGCCTCCATAATGGAATTACCTGAACTCGCATGGCTCTCGCAAGTTTTTCCTCTTGCATATGTCATAAAATTATGCGACGATTGACTGAGCTTATTTGATTTGATAGCCCGGCACGGTCAGATACCAAGGACGACACAAGCCAGTTTCGTCATTTCATATTCCGTATTCCGTATGCTACTTGCGGTGGTTTCATTATTAGATTTCCACTTACGAGTTCTTTCGCCTCAAAGCGGCTAATTTAAATAAGCAAAAGGCGCCATCTACACGAGTGTGTAAATTTGCACTTCAAATTTGATTTGTGAGCCTTGGTTTTGGGATCTTAAATACGTGTTTAAATATACCAGATATATTTACAGAATTTATCCTATTCATATCATTTGAAATCTTTATTCTATGTGCACACAAACCTTCACAATTAATAAAATGACCACTGCGTTGGACTCAACTTTATATACTACTTTAAAGACATAAATCAATCAATATTGATCTGAAAACATCATACAAACTATGTAAGTACTATGGAAATCTGATGAGAGAGGCTTAAGCCCCGCAGAAATTGCTGAGCATGCAATAAAAAGCTGCCTTGACCTTGTTCAGTCGCTTAAGTGTTTACAGCTTGTAAAGTATAAAAAGGCTCTCGAAAAGCATACGCTTGAGTCCTGCATTCGATTCGTTTTAGTGTGATAATTATTGTTTTTATTACTTTCATTGATATAAAAAATGGAATTGAAAAGAAGACAGCAACATTGCCTGCTCTGCAGGCATAATAATGCCGTTACAAAAAGAGAAATTGAAAGAGCTTCCAAGCTCTTTCACAGACTGCACATACCACCTTTCCTTTTGCCCTTCCGCTGCCCTTCGTTTGTCGTCCCTTGCCTTGTGCTCTTGTTGCTTCCACTTACAACAGTGTGCGTCAGATTCAAACGATTGCTTTTGCCTTTCAAGGAACTCAATATGCGTGTCTGTGTTTAATTAAGATTGAGTTCATGTATGTGTTTGTGAATGGCACGAGTATATGCGCACTGATATTTGCCCGAGTATGGGTGTGAGTGTGAGTGTGTGCGAATACGAGTATGAATAAATGTATGAGCGCATGCATTTAATTTAATTTTCATTTCAATTGATTCGATGACTTTACGTTTCATTTCACGTCTCGATGCGATTTCAATTACAATATTCGCACACAAACACACCCAAGCAAGACAGATTGTATGCGAGAGAAAGCCAAGGACAATTACGCACCTAGCTGCGATTGAAGCTTGTTTGTCAGTGCGTCAAAGTTATATCTGAACTTCAGCTTGAATCATGGAATTTTCATATACATACACATATATATATGATTCTTATTAACACAATTCCGCCAACTCAGGCAGCGACAATTGAATAAGTCAGCCAGCAGACAGAGCTTATCATATGCATAAGTATAAAGATAATTTAAATCTCGCTTAAATCGATGGCAGTGAAAATTATTCACTTCCAATATGATGATGCAAGAGATAATTTAAATCTCGCTTAAATCGCTTGAGATGTCAGTGAAAATTATTCACTTCCAATATGATAGCAATATCCTGAAATTTTATGGCACATTGTGTAATTCTATTCTATCAGAAATCGTTCGATATTTACTGTTTCCTGATGTGGATTTAAAGACTGCCTAAATTACTTGCCACATATCTTTAATACTGTGCATTATCAGCTACAATCGACATCTGTTTTATTTACACATTTTTCTACATAGACACCATTTGCAATTTATGCTCTATGTTTTCACAAAAACTTTCGCCCAACACTACGGCTTCGCCTCGGGGCCAGGCTTAAAAGTTTACCCACAACTTTAATGTGCCAAGTCCGGACGCTGCACGAACGTGGCAAGCCACAAAAAGGAAGATGGAGGTCACCACTGCACAACTGAAACCACCATCAACCACCCACCCCCCACCACAACCCACCCAGTAGCAGGACAACTGTAACTTGTGGCCCACTATACACAGAGAGTGCATTTAGCATTGCATAGTTTTAGGCTGACATTTGAGTTTTGTCGCTATTGTTACGCATTTTTTGTGCCTTGGTTCACAACGTGATTTGGCTGCCATCATCTCGGTTTTGGCTGTAACAATTGCAGTTAGTTTTTTGAGTTTGGAGGCAAGGACACAGTTTGCTCTTGGCTTCGAGCGTAGCCTACTTTTTTGTTGAGGCCTGGCGAACAAATGCAACGGAAAACCTATTTCCTTTGTAGGATATGAGAAGGAAAGTGCTTGTTAGCGCCATATGAGATTCACAGTTGTGTGTGAGTGCATTGAATGCCATGTGCAGTGTGGCATTTGCATAGTGATACTTGCACAACCTTGAACTTCCTGCTGAAGGGAAAGCAGCGGCAAGAGTACTAGAATCAGAGGTTAGGTAGTTACCATGATAATTTCTATCCGTTGTCACGTTAAGCCAACATTGGCTAATTTCGTTTTCAGCTGCAATTGCCACAAATGAGCACAGGGCCAACAAACAGTTTACAGTTGGTTACAATTTTGCCAAGGGGAGCGCAAAAACACAAACTTTTAAATTGCTCATACGACAGGTGGCACACAGCAGAGCAACAAATTGAGCTAAATGCTAGCAGGCAATTAGTGCTGCAGTGAAAATATAAATATCCAGTAATTAAAGAAGTCGGCAAATATTTCTAACTTTTGAAACATTTGCAACTGACAAGCGCTTACGATTGGTCTTCAGTAATTATTTATAGGGTATGTGTTGTGGCAGTGAAACGCCTTGCCTCAGTTGTCAGTTATAGAAATTGAATTCTAGCGTCCGCTTGTTCTGTTTGGCTTGAAAGATTTATGGCTGCCCAAGTCCGAGGCCATCCATGGCAGTTGGGCAGTCGGGTAGTTGGGCAGTTGGGCAGACGGGAAGCCTGATATCCTGGCACATGCCAATGGGCTGCTATCGATAAGCATAATGCCCGCTGGTCCACTCAGTTCCTTTGTTATTGCTATTGCTGTTGTTGGCGTGGTGTCAGTGACAGTTACCGATACACACACACACACACACACACACATACTCACACAGCGATGGCGGCGACAAAACTTTTTAATCAAATTTTTTTAACACAATTTCTTTTGCATACTTTTGAGTCGCTCTCTCTCTCTTTCCCTGGATGTTGCATATGCATGCTCAATTGTGTTTGTATTGGCAAAGGACATGCTTTGTGATTTATACACATATCACACACACACACACACACACACATTCACAAGCACACACACCCATACACAGTCAGACTGCAAATGGGTGAGCCTGTGAGCAAACAACAGCTTTTTTTGATTTATGAACGCTTTGGGTGCCGCCGCCAACAACAACCACAACAACTGCAACAAACAGAAAGCACAAAAAAAAGAACTCGAATACTAGAAACAACAGCAAACACATACATAGATGTGACAGCAAAATATGTACATATATTGAACCCAGAAGTTCTGAGGCAAGTTCAAACGCGCCAGTCAATATCGCAAATTAAAATTGTATAAAGTTTCTCATGCACTTGATATTATTTAAATTAAAAATTGCAAGTATTATACATTTAAAGAATAGACAAACACGCAATTTATGACATTATTGTAGGCAGTCTTTTAATCTGCATGGTTTATAAAATAAAATATATATCTGCATGATTGGAAACAGATGAGTGAATCTTATTTAGGTATTAAAGCGGATTACGTCAAAAGATTGCCACTCAAATAATCACCTAGGCTTAAAGCATAGTACAAATAAGTAAAGCATTTTTTATTCCATTACTAAGCCAAATAAACTTAGAGTGATAAAAAAAATTGCATAAGAATATATTGAAACAGTTGTTTTATTGTGAGGTTGCATATGTTGATTATTTTTTTTATCCAGTTAATATAAACTATAAACTAAATTCGACATTTTGTATAAAGACTACAACTTACTTTCATGCAAGTCAAATTACGAAAACATATCGAGCCCTTCCTGCGAAAAAAACGTAACCAACAAAAGCAAATTTTACAGGAGAACGTTTTTTTCGCGAGAACGCGTCTGAAATTCGCAGCAAATCTGGCGCTTGCGATATAATTGACAGGCTGATATCTCAGTAAATACGCAAGATAAAATTATGAAATTTTTTGTGTAGATGAGTTGGGTGATTATGAACATAATTGCATCAAAAACCGAAAATCGAAAAAATGTTGGTTACGTCTTTTTCGCGGGAAGGGCTCGATATTTTACTTATACAAATTGACAAGAATAATTGGCTTTAATGACCAAAAATTATATAAAACATATGTACTATATCAATATTTTGTTTAATGATAATTCTCTTATCTTATTCAAAATTCCATAAATATATGTAATGTTACAAAGTTCTTATTTTATATACAACATTCGTTTAAATGTATAATAATAAAGCATTCATTAGTAAATTCCAAAAAAAAAAAACTTGCATTAATATTAAAATTAATTTAACATTCGTAATTCTATTATTAAATGAAATAATCATCCTTAATAGTTAAATTTTTGGTTGAATGCGTTTAAAGCTGATAACATAGACTCCCACTTTTATTACTATAAATGTTATTTACAAATACGAATCAAATGAATTTTATTAAAGCCAAAACTACAGTCACGGCCAAAAAAAAGTATGGTAAGGTCGCAAACATGTTTGCTCTCTGGTTCGAATGGGAATGGGATTGGGAATGGTCGTCGAGACTGTGGCACGCCATTGGACATATGAAATTTTGATTGATGGCTCCCTGAACAGCGAGTGCACTATGGCTCTATCTCAGTATCGATTGTCGCTGTCATAAAAACGTTAAAAAAGGACAATGGAAGGCGACTAAAGCTGGATATGAGAAGAGTCGGAGCTTATGCAAATCAAGACATGCCACACACACACACACACATGCAGTTTACTTCATTTGTATGTGTGTGTGGCTCTCAGAACTTGTCAAAACTTGTTGTGAACTCCTTTTTGTTGTATTTTCTATATTTTTTCCTAAGTGAGGCAAAAAAATCAAATCAGAACTTGGCAATGCATATTGCTTTCGTATTGCGTTCCATCCCACCCTCGCACTTGCAACAGTTGTGGCACTTGCAACAGCCGAGTTGATTTTTGCATATTTCAGATAGCGCCAGCATTAGTCTCCAGTGAGCTGGCACGTAAAAGCGCAGTTATAGACTGATTGTCGGCATACTGCACACATCTCTATAAGCCATATATTTACAAAACTCGCATGTGTGTGTGTGTGTGTGTGTGTGTGTGTGTGTGTGTGCCGAGTGTGGGAATTTGCAGTATTCCTTCAATAAGATTTATATGACTGACAGTTTGGGGAATCTAAATACCAGGCAATACGCTTTGATTCACATTTAGATCCTGCACTTTGAAAAACTTTAAAAGGGTATATTAAGTTAGTGGGAGTGGGACAGGATAGAGGCGTGGCAGACATCACAAAATGTATATCAGAAGGATTAGCTGATTCAATAGAGCCATATCCGTCTGTTCGTCTGTCCGTTTGAATGAACGCGTTTATCTCATTAACTATAAAAGCTATAGCTGTTTTTGGAACGTATATAGATAAATATCATTCGCAGCTCAAATATATTTCAAATGTTCGATTCAATACATACTTACTTGACCTCTTAAAGAGCACATTTTCAACATTCTCGAGTAAACAAAATGTAATTCGCCTACACCAAAGATAACTCATTAGTATGCGCCAGCAGAGTATTAGTATCTGATATGGCACTTGTTGGCTTTGTAAGCCACACTCAATGCAGCACGCTTTTAAGATCCGATCCCGTTGTTTAGAGGGCTTTTGAGCCCATTTGGCTTGGCATAAGTACAGACACAAACAATACAGGATGTGCCAAGGGATTTGGAGGTTGCCGCTATGGAAACCACTCGAGCTGGAGCTGCGAGTGCTGAGAGCGCTTTGAGCCGAGGGCGATAGGTAAAGGTATAGATACAGCTATAGGTATAGGTATAGGTATAGGTCTAAAAATAATTGCCTGCACTTTAAGTGCGCCATTAGTACTAAATTGCAGACAACCAACGATGCCAGCTAGCGAGCCAGCTGTAGTGCCAGCTAACGGTGCGGTCTAATTACGCGCTAAAGCTGCAAAATGTTTAACTGAAAAAGGAAGGCGGGGATTCAGAATGGGAATTTACCTGCCCTCCCACTCATCCGCCCCTCTGCCCCACCAATCGGCTGCAACAGCAACAGCAGTGCCTGGGCAAAAGTAAAGTGCGCTAATGGCAATTAGAAGTTTACCGAGTGCAGTCAAAAATTGTAACGGCTGCCTCTCGCATAGCTGCATTATTGAACATTCTGCTAATTGCCGTATAATTATTGCAGTTAAAAAATTCAGCACGAAGTGCTAGCCGAGAGGGGCAACTGCAGAGACGGCCAGGGGGAAATCAGAGACAGCCCTTAGGCGAGCAATCCTTAACTGCTCACCATTTGCATCTTCACTACATATAGCCGTCATAGAAACCCACACTCGGATCACGCAAAATCGCATATAGAAAGATTTAAACCCAAGCTGGTTTCAACTATATTGAAATTACAAAGCATACACCAAGAAAAAAAACATACAACCGAAAATATAGGAGAATGTATTTAAACAAACCAAGATTAAATTTTGGAGTATAGTATACAGATTTAAAAACTCAAGTCAGATTATCTCTATCATATCAGAGTTTTTGCGGTTCACACAATACATAAACTATATATAAAATAATTTCAGAAATATCAAAATATTTACACTTAAATGAAACGCGATTTTCTTAGAAGAAAAATTTATATTTTGTGTTTTTGTTATAAAAGAAAATTATGATCTAAATAGAGGATAGATATACAAAATTTAAGTAAGAAAATTTAAGTTTATAGAGAAAGAAGCAGAAACTGTTTGAAATAAATGTCCTAAAATTCAGGAGAAATAATAAGTACTTTAAGTGTAATTAGGTTCGTCTAGGACATAAACACACAGCCAGACAATTGCGCTCAGTTCGCAATGAGGCATTAGGAAGCATAGACGAATGCTGCAACTAATCTAAATATTATTGCAAAATCTTATAATTAAGATAAGCAATGTAGTTGAGTGGTTCTAATGAAAGTCAAACAAATGCCAAAGGGACGACTTATACTATATGAACACGGCCTACGAGCAAAAGTCAAAGTCTGTCTGGACTAATCTACTTCCTCTGTTTCTCACTCTCTTTCCTTTGCCTCTTTATCCTTGACTTTCATACGAGTGCTTTAATATTTAATTAATACATATGCTATGTTCCAGACATCAGTAATCTACAAAATGATTTTCTTTGTCTGCTCTGCTATTTTCAGCTGCAATTGCCAGTCAACAAATTACCATTACGAATTGCTATACCAACTGCCTAAATTAACAAACGATTTAGACAATAAATTCCAAATAAATAACACTACATAAATAAATAAATCTAAATATATAAATATACATATTTTTAAAATACATTCTGATAAGGCTGATCAATAAGTCCAATAAAGTTAGGGTAGGTTTGATACCAAGTTGTATTTAGAGCAAAAATTGCACCTATTTTTCTATAAAAAAAAAGCTGCACTATATTGATTGCACAAACAAACTGAAAGCAAATTTCTTGATTACTCGCGCAAATGTGTTCAGTTAGTTCGCGAATTTTATCAGCATGATTAGAAAAAGCTTTTATTATCAGCAAATGCTTGAGATCGTTTCGAGAAAGCGCTGTTGAAATGCGCTATAAAAGCATAATGCGACTGAAACATCCGTCAGTTAGATTAGACTATCAGTTGCAAACAGCACGTAAAATGAAATTCTACAGTTTGTTATTGCTGACCTTGGCGGGTCTTGTTAATCAAGTTCCGCAATCGATGGGAGCCAAGATATTGATCGTATTCCCCTTTCCGGGACGATCCCAATACATCTTCATGGAATCATACGTTAAGGCATTAGCTGCTCGTGGCCATCAACTGACCGTAATCAACACCTTTGAAAATAAACCCGTCGAAAATATTCGATTTATAACAGCTCCAAAGATACACGATTATCATGAAAGTAATTACATAAACTTAAATGAAGTGTCAAATATAGTATGTTAATGATTGCTTTCTTCTCTACAGCAATGATACAAGAAGTAAAAACACCCGGTTATTGGGAACTAATGAAGGCTTTAAGTTGGGTTATTAATAAGGCTCAGGAATGCATCCTCGAAGAAAAGGCTGTAAAGGAATTGCTTAAATCAAGTGAAACATTTGATTTAGTCCTTACCGAGATGATTAGAATGGATGCTTTGTATGGCTTGGCACAACACTTTAATGCAACGCTCATGGGTTTCTCTAGCTGCGGAACAGATCAATATATTGATGATCATATGGGCAATATATCACCATTATCCTACAATCCGTTGATTACCTCGTCACGCACCCATCAGATGACGTTCTATGAGCGCCTTGAGAATCAGTGGGAATATTGGCTTGACAGAGCAGCAGCGTATTGGATACATCAGCCTCTGATGGAAGCCCAGTATTCCAAAACCTTCCCTAATGCCAAGAAATCGCTAAAGGAAGTGAAGGATAGCTTTGCCTTTATGTTGCTGGGACAGCATTTTTCTCTGAGTTTTGCCCGCCCGAATTTGCCTAATATGATAGAAATCGCTGGAATGCATATTAACCCCAAACCACAACCTCTATCTGACCAAATCAAGGAATTTATAGATTCAGCTCCATACGGTGTAGTCTATTTTTCTCTAGGTTCAAATATCCAAAGCAAAGATTTACCTTTGGAGACTAGAGAAACTCTGCTGAAAGTCTTCGGTGAACTTAAGCAACGTGTGCTCTGGAAATTTGAGGATGATCAGCTGCCAAATAAACCGGAAAATGTCCTAATTAGTAAATGGTTCCAACAGCTTGATATCCTAGCCCATCCAAATGTAAAACTGTTTATTACACACGGTGGACTTTTGAGCACTATTGAGAGCATATACCATGGAAAACCAGTGCTTGGTTTACCGGTATTATTCGATCAGTTCCTGAACATTAATCGAGCCAAGCACATGGGATTCGGATTGGGATTGGATCTAAATAAATTGGAGCACTCGGAACTGAAGCTGACGATTAACAATCTGCTGAATACGCCAAACTATGCTAAGGCAGCTGCACGTATCTCCGATATCTATAGAGATCAACCTGAATCGGGTCTGGAACGTGCGGTTTGGTGGACAGAGTATGTTATACGTCACAAAGGAGCACCCCATATGCGAGCTGCTTCTCGAGATTTGAACTATGTCCAGCTTCACAGCATAGACACCATGGCGGTATTAGTAGGTGTACCTTTACTTGGCTTGGTCTTATTGATAATCATATCTTGTTGGCTTCTTCGATTGTGCTTTGGTGGTAAACCAAAACGGTCTGATAAGCAAAAGAGGCAATAAAACCTGAATATAGTATGATAAGGTTCGACTAACCTATTATTGTGTTTTGTTTTCATTTATTATACCCTGTACTTTAAAAAATTACAAAACGGTCTATTAAGTTAGTACAAATCCAAATTATGTATGCCACGCAGAAAATAGACCCCATGAAGTATATATCTTCTGATTTAGGATGTTGAACTGAGTCGAAATAGCCATGTTCGTCTGTCCGTCTTTCTGTCCATAGGTATACCAAGATCTCAGCAACCGTAGGAGCTAAGGACACCCTCTTCGGTATGTAGGTACTCCTATGCTATCCGTTCATCAAGTTTGTTTTAGAATTTATCCCTTGTTGCTAGAATCTTTGGGTATAGCATTATTTAAAGTCTCATCTGATAAGAAAACAAAATATTTGACATATGTTAGTAATCCATTGGTTGTGATCGTTGTTTCAGAAATGGCAGATCTACCTAATTGAGGTCGCCTGCGTCGAAACTTAATGCGTTATGTAAGTGTAGCTAAATGTCGTTGCGATAATTGGGTGACTGTGCACGGCCTTTTGGCCCAACCATGCCATACCCTGCCTCTTGCTGCATGCTTCAAAATATATGTCACGCCAAAAAGTATGCAACGGCTGTTGAGGCTGAGCTGCTTATAATTACGCCTTAATTGAACGTTGCCATCGTACGCCTCACACTGCCACTCGCAGCCCCTGCCCTCTTCGAGCAAGTCTTGGCCTGGTCTACGTTTTTTAGCCCAGTTCACGTAAGCAAGTTAATGATGCAATCGCTTACAAACCTTTGACACGACATTCGCTCGGCTCGGGCTGTAGAGAACTAGAGAACTTAATTTGCAATCAGTTAAAGTTTTGGGCTCATTTTTCAGAAGTTGCGCCGAGCAGATTATCTGTATGAGCATAAGTTCATTAATATCATTTATCATTGCGCAACGGCCAACTGGTAATTTGGCCACACCCACTAATTGTATTTTGCGAAATTTATATATATAATACATACATATAATACATAATATTATTATAGTTGGAAAAGTTGAATATGCAATTTGGTGCATATTAACCCGTTGGCAGCACCAGAGCCCGACTGAACTTACCTTTTCAACTATTTAGCATAACGATGGAGGGCTCATTATGGCCGGTCGCCATTTGCCGTTCGCCAGTCGCCATTCGCCATTCGCCAGGCAGGCACGTAAAATATGCGCAGTTGTACACGGTTGAGTGTATGCCAGAGATCACTTGACTATAAACGAGATTAAAAATTCAATTACGTTGGAGTTGCAAGCTGAAGCTGCTGCTGCTACTGCTGCTGCTGCCGCTGATGCTGATGCTGATGTTCAAGCAGAAGTGCACGAAAAAATATGTAGAACGTAAACCAAAAGTTGTTGCTACAAAAAAACCAGTAAGGACGCAGCAGATCGGTCGGGCGTACGGCTACAGTCGAACTTAACCGACAATAAGAGACCCTGTACTCTCTGTTTTAATAATACACACACAGTCAAGCCAATTGTCTGTTGCATATCTTCGCTGTTTTTTATTTGATCGTAAAATAATTCGAAACATCGATGGAGCATGCCAAAATTGTTTGCGCGAGATATTACAAATTTAATCTAATCTACCCATCAAAAATGGTGGCTATATATCTTATAGTTTGCATGATCTGTTTTTACGGACCGACAGATAGTCGGAAGGACGGGCATGGCTATATCGACCCAGCTTGCTGTCCTGATCAAGAATATATATTTTGTGTACACTACGCCTGCTGTTGCCTGCCACACACATTTTTCATTTGCACCAACTTAGTAGACCATTTGGTGCTTTTTGAAAGTACAGGGTCAAAAAAGCTTGCCAAACGCCAGGAATACCTGGATCCCAGCGCGTTGCTCTCAAGTCAAAGCGCCAGAATACGGGGCAACTGGAGCAGGGCAGAGCAGAGCCAGCTTTAGAAGTGGTCAGTGCCGGCGACGTTGTCGCAGCCAGCGGAAGTTGACAACAATTTATGTGCCTGAAACGGATACAATTTACAAGCCGGGCGCGGCGTACGTGTAGCTAAAATGCATTCAGCATGGGGGCGTGGCGGAACGGGGCGGGGGCTTGGCACCTGTGCAGGTGTGGCCAGCGCCAAACTTCAAACGGAATTTGTGTGTGAGTACTTAGTGCAAAAGTGGCCAAGGGCCAGTGCCCAGTGCCCAGTACGCAGTGTCCAGCGCCCAATTCCTAGAGTTTTGCAGGCATGTTGCTAGGGGCAACCAACGCGCAAAAGAGAGCGTGGAAAGGGGAGAGCAACATAAAAAGCGCCAAACATTTAAATTTCGTTCCAAGTTGAAGTTGATAAAAAGCCAGTGATTTAGCGAGTGTCCTCGCAACAAGCGGACACCGGACATGTGGCACTTGGACAATCCGAGCGAATTCCCAACTACAAACACATAAAACAAATGTAGAAAAACTTGTGTTCAATTAAGATAAAGTTTTGGTTTGTTATACTATTTTACGCTTTAGTTTTCGTTTTTTTTAACATTTCTTTGCACGACAAAGCCATCCAAATAAATAAAGCAATTTCAATTTAATGTTGGGTTTATTTTAATGAAATAAGTAGTTTTTCAATATGTCCAATTTTCACTATTATAACTGCTCCATGAATCTGCTGATCTTCAACCCAATTAAGTAGTAAGTATTTTATTAAATACAAATAAATTGTTTATATGATCTACATATGCTAATATAACAAGTTTCCGTGCACAATAAACCTGTTTTAAACTAATCTCCATAGTTTCACATTCATCATATCGAAAATATCACAATATTCCGATATGTACCCAATTAATTAACTTCTGACCTAACTACTTAAAACAACAATTGTAATATATACAGTCATATGTCTTTATAATATAAGTTCTTCCCCTTCTAAGTTTCGATTGTATTGTCATAATATTGTATTGTACACAAATGTAATCAAAGAATTTAATCATGTTCACTTTACCTTTATTTTAAAAATATTGTTAACTATTGATAACCAACGACAATAGTCGATGCAACTAATTTAGTTGAACCTTATCATACTATATTTGGGGGTTATTGCCTCTTTTGCTTATCAGACCGTGTTTGTTTACCACCAAAGCACAATCGAAGAAGCCAACAAGATATGATTATCAATAAGAACAAGGCAAGTAAAGGTACACCCACTAATACCGCCATGGTGTCTATGCTGTGAAGCTGGAAATAGTTCAAATCTCGAGAAGCAGCTCGCATATGGGGTGCTCCTTTGTGACGTATGACATACTCTGTCCACCAAACCGCACGATCCAGGCCCGATTCGGGTTGATCACGATAGATCTCGGAGATACGTGCTGCTGCCTCAGCATAGCTCGGCGTGTTGAGTAAATTATTAATCGTTAGCTTCAGCTCTGAGTACTCCAATTGATTAAGATCCAATCCCAATCCGAATCCCATGTTCTTGGCTCGATTAATGTTCAGGAACTGATCGAAGAATACCGGCAAACCAAGCACCGGTTTTCCATGGTATATGCTCTCAATAGTGCTCAAGAGTCCACCGTGAGTAATAAACAGTTTTACATTAGGATGGGCTAGGATATCAGATTGTGGGAACCATTTACTAATTAGGACATTTTCCGGTTTATTTGGCAGCTGATCATCTTCAAATTTCCACAGCACACGTTCCTTGAGTTCACCGAAAACTTTCAGCAGAGTTTCTCTTGTTTCCAAAGGCAAATCTTTGCTTTTGACATTAGAACCCAGTGAGAAATAGACTACACCGTATGGAGCTGAATCTATAAATTCCTTGATTTGCTCGGGTAGAGATTGTGGCTTAGGGTTAATATGCATTCCAGCGATTTCTATCATATTTGGCAAATTCGGGCGGGCAAAACTCAGAGAAAAATGCTGTCCCAGCAACATAAAGGCAAAGCTATCCTTTACTTCCTTTAGCGATTTCTTGGCATTAGGGAAGGTTTTGGAATACTGGGCTTCCATCAGAGGCTGATGTATCCAATATGCTGCTGCTCTGTCAAGCCAATATTCCCACTGATTCTCAAGACGCTCATAGAACGTCATCTGATGGGTGCGTGGCGAGGTGATCAACGGATTGTAGGACAGGGGTGAAATATTGCCCATATGATCATCGATATAATGATCGGTTCCGTAACTAGAGAAACCCATGAGCGAGGCATTAAAGTGTTGTGCCAAGCCATACAAAGCATCCATTCTAATCATCTCGGTAAGGACTAAATCGAATGTTTCACTTGATTTAAGCAGTTCTTTTACAGCCTTTTCTTCGAGCATACACTCCTGACCCTTATTAAGAATCCAACTGAAAAACTTCATCATATCCCAATAGCTGGATGTATTCATGCCGTTTATCATTGCTAAAAAGAAGAAAGAAAGCATTAACATACTACATTCGACACTCTCCATTAAAATGTATCTAATTACTTTCATGATAATCGTTCATCTTTGGAGCTGTTATAAATCGAATATTTTCGACGGGTTTATTTTCAAAGGTGTTGATTACGGTCAGTTGATGGCCACGAGCAGCTAATGCCTTAATGTATGATTCCATAAAGATGTATTGGGATCGCCCCGGGAAGGGGAATACGATCAAGATCTTGGCTCCCATCGATTGCGGAACTTGATTAACAAGACCCGCCAAGGTCAGCAATAACAAACTGTAGAATTTCATTTTGCGCGCCGTTTGTAACTCGTTAGTCTATTTAAAACGACTGAGGTCTCAATTGTAAGCATTATACTTTTATAGAAGATTCCAAAGCGCTCTCCCAAGACGAACTCAAGCTTTTGCTGCTTTTGATTGTAAAAGCTTTGTCGAATCATGCTGACAAACTAGGGAAACAAACTTAACAAATTTGCGCGAGTAATCATGAAATCAGCTTTCATACTTAGTTGCTGTATAATCGTTATAGCACAGCTCTCTTATAAAAAGAATTTATACAATTTTTGCTATTATCAGTTGATAGCAAACCTACCTCAACTCAATGTGAACTTTTGTATTGCGTTATCTGAATTTGTGTTTGTCGCTAAAGTTAATCTGGAAAATCATAAGCTGTTTATTGAACTCTTCAACAGATTTTGGATCGAATACAGCTCCTTAAATGTGCGACAAACTGCAAGTTTTTATTGTATTCATGCGGGGAATCTTCTTATTCCAATTAGAAAACATTTTGATCTTAATTTAAGTTAAACAACAAATAGTGTAAAAATATTTTATTTATAGATTCAATTGTTTTTATTTTTGTATACATACCGAAGCCTTCTTGGCTACACCATTGAGCTACGACTGAACTATTAATTCTCATACTCGTTTCATTTTATTCGTACCTATAAGTTAAGTAAAGAGAATACGACTTGCCATATGCTCTTTCAATCACCCACACTTTGTTATTTTTTTGTTCTGTGTGATTAGAAGCTTTTATAAAAGCTTTCAAGGTGCTTAACTTCTCACCTAAAAATGTTGTCGGAAATCGTATTCGGAGTATTGGTTTGGGGCCAGTTGAATAATAGATTTGATTTCATATTTGACATATTTAGGAAATGGATCCGATTCGATTGAAGCTCGGATTGCAGCCGTCTTTAACTGTAAATGGTAATATTTTTATTAAATTAACATAGATAAATGTATAACCATCGAAAGCTAAAGTATGCATGCTCACTTACCGCAGTTAAGAATTATCATTCACATTTCAATAGTTAAGAAAAGACACATTTTTCCATGTAAAATTTCGTATATTCATAATACATATTTTGAATACTAAAGTTTAAAGCAATTGCGGAGTGAGTGATTGGGAATTGTTGGAAAAACCAGCAAAGACTGTCACGGGTTGAAACAAAAAAAAAAACAGTCAAAACGAAAAGCATTGCAAGATACAGTACATAGGACAAAATGACAGTTCGTCTGGAAACCTTTTAATGGTCAGACAGGAAGGCAGTGAAGTGGGCGTTGATCTGAGTGTGGGCTGAAGGTGGTCAAACAGAAGTGCCTAAGAAAAGAAATTATTTGGTAAAGGACTCGTTTGAGTTCCTTTTCACCAGTAAAAAAAAAATGAAGTAGAAAGCAATAGGAGCAAAATATTAAACTTTTATAGAAAAAAAAATTTAAGTATATGTCCAGCGGGAAAAATTGTTACTGTTAATTTATAAATAAGGTCGAGTCGTTGTGCGGTTGCTAAAGCGGTGTTCATTTGCTCCTTACCACATTTACTGTCAACTCATCGGCCCTTTGCTTGCCTCTATTTTGCGATGGGTTCTATTTGTTTTCACTTGAATTTTATTTGTGTTCTTGCGCACATTTTCACTCCTTTTTTAAGAACTTTGTTTGCGGCTTGTTATACAGCTATTGCGTCCATGTCTTTTGTTGTTGTGCTTCTTTCATGGCCTTTTTCTTTTGTCGCTTATTATGCCCGCCCAATTCACGCAACTTAATTCAATTAAGTTGCCTGATTATTTTCACCAAAAAATAAAAATAAATATTGGTACAGCGTCCTACCTACCTTTTAGAGTTTATTCAGTTAACTGTACTTTTTACTCTTTTCTATAAATGTTTTTGTTGTATTTTATGCCAAGTACCCAAAAACGAACAATTATTAAACGAATTTTTTATAACTTCCTTTGTAATCGCAAATTGTTTTTTTTTTAGGTCTTCGCCATAGGATGCTGAGAAGTTATATCAAGGACGTGTATGTAATCGTATGAAAAAGAATTTACGCAGCTTACAAACTTAGCTAAAGGCTAAAATTACAATACATGATTTGGTAAAATTAGCATTATATTTAGCTATTATTTTGCAATGGATTTTATTATTTAATTATAACTTTAAATATCTAATATATAGCCCCATTTGTCTGTCCGTACATGATAAAGCTCAGATCTCGCAAGCTAGAAAAGCTAATGCTAAATATTGAATGCCACGCCCACTTTAGAAGATTGTTATTCAGCTATTATTTTGCAATGGATTTTATTATTTAATTATAACTTTAAATATCTAATATATAGCCCCATTTGTCTGTCCGTACATGATAAAGCTCAGATCTCGCAAGCTAGAAAAGCTAATGCTAAATATTGAATGCCACGCCCACTTTAGAAGATTGTCATTCAGAATAAACATTTTCTAACAATATATTTATCTATTCTGAAAAAAACATTGAAAGCTGTTAATAAATACAGAAGCTATTAAAGCAACAATATTTTAATCATCTGGTTGTTAATATTATTTTGCACTTATTTTATATATGAAATTCAATACTGTTATTTCGGATTACTTGATTGTATCTCTCTGTGTACTGCAAGCAAAGTAAATCTAACCGGAATGGGTGCATGGCGAATGCCACTGGAGCAATTTGAGCATAAATGAAAATCATTTTTCATTTGTTTTCATTTCCGTTCCGTTACATGATGCATTTCGATTGCTGCATAGCTTGCCCCAATATGTGGCTCAGCAGACCCCACTGTAGGGCATTCCATCTGCCCCTGACGCTGTCTTAGCATGCCAGTCTCCGAGGCAAGTGTTTGTGAGTTTCTGTGCTCGGTTGACGCTTGACAAAATGTTAAGTGACAGCTGCATGTTGCATAGTCTCTGCATAGTCAGAGCGGGAGTACGAGACGGAGACGGAGTCGGAGTCAGAGTCCGGGTCAGATACAGATCCAACTACAGGTGCAGCTGCAAGTGAAGCTGCATACTGGCAAATCGTTCAGGCAAGGCGAGTTCTGAACATTCCTCCTAACTCTAAAAAATAAAGAAGCAGAGAGGGCAACTACAACTACAACGGCAGATGAGAAACAATGCTGACAATTGACTTTTATTGCTGTTGACAGTTGGGTGTGTGAGTGTCCTGGGAAAGTTAGTGGCGTGGTGCGTGGTGCGGGGTGCGGGGTGTGAATTGAGTAGTTGAGATTCCCAGTAGCGACTCTGTCAATTCCCAGCTATTAACTTTTACTTAACATTTCAGCAAATTACGCACTATTGTCTTTAGGCAGAGAGTTGCAGTCCAAACTCGTTGGCATTTTTCGACATTTCTTTCCCATCGACATTTTCATCTTTATTTTTTTTCATTTTTCATTCTTCATTCGAGTTTGACATTTTTGAATCAGCAGCAGCGTTGCCTCCGTCCGGATATGAACAAGCAACCGTGCACTCCAATGCCAATTGCATAAACACAATTTCCGGCTTTTACCAAAACTTCTGGAACAAGCAAAATACCATTGAAATTGTTGAATCATATGGTCAGAGTGAAGACAAACATACATACGTAGCAAATAATTTAAATAATATAGCTAAACTAACTCATTGTTAAACGACTTTCTAAATAACCCAAAGGATAGACTTAACATTGTCTACTATCTGAAGAATGCACCACTCAAAACAAATTAAAAACTTAACATTTTTATTTAAATAATAATATTGTTTTGGAATAAACTTTGTTCACTTTAGTAATTATTTAATAGATTAAACAGTATTGCTTAATCTTCAGCAGAAGGACTGTTTATCATTCGATAAAATAATTATTTCAAGTGTTGTCATCTTCGTTTGTGTTTCTGATTTTATAATAACAATTAATTATCAGGAAATTGTTCAAGGGCAGCGTAACACACATACTATATCAAATCTGATAGCTTATTCTATGGTTGTCCACATTTGATGGGAAAGAAAGGATTCTCCGCTCAAATGATTGCAATTCCTAATCTGCCATTGCTTCATTCGTTATCTCAATCCAGTGCCAAGGAAACATAGAGCTCGCAATGTCGTAGATTTATGTGGTGGGGCAGAGGTGAAGCAGGTGCAAGTCTAACAAGTACAAATCGAGCTAGAGGGGCATTTGCTCCGCTTAAAGCAAGTATTTGCTGAAGCTCAATGCTCATTCTCTCAATGTTTCATGTCCAATTTCTGGATGCGCTTCAGTGAGTGCAGAAAGCCAGAAAGAGACGTGGCAAGAGAGATAAGGGAAGCGGGAGGAGGCGGAAAGTCTCGGCCTCTGCTCGGGGAGTCAAACGGTGCGGTTCAGTTACAGCGGAGGTTCTTTGTGCTGGTTGCTTTTTGTGTGCACGTTATAATCCAACCGGGGAATAATTATTGTGTACATACTTATTATGATAGTGGTATAAAATCCAAGGGTTTATTGCTGACTTGATGGACATGCTGGTGCCGAACAGAATGCCGTTGCCCGGAGACCGAGATGGACTGAAAAAATATATGGCAGCTGGGCGATAAATTTGCGTATTTTTAAGTGCTGCTTACTGAAAGGTTATTTACGCCGGGTATGTAAGTACCATTTGGATTATGTTGCTGGCTACCTCTTCTGCTGCTTTCAATAAGCAGAGCAAAAAACCATTAGCTCAGGCACTCGCAACTTTTGCTGTTTTACTGCTCGACTTTAATGCTCATAGATCACGATGAAATAATTCGATGGCTCTTTAAGCCGGTAAAGCTCGTAATTTCAGCGCCAGGCTTCTTAGATGAAGACATTTTACTAGCATCCCAGAGGTAATACGAGCCAGGTTTATAACCCGGCAAAAAACTGCAAAATTAAATCTAATTATGTGCGGCTAACAACTTCAGCCACAACAGAAAGCTGAAACGTTGCACAGTGGCTCAATCGATGAATTTGAGGTGCCAAAAAACATAATTTCTAAACGGATATACATATTTCAATGAAACATAATTCCTTTTAAACGGAATCAAACTTGAGTTTTGTTGCCCAATATCAAATTTCGTACAGCTGCAAATAGCTATATCTTTTTTCTCGTGAATTTTAATACAATAATTTATTTATTTTCAAAGAATAATTTATTTCCATTTGTGATTACATTAAAACCTATTTAAAGTCAAAGATTATTAAAAATGTACGTATTATTTTTATTTATTTATTATTTATATCGTCAATATCGTCAAAAGTTGCACTAATATATGTGACTTTTAGCATAACGAAAAAATACTTTTTAACTTTGAAATACTATAACTACCATGCCATACTTCGTTTATATCAGTTTTTAATTTCTTTCCCCAAAAAATGTTGACAACTGAAAATCAATTTTCGCACTTCAAATTTAACGGTATAACCACTGTGCTTTGGAGAGATGGGAGATGGAAAAGTGGAAACCAGGAGGTCGCTTGGTCAACCTGGACCGGGCCTGGCATTCTTTTTGTCCAACTGACCCGCACGAATGCGTCTATTGACGGAAACAATGCGGATAAAAGCGGTCCAGCCTGTGCCAGATATGGCTCAGGTGCTCCAGCTGTGCCAGCTGCATGAGGTTGGCCATGAGCTGACCCTAATGCAACGTCATCGGAGCGCACCGCTGGCAGTAAGTGAGAAACAAAAGAGCTCAGTGGATGGCAAAAAATAAACGTACAAGAAAAACAAAACATGCGAACTAACAGCAATTTAAAACAAGAAGACAAAACTATATCCGAGCTATGGACGCTTTCTAAAAAAAAAAAAAACAAAAAAAAACAAGCAAACACACATACTACAAAGAGAGAAAAGTGGGCTCAGTTTCATTATGTGATGCGGTTGGACAGTTGAATCGGTGTGGGCGTGGTCAAGTTACTTACGGCTGAATGGCGCTGGAACCCCGTGTGCCGCAATTGCGGTAAAATATGTTTGCACAAAAGGAAATCGCCAAAGTCCCGTGTGCGGGAAATGCTGAATTTGTCTGCCGGCCATACTAAAACAATAGCCATGAATATGTCGGGCGAGGCGATATGGCTGCATGTCCAGCTCAATTGCAAATTCCAAATCCCACAACTGCAGAAAGTTTTTACAGCTGGCATTTAATCATATGCTACTTCTTTGCGGGCATTCCAAATTAAATTTTATTGGGGGTTTGTCAATCTTAAATTTTACACTATTTTTATAAAACCAATTGAGAACTATTGCTAGTTTTAATTTAAAGTCTAAAGTCTCTTGATTGAAATAATATTTAATAATTATTATAATAATAAAAGTCAAAATTTTGTTAATTTGAATTAAATTAGTTATTTTAAAGCAATCGAATTATAATTTGGTATAGATTTAGTTTTATGTTTTGAAATGGTTTATTAATTATAAATTATTATTCAATTATAATTGAAAATAAATCATGGGTTATTGCTTGTTTTAAAATTGTCTTTTCAGCAAGAGTTTCATTAGAAATCAATTTTATTTCCTTATGAAAATAATTATTTATTTGTCTTGTAGTTTTTTAACAATTGAAAGATTTTGTTTGTTTTGATATGGATTTTATAAATGCATTTTCTATACCAATAAATAGCAAACTTTGTACGCTCAGTAAAGAAGTTTTAAATGCATTTCGTGACTGCTTCTAGATTCAGAGTTGCCAGTTCATTTATTTTGAGCTTCTATCTGGTAGTATATTGGCACTGGCGATTGTTTTAGTTTGACAATTTCATTTTGTGCTCAAACTGATTTTAATTAGCTGGGAATTGGTTGCGAAATCGGCTTTAGGAATACGTAGAAATGCGAGAGCGCATTTAGTGGTATTACGGCCATATGGCTGCCATAGAGCAGAGCACCCAAAAACTATGCTATATGTCCAACTATGGCGGCACTTCCGTTGCCGCTGCTGCAACTGCTGCTGCTGCTGCTGCTGCAGCTGCCACTGAAACAACCATTTGCTCGTTGTCTCTCAGTTGTTCTTCTCATGCTTCCATCGTTTGCCTGACTGTCGTCGTCGTAGTCGTGGAATTCGTTGTCGACGTCTGGCGTGGACTTTGGGGAATATTATTGAAAAGTTTTACCGCATGCTGTGCTGAAGCTGCAGTAGCAAAAACAAATGTATTGTTCACTCGCTGCTGCAGTTGCAGCTACTACTATTACTGCTACTGCAAAAACAAGGATTAACATTTTTTTGGTCCTGTGCAAAGTTTCAGTTTTGTAGCAACTTTGCCCACAGACACCAACAGCACACTGTCACGCCCACAACTCTCTTGAGCTGAGGCAGTATATAAATTTTCTCAGCCATTTTCATTCCCCTTCTCTATCCCAAATACAGACTTTGCAACTGCCTTAATATTGTGTTCGTTCAGGCAACACCATACTATATATAATTCCAAGTTTAAAGAAATTAACTAAATCGATAGATTGGAATATATTTTGTGTATTAGCAAGATTTTTGGTATTTGTTTGATATTTTGACAGTTTAGTTACCATGATAAATAGTTACCGTAATAAACATAAGTTTCTCAACAAATTTAAAAATTGAAAGAAATGTTAAGTATGAAAACTAAATTCTTAATAAATAATAGCCAACTCGGAAGATTTCTTTGCACATAATTTCATTATAATTTTCAGTCTATATATATTAATGAATCGATTTTTTCTAATACCAAACGATATAGTAAAATTGTCAATTAAGTCGTGTACAAAATCATAGAAATAGGCAGACTCTAAATTTCAGCTTAACTTCTAGTCGATAGATTTATATTTTTGTATTTGTCCAAGAAGTATACAGCAGATAAGCATCAACTCAAATACTCAATTGGTCCATGGTCAAAAGCATGCAATTTAGTATTTGTTCCGCTTATGGGGGACAAAATTGAATCCATCAATTATAGAAAATCGTCGTGAACGTTGAGCCAAGTGCAGAAGCATAGTTGTGTGATATGAAATAACTTGTGTATGGGTGTGTGTGTGTGGGCCAAGTAGTTGGCAATCAATTTTTGGCATTGTTTGGCTTAGACAGACTACTTAAAGTAGGGTGCGCACTCAATCGGCTCTCTGCCGACCCATTGTCAACGGCTTTGTGGCAAACAGGCACGTCCATTTCAATTGAATGTGGCACAGCCAACTACCGGCTTGACTGGCAGACCAGTGTCCATGATGTCCATGATGTCCATGCTGTCTGTATCGTGTTCGTGTGTTGTGTGTTGTGTACTGTGTCCTGTTTCATCCATTATGACACTCAGCATACGGTGGCCAGCACACAGGATGCAGTGCGGCAGCGTTGCAGTTGACACTTTGGTCTATGTGAGAGAAGCCTTTTTGCTCGCTCTCTCGTATTTTGCACTTGGCCCCGGCTTCACTCAAGTAAATGACGCGTTGTCCTTCTGTTTGCCACTTGTATTGTACGTTAGACGTCATTTAGTTTGTGACTGCAATGAAAACCTCGTCGGGCTATGGCATCTGCGTGTGGCAAGCAAAGTTCCAGCTGAATCGCTTCACTCACTTTTGTTGCAACTTCAGCACGCTCGCTGACAAACATATAGATTAGTTCACAATAGCATGATCTAGGTAGAAAATTGTTCATCAATGCACTTAACTTACCATTATTGAGCTCATTTCCTAGTTATTTGAGTGAAAAAGAGGAATATCTATCTCAAGCAGATTTATCAATCTTAAAAAAATACATATTCGAACTAGAAGGCAGAAAATTATTTTGATTATTTGATTATCTTGAAAACTCAAATAACATATTTCCATTTTAGAAAGTATCTTGGCATTATATATGTTTTCAAGTAGACCGATTAGCAACAACTAAAATTGAACCTTGAATGTAACGTCATGCACAAACATAATAGTTGTTCAGTATTCAATAGTTTTGGTTGCATAGAAACAAATATTCGAGTTTTTAAATAGATTCAAGTAGACGTATTTATATGTATTGAGCTACGAGTTTCAACATCGAATTTAGAAATAACGTCAACGTATAATAGAACACAGCACATACTACTCTGACTGAACACAAAAAACATATCGACTTTAAAAGCGCTCTATATTTTTACAATTTCTTGAATTTATTCGTCTATAACCTGCAAGTATGCCGGTGGGATTACTTGCACAGAAGGCCCCAAGGCTGCTTCAGATATGCCGCAAAGTTGCACGTCCTCTGATGAACCCATGGAATCCATCGGTGCGCTCCAAGAGCAGCGGGGGAGTGGCCATGTCCAAGTTTGAAAAGTCGCAGTATTTGCCTTACAAGAAAATGACAGAGGTTTTAGATTGTGTGACGCAGCGGTTGAACCGTCCACTAACATTGTCTGAAAAGGTGCTCTACTCGCATCTGGACAATCCCACTGAGCAAGTTATCGAACGTGGTAAGTCGTATTTACTGCTTCGTCCGGATCGGGTCGCCATGCAGGATGCCACTGCACAGATGGCTCTGATGCAGTTCATTTCATCTGGATTGGCCAAAGTCGCAGTGCCATCGACTGTGCACTGTGATCATTTGATCGAGGCACAGAAATGCGGAGAGCTGGACCTGAAGCGAGCGCAAGATCAGAATAAAGAGGTATACGACTTTCTGTCTAGTGCGAGTTCCAAGTATGGCTTGGGCTTCTGGAAACCAGGTAGCGGCATCATACATCAGATCATATTGGAGAACTATGCCTTTCCGGGCCTCCTAATGATTGGCACAGATTCGCATACCCCGAATGGTGGAGGTTTGGGAGGTCTGTGCATTGGTGTCGGTGGTGCGGATGCTGTCGATGTGATGGCCAACATGCCGTGGGAGTTGAAGTGCCCCAATGTGATTGGAGTTAACCTGACTGGCAAAATCAGCGGCTGGACCTCAGCTAAGGATGTCATACTTAAGGTTGCAGAGATACTCACGGTCAAGGGCGGCACTGGCGCCATCATTGAGTACCATGGCAAAGGTGTGGACTCTATTTCCTGCACTGGCATGGCCACGATTTGCAACATGGGAGCCGAGATCGGAGCCACGACTTCTGTGTTCCCTATGAACAAGCGCATGGTGGAGTATCTGTGCGCAACAGGGCGCGGATCCATTGCAGAAGAGGCGCAAAAGTACATTAAACTGTTGACACCGGACAAAGACTGCAAATACGACAAGGTGATTAACATCGATCTGGATAAACTGGAACCTCTGGTAAATGGTCCTTATACGCCCGATCTGGCCCACCCCATAAGCAAACTGGGAGAAAACTCCAAGAAGAACGGATATCCTATGGAAATTAAGGTTGGTCTGATCGGTTCCTGCACCAATTCGTCGTACGAGGATATGGGTCGTTGTGCGAGCATTGCCCAGGATGCACTGGACCATGGAGTGAAGGCAAAAATCCCGTTCAATGTGACGCCCGGCTCGGAACAGATTCGGGCCACCATTGAACGTGATGGAATTTTAGAAGTCTTTGGCAAATTTGGTGGCACGGTGCTGGCCAATGCATGCGGCCCATGCATTGGTCAATGGGATAGGAAAGACGTCAAAATGGGCGAGAAGAATACCATCGTTACATCGTACAACCGTAACTTTACCGGACGCAACGATGCCAATCCTGCCACCCATTGCTTTGTGACAAGTCCGGAAATGGTCACGGCTCTGTCGATTGCCGGCTGCCTCAACTTCAATCCCATCAGTGACGAGCTCACTGACAGCAAGGGCAAGCCGTTCAAGCTGAAGCCTCCAAAGGGTGAGGAATTGCCCGCCAAGGGCTTCGATCCCGGTCAGGACACCTACAAGGCACCGCCAGCAGATGGCGCCAGTGTAAAGGTTGTGGTTGATCCCAAGTCCGAGCGGCTGCAGCTGCTGGCACCCTTCGAGAAATGGGACGGCAAGGATCTGACCGATCTGACGGTGCTCATCAAGGTGAAGGGAAAATGCACCACAGATCACATCTCCGCTGCCGGACCATGGTTAAAATACCGTGGACATCTGGATAACATTTCAAACAACTTGTTTATTGGCGCCACAAATGCCGAGAACAACGAAATGAACAAGATCAAAAACCAACGCACCAATGAATGGGGTGCCGTGCCAGCTGTTGCCCGTGACTACAAGGCCAACAAGATCAAGTGGCTGGCGGTGGGTGAGGACAACTACGGGGAGGGCTCTTCTCGGGAGCATGCTGCTTTGGAGCCTCGTCATCTGGGGGGTGTGGCCATTATTGTCAAATCCTTTGCACGCATTCATGAAACCAATTTGAAGAAACAGGGTATGCTTCCTCTGACGTTCGCCAATCCCGCTGACTTTGATAAGGTCCAACCTACAAGCAAAATATCCCTGCTCAATCTGGCCCAATTCGCCCCTGGCAAGCCCATAGACTGTGAAGTAAAGAACGGCGGCAGTTCGGATAAGATTCAACTTAATCATTCCTTCAATGCTGAGCAGATTGAATGGTTCAAAGCGGGCAGCGCTCTTAATCGCATGAAGGAAGTTCTCACCAAGGCCAAATAGTCCATCACAGTTTCTCTACTTATGTTTTGAATATTTTGTTTATGGGCAAAATTAGTGTAATTGTTACGCAATAAAAACAGTTGATACTAATTTTCAAGTTGTCATTGCACTAAATTCTTTAAAATTTCAATATCATAAATTTTATATATTCAGCTAAGGCCGCAAATCACTAGGCAAATAGCTCCTTATAATATTCCTGTAAAAGTAATTTTGTTTTTGTATAAACAGTCTGCATTACATTAAATTTATTATATTTAGGATATAAGTTATCATTAAGATATCGGATGACATTCGATGAACACAAAAGTTATTTATTAATTAAATTTGATTTAATTTTTTATTACACCTATTAATGAAAGTGAAATTTCAATCAAATATAAACATATTTTTTTTATAAACAAATAACTTAAATCCATGTAGATAATATTCAATTGTTCAAATGTTTAAGCTGCTAAAACCTACGTTTTTGGAATTTTTTCAGGTTATGCAAACTATTTTGGATAAAGGGTAAGAACTGAATATAACCACGCCTACACCCTCTTATCACTAATAATTTTCTACGTCTTTTCATCATTTTTCATATTTCATATATTTTTTCCAACTTCAGTTTATCTCTATTTCTAGTTTGTTTTTTTTTGCAGACAATACGCATTGCTTTCAACTGAGGCAACCAAAACTGTGACACCCACACTGTCATGCTGCCCAAGAAAGAGACAAACATCAGCAAAAGAAGAGAGATACACAGAGAACTGCAGCATATTTTCAATTTTTGCTAAACTGCCTGTGTGTGCGTGCATGTGTGTTAGAGTGTTGGCAACTGCAAATTATTTGCTACTTTTAATTAGTGCCAAAAAGCAATTCTGAAAATCCAGGCAGCCAGCAAAAATGTATATAATTGCATCTATCTTAGAATTTTAGTGAGAGGCAACTACATATACATACGTATACACACACATATACATACAAACAATATACATTCATAGACCAATCTAAAGTTTATTCTGAAAATAAAAATTTTGACAGTTTAACGTTGATAAAATCAATTGAAAAATATAAATTTATTTAGATTAAAGAGCAAAATTATGTGCTTATTTATTTATAACTGCAAATAACTTTATAAAAAATTTTTATAAATTAAAATTTTTATGTAAATGACGTTTTATTCAAGAAAATAAAACAAATTAGCTGACCACCAAATCTTGATTTTTAATTAATTTACATTTTAAGTAATGTTAATTTTTTCACACAATTTAATCAGTAATCTTTGTTCTACAATAATAATTCAAGAAAAGTTTTATTTATAATAGATATAATGAATTCTTATTTATATTTTTCGCAAACTAGAAACACCATCAGCCCACCAGAAATTGCGATTCTGAAATTGAGAACGGTCACAATTCCGAATATTTGCTGCAGCTGCTAATTTAAGGGCAAATGTCAAACCCTTAAAGTTGGTTTGTGTTTTGGAGGGCAGATAACCCTTGGATACGTTTTGAATCCAAGTTCTTTCTTGTCTGTCCAAACTGCAAATGTTTAATTATTTACTAGTAACGATGGGATGTGAATGGACTGCTGATGGACAGCAGACAGCAAGTAAACGCTTTGCAACTAGTTTTACTAAGCTGATGACTGCCTCAAATTATAGAGTAGCAATTAAAAAAAACTCAATGTGGCAGGAAACAAAAAGAATCATGTCAATCACAGAGGATATCACACAAGCACTTCTTTTTACTTGAAATTCTGAAGTTAGTATATCTTTTAATTTGCTTGTAGATAAAGGTCTTGTGGACACTGAAAATTGTTGTAATTGGCATAGTGTGTTTGAAAGTGAATTAAATTTTGCAATGCATTGTCTTTAATTTGATTATCTTCTTGCTCAGGCTGTTATGGCTTCCACACATTTTCATATTAATTGGAAATGAATATTATTGCAAATTAAATTAATTACATTTTGTATATCAAAACCCAATTTAAGTAGTTGTATATAATATATTTTATTTGATTAAAATAAATTAGTTTAGCTGGCAAATTTCGTCGAGAAAGCTCAGAAAACTATTTAAAGATGAAAGCAGTGTTAAATTACGTTTGCTTGGTTGCCGTGTATGAGCGTAAATCACGCCAATGACAAGTGGCAATAATATGGGATGAGCATACAAGAAAATCGAAGCGAAAATAAAAATCCCAACCTCTCTGCACTTGGCCAAAACGGACGTAAATTGCATTTTAGCCGCTAGCGTGGTAAACAGCCGCAAATGCCCAGAATGTTGACCAGAAATACGGCAAAAACAACAGAGAAATAAACGGATGGAGAGAAAAATAAACCAAAACTCTACAATAATCGAGAAATTATATCCACACGCTGGCTGTCTGCTTGTGTGAGAAGCGCGGGCGGGGGTAAATCAAAGAAACAAATAAAATGGGCAAATACAAGCGGAAAATCCATAGCATACATACAGACACACACACACACACACACACACACACGCATATGCTGTTAGGAGGTTGCAGCATGAAAGAACGTTTTGAACAGCTCGAATTAAGTTAAGCACTTTTATTTATTATTAAAAAAGTTTCAAGCTGCCAGCGTGCAAAAATTCAGAGCAAAAATTTTCTCTGCGAGCAGGAATGGAGATATAGAGAGGAAAGAGAAATCAGCAAAATCTGCGCATAATGCAAAGAAAATCCCAAATTTATCGTATCACTTTAGATGGAGTGTCATATGGGGTACATTTGTGTGTGTGCATGTGTGTGTTTGTATGGGCTCTGCCCCCTTGCCCCTCGCTGCTGCCATGAAGGGGTTAAAATGCGCATTATGAGCACATCGCATGTATGTTTCACTTCACCGTCTTCTCTCTCTGTGTGTGTGTGCTTTTGCATTCACAATATAACTGTTGATTATTGCGCCAACACGCACTCAGCGTAAGTGAAGGGAGCTGCTGGTGCCAGGCGCACAGCGCGTATGCGCAATATTATTAGATATTGAAAGCAGCCATCGATGGCAGCGAACGTTGAGTCGTGCCAAAAGCAATTGAAAACAGCACAAATACCAACATATGAATTTTTTGCTCTTCCTACACAGCTCTATAAAAAGCAAAATGGCCAAGGGGGAGGGGCGTATGGGAGGGCCCCAAGTGAGCGCATCCTTAGCCCTGATGCAGGCATCTGCTGCTGAAGCAAGCCCTGTCTGTGGCTGCTGCATTAAATCGATGGCAATGTGGCAGATTATTTATTAGTGTAATGGCTCCCAATTTCAATTGCTGCTAAATGGACGAGATGGCGCTTGCGTTTATGTAAGCTGTTAAATATTTAAAAATTTAATAAGAATAAGTTGAGAAAAAATGGATTATGATTTAAAGGTAAATATTAGTTAATTATTTCTGCTTTTATAATGACGATTTTTATTAAAGCGGAGCAGTTTACTTATTTTAAAAGCAAAGAAAATATGTCTCTATGTGAGGTATGAATCGAAAGTCTTTTGTACCAAACTTAATTAAAATAAAGATAGATTTATATTTAAAGAGTTTAAAAAAAATAAAGGAATTATGTTACAATTAAGCAACCTTTATTCGACGAGCTTATTGCATGATTTATTATTTATTTTATTTTTAAATCTCCTAATTTATTTATCATTTTTTCTCATTTTCATTTAGTACTTGTTTTCATTGTGTTTCGATTCCAATATAACAGATATTTAAATGTACATCTACTGTAATCATAGCTTTTAAATTATAGTCAACATTTAATGCATTCTTTGTGCATCTTGCATTGCATACAAATATTTCAAATAACACTTCGTCATAGTGAATTTGTTTTTGCATTATTACAAAGTTATCTAGTGCAGAATATCGTTTGCTTGAGAAGCCATCTTAGAATTTTTTTTGAGACTTGGTTATTTAAACCATTGACTTTGCGTCTGAACAATTTGAAAATCAAATCTCACAAATTCACAACTGACCAAGAAAAAATCAAAGAAAAATGCAACGAAATTGCCAACGAAACGCCAAGCGAAAATCTAATAAAAGAATAGCTCAAAATCGGTGTGTAAAAATCAAATAAACGCTGCAAAAAACTGCAATGCCAACTGAGTTTTTCAGCTGCTGGCGTAAAGATAGTTTTTGGCCAAGGCGCTCTAGTTTTGTGCGTTTTTAAATGGCAAAGCTGTTGGCGCACAAAAAAATCCTTACATGCACACAAACCATTGGAAACACATGTCAAGCAAATAGAAGAAGGAAAAAGATGGGTGAGGAATGAGGGGAGGGGGGGTGAGCAGCTGCAGCAGAAGGCAGAAGGCAGAAGGGAATCAACACAAATGTTTGTGCTGTTTGGTTTCTTGATTCTTTTGGCCATTACATTAAGCTTGCTATCTCGCTGTTTGCGTATATTCCTTGCCTTTTGCATTCCTCCTGCTCCCTCCATTTTGCTGTTCTCTTGCCTTTTCTATGGCCGCACTTAAACACACATACATATATATCAGCATTTAGTGGCTGGACTTGCTCGTATTTGTATCTCGCATCTCGTATCTGTGTATCTGTGTATCTGTGTGCCTCTGTGTCTGCATCTGTGGACGTAACTATTGCTGTGCTACACTCGTAACTGTTTTGCGACTGGGCAACGGCTGCCTCTAATGGTCAGCGATTCGTAATATTTTTAATATTTGCTCAATAAAATGTCTGACAATTTTGTGTCGTTTTGCCACTTAAACTCATTACATTTATTTGTTTGTTCGCCCTGCTCTTTGCTTTACTGCCAATAATCCGATTTGCTCAGCGCCAAGAAACCAACGGCTGTCTGCTTCACAGCGAAATACCCTGTAAAAATTGAAGATTTCAAATATTAAAATTATTTCGCAGCTATATGGTGTGCTCTGTGTACGCTTGGCTCGCTTTGACCTTAAGTGACTTCAATTTAATATAATCTATGAGTTTCTTGTTTCCCGCATCTGGGTATAACAATAACGGGAATCCCGGCATTATTCTTCATATGGCATGTAATCCTTTTTGTAGTTGCCGCAAATCCTCTTGGTCAGTGGCTCTGTTGCCACTTGCTGCGTGGCAAGTCATAAAGTTTAATTTAGTTTTAAGCTTTTCAACCGGAAAATTGCATGACAGCCACGCCGAGATCTGTGCGCAGCACAAGTGGAGTTCACTTACTTTTTCTAGCTCTGCCAACGTTGAAATAATGCCACATACGCTACACACACACACACACATACACACACTTGCACTTGAGGAAAGCGCAAGCAATGCAACATTAACACAAACAATAACAACACAGATGACCACAAATGTAAGTCAGGGCCGTCGCAGAATGACGTTTCATGCGCCATTTGAACAGGACGCTCGTTGGCCACGAACCGCTGTCCCGCTGTCCCTCCGTCCGTCCTTCCCTCTGTCCCATTGTCCTCTTGTCCCGTGCAATGAAAATTGACAGCGCCTTTGTAGAAACGCACGGCAAAAGCCACAGTTTGAGCGTACACAGAGAAAACTATGTGAAACTTTATATAAATATAGCAAATATGTATACAAGATTAGTTAAAAGACTTAAAAGATCCCAATAAATAAACCTTAAGATATGTATTTTACACTAATTCCTAATGATAAATTTATTTAAAATAATACTTAAATTCAAAGTCAATCAATAAAGTCAATTAAATAATCACAATAATTGAAGTTTTATGATTCGCTTGCTCTCCTTTAAAGCCAGCGAGAGTTGGGCCAACGAGAGTTCGGAATACGAGATTTAAACCAAACAGAAATCTTCCTTTAAGATTCATGCCAGAACGAATTAAGCCAAAGAGAGTTAGGGCAGCGAGAGTTAAGCCAATGGAAGTTGGGCCAGCAAGAGTTGGCCTATCAATAGTTAGGCCAGCAAGTGTTTAATTTCTCAGACTGAGTTGAAGAATACTGGGATCTTTCTAAAGCCTGATCTCCGTCTATATCTTTTATCATTTCTCAATCATGTTTCGTTCTTATCATTGGCGGGCTTTAATTTATTTTTAAATTGCTAGTCGACTGCAGATATCTGTTAATTTGCAAGCCTACTCTAATAAAAAGTACAACAATCGTGTGAATATGATTTTATAACTTGATTAGGTGATTTTTTCTGCCAGTGTAGCAGCGGAGCTGGCAGTGAGAAGTGGGACGGCATCATAGTCAGCTTGGCTGCTCTAAAATTAACACACGTTTAATATGCAAGTCGTGCATAAATTTTCGTGCTGCCATTTCTTGTGTACGCTGCTGTCTTTGTGTGTGTATGTGTGTGTGTGTGTGTGTGTGTATGTGTGTGTGTGTGTCCGAGAGAGCTTTATGCTTTTTAATTTACCGTCAGACGTCAGAACGGGCAGCAAGGACGACCAGCAGCCACCACATTATTGCGGGCGACATGTCAGCGCCACTGAAGCGCCCGCCAGTTGCCACACAGTCAACGCCAGCCAGCCGAGTAGCGAGGCAATCATGGCCATTGCAATTTCCTTTTTTTTCGCTTCACTCTCTCAATTTATTCGCTCTCTTTTGCACTCGTTGCGCGTGCATCTCTTTCGGCAGCCATTGTTGTTGCTGGCATACGTGGAATGGCCGACGGCAGCTCGTTATCATCATTATCATGGCCAGCATTAATGTTGATGTGCTTTAATTGGCAATTGAGTTGATGCAAGTCGCCGGTCCAAGACACAGACCCATGCACAAGCCTCAACCCCAGACCACACCCTGAACTCATTTCCAAGTCCAGTTACCCGATCCGGCCTCGGCAGTAGCCACGGCTGATAAGTGCCGTCAATTTCATAATTTCATTATAAATGATCGTTTATGGCCAACTGGCAATCACTGCCATGCATTTAAAAAGCACAACAACAGGCAGGCCATTTAACCTGCACTTTATTTTACACAAAAATCAAACTGCTTTTTAAACTGATGTCAAACATTTGCACAATACAATGACATTTTTGTTCGATGGCTCGAATGTCATACTTCCTGAACAGGTGCAAGATACAAAGCTGGCTCTGTTAAAAGAGCTGTGATCTGATTTTTTCTGATTTCAAATAATAAATTATAGTCTATAATGAATTGTTTCTACTCCGTTTTCTATTAACTTTGCTCTAATAATTTAATCACTTAAATGTCTATTTTACTTTCGTGAGACAGAAATGCATCCTTTTAATTAAATGTAAATTGAAAGAAGCATATAGAGTTCTTAATAAAAAATTAATACAAATAATTTAGAGAGTGAATTTATAAATTATCATTTTACTTTTAATATTCAAATTAAGAAGGCGATTCGAAAGATTTGAATTGTTTACCTAACGATCCTTTTAATTGCAAAGTAGCGAAGAACAAAACTATTTCTGTAAACATAATAATTTATGTGTTTTTGCACGATGCAATGCATTTACATACATACAAGAATATAGGAAAGGACTATTAGCCAAGATTCTCATTTGGCTTAGGCCAATTTTGGGGAAACTCCTTCTATTCCCGCGCAATGCCTTAAACTTCAACTGTCTCTGGCCAAGACTTTTGGATTTTGTTGCCAAGAATTTCCTTTTGGCAGCCATAAACGACAACTGTTGCCAAAAGAAAGTAGCATAAAGCAAATCGGCATCATCTCGTCGTTGTCGTCATCAGCGTCAGTGTCTGTCCAGAAAAGATTGAGGATAGAGAATTTGGAACATTTGCCTGGCAGCATCTAATTAGATTGTTCTGGCAGCCGTACGATATTTTTAGCTAGCTTGGATTGGCGCCAGCAGTCTCCAGCAGTCAGCAGACAGAGTCCGAAACTGTTAAATAATTTAAAAACAAATTAGCGCCAATTTTTTGCAACTGCTGTGTGTGTGTGTGTGTGTGTGTGTGTGTGTGTATGAAAACATAAAAATGCTATAAGCATCGCAACTAATTTCACGCATAACAGTTAAATAAAATTTAATTTGGCAGCAAACGCTTAGTTCAAATGCCAAAAAATAATGGCGAAAAAGTGAAATAAAAATCTCAGCCAGCCATAAAAACACAATACATACTAAGAACCAAAATGACTGAACTCGACACCAGAAAGTAGGCATCACAAAGTGTTTGTTGGTCATTGTATAGGAAACTTTACATTCGGCTACCTGCTGAACACACACCAATACAAATGATGGCCGTCAGCATTCATTATTAATTTTAATATTTCAAAGTGCGCCAGACCAAAAGACAAATACACAAAATTATTTATAAGTGTAATAAAAAAATTCATCGACTACTCGGCACGCGCTTTATCTCAAAACTTGCTTCTCTACTCGTCTGCAGTTGTTGTTGTGGTTGTCAGTTCTGTTCTGTCTCTGACCATCCGAAACGGGGGCACATCAAAACTTTGCCATCACGCCCATAGGCTAATTTGATGTGTTTCTGTATTTCCCTAGAGCCAACCAAGTAACGGAACCACTAAAGAGAGTTGCTACGCTCGATTGATAAAATTAACATCTAAAATTACGCAACACTCGTTGCTCCCAATCGATTAAATTGAAATATTTCGATGAGGATTATACCAGTTATTTATGTATTATTTTTAGACCCTGTAGTGCTTTGAAAAAGAATAAAAAATCTATTCAGTTAGTGCATTGGGAAATGTAATGTGTGTAACACAATATTATGATGTCAATACAATATAGAAAATAATAGAAAGTTGTTATCAAACTATAAAATCGATATCCATACTATTATTTACTATTTCACTATTTACACAAAACCTACGCCCATAAAACTAGTTTTAAATCATTTATTTGTTTATTTATTTTATTTAATTATTTTATAAACAACATATTACATTATTGAGTTAGAGTACCACGTTTCTATCGAATGTTCCCATATTGTTTGTGAGTGGTTTTTATCATTCGACTATTATTATTGCTTGATTAGATTAGCATGACATAAACTCAAGTGGGGTTAAGGTAGGTCAAGAACATCGATCGAGAGGTACTTTGAAACTAATAAAAGAAGTATATAATTTTATTGTGCAGCCCAAAGCTGATGAAATTAAACATTCGCTTATACAAAAACAAACACTAATTTCTAAAATATAATCTTATCATTTTATTTTATATTTTATATTAAATTAATTATTTATTTAGCTAAAATTTTAACACAACAAATTTAACGGTAGTATATTAAAATAACTATTTATATAAAAACAAAAGATTAGTTCTCAAAAAACAAACTAAAAAACGTTTGAAATTTAATTTATTAACCAACATTTTTGGGAAGTTTTAAAAAACACTGATTTCACCATCGAAAGTAAATAGTTGATCTACCAGATTGCCAATAGCCAAAGTTTCTATCTGGCTATAAAGAAGCTTTCGTTATCAACAAAAGCTCAACAAAACCAACTGGATTTCGTATAAAAGCAAAGTGTCGAAACTTAACCGACAGTTGGTGTTAACAAGTCTAACGAGTTGCGTCGTTTGCGAAATGAAATTTTACGGATTGTTGTTATTGACCTTGGCCGGGCTTGTTAATCAAGTGCCGCAATCGCTGGGAGCCAAGATACTGATCGTATTCCCCTTCCCGGGGCGATCCCAATATATCTTTATGGAATCATATATGAAGGCCTTAGTTGCTCGGGGACATCAACTGACCGTAATCAACACCTTTGAGAATAAACCCGTCGAAAACATTCGCTTTATAACAGCACCGAAGATGAACGAATATTATGAAGGTAATTCAAAATAACTGAACAGATGTAATAGTATGAAACACACTTATGCACATATTTGCCGTTGCAGAAGTCATAAACAATGCCAACCTGCAAGGATTTTGGGAAATGCAAAAGTTTTTCAACTGGATGATTCTCAAAACCCAGGAGTGCATACTAGAAGACAAGTCCGTGCAAAAATTGATAAAATCAGGCGAAACATTCGATGTGTTCCTCGCCGAAATGCTGCGAATGGATGCCTTGTATGGCCTTGCAGAGCACTTTAATGCCTCGCTGATGGGTTTCTCCAGCTATGGAACCGATTATATTATTGATGAGCATATGGGCAATATTTCTCCATTGTCCTATAATCCACTCATTACCTCGCCACGCACCCATCAGATGACGTTCTATGAACGTCTTGAGAATCAGTGGGAATATTGGTTAGAACAACTTGCAACTTATCTGATACATCAGCCATCGATGAATGAAAAGTATTCCCAATACTTTCCCAATGCCAAGAAATCGCTTAAGGAAGTAAAGTCCAGCTTTGCCGTAATGCTGCTAGGGCAACATTTTACTCTCAGTTACGCACGTCCGAATTTGCCGAACATGATTGAAGTGGGTGGACTGCATATTAACCCTAAGCCACAACCTCTACCTGAGCAAATCAAGGAATTTATAGAATCAGCTCCACAGGGCGTAATCTATTTCTCACTGGGTTCTAATGTTAAGAGTAAAGATTTACCTTTGGAAACGAGAGAGAGTCTGCTGAAAGTCTTCGGTGAACTCAAGCAACGTGTGCTTTGGAAATTTGAGGATGATCAGCTGCCAAATAAACCGGAAAATGTGCTAATTAGTAAATGGTTCCCACAATCTGATATCTTAGCCCATCCAAATTTAAAACTGTTTATTACTCACGGTGGGCTCTTGAGCACTATTGAGAGCATATACTATGGAAAACCGATGCTTGGTTTTCCCGTATTCTTCGATCAGTTCCTGAACATTAATCGAGCTAAGCACATGGGATTTGGATTGGGATTGGATCTTAATCAATTGGAGTACTCGGAACTGAAGCTGACGATTAACAATCTGCTGAACACGCCAAGCTTTGCTGAGGCAGCTTCACGTATCTCCGAGCTCTACCGAGATCAACCTGAATCGGGCCTGGAACGTGCGGTTTGGTGGACAGAGTATGTTATACGTCACAAAGGAGCACCCCATATGCGAGCTGCTTCGCTAGATTTGAACTATTTCCAGCTTCACAGCATAGACACCATGGCGGTACTTTTGGGTGTTCCCATACTGGCCTTGTTCTTGTTGATTGTATTATCTTGTTGGTTTCTTCGATTGTGCTTTGGTAGAAAGCAGAAAAAGACCATTAAACAGAAGAAACACTAACGTTTTATAATAGTGAAATGAGGTTCAACTAAATTAGTTGCATTGTCGCTTATTGTTTATGACAGTTTACATTACTTTTTTATCTAATATCCTAATTTTTGAATAAAAAAAATAAGCTACTACTACTCAACAATGTAAAAGTATTGAAAGTTAGATTATTTGTATAATTATCCTAATCCATTTAATGTTTTTCAGTTGCTGAAAACTATCAAGCATCATAAAAACTGCGTGTGTTAAACGAGTCTTTCAAAAAAACTTGAACAAAAGCGATGCCAAAGATAAAACCAACTTAATTTAAGCGACTAACAAAAAAGTCAGCAACGAATAAAACAGAAAGGCAGCAAAAAATAAAAACAATGAACGCCACAAAGCGGCGTTTTTGGTTGGGAAGGGAAGCAGGCAGCCCTGGCTGCTGGAGGGGGATTTACCAGCAGATGTATAGATGTGAGTGTGAGTGTGAGTGTGAGTGGGTGCATATTTTGCCTGCCAATCAACTCAACAATCGCAATCAATTTGCAGGCTGCTGCTGCAGTCAATGGCCACCCCCGGCGGGTTTTCCCCAGAGCCATGTGGCAGAGTTTCCACAGCTTCAACTCGAGGATGTTGTCAATGTGCAGCTGCAACTGTCATTTAGAGCACACACTGTATGTGGTGTCTGTGTGTGTTTGAGGGGGGGGGGGGGGGGGGGTTGAGCGGGTGAGGCGGGGAGAGAATGGAAGAGTGTGATATGTCAACAAAACCAAAATAAAAAGTATTGTAGCCGCAATGCCTTTTTTAATTACGTTACTGCAGCATTAAGGGCCGCAATGTGTCTGGCGTCTGGCCAGTCATGAATATGGCATGAGTTTAAGATTTGACAGAACTGCAAGGATATAAATCTCATGCATAATAACAATATCATATTGTGGAATTCTTTAAAGTTGGCCTTTATGTTT
Organism: Hypselothyrea guttata; assembly: GCA_035045125.1. Lineage (NCBI taxonomy): Eukaryota > Metazoa > Arthropoda > Insecta > Diptera > Drosophilidae > Hypselothyrea > Hypselothyrea guttata. The sequence continues at coordinate 1,163,770 of JAWNNJ010002200.1, read as the reverse complement.
AAATCATGAGCATAATGCGCATACGCCCCGTTTGCCGTCAGACAAATTGCAAAGTATTGTTATGCTAAATTTATTTGCATTCACAGTGAGACCAGGGAGTGCCAACTTACGCCACATATGTATGTACCTATGCGTGTGTGTGTGTGTGTAAGGAGTAACGTAACTTCATCAGTTTGAAACGCAGCTTCCGCTTCCGCTTGCCAAAATGGCTGCCAATGTGGCTGAAGCTGTTGCCGCTGCTCTTGCTGCGATTTCGCCTGCAAACAAATCAGCTTGACTTTCCGTTTCATTTCGCATTTTTGTCATTTCATATTCTTTTACAAGTTACTTCAACTCCTGCCGACGCTTTTCCCCTCGTAGCGCCTGAATACGAGAATATTTCAGCATTTTTACTCTGCATTTCGGCGACTTTGGCGTAAATTTACTTTTCACTTTCAACGCGCCATCAGCAAAAAGTTTCTCTTTTTGCATAGCTAACTTTTTGCTCACATATATTTTCATATTTTTTCTCGACTGCTTTTCAATGTCATTGCTCACACACAGCTGAAGAAACTTTGTCATTTTGGCATTTCATTTCCTTCATTTCAGGCCATACTTTTTGCACCTCGCAGCGATTCTGTCGATGAGCGTGTGTAAAGGTTTCAATATGCTACAGTGATTATGTTTAATTTAATGCTCTGCTGCTTATTTAAATTCCTTCTTCCTCGCTATGCTTTCAATTCGTCTATTTTTTGTTTATTTTTCCAACATTCGGTTGACATTCTATTTTGAAATCAATCAATGGCCACGTGCATTGTTTGAGGCTGATAGCTATCAAAACAACAATTGGATATTATTATGTAGGCTTATTGAAATTTTTAAATGGGGATTTATTTATTTTTAGATGTATGGCATGTGAAACTGGAAGCCAATTTGATGTAAAAAGATAAACATATTCAAATATATTGAAAGCTCTAAAAATAACAGTTACTAGAACTTTTGTCTAAATTTATTCACTAGAAATTTCTGACATCGATTTCCTGTAGAAAAGGCAACACATCAAAGCAGCAGCTTATTGTGCTGTCAAATATTGAACTTAAACTTCTTGGGTAACATTTTCTTAGATACAATTAATAAATTTATATATAACTATTTTTGGTAGATAGATCGCTGATTTTAAGTTTCAATTATTTAGTTTATGAAGTGCGAATTAGGTCCGATACTTGTTTATATTTGTAAAGAACGAAAAGTGAGATCATAAATTGCAAATTAAAATACTTGTGTTAAATGAATTAAATGGACTCTGACCCAGCAAAATATATTTTATTTTTGCACTAGTTGTATACTCTAAGAGATTTACAAATGGTTTAAGAGAAACTTTGCAATTCTCACGAATAAAAGAGACGAACAAACGACAGCCTGACGGTGTTATCATGAGTTAAGAGAGTTCCTAGAACAAGTTAGCGTAGGTTATCTACCATTATAAGTGTACTATGCTTATCTACAATGCACAATGGCATAAATCGCTGCTATTTTGGGATAAACCAAAATAATAATGCTGTTAAGCTTAAAAAATGTAGAATCGATTATATATGCAAATAAATAAATAATAAATAAATTACATTGAGAAATTTTCTTAACTACTTTCACAATCTTTTCAAAAAAGAATGAATCATTCAAATCGCCTTGTTATTATTCGACCTATAACAAACCGAATTTATTATCATATGTGCAATTTTGAGTATGCAATAAAAATCAATGCCACAATTTATATGAGCGTTCATAAAAAGTATCGCTGATAATTGGATTAAACTACTATAGAGTGAATATTAGCGTGGGATATACCAAAATTTAAAAAAAACAGCCAAATCTGTTGATAAATAATAAACGACAAAATTCATAGAAAATAGTTTTTTCTCATCAAGCATTGAAACGTTTGTTGCCATCCACGAAACAAGCAATAAATAAAAATAAATTGGATGTTACACAAAACTTTAATATTAGGACTTTACATATGTATATAAAACTATACATATTAACATAGTTATTATTTATATTTATTTTAATTTGACATTATTTTGTAAAATTGACGTGCAGAAATTAATGAAAGTGTTACATGAAAATTTAAACAAGCATCTATGCTTTAATTTCATCTGCACAATAAGCTGATACATAGATTTGAAAAGCTCGCAAAGAACTTCATTTGGGCAGTTTTTTATATGTATAATATAAATATAAATATAAATATGCAATATATTCATTTAAAAGTTCGACTTTTTGCCAACAAAAAACGACATCTGGACCATAGTGCATAGTTTTGAGAAATGAAATAAAAGGCTGCGTAGTATAGTTTATGTTTTATTACTGGGCATTCCGAGCTCTCAGCGTGTTCAAGATGCGGTTATTCCACATTTTAACTCTATTATTAACAAGTTTTGGCCATGTGTTTGGCTACTCCTACCTGATGGTGCTGCCAACTGCATCCAAATCCCACTTTCATGTGGGTCAAGCTTTGGCCAAGGGTCTGGTAGAAGCAGGACATGAGGTCACATTGATCTCGGCGTTTCCACAGAAGAAACCCATTAAGAATCTAACAGACGTGCCAGTGCCGAGTCTTATTCCAGCCATGGCCGGTAAGTGTTTAATTAATTTGACACCCAACAGCTCACGTTTTGCTTATCGAAGCAGCGTCAGCTGATAACGGATTATCGTATGCTACGTGCAAACAGTTTGAAAGCCATTAAACCTATAGCTCATAACAACTGAAATATATGTATTTGCTTGCAGTTAACAAGGATAAACTTTTGGTAAACATCAAGAAGCCCTTGGTGACGCGATTGCCTTTTATCCATGCCATGGGCCTGAAGCTAACACGGACTCTTTTGGAGGACTCTGGAGTACAGGCTTTGCTGAAGAGCAAGCGCACCTTTGATGGAGTCATCTGTGAAGTGTTCATGAATGAGGCTCACTTCGGGTTCGCGGAGGTATTCAAGGCACCTCTCATAGCACTCAGCCCCATAGGTGCCTCCACTCCGACAAATGATCTAGTTGGCACACCATCGCCGCTTTCGTATATCCCCAACTTTCAGCTGCGCTTCAGCGATCATATGAGTTTCTTCCAGCGTGCTCACAATTTTTTGTTTTCCGCCTACGAACTGTTTTATCAGCAGTGGTTTTACTTACCTCAGCAGGAGCAGCTCTACAAGAAACACTTTCCGCACAACAAGCAAGACTTCTACAAGCTACGCCAGAACACATCTCTGGTGCTCCTCAATCAGCATGTCTCCCTCAGCTTTCCGCGTCCCTACCAGCCCAACATGATCGAAGTTGGAGGCATGCACATCAATGGCAAAACCAAGCCATTACCCCAGGACATTGAGCAGTTCATCAAAGGAGCCACACATGGTGTTATCTACTTCTCCATGGGTTCCAACCTGAAGAGCGCCAATATGCCAAAAGATAAAAGGCAGGCACTGATCGACACCTTCGGCCAGCTGAATCAACGTGTGCTCTGGAAATTCGAGGAGCCTAATATGCCTGGAAAGCCAGACAATGTCTTCATCTCTGACTGGTTCCCACAGAATGATATATTGGCCCATGAGAATGTGGTCCTATTCATCACCCACGGCGGTCTATTGAGCACCACAGAGTCCATTTACCATGGAAAGCCTGTGCTTGGCATACCCATGTTTGGCGATCAATTCATGAATATGGCAAGTGCCGAGCAATCTGGCTATGGAGTCAAGTTAAGCTATGAGGAGCTCACAGCTGAAGCATTCCGTAAATCCATCGATCAAGTCCTGAATAATCCCCAATACATGCAGCAAGCGCGTGCCATGTCCGAGAGGTATCGAGATCAGCATGAAACCCCCCTGCGAAGGGCCATTTATTGGGTGGAGCATGTGACGAGACAGAAGGGCGCCAGCTACTTACGTAGTGGAGCTCAGGACTTAACTTTTATCGCCTATCATAACTTGGATGTTTGGGCTATGATCCTTGGGAGTGTAGCAATTATCCTTGGTATTTTCACATACTCCATAGTCGCTTTATCAAAGCTTATCAAGAGGCAATTGACATGTAAACGAGACACTAAAAAAATCAAAAAGAGTTAGGATTCCAATATGTGTGAAAGATAAATTAGTATATAAAATTTATGGTAAATCAAATAAAATCTGTGAGTGGATTATATTATTCAATTTACATTATTATTATTCTGTTTATTACCTGTATTAATATCAGTAACTGATGAAATTCATTCAAATTTAAATTTTCGATTGAGGTTTAATACCCATTTTTTGTTTGCTTGTTGATTTAAAATCTAATCTTGTTTTTAAAACACTTGGTACTAAGCTGAATGCAAACATTTGATAAAAGAAAATATATATGAATGTATTTACGTATGTATATATTTAATGTATAATATATAAGTACGAGCTCTCTCTCTCTCTCTCTCTCTCTCTTTTATAACATAATTTTTCCCCTGCAATATAATACATGTTTATAAAAAAATAGTAATAAAACAAAATCAAGAACATTATCAATACGAAATTGATAAAAAAAAAAACTGAATCTAACTTGTATTATCAAACATGTATTTTCATGGTTTTCTCAATAATTTCGTCAGAGGTGTTCATGGTTATAAGACGCTTATGAAATTTCTAAAATACTTTTGTAAAAGTGGAATTAGCTAAGAAAACAGTTTATCTTTGATACAATTTTACAAATATTTCTACAAAGAATAACATAAATGTAAATTTTTAACTTGCTACTATTTGAATACCACAATATTGCAATAATAAATTATCGTTTAATTTGTAATATACACATATTTATTGTATAGATGAGATGGGAAAGTATATACTATAGATATGACTCTCTTAAAGCAATATATTATCAGCACATCTCCCTAACAAACTGCGTGTTTATAACTACTGCGCAACTGATATTCACTGGTAAACAGATAATTAATAGAATAATTACGAATACCGAATAAATAATAATAATAGTAATAATATTCTATTAAAATTCAAAGCTGCTTACGTAATATTCGTAAAAAGTAATATTAAAATATGTGATACAAGTATGGTCAATCACATTTTTATTGTAGGCTGCCTAAAGGCGGCAAAGAGAACACGAACAAAACAAATGAGAAAATGAAATATACAATAAACCAGAGAGGCATGCATTGAATCACGAATGTCGACAAAAACAAAACAGAAAACTGATAAAGGCAAACATCTGACTCAAACAGGTTGCTGAGCACGCTACACAGATATACATACATACAAGTAAATACATATTTATGAAAAAAGGGGGCATATACTCAAGAACAGTCAAATCATTAATCCACCTAGATATCTAATCGGCTACTATCGAAGTGCTTGAAATAAGACAAACTCATTCTGACTTTTCAAAAATGTAGAGAACATTTAAGGTTGCTGTGCCGTAAGCTTTAATGCAGCCAGTTTCTCTCTCTCTCACTGCTTCTGCTTCTCTCTGTCTTTCTTTGTCATTATCTCTCTCTCTCTCTCTCTCTCTCTTTTGCCGGTATATATATACATAAGTATGTAATATATATATGACATGCCCATGCGAGAATTTTATTAGTTAAATTGCAGACGACGGCGAGTGCGGATCGGCGGTGATCTTGTGCTTAAACTTCAATGCCAATTTCATAAAATTTCAAAGTGTTACATTATTTAAAAAGTTCTCAACGTTTTTTAAAACACCATGAATATGGCACAATATAAAACTAGTTTTATGGGCCTTACGCTGCTCTGCCTGCTGAGCTCAGTGGCAGCCTATAATTATCTGATTCTGCTACCCACCGGGGCTCGATCTCACTACAATGTGGGTTTCGCTTTGGCCAAGGGTCTGGCTGGGGCAGGTCACCAGGTGACGTTTATTTCCCCGTATCCGATAAAAAAGCCCGTCAAAAATATTATCGATGCTCCAATACCAAATATAATGAAGGCCATGGGAGGTAAGTTGACGTCAACATCATATTAGAATCGACGTATTCTATCTGTTCACATGTTACAGTATTGTAAATATGCGAAATCTACTGCCATTATCTAGTGTTGTTAAGCTTGTTAATTCAAGGCCAAATATCGATTGATAAATGCAATATAAATAGAAATAAATTTACGTTTACATTTTGTAAACAAGTGATCTGAAGTTGAAATTAACAAATAAATCATAAGATAAGCTTTTAGCTAATACTTTAAGCATTTGTTACGCAACTTATCTTAACAATTAATATTTATTCTATTTCTTTAAGGCGATATAGACACATTGTTGGACAAATCCGAAAAGCCCATCATACAACAGATTCTCGGATTCTATGAAATGGGTGCGTAACATGCAACATAATCTATATGTTATATGGCGAATATATTATTGTCTTTTTAACCACAGGCTTGCGTATAAGTGAAGCAGTGCTGCAAGAACAACAAATAATAGACCTGAGAAATTCAAAACAAACATTTGACGCTGTGATTTCGGAGATCTTTTTGAATGAGGCACACTTCGGACTCGCCGAGCATTTCAAGGCGCCACTTATAGGCCTGGGCACTTTCGGTGCCATCAGCTGGAACACAGATTTGGTAAAACATTTTACAAATATTTTTGTCATACAGCATTAATTAATTTGTATATGTTTCGACAGGTTGGTTCTCCGTCGCCGCCTTCTTATGTTCCACATGCGCTGCTCAAATTTTCGGATCACATGTCGCTCACCGAGCGTATTATCAATATGGCATTCCTCACTTATGAGTATCTATTCATGAAACTGTATTATTTGCCAAAGCAAGCAGAACTCTACACCAAGTACTTCCCTGACAACAAACAGGACTTTTACGATATGCGCAAGAATACAGCTCTTGTGCTCCTCAATCAGCATGTCTCCCTGAGCTTTCCGCGTCCCTACTCGCCCAACATGATCGAAGTGGGCGGCATGCACATCAATCGCCAGCGTCAGCCCCTTCCAAAGGACATCGAAGAGTTTATTCTAGGCGCCAAGCATGGAGTTATCTACTTCTCAATGGGCTCCAATCTCAAAAGCAAGAATCTTCCATTGGAAAAACGCAAGGCCCTCATCGACACCTTCAGCCAGCTGAAGCAACGCGTGCTGTGGAAATTCGAAGAGCCTAACATGCCCGGAAAGCCAGACAATGTCTTCATCTCTGACTGGTTCCCACAGGATGATATATTGGCCCATGAGAATGTGGTCCTATTTATCACCCACGGCGGTCTGTTGAGCACCACAGAGTCCATTTACCATGGAAAACCTTTTGTGGGCATTCCCATTTTTGGCGATCAGTTCTTGAATATGGCACGTGCTGAGCAGAATGGCTATGGCAAGACAGTGAACTATAAGGAGCTGACAAGTGCGAAACTTGTGGCAGCGATTAATGCGTTGGTGCAGGATCCACAGGCCACGAAGCTGGTCAACAGCATGTCCGCTCGGTACAGGGATCAGCCGCAATTGCCGCTGGAGCGTGCTGTTTACTGGGTGGAGCATGTGAGCCGGCATCAGGGTGCTAAGTATTTGAGAAGCGCCTCTCAGGACCTGAACTTTGTGCAGTATCATAATCTGGATGCCATGCTGATTCTATATGGTGGCATTATCTTTGTTCTATTCTGCATTATGTTGCTCATACGACGTGTGTGGCGAGCACTACAGAATTTGTTTGTGCGTGCTGAGGCTAAGAAGCCAAAAGTAAAACGCAACTGAGTTATAAGCTAGAGTATGTCTTAAACTATAAGATAGGATATATATATGACTGTGTATATTATATAGTATATCTTTAAGTTGCATAACCATACCTTAGATTCCTGAATTTTGCTCATCAAAGTTGCGTTGCGAACACGCGGTTAGTTTTACTCCGACGTAAAAAACAAACTTGTGAAAATAAAATGAGAAATTTTTGTAACAACTATTTTATACTCCTTTTTACTCTGTCGGCCTTAGAAATATTTGGTTTGTTGAGCTTTAGTTTTTGTTTTTTTGTTAGCTACGCATAGTAACGCTTCAGTTGCTAAAAAGCCCATCATCGCGCTCAAATATTTAACACTAAACAAGACGCACCAGTTTTAAAGTCATTCCTTCCACATTCACATTTACAATGATACAATAATTTCCATTTTCGCACCCAAACTCTCGTACATTATTTTAATAAATCGAGGTTCTTCTCTCTGTAGAAATGAAGATTTTCACTTGTCAATGTTTACATGACAAAAGTCAATTAAATTGGAAGACCCTTTTAATAACATCGATATTTATTTAAGCTGAAAATATTTTTTCTTCTTTGGAAAATGCAATTCACATCTGTAATAAGTAATATGTTTCAATATTTTATTTTAATTGCTTTCCAGTGAATGTATCGCCATATTAAGCTGATTTAACAAACTTTGAATTTATTTTGCATTTGCATACAACCCGATATGTATGGCGATATCTCTGGAGCTTTTAATGCAAAATGCCAACGCTAATAACGGCAACATTGACAACAACCACAACAAAAATAGCTACAGAAGTCAATAGCAATATGCAGCTCATGAATTTTTGATTACGCATTTGGCGATGCGGCCAAAAATAAACCGTTCGTGTGCAACGGAAGTGCTGCTGCAATTTAATATTACGCATACGCAGCGTATGCAACTGATTGGACAGCGGTTAATGTGAATATATATGCGTGCCGTCTCCGCTTATCCCATCCTACATGAAATCAACTGCATACCAATGAGCAATAATTATATACACTGAAACAAATATCAGGTATAAAGTTATTAAACGTTGCATGCGGCGTATACACCTCTGCATAGAAGAGTAAAATGTTTGTTGAACATCTTCGATGTTCACTTTCCGATTTGAGGTCAAACTGACAGACAGACGGACATTGATAAATTCGGTTTAAGAATATATATGGTTTATTGGGTCTCGCAATTCTCCTTCTGGGTGTAACACACAAATCTTACCTGCTCAAACTTAATAGAAAATTTTTTTAAAAGTAAATGAGCTGTAAGTAATAAATAATAATAATTTTTAACGAATATCGCATATCTAAATATGCTTTTATTTGTATATTGAATTAGATAAATTACATTATAACGGAATTCCATTTGTACAACGGTCACAAATATAAAGATGGCATCATCTTATATTATTGGCTTTTCAATTTATTTTTATCACTTCCTGTTGAACTTTTGCAGCATCTCAGTGCCTTATACATGACCCATAATATGAGGCCTAGTATCAAACCACTTGCTCCCAGTAGGAATCCAATGACATCCAGACTATGATAAGCCACAAAACTCAGATCTTGTGCAGCAACACGCATATGGGGTGCTCCCTTGTGACGCAGCACATACTCTGTCCACCAAATGGCCGTTTCCTGAGGGCTCATCGGTTGATCCCGATAACGGGCTGACATTTGCTTAGCTGTAGCTGCAAAACTGGGTTCCGTTAGCAGCCGTTCAATGGTCGCTTTCAATTCTGCGGAAGTCATCTCCTTGTAATTGAGTCCCAGACCAAATCCAGCTTGCTTTGCTCGATTCACATTTAAAAATTGATCGTAAAAGAAGGGCAATCCGAGCACGGGCTTTCCATGATGAATACTCTCAATGGTGCTTAAAAGGCCGCCGTGTGTTATGAAGAGCTTTACATTGGGATGCGCTAGGATATCGGGCTGTGGAAACCATTTGCTTAGATAGACGTTGTCAGGCTTTCCCGGTAGCTTATCATCCTCAAATTTCCAGAGCACACGTTGTGGCAGCTTGGCAAACGTCTGCAGCAACATCTGTCTGAATTCCTCGGGCAGATCTGCGCTCTTAATATTAGATCCCAGTGAGAAATATACAACACCCGCTGATCCGGCTTCCTGAATGAACTTCTCCATATCATCGGGCAAGGGTGCAGGAGTGTGGGATATATGCAGTCCCCCTACCTGGATCATATTTGGCACATAGGGGCGCGGAAAACTGAGCGAGAAATGCTGATTTAGCAGCACCAAAGAAAAATTCTTGTTCAGCTCATCCAATGGCACTTTATGTGCTATATGTGGAAAATACTGTTCATAGAGCTGCACTTGAATTGGCCAATAGATTAGTCTCCAGTTCAGCCAAGCCACAATTGTCTCAAAGAAGTTCTTAACTCGCTCACAGAAGTTCATGCGATCGCCCAAGCCCGCCGTAGGCAGCGGTACGTAAGACAGCGGAGAAGTGTTGCCCACCAGTTCATCGACATTCCAATCGGTTCCGAAAGTTGAGAGACCTATAATAGGTGCATTGAAATGAACCGCAAATGCATAGAGCGCATCGTTACGCAGTGTCTCTATAATAATTAGATCGAACTGATTTTTGCCAGGTGTCAAGAGCTCTTCCTGTACTTGAGTATTATTGAGCATAAGCTTCGTGACGCTAATAAAGAAATCATTGATGAAACAATTCTCTTGCCATAAATTCTGAGACACGGTAACACCAGAAATTATATCTGAAAACGAAAAATAGTTTTAATTCGAACACTTTCAAATATATTTATTGCTTACCTTCATAAGACTTAAAGACCTCCATTACGGGTATATCACGAAAGTTCTTCAATGGCTTCTTTTGAGGAAAGGCATTCACAGAAGTCACTTCATGTCCACGTGCAGCTAACGCTTTCAGATACGACACTGCATTGATGTATTGTGAAGGACCCGGAAACGGAAATATGGCCAGAATGCGCGCGCACTCGTAGAAATTTGGTAGCAGTAGCACTACTGTAAGTAGCTTTAAAAATAATCTTACAGAATACATTTCGCGAAAACAAACGTGCGCAGCGCACGATTACTAAGAATCAACTGAAAACTGGAAATAAACTTGATTAAATCAGCAGGATTGTTCACGTTACAGAGATACCGAGATATCTGATAGACGTGGATGTGATAACAATCACAAACATGAAGCTATTACACTCATTTCGAATGAGCTCAACGACGCGACTCGCCTCAATCAGTCAGTCGCCTCAAATAGCTTTTCAGTAGTATATGCAATGGCATTATTAAGTTAATCACATTGTGCCCCAAGTATTTGTTGTTTGCTGTGTTCCAGTCAAGGTCATTGATTAGACTGTGTGAGTTTATCAAAACTGCCAGTCATGCTTATCAATTCAAAATTTGTACGCCATTTGCACACTGTGTGGGAAGCGCTATAGAGCAGTGCAAATAACAGAGAATGATGTATTACAACGCACCTTATACTTACTTAAACGTCTGAAATAATTATGGTGATTAAAATTATAGCATTTGCTGCCTTTTATCTGTGTAGATTATATGTATAATAAAACTATTGCTTGCGCTAAATGGAACTGCCGAATTTACAACTCAAATAAAAGAAATGGTTTAAATAAAAATTAAATTTTATTTTTAATAAAGAAAATGCGTTATTACCACGTACATTAAATAAATAAGTACAGCAATTATATCACCTACAAAATAGTATTATGGTAATTTAAATTTTATTATTTTCGTAATATAAAAATATAAATTTTATTGGCACTAAATGTATCTTCTTTTGCTCGCTATTTTGAAGATTTTTTAATATTTGTATAACATTTTTATTGTTAAAATATGAGTATTGAAACAAGAACAAAATAAATTAAGAAAAATACAGTTAAGAAACATTCTTTAATGTGTCTTTTGCTTCATTTCCACTTTACAGCGTTTGCACAGAAAGTAACGCAGTATTCGGAGTAATCCGCACAAAGTAAAGAACACAACTAATGCTACTAAGGCTGCCAGTGCACAGAGCAAGCCCCAAGTGTCCAGACCACGAAGTTGCATGAAATTTAAATCACGGGATGCAGATCTCAGATGGGGGGCACCCTGGTGCCGTAGTACATACTCTGTCCACCAAATGGCACGCTCGAGTGGGGATTCCTTTTGATCAGCATAGAGCTTGGACCTTAGCTGCGCTGCTTGAGCATAACTCGCATTGCTGAGCAGCTCCACAATCTGGCCATGCAGCTGACTGGAGGTCATGGACCAGAGATCGAGGCCCAGACCATAGCCCGCCTGCTTGGCGCGCTCCACATTCAGATGTTGGTCATAGAATACCGGCAAACCCAGCACAGGTTTGCCAAAGTAAATGCTCTCTATGGTGCTCAGAAGGCCGCCGTGTGTGATGAACAGCTTCACATTGGAATGCGCCAGAATATCATGTTGTGGAAACCATTTGCTGACCAGAACATTCTGTGGCTGATGCTCCAGCTTGTCTTGCTCAAACTTCCACAGAACGCGTTGCTCGAGTTGACCAAAGGCCTGCAGCAACACCTGTCTGGTTGCAGCTGGCAAATCGGCGCTTTTGATATTTGAACCCATGGAAAAGTAGATGACGCCGTGCTCGGCTTCCTCCACAAATTTCGCAATATCAGCTGGCAGGGGCTGCGCCAGACGCTGTTGCCTCAAATGCATGCCGCCCACCTCAATCATGTTGGGCAAATACGCACGTGGATAGCTCAGCGTAAAGTGTTGCCCCAGCAGCATCAGTGAAAAGCCATCGAGCACCTCATTCAGCGATTGTTTGGCCAGGGGGAAATACTGCTTATAGAGTGCCCGCTGGCTGGGTAAATGCACCAGGCGTTTATGCAGCCAGGCAACGGAAGCCTCCCAGACATTCCACAGACGCTGCTCGAAGTTCATGTGCTCGGTGCGCGAGGAGAGCAGCAGGGGATTGAAGGACAAGGGGGATATATTGCCCATTAGCTCGTCAATGTGTCGATCTGTGCCATACGATGAGATGCCCATGGTCAATGCCTCAAAGTGCTGCGCCAGACCGAAGAGAGCCTCGTTTTGCACCGTCTCCAGTATGACCAGATCAAAGGTTTCCTTGCTTGCCAGCAGCCCCTTGACTTCCGCATCCTCCAGCACATTGGCCGTAAGCATGTCCAGAAACTGCGTCGTCATGGTCAAAATTGTCCACTGGCTCGCCTGCTGCGTGTAGTCCGCATTACCAAAGGCTATTAAATATAATTTATATTAGTTCATGGAACACTATTACACTCAAAACAATCACACTTAAATTTCCTAAACTTTCACTCTTATCCAGAAACTCGCCTTTAATTTTTAACCCCAAAACTGCCGGCTAATCTATAAATAGCTAAGAAAATGAGAATTCTAAATATCATTGAGAGTTTTAATATATTTTAATGTTAAATTCACTGAAAACGGGTATTGAATTTTTATGAAATGGAACAAATTTTCTGATGGGCATAAAAACATATAACAAAATTAAAAACTATTTTACAATGATAGGAAAATTTTTTTTAACTTTTATCTAATTCTTATAGTAACCTTTTAAAAATGTAAATAAATTATACTCAAATTTTTGTTTTTTTATTAATGAATTTAAAAAATTAGTTGTTAAATTTTTTTTATAATTTGCTGATATTATTTATAACAACTGTTACCATAAGGCATTTCAATATTTACAGAAAAATTAAATAAATTAATTGTAAAAGATTTTTAAATATAAACTTAAGCTATTGACTTATACATTTTTATACCCTGTGCCCATTTAAAAAATGGGAAAAACAGGGTTAATAACTTTTTTACTTTTAGAACGTAAATAAATTGTTCTTATAAACCAAAATTATTCAAATGTAATCCTTTCATTTAGTGTGAATAATTTTTTGAGTGAATATCATATTATTTTGAATACTTACCCGCCATTAGCTCATGTATCTTTTGCGCACCGATAACCCGAAAGTTTGGCTCTGTTGTGGGGCTGCCGAATGTATTAATAACAGTCACATTATGATCTCTTCGCGCCAGTTCTTTTAGATATTGCTCTGCGAAAATGTACTGTGATTTACCGGGAAATGGAAACACCGCCAAGATCTTTGCACTTTGCACTTCGTATCCGATATTAACCAGCAGAGGCAACAGTAGCCAAGCAAAATAACTTGGCTCCATTGCGATGGGTTCGTATGTCGCCAGCTACTAAAACCCCAAATGAAATTTCGCCTATAATTATCGTCGAAATACGAAAGCTATTATCAAAATGCGGCAGGTCGTGAGCGCACAATTATTAAATCAACTGAAGCTTGACGAAGTTTTTCTCTTTTTGAACTGTGCAGTTGGATTTCATAGTACTATTTATTTATAGAACGATTTTGTTTGGCTCGTTGTCATCGTCTCGAGTTGTTTGTTTACTATATATTGTTGTTCTGATATATTATGTAATCAGCGCGTTGTCTGGCATGCTTTGAAACTCTCTCAGTCGCTCTTGCGCTCTTAAAGCTACATATTCTGGTTCTCTTCGAATCCCACACATTTACCGGTTTTGTTGCTCTCCACAACTACGATTAAAAAACTCGCGCTGTTAAATTGAGCGTGAAATGCGTCTCCCATTGTTTTGCTAAAATTTGCACTCTCTCTGAGAACTTTTATTTAGACACTATACTACAAGGGATTTATTTATGATAGACCAATATGTTTGTGAGTTAATAAAATATGCACTCTCACGGTATTCCAATTTGTGGTAAGAACTAAATATTTTTTTGATGGTTTAGTACATTTTATTAATATTAATTCATTATAATTATTCTAAGTAAATTAATATTCAAATTTAATATAAGCGTTATTATACATTGAGAAGTACTATTAAATACAATTTATAGTTTAATAATATTGTGTATACTACTATTACGCCATAAAAAATATGAATTCATCAGTTATTTATTTTAAAAATGTAATAAAAAATAATAAAATTAAAACTGCTCCACAAATATAGTATGAATACAGAAAATCATAGACAATTATGTTTCGATATTTGGAAATAGGGAAACCTGATATTAATTCGTAATTTATTTCAATTTTATAAACGTAATTTCATAATTTTATTTAATTCCCTGTGTATTATTTATCTTAATAGTACAACAACTAATATTATTTTTTTGTTTAATAGTGTTTTTGGCAGTTTGTTAACTACGATAGCCTAAAATATACAACGAACAATACTATTAGTACAGCACTTAATCAGCTATAATATTCAAGTGTTGCCAAGAAAATTCCAAATAGTCTGGAAAAACAAGATTAGATTATCAAACCATTGTACATTTGGTGAGTTGAAGAGTAAATAAAAAATATCATATATGTATATCATTATTGATGTGTGTACAAAAGCAAATAAATGGCTTCAATGATTAAATTAGCCAATTAGCGTAGAGATAAGATAATATTATATCGTGAAGCGTATAGAACGCAATTTAAATAGAATTTTTTGAGTTGTTTGAAACTTAATACACAATTTTACGAAAAATGTAAAAAACCAACAAAATGATTAAACCGAGTTTAGCTACGATTAGCAGCAAATTGTCCAGACCATAGTAGTCCATGAGCTTTATGCTGGACACCGAGACTCTCATATGTTGCGCACCCTTATGCCTCAGCACGTACTCTGTCCAATAAATAGCGATATCTAGGGGATGCATCGGCTGATCCCGAAATCTTTGTGACATAGCCAGAGCCCTGCTTCTATATTGAGGCTGTTCCAGCAGTCGATGAATTGTGGACTCCAATTCCTGTCTGCCCAGCTGGCGTATATCCAGCAGCTCGGCCATGCCCTCCTCCTGCAGCCGTTGCACGTTGCGGGTCTGGTCGAAGAATAACGGCATTCCCAGCACCGGCTTGGCATAGTGTGTGGCCTCAATGACGCTCAAGATGCCGCCATGTGTGATGAGCAGCCTCACATTGGGATGCGCCAGTATGGCCTGCTGTGGCAGCCATTCGTCCAAATAGATTTTACTGGTACTCACATTGGGTCGATTGTTGCCCTCAAATTTCCATATGATGCGCTGTGGCAAGGCCGCAAAGGCGCTCAGTAAAAGACTCAATGTGGCAGCTGGCAAATCTTTGCTCTGAATCTCTGTGCCAAGGGACATCAGTATGACGCCATGCTCCGCATCGTTGATGAACTGCGCCAACTTCTCTGGCAGCTCGGGCAATTGCTTGGGTACATGCATACCGCCCACCTCGATCATATTCGGCACATTGGGTCTCGACTCGAAAATGCTGAAGTGCTGATTCAATAACACCAGCGAAAAACTGTTGCGTAGTTCTTCGAAGCTCACGGAAAGATGCCCAAAGAAATGTTCGTGCACCAGTCGCAGACTTGGCAAAAATAATAACTTATGCATCATCCATTCCTCTGAGATTAACAACCAATTGTAAAATCTATCCAGTAATCTTGTGCCGCGTCGATAGCCCATTGGGTGCAGTGGCTCAAAAGTCGATGTGGCCGCATAACCCACCAAAGTATCCATGTTCCAATCCCCTCCGCAGGTGGCCACGCCAATTAATTTGGCATTAAAATGCGCAGCCAGCCCAAAAAGTGGATCAGTGTGGGACGGCTCCACCACCATTAGATCGTAGGTCACTTTAGATTTCATTAGTTGCTGCACCTCTTCGGATTCCAGCACATTCAGGCAAATCTTTAACATGTAATTCCTTAGTAATTTGATTTCAGTCAACTTGTGTGTGTAGGACCATTCATATGCTTGAATATCTTAAAATAGAACAGAGAGAATTAATGTTTTCATAGATACAGCTGAGAGCCAACATATTTCATAATTGTATTAATTGTAACTCAAAATTTAAATTTGCAAAATTAGATAAACAGTCAACTGAAAGAAAATTAAGTTCCAATAAGCTGAATTCAAACAATTTCACATTAAAGAATTCTATAAATAGCAATGTTTTTAAAAGCAATAGAAAATTTATAAATTTAGTTTTAATAAACTCAAAAATTTAATTAATCTATAAGAGTATTATGAACATTATTAGCAGTGTGCAAACTGACACTTTAAAATACCAAATAAACCACATTCCGGATCTAAAATTTAAATTATTTTTTACAATTTACATTTGATTTTAAAACTCACCCAACAGAGAATTATGACGATCCTTGACGTGTATGGAGTGCACTTGCTGGAAAACTTCGCAGCGTGAAAAGCCATGTATAACTGTCAATTCATGGCCACGTTCTAGCAATGCCCGCATGTATGGCTCCAATAGCTTGCACTGGGAATCCATGTCATACGGAAAGACCAGGAGAATACGGGCAGCTCGACTGCAGGCTGGCAGCAGCAGCAGCAGCAGCAGCAGCAGCAGTAGAGGCCCAATCATTACCAGCTGCTGCAGCCGCATTATTTCTGCAGTTTGGTAACCGTTCTAATTGGAAGCGTTTGCGGAATTCAACTGAACTGTGAAGTGGCGCTCACTTTGCTCACCTGGCTCTGCGTCGTTTCACCTGGCGGCATTGGCATTGGCACTTGATAAGATTACGCACACAGGCGCGTGCAGAGAGCGGGCTATCTAAGCGATTCTAAAATTTCAATAATTCGCCCGCAGTACACAAAAGAGCCGTGAAATGTACGGACGTTGTGCCTCGATATGGGCATAGGGCCATGGCCAGTGCTGGGAAATTGTCCGTCTTTGGGCTGCTTTTTATTCAACTGGCATATGGAGCCAACATTTTAGCCGTGTTCTCATACAGCTTTCCCTCGCCCTTTCTGCTTGTTGAGCCGTATATGAAAGCGCTCGTTCACAAGGGTCATCAGGTAACAATCATTTCCACAACGAAGCACCTACCGGACATTCAGGGAGCTCGTCACATTCGAGTGCGAATGCTCGAACAGCACATGCTTGGTAAGTGAAAAACAATACCAGTTAACACCCACCGTCCTAACAAACCGTGGAATAATCTGGCCAAGAATTTGTGCATAAAATCGAATCGAAAAGTTCAAGTTTGCGGTTGTGATAAGCCCAAAAGTGACGCCACTTTTTTTAATCGCGCATTGAATAAAATAAGTAAAATCGGAGTAGATCAGTCGCGCGGAAGGCTACAGTCAGACGTAACCGACATTAGGAAACTTCGTACTCTGTACACACCCATAGGCACACATACATAACTACTCTTAAGCAAATTGTCCGTTGCATATCTTCGCTGTTTGTTAACCTATCATAATGAAATTCACTGTTTCGTACGAGTCTAATTACAAATTTATTACAGATACCCTGAACCACTGTTTCGATAATGATATTCCCATGACTAAGTGGACAGAAGCATCGTTGATATCGCGATATTTCTACAACTCCTCACGCTATATATTGAGCGATCCAGGAGTACAGGCGCTGCTGCATGATGCCGATGCTCGATTCGATATGGTCATAATGCAGGCAGCATTGACAGATGCGCTCTATGGATTTGCTCAGCATTTCAATGCCAGTCTGGTGGGCTTATCCAGCTATGGCACTGCGTGGAATATAGATTATCTGGCTGGGAATAAGGCACCTAGCGTGTATGAGCCGATGTCATCAGCAGGGTACTCAAATGGCTATGGTCTCATGGACAAGCTGCAAAATTGGATATTCATCTCGGAGGAATGGCTGGTGGAACGACTTGTGTATCTGCCCAGTCAGATGCAGCTGTACAAGCGTTACTTTAATCGCTCAGCGGAAGAGCTCTATGCTATACGTAGAAGCTTCTCTCTTATGCTTATAAACCATCATTTTAGTCTAGGTCGTGCCAGATCTAATGTGCCCAATGTTATAGAGGTGGCAGGCATGCATATTAACCAATCGGAGGTGAAGATTCCAAAGTCTTTGCAAACCTTTCTAGATGAAGCTGAGCATGGTGTTATATACTTTTCCATGGGCGTGGAAATCTATGAGCAATGGCTCTCAATGCATTTGGTGGAAGTAATGTTAAAAAGCTTTGAGCAACTACCAATGAAAGTCGTTTGGAGATATGAAAGAAAATTGTCCAATTCGGATCAGTTTTACATTAGAAATAACCTACCTCAACGCGAGCTGCTGGCCCATCCCAATGTGAAATTATTTATCACCCACGCCGGTATTTTGAGCATCATTGAGGCAGCCTATAACAGTATGCCTTTGCTCTGTCTACCCATGTATTACGATCAATTTGCCAATGCGGAGCGCATGAAACAGGCTGGCGTAGCTCAAGTACTGGATATCGATAAACTATCGGTAGAAGCTACCACGCGAGCCATCACAGAGTTAATTGAGAACCCAAAATATAAGACCAATGCTAAGACCATGTCAATGCGACTACGAGATCAACCAATGAGTCCTCTAGAAACAGCTGTGTGGTGGACAGAATACGTGTTGCGACACAAAGGAGCACCTCATATGCGACTCTCTGAGGAGGACATGTCGTTTATGCAGTACTACAGTTTAGACATTGTGTCCATTGTCTTCGGTCGCATTGCTTTGGCTGTAATGATTGTAATTTGTTTATGCCTTAAAGTGATTTTCTATGTGTTTAGACCTTTGGGTTTTCAATTTCATATGCATTGAATTAGAGTAATACCACTAAGCACTGGTGCTTTAGAACGCAAACTCAGTACAAAATAAAGGGAAATCTAAAGAGATTTCGATAGGTAGAGAAACAGATAGTGTAGAACAACCTTCTATTGAGTTTCGATACTATAATAAATACAATCAACTGATAACTTTAAACAACAACAATATAAACAATAAAAGGCTGCAGCTTGTTTTTAACGTGACGTATGACAAGCGTAGCCACCACGCAGTTATTGATATAGAAGAGTCACTAAAATATTGAACCTGTGAGTATTTCTCATAGCATAACTACGATAAGAGTCGGAGCTTTTATAAATGCAGTTTGTTGTTCTCTAAACAGATAAGTAAATCAATTGCTTATCGTTACATATAGTTGCTTTGATAATAAACACATCCGATTAGAATTTAAAGCCTGTTATAGATCAAAATGTAATTTTTATAGTAATTAATAAAACTAATAACTCTATGTATGAGTCTAATGTTGTAGCTAAATAACTATATTTTTCAGAAATTCTGCTGGATTAAAACAATTAAATATACATGGGCTGGATCGACAGGGGTTTTCCACGCCTCCTCTTGCCTATTCCACACATTTCCTACTTGCACTTACTTACAACCTTTCGTACTATTGCAGGGTTCAAAGTTTTACAAAAATAGCTGTTATTATGAATTGAAAAAAAGTTTATTTATCTCAATTTTACCAATCGGTTTTAAATTATTCACTTTATCAAAATCTACTATATAAAGATTTTGTTGACTATACTTTTAACCGGTAAGAATGAAGCTGATCAGATTATAAGTCTGAAAGGAGGCGTGGCAGACTCCACAGAGCCCGCAACACACAATGTGATCGAATCTGTTGTAGTTAGCTTAGTATTTATTTCTATATATTTATAACATTTCATACATTTTTCATTTTTAATCCTGGAGAGCTGCAGGAGCTGACTTAGGCCAACGGAAGTCGATGTAAAGAAACAAAAGTAAAGCGATGTTAATGAATTTCATTTCAATTTCTGCGTTTCAAAATAGGTTTGCTGTAGCTATATACTGCGACAAGCGGTGTAATTGACATTTCGCACATCATCAGAATCAGTTGAAAGTTTACTTATCAATTGGATGCACCCGGGTAAAAACACCTGGCGCTGCAAATGAAACTAAAGTTATTATACAAAAAATCCGTTTCAATGAAAATAATTTTCAATTTTCTATGACTTTTAAAGCGAGTGCATACTCGTACCTTAATGCCAAGAACACATACATCTAGATTGCTTCTAATTGGCAGCCTTCTAAGTAAAGGACTTCGCCATTGCCACGTATATTCTAATTAGAAAACTTTTCTTTATTGCCCGGTCATTATCTATCTATAGCAGCCCAGTCCCACACCATTAGTACAACCGCGTTCATTACGCATTTTACATCAATCAGCACGTGCCCAGCATGTTTTTTAAACTCTTTGCAACCATTTTTTATGCCAGGAAAGGTTTTAACAATAAAAAAAATTGAAATAAGGGGGAGAACATTAAAATGCGCAGCTGAGGACAGAAAAGTGCGCACAATTGGGATCTCAATTGCTGGGTGGAATAACCCTGAAACGTGTTTGGAAGGGACAGCAAGAAATACTATTAAAGGTTGTCTTTGAAACGTCGGGAAATTGCTTAACAGTGATCAGATACAAGTAAAGGTTGCGTCTATGGAAAGCATATTTGAAAAACAATTATTAACACCTTATAGAAATTCGTCTAATAAAATAAAATATTTTGAAAAAATCAATATCATTTGTGGTAGCAAAGCTGACAAGCTTTAGACAACGTGTTGTCAATTTGATGTTTATTGCAGATTTCATTTGATTTTATGTAGCAACATTTGAATTTATGTGCTGGTCATAAACATAGCCAATGTCTAATCCAAAAATTCCTGCGAAGTTACAAAAAAAAAGCGCATTCCCTTCCCCTTGAGTATTGCGTTTTCAGTGTCTTGGCAACTTGGAGCTGAGCCATTTTTATTGGCCATTTGGCAGCGTAGGAAAAGTTTTTTGGTCAATGCTCAAGTGGACGGATTTCATTGGCGCTTAACTAACTGAAATTAAGTAAACTTTCTTTTGACTTTCATAAGCCTTTTAATAAGCCATAATCCCGCAGGCCTTTTCTAGATTATGCGCACACAAAGGACTCTTGTTCCTCTGTTGCCCACACACACACATGCACATCATAAAAACTAATTAACATTCTAGCGAGCCATGAAAAACGTATGCAATAAATATCATCAATGCTGGCAAAGAACTTTATTAAAAGTACTTTTAATCAAATTCCATTGGGCCTCTGTAGCTTTAGCTTTTCACTAGGGATAGCTTTTGAGACCTGATTAACTTTATAACTCGCATGAAAATCGTGTTCGCAGTTGGGTCGCAACTATTTTATGTGCTTATTTTTCAATCTTTAGAGTGTAGTTGGAATGTGTCAGCTTTATCATGCATTTTGAGAGATAAACATGAATATGTAATATCGATAGTGATCGAAAGTTTACAAGAACTTTAATGTATAACAAAGGATTAGAAATAATCAAAGTTTTTCGCCCATTCTTTAATAATAGCTTCTGTTTGCTCTTATTAAAATTATATTCTGTTTGGATTTAATGTTGGGATTAGTTGTTGCAATCCAACAAATAAGATAGTTTAAGAAGATGCTAATTTCAATTTTTGTTTGTATCCCACCTTCCAGTGGGAACAAGACTTAGAACAACTTCTTGTATTTATCCTCCATCGATAATAGTCTTCTACTATAGAGATAAATTGCTATTCACCTTGAAGAGCATTTGAACGTCGAATATAGCATGGCGACATTTCACAGCCTGCTAGTAGGGAAACTCGGCTTTTAATTAGCGTCTACCGCCTAAGTCCCAGCGCGCATTACGCATACGACGCGTTGGCTGCTTCTGCTGTGGCTGTTGTTACCGCTGCTGTCGTTGGCTCGTTTGTCGCGTTGTCATCGCCGCTGGGCGGCTCGAGCACGATTTTAATTAATTAGACTTTTATGAGGCGTATATGCAGCTAGGCGTCGGGTTAAAGCCCAGTTATTGTTTTCGGCTTAATAAACGAGATTGTGCTGGCCGCGTTTCAGGCTTTACACCAGCCATAGATGTAATGCACACGAACACACACACACGAGAATACCAAAATTTAGCATTATTTTTTGGGATTCTTTTTTTTTTTCTTTTTTTGCAGATATTTTGGACATGTGAAAAGGCCATGTTCGTGCATCTGTGTGTGTGCGTGTGAGCGGTAATGAAAATTGTGGTCGCATTATGCTCAGCATTGGGTATAATTGCAGCCAGGATATGCGTTTATGCTCAGAGATTACTTTTTGTGGCCGGCCATTGACCAACAGCACGACAACAAAAGGCAATAACAGCAACAAGAGAAACAAGAGCAACAACAGCAGCCACGACTGGAACATAATATAATGTCAGCGAGCTGAATGCCCATAATAAAAGCCAGACGATGTCGCATTTGTATAAAGAAATAAAAATAATACCCCAATTTTCCGCCTCTCTCTCACTCTCTCTCTCTTTCTTTTTGCACTCCTCATTTTGCCGAGCAAATTAATTTCCACTTCTCCTATATGCTTATTCTTTCTTGTTCATGCTGCTGGCTCCAAGACAAATTTGCGAATTGTTCGCTTTTTGGAAGCAGTTGGGCTGCCACTATGGAGTCTGCGGCTTTTGCCAGCTTTTGTTAGCCACATTTGCTGTGGTTACGCAAACAAATTTAACAGTTTGATAGGGAGTTGAGCACGCAAATAGTTTCCAAAACTGAAATATGATGCCCTCTAGGGAGCAACAGATAAGAATTTATGCACAAATTTAGCTCGGCAAGCATATTTAATTGAAGTTCACTGTTAGCAAAATACAAAAAGATAGTAATTTAATTTGTTTTGAAGTGAAAATCGAGAAACAGTGTTTGTTATTGAATTGCAAGTTGGCAAGCTTGTAAAGTCAATAAAACCCATAAAGCCAATTTCAATTAAAGAATATAGATTGCACAGAAGCTTAATTAAAATAAACAATTCATTACAATTTCACCTTATTTTTAGCAGTGTTCAAATCATTAAAAATCCAATAACACTTGTGAGATATTATTCAAAAATCAAATCAAAATGCCCATATCTAATAAAGTTTAATTATAGGCAATTTATTATCAATATTAAAGACTTGTTTTGTTAGCAAAAAAAACTTTTATGATTGATTGGTTACGCAACTCATTACGGATTAAAACAATTTAAAAAAAATTAGTTTTTAATTCAATTATCCGAAAGAAATATATTTTAAATATATTATATATGCTTCAAGTTGTATTTAAGTAGAGTTTTTAACGGTTTAGTGTCAAATACCACAATGAATTTGTTCGGCTTAACTTTACTAATTGCTTTCTGCGTTGCCTTGCCAGGAACTCGGTATAACGCCTGGGCCGAACCAGCTGAGCTTAATGATTAAATTATTTCATTGAATGTACTTTATATAGACAAATAAAATGATCATATGAAATCATGTTTTGGAATTTATACGCCTTAAAGTAATATTAGTGAATCTAGCTCTTTAAAAATTTTGGAAGATATGGGTGTATACAGACGTACAGACATAAAACTAATAAAATTTGTAAGAGATTATTCAAAAATCAAATCAAAATGCACATATCTAAAGAAAAATTTAATTATATACTGCAGGCAATTTAATATCAACATTTAAAACTTGTTTTGTTAGCAACAACAAAGCTTTCAAAATTGATTGGTTCCGCAACTCATTACAGATTAAAACAATTAAAAAAAATATATAGTTTTTAATTTAATTATCCGAAAAAAATATTTTTTAAATATATTATATATGCTTCAAATTTGTATTTAACTAGAGTCTTTAACGGTTTATTGTCAAATACCACAATGAATTTGTTCGGCTTAACTTTACTAATGGGTTTCTGCGTTGCCTTGCCAGTTGTTATCCCCAGCAACTGGGCCAAACCAGCTGAGTTCAATGATTAAAATATTCAATTGAATGTACTTTATATATACAAATAAACTGATCATTTGAAATCACGTTTTAGAATTTTTGCGCTTTAAAGTATGGTAAGCAACGTATTTCATAAGAAGACAAAACTGAACTGAAAACAAATCAATAGAATAGTAAAGAGCAACAGAGGCATCAGATAAAATTCGATTATTTTATTTATATTATTAAGATATAGCTATTACTATTATTTATTTTAAATGCAAAGTACTCTCTTTGTTGCAATTAAATAATGGCTAATTAGTGAAGATGTGTAATTATCTGAGCTTAAAAACAAATAGATAAAAAATTGTAATGCATTTAAATAATTGTACGAAAGTTAACAAATAACTAAAACAAAAAACGCGTGTTTTAATAATAATTAAAATGCACACAAGAATTATGCGTTGAATTAAATAAAAAATGAAACTTCTGGAGCAGGCAGAAATAAATGCGAATAAAAATAAAAGAAATTATTGTTATGATTATTATGCATTATGCTGGCAGCAACAAAAGAAATGAAAACGCGAACCCAAGCACCGGCTCAAAGCTATTGCATAGAGACAGAGTTATAAAAAAGCAGTAGCAGTAGCAGTAAGAGTAGCAGTAGCAGTAGCAGTAGCAATAGCAGTAGCAGCAGCAGCAACAACGTGGCAAAGAAGTAATCCGCTTGTTAAAAATAAACGAAAATAAAATGTGGCAGCAGAGTGGTTTCTCCTGCGAAACTGGAGTCGGAGATGTGGGGGAGAGGGACGCGGGTGGCGGGTGGCGGGTGGCAGCGCGCAAAAACATAATCATCATAAACCGGAAATATCCCGACGGCGAAACATCCGCACATAAATTTCTTAAATAGTCTACAATTTTTCGTTTTGCCGTTCGGCATTTACCGCTTTGGCTGCTTTTGTTGCTTTTGTTGCTTATTTTTTGTTGTTGACGTGCTTATTTTTGTTGTTGTTTGTAAATACATTTAAGTATCTGCCGCTTGCCCTGTGCCACGCACACAAGCACAAACTTGGCCAACTGCAATAAACACACAAATTAACCCCTAATACCAAAACGGTCCACGGCCCAGGCACCACTCACCAGGGACTCACAAGGGACCAGGGACCATGGACCATGGACCATGAGCCATGCCAGAAGAATGACAATCTACCAGGACGAATGTCCCTGGCTTGGCAGTTATAGTGGTTGTTGCCACATAAATAAAATATTACAATTTTAATTTGTCTCTAATCCCAATGGGCTGTGCAGTCGAGGGCATGGTTCATGGCTGTGCGGTTTAGGGTACCCAACCAACCCCTCCCACCTCCCCCCCTTCCGTGTGGCATTCATAAATTGCATGAATTCTCACACTCTCGCACCCATAACTCGGCCCACTTTTCGTCTCTTTCCCGCCCTTCGTCGCCATTTTATTTGCGGCATACACTTATTATGGCCCCATGCATAAATCAAATAAGATATAAATAATTTCCACAGTACGCTGACAGCGTTTACATGGCTTTTGCTCCAGACAAAGGTAACCTAAACAAGGTCAATGCTTTGCTGGCAACATCAGGTAGATACCTTGCTCAGGGTACTTAAGTCTAGGCTCATACTTTGATTGAAAAATCGCACAAGTCATTGCTAAGCCGATATCTGGCAATGCACATACATTATTATTACCGCTATAAGTAAGATATATGAACTACCGTAATCAGCGAAATACGTGAGTTTCGAGAGTGGAGATATTAAATTAATGTGGTTTATTTATAATATATTATTAACGTATTGCTATAACTTTTGGTTTTTTATCCCCAGATCATTCTTTAATCTTTTAAACTTTTTTATTTTAATTTTAAAAATAACTTTTATTTATATATAATTAAATACCTAAATTTGTATTTTAAATTCTATGTCGACTGTTCCTTGTCATTATTGTCATTGTTGACATTAAATAAATAAATAAATATTTTCATATTTATAGTATATTACTTTATATCAATCTTTTAATTTTTTGTTAATATTTGGTATATATTAAATATCATATTATATTATTTAATGCGAAATTACTAATAAAATAGAAATTTTGATTTTCTTCCTCTTTTTAGCTAATATTTTTAAAATTTTTTAATTTACATGCAATCTAGTTGATTAGATTAAGACTTATTCAATTTGTTTCCAATATTAAAAATATTTAAATTTAACACCTTCAATATTATTATTATTTTGCCTATAATAATACAGTCTGTACTTATATCTTATACAGCTTGAATATCTTTTAAATTGCTAGTTTTTATTTGCTGTATCGAACACGCTTTAAATGTCCGCATATTTACTTTATTTTAACGCTTTCGAATATTTGAAATAGCGCACAACGCTGCGTATACGCAATCTATGCCGGCACCTAATGCACTATGCAAAGCGTTAAAAGATGCAATTTCGCTTTGGAAAACTTTCGCTCTCCGCTCTCCACTCCACTAGCCTCCAGCTGAACTGTAGCAATACCAAAACAGCAATGGCAATATCAAACAACAAAACTCAACAGCCTTTGGGCTGCTGCTGCTGCTGCTCTTTCTGCTACTGCGATTTTGCGATTGCCTGGTCCGCTATTGCTTTCACGTCGCTTTTATTATTTCACGCCATTTCAACAGCCGTGAGGCAACAAGATTATTTATGCGTTTCTCACAGCAGACGAGAGTGTCCCAGGCACGCTTTAAAATGCCCCGGACGCGGCAACGGACACGAATCCCTCAAACACACGCTCATAGAAGCGGATGCGGATTCGAATGCAGATCCCAGTGATGGCAGAGGTCATGAGTGTGGCTAGAGCTCCCAGACCCATGCACAGTGGTCTCCCAAATGACTAAATTCAAAAATCCTAATCCGAAATTTTTATCATTGTGATTGTCTCTAGATAAATTGGCCTTGTGAATTAAACTTTTTTTACCATTTGCTTATTGCAAACAAAACTTTTTAAGTTGCTTAGAAATTTATAAAGTTATAATTTTGAAAACTTTTAACCAAAAACGTATTTAAAATAAACACATATAATTTTAAATCAATATGGATGATGATAGGGATTATTTTACAGGTACATATTAAGCTTGACTTAAGTATTTATACATTTCAGTGCGTCTTTTAAGAATTGTTTTCTATGACTTTCCTTAAACTTTTAGTTATATTCCCCACCGTCTCCTAGGATTGTATGTCATTTGATCATAGATTCATATCTTTAATTTAAATAATACTGGAATTGTGTGCCTTTAAACGCATTTGTGTAAGAATATTTTGATCGTAATGCCGATAATATTTTTAAGAAACTTATTGCGTTACCAATACGATCATATAAGGAACTGCAGACTAAAGATATGCAACAGAGTTTATAACTGTCGGCCATGTCCGATAAAAGGATGAATATTAAAATGAAATTATCTTGGAACATATGAAATGTATTCAAATTTGCCTAAATCGTTTCTATGGGAGCTATATGATATGATCGGCCAATATAAAATATTTTTTCTACAAGCACAACTGTGCGACACTGTGCGACGCGTATATTTGGTGATGAAAACGCCAAAGCTGCCAGAGGAGGAGAGAGAAATTGGTACAGTGCTTTCAGCTTTTATGTATGCGGCCTACTACTTTGCGATGTTGGTGTAACAATGAGACGAGAGCAAAACGCAGTTATTGTGATTTTTGGCAATGAATATGGAAGTACGTAGCACTCGCTGACATCTGGAATGTAAGAAGTGGGAGCTGAAATGAGAATGGAGCCCACGAGGAGGGGAGAACCGAGATGAGAGTTGAGAGCTGAGAGCTGAGAGCTGGCTGTTGAGGCATTCAACTCGACTGTTTGGGCTGTTTCTGCTTTTGACAAATGGCTTCGATGATGTTTTTTATTGCACAGAGCTATCTACTCAACTGAATCGTCTATGGCTCAGGCACAGAGCTGAATACACTGCAAAAAAAATACGTAAGATTTAGCAAAAGTTGCAATTGTAATTAAAATATGTAAATTATGTTTGACAAATTTATTTCTAATGCTCATTACAAATCGATGTTGTGCATATGTTTTCTCTCAGTGTAGCGCACATACAAATGCGTTTAATATATAGCCGTATAAGTATATGTTTTGTATATAAGTATGTAGGACGCATTGCGCATACGTAAATTTCGACTGTTCATCATTTGTGTCTCGCCTGACCAAATATTTGGTTTTGTTTGTTTCTCAGTCTATCTGTCTGTCTGTCTGTCTGTATGTCCGTCTGCCCACTGTGTGTATGCTGTTGCTGTTGTTGTTATTTATTTTTTATTGTTGTCATGTTGTTGCTTTGGCCGTAATGGCAGCTCGTAAAAATGTTTCATTTATGCTAAATTCATTTTTGTGCCTTGTGCGAAATCTGTTGCCGCGCCAAAGTAATAAAAGGATTCCCTTCGTTTTTTCTTCTCTTTCAACTTGATTCTATTTTTGTCTTCACCTCCATCTCTCCATCTTCTCCTTCTCAGCTCTAGCAACAAATACTTTTCCTGCTTTTTTCTGCTCCTTCTGTTTTTGTGGCTTCCGCTTGGGCTATGCCTATTTGTTAAGGCCATGTTACAGCAGCGGGTAGGCTATATATATATACTATATATAAGTAAATATAGCAAATTTATTGGGCTACAAATTATATTTGCTTTGTTCGCAGTTAATGAGTCTGTTAATGTTATGTGTTTGCATTTTGAGTGTTCATAAAACTGTGGGGATGAGTACAAAAGACTAGAAGAGCAGCATGGCGACAACCGTAATAATAAGTTTACACTGAAGTCGGATCTGAGTCCTTAGACGCCTTACCTTCTGATGCCACATAATTACTCAATAATGTGCTGCAAAATCGTAAAAGCACGCAGTAGTCAAAAGGTAAAAGACTACGACTCCGAGCTGCATTCCAGCTCTGGACTTTTAAATTAAAATCAACCGAGTTTTATTTGCCAACGGGCTCTGGCAATGCAAGATCTTTCTACAAACACAACAGAACAATGCTTACACCTTTAACAACTTTTTAAGTTGCATAAAATGGTAAGAAATTCATTGCTTTGGTGCCACTTAACTACATCTTGGCCTGTACTTTTTAACCGATATATCTTTAACATATCAACATCTGCATGTAATATTCTTGCTCCTCTTGTAATTCCTATAAACAAAAATATTAAGCACATCTCTTCACGGATTAAAAAAAAAATATTGCTTTTTAATTAAACCATCCAAAAGAAATATATTTCAAATGTTTATAAATTTCTCTTCAAGTTGTATTTAAATGCTGTTTTTCACTGTTTATTATAAAATATCGAAGTGAATTTCTCGGGTTAAAAGTGTGCTTCAGCTGATGATTAAAATATTTTATTAAATGCATTTTACTTAGGTGAATAAATTGATTATAAGGTAATGAATTTTTTTGGATTTTTTACTTATTGTTAATTTTTTTATTGTTCATTTAAAAATCGGTTCTAAAAAACACAAAAAAAAAAGAAATCTTAGAAGAAAGTATTGATTATCACTTTATTTAGTTTTAAATTTTAATTAGTTGGTTTAAAATTCAATGTAAATAAATAATTTAACAATATAAACTAAATACATATACTGTAGATATTCTTCTGAAGTCTTTACAATTGAACACAATAAACTTAGCTCTGCTTTCATTAAGTTCAACTATTAAATACCTATACTTTGTTATCTTTTATCATGTTATAAAACTGTTTAACTGAAACCCAATTAACATCGTTGCACAATGGACATTAGATGGCTGCGAAATAGAATTTTTAGAGCATCGTTTAATGCATAGATTTGATGGCATAATGAAAAATCTCAGTTTCCTACCCACACTGCAAATGGCTCGCAATGATGTACACAAATCAGAAACCTAACAAGCTGTGCAGCAATTCACACCCCACAGGCCCCACTCGAAACTGACTGAAGACGTGGACTTGGTAATCTTCAGCGAAGCGTTCAGTATGAGACTGAGGATGAGAATGAGACTGAGGTTGAGGTTGAGAGTGTGGCAGTATTAAAACAGAGAAGGACTTTCGAATTGAAGCAGCAGCTGAGGCCTGGGAGGAGCGGGCAGCATGTCATTAAATGCGAGAATCCATTAAAAGCCGAAAATCAAACCAACTTTATTGAATATCAAATTAACATGTTCATAAAAATGCGCACATTAAATTAAAAGCCAGGCTAAGGAAGAGAGTGAGAAAGACTGGACAATGTCAATTTCATTGGCTGTGGCGCGAAGTGCAAATAATAAAAATTAACTATCTTTCCTTTGCTGTCTTTCTGCTGCTCGTAACCTGCCTCGTTGCTTGTGGGTTGTTGCGTTTATGCGGAAAGTTATATCATGAAAAGCTGAAGTTTTCCTTTTTCAGCAAAACAAAAAAGCAGTATTAAGTTTTAAAACATTAAATTGACTTATATTCATAATTAATATGTTAAGAAGAATTAAACTATTTTTATTAAAAACTGGTAAATACGGAGCAGATCAGTTGGCCGAAGGCTACAGTCGGATGTAATCGACAGTTGGTGCCACTGTAATTTGTGGTTCAATAATCACTGCACCACTGCCTCACCCACAAAGGAAAGCTATGCCCAGTTCAGCAAATTGTCTGTTGCATATCTTCGCCGTTTCAAAACCGATCTTAAAGCTATTTACAGCATCGATGGAGAATGCCACAAGCTACTTACTACATGTCGAATTACAAAACCGTAACCCTTAAATCAAAAATCTAAAACAAACTTGATCCGCTTGCAGCATTGGAAAACCTACATACCACAAAGAGTGTTTATAAAAACAAGCGCATAAACTGCGTAGAAAATGAAGCATCCTGGTATGGATTTAGTAGCGTTGACATTTTATTTATTTATTTGGCTTAGGTGACAAGAATGCCAAGGACAGTTCCACTTTTTCACAGTTGCACGGCGACAACTTGGTGTATGTGTGTGTGTATGGGAGGGGTGGGGGGGTGTATGGTGTATTGGTGTTAGTGTGTGTGTAATTAAGTGAGGCATAAATAAAATGCCTTTTTAGTATTCATCACAATTTATGCTAAGCTCTCAGAGCGTCAAGTCATATAGAAGAAGTCCTGGGCTCTGCGCTGCGGCTGTGGCTGTGTTTCCTGTTACTGTTGCATAACTAAGTGTGCCTGGCGACAGGAGCAGCAACAAGGATTACAACAACAACAACAACAACAACAACACAACAACAACAACAAACAACAACAGTGCCAGCAGCTACATCAGTGTTTTGCAAAAGAACCTCTCAGCGCTGCCTCGTAGCTCATCAAATATGCAATTAAATCAGTTTCCGTTTAATTAAACCGGAAGTGCGTTGGTTTGAGCACGCTCACGCACACCAGCGCAGCCAACTTACACACACACACACACACACACACACAAATAACATTGAGCACTGTGGTTTGATTTTTAAGTGCCGAAAGGTGGCGAACATTTTTACATTTTTATGAGGTTCTTTCAGCTTTGTCATTCCCTTGCAATACTTTTGCATTTTATTAGATTCCGATTTCTGATTTGCGCTTGGTGCTTGGTGCTTTGTGATCTGTGATTTGTAATTGTAATTGTGTTTTTGTATGTGTATCTATGTGCTGCACAAATGGATTTCATCTCACAAATTAGTAAGCTGGCAATTAGCTCGGCCAGGGACATTGCCATTAAGCTGGTTGCTTTAAGCCATCAGCTGGCATCAGCTTTAGCCAGGCTAATTAAACCACGTGAATTGAGCGCCTTAAGTAATGCCACACTCAACAACAATAACAATTGCAATAACAAAAGCAACAACCATTGCCGCTGCTGCCGGTTTGTCATGCTTATTTCTTAATTATTAATTAAGAATGAGAACAAGCGAAAAGTAAGTTGCATGCGCGCACTTTCTCTCTCCTCTCTCTCTCTCTCTCTTCACCGAAAGTCTGGCGAAATTGCCACAATTTCCAGAGACGCCCGTAAGCATGCAACTAAAATTTTTAACTATTTTGTCGACGAGGTACTGCCCATTTTACACGCTTTTTGTTGCAGGTACGTACTTTCATAGCTAACTGTGAAAGGTTATGCTTGAAATAAATCAACAAAAACCACCATTAAATATTATTTTTATTATATTCAAATTTATCTAATAACAAGAAGCTACAGAATGTTTGTGAAGATATACTTTTTAGGTTTCACAATTAAATTAAAAAGGCAGAATC
Organism: Hypselothyrea guttata; assembly: GCA_035045125.1. Lineage (NCBI taxonomy): Eukaryota > Metazoa > Arthropoda > Insecta > Diptera > Drosophilidae > Hypselothyrea > Hypselothyrea guttata. Next base: position 1,131,185 of record JAWNNJ010002200.1, on the reverse strand, counting down.
AAACGAATGGCTGAAATATAGAGTTTTCGTTTACTTTTACTATTGAAACAATTCTCAAAAAATTCTACAAGTAAATTAGTTTGAATTTTCCATTTCATATATAATATTTCATATTTCATATATATATAATACAGTTGAATATTATTCTCATCTCAACAATTTTAAAATAGGAATTTGAAACAATAGCAATGACATACAAAATATAGGTTTAGAGATTTATTTATTTTCAACCCAAATTAATCGTACATAATCAAACGTAGAAGACTATTTTTCAAGGTCTTAAAATAGGTTTTAAATAATGGTTTTAAAATAATGTTAACACATTCTAAGACAAGTTAACGAATAGATTCATTTTCTTGTATTATTCAGATAATTTATTTCTGGTTATATAAAAACAAAAAAAACTGTTACAACTATATACAATTTAATATTTAATGTTACATAAAAGAGTATTTATAGAGTCGGACAGGTGCAGCCATTTCTTATACATATTGTTTGAAATCCTACTACTTGGTTACGTCGTCAAGGCATTTGTATAATAACTGTGTCACTTGTATATATGTATGTTTGTATATCTCTGTATGCACATAGAGTGTGCCATAGTGTACAAGTGTCTGTATGTATATTTATACATATATTGTTAGTATGCACGTATACCTAGCTATTATCCATCGTCGTCAGCAGCAGCGGCAACGGCAATGGCAGCCAACGACAACAATGAAAGACGACGACGCACAGTGGGCAAAGCTACTGATTAAGCGAATAAAACTTCTGCAGAAATTATGCACAGTCCATATAGGCATGTCTTTCTATTCTGGGTTGGATACGTCCGACTGATCTGCTCTGCCTTTTCTGATTTTTATATAATAGCGAGACGAAAGAAAACGAAACAAAAATGGCATGACGATTAAGGCTGAAATTTGAATTTATCGCTGCTAAATCAGCCGTATCGCCCACTGTGCGACGTCGAAGAAAATGATGAGAATGAAGATGAAGATGACGATGAAGTTGAGTTCATGATGATGATAATAATGATGTGGGCGACGCTTGCGATCCGCATTGTTGCCATAAGTTAATTTGCGTCTCATATATGCATATGTGTCAGACTCTGAGTGTGTGTATATGTGTGTGTGTGTGTGGGAGTGTGTGTGGTTTTTGCATTAAAAGTTGAAAATTTAAATGGCCCGAAGTGATGCATCTTGAACTGCAGTTTCAGCTCGGCATTCGCTAGCTGACTAGTTGTTATAATTAGCATGAACATAACTTTAAAGCATTTTTCCGCATGCCGACAGACGCACACACAAGTCTAATTGAAACAAATGCATATTTAATGGAATGCCATAAATGTTAATATGCCACATGTCAATAAAACAAACACGCCCGAAACGGCCTAATAATTGATTTTGAGCATTTATCACACAAATTACACTTAATTGTCAACTAATATGCAATGGAATTTGTCACTCTGCCAGCAACTTCTGCAACAATCATTTGATTGATTGTCATGTGCTCTCTAAAAGATTTCTAGGTGCGACAAACTATTGGCTAGATTCAATGAACTCTTTACTTCGCCAAGCAATTATTTACCAGGGCAATTATGTCTGCCATGGCTAAATCGAGAAAGACAGGCTATAATCACAGTGGGAATGCCACACAGATGTTATAACAAGTGCCACCCATTAGCAAATGACGTTTGAAATGCTTCAATCAAACAACAATGGTCAAGAGAGACTAGTTCTAGAAAACACCAACTCTGGTATCAAAATCGAAATCGGATATTGGAGCTAATACTTATATAATCATTTGGAAATTTTTCTTAAAGAATCCAATATTTAAAGGAACCTTATTTTTTAATTAACTATTATTTAAATACTATGTACCCATTGAAAATCAGATTTAATAATTTGTATATTATTTAAATTATATTTAAACTATCGGGTGCAGGGTATGCCACAGCGATTGATCGATATTATGCATTTCCTTCAAAAATTGCATAGAAAATTGCAAATTAGATTTATCAGCTCAAAATACGTTTAATTTAAGAAACATGTGTTCCTTAAATAATCAATTTTGCATGGTATAAATGCCATTACTTCAGTTTTAAGTCGGGTGTATCCAATTGATGATATGCTTGTCAACTGATTCGCTTATAAGATTGAAGAACTGCAATTGCACCGATTGTCGCACAACTTCAACTGGAAGTTAACATATTTTGCATTGCAGATATTAAAATGAAGTTGACTACGCTGGGTTTACTTATGGCACTCTACGTCGCCCTTCCTGGACACGCTTGGCCTTATTCAGCTCCCAATAATCTCCAGGATTAAGACCTCAAGTATATTGGCATTACTTAAGGTTGGAATAACATGTAGTGGTACTATGTCTATTTAGTAAAAAGATTTCTGATATTATTAAAAACAATATATGCATGAAATGAAATAAAACTCTCAAAAACTGACGTCTTTTGATATTAAATTGATGTAAATAGATAAGAACCTTTTTTGCTGTTTCCCATAACTACTAATATTTATTGTATTTCTTAACAGTTTGTAAAATTTGCGAAATCCAGCGGAATTTCATTTTGAGAATATTTAACTAGTATCTTTCTCTCCTTCTGAAGCACACACTCGCTGCGAACGAGAACACATTCTCCACCCATTCTTTTTATTTCCAATTTTAATTATAAAACTTTTCATTTCGCCACGATGCGGCTCAGTTTGGTTGGGTTGGGTTGGGTTGGGTTGGGTTGAGTTTGGTTGGGTTGGGTTGGGTTGGGTTGCGTTGGGTTTGGTTGGGTTTGGATGGTCTCCATGCTTGATTACAGGGCGTGCTTATGCGCTGATTGCTTGGCTATGAGTTCCGTTTTTGCTACTCGACTCACTCTTTGAATCCGCTCGTCGCTTTTGCTCGGTATTTCCACACATACTTAGAGAACGAGAACTTGCCTGACTTTACCATCGTTATTGAGCAATGGCTCTATTCTTCTTGTTTGATTTCGCTTTTGTTTTGTATTGTGCTCGCATAGTTGTCCTTTTTGTTATTATTAATTTTCTTTTGGTCAAACTTTTTTTCTGGAAAGAAAGCAAAAAAATAATGCGCAGAGAGCAGAGAGTCGAATGAAACCTTTATCATCTGAGTTGAAAACATTTCGGCGATGTTTTTATTACTTTATAAATACTTACTTGGACCACGATTATTTGCGCAATTTCGAATGCCAATGAAAAGCAACGAAATGCGAAAGAATGAAATACTTTTAACAATCATCATAATGGATTTTCATGACTGATTGCGCCAAAGGGGTTGTGCCTACCTTTTTACCTTTTAAAACTGAACTTTATTGCTAGGATTCAAGACCCGCATCCCCCTCTCCACCCACCAGACTCTTTTTTGACTGTTTTTTGACTGTTTTTCCTTGGCTGGCATTCCAACAGCTTATTGATGCCACGTTTCTTCTCTTTTAAGTTAAATTTGCCAAATTAATTTGACAAAAGTAATGGCAAGCGCTCTAGCCTGTTTTCACTCATTCAGTAAATCCTTCTCTTTAGAAAATTCAACAAAAAAGTTTCCAGCTAAATTATGATGTACAAAAAGTTTCCCTAAAATAAAGCCAGCCTGTGAAATTTGCATATGTTATGGTCAAATATGCTGAAATTTTTGTATTGCGGTTCTTTTTCGGTCTAACACAGACAGGCAGCTACCGTAGACGACGAATTACAATTATGATGACACAAATTGGTTATGTTTTTGTGTGTGCGTTTTGTTTTGTTTTGCTTTGCTCCTCGGGTTTCTCTATGAACGCTTTACTCAGTTTTTAAGGATTTTTTTTTTCCACTTTTTTCTAAAAAGAACAACCCACAATTCGGGCATTACCTAGATACGGACGCACAGCACAAACCAGGACACATGTCATGTGAAGCTTGTCGTCATCATACTGGTTTGCTTTTTCCATGTTATTTTATTTGGCCAGCTTCAACAATTTTATGCAGCCTGACACAAAAGTTGATATGCATAGATTTTGAAACACCCTGTAACCGGGCAAATGAAGTATGCACAGCTACCGTAAACAATTAAATTAGAAAGCAACCATAAAGTATTTAAGCAAAAGATTTGGCTTAAATTATATAAGAATTTTGATAATTATATTTGAAATAAAGAGCGACAGTTTTTGCTATAGCATATCATCAAGTTTATCATCCTTGTCTCTTCTGTCCATTTTTCATGTTCAGTCTTTTGGGAGAACGGGAGGTGAACCAAAAGTAAATAAAAACAAAATCGTAAAAAATCATAAAGTATAATGCTGAAATATTTATGCAAAATTTGCTAGCTAACCGTATAGCTGCTGTTCAGTCAGCATCTACAGTAAGCTTTCGAAAAATGTTACCCAAAAAGCATAAAACATCAAATTACATTCGAGTATAATAATAAAAGAACAAAACAAAACAAAAAACAAAACGAAAAAAAAGACAACAAGTCATAAAGTTGTTGCCATTACACATTTGCGCAATGTCATGTTATTATATCTGTCTGCCTCGGCTGTCTGTATCTCAATGGGGCTTGTTAGGGTTATGTTTATACAACAAGACCTCTGATAGGTCATATTCCAAGTAGAAAATCTAACGGCGCACAAATTGTGACTGGCTAAGGCTTAAAGTAGAATTTAAATTCTTAAACCAATCAAAAGAGTCATAAGCTCAATAAACCCATGAATGTTTAAAAATAGTTAATTAATAAAATAACAAAAATCAACCAAACTAAAAAAAAAGTTGATATATCTTTCATATTTTTGTAAGTTATTATTCAACAAATTACAAGAATAAATAATTTATTTTGTTATTATTATATTATCTATTTACCACATTAAATTTAAGCAATAAGGAAACTTAAGAAACTTAGAACAACAAAAAATATATACAAAAATTTATTGTTTTAAACTATAAAAATTATTTAAGTTAATTTAGTTCCATTTAAAGAATATATTGTGTATAATTTAATCATTCCAAAAGTAGACTTTGAACTTTTTTAACCCGATCGAAAAGTTTAATATTTTAGCAGACATTTTAAGACTTCATCATTTCTTGTATGGATTATGCTAAGAAGTATGCAATTATTTCTAGAGATAGTAATGAATTTATAAGATACTTTGTAAATAATAATACTGAATCAAATTGCAAGCTTAAATTTAGTAATAAACATTAGGTAGGCATAATATTACTGAATAAAATTGAGTATATCAAATTAATAATAAAAATGCTGTATTTCTGTTCTTTTATTGTCTTACCGGGAGATTAGTTGGCCAAATTCAAGTTACTCAGGCTAAATGTTGTTGGAAATATTCACTGACTATGGCAACAATTGCGCCTCATCCCTTGCCCCCGGCTCTGATATCAGCCACGCCCACCTGCTGGGAAAACAATTTAAGCAGCAGCAGGTAGGCCGGCATACAACCGGCCATTACAGCAAGCTCCCCGCAAACTTTGCACCTGCTGGCCGCAAAATACCAACTACAACAACAACAACAGGCAGGTCGTATCATAAATAACATTGTTGCCTGTGGGAAGTGGTGAAGGGGAGCATGAGTAGGGGGTGGGGAAAACTGAAAATTGTTTACGCTGCTTTTGCCTTTGGCGAGAAACAAAATACAGAATACAAGTACACGAAACAGAAACAGAAGGAGCCGAGGCAGACTTAGACATTAACTTATTAAATTATTGTTTCGGCCATAATTTCAACGACACTAAAATTAAAAAACCATTACCCCGCCAAGAGTATTATTTCATGCGGAGCTTCTTTCCTATAAAGCAGCAAATGGAGCGAGAACAACAACAATAACTGTTGCTATAGCCGAAGGCAAATGCCTGCAAGGAAAATATATTTCCGCTTAATTTATTAACGATTTTTGTTAGCTATAAACTTTGCATGCGTGTGTGTGAGGCACACACACTAAGTGTTTAGACCCTCTACTAGGAAAATGAAAAAAAGGGTCTATTAAGTTTGTGCAAATGGGAAATGTGGGTAACATTCAGAAGGAGGATTGACAGTCTCCACAAAAAAAGTATATATACTCCTGATCAGAAAGCTAGAGAAACCATATTTACTATTTGGGTTCTCCTTAGATTAAGTTTATGTTAGATTTTTTGTACCTCAATAGCTACAATTTTATAGTTGCCTGGCCTATGGTAGTCTTCTTCGACGCTGTTAATTGCGCTACTATGGAATTAGAAATAGCGAAGATATGCAGCAGGCAGTTTGTGTTTTGCGCATACACGCTCAGCTTGCCTCTTTGTGAGTATTATTAAAATACAAAGTACAGTGTCTCTTAAGGTCGGTTACGTTCGATTGTAGCCTTCCATCCGACTGATCCGCACCGTTCTTATTTTTATCTAAGGCAGAGCGGCATCGTCTCGTTTTTTTACGATTTCGCACATAATTATAATTGAAATTGCGAGGCATTGAAGCTGTCTGCCTTCGTCCCTCCCCCCGTGCTCTTCCAGTGCCAATAAATAATAGAATCAAGTCATAAACTGATAAATGATGTGCCACAAGCACGGCGGCTACTGTTGACTCCCCTTCCCCCCGTCCCCTTGCCATCACCATCCCCGCTCTATTGGCGTCTTCAACTTCCCCATGCCAGTGTAATAAACAAAGTTAATCATTTAGCATAATTGAAATTTTTACGAGACACTCAATGTTATGTGTGCTATGTGCATGTTCCTCCTCGGCTCCTAATGCGTGGAGGTTTCTCCTCATTAACGCACCTTGGCCAAAAGGTGAGGGGTAAGGTAAGATATGCTAGGCCCACTTATGTTATTTATTGATACAAACTGTTGATTGGAATTATGTTAAACATAAAAAATGCCAAGCAATGATGTTGCTTCTGCTATTGCCAGACGGGGGCAATAAACAAGACAACGCACACGTGCCACATCAATGCGTCGTTTCTCTTAGAGAAACAGGGACTCAAACAAAAAGAAATAGAGGGAGAGGTTTCGAGAGACAGAGAGAGAGAATTAGGTGTTAGCTAAAATGGTGAAAAACTTATGACCGTCGATACTGTATATGTTAAATTTAAGTAAGAATGGGGACATCCGGTTTAGGGTTTAGCCATGAAGTCCCTATTATAATCCCAACCCAATTCAAAAATATTTTCAATATCAAAGGTCTAACTAATCTTAAAAGTTTTAATTAGATTTTTATTAGAAATTATTATTCTTATTTTATTAATATTATTATTATTATTATTATTATTACCCAAAATTCTTTGCATTAAAAAAATCCAATCTGCTCCACCCTTCAATTTTGCAGAGTATACTTTCAGGCGTTTAAACCCCAACTAAATGCAACGTATATTATGGTACGTACATGAAGAGAATCTCGTTGCAGAAGAACACATAAAAATTAAATATTAAATTTAAGTGCATCATAAACAGAAAACAATGAACCCAGACAGACAGACGGAGAGACGGACAGCCGGACAGCATCTAAGTCATTGGACTGGAAAGATTACCTGTGAAATTGTAGCTCCTGTTGACGTTCCAATTTTCATGAAAAATGGTAAAAAGCAAAAAAGGAATAAACCGTTACTGAAGCCAAGCTGACAATATGTTAAACAAAATGGTGATGTCGGGGAAAAAGCGTAAAGAAAGCAAAAAAAAAGTGCAACGCGACAAAAAAATAAAAAGTAAACGAAGGGATATTGATAGAGGGCGGCAGGACGAGGGAAAAGGCGGGGTAACTGGCAGCATCTGGTGCTGCACTAGCGACGACATCTCGTAATGCCGCCAATCGCACTTGTCAGCCTAAAAGATGACAGTGATGGCAGAGCTTCAGAGTGGGGGGGAGAGCTGGCAACGGAAAGTTAACACACATATTACAACCCTTAGGTATTGGTGTCGATCAAACCAATTTATGGGAGGCTATATGTGTGTATATGTGATTGTGTGTGCCTTATGCAATTGAGGTCATGTCCATGTGGCATTCATTGTCGCTGGATTGCCACACAGTAAAAAAAAACTCTTACAAATAACTAAATTAAAATAGCCTAAAAATTAAATTGCCATCGTGACGCATATTGCGTATAAAATGTTAACTTCCTGATCTAAACATAATGGCCGACTGTAGAATACCGTAACCCTATATTTTATATTTAATTTAATAAAATTATTAACCCTGTTTTTACCCATTTCATAGGTACAAGGTATAACAAATACTGCATACAAAACAGCAATGATTCTTTTTATTTACCATACTTTATTGGCCATACTGCCAGAGAGCGAGCGAGGCTAAAACTGCAATATTGTTTCGTTAATATCTTCTGTGTTTATTAATCGATTTAAATTAAATATTATAGAAGAGTTCCGAATTCCGCCCTATGCTCAATATTACGCTTGTTATTCAATGAGGTGCACGTTATTTAAATTATTTTTGTTTTCAGTGTATTCGTATTGATATCGGCTGTCACTGGGCGTCGTCGTCAGCGGAAGCATTAACGCGGCATTTGTTTCAGAAGTCGCGCGACAGCCAGAGATACTAGGCGGTCAGGGGTGGCAGTCTGTGCCTCCGGATGAGGCCCGGGGATGGTTATGGCCATGGGGATGAGGTCCCGCCAGATAGCCCCCGTTCGACAGATAACGAGCCAAGTTTTTTGGCCCGAACGTTGTGACATATTGAAAATCATTGGGAACGCTCTGCAAACACAAACACACTGAAAGCAAATGCCAAGAAGGCAATGCAAAGCGAACTGTGCAAAACGAGGAGTCAAGAGGAATGTATTGAAAGACAAACGGCATTGGCATCCATTTTTATTCGCCATAGCTTGTCTGAATGTGTGTGTGTGTGTGTATGTGTGTGTTTTTGGACATGAAGAAATTTTTATTATATTGAAAATTTGCATAAAATGCTAAGAAGTCGCATTCACTAAACCTTTCTAACAATTTACATCTATAATTCTTCTTCTATTGTACTGCTCTTCCTCTTTAATATCACCTAAGCGGAAATCTAATAAGATCTGGTTTACTAAAACTGATCTATTCAAAAAGAATATCTGATGTCAATTGTCTTTATCGAGTTTTTAAATTCGCATTCTCATAATTTTCAATTTTCTTTTATATTTTCATCAACTCTAAAGCCCTTCCAAATAAAACTTTAATATTTCTGCAAAAATTTCAAAAATATCTATATTATTTCACTTATTTATTTAAGTTTTTAGAGCTGACTTTTTAATTTTCTTTATTGACCTTCACTCAGCTTTAAAGTAAAGAATTTTCCACACAACTAAACTAAGAATTGCAACGGGAGACACAAAAGTGCCCACAGAAAAGGCTAAATTTTGGGAAATTCTCGCCGCGTTAAGCGACAACTGACGGCCTACTTTTTGGCACTACTATAACACAGTCAGCGAGATAAATGTATGCCCATGTTCAATGTGCTGATGTGCATGCAAATTCTAAATTTTTTGTTGTTGTGGGCAATACTATTTAGACAGATGTCAAGGCAGCAGAGGGCTACGAGCAACATTTTATGTGTATATCTAAATGTGTGTGCGAGTGTTTATATGTTTGTGTGTGTGTGTGAGAGAACGGGTGTATGTGTGTGTGTCTGCATGCCAGATGTGGCTCGCCATTACAATGGGAGACAAAACATGAGCGCATTACAAGCACTACAAGGGGGCAAAGATGTGGCAAAAGACGAGCGAAAATAAATGAAAGTTTATGTTATAAAATGCCAAAGTGTGGCACACAATCTATTGGCAAAAGGAGAGAAAAAACAACAACAACAAAATTGTTAAAAAATAGAAGAAGATTAAAAAGAGCAGCTGTCTTGGCATAGTAGAAAAAAGTGCACACTATATTGAACCATTTAAGTTTTTAATTAATATATAAAGTAATTCAATTTATTCATAATTATTCGAAGTTCCAATTATTGTGTATTTAAATATGTTTTGAATTATATGATAGTCATATTGTTGTGACAAAGGATTTTATTTAATTTTTTATATTATAATAAAATATTATATATTTTTTTAATTTTTTAATATCTCTCTATCAAACAAAACAATAAATATAGAGTTAGATTATTAAAATAAATAAATATTGTGCACATTATAAAAATTAGAATACATATTTATTACCGAATAATAATAAATAACTTTAAAATGAAATAAGGAGAATTCTGGAGTCTCCCTCTTATGGTCAGTAAAAACATCCATCAATAACTATGAATGAAGTAATCGTAAGCTATCCAATACTAAATTAGATCAAGGCTGATCAGATCTAATAATCTCTTAAAGTTTACGATAACTACAAATACTTTTCCAACGATAAGTAAATGGGTACCATTAATTCTACTTTTGACATATTAATGCTTTTTGTAAGCAGTTTTTCATGGGCGGACAGAACACAGGAAGGCGAAGAATTTACAAACTTTCAGAGATCTGACACGCCCACTAGCACTATACTCGTACACTGGCTGTCAAAAGTATGCAACACTCTACTAGCAGAGTATAAGTATTGAGCGAGAAACGTGAAGAGCGGGCCAACGGCTGGGATTGTGATTGTAGTAGTTGCCAGCAGGCATAAAATAGCGCATATAAGATAAAGGATATGTACAGGCGTGTATTTGAATGTAAGTAGGTATGTGTGTATTATGCATGTGTGTATTTGTGAGAGCACGAAATTGTGGCAAAAGTCAACATATGGCGTTAAAGATGCGAACGTGCAGCGAATTCTTGAAGTTTTCTGTCTTCAACTTGTGCTCTATGCGTTATTTTCTTACTTTTCAGATTCTTTTTTTTCTCCTTTTCTTTTTGAGCCGCCCACTTGCTGTGTAGCATTTGGTCTAATTTAGCAGCTGGTCCAGCATTGCATATATTGCTATTAGTTTCAACACATTTAATTTTGTTGCCAACTGTTACCTCAGGCAGCCTCGACTGCCACTCCCCCTTGGCCCACTCACAAAAGGTAAAACTTTAATTGAAAATTGCCACAAATATTTGGTTATATTATACTGGGAAATTGAAACTCAGCTCAGATTACAAACGAGCTGAGGTCAACTAATAAAAAATTGATTGATATGTTCAATAGTGGATATGAACATTTAACCGTTCTTTATGATATCTCATGTATTTATATTTGTGCATGTGCATGTTTATTATATGCATTTTCCCAGAAAAATATACAAAATATTTGCCAGGCAAGTTCGAAAGGCGAAAAACAAATAAAAGATAGAAAACAAACATGCAGAGCTGGAAAGAGTTGTATTGATTTTTTACTCTTTAATTGTGCAAGGTAAATCTAAATAGTTGCAACTAACAATTCAATTAAACATTAAATAATTTATAATAATAAATAATAATTTAATTTAATATTAAATACATTATAGCTACTTTATTAAACACAAATCGTTATTAATATATGAATTTATTTAAGTATAGTGGAAATTAAATTTACAGATGCAATTTGTCATTTTACTTAAAAAATTATAAATAATTAAATGATTAAAAATGTTTATGAAAAAAACCAACTGCAATCAATCTAACTAATTTCTCAAAATAATATTTTAGATTTTATTCTTTTAGTAGAGTATCAAAAATAGTACTAGAAGCCCCAGTTGTTTTGCAGGCAAACAAATGCAAGGACCGAAAGTCAGATTTTCAGTTATTATTGAAAATTTAATAAATCTATTTGGAGTCTGTGAGATGCCAATGCAAATACCTACACAAATTTATGAGAATAAGTAAATAAGCTATTTACTTTTATTACATTTTAATTTACTATCAAAGCAACTGCCAATGGACATTATTGAGGTCATATTTTTTCACAAAAGATTTGCTGCAACGCTATACTGCCATTTGGTATTTAAATGGAATTTTAAATGCATTGCTTCCCCTCCACATCTCTCTCTCTCCCCATCTCTATCTGTCTCCATCTCTTTCTCTTTATATACAAAGATGAACTCTGTGTGTTTGTGTATGGAGCTGATTGGCAAAATTCTGAGGTAAGCTTCTATCTTCTATCTGGCTTCCTCTACTGCCTGCTGTCATCTGCATTTTATCAATAAACGTAGCTCGAAGCCAAACGCATTTCAGCATAGGCAAGGCAAGAACAATCAATTGTTTCCCCCCAGATACGAGCAAATGTAGTTCTATACACATCCAGATTCGACCAGCATCAGCTCAGGTCTAATGATTTTGCCCTTTATTGTGTTTCTTGGGGTTTCGACAATTTTATTAGGCAACTTCAAATGTTTGAAATTTCTATAGAAATTTTATCTAAATCAAATTAATAATTTACAAATTAATTGAATTTCATCAGATAAGGCTGAAAATATATTGAAACGAAAGATTCAATTAGTTATTAAGGCTTTTCCATCAAGTTAAATTGGATAAACTTAGCAATTTAGAAATAAATCAAACTGCCTATTTAACAATGTTTATTTAACAATTCTTTAAAATTTTTACTAAAATTATCGACTTACATTAATATGGCTAACAACTTTTCAGTGTATTTATAATAGGGTTGCCAAACAGGCCTAAGCCGAACCTGTTAATAAGTTTACCTCAATTTATTTTACTTTGAACCGAACCATACATAACCAAAACCTTTCGATATAAATCAGCAAATTCTTAAATTATTTTCGGTTCGCAAAAGGCTTTTTATAAGATATTATTATGCTTAAAATTTTCCTAATATCTGTTTAAATTTTATTTTTGTTTAGAAGCAATCGAAAAGCTCTAGAAATGTAAGGTTTTTATTTACATAGCTGCTACCATCATAGTCTTCATTCCAAATTTGATATCTCTAGATTTTATAGCTGCAGAGATCGCCATTCCTGTTTTTTTAATGGATATGCACAACGTTAATATACCCTGTTTTGCATATCTAAGAGTGCAGAGTTTAACCAGCATTAAAATTAAATAAAGCTAAACTATTGAAACACAATTATAGCACTTGTTTCTGAAAGCAATTTCCAACACTTTGCTGATTGCACTTTAACATATCAAAAATTTGAAACCCCAAAATATAGCAAAACAAGGCTAGTAATGCGATAAGTCTATGGGATTTTGCAGCACTAAACGTGGTCGCAGTTGCTACTAATTGAGGCAAGTGCAGAGAGGCTTACATTTAGAAGACAAATTCGAAATACAACATGCCCAACAATATGACAATAAACGAATTTTCGTCTATGGCAATACGACGAGTTGGCCCCGAATTAAACCCCAGAGACCGGGCCGCATCAACCGAACCGGGCCAATGGCAAACTGCGTGGAACCACATGCAATTTTTTGAGAAGGGAAGGCAATGAGAACTTTGAGCTAGGCGGAAAGAGAAAGGCAGAGACAGAGAGAAGCAGAATGGGCGGAGCCGATCAGTCCGATGCGCCCGACTGTAGAATACCCTCTATCTACTCTATTTAAAATTTAATTTAAGAACATAATTTTTTCCCCACAATATAATATTAATAATTTGGTTGCTTATCGGATAAGCCAAACTTTGATGCATTATATCTTTCTTATTATTCATATAAACTGATTTTGATAAAAATTACAGAATAAGTATTAAAGATGTCTATCAACTTTTGAAGACAGAATTTATAGTATGTAGATTTGTATCTTTTAAATGGATCAATTTATTCTTACGGATATGGATAAATTAAATCAGCTCATCGTTCCGATCATGAATACTGGTTACATACATTTTTGTACAAAGTGATTAACCCTGTTTTTACCCATTTCATGGGTACAGGGTATAAAAAAGAGAAGCAGTGCGATGAGGAGAAACCACGTACAATTGCCACAGCGGGTGGAGAGGTGTTTGCCACATGGGACACAAGCTGCTGCTGCTGCTGCTGCTGCTATTTGTATTTTGTTGCAGGACATGTTGTCATTGGGCATATCCTCTAAGCAGCGATTGAGTGGGTGTACAGAGAGGGGAGATGGAGGCACAGAGAGAGAGAGAGAGAGAGAGAGAGAGAGACAGCTAAAGCCTGTCTGCAGGCCGAAAATATTATTGAAAATTGTCTATGCGCAAAATTCATAACTGCAGCGAGCATTTGCACATTTTGGTTTTTGGCCAGAGCTCAGGACATTCAGACATTCAGACATTCCCATTGCCTTAGGACGACACAACAAATTTGGCCTATGCCTTTTAGAAATTATTCCATTTTTGTGTCATGGCAAAACAACAAGCAGAAATGCACAAATTATTCAAATTTTGCGAGTCAATTGAAATGTCATTAGCCTAGTTAATTAGTCGTTTGATATTTTCACAAATAGTCTAGTCACTATTGTCGCTCACAATTTCAAGCGTGTATACTTCCAGTCAATATAGTATGTACTTCAGAAGAGCGTTAAGCAAAATCTTATCGGTAAAAGCATTTACTAACTGCCTAATCAGTTTCAAGAGTTTCAGTCTTTGTCCATCATCGAGCAGCTCAACATGTCGTCTTGGGCAGTGTCCACCATCGAACTCTGCGATTTTCCGGCCAGTTCCAATCGAACTACAGGATCTCGACATGGCCGATTGCTGCGCCTGGCCTGGCAGGCATTCTCCACCAAATTTCAACAACTCGGCGATTTATTACGCCGGGAAACCAATAAGCCATTGCCCAAGGAGTTACGTCGATCGTTGCGTATGAATAAATCAGCAAGACGGAAGGGCTATCAGCATTACGAGACCGAAGCAGATAAACGGTAAGCATATGGCTCAGATAAGCTAATATTTGTTATTGTTTACCTCAAGGTGAACAGTTGTCTGTTTGCCAATTTAATCTTATATATGTTATTTGTTATAATACTAAAAGCTATTATTTATTTATGCAGACGCATCGAAGATTATCTCAATCAGCCCATAAACATATCTATACGTGTGGGCCCTGCCTTTGAGTATAGGCCATCAAACTTCTAAAAATATATACTAAATATCACTAACAATATTGTTCATAACGCATTAATGTGTAATTAGATTTCATATTATATTATATTATATTATATTATATTATATTAATATAATAAACTTATTTAAAAACTCGTTCTTAGCATTATTTCATTTGCAACACTTGCTATTTCGCCACACTGTGGCAAGCTTGCAAGCTCTTAGCCAGCGCACATTGCTTTTACAAAGCTTTTTGCAAAGCTTTTTACACCTCTCAACTTGCGCCGGAGCTGCTTATTGCTTTATCGAATCAAAGCTTTTATCGTGCTCTTAAGCTCACACGGTTCTCTTAATTTCGCCCACGCAAGAGTTTATTGCCCCGCTCCCAAATGTAGAGGTGAGTGCATGCGCTACAGCTGCGGGCATATTGATTCAAAGAACAGAGATTTCATATGTGAATTGTTGATCAAAAAGTAGTTTCCTTAAATGTAATTATTTGCAAGTATAAGTGAAGTGTAAGTTTTTTAAAGCGGACTTTATACAATTCATTACAAGTTACTTTATTTGAGGATATACCAAGAATAACTAGAAAACTTTTAAGATTAATTGAAAGTTATTTAAAGCAATAATTTATCATAAGTTACTTTCTTTTAAGACATATAATAATATAAATATTTAAAATGTATTAATTAAAAGTCGATTAAATCTGTGATTTACCGTCTTACTTTTTTTCCAGAAATTTTAGAACTTGCAAACTTTTCAAATATATTAATACTAGTTCTTTTAAGCTACAATTTACTATGGTTTGAAAGTTTGAAAACAAATTAATAGATGTTTCAAGGAGGTTTCAAACAATTTATAATATTTTACTTTATTTTAAGATATTAAATTCTATTAAAATTTACAACTTATTATAAGCTACGACATTTTGCAAGGATTAAAAATAAATTAGAAGCTTAAGAAATTATAATTTTAATTTAGCATAAGTTACTTTATTTCTAGAAACACAATACATAGTTTGCAAATATTTAAAAAAAATATGCGATTTTTAATTGGGAGCTTATTAATTAATGAATTTAATTAATTAAAGAAAATATTTTACAAAATTCCCTTTTATCATTTGGAAATTATAGGGCATTCAAAAGCTTAACCGATTTGAACTTGTGCTGAAAGGTTTAGCTTTTCCTTTCAGCTACGGCTCGCGCTTTGAACCCCGTCTCTTTGCCTTTCATTCACTTACTCTCACTCTCCCGCTCTCTTAAGCTTATATTCTGCTTCTCTTTGCGCTCTTTGTCGGCTGTCTTGGCCACATACACACACGTCGCTGACAGCGAGCCGCCTCTTTTTTATTCCAGCTTAGTGTGAAAAACGTGTTCGACGCGGAAATGACATTGATAGTGAAAACCTGGTTGGATGCATAAACTTTGTGCGGCAAAAGAGCCAAAATAAATTGCAATTGAAGAGCAAATAGTTTGCACAATTTGAACAATTTAAACCAAATTTATATTACAAAGAACGCAATATGCAATTTATCTCAACGCTTGTCTATATCGTGGTGGCGTTTTACAAGTTCTTCCGCAAACTTTTGTAAGTTCATTATCTAATATTCTCCGATATTTAATGTGCAGACAGTGCGCTTCGACCTTTCTCCGCTTCAAATTTATTGACTAAACAAAATGACATACAGCAAAGAGTATTTGCATGCCATGTACTTTAACTCACTTTACTTTATCCGCTTCTATGGCATCCCCCTGCCCTGGTATTCCCCATGGTGTAATTGCTCTATGCATGTTTGGGCCCTGCTGCGGTCACCTTCTTTAGTTTTGTTTAGTTTCATACTTACATACATACTTACACTTGCACTACACCGTCTGTCTGCATGTGTGTGTGTTTATTTGCATTTTTTTAGTTGCTTACAAAAAATGGGCTTGAGTCGCCGCTAAGAGATTGCAAGAGGGCAGCGCGAGCGAACTAGCTGGCATGCAGTGTTGCCAAGTCCGCTTTTTTCCCGCCAAATTTGGCATTTGATAGGAAGATTATGAAAATGTGGGACTTTTTAACATAATAATGAAGCTTTTTTCCAATGTTTAGAAAATTAAAAAAAAAAAATAAAAAATTGCTTCCTTTTTTTCTTCATATAACGTCATCGATTTAAACCAAATGGCCTACATTTGCCGTAAAAACTTATAGTTTGTATATTTTTTGTTGACATTCAATATTGTTGCTGATATTTAAACAGTTAAATATTATTAGCAAATTATTATTAGCAAGGTAAAAATAAATTATATAGTTATGCACTTAAAGAATCTAAAATCTATTAACTGCGTATCCGATCAGCCGGAAGAACTTTGCTCTAGTATATTATTTGAAACATTTTTTTGCTGTATTGTCGTTTTTGTTTTCCGTCGTTACTTCGACAATGTTCCGACAAATTACTATATCTCTTGAAGTTCCAGACAAAATCTAAATAGGTTTTTATATATAAAACCCACGAGAAATAATCTAACATACATAAAAGTAAATTCTCGGGATTTATGAGATTTAAAACCATAAAAAAACTGTATATTAAAAACTTATATTTTCTGTCGCTTTCTGTTAAATTTTGAAGCTTTATTTAAGGCTGTTTTCCGTCAAAAAAACAGATTTTTCTAGAATAAAATTGGCAGCACTGGCTGGCACGCGAGTATGAACGAAAGCTTGAAAGAGAGAGCAAAGCCCGCTCTGCCTCTCTTTGTCTACGCTCTTCACAGTGTCATCAAACTGTTTGTTTGGGTTGGAATCAGCTTGCCAATTGGCTACTTAACTCTCACCGTGGCGCCTTGAGCGCAGCGTTGCCAATTTAGCGGGTTTCAGTATTTGATTTATGCTTATTTAATTTTTGTTATTTATTTTTATGCTTTTTTAGTGTATTATTTTTGGTTTGTTTACATCCTATATTGAATTTCTAGCTATTTCTGGCAACACTCGCAATTTCCAACCAGGCACTTTGTGCGATACGTATTCAAAAATTGTGGAATTTTGTTTATGCGCTGTCATCTCAAAGGGCATTTTAATTGTCATAATGGTCTCCAAGTGCTCAAAGTGCCTTGTGTCTGTTTCTGCTTCTGCTACTGCTTTTGTTTCTGGGCGTTGTCTGTATCGTTTAATACGCAGGAGGCCTTATTATTATGATTAATATATTTCGTGCATGTCTGCCAGAATGTCGATGGATTCTTTGTTCAGTTTGTGATTTGTCGTTGACAGGCTTCAATATTAAAGCCATTTATTTAACGAGCCAATTCACAGTAATCTATATCATATACGAAGTACTTTATTATAATGCCAGTGAAACCATAATAAACTCTTTGCTTTTCAGCAATATCACAGCCCAACTTGAATGACATCATAAGCATGCTGAACCAATCCTATAAAATTCTTTAAAAGCTGACAAAATTATAATTAGCATAGCTACACCGTAAAAAAAAAAACAGAATTTTAATATCATATTGAACCAAATTAAAATATAGTATTACTTTGCAAATATTTTAAACAAATACACAAATAAAATATCGATATTTAAATACATCGAACTTATTTACATAATATTTTTATACAAAGTAATTTTTCATAAAATTCATTATAATAAAAGCAGCTAAAGCTCGGATAACTTATGAATAAATCAAACCACAACCTTAAATATTTTGTTAAAGGTTTCACTTCCTTTTTGAGTCTATATACTTAAATATATAATTCCTACTTAGACTTCTATGTGAAACACCAAATGCAATCTGCTATGACTAAGTATTTGTAAATATTTACAATTTCAGACTCAAATGAAATTGCTGTATGCTTAACCTACCCCAATTCAATTTGAAATTTGATTGAATCACACTCAAAAAACTCCTTGGCCAAAGCCACATAAAACCCGTGTGAGCTGGTAATGACAGAGTTGTAATTTTGTTTTCTTTTTTGTCTAATACGACGAGTTCCATGTACTCAGGGCGCACAGCACTCGAAGCTGCTGTGTGCTACTAGAAAATGCTCTCAGCGATAAGCACACACACATATACACCCCAATATAAGCTCCAATACAAACAAAACTACACACATACATATGCGAGTATTTATGTTTGATTGTTCGTATGCTGTGAAGTACCGAATGGCACGCTTACGTTGCCCAAACTGATAAGGAAGCGAGCAGAAATCAAATCACAGCTCACAGAGAGCACATGAGCATTACGGACCAAATAGAGTCGAATCTGGCGATAAATAGGCTAATGTGATTTATGCCACGTACGATAAATATAAATTCAGCATGGTGTGTACTTTATACCCTCTTGAACAAGGCCGTCATTAAAGCATTCAGCGCTATCTAATCTATACAATGGCTAGACCACTTGCTGTGCACACTCACTGCTAACTAAACTCAACTAAACTATAAAACTAAACTATATATACATATATATATTCGCAGTACTTTGTTGTAAACCATTGTTGGCATTTCTAATCAATGCTCCAGACCTAGTACCCTTGATAAGTTTCAACGAAAGTCGAGACAGTCGGTCAGACAGCCTGACATTCAACTAGCTAGACGGTGAAACTAAGTACTCGGAATTAGTGAATGATTTACGTCGCATATGGAACCGATCTAAACTCATTCAAACCAATTTCATCTGGAATTTATAGTTAATTTGCGAGCAGCAGCAACTCATAAATACTGCAAGGCCATTGAATGGCAATTCTTTTTAATACCACACATTCTTACCTTCATACATACTTTCGTATAAACCTATGCTTATGAGCAATTTGACGCGTTTAGTTCAAGTACCCAAAAAAAAACATCCAAACTTTGTTGCTCGTGTGCTACCGATAAGATAAGCTACATTTTAAACCAGACATTAGCCTCGACAAACATCTCCCAAAAAATGGTTGTTATCATCAAGTGCATTGTCAGAAGCAGCGTGTGGTCTGACCTACTGCGGTTGGTTTAAAATTCTTTTAGCTCTGGATAATACAGAGAAGAGTTTGAAGAATATCTGCTCAGAGTATAAGGAAACTTAACTCGATAATTATACAGAAATTTTAAAATTATTTGTCGTACCATTTGCTATGCAGTCCTAATTTATAACAGTATTTAAGTTTTGATTTTTTCATTTACTTGATTTATTATTATATATCAACAAAAATAAAAAATTATTGTTTTATACAACTCAATTTATATTTTACATATTCTTTGTTTAAATTTTAAAAGAATTCGTACTTTCATTAGCTGGCAAGTTCTTAGTATTTATGATCCACAAAATTTAAAAATAACTATTTTTTGCTTCATAACTTTCGTTTAAAATTGTAAATCATGCCATATACTAAAACTATATAGTATTTCTGTGAACTACAAAAGAGTAAAAATATTTTTTAAAATTGTAATTGTATTTAAGCAAGTGCTGTTCCCCTATTAAAATACCTATTTGTAGAACTAATTTTTAGTATTATAGTTTATCGTTTTCCACTCTGAACACGTCAAACGTTGAAAAGCTAATGTGCGATGTGCCTCTTACAGCATCATTCTCCCTTTTACAGACTCTGAGAACTCGAGCCATTGAACTTATTACTAGAGAGCAGTTAGATAAGAGAATTAGCATTACGCCTACTGAGAGAAATAGAGAGAAAGAGAGAGAGAGAGAGGAGAGACATCGAGAGCATTCGAAATTGTGCAATACACACTCACGTAGTACTCATATCAAAAGTTCTGCTGGGATCTTCGAGCAGCAGGTTCTCTTGACGCGTCCTTATCAGTTGAAGCAGATTAAGAGAGGGAGAGAGCGATAGGAAAATAGAGAGAGAGAGAGAGAGAGAGAGAACAGTTTCTCAGCTGTTCAATGCCGCGCTATAAATGGCGCAAAGCACCAACTGTCGCTTTTAGTTAGTTCTTTGCGGTTTGTCGGCGCGTTTGAATCGAAGGCGTAGTGCATTTTAGAGGGAGCTTCGCTCGGAGGCCCAGCAAATAAAAATAAGAGAATAATACTAGAAGAAGGATCTTGCTGTTGCCCTAGTGGATAATGAGTTTTGGCGTGGTGCAGGCATAAAAATGGTGAGTCAAACGATCGCTGCCTAAACCAAATACGTATCCAGAACCACTTGCAATGCGTCAGCGGAAACCCTTGTACTAAATAATGCGGTTAATAGTAAATAGTTAATACAACGTCACATTGATTCAGTCTACGCCGGTACTGAACCAGTTATTTCCAAATAGTGTGAGATATGTGCGACAGACCGACCATGTGTCCCAATGCTGCTGTTGTATAACGAAATCTCCCTGGTAATCGCAAAACAAAAGCGTACTCACTTATATACTTATAAGTACTGCTCTGCTGTTGGAACTGTATACTAATAAAAAAAAAGAACTCCTATCGTAAAGGGCATTAATATAATGTAATTAAATTGCGATTGTTGTCACAAGGAAGTCTTATGAAAGTCCACCTCAAAGTATGAAAGTATGAGTAAAAAGAATATAGTCAGATATAGCCAAACAAATAAATAATGCTAATGAATTGAAAGCAGTTTAAAAGTAAAATATATCAAATAAACAAATCAATTCTTTTCTGTCGGCCTTGACCTTAGAGCTTATTATAGAATTATAGATTAGATACAAGTAAATTTTTTTTAAATCTATGGCAATTTATCAATACATAAAACCATAAACCAATTTTTTAAAGATAATTTTAATTATTTTGGCTGCTTTGCCGAGTTGAACTCTGCCTTATCAACCAAACTCAACAAACTTTTGAACTAATTTAACCAATTGTTAAAGCAATCTGCAGCTATTTTCAAATATATAGCATAATCTCTTTTCAAACTTTTTACATAGCCAAGCAGTAAATATATTTTCTAGTACCTGCAAGTTTGTCTTAACACTTGAGCCGTAAACCCCACATGAAAGAAAACTTGGCAATTAGATTAATAATTTGATTATTGCTAGGTTTTGTGAGTGTCGCTGTTCACAGAACAATCAGACGGTGCTGATAAACCTTATCAAGCTACATACCATATGAATATATATATATTGAAGGACGGTCAGTCATCTCTAGTCGGGGGTTAGACATATTTACATATACACCATGGGTACACCTGGGGTCAGCAGAACAGCCTATATACAAAACAATCACCCCTTTTGATTCCAATAATTGCCGTGAGAGTTGAGTGCTCACTGCCAAGTTCATGAAACACATTTCAACATGTTGACGGCGTGCCTTACATATAGGAACAATTATATATAGTATAGATATATCTACAGACTTATTTATTCGAGACATATATAAATAAAACTCAATGTCTGATGCTGCTCTTGTTGATTTAGCTAGCGCTTTCCGTGCCAGTTTGCCAAAAGTTCAAAACAAAATCAAAATAACAACTAGACACAATAAGTAAAGTGTTATATCTTCAATTAGCACCTGCATCCTAAATGGTTTGAATGCTGACTAAGCCAGATTGTTAAGAAGGAAGTAAATTGTTTTACGATAATTAAACCAATCAAATACAAGAAACCACCTTGAGGTACGTGAAACATCAAGAAACCGTCGTTTTCTATTATCAATTTGACGACGGACGGACGGACGACGACATTGATATAAAAATATTTTCGACAAAAAAGTGTATTCGAATTTCTAACAAAGCCGCAAAGTATGCATATAAGTCAGCCAATTTTATTTATTTCATATTCAGATTATTTTTCTGCATTTTTGGCGAAATTTCATAATAATAATAATAATAGAAGTATTTTTTTATTTTGTTTTAATTTTTTAACAACAACAACACTACCTCGAAAGTATGCAACAAGTCAATTATTTTTTTTATTTTATATTAAGAATTTTTTTCTGGATTTTTGGTAGTAATTAACAATAATTAATATAAATTATAAGTATTTATTTTATTTGTTTTAATTTTTTTTTGGTAGCAGTGCAGTGTTGCATACTTTTCGGGCTGTTGCAGAAATCACTTTAATACAGTTTAAATTGCACCAGCCGAAAAGAGTGCCACAGAAATGTATGCGAAATTGCAGCGAAAGAGGCACTTAGAGCAGCCAGCTCCTGTCATGCTGCCTTTTTCTACTCGACGGGATTTGTTTGCTTGGGGATTTATTTACAGTTTACCTCAGCTGCATGTTGGCAGATATGCGGCATCAAAGTGAATTCACATTTTAACACCAGCCTTCAAATATGCGTTTGCATATTGCGGAAATGAATGATTGCCAGCTTTTCATTCGTTAAGCGAATTTTATCAAAATTTAGTGAAATGCAATTAATTTGTACTTGAATACAATTTATTAGCCACAGTTGTTCTGGAGGTCAAACGTCAGTGTGCATAGAAAATAATCGAAAACCATTCATCTAATATTAGAGCAACTTATGGTGGTAAAATACACTCGAAAAGAAACTGATATAGAATAGAATGAAAAATATGAAATATTATATAAATATTTCTAAAACTTTGTAGAGATATTTTTGCGCTTGAGACGTACAGTTGTTTTAGAAAACCGAATTCCCTCTACCGACTCTGAATAATATTAATTTTGAAACTGACATTGAATTTAAATTGAATTTTATTTAGTGATTTATTTATTTAGGATAATTCTATTATTATAATTTTTATAAACTGCTGAATCTTTCATTACATTAAATAATAAATCATCATTTAATAATATCTAAAAATTCACTTGTGAATATCGATTGATAAATTATATTACAATATTACAATAAGCAAAAATGAAACATCAGTTTTCTAGGGTGACAGTACTTATAATATATACGTATTTGTACAATCAGCAGCCATAAAGATTAGAAATGTAGTAGCTAAAAGAGCAGTAGCACGAGCTAGATTCAGATTTCACACAGATTTCATGTTGTCAACTCAATTGGGGGTTTAATGTCAGCAGATTAAAGCCCACAAGAGAAATGAATTTAGAGCACAAAACAAATTGAAAATAGTTTCGTACGATATTTATGGGCTTATTAACATTATTATTGGCAATTGTTATTTTGACATTTTGGAAAGTGCGTCGGTTAAAATCTCGTTTGCCTTTAGCTAGAGCAGAGCACAGTACGCGGAGAGCAAATGCAAAAAAAAAAATGTACGAAAAATACATTATTTTTACTTATGACTAAACAACAGCAACAGCAACAAGACAAGCAACAACACTGCTCGATTAATGAGCGCAGAGAGGGAGACAACGGGTCAGAGCGACTGAACCAGCGTCCACTTGATTGCCTCGATCGGGCTAGAGCGATCAAAAGATATATAAATAAGGAAAAGCAACGCACGCGCGTATTAATACGTTCGATGTTCGTTGTTCTAAACGCTCGCAGCTTATTAAATATTGCGCATACGACGCGTTGCCAAATGCAGAAAGTGTACTAAAAACAAAACGCCATGAACAACCAAAGTGAGATGCAACACCAACACCTGGGCCATCGCCGTCAGCCGGCCCTGGGCAAGGCCATGCCCGTGACTGCGCTCCTGCTCAATCTGAATCTCTCCCAGCCACAGAAGGCGAGTCATGCCCGCGGTGCCGCAGCTGTGGAGGATGAGGATGAGCCGCCGCCGCGTTACTTTAGTCTGGTTGACGAACTCTCGGAACCACCCTCGCCCAGCGACAGCGATGTCACAGATGCTGAGCTGTTGGGCAATCCGAACGATCAGAAGCCCTGCCTCAACTGCAGGCAAATGGCGCCAGTTGGCTTGGAGCTGAGTGCAGCCAATGCCACCATCAACGAGATGTGTCTGCGTTTGTGCAACGACGACTGTCGTCGTGGCCTCAGCCTGACTGGCTGTGTGGATGCCACACAGGATGCACAGCTGAAGCAGCAGCAGCGGCAGCGATTTGAAATTGCGGAAGCGCTGGCCAAGACCTCGGCAATGACCTCGACAACGCAAATGAAACAGCGTCTGGCCGCACGTAAACTGGAAATGAACATCGAATCGCAGCCTGACGGCAGACAGACAGTCTCCCGACTGGCCACACCCAGAGACGTGGCCGATTCGCTTGATACCACAGTATCTACAGATATATCTACAGCTGTTGCTGGAGACACGCTGCCGCCAGCCAGCGATTTTGAGACGCCGCTGCCCCGAGATTTGCTGTTGTATCTTGTAAGGTGAGATATAAATTACGAGAAGCGGCGTGATCTTATAGGCATTGAGTATCGAAAACTTGTTGCTGTTGTTGTTTCTGTTGTTGCTGTTGTAGTTGTTGCTGCTGCTGATATAGCCGGCGGCAATTCGTTAAAAAATCAAGTTCATGGGCAACATTGACAGAGTGTCAAGTGTTCTTTGGCTCAAGTCAATCATAAATATAACTAACCTTGCCTAATTTTTGCAAAACACAAATATACTATATACCTATGTTTGTATAGGGTTTATTAGAGCAGCTCAACATTGATAAAGAGTTATCATTTCGCCAGCTGCATTATCTATACAATTGTCTTTTTAGATCATTTTGGAAATTTTTGTACCTATTATTTAATTCAATACTAAATTTTGTTTATATTTCTTCAAAAGAAATTCCAACAAAAAACCCAAACACATTTAATATTTTGTGCTCTTAAAATTGTGTATCAAAAATTATTATTATTTCATACTCTTAAAATGTTGTGCAATTTATCAGACATATCTTCTTTAAAATTCCATTAAATTTAAAGTATCATATTAAGAAATATAATGAAGAGGTGTGATAAAATGCAGTCTTATGCCATTTTTATATAAACTCGGATTGACATTGAATAATAATTTATTTATTTTGATTTCGTAACATATTTTCTCTGTTTGGAAAACTACAGTTAACAAAATATAGATTTGTCAAGGGAATGACATTCAACATTCAATCGGCAGAATTTTTTTAGTTCTTGAAATTAAACTTTATTTTGAACATTAATTTAGACACAAGTGTCAAAAATTTCCTTCAATTTTGTTAGCATATATTTTTGAAAAGAAAAGGTCAGGAGTGCAAATCCGTAACTTCTCAGTTAAAAACAACACATACAATGGATCATGGGTAGAATGATAGAATCTGTGAAACTGAGAGCGGGAAATAATCTTGAAATTCTATAGAAATTATAGAATATTCCATACAATAAAGGTTGATCTAGGAATGATGAGCAGCGCGAATAAACAGCTGCTCTTTAAACCAACAACAGCTGCTCATTAAACAATAGCTGTGTAGAGTCAAGGACCATGTTTCAAAGGACCCTGGGCAATTTTGGGGGTCCTTTTGACTACGACAACAATTGAATTTCGATAACATAATATTATATTTATTTTTATTATTGGAATGTACTGCTGCTGATTTTGTATTCTCAAATTCTTCAATAATATCTTTGTAGTCAAATATTTTACTACTTAACACACGGTTCACAGCGTTAAAACAAACAATTTTTTGTCTGTATTTCCTGTTACTGTTGTACCATTTAAATACCATGCTAATAGTTGCTTTTACTTTATTGCTAAGTAAAGTCAATTGATTTTGTTTATATCCTTAAGTTCATTTATTCAATATACAATATTAATACGTTGATATTTCTGCAGCGTTTCTCAGGAAGAGTATTTATTTCGCCCCTTTAATTGCGGATATTCTACAGTAATTATTCAGTTAAGATATTTAGAATGCTTTTCAAGACATTCGACAGCTGCGTGTCAAACTGCTGATTGAAGTAATATTTCAGCAATTTAATAGCGAGTGTGCTCGGAGCACGTTTGATGCATTGCAAGTGGTTCCATTGAGCGGAAAATACCCTGTACGAAAGAAACAATCGGCTAATGCTTAACCTTTGCTACCTTACCATTCTAGGAAATACAGCTTGAACCGCGTCTCTTTGACATCGCCATACTGACACTTAATATAAAACATTTCTGCAGTTTAACATAGTTGCAAAACAAACAAACCCCAAAAACAAAAGCAATATTGAAGCTAAGGCAATAATAAATCGTTGAACTATAAATCTGACTGATCAAGAGACGCCTAAATCCAAGTACTTACACTCGAAGTAAGCCCAAAACAAAATGGAGTTCTTAATGAAAACCTCGCGTCTGATTGTCACATCGAAGACGTTTGCAAGGCGTGTGGCGGTGCCCATACCCAGGTAACCAATAATCAAAAAACAAACCCGAATGAGAACAAAAAAAAATCGAAACGAAAAAAAAAGCAATAAGAACAGAATAAGATACAGTATCTGCCAGCTGCGTCTCATTACGCATGTAACTGCGTTGTAGTATAAATTGTGCGCTGCTAAGATACAATTTTGCATCTGTTTGTGAGGCGATTATATAGATGCAGATATGCTGAATATGCAGGGGAACGGATGCCTAAAAAACAAACTGTCTGCGGTATTTGCATTTGCGCCAAAATGAAAGAGAAAAAACGAAACAAATAACACATTTGCTTAGGCATAAATCAGAGATAGATTCGAGTACTTTTGTTTTCATTACAATAAACGAAAGCAGAGCGAGACAATGGCGTGCAGCTTCATGTGAATGTATCTACATACTGAATGCTACGCATAAATATTTAGCAAGCTGTCAGTTTCGATATCTATATCTCATTGTTGTTGTTGTTGTTGCTGTTGCGAGTGAACAACGCACGTGAGTAGAACGTATTGATCTTGTTCTGTATCTTGCAGATACATCTCACTTTGTGTATGGCTGCGAGTGAGTGTATGTGAGTGTGAGTGTGAGTGTGTCTGCGAGTGTGTGCATGAATGCTGTTAAGCTGAAATACTCGTTTATGCGTAAGTCTCGGTGCTCTCCATCTCTCTCCATCTCCATCTCTCGCCGTCCGTCCGCTGCTGGCTGATCTCTAATAAAACGCCGCATTTCAGTTGCCATTCAGTTTCGCAAATGTCGCTTACAAGCGCACTTCGCACCATTTTCGCCCGTTTCCAAAATCCAAGCATTATCCCACGTAACCCCGATCCTGCCACCGATATGGAGCAAGCGCTACAACTGAAACGCGCCAATAAACCGCCCTGCAAGAACGATCGCAAGGCCTTTCTGCAGAGAGTCATGCTGACCAGGTGAGCGGTAATCCAAAACGAGATACACATAAATCTGCAGGGCATCGATGCCGCCCCCATCTATTGATTGATTGCGCTGAATTCAAAATCTCTCGCAACTGGTTTTCGCGTCCCGATAAAAAACAAAACCCGCCAAGCAGCTGTAAAGCTATTGACCGAGCGACTTTTTGCTTAATTGACAAAAAAAAATAAACGCGTGCGACATCCACAAAGATTTATACTATATACCATATATGTATATTTGGCGTGGGTGGCTGGGCAGTGAATGTTTAAAAACTAGTTCTGCTGGCTAGGCTTGTGAAAGTGACTACCAAATAGTATTACTTACTATTAGAGCAGAGAAACTACTAAAA
Organism: Hypselothyrea guttata; assembly: GCA_035045125.1. NCBI lineage: Eukaryota > Metazoa > Arthropoda > Insecta > Diptera > Drosophilidae > Hypselothyrea > Hypselothyrea guttata. Next base: position 1,102,928 of record JAWNNJ010002200.1, on the reverse strand, counting down.
TACAGAAATACATACATATTATTTTCTATATAGAAACTACAGGGTATTCAGCGAAATATTATTAGCGACATTTCTCTGGTGTATAGTATTTATTATTAAAATAATACTTTATTGACAATTATTTTCAACATTGATGTTTTGTAGGCCTTAAATTTGATAATTGATAATTAATTTATATTGATTGAAAATATATAACCAGTATTTGGACAAATTGTTCAGGTTAATTTCTTAAATCTATATAAATTCGTATATATCAAAATATCAATATTTTTTTTTGATATTTATTTAATAGTTATAATCACGCCAAAGGCTAATACAATAATTCAATTATTAATTATTTGCTGAGCGATTTAATTGAAATTAAAGTAATCTACTAATTTATTATTAATTTTTTATATTCCCCATAAAAATTCTAAACAAATATTTCTGACAAATGGGTTTAGCAAAATTTTATAATTTTTAAATTTAATTTAAGCAATAAAGAATGAACTTCAGTTAACTTCTTTTTCATCGAAGCTAAAGATTCAACATTTTTGAAGAGTCCAATTCTAAAGTAAAGAATTCCTAACCATTTTTATATAACATAAAAAGCTTAGTAATTAACAAAAAGTTTGTTTTTACTAAACAATTTTCTGACATGAAACTTTTTGCACATTTCATTCAAATTTAAACATCAAAATTTTATTTATCAAAATTTTTCCAGCAGAATTCATATAACTAGGTTATATGCCATCCGTGAATTTAGTCATAGCTTATTCGTAATCAGCATATATTTACGAAAGATTCTATGTAGAAAACCAAATGCTTTGTGAGTATTTAATTGCAAAAAAAAAACATTGAACGCATTTTATAGAGTATATAATAATTAATTGAACTTAAATGCACAGACTGCTAGTTGCTGTTATTGTTGTTGTTTATGTCAATGCTGTTTTTGAATGCTGCAACTTTTACTTTTGTTTGACAGTTGAATCTAATTTTCATCAAAATAATCTATTTTCAAGAATTCTTTATAAGCTTTATTCTTTATAACCTTTATTAACGAATTTACCGTTTATTTTATCATGGAAGCTTTGACCAATATATTAATAAGTTTTTCACATCAATATTTAAGGATGGGATCCTTCAACTCGGCGCCCAAGATCAACAATGTAGACTCCCAGGACGATGGCCTGGAGCTGCCCAAGGGTCTGAGCACCGTCGCCCTACTGGAGCACGTGCAGCAACTGCGGGGCGGGGGCATTGATCAGCCCACTCTCCTGACCCGCTCCTTCCAGAAGTCTTCCCTCATCAGCGAGGACGTGACAGATGGCATGCGTTGTCTCAAGATGAATTCAGTATCACGGGGTATGTCTTTGTCGAGTTATTTTTACCCTTTGAACATCCTCTAAAATATATCCTTGCAGTTTGCAGTGCTCCTGTTGCAAATAGTGGAGCGGAGTCGATACGTTTGCTGCAGTGGAATATTTTATCGCAAAGTAAGTTGAGTTTTATTAAAAATATTAAATATTAATAAGCAGTGTTTAGTAAAATTTTAGTGTAAACTAAAATTCGATTTATTATTGTACTAGTATACCATATCAAAAATTGAAATTCATTCAAAAAATGGCTTTAAATTATATTATACGTTATTTTAATGTTTTTAAAAGCAAATTTTTAAAAATTTGTTAAATAAATATCAATTGAAATATAATTTATTCTATAATTTCGATTAAATATGTATATACATACATTTTCATATATTAAGTGGAAATAAATATTAATATACCCTAGGTAAAAATTATATATAAAAATTTGTACGCTCATACTTTCCGTTCAATTATAAAACCACCTATATAATAGCTATACATAACATTAGTAGGAGGTACAATAGATCTTCTAGGTCGCAGTGCACAATTCCCATAACCAATAATAACAATGTAAATATATACAATTTGTGAAAATATTGATATACCACCCTTTGGTAAAAATTATATATAAAAAACATTTTACTCCCATACTTTCCGTTTAATTATAATTATCTATGTAAAATCAGCTTTATAATAGCTATATGAAGCTTTAGTAGGAGGTACAATAGATCTTCTAGGTCGCGTTGCACATTTCCATTATGCAATAATGATAATGTAAATGTAAATATCAATAAATCTGATCAAAATTGTAACTAAATCTGTTCACTTTGTATTTTTAGCTCTCGGACAGCACAACGATGGCTTTGTGCGTTGCCCTGAAGAGGCTTTGACTTGGCACCATCGCAAGTATCTGATCGTGCAGGAGATACTGCAGAATCAGCCGGATGTTGTTTGTCTGCAAGTATTTATTTGACTCCCGATACTGAAGATGTGGCAGTCGCGCTTTAACATTATGATTTCTTTTAAATGTGCTGCAGGAAGTGGATCATTTCAAGTTTCTGCAAAATGTGCTGGGCAGCCAGAACTACGCTGGCATCTTCTTTCCCAAACCGGACTCTCCTTGTCTCTATATAGAGCAGAATAATGGACCCGATGGCTGTGCCATATTCTACAAGCGTGACAAGCTGCAGCTTCTGGGCTACGACACCCGCATCCTGGAGGTTTGGCGGGTGCAGAGCAATCAGGTGGCCATCGCAGCCCGCCTCCAGCTGAGGGACACCGGCAAGGAGTTCTGCGTCTGCACCACACATCTCAAGGCCCGCACCGGCGCCCTCCTGGCCAAGCTGCGCAATGAGCAGGGCCGAGATCTGATAAGATTTGTCAAGCAGTTTGCCGGGGAGAGTCCTCTGCTGCTGTGTGGCGACTTCAATGCGGAACCGATTGAGCCTATTTATGCCACCATACTGAGCTGCGACCTGCTGAAACTGAGCAGCGCCTATGCGGACATGAAGCTGGAGCGGGACAGGGAGCGGAACGGGGGGCAGCCAGAGCTGCTGGAGCATTGCCAGGATATGAACGAAACGATCTCGCAGTCTATTAAACGCGAACCGGCCTATACCACTTGGAAGATACGCGAGGACGGCGAGGAATGTCACACTATTGACTACGTCTTTTATACGCCTGAACAGCTAAAGGTCAGTTGAAAACCAGTAAGGATTGGTCATATCTATCGGTCGGAAGTCTATAGTAAAACGTAGCAGACAGCAGGAGACCCTGTACTTTGTGTTTCCATAATCATAGCACCGGTGCCTCAAACATAGAGGCAATTTATGCGCGTAAATTGTCTGTTGCATATCTTTGCTATTTCTTTTTCGATCGCAATGCATTGACGGATAATGCCATAGGACACGACTTACAAAATTACAAGTCTGCAGTTTTAAAAGCCAGCTGGTCACCATAGGAGATCCTAAACACCAAAAATGGTATCCCTAGCTCGTTAGTTTGCGAGGTCTGGGTGGATGCATAGATTATTTACGGTTAACTTGGGAAAAGGGTGAAATATAAAAAATCTAAAACAAACGTGATCAGCCTACAATATAGGAGAATCTAAATACCGAAAACGGTGGCCCTACTCTCACTTTAAAACAGATGGACGGAGAGAAGGACAGACGGCCATAAATATATTGACTCATCTCGTCCTGATGCAGAATATGTATACTTTCTGGGGCCTTCCTTGTGGTCTTTATTTGCACTTAATTAATATAGTTTTTGAAATAACTGATCTAAAAAACAAACTTAATAAAATTATATTTTGTTCAATTTTACAGATCAAAAACTGCCTGGGATTCCCAGCTGGCGAGGAGATTGGCAAAAATCGCACTCCAAGTTTCCGATATCCCTCGGATCACTTCTCCCTGGTCTGCGATTTTGAGCTATTGTCTGAGCCCACTTGCGATGGAGATGGCCACAACAATTCCCATGCTACCATACAGTAAATGCCAATTCCAGGGTTTGGTGCATAGGTCTAGAGGAATAGCACACACACTAACACACACACACACACAAGACAGACACACACACAGTCACACACTGCAATTACATAATAAATTGTGATATTAGTTCTTAGATACATTTTAGCCTCATACTATATGAATGTTGACACAGCAATAACAGCAGCAGCACTTGCTTAACACAAATGGAAAACTCGGAAAAATACAAAAAAAAAATTAAAATATAATAAAAAATTAAAATCACAATAAATGAGTGTAACTTTTTAGTAGACATTGTGTTTTTTACTGGGTGGAATTTTAAGTTGCCCAGCGAAAATAAAATACATCAAAATTTAATTAATCCAGTGGTGCCTAAACGGAGAGGCTCTCCCCATAAGCAAGAGCTCACCCCATATGCTAAAGAGCAGCGAGAGCTATGGAGTGGGCGCCTCTGAATTAAACCATTTAACTATTATTCCGCTCTGTACTCAAGCACACGCACACACACACACTCGCAGAATGTGCAGTCGCTTGCGCTTGCTTAGAGCGCCATCAGGAGCGTATGCATAGAGCGAGCGCTGCAGCGACAGCGCAGTCGGCAAGCACTATAAATACAGCTGCTGCATTGCTGCTAATCGCAGTGCAGTGTCTGGTGTCAAGTGGTTAAGATGTGTGGTGGGTGCTTAAGTGGCAAGTGCGCTGAGCTCAGACAGCAATCCTCGGGAGAAGCTCTTGCTGGCGCAACTCTCGCTGGCCGAACTCTCGCTGGATGAACTCTCGCTGGCCGAGCTCTCGCTGTCCGAACTCTTGCTGGCCCAACTCTTGCTGGCCCAACTCTCGCTGGATGAACTCACGCTGGCCGAACTCTCGCTGGCCGAACTCTCGCTGGCCGAACTCTTCCTGACCCAACTCTCGCTGGCCCCAATCTCACTGGTTATAAATACGGTTAACTCAACTTTCGCAGTACCTATTTACTTACTTACACTTACATACATACCTACATACATTCATACATACATACATACATAGATACATACATACATAGATACATACATATATATATATATATATATATATATATATATATATATATATATATACATACATTCATACATACATATATACATACATTAATATATACATACATACATACTTACATACATACATATATACATACATACATATATACATAGATATATATACATACATAAATACATACATACATACATACATACATACATACATACATACATACATACATACATACATACATAAAATTCCAATTTACAGCGATTGCAAGCGTCATAATCTTTAACTATCCGACTATTTCTGGTGTATTTGTTTTTATATACTAGGCATATTTTGGGCTATGTAAAATAAAGTATAAAATAAAAATTAAAATTCTCTACAATTCTTTAAGAATATAATGGCAGTTATCATTTACAGCGACAACAAACGTTTTCATACTCTTTTGTGTGTATTGTGATATTTTTTCTGATATCCGAGGCAACAGAAAATCGCTTAAATAGGGTTTATGCAATTTGCCTGTGCGTGTGAATAGTTGACGAAAGTGCACGGAGGGGCAGGGGTAAATGAGGTAAATAATTATATCTAAAATCTAAAACAAATCGGCAGCAAATTGTTAACAAATTCACTATATGCCGCGGTATCCGACACTTTTACTGATTACATAACAGAATAAACACAAATTCGTATTATAAATAGGCTGTACATGTATTGTGAAGCATCGTTAACAAATTGTCGTTTAAGTTTTAACTAGATCCTGCTCGGTTTGCGGGGGATTCCCCTGCTTACAGGAGCGCCAAGATTGCCGTCAGCACGACGGAGGCGGCGACCATTGCATAACCGGTTGAATAGACCTCTTTGATCTTGAGGAAACGCCCGGTGTCCCAGAGCAGATGGCGAATGCCGTTGGCCGAGTGGTATCCCAGGGGATAGGCCAGCACGAACTTGATGGCCGTCAGGGTTCCCGATCCCAGCTGCAGACCCTCGACCATGGTCACGTAGTGATTGATGTCGTGGGAGGAGATGAGTGCGGCGAGGCCCAAACCCCAGACGCCCATGCCCAGAGCCATGCCGGTGCCGCGGTGCATAATGGAGAGCATCGAGGTCAGCTGCGGCTTGTAGATGGTCAGGTGGGGAGACATTTGGCGTCCCAAACGCTCGTTCTTTTCGAAGAAAGATTCATCCTTGACGGTGGCGCCAACGGAGACGACCTTGAGCGACACCTGCCTGTTGGCAGCGGCCAGTTGCAGGCCCTGGCGCAGCGCTGGCGAGCGTACAAGCGAGCTGGATAGCGCATACCTATTAAATGGCAATTAGTTTCCTGCTTTCTGCTTGGCTATTTATCAATTACGTACATTCTCAACTTTTTCACAATCGGATTTGTGAGCGGTGTGACAGCAGCTGCACAACAGCAAAATGCCAAATAGCTATCGCACCAAATGGAACTATCGATATAATTCAGACAAGCACGGCGGTCACACTGGTACACACAATGCCGTCATGTGAACGGTTGCTGCTTTAAATAAATTTTATGTAAAATGCATTAATAAATTTAATTTTTTTTAATTTATTTTCCAAAGAGCAATATTAATTTTAATCATAGAGTGAAAAACCTACAAAGAGCGGGTATTAGAACCCACTTATATTGACAACAATAATAGTTCAACTAAATCTGGCTCGTGTTATTTAACAGGCTCGTTTTGATAACATTATGTTACTTTAATAGCCTCATATAAATTATCATAATTTAAGATATAATAAATTATATAATATTTAAATTCGAAACGAGTTTTCTTCCTTTTTCAAAACCCAAATTCCAATTTTGATATTAAATAATGAAAATTCAATTAAATATGTATGGATTTCGTTTTTTATTTCAAGTAGTTTGATTCATTTTTACAGAAAAAAAAGGAATTTAGAAAAATGCCTCCGTGTTCCATTTTCCACCATTTCAATTCGATGTTGGAATAGCACTACTATCGTCACGCTCAATAAAACAAAATAATCATTTATATACATAAAATAAATATCTTTTAAAAAATATGTGGAATATTAAATGAATTATAATTAACAGTATTAGTTTTTATTCATTTTTAATATTATTTAAATAATTAAAGATTAACGTGTTTTTGTTGCATATAAATTGAAATAAAATTTTGTTTACATGCTACGCAAACTCAACTCACCACAAATTTAAATACCACTCTAAATTTAACCAATCAGATCTGGTCCAATTAACAAAGAGCATATAATTAGAAAATAAACATTAAATGCGGCGATTCTGGTTGGAAAGTATGTATGTTCTGGTTCGAAAGAACGTCGGTTTATTTCGGCGATATATCGATATTGTGGATATATCGATGCATTTAGTTAGAAACATCGCCGATGTTAAATGTATCGATTTTGTACATCTATGAGTGTGTGATTTATGTACATGTTCATAGGGAAAGAGAGCAATCCTACCTATATGTTGAAAATATAAACCGAAATCCATTCAGACATTGCAAAGGGCTGGTTTTGCATCCGCTGTGTTTATTTATCGTTCTGATTTTGGTAAGAAGCGCACGATTATTCCGCTGCCGATAACGTGCATTTAATACGCTGCATTATCTGTTCGATAGCTAACAAAGAAAGCTGAATTTGCAGCAAATGTCAGGCGTGGATCAGGTAATGAACTTTTTCGTATAAACACATTTGCGTGCGTGTGTGTGTGCGAGCGAGCGAATGTGTGTGTGTGTGTGTATTGTGTATGTATGTACCTTCCAAGAGTGATGTATGCATATGTATGTACAATCGCAGAATGTATTTCATAAGCTATGTATGTTTGTATGTATGCAATGAATTCATTTTACGACTTTCAAGAAAAATCTCCGCATACATTCAAAAGAAAATGCATACATACATACACGTTTGTCTGTATGTATGCGTGCATATTTTCATTATACCCATGTACATATGTATGTATGTAATGCACAATTAACTGCAAATTGTTAACCATTTGCTTTTGCTCTTTTATTTACAGAAATTATCGGGAACTGCAGGTAAACCCATTAGATTCTACCTTCCAAAATTAATTTGTGTGTATACTTGTATGCATAGCTATGTATGTAAATCAATAACTTGTCTGCACATCCAGCTAAAAATGCATTTAGCTATCTACACGCAAATTTCGCACAGTGTATGCGTACACAATTATAACAATTTCCTCTTAATATCAAAAATCATCTAGTGAAATCTGTTGAGGAGCGAAATATACCATGGAGCCAACAAGTCGATGAGGCCTCGTATGAAAACCTCCCCTCGCTAACGTATGAAGACAATTCTGGTAGGGCTTAACTCCATCCTGTAACTCCAGATATTAACACACAACTTTCCCAACACACAACAGGTATTCAAGGCTTAATGCAATTCCAGTTTCCGCCGTTCAATGTCAAGGAGAATAATGCCTCTTCATTGATTAACTCTGGAAAGGGACGCAAAGCAGTGCACGCAAATGGTAAGCACTTAGCATACCCTGTTCCCATTCAAAATGGGTAAAAACTGGGCTAACAACTTTGGCAGAATGTGTGTAACAGGCAGAAGGAAAAGTGGTTCTCGGAAATTATAAGAGCTAGAACAGTAATTTTTGGTATGTAGTGTATTTCAAATATTGGATGCCACGCCCCCTTGTTTGCAAAAATAAATAAAACCCATACAACCATCGTAAAATTGAACAAAGAAGGTTTTTGTGCTGAAGATGTACCATTATTTACCTGAAAATTGCATTGAAATCGGTTAATCAGCGGTACAGACACAAAAAAGTAAGAAGCATTGCTGCTGCACTTCGTATATCTTTTAAAAATTATGTCTTAAATATATACCTCTATTTGTGATGTACAGAAAAATATGCAAACAGTAGCTAGATACCAAGCTGAGCTCTACGAAGCCTTCGAGTTCATTCAATAAAGCTGGAACATTTACTGGGATTTGGGTTTTACCGGTTGGGGTGATTAACCGAGGCTCAGTTCTATATTATTAACAAGATTTATTTATTACTTTTAAACAAGATTAGCTTTCATTTCTAGTCGATGCGATTCGAAAAATTGCGACAAACCAATATCTGGAAAAAGAAACGTAAATTATAAGCTGTACAGAATGTGAATTTTCAATCAAAAACCTTGGCTTTTAAACGTTCCTCCATCCAGTTTTCCTTGGCAATATTTTGTACGGCCCTAATGAGCACTTTCTGTACTTTCTCGGCCTCCTGTTTGAACGTCTGTATTATTTCATGGGTATTGCTCACAGGCTGTCCGGTGCACCAGCATTCCCTATTGGTCACAAAACACAGGGATGCACACAGAATGCCAGCTTCCTTGGCCAAAGTTGCTTCCGGCGACATTGTCATGCTTATCAGATCAGCACCCCAATTTCTATATGCATTATTTTCCGCAATGGTCGAGTAACGAGGTCCTTCCATTGTAAGCACTGTTCCCTTGCTGTGTATAGGAAGTTGCAGCTCTTTGGCTGCACTCACGAAGTGACTTCGTGTGCGTTCACAAAACACCGGATTGATGGGCAGATGGCATACGCCAAACGGACTTCCCACAACACCGTCGTAAAAGGTTTGAGCTCTTCTCGTGGTGTGGTCAATTAGATCATGAGGTACAACCATATCGCCAGGACCGTACTGATCCTTCAGTGAGCTCACATTGTGCGTGACCAAAACGTGAGTGCAACCCAATTTACGTAATGCCCAAATGTTGGCTCGATAGTTCACATTGGAGGGCATTATATCGTGAAGGCGTCCACTTCGGGAGAGCAGCGCACAATCCACATTTTCAATCGATCCCTCGATGATAACGTCGGAAGGCTTGCCAAAAGGTGTGCATACAGCGCACTCTATTTTGTCGGTTATGGGTATGGGCATGTCGAGACCGCAATCAGCAATAATTCCAATCTTAACTTCATTATTCTTGGGCTCGTCTTCGGTTAGCTCTTGTTCCTCCATTGTTCAGCTATTATTGTAATTTGTACGTGCTACCTAAATTTTATGTTATTTTATATTTTTGAAAAATTTTAATGAATTCAGTTCCAAAAGCAAGCTTCAATTTAATTTAGACCTCATGGAAATGTTCTCTCAAATATATTGACAATTTTATCTAGTCAACAATGTGTGCTCTAAGTTAAACAATTTTTTCGCTATATCCACGTTAAAATCCCATTCAATTTTTCAGGAAAAGAATATACATATTGTAGATCCTCAGATTGAAGTCGAAACGTCGGAAAGTAAACGTCTACGGATAGCTTAGGAGATAATGCGTTTAACTTGGTTAAGATTACTCTCCAATCACTAAGGGTTATTTTTATTAACAACCCGGTATTCCACCATAGTTTAATTTGTATTTAATAGTTGCTCGGTTAAGCTCGGGAATTAAATAAAGTTCTTTAGAATTTTTTTAGTCTTTAATGGTATTAGGCCAGTGCAGCATTCTCCTTTACGTTTCCGACAAGGTCCAAGCAGCGTTCTTTACAAATCGTTAAAGAATGCGTATAGTTACAGAGGTATATTATACCAATTTTCACATGTCTGCTTGTGATATAATTTAAGAACACGGATTGAAGCTTTAAAAAGCAAGATTCTTTTGCGGTTGAATTGCGTAACTAATCTTTATGGGTCACATTGTTTTCCACTAAATGTTTCGTTGTCAGATTCAAAGAAAAAGTACGGAAGTCCAGGCGTCTACAACAATGCAAAGCGAGAGGATCCCCACATCAATGTTTGGAACTCCAGGCGACCGTTTGCAGAAAGCTCGTCGCCCTTTATTCAGGTATGAAAAATATGTAGATATTTTCAAATAGAAAACCAATAGCTACGTAGTATAAATTACATATTTGATGATTTTGTAAAGTTACAACTGAGACTAATATGCTAACTAATATAAAGGATAAAAGATGTGAACGCATGGTGGAAGTAATGCAAGAGTGTAGCGGTGCCAACGACGGGATATCGAGATAGGATACATCGTATACCCAATATATAGCGGATGGTATATAAATCAAGAAATTACAACTCGCAAAAACCCAGAACTATTTCAGGAGATCTACAAGCAAATGGTTTATGCAATTGTGTGTGAAAACAGAAAATCAAGAACTGTAACTAAATGGTGATGTCGAAGACTTGCAAGAGGCGATCCTAAGTATAACAACCTTTTAAACTGCTTGGGTTATTATGAACTTGTTGCAATTTAAAGCCAGGTTTATAATGACTAATAGTTTCTTGAACCGATTGTTGTCCAACCTAGATACTAGAGGCAATATCACCAGCTAACCAATTCAATTGTTTTCGTACTTGCAGATAAACCACAAAGCAGATGAGCAGTCCTCCCATTTGGACAAACGCACAAGCGAAGCGGTGGGCACACAAAAGACACAAGCAGCCGTCACTGCACCCAAAAAGACGACATGGGCTTCTATTGCATCTCAACCAGCTAAACTGACTTCGAAGGTGGGTTTTGCATTTGTAGAATTTATGCAGAGTTAAAGTATTGAATAAGGGAAACGTTGGATCTTTCCAAGGCGGAGTTAAGACTTCTTGTAGCCTATCTCACGGGCCACCATAAGCTTTACTATCACCTTCACAAAATGCGTCTATCCTCAGACCCAGAGTGTAGGCTCTGCTCTGCACCTCAAAAAACGAACTACTCGCCTTCATTAAGAAGGTGTTACAAAAGATCAATTGGTCGCAGTACATTAAACCCTCTTTATTATTATAATTATTAAAGTATTAACACGTAATTGAATGCTTTCTGTGCGCACAGACGACATTTAATACTTCCAGCCATAAGAAGAAAGGTCCTGGCATGCCACCGCCACCCATGGTACCGGGAAAGCATAATTTGGACGTGAATGTTTGGGATTTGCCCAACAGTAATCCCCCTCCAGTACCATCCCCGCCTTTGCCAATAAATAACGCCTCCTGTTCGGAAGTACAGTTCCCCATAACGAACAGTGCAAAATCATGCCCCCCAACAGCCGTAGCCATACGATCCGAGAAGGACGATCACAGCCACGGCGGATTGAGCAACAACAGTAACAGTAACATTAACAGCAACAGCAACAATAACAGTAATATTAGCAGTAACAGCAACAGTAACAATAACAGCAACAGTAATAGCAACAGCAACTTGAGCGGTTCGAGGCCCTCTCTGAATGGTCAAGCACGCAAAAACTGGAATGTTCAGCCGCAATCAACATCCATTCGCCGACCTGTATCTATAAGTAACCCCATTCAATATAACGAACGCAGGGGGGGCCCCCCTTACGCAGAACATCGCTCTGATGGTGACAAGAATGTTAAGCATGAAATTCGTAATGAAAATAGCTTCCGTGCTGCTCATGCACCGACTGCAGCTGAGGAGGCAGTTCCGAACCCAAAATTATTGGATGAGTTGAAGGTGAAGAATAATTATAATCCGACAGAGATTGATTTGAATAAGGCAACAACAGGACGGTAATTATATTCGTAACTCTGCGTAGATAATTTCTAATTAATTTGCTTTATACTGGGTAGATTTTTCGTCATCAAATCGTATTCCGAGGACGATATTCATCGAAGCATAAAGTACGAAATTTGGTGCTCAACTGACCATGGCAACAAACGTTTGGACGATGCTTTCAAGGAGCGATGCAAAGAAGGAGGCAACGTGTTGCTTTTCTTCTCGGTGAACGGTTCAGGACATTTCTGTGGCATGGCACAAATGATGACACCAGTCGATTATAACTTCACGTCTAGCGTCTGGTCCCAGGACAAGTGGAAAGGCAAGTTCAAAGTGAAATGGATATACGTGAAAGATGTACCTAACAGCAAGCTACGACATATTCGACTTGAGAACAACGACAATAAACCGGTGACAAAATCAAGAGATACACAGGAGATACTAAACCCAAAAGGTGTCGAGGTCTTACAAATATTACACTCCTACAAGCATTCAACATCCATTTTCGACGATTTTTCCCACTACGAGAAGAAGCAAGAGGAAGAAGTTGGCTTAAAGAGGCCTACGAATGCAGATGCCATTGGTAGCCAACCGGCAGCATCGATGGGTCGAAGCTTCAACCGTCAGAACGACGATATGCGTGACAATAGCCGTAGCTTAAACTTTGGTGGAAATAATTTTCGCGAACGCAATCTTAGCCATAAAAATGATACAGGAGGATATGGAATTTACCAGAGTAGCTATATCGACTACAGACGTGGCGCGGATTGTCAGCGGTCGGTGAATATGGATTACGGATCGAAGGAGAGAGGAATTTCGCAAAACGATAGGGAAAACCATTTTGGCTCCAGTCTTCGCTATAACAATCGAAAGGACGATCATCCCCAGAGTCATTCGGTTAAGCCAAGGCCAAATAAACGCGATTTCAATACTGAACAAATCAAAAGCGACGCACGTTTTAGTAGAACCACAAACACAACCACAACAACAACAAACTCTGGACTGTCATCATCAAGGGATTTGCCCAAAGTATGTATAGCAATTTATCTATCTATCTGTACTATCCAATAACCCATCATTTTGCATTGCAGACCAACGACAAAGGCAGAATGCGAAACAATGACTATTTGTGACTGAGCTGCGGTGAATACAAATCGCCCGATGATGTTCAACGGACGTCCCATACAACAACCAAGCAACAATCGTCAAGTCTGCGTGGGTACACATAAGCGTCGATGATTTTCTTGATTACGGTTTTTCTAAGCCATTATGTGTACATGCAGTTGAATAGAATTACAACATTAGTGTTAAGCTGAAAATAAAGCCACCAAACGGTAATTAGGATTAACTAAAATAATATGATACAATTTTTATGTAATTTATTATATTTATAAAAATTAATTGACGCTTTCATTGAATGGTTTATTGAAAATATTGGATCAATCGATTTGTACACACAATTTAATGTCCAGGGTTTACTTGATTCATTCCTTATAGATGCACTGCTAATATTTTAATATAAACTCTAAGCCAAGTATGTGAAAAAATTCAATTTACCATTTTCATTATACAAGTTGTTGCCTAAATCTCAAAAGCACTGATATCAATTTATATATTTAACATGTAGAACAATACTTATATACTAAAATCAATAAATATTTCATAGAGAAATAATTATAGAATTACTTTACTCTCTGACTGCATACGGCTGGCTACCTACGAGCTTTTCAATTACATCATATAACAAATTAAATATCGATTTTGTACAAACAGTAACCAATATCTATGAAAAATATCAGTGTTTTAAAACGAGATACCCTTCAGTTTACGAGTCATATCTTGAACACTCATTGCGGGGGGTCACGGAAATCCCAATAGATCTTAGATGAAACAGATGTCTTACATTCCTGAATATACCAGAATAGTTAAAATTCGTAAATTCCAGCATAGTTGCTATTTTCAAAACTTCCACATAATTTTCGGATAAAAGTTTATATCATTACCAGCCTAGTGCCTAGATATAACGAAAATGATTTGGATTCTTTATAGGTAATTCAAACAGATCATCCAATACAATAACAAATTAGGTAAAGCAGAAAAATCTCATCCCAAAAATGTGCTATGTTCCACCCATTTTCCTTTCCATATAAATACGATTTCGATTAGCATAGTTTATTTATTTAAATCACTGGTAAGATGTTACCAATTTGTGTAATCGCACATTTGCTTGATTTCGAAAACGTTCGTTTTTGATTTCATACAGGTTATGACCTTTGGTTCCGACATAGAACGGCGGGGCCACCTTCTTTTTAAGTATAATTTTATTGCCCATAATAAACTGATTGAAATCTATTGTACGATCGTTTGTGGGTGCTTCTACGTTGGGTATTCCTTTAATATCGGGAAATAAATTTCTGGCCATTTTACGTTCAACTATATGCAAATTGGATTCATTCGCAATTGTCTCGTATGATTTTTGAAGCATAAGTCCGATAAAGAACGCCTTTACAATATGCTGCAAATTGGTGGATCCTTCAATTTTGGCATATAAATCCTTGATCCCAATTGCCTTGCATATGGTTTGAATTGCCCGATGGCAAACCAAACCATAGCCTTCGGGTTTCTTCAAAACAAATATTTTCGTCTTGCCAAAAGCTGTATGGAAATCATGATTAACGGTTCTGTTTTCATACAGGTTAATGCTCATCAGTTTCTGTCCGGCACGATTCTTCGACTTCCGCAGAGCTGTACGTACTTCCGGTGCTTTTGCGGACGCAAAGCCAGCCAAACCATTTTTATTCCCGGTTACGGATAGCACGGAATATCGTCGTTTTCTTCCCATGTTGCCCTTCATGATGAAAACAATTTTGTTCTCCAACACAAATGTATCAAACATCTCAAAGGCATCCTCTCCAACAGCATCCGGAGCACCGATGCTGCGACCTGGCATCTTAGTTCCGGACCATCCGCGATCGATCGGATTCAACTTCATTAGCTTTACATTCCCCATTGAGTCACGCAGCTTAAGTATATTCTTTTCCCTATCGGCATTCTCCGGCTGGTTCTTCTGATGAATCAGTTCGTTTCCTCGCAGAATGGGAGCGTTCAAGCCTGGCCATAACACATTCTTTTTGCCAAGTCCGATTGCCTGCCCTCTGTTAAGATCCTTGGCCAATTTTCTTCCAGCTCCTTTTCCACGGCCTCTTTTCTTGCCAGCATTACTAACAGCAGTTACTCCACGCCAAATATCCTCAGCGGGCACTGAAACAAACAAAAAAAGAGAAAATGAAGATTAAATTTAAACAGCAAGGACGTAACGGATCAGAAGACTGTTGAGAGTTGGGCCAGCGAAAATGGACTAACGAGAGTTGAGCCACAGAAAGTTGTCCCAGCGAGAGTTTCTCATCAATTAACCTCCCTGGGAGAGCGAAGCCCCTAGTAATTTTTTAAAAATATGCGTATCAGCTATGCTTCTTCTTACTTAATGCCAGAGGGCTCAATTATGTTTCTTTAACGTCTGTGTTCATCAGTCGATTTTAATGCGCTTCTCCGGATAGTTTAATATAATGGTAGAGAACATTTATTCTAAATGACAACCTCTTTAGGGGGCGTGGCATCGAACATTCGAAATAATCTTGATCTGCGTATGGCACACACATATCTACTATATTCTAGCTCTCAAATTTTCCGAATTCTCAGCGTTCATAAAGATGTATAGTCAGAGTTAATTCGAATAAGCTCGTCGCCCTTATCAATAATATATATATACTATGGTCTGTTATGACTGTATAATGCATTTAAACATTCGCACAAAGTTATTAACCCTGTTTTTACCCATTTTATGGGTATACAAATATATACATACATAAATGTATATACACATGTACATATGCATAAGTACAAATGTAAACATTCTTACATACATACATACAACATTAGTTCTCGCCCGTTCGTATCGGAAAAAAATATATTTTATTTTACTTAAAATATTTTACTTAGTGCTCGACTGTTTTGTTATTTTACCATTAATAAGCTTTGTAATTATATAATTTTTTAAGGGCAAGCTAAAGATGTTTTTAGTATTTTTACTCACATTTATTGAAGAAGCTAGTATACCGGGAGCATAATACATTCGATACAGGACCAATAAAATTGGTAGAGGGACGAAGTACAGGGGGCTTCCAAAGCTGTGTTATTAATGTTTTATACAGCATACCAGCCATTTTGACTAGTAAATATTATTTAGCCTTTTCGCCTCGGGAGTTTTCTGTTGAACATGTGTTCTCATATCGATATACTTTTAATGACAACAACTGCTGCGATATTTTCATAAGCGATTTAATATCGAGTTACTTGTGATATGACTAAAATTGTGTTAGGGGTATTCTGCAACAAGTTATCAAAGTGTAGGAAATTAATAAATATGCATTTTATTCAAAATTATATGTACGTTATATTAACAATAAAATACAAGAACCTTGTGCAATTATTAATTGTTGCTTAAATCAATTTAAAAATAATTAATTTGTGTTGATTGAAATATAATGCTCGGTTGGCCAAGTATCGATTACATGAAGGGAGGCGTAAAATCGATTGTTTTCATCGAGAGTGCATCATATTGATACGCATCTCCAATGAAAGGAAAACAATAACAAAGGTTGAAGAATTGACGACTTAATTTATAAATACGTGCGTAGTTTTGCATTCGGACTTAAAAATGTCTTGGTTCAATCTGTGGGACGGATTAAAGACAAAGACCTGCAGATATCTTTTGCAAAGATATCTGGGTCAATTTTTCGAAAACAATCTCAACCTGGAACAACTCAAAGTGGACCTTTATAATGGCAAAGCTGTTGTCGAAAATATTTCACTGAAAGTTAATGTAAGTAAGACCTTCACACCCACGACATAAATTCATTTACATACTTTCTATTTTGCATACTAATTTATTTATTAATAAGTGCCTAGATAAACAAAATAATATAAACAGTGTTAAGTGAAAATTAAAAAAAAAAAACATTTTTTAACTCGTTAATAAATTTGCATATTGTTGAGCAATTGCTGCGCACTGAGCGACTTTTAAGAATTTGCAAAGCTGACTATTCAGGAAATACAATCAACTCAAGGGAATTCGATGTTTTGTTTATATTATGCAAATATTATTTATATTCCTTATTAAAATATTTTAAATGTCAGTATAAAACGCCTGATGGCCGAACTCTCGCTGCCTAACTCCTACTGGCCCAACTCTAGCAGGCCCAACTCTCGCAGGCCAAACTCTCGCTGGCCGACTCTCGCTGGACAAACTCTCGCAGCCCACATTTTCGTTGGCCCAACTCTCACTAGAAAAACTCTTGCTGGCCGAACTCTAGCTAGCCTAACTCTTGTACCCTAACTCTTACTGGCCCAACTCTCTTGGCGGGAACTGATCAAGAAGCAGCGACAGCGCAATCTGCAAGCACTTCAAAAACATATTTCTGTTGCAATGATAGTAATTACAGTGCAGGTTCTGCAGTCATGCGGTTAAGACGTGTGGTGGGTGTTTAAGTGTCGAGTGCGCTTCGTTTGGACGCCTACACCCGAGGGGTAGGGAGGGCCAACTCTCGCTGCCTAACCCTCGATGACCCAACTCTTTCAAATATTTGCAGATGGAATTTTATTGAAAAATTTTTTCAGTGTGCACCTAAATATTTGTAGTTATCGTTTGGGCTGTGGTTTTATAGCAAGTTAGGGCAAAGTATTATATTAATAATTATTTATTTGTTAATTAATTCATATGTATTTTTATATCGTAGGTACTCAATGAATTGTTTGAGGAGCAGGGCTGGGCCGTCGAAGTGATATCCGGACACATAGGATGCCTGGAAGTAATGGTCCCTTGGAACGCCCTGATGACAAATGATAGCTCTCTGAATATTTCCAACTTGACCATAACTTTAAGACCAGTCCAAAGACGCCAAAATGGGACAACCATGCTGGAATCCATGTGGTCGTCAGTGAGCAGCTCCATACAAATGGCAGAGGAATGCATGAAGCAAACAGATGACGATGCTCCATTTTTAAACCATAATAATACCATGATTGGTTTGGAAAAGTTTGCTGAAACGATTGACAATGGTGGGTATTACTTAAACATTAAATTATACATTAATTGTACATTATTTTCTTGCAGTTCTCAATCGAATACACGCCAATTTAACAAATACTACTGTGAATATTGAGTATACTCTGCCCATAAGTTACAAAAAACTTGTTATTTCATTAAAAGTGGAGGACATTGAGTATAAGAATCAAACTGGATATGAAAAGTACTCAACCTCCAACCAAGAAGAAGAGAGCACCTTCAGCATGAAAGATTCTCCCGTTTTGAATACTTTGCCAATGATTGCAAAGCATCACTTGGTCACTAACGGCCTGACAATTTACTCTTCAGAGACATTGTTGCACAATGAAAATTATAGGGATATGGAGCATGCTGGACAGCTCTGCAAAATTGTCGAATTCAAGGGGTGCCAAAACTTTCAAATATGCGTAAAGCAAACAGAGAATATAGTTGGACCAAAAATCAACTTGGAAATTGTGATAGATGAAATCTTCTTCCTGCTGACCCCACGTCAGATTCATCTTCTACTTCGTATATCAAAAGGATTTAATAAAGAGCGGCCAAAGGATAAACCATTGAAACAATACACAGTTCCAAAAGCTGATCTGTCGCATACGTTCAATAATACCAAAATGACGGGAGTAATTGGGAGAGATAAAGATTGGTGTGCTGATAATGAATGGGTGCAAAGATCAGATCAGATGTTTAAGACAGCGACATCTGCATTATCCTTAACATCATCAAATAGTATGGCTACATCCTATAGTAACACCTATATAACTGATGGATTTGCAGAGAAATCTGGAGAGATTTTGAAGTTCAAAATACAAATATTTAAAATTGTTGGTGCCATTTTACAGCATGATGTTCTAACGGAAAGTTCAACTACTTATAATGCTGGAGATAGTGGTGTATTCAGTAATCATAGCTTTTTGAATTACACTAGCATCTCTGATAAGTTTTTTCCGCGCCCAGGAGAATCGCATTTGGATGCGTGCTATAACTGGATAACAAATAAAAATTATCTCCTGTTTGATATCTCGTCGCTTTTAGTAAATGGAAATCAGCAAAGAATTTGCAATGAGTTAACAATGAAGACTTCCTTATCAGCAACAATGGTTAACTTTAGTGAAATTATTGAAAATGTTGAGAATCCGCTGATAATGTTTGACAGAAAAAATGTAAGTTCCTCTTTCAAAGACATCTACATTATTTTATATCAATAAACTTGCATTATATGTTTCAGAATTGTCAGGATGGTTATCACATACGACCCGAAATAAGTCTATCTCATATATCCACCTGCCATTTCAAACAAAACTATAATCGTAGCAGCAATAAAATTGAATGCACTCTGGATGACTGCGCCATAGAATTTGATATATCAATATTCGACCGTTTGAATGATCTCTTTGAGACATCGCCATTTGTGGAAGATCGGGATTTTGTAGAGCGTACCCAGGAAGATGCCAATCCAATGGACATGCAAATTAAGTGCAATTTGTTTAAATTATATTTTAGGTTTGTTTTGATGCTTATACTGACGTCAACAATAAAAAATAATCTTCATCTAACTTGTAATTTAAGGTTCCCCATCGTAGATGGAAGATCGCCCTCAGATCCACTAAAAATACCGCCCTGGAAGAAAAATATTCGTAATGACTACTTATCATTTGATTTTCAAAATATATTAGTTCAATGGAGTTCGTTCATTAATGTCATCGTGGATCAACTCGATGGGTTTTATTGTGTAAGTATCTGAAAATATTTTAAGTAAAGACGTATAATAGAAGATATAATGGTAAAACGAGCTAAAATTTAATTTGAATTATTTTTTAGGATGGAAACTCTACTATTCATGTTTTGAAGTGTTTGGGGAGAGAAATAGCAAGCAATACACCGCCTAAAGAAGCAAAGTAAGTATTAGTTGTTCTAAATATGTAGTCAAATATATAAAGTCCCGATCTATTTGCAATTTAATTTATTTTTAGAATTAATATTCAAGTTCAAATAACAAATGAGGAGAACGCACTAAGTAAACTCAATAAAACTCAATCACAAAAGCGCAACTCGCCATTTAGCTCGAAATGTTCATATGGATACTCATCTAATATTGATGGACTACACGATAGCACAGGTATGATTCATATTCAAATCCTACAAATATTGGTTTAACTATTTCTGTATATTTTGCAGAGAAAGATGATATATTTTTGCCTGGCGACACTGAGGAAATCAATGAATTCTGCGAAAGTTCTAAAAGGTCTTCCAAAATTGTAATTAAAGCATCTCTTCCAAAACTTAAGGTTGTTCTTGAGTAAGTAAAGCGTAAAATAAGTTATTTGATTCATAAATAAACTCCTAACATTTTTTTTTAGATCTAAAGAGTTGTATGAAAAAATCTACAATCGCCTGATAAACGATTTTTTGATGTGGGAACCGCGATTCACACAAGATCAGCAATATGAAAACAAACGGTTCAATAAAAAACTATACCATCGAGAATTTACAGATGATGACTCAAATACCATACCATTTGAGCAATCAACATATAATAGCGCAATTTTAATTGATGATCAAAACGCCTGCTCCTTTGAGTTATGCGTTGCAGACGGAATTCTCATAATGTACACAGAGCCTAAAGATGTGGACAAAAAGCCGGAATCGATTCTACGGGGAAAGTTGCAATTAAATATAAAAGAATTCAGAATGTTTTCGGTATCGGGTTTTAATAACGATAAAAATTTGAATTACTTCTGCGTTCAATTAAACGATTTGAATGTTCTGCACAATGGTAAGTTCGTGTACATTTTAAAGCTATTTAATATTTGTTCTACGATTTGAAAATATTATAACGTTATTAACTTATTTTATATTGAATACAAAATTATAATTTTAGGAGGAATAGTTAAAGAATCCTCTGATGTTTGGAGCGAAGCCACAGACACAAACTTAACGCGAATTTTATATTGCGGAGTTAATCAAAAACAAGAAAATAACCGACATGAAATGGTTGCTGTTATTGGCGAATTGAAAAAGCAGCCAGACAGACATATGAAGGTAATTAATAATAATTAAAAAACACAGTCTACAAATGAAACGGTATAATTATTATTTTTCAGAGAATGAAACTCGCATTTGGAATTAATGGTGCAATTATATTACATAAGCCAACACTTCCAGAACATAATTGGATTTATCAATTGATTGAATTCTTCGATATAACAGTAAGCACAACAATTGTTTAACATTTATACAAAATAGAAATAATTTAAAATTTAATTTTAGGAATATCCTATTGAAGCCTACAAACCATTCGCGCTTGTTTCTGAAATTCAAGGGCATATGTGGAATTTCGCAGTTGATTATCGGTAAGCTCGTAGTTTTAGCTCAAGACTTTTGTAATATATTTATATTTATTTAGGCCTAAATATTTACCATACCGAGCATTGGTTGACATTGGATATAGTTCGCTTAGCAGCAATATAACATATCCAATGTCTGGATGCACTTTGCGTCTGATGACAGAGGATTGCATTCTATCCATTGGGCCAGAAGTAAGTTTATAATCTTAATCATAATCTGATCAGTCGCAATGATACTAATGCACTTTATTTGACAGGAAACTCGAGAAATCTCCAATCCGGTTGTGCAATTGAACCGCAGTGGTTTGGTGCCTGTTTTGAATATTGGACTGCTAAATGTTTCCATACGTCTGAGCGATCAAACCAAAATATATCCTGGTATTGATCTGCGCTCTTCAATACACGATGTGCACTTGAAAACATGCTTCGACTCTGCAAATGCATTGGCACAACTTATAGTCTATATTGCCAACGATCGAGATTTGATTATCGCCGATGATGCCAGCCAGCCAATTAAAGCCGTTGAAGTTCCTGAAAGAAATTCGGATCAGAAAATCAATGAGGCATTAAGCCACATTAACCAACTTATGGCCGATGCGGTGAAGGACGTAAATACAACTACGGAATCAGTCGCTGAACCTATAAATTATACGCGCTCATCATCTCTAGACAGCAATTCAGATGAAAATAATGTTTTAAGCTTTGAATCAAACTTAATGTTGCAATCAATATACCAAAAAGATAACACTAAGGGCTTTATACCGCAAATCGAAGACGAGCTTGGAGCCCTAACTGTTAGAAGTGCTATAACCTATCAAGAGAATGATTTTCATATTATTCATGAGGATGAGATTTCTTTCATGGTAAATAGTTATCTTTGTTTGTGATTTTACGTTCTGTACTATTAATATAATTTATTACAGGATAATTTTGGTGTTGAAGAGGTTTACGTTTCCGAGGACCCGCTGCAGATAATTGATAATCATTTCTGCTTACCGGCTGAGAGAGCGAATATCCTAAGGCCACCAGGAAGTTTTCCCATTAGTGAGCAGAGCTATACCTTATGCGAAATGACATTCACGTGGCATCTATTTGGGGGCAAAGACTTTCCAGATAACAAAGATGCCAATAAATCAAAGCCAAGGTAAGCTGCTATTTAATCGCATTTTGTTTAAATAATGAATAACGAGATTTTTATGTTTACAGATTGCCAGAAAGAGCCAACATGTCGGAGACCTATAGACATGGTGTATCACAACCGTCAAGCGAAGCTCAAAAGAAATCTAAAAAGCCAAACTCTGAAGAGCCGCATATGCCGCAGAGAAACTTGGATGTACTTGTCGAAATTCAGTTTTCTAAAGTTCGCATCTCGCATGATATATATCCAGCCGATTCTGTATATGTTTCTCGGCAAGTGCTAATTATTTCCGATATAGAAGTGCGGGACCGTTTGGTGTCGTCAGATATAAACAAGTTGCTATACTTTCCCAACAAGAACAATCTACCGCAGAGAAATGATGATAAAATGATAACTATAAAAGCCCTTACTAATCGATCAAATCTGGATAATAACAAGGCTGAAGAATGTTCATTGAAAGTATCCATTTTACCGATTCGACTAAATATTGATCAAGATACATTATTGTTCTTGGAAGAATATTTTGTTTCCTTGATGGAGTGCTCTTCAACATCAGACGCCACAAATAGTAAACCATCTGAACCCGTTGCTTCAAATCAAAGCGCCGACTTGAAATTTCAAGAAATAATACCAGATAATCCTACTGAAAATACTACTTTCAACACCATCGAATTCGGCGAAGACTGTTCTCCAACTGATCCTGTTTATTTCAAAGAAGTTATATTTAGTCCTGCCTTGCCAATATGTTTTGACTACCAAGGTCGAAGGATAGAGCTATCCCGTGGTCCTATAACTGGGTTAGTGATGGGACTTGCGCAGCTTCAAGGATCTGGAATACGTCTACGTGAAGTTATTAATAGGTAAGTGAAGAACTTCTATAAGTTTGTAGTATATTTTTTGAATATTAACTCTATAACCTCTTACTTTTAACTCCATTTCAGACGTGGTGTTTTAGGCTGGAACAAGTTATTCGAATTTTTATGCAAGGAATGGGTTAAGGATATTAAGAGAAATCAGCTACCGAATATTCTAAGTGGAATTGGTCCTACCAATGCTGTTCTACAATTATGTACGTTTATTCAGTTGTTTCTCTTACTTTTCTTGCTTGTAGTAATTACAATATTGTTTTTTTAGTTCAAGGATTCTTCGATTTGTTCAGACTTCCAATACAGCAATATAACAAGGACGGAAGAATCATTCGCGGTTTTCAATTGGGCGCACAAAGCTTCAGTTCGCGCACAGCTTATGCAGCACTCGAGATAACTCAAAGGATTATTCATTTACTGCAGGTAAGTAGTTTAAATATTTGCTAGTTTACTGCATAAATATTCATTGCTTTTCTCTTCTCAGTTTACTGCGGAAACCACATTTGATATACTATCCACAGGACCTTCGTTGAGTAGGAAAAGAAAGTCAAAACTCAATAAAAAACGACAAGATAGACCAAAGAACTTACGCGAAGGAGTTGAGAATGCTTATGCAATTGTTAAAGAGGTAAAACATTAAAAACATTATTTAAATTGAACTATTAAGAACAAACAATACTCTTCTTATGTTTTTATAGGGTATCAACGAATCGGCAAACACACTGTTGGAGGCAGCAGTCATAGAGCACGATCAAAAAGGCTACAGTGGGGCAGTGGGCGCGGTCGTGCGGCAACTTCCACAGTTGGTTGTGTGTCCAGCCGTGCTGGCAACGCAGGCTACAACAAATATTTTGGGAGGAGCCAAAAGTTCGCTTGTGCCGGAAGCGAAGCGGGAGGCCAGGGATAAATGGAAGCAGGGTAACAAATAATAGCTGTAAATATGTAGAATAATTTTGTATACAACAACAAATAATTTTAATATTTTAATGCGTTAATAAATGGTTAATAGAGTGTGCAGTCGCTAGCACAATCTTAGAATATTTAAGGCAATTAAATACGAAGCGTTTGATTTAAGTGTACTTCCCACCGTGTATATTATTGTATATGAATATGATGAAAATCCATGCTCTCCAGATATGGTATAATGATTTGATGGAAAACATTGCCTTGGGAACCTTAAGATCCATCTCAATATCCTTAGTCATAATTAATGCAATAGATTGTTTACTTTTTATCGTTTATTCATTCTCTATGAATTCAAAAAATGGCTATTAGTTACATATTATTTCGGGGGAATCCCAAGCTCGCGGTTCGTCCACTTTGCAGGATCCGGGTAATCGAACTCGCCCTGAAAGAGTTTAATTAATCAATTTTAAAATGGATTGTTTAATTAAACTTTACTAACCGTAATGTGATCTGGTTCATGGAATAGATGCCACAGCACCCACCACCACATGGCGCCTCCAACGGCGACGGCTCCGTATTTGGTTGCCTTTGATGGCGGAGGTGGGGCGCTCCGGTAGGAAACCCTAATAATATATAAACAAAGACGGAATTTGTTATTACGTAAAGAGGCCAAATTGCACTCATATAACAACGTGAATGCGCATATTGAAGTTACGTCTACTTACACGTGGCTGTTCCTGGCGGAGGATTTGGCCAGGTTTATTGCCTGTTTTGTGGCCAATAATCTGCCCAATGCTCGGATATTTCCAAGCATTTTGTATATTTATTGTTAAACTAGAATACGACAGATGATTTCAATTAGCGATGCAACAAAGTGAAATGTATCGATATTTGTATCGTGCCTGCTGTGATGATGTATCGAAACAATCGAAAACTTGCATTTATCGTGTAATTTAATAATTTTAATTTATTTTTAAATAGTTAATTTTAGTTTGTATAAATAATATGAAACTATATAAAATCAAGCTTTAAAAACTTGCTGAGCATCCAACATTTTTCATCATAAATCCATTTATGTTTGCAGCTTAATATAAACAAATCGTAATATATTTCCTATATCACTTCACCATACTCAAAGAGCACCCAACATAATATAAACTACATATAGCTTTACCCAAAAGTTAATTTTATTCGTATAAAAAATTATGGAAGAGGCAACATTTTGTTGTAAAATTCGCTATTCGTAAAAATGCTTTTCAACCCAGCGTGGCAATGCGAATGCCGCGGAATGTACTTTGCTTGTGTAGTATTTAATTCCCAGAGAATCCAATTCAGAGTTTTCAAACTTCTTGACGGGTGCTTCAAAAACGCAGTTTTCATCCAGGGAAGCGATTACAAATCCGATATGGCCACAGGGATACGAAGGAACGGAGGTAACTCCATAGGCAACTTTAGGGAAATGTAGGTTACATCCTGACAGGGTTTTCTTGACGTGATCGAAGTCCAACCAGAAGCTTCCACCTTGAGAGCACACAATACCACCAGGTTTAAGTGCTTGTTTCAGTAAATCATAGTAACTCTCCTTAAACAAATTCTCTGCAGGCCCAACTGGATCCGAACTATCTGTTATGATGACATCGAATTCGTTCTTGTGGTTTTTCATATATTCGAAACCATCGCCGATTGTTAGTTTCACCTTGTCGTTATCGAAACCACATGCCATAGCGGGCAGATATTCTTTCGATAGTTCAACAACACGATCATCGATTTCAACCTGATGCACTTCTTTAACCGATGGATGTTTAACCACTTCACGAGCCACCCCACCGTCCCCCCCTCCAACAATCAACACCTTTTCCGGGTTTGGATGACAACAAAGTGGCAAAAATGAAATCATTTCTTGGTACGAGAATTCGTCTCTGGCCGTACATTGAATAATTCCATCCAGTATCAGGCATCTTCCATATGTTTCACTGTAATAAAAGTTATAAATATCTATAATATATTTATTTATGCGGGATATACCTATTCTATTACTATTATATTTATAACTACTTTATATACACAGTTTGTTGTCCAAATTATCCTACTACATTTAATACAATCAAAGAATACACACATACACAGATATGTATATAAATACATACATACATTCATTGATAACAATCACATCTGAAACACGTGTACAAGCTTAGACCTAACGAATACTCACAGAAATACAAACTAGCAAAGTATCAAGGGTAACTTACGTTTCAACAATCTGAATGTCTTGGAATTTCGACTTCTCCTTGTGCAGCACTTCCTTAACTTTAAGCGAAAACGATTGTCCCGGCCACAAATCATTTTGGAGTTCGCTAAACCAGCCGTCCTGAATGCAATCCATATCGGTCTGAACCTTCTGAACCGTATGCTGCCGAAACTATGCTGTGTATAAACTGATATGTATGTATGTGCTACATACAAGTAAACACTGGTGTGTACATAGATTTAATCTGTGATCAATACCCACAATCTACACGTGGTTGCTGTTCAAAGTAACCGTATTTTGGAAGTACAAAAATATCTGTTTTAATAGAAATATCGAATAATTAATAATAATAATTTACAATGAAAATTGGTTAATATTTTTCTAAGATGAAGATTTTGCAAGATGAAGTATTTTATAAGATTCATCATTCTTAACAGAATTTATATATTTTAACTGGAGTGCTGTTTAATATAAAAATAAAAATTGCGATTGAACTTATGTAGTTTCAGAATAGCAAATAAAACAATTGTATTCTAACAAATTAAATTAATATTAAATAAATAACTTTTAACATTTTGTTAATAAAGAATTATATTATTTTAATTTCATAATACGCAAAATTTTTTTGACAATTGTATATTAAATGCTAATTTTATTAAATAATGAAATTTCCCGCACTTTATTACAGGAATGTTGTAGGCGAGCATCTGTGATAAGCGTCGATATATATCGACATCGACATAACGCCATTTCCCGCACATTTCATTACAGGAATGTTGTAAGCAAACGTCTATGATAAGCATCGATATATATCGACATCGACATAACGCCATTTCCCGCACATTTCATTACAGAAATGTTGTAAGCAAGCATCTATGATATATGCATGTCGACATCGGCATATCGCGTCTTGTGAACAAACTACAATTGATTTAGAAGATTAATTTAATTCTTGCAGCTTGCGTCAGCGATTTATTATTATTTTGATATAAAATTAAAAATAATAGTATTCGAGGAAATGATTAACATCTGAAACAGAAACAAATTCGCTTAGCTCAATTACCTGAATTAATAATTTCAACGATATATCGATATTTATTCTTTTTGATATCTATAATTTGCATCTGCATTCATTAAAAATTTTAATACCATTCAATAGAGTTGTTCATCGTAGTTCAATTTAGGGATTTAGTTCTTTAGTTCATTTTGTGGTGAACGAACAGTTCGTTCAGTGAAGTGTTCAGTGGGACACAGTTCACTTGCGTAGTTCCTACACCAATCTGTAGAGGGCGCTGTTGTTTACTAGCGCCCTTTATTTATTTGCGTTGCGTTGTATTGCTTAATAATATTACAAATATTATAATTATTATAATTTAATTTAAAAAATAATAATATGATCAAATAATATATATGATAAAAATTAATATTCACTATTTGCTATTATATTATAGCTTATCAAAAACTTTATTGTTTATAAGCGGTAATAACATACTTATAAAATATATCCAAAATAATAGCAAATTAGTTCTAAACACATTTACGTTTTAGATTTGTGTATTTAATTTTTAATCAGTTCTAAAATTTGTCTGCTAAAAATTATAAATAAACATTTGCAAACGCAACCGAGCACCCAGCACTCTCTGAGGAGAAATGTGTCCCACAGATGGCGCTGATAAACTACAGCGCACTCTACCGCTTTGTGGTGGAACTATATAGGTGAACTGTGTCTCTGTGAACTGTGTCTCTGTGAACTGTGTCCCGGAACTGTGTCCCACTGAACTGTGTCTCTGTGAACTGTGTCCCGCTGAACCGTTCACTGAACTGCAATCAGGGACACAGTTCTTTAGTTCAGTTTGAGGAACCGTTCAATTGAACTGTGTCTGAACTGAACGATACAACTCTACCATTCAACATTGCTAAGGTTTGCTACTTCTCGGAATTAATCTTTATTTTATTTTTAGCATTAAAACTATCTATTAATTGTAGAAAATAAAAAGTTAATTTCTCTGTTAGCGATACATTTTTGACGAATCAATCGAACTAGTTCTTAAAATGGAACACGGAACGATATCTATGTGCTCAAAATGTATATCAGAGGCAATGTTATATAAACGCAATGCTATAATTTTATATTTTTATAATAAGGGGCTTTGTACAGGCACAATTTATTTATTTGCATAAAATAAAAATACACCTATCAATATATAAAAACGTGAGCGGAGTACCGTCACTCGGAAAAAATATCGTATACAGGAAACCTGGCATTAATCGCTTTGCAACCCTTAGCATCGTCGAATGAATCGATACATTTGACATACCTATTAAAGAAGCATATTCATGTGTCAGTAAATAGCTTCACATAAAGTTTTTCTTCAAAATTTTAATTTGTTTGGATTTTTCATCAACATGGCTACTGCAGGTTTGATATTTACTTTCAACGTATTATCTAGATTAGTTCAGCGCTCAAAGAGTTGTGTTAAACCAATAAAAACTATTGGCAATTCATTTTCAAACGCTCTTCCTCGTGGTTTGTCTTTTCGACACGTAATAATATACGCTTTCACATATGCATGTGTGTGCGTGTGCGTTTGTATGTATGTGTCGCTGGGTGCGTACATATGCGCAAATGTGTGCGTGTGTGTGCGGATGCGTTTTATATAGTATTTTGCAAATGTATTTGCATATGTACATTCATACATTCATTCAGCAATCATTTTCACATGCATACATATGTACATGTCTACACACATACAAATACATATATACATACATATGCATGTGTAGGTTAAAGAAATTTATATTTGATTGTCTTCATTTGATTTGTTTGTATTTATTTATTATTATTATATATTTATTTATTTTCGCAGGCAAAAAAGGAAAAAAGAATAAAGGAACTGTGATTTCGCTACAGTCGTTCCTTGCTAACGGTGACGCTCCCGTGGGAACCACACAAGTATCGAAGAAAGTGAGGAATTTGGATGGAGATGAGAGCGACGAGGGGAACAACGCGTTGCCCCTGGTTTATCAGCTGCCGACGGCGCCACGAGCAAATCGGATATTTGATGATGATTCTATCCCCCACAAGCCTCCATTTATAGCTTATATTAATAACTTACCGTTCGATGCTAATGAGGATGATATATACGAGTTCTTTGGCAACATTAATCTGGCCTCCCTACGGCTGCCACGTGAGGATGGCGAAACTGGCCGATCCAGGGGATTTGGCTACGTGGAATTGGAGAATCGCGACGATTTGATACACGTGCTCAGCTTGCCGGATCCGTCTATCAAGGGTCGTCGCATTCGCATCGAATTGTCGAATGAAAACGATCAACAGAACCGTCAGAAGGGCAATCGCCGCTTCGAAGGGTTTGGAAATAGCAATGAGAATCGCGACTCTGGAAATTGGAGGCGCGATAGTCAGAATAATGGCGGAGGCGGCGGCGGCGGTGGTGGCGGTTACGGAGGCGGTTACGGGAATTATGATCGCAGCTTCAATCGCGATAGAAAACCAATGCCGGAGAGGGAGGAGAATAACACCCCTGGATCGTGGCGTACAAGCACCCGACAGCCGTCCACAGACTTCTCTCCACCTCGCAGGGAGCGTAGGGACGATCGCGAACAGATGTCCGATAAATACCGATCCAGAAATAGGGATTCCAACATAAGAGAGGAGGCAGCGCCTTCTGAGGAGAGGCCAAAGCTACAGCTGAAACCTCGCACGCTCCCCTTGCCGGAAATCGTAACTAAACCGGATAACGAATCCGGCGACGACAACGACACAAAACCCACGGCTCCGGTTAAGCCAAGCGGTACTTCGGCCAACGTGTTTGGCTCCGCCAAGCCCGTCGATACGGCCACCAGGGAGCTGGAGATCGAGGAGCGCTTGGCAGAGGCCCGGCGTCTCGAGAAGGTTCGCCACGAGGAGGAGGCCGTAAATGATAAGTTAGCCGAAGTTCAAATCGACAAGAATGATAGTGAAAATGCCAACGCAGCAACCGTTAGCTGGCGTCGTACCCAGGAGGTGTCGAACAGTGGCGAGCGATCCACTTCAGGTAAACATTACTAACCTTTATCAACTTATTAATTATTAATAATAATAATCCTTCTGTTGCAGACGAAAGGCGCCGTGAAAATTCAGATTCTAATAAAGTCAACAAAGGCAGAGATCGGAACGAAAGGTAAAGCTTAAGACTTGACTGCAAGATCAAGCATAACTTACCAATTATATGTATTTTTTCCAAGGTCTGAAAACACTAAAACAAAAAGCTATCAAAATCAAGAAGGAAAACCTAAAGACGAAAACAAATTTAAGCGCAATGAACGTAGTCAGGGCAGGAATACACAGCAGGCTGAACCTGTAAGTTTTCAATTAATCCCCATATAGCATAATTTGCATTATCCCGACATTTACAGGTTTTGCAGTCTTCCAACAAATATGATGGACTTGACGATGAATCATCCGAATGAAAATATTTCTATATATTTGTATTAAAGGATTGAAAGAAAAATTCAAATTTACATTTTACACGTAACAGAATAAAACATAATTGAGTCAAAGAAATAGTTGAACAAATTTAGATTCTTTTGCATTTCAAGGCAACAATGGACTTGGTTTTTGATTGAATTGGTATGCTAGTTATTGATAATTTATTCGTTTCTGCTGTACAAAGAAACTAAGATCTTGCCTGTCCTACACTATTGTCAACATACATAAATATATAATTAAGCTAATTAATAATGTATAACTGGAATAAACTAGGTGCAAGGCGAGAGGCAATAATTCCATTTTGTAAATCTTTATTTTGGGTATATTTATTGCTAAATGCTTTTTGTTTTGTCACTGGATAGAGTAAGATATATGTGTGTATCTATAAGTACAATCACTGGAAATTGAGGAATCTAGTTTCGGGATGGTTAGGATGATGCATAAGACTTGTTCTTCAGTTTCTTAATGAAATCCTTCGCTTGCTTATCGCCTTGTCTGTACTCCAGTGCTCTCAATGCCACGGAATCTGAAATAAATAAAATCTTACACGTTTGTCATACATATCTCAAGTCGTTTGCTTTTACCCGAATATTCTGGTCTGCATAGATTCAACATTATTTGCTCGCCCTGCAAGGCCGATAGATCTGCAAAAGTTATATAGCACTCTGCTATATATTGACTCGTCATGCCGAACAAATCCCTGTCCTTGATATTGAACAGAATCAGGCTGTCCTCCTTTCCGCGTTGTTGGGTAGTTAAATCGCTGTTGTATCAAATAAATATTCACAAATAGTTTCTAAATTGCTTTCGAAGATTGTAACTTACAAGCTGAAATTCTCGTCATAGAGTGGAAAACAATTTTTGCTATGAACCGCGGTTTTCACTTGTGTCGAGCTGTTGTATAGACTCGTAGGCATCATTACAACTTTCACAAACGAATCGCACGATCCGTTTTTATCCATGGGAACCAAATTGCGACCATTCAAGATTCTTAACTGCAATCGTAACATCATCATTGTTAGAGCAACATGCGAGAATAGATCGTTAATGAAAACCCACCATAAGTCCATTGTCTCTGAATTGTCCGCTGATTGTTAGCTGTCCGTAGGGCGACGTAGACTGATCTTTCTGACTTTTCACTCGTTCGAGGTAATATTGATGTATAAGATCGGCCGTCTCCAGAGCATGAAGATCCAACATGTTTTCAATATCTGCTAAAACTGTGTTATCACAGGTGTGAACATCGCCAATTTTAAACGAGGATATCATTGTGCGAAGCGTTTCTCTCAGATTTTGAAAGAAAGACGGTGGACGGCGTTTCTGTAAGTGTATATTATTGAATTAATTATGGACATAGGTTTAATTGCTATCAAACTCACATCGAGATTCGACTGCACAAGGTCATAAATAATCACTGACAATTCTCTCCAAATGCACTCTAGAATTCGGGCAAAATTTATTTCATTCAAAGTATTGTAGAGTGTCTGTAGGGAGTTTTCCAGGTATATCATCAGCCGCTCCATCGAATTGGAGTCTTTATGCAGCACTTCCGCTCCTTCTGTTAAAAATCTGCGTATTGAAGGCGACATTTTTTCGACAACATGCTCGATCAACTCCACAATCTGATTGCGTTGTGTGTCAAGAGCATTATCAATGACAGCCTTAATGGTGTTAGCGCAGCGTTCAGCTTCTAAACTGGATCTGTATTCTCCCAGGCGTTTTATCACGTCGTCAGTGCTAAGTTCCTAGAAGCAGAAGAATAGTTCTTACTAACTGATGATAGCTTTTTAATATCAACTGGCGGCACCTTTATAAAGGAGGGCAAGCTCTGACGAATGTAGTCCATGTTGTTTATGGCAAAGCACCATTCTTCAGATAAAACTAGAATGTGAGTAAATTTATAAATATTTTGTTTAAAAGTAAATTTATATATACGCACTAAACATTTTTCCATCATCCCCTAACTTGGTAAGCGCTTCCACTCTTCGAGACATGCGTTGTGCATAGAACACACAACATCTGCATATATCCTATAAATATAATAAATTGTTAATGGCATTTCTATTTAGCGTTTAAATATCATTTATAGTACACTCACATTCACAATTTTGGCAACGAAGGTGTACGATCCCTCTACCTCAGGCCAGTCCAATTGTTGCCAAAATATTTTGATTTGATAAAATATTGCCAAAGTGTCCACAGCGGATGAGCTATACTTGACAGTTTCGTCAACTGCCTGCAGCTCATCCAAGTCTATAGCTTTCTGTATACGATTGAGCGCTTTAATTACGGATATATCCAGCCAGTGAGTAACGCCCCTTTCGAACCAATGATAAAAGTCGCCCATCTGTAACTTATCGTTGGGACAGAGTGAGCGTCCTAAAATTAAATGGATTATATTTGTTCGGTCATTTCCGTTATCTGCAGTTAGTCTATTTGATCTATATTTACCTAATGCATTATATCGTTTGACAACCAAATAAACTTCAAACAAAGTTGTGCCCATCGTTACGTTATCAATATTAGGTAGATATTCAAATTGATCATCGGGAACATCCAGCATCTTTAAGTTGGCGCAAACGCTGCTTACAATCGACTTGGATATATCCATCAAATCTTTATCATAATATAAGTATAACGCAGTCGAATAGTTGAAACGGATTTTGCTATAAAGAAACAGAGTTTTAATTTGGTTAATACAATTTTAAAATATGTAGCATCAAGAATAATGATGATCACAGATATTTAAAACTCCCGTAAAACTTTTTAACATAATTTAAATCTAAAACTACTTACTGATAGAACAATTTATCGAAATACTCCATAGCTCGTTGTAGATCCGATCGCACCATTTGTATTATTTTGATCAGATACTGCAGTTTATTCTCATCCAATTCGTTGTCTCCCGTCTGTTTGCTGCCCTCAATGATATACTCCAGCCATTCCTTAGCACCAGTATTTATAGCATCAATTATGGCAGTGTCGATATTGCATAGTTCGTCGGTTTCCCCTTTTGTTATCCAACCATAAATGTCGGGGGGGAATAGTTCAATTGTATTTGAATCCTCCAGGGACTTGAGCTTCGCCAATATGTCCAAGACATCACTGAGCACATTGAGTATATTATTATCACTGCAGTTTTTGGAACGTAGCTTCCGTAATACCGATAGGCATGATGGTAATAAACGCTTGGCACCATCCCAAAATGTTTTCACGTCATCCGAATCATTTTGCAGGCAGTTAATTGTAGGCACCAGAATGTCGAGTACTGTATTGAATAGTGAAAAATTCAGTTTATGCGTCTCATGGACCGTGCTATACGCATGCCATTGACTAAGTGCACAATCAAAATTAGATAAACCACTTTGAACGGCATGCTGGGTTCGAATTGCTTCTGCCATTTCGCCAAACTTTCCATTCCACCAGTAATTGGCCACTTGAGATGTATCCAGCTCGTGGATGAGCAACAATTTTAATAGGTGCTTATGTTCTTGAACTGCCACATTTTTATTCTTCTCCGCACTCAAAGAAATGCTCACTAGCACCGATCCTCGACTGTTGGTCTTGTGTCCCTTTTCCAGATTATACCAAATAGTAAGTCCGGAAACTGGAATTGACTAAATAACAATTTTAAAAATAATCTTTAGTTTATTTACATCAATGCTTACCTTAAGCGTTATCAGCGCCCGGCCAATTTGTTCGTTGTCATGTTTTCCAGATGAGGCAGTTATGGCAATCTCCTTCACTAGTTTGCTTAGCCCTTTTACACCCTTTACATCCAAAAACTTATTAACTTTCTCCTTCACAGTTTCCGCAGCATCAAAATCCCTAAAATATAAATTATTTATGTAAAATCAACTCACACAAAAATGATATGCTAAAAATCAACTTGATTCATATAGACTTACCAAACTTCAATAATCAAAACTTCTTCGCGAAGGCTTTCAGTAATTGGTCTAAGGGAAATTATGGAAGTTTCACAATTGTTAAAAATAGTATTCTTAATTGCTGTTAAAACATTAACTCACAGTGAAAAGTGTTCCTCCCATATTGGATTTAAGGTCCCCGTTTTTACGGATGTGTTATAACGATGTGTGTTATTCGACTCCAAATACAATGTAACAAACGGATCGGATAGGCCATTTGAATCCTTGGAGAGCAGATTTTCGGCTTTTATAATCTCAACGTTTAGTCTGATATTTGGTGGCTCTTTCCTTTTTGCAATTTCGGAAATTTCATCGTGCCTAGCGTTGGGTATTTTGAATACATCTTGAGCAAACTTAACCATTGAGCTTGAATGAACATCATTCGTCTCACATCCAATGTTGTTGTATACTTCGAATAGAATTTCCTCATACAAGTCCTCAATCTGTAGA
Organism: Hypselothyrea guttata; assembly: GCA_035045125.1. Classification (NCBI taxonomy): domain Eukaryota; kingdom Metazoa; phylum Arthropoda; class Insecta; order Diptera; family Drosophilidae; genus Hypselothyrea; species Hypselothyrea guttata. The sequence continues at coordinate 1,067,101 of JAWNNJ010002200.1, read as the reverse complement.
AATTAATATAAGATTTTAAATGCTTGTCTCATACATAATTTTATTCTATAAATTAATTATTTATGATTAACTTTGAAATTGATTGCAATAAAGTTGTATTACCCGAGGAATAACCATTTAGAAAGGTTACAGTCGGACGTTGCCTACAGTAGAAGAATCTGTATTTTCCGTATTTTAGAATAGACAATGAAAAGACCGAATTCAACGACCTTGCTTTTGTTGTATGTACTTGTTCATCGAAATTAATTTCCTTTATTTTCGTTATACAAACTCAATATACCCGAATATTTGCATATACTTACAGTCATCGAATGACAGACATCTTTGGCATGAGTTTCCAATAAATGCTTGTGAACACCACGAAAATGCAGGCTTGAAATGCTTCCATTTCTATTTAGGATTCGTTTGCGTCTTTCGGTGGTGTCATCTAGTGACAAGGTGGATAACACTTTTCGAACGCGACATTTTTCTTCTGATCGGTTTAAGCTCAAGGTGTTTGAACTTTTATTACGTGAAGATTTACTACTCAAAAGGCGGGGCAATGTTAAATGATTCATATTCAACACAATTAAACAGTATTGCAGTACAACTAGCACAATAATGTATCTTCAGAGATGTTTACACTAAACGAATCACTAAATAAAGCACATCAGACATGTTCAAAAAAATATGCGTAAATTTATAGACACATTTTAAAAATTGAACCGTAACTTCAGCAACTCTATTAAAATGAGAACGTCGAAAGGCCAATAAATCCGCAAGTATTACGCTGACCGTGAGCTGATTTAGGCATCTACGTACAGAATTTAATTTCGATTTTCAATAAACACTAGCCAACCCAAAAGATAAAGAGAAAATCATTCTGCGATATTGTGCTTTGAGTAACAATCTCTAAATTTAGAACCAAGAGAAAAGCCCAATGTTAATGAAATCTCTATGCGAGTACACAAACGCGCATACATATTTGTTTGTTTCAAATAAAGCTACATGGGAAACTTAAATAAGTGCTTTTCGTATACCCGAAATACAGTACATACACACCTATGTATGCGTGATGTACGTATGTACACATGTTTGGCTACACTTAATAGATAAGTAGACGCTAAGGTAAACAAATCTGTGCAGATGTAGTTCTCTTAAAAGTTCCTCTAGAGAACAGTTCATTTACTTGTTATACTTGGCAAACGGATCAGTAGGGGCGTAGTCAGCCAGTCGGGCGAACCCAATTTCTCAGTTGACTTTGGCGTCATTCTTTTCTTTATTGAACAGTAAGAAATAATTATTGGAATAAGTTAATTGTTTCTTAAAAAAGCTTGTACTTTTCCATTTTTATACCACGTAATAAAAAACTTCCGAATAACTGTACAGAATTCACTGTTTGTTTTCACCACAACATTTTTTTAATAGATGTGGGTATACAATTTTAAGATGTCAGTGAATCAAAAAAAGGTCAGGTGACTAGAAGTAGTCAAGGCTTAAAAAGTAAATGTTGACCCGCAGTATCCAATCTTTATCAAAGATTATGATCTTATAAAATCTATCTGTTGATCGCAAATATTCTATTGTTGAGAAGATAATAGGCCTAATATAAATAGAACTTTAGGATTAAAAAAAAGCTGGCTTCTTTTTTTGACATATCCAACTATAGACTAATCAAATGTAAATATTTAGGAAAAGCGTACTCACATTCATAAATACTGCTGAGTCCAAGATATTTTGCCGTAAGCTTTCAACGGATGTTAAATTTTGGACTCTTTGCACATCAACATCAGCCTCAACTTCAACGAAATTATCCTCCAGATATGAAGCCTTTAGTTCACTATCCGTGCAAGTTTCTTGAGTATCATCTGTTTGAGTATTGTTTTCCTCCTCTTTAAGTGGTGCCAGGTTAGTCTTAAACACAATCTCATCCATTTGAGACTTTTGACGCAAGAGTACGCCGAACTTTTCGAAGAAGCCATCGTCTGCATCTTGAAGACTGCAAAGTAGAAGAGACAAAAGCTTAAAAATCGAAGCAAATAATAATATAGGATTTCCAGTTTTTGAATATATTCCAACTCTAAATTATTCTGAAAAGGATATTAAATATTGTTCCTGACTATTTTCAAATGAAAATTCCGTTAAAATAAACCCAAATACATACGAACACTTGTATACATGTTACCAAAATCCGAAAAAAAAAATCTGTATACGTTTTACCTGTTTACTCCACACAAACTGATGGTTTGGGCACAGTGATGTCTAATATTTTTTATACGGTCACGAAACTTCATTTGTAATATTGTCCTATTTAATACAAAAGTACTAATTGATATAAATGATATTTTAGTTGAGTTTTATTCACTAAACATCACGTTGAATTCAATTTTAACAAAATAGAATCTGTTTGTATTTACAGAGCTGTAGCAACGGGTCTTACCACGGAAAAACTAAACTGTTTTGGTGGCATGAAGAACTTGGCAGTTAAAAGCCAATGTTATGGAGGTATACTATACATGCATACATGCAGACAATGTTGGTAAAACGTATACACAATACTGATGTCACGCTTCTTGAACTCGATGGCTTGCACTACATACAAATTATATATGTATGTATGTATGTCGGTATGTTGTAAATCCGAATCTATACTGCATGCACCTTCTGCATGCCTACAAACAACAAACAAAGAAATTACTTGTTAGGGTTGATAGAAACGAGCTAGAAACAGAACTGTAAACACTTCAGTTGGTAATCCAATTCCAAGCTGTGAAGTTTCATAAAAATCGATAGTAAACAAAAAATCAAAAGGCATTTAATCAAACGATTTTATTGTGTAAAATCGATGTTAGGGGAAGTGCTGAAGGAAGTGCAAGACTTTTTGGACCCTGTAGTATAAAAATGTGCAAAAGGGTCTATTAAATTTGTACTAGTTGAAAATGCGTGTTGTTACATTCGCTCAAAGTTATTATACCCATTTATATCCAGTTTCAATCGATACAGGAAGGAAATATAACTATTCCCGATCAGCTGAACGATCTTAATCTATATATCGCCATGTCTGTCTATTTGTGGGTTAGTCCGTAACACCTAGATCTTGCAAACTATACCAGCTAGAGCCACCAAATTTGATATTGAGGTTTTCCTATGGTGTAAGCAGTTCAACTTTGAGTTTAATTTTTTATACCTGCCACAAATTTGAAGCTACGTACCTGCGGATTTTAAACAATGGAGATATTTTACAAGCAATTTGTTCTGGTAAATAGTAAACACAAAATACAGGGTCTTCTACTGTCGGCTACGTCCGACTGTAGGCGTATTCACAAATGTAAATTTTATAGATGTGTTTAATTCAATATTAGTCAACGTTCCGTTTCAAATGCTTTAAGTATATTTAAGATACTCGATAAAGAAATGGAATAGATCTCCATGCTTCCCATACAATTTATCATATATTCGTCAACAAATAGTTGATTCATTGCTGAAAGTAACTAACGTAGTTTTGTGTGTACGTATGTATGTAGGCGGAACATCAAAACACGTTAAAAGTGCGTGTAAACGCGACTTAACACACATGGACATACATAGGAGATATATGTACATGAGAGATATGTCTATGTAGGTGAATATGTGTGCGCCATGTGATGCTGATCTAGTGAGAATTGAGTTTTATCCTCCAATTCGCAAACCTCTGCGATTTATACTGCATATAAAGAGGGTACATGTCATCCAATCTAACATGTCTCGTAGGCGTTACGTAGGTATTGCATGTTATTCATGAGTTGGCCCAGACTATAGTATAAGACTCACATATGATCATGCTCGGTGGGAGGATTTGCTTTGATCTCCTGCAGCTTCTCGTAGAACCCTTTCCACATTTGCTCCTCCTCCATTCTGAGTGCACTTCAAATAGACCGATGCGAAGCTGGCGAAAGTAAACTTAAAACTGAGTCGGAGAATGATTGCAGCCTCTCGCCTCACGTTTGTATATAACTGTTTGAGCAGCGGTGACTAATCATCATTTGTACATCTTATAATCGCTAACGTATACATGTCTGACTGTGTGCTAATGTATTAGTATGCCCATATATTAGAGCGCCCATGAGTCGGCTTATGGCTAAAAAATAGTAAACTTGCTGTGTGTAATCGCTAAAAACCTCCACATTTGTAATCCATTCAAAAAATGAATCTTACATTTGAATGATTTTGTAAATATTGTGTAAAATTCATTAAATTATTTTAAAGTGTATAGTTTGTAATAAATATATACATATCATTTAGCTTGTTTATTTATCTAATTACATATGTGGCAAAAATATTTAAGAGAGTATTAAAAATTTTATAAATATTTGCGCATGTATTTACGTCCATTCATAACCGCCTATCGCAACAACGATCGATAACATGCATCGTGGGTATTCCCAAAACAGAAATTAAACGGGAATGTCTAGCAAATGCTGAGATTTCAAGACCTACCTGTTCGTCTTTATTATATTGTTTTAAGTATTTTAAGCAATTTTAATATTTAATATAATAAAATAAATATTTATCGAAACTACCACAGCAAAAGTGAAGTAAGTACGGGCACAAACTGTCCGCTAACCCAAAATCTCCATCATGAAACATTTGCAAAGTAAAGCAAAGTAATGATCTAAGGGTTCCAGGATTAATAGACGCGAGGATGTTGTACTCCAAAAGTTGCAGGCTCTATTGACCAGCGAGAGTACGTCCAACGAAAGTTCGACCGCAGAGAGTTTAGCCGGCGAGAGATCGATCACCAAGAGTTCGGCCAGCAAGAGTTGGGCCAGTGAGAGTTCATTCAAAATTCACCGTAAGCTTTCTTTGAAGTTGTAACAGATTGAAAAGATTATGTACACATGGGTAAGTATTACACGTTTAATGCATTTAATTTGATAACATATTCTGTTTAATTAAACAATTACAGCAATTAGTTTATTCATCAAATTTGGGTGCGGCACTCTTTGTCTTGGAGTAATCCCTGATGGGGGAATAAAACTGAAAATAAAGAGAAAAATCGATTATAATATGCGTCTTTTTATGTAGACTTAAAGAATTTTTAAATTGTGCTTAGCATTTTTGCGTTATTTTCTATGCAATGTATAACCCTTGGTGCAACAAACATTTGTTATCGGATTTGGATTTCTATGCACCGTATAAACCTCGGTGCAACAAATATTTGTTATCGGATGTGGATTTCTACATTACGGAAAAAGTTTATTTATTATTTTAGGTTTATAATTAAATCACTATCTAAAACAGAGGTTTATTATGATGCTTTTCAGCAGAATATTCTTGATTGATAACTAAGAGGTATAAACGTAATTTGTTAGGGTTGCAAGGCAAATTGTTATATTTATATAATGGCTATAAACAAACTGGTCGTTAAATTGTTGAATATTGTGATATAAGCAAAATGTGAAGAGATGTTATAGTACCTTGTATTGCTTGTCTTTGTATTCCTGCCATGGCTCGGGGTTTGTCGTACGGTTCCATGTAACATCGGGGTTTCTTGAGGCCAGGCGAGCCATATAATAGACTGCGCCAACGGCACCAGCAGCCACGCAAACGTACAGCGGAATCAACTGTAAAATCCAAATATATTTGTATTTTTTTTTTCTAACTTAATTCTATTTTGTGATATTTTTTCATTGCTAAGCTGAACTGTGTTTATGCAGAGTTGATTACATAACCAAATTTATGCCATAACTTACCGCTGGATTCTTCTTAATACTTGCCAATCCTAGGCCCTGCATTCTGCAATGAAATATACCAAATTTATCCAATTATTTCACAGGTTTTCTTTGTTTTTAAACGCCTGCACTTACTTTTTATTTTGATGAAAAGTCGTAGAACCACAAAGTGCACAGTTGTTAAGAATTAGGGAAGCTAAGAAAAATATCGATGTGTATATTGCAAATTTGAAGCTATCGATAGATTGAGAAAACTCCATATCGTGCCAACTCGATAGGGCATAAATCGATATGACTGCATTACCGCATTAATATTTAATTTATATTTTGTTTAAACTGATGCGTATAGTTAAATAATTCTAATGCCTATAATAATAACTACACATTAATAAAAAAAAGATAATAGCACTAACGATTTTGGTACTTCAAAATATTATTTTTATTTTTTATTTGGATTTTTTTATTTAAATTTCATAATTGCGAAATTAAATTGTTAAAATATAAGTTTTGAATTTTGAGCAATGCAGGCATTAAAAAAATTGTAATAAAGAAGAAGAACTGCAACATAATTTATTCAAGGTATACTTGTAAGTAGGGATAGCCCGCTCCAAAACTTAAATTAAGCTTTGACTTGCATATTAATTGAAAGCTTTAAATAGCAGAGCTACGAAATGCGCGCGCAAGAGCTTTTTATGCAACACAATTTGCTGCAAATATATACCACGATATACCCTGTATGTTAATAATGATTTGATTATCTACAGTATAATCTATTAAATATAAAAATTAATTTTCTCATTATACTTCATGTTGACATGGTTAACGCTTTCTAGAATTTATAGTTTAATATGATGAGTTATGTTTAGATTTGTGGGGGTGTTAATCACACCCTTCACGTTTAACTGGACTGTAGCCTTCACAGTTTTTTTACAGGGTACTAATACACCCTGGGTACAGTAACGACAGAAATTTGGTTAAGCTATTATCACCGAGCAGCAAGAATTAATCCAATAATATAGTTTACAAGATTTCTAAATTCTGTAAATTATCGACAAAGCCAAAGCCAACAGAATTGTTTAGCTTCAATCGAAAGACTACTTAAAAATCAAGTACGTATCGTTGAAATCTGATTATTTTTGGGTGTGCACCAAGATTTACCATTTACACCATCTTGATAGGGCTACGTTTAAATGTCATTAAATAATTAGTTGTAAATATCTAATCGCTAATCGTTATGTCGTTAGTCATATTAGTGTTACAATTAGTTGACAACTGTAACGCATTTACACTACATATAATTATTTTGTATTAGGCCCGAAACATTTATTGATTTGGCACCGCTTTTGCGCTTTCTGCGCAGAATCGCAAATTTAATCACGTGAATTTGTAGAGCTCCATGAAATCAGTTGCACAACAAATGTAGGATTGGGCTGCAAACCATGCTTGAAATATTGCGCCTTTTTATTACCATGATTAATGAGCCCTACAGGCGGAAGGGTCCGTTGCATACACTATGTAGATATCACATGTCCCAACTCCAAAATATATTTTGAAAAAACAAACATTAACATAAAGGTATATTCTAACTTATTAAGCATTTAAAATTGGAAATTATTTATTAAATAAATTTAAAATTTATATTTTCAACTATTGTAATAAGTATTTGGTGAAGTATTTAAGTTTTCTTTCTTCTAAATATACGTAACCGATAGTATATATACATTTAAATAAATTATTACGAGCATCATATTTATCAAATATTATTTTTCTTACAGCATGCCAGCTGATCCCAATGAAGAAGCACCTGGCCCCCAGGTGCCAAAAACGGAGCTTGAGGAGCTACAGATCAAAGCTCAGGGAGTCGCAGATGATGTTTGTATTGCTTAATTTTAATCTTAATTTGTCTAGAATCTGTGATATAACCAATACAAATTTTTTCTTTTTAGTCCTTGGAAAGTACTCGTCGTATGCTTGCTCTCTGCGAAGAGGTAAGAAGTGCATAAGCAACATGGGAGTTTTAATTTGTATTCATTATTATTTATTTATTAGAACTGGTAGACGTGACTTTAATCGAATAACTTGTGCTTATTTTACTTAAAAATATGATTCGCTAATCTGAAATTGAGTTTGAAATGCAAAGCGGAATTTAGAGAATATTTATTAAAATAAAATTCAACTTGTAATATTGCATTTAGAAGCAAGTATTGAATAGGAAAGTATTTTGATTTTTTTATGTCCGATTGTTGGCATGAAGTCTATGTAGTATATTATGAGATGAGAAGCAATGCAACATTTCAACGGTCTGTCGGGATATGTAGATAATGAAAAACGTTTCCAAAACCGCAGTCAATTAATTTATTATATTTATGATAACGAATTTACACATTGCTTAATGAACAAAACAAAAATACGTGTAACAAGTTTTCTAAAATTAAATTAAATAAATTAAATGTTAATTCGTTTCCATAAATATGGCATTTTATACAAAATTAATATTAAAATAATGGCAAATAATAAATGCAAACAATTTGGAAATGTATTTAAATTATTTCTAAATGCTATTATTTTACATTTGAGCGATACCTAGTCGGATAAATGAAATATACAATATATAAAATGTACACAAATACACTCACGTACATATATACGTATATTTTACAAAAATGACCAATTAATATCATACTTGCTTTGCTTTCATTCTGACATACTGATATGAGATGTAAACTATTAAACCTGACGCCAACTGCAATATTGATTTATAATATATACTTATACAATATTAACACTTATTTATACACTTTTACAAACTATTTACATTCCAATTTGCCGCACACCAGAGCAAGGAGGCAGGAATACGTACACTTGTAGCCCTTGATGATCAAGGAGGTGAGTCCACTACTTACACAACAATAACCATAACAATATATCACATTTCTATAGGAGACATCAAAAAATATTTAAATTTTTACTAAAAAATTCAATCAAAATAATTACAGCACAACACTATCACTATTTAAAAATTAATAAATAAATAACGATGCCAGAAATACGGTAATCCCAAGTAAAATACATATATTTTTATTGCCAAATTAAACTTCAAGCTGACATCTGATTCCACATGGATCGACTTTACTTGTAAAGCCGTTTCAGATTGTGGAATGAAAAGATTTAATCAGGTGAAATATAACTTTTGCTATGTATTCGTAGGGCGTATAATTACACAGTACCACAAAAAGGTGAGTAGAGGGTACATAAAATGATACCAAGTGGATTTCAGTTTTTTAAGCTTTGTAGTTTAACGGCTGAATAACATCTGATTTCCTTTAGCCCCAAAATACCCACTATCCCCGAAAATAAAATGTTGACACTTGACGACACTATATTTTTGTACAAACCTTGCTAAAAGGAAATCGGATTCAGGGATCCTAAAAGCGTAAAATCCACTTGGTATGGTTAAATGTATCCATCAATATCTTTGTGTGATCCTGTGTTATTCAGCTGTGAATCATATAAACAAAACAAATGAAAACAAGAAAAAACTAAAAACTTAAAATTATCAAAAGTATAACAAGTTTTGTAAAAGAAGTTGCAGTTCAAAGATTATATCTGAGATTATAAAACAACGATATAATAACCATACCATCGACATTTATTACTGTCAACACATCCGCCTCCCTCAAAACACTCTGGTACATGATGCTCTACCCATACTTTTCTATACACTCAAAAAAATCATGCTATTGCTATAAACATTTTGAATCATCGCTAAATCTGTATCGACTCTAATTCTATGATTACTTTTCGATGAAAATAGTGGGAATGTATTTTTTCGCCTTTATGAAAGAGTTATTCTCTATTTAAAGTTTTTTTTTTTTTATTGGAATCGGTAGTTCAAATGATAAGTGAGTTAAACCGATTATATTTAAGATTAACGGGCGCGTAGAGTATCTCAAAATATGTATTTTTAAGCTGTAGATGTATGTATGTTATTTTGATATGACATTTTCTAATTCGTAATGGAACTGACCCACTATGGTACTAATTTAAAAATAAACGTGTATTTCTATCTAGAGCGCGGAAGTTGGGATGCGCAGCATCGTAATGTTGGACGAGCAAGGAGGTAAGACAATTATAGCGAAGAAAGCAGAAAACTAGAAAACTTCTACAAACTAATACATACATCTACAGACTATAACTATACGTATAGAGATTAGTTATACAATATAACACAATAAATACAAAACCTACGAAATACTAATAATTAGACATTCATAAATTTTAAAATTCTTCCTTGAATATATCTAATATTGTAACCCTATCGTGTCTGCAATACGACAGTAGGTTTCCTCCTACAATTTAATTGGTTTTTATTAATAATATCTCTGGTTATTGTCTGATTGTAATCTCGATGCTATTCCTGATAAAATGTGTTTATAATATTGAATTTTTTTATTAAAGTTACATTTATAAAAGTTACAAACTTACTCATCCACTCAACAAATCAAGCTTCTATTACTTCAATCCGTCATTCATTCAGTATACGAAGTGAAAAGGCTTGGGCTTTCTCCTTAAAAAAAAATTGAATTTATCTTTATTAAAAAGCTATTAACTTCTGAAATTATTCACTTTAAGAGCACTTCACTTTTTGAGTAATCTGGTCTTCCATTTGGACAAATTTATTTGGAGTTTATTTTAATAAATAAATTTAAAATGTTTTTCATTTACGACCCAAACCCATTCTTTTTTTCCTTGAATGAGAAGCTAATGAAAACTAGCTTTACCTTTTATACAATAAAATTGAACTGCAGTTAATACTCATTTTTACTTTGTTAGATCTGTTACAGCTGCTGCCAAATAACTTCTATATACAACAATTTGTCAAAATAAAATCATATTTCGTCTCTATATTTGATTCTCTAGCCCTTCCCAATTCAAGTTACCCAATGCAATTATTAACAAGACTTAATTTTTGAAACTATTTATAGAGCAACTTGACCGGATTGAAGAGGGTATGGATCAAATTAATGCCGACATGAGAGAAGCAGAAAAAAATTTAAGTGGAATGGAAAAATGTTGCGGAATTTGTGTTCTACCCTGTAATAAGTATGTTGATTAAATATCAGAAAAAACAGTTTTAATAATAATTTTCAAAATATTAATATCTATCTAATATCTATTAAACGTTCATCTAATTTTGTAGAAGCCAATCTTTCAAAGAGGATGATGGAACATGGAAAGGCAACGATGATGGAAAAGTTGTCAATAATCAGCCACAGAGGGTAATGGATGATAGAAATGGTATGATGGCTCAGGCAGGATATATTGGCAGGTAAAATAAACCTAGTTATATATAGAAATTTTCCAATCTTTTGCTAATGGGTTTTTTATTTTAAATTTTCAGAATTACAAACGATGCAAGAGAGGATGAAATGGAAGATAACATGGGTCAAGTTAATACTATGATAGGTAATCTAAGAAACATGGCATTGGATATGGGCTCAGAGCTTGAGAATCAAAACCGTCAAGTAGACAGAATTAATCGCAAGGTAAGTACATTTCACTAATTCTATGCTCGACTTGTTGAATTTTATCACTAAAATTATCTTTCACTATACAATTTCTACTCATTAATGCAAATCAAATATTATGTTTACTTTCAGGGCGAATCAAATGAAGCAAGAATAGCAGTAGCTAATCAAAGGGCCCATCAGCTTTTAAAATAAAGCAATCTCAAGATGATATGTACATACATAAAAACTTTTTTGTAAATGGTATTTCGCTTTTGTTATTTTTTAAATACGTGTAACTGCTTAGTGCTCCAACAGTTGTAAATTTGAATAAATTTGCTGCATAATATTTATATAATTTTAATACAATTAACACCATGTTACCAAATTTTAAACTAAGGCAAACACATAACAAAAAACAACAAACAAAACAACAAACGATTTCCAACGGCTTAGATACATAGGATGCATTCATGTTAAATAACTTTAATAATAATTTAGTATTCATGGTTTAAGTTATATAATAAATGTTTGTTATATTATTATTGTGTTATTTTTGGTTTAAAATTTTAAAATTAATATTATATTATTTGATTAAAAAAACAAAAGTACAGCGAAACAAAGTAAAAATTACAATTCAAATCCAATTGAGAAATATGCAGAAATATTGCTCACTTTCAAAAAATACTCTATAAACTTATTTATATATATATACTAGATGATTGGAAAACAATAAACATCTTATAATGTATCTAAATCGGTGTGTTTGAAGCAAAAACAATATTATTATATATGTATAAGAGTCCTTTTAGATTAATATAACAAATAATATAACAAACACGACAACCATAAACTAAGTATTAATTAAAAATTCTTAATTCATACATACATATGTGTCGCAATAAGGACATAAAAGGCTGTAAAAGAATGTAAGGAAGGTTTATTTATTTATATTTACTTATTACATTAAAAGATTTTATGTGATTTACATTTATTATTACATGTTAATGTATCGGTATCTGAAAAAAGTCCTTTATACATTTAATTCCGTATTTTGTAAAATTCTCCAGATTAAAATGTAAATAATTTAACAATTCCACTTACACTTACAAGAAGACTTCCGTAACATTTACTGCTCACTCGAAAATGTTATTGAAATCTTCTTTTGAACATACGAAACAAAAAATACATACGATATAATCATGTTATTCGCTTTATTAAAATAAATTATCGTTCTGACATTGGGTCTTTTTATTAACAAAAAAAAGTTTGCTTAAATTGATGTAAAAGTCTTTCGAAAACATTGGGTTTTATAATATGGATTAAAAAAATAGCATTTTTTTATATAACTTTATCAACTTTATATTTATAAAACATCATACGGAACGCAGCAGCAACGCTTTTTCTAGCGAAACCTGCGATATTGTTTCTTCAATAACATCTGTGTTCATCAACCAATTTCCGTGTGCTTTTTAGGGGAGATATGTATGTACATACATATAATGGTAGGGAGTAAATCAACTCAGTTTATTTCCATATGTATGGATTTTTCTAACGTTGTTGGTTTCACTGTACAGGGTATAAAAAGGTTGGTAATTTCGTGTAAGTAATATCAAATGGAATATCAAATGGAAAGTGAGAGATAAATAAAATTTAAATGTTGGTGGAATACCGCCAATTTTTCAAGTCGTTTGAGCTATCGAACTATGTGAAACCTATCGCACCATGCGATGTATTGAAATGAACATTACGGACTGTGTCGATTACTGACATCAGTGTAATCGATGATTAATAATACCCACTTGATATTTGTTTGCAAATTAATTTTGTAAAAATGAGTGTGTTGGAGTGGAAAAAAATTGAGTTCTTTAACTTGACGCCTTCTCCTTCGAAAGGACTGCAGAATATTAACGCCGATATTGCGGCGCACTGCTACAACCTCACCCAAACTAGCAATGGATCGACCTACAGCACAACCGTGCTCTGTGACAAAAATGGATTTGTTCATGTACTACAGGAGGGCGATAAGCACTCCAAGCCGATAAGCTTTCAATGCCCAAATAAACCGAAAGCTATAAAATTGTGTGCACTGACGACGAATAATATGCTTGGCATTGTAACCCAGGATGACAACAAATCGCTGTGCCTGCTTATATACGACCTAAGGAAGCTGCTGAACAAGGAGGGGAATCCCTGCATATCAACGTCAACGATAGCCTCCACATGCATGGCGACATTTCTACAAATCGAGGTCATCGAAGCTGAGAAACTATATGCGCTAGCAATCGGACTGGAAAGGGGGGATATACTGCTACATATCGGAAGCCTATTCCGGGATATTTCATTGAATGTTCGCCGTATTTCGGTTGGTATGAGCTTGATAAATGGCATACAATTCCAGCTGAATATTCCGGCAACAGGTTTCAAGACCTGCAACATGTTTGTAACCTGTCTCGATGGCGTATATAGCCTGCTGGTCAACGATAAAGGCGTGGTCGAGTCCAAGATTGCTTTGGACAACATCAAAAACATTCATCACCATTACTGCACTATATCCCGACCGATCGCTTCGGAATCCTTCTTTGTTGTGGGCCGAGATGATGCCATATATTGTTTCACCCCAGATGGTCGGGGTCCCTGTTATGCCATAGGTGGACAAAAGGTATTCGTTTCTTGGATTGGCCACCATCTGATCCTGGTCGTCAAAACACCCGTTGACTTTGTAGTTGTCTGTGTAGATGTTGATAACAAGCTGATTGTTTCGCACAAGCGTATAAAAAACGTACTTTGTATCATAAATGGTAAAAATTCCTACAATATTGTAACCAAAGACGAAAATTCCGATAGTAGTTTCGCCTATAATATGTATAAATTACAAGAGCTTAGCACAAAACACAAAGTAAAACTCCTAATTACAAATTCCATGTATGATAACGCGCTGCGAATTTTGGAAAGAGAAAAATCCACCCAACAAATCTCGGAGAACGCCTCCAATGTCCGATTGCAATACGCCAATAATTTATTGGTTAAAGGATACTCCAGCAGGGCGGTGAAAGAATTTGAGCAAACTATTGGTGTTATTAAGCCATTCCATATAATTTCGAAACTCCTAGCCTCCAGATACAATGAAGATTTAAAGCAATATTTAAGCCAATTAGTTAAAACTAAAAACGTCACAACTGAACATCAGAAATTACTTGAAAGTTGTATAGACCGCGAAGCTCTTAGTTCACAGATTCGGCAATTATGGACTTCCCGAAAAGATAGCTTAAACACCCATATTTGTGATTTCAAACACCTGTCCGTTCGATCTTCAAGCTCCGCAAAACTAATTAATGCAAGAAACCAATTTCTGCAAGGCGAATGTATTATCTCAATTTTATCCAATCTCGAGGAAAATGAAATAACGAACTTCTTTCTCGAATACGGTAGTCAACTTTTGACATTTGATTCCGCAAAGGTTTTGCAAACCATTCAAACTTTGTTGAAAAATCATCAAATTAGCGATATACAGAGTTTATTAATAATATTTTCAGACCACGCCGAGTTTTGTATAGAGTTTTTATCCAACTTTATTGAAAGCAATCCCAATTGTGAGGAAAAATTGCATTGCTATTTGTTGGCACTGCATCTTGGTCTATGGCGCGTTGATAAAACGTCGTCACAGAGTGTTTACGATATCTTAAAGAAGTCCCCCATAAGAAACGAGATGACGCTTATCATATGCAAGGCTTACTCATTTCCCTTGAATAGTGAAGATTGTCGGGCCAGCGAATGTAACGATTTAACTACATGCTCTGACTCAAACCTCCGACAGTGCATTACAAAGAATCCCAATCTTGCGCAGTTACTCACAATGGGTCCAAGGTCATTACTCACTATGTTAAATATAGTGTGTACTACTCCCGACATACAAGTTTCAGATATAAGATCGTTTTTTATTGAAAAATGTATGCAAAACTTGAATGATGATGAGGCCGAGTTTCAATCAATCGTTGATCTTAAAGGTGAAATTCAAACCAATAGCTCACTGCTATCTCAATTTAAATTAAATCCAATAGAGTTTCGAAACAATTTCTGTGATATTTGTCGCCGTTCTTTGGATATGCCATCGATCTATTTCCTTTGCAGGCATTCCTACCATAAAGACTGCTTGCGTTATAATTACAATGCCAATAGAAAGAAAGATGAGATTATTTGTGTTTTGTGCAATGAAAATAGGTTCGACGTACTTTCCGAATCTTCAAAATTCGTATCAAATTCTAAATCAGATGATACAATCGATGATGTTTCAAATGCTTTTGCTTCGGGATTTACTAAGTCGGAAACTTCAGAACATTGCAACATAAGTTTGAAGCCAGAGTCTCGTCCACAAAGTATCAGTACAACTGCAGAGAATTTAAGAAATCCTTTTGAAGATGATTATGATTACAACTTTAATCTATGATAACTGTTTTGTAATTTATGATATCTATAAGCTGTAATACTGAAAATTAATTATGTAAAATAAATTATTAACTAATATTTAAACCTGTGTACAATTTTTGTTATAAATTAAGATATCGGTATGCTTACATAATATTAATCGGTCGTTTGGGTTTGTACGTTTCATATAATAAATATGCACTGTAACTAAGAAACCGTGATATATCGATAGTTGGATGCGTTTAAATAATCGCAATGCTTACAAAATGAGCTATAATATACTTGAATTATTAGTAAATTATTAAACTTTATTATTATAATATATTTATTATATTTTAAAGTGTTTCATCATGTATTGTTATGATTTTGAACTCGTAAGCGCGCTAATTGCTAATCGTAAGCAACTCTGCGTACAAATTGAATTGCTATCGCCTGGAATAAAAACAAATCGATAAGTTATTCGGAAATGGTGTCACGAACTGTCGATGTATCGATAGCTACATATTGTCAACTAGTCAGCCCTGTACCGGGACAAACAACAAAATTCTTTGCAGTTAAATTTTGACAATATTTAGATCCTTTGGCCGAAACATTAGTCAACAGATTATTAAATTTTAAAGTGTTTATTTGTGTAGTTAGTGATAAACCAAATCTTTCGTATTGTTAAAATGTTTGTGTAGTGTATTTTTTATTACCAATCCTGAGCAAACTCGCGGAGTTCGCGAAGTTCTGTGTACGTAGGTATACATATACATATGTACATACATACATACATACATACATATGTATCTACATTTTTACATGCGAGTACACTGAAAGATTTCCAGAGTAGCTATTCTACTTTGAATAACATCGGGTTTATTACTCATGCAACTCAATTGTCTCTCGCGCAAACTTGAAGTCGAAAACAAGAATCAGTGCTAAATTCATCCAAAACATTTGTGAGTTATATGTGCTGTGTATGTGTGCATGTTTATGCGTATAAATTTACATAAATATATATATATATATATATTTACATGTGTATACTTTAACATCGATTCACAAATGAGTTTCGTTATTTTGGGCTGTAGCATAAACCTCAAGTTTGTGTCCTCATTTATAAAATGTTGCAAAGTGTTTGGAGTTAAATACGCAAGTCCCATCGAACCCTACACCCCCTGGGGGTGTATGAAAACATTGGAATAATATTTGTGTGGTGTAGGGGCGTGGCAGATGCGATTGAGTTTTTTCTGCATGTTTCCGCATATTTATTTATTCACTGTCAACCAAAACCACTCGACATATACATACATATATTATAAGTCAGTGTAAATAAACAATTCGGAGGTCCAAAGTTCCAAAAGGAGTTTGAAAGCAAATTGTTTACGCAGGTGCTTACATAGTTACATACATATGATCCATAACTGGAAGGAATTTGCAATTCTATACCCTATACCCATGAAATGGTTAAAACAAGGGTATAATTACTTTGTGCGAATGTGTGTAGCAGGCAAAAGGAGGCGTGGCAGACCCCACAAAGTAGATATATTTTCTTAAACAGGACGAGCTGCGTCGATATAACCATATGCGTTTGTCCGTCCGTCCGTCTGTGTGTATAAACGCGGAGATCTTGGAAATTATTAGAGCTAGAGTTGTATACCAAACGCAGATCAGGTTTATTTCAAATGTTATATGTTAAACCCCCTTGACGCCCTAATCGATATAAACCAAATAACAAGATCAATATTAGACATAGAAGGTTGTTATTCAGTATTTATGTTCTCTACCATAATATCTAATTATACTAAAAAGCGCATTGAAATCGGTTTATATACACAGAAGTTATTAATGATGATATGACGCTACGCTTCGTGTGATCCTTTATAAATATTTTTAATTTATATTTAAAATATGGGGAGCAGGGTATTTTTCAGTCGTGCGCGTCCGACTGATCAACTTCTTCCTTGCTGATTTCCTTTGTTATTTATCATTAGCATTGTGTTTACAAAACCAACGTCAATGCTCACCCTTTAACGAATGAGGAAGTGGGTATATTTATGAGTTTTCGAATCAATGTCAGTAAAATATTTACTCCAAGTCAGTTATAGATCAATTTATTAACGCATAAACTATTCAGTTAGCTGTGTATCATTTATCCGCTTTTCTGTTAAACTATACTGATTCTGACTTTAAGTATGAGCAAAGTGCGGGGCATCTTACAGTCGAAACAAACTCTATTAGTAAACTCTTTTCTTTCCTTCTTTCTGCAGCAATCATGGCGATCACATCAAATATGGGCGTTGCGGATATGACGTTAATACCTGAAATAGACGAAAATGGAATAAATAGCAATCTGAAGCATCGATACTCCCAAGATATTATATATGCATCCTTTTCAAAACAAAACTTATAGAGTACACTGTATTTTGTTTCTGTTGTCAAGCGAATGGAAACGTTATTATAACCTTTATATCATGTTCAACCTAGACATTTAATAATACTGGCTGTCCTTATCCACATTTCTAAATATCATCTCATAATGCGGATGACTGCTATGATTCATCTTCATTGTTGTTAGTCATAACATTATCTGAAATATTGGAATTTACACACTCATCCGAAAACCCGAATTTGCACACAAAACTAACTATACTAAGTTATGAATATTTGGTTATTTCAAACAATGCTAAATGTTGGTGACAGGCTTCAACTAAGCTAATAATAATGTATATAATTATATATTCTAAGTTTATATTATCGCTCGCAGAGCATATAATAATAGAATTTTGTGAGTAAGTGGCAATTTAATGAATAAACTCTAGAGAAATTTCTTCCTGCTGTAAAAACAGATCCATTTATACTAGGCACATCATAAATAACAAAAACCAATATTCCATTGTATCGCATAAGATTTAATTATACATGATTTATACTATAAAATTTATATATAAAGATTTATACAAAATTGGTGCACCTTAACGCAATTTCTTTAGACCTACTCTGGATCAATATTACTAGCTGTTAATCCGTATAAATTTATCAATATATTTAATAAGGTAAGCTGCATTCCATGAATATTAATCAATTTTGTTTGTGTTTATAACTATTCAATAAAAAGCATTATTAATATTTTATTGTACTTTCATTCATAGGAACATGTTGAAAAATACCACATGGCGAAATTGGGAACCCTGGAGCCCCATGTATTTGCTTTGGCTGAAGCAGCATATAGAAACATTGTGGACGATAGCATTAATCAAGTGAGTAATTAACTAAATAAAATTCTACTTATTTGAAACAAATCGAAAAACAATGTAATAATTTTGTAAATTTTTTAATTCTAGTCATGTCTCATATCTGGAGAGTCTGGTGCTGGAAAAACGGAATCAACCAAATTTTTTTTACAATATTTGTGTGCAATAACATCTGATGTGTCGACATGGATCCAACAGCAAATCTTGGAAGCCAATACTATCTTAGAAGCGTTCGGTGAGTATCAATAAACATATATATCTCTTGGAGTTAATAATTCAGTTTCTTTTTGTTTATTTCTAGGCAATGCGAAAACCATACGTAACGATAATAGTTCAAGGTTTGGCAAATTTATGCAAGTGTGCTTTGATGAAAATCACAGCATCAAAGGTTGTGTAATACAAGACTATCTGCTTGAGCAATCACGGATAACATTTCAAAGTCCCGGGGAGAGGAATTACCATGTGATGTACCAATTGGTAGCTCAAGGGCAAAGCAACGCAGAAATGGCAAAAGCTTTATACTTAAGACCACCAGATTTTTACAAATATCTAAACACTGCCGATAATAATAATTTAGTAGACATTAGCATTGAGTCAAAGAAATTTGAGGAACTGACAATGGCATTTACAGTATTACAAATTCCCCAATCGGTTATCGATAACATTTTTAAAGTAATGAGTTCAATCTTATGGTTAGGAAATATTGAATTTATGGATATAGATGGAGAGCGTTGCGATTTAGCGGAATCTGATAAAGAAATTGTTGATATATTATCAATACTCTTGGGCCTGAAAACCGATGAAGTCGTCAAGGTTTTGCTGCATCGTCAGATAAATGTTCGTGGCAACATAACGGAAATACCATTGAAAATGCATGAGGTAAATATTTTAATGCAATCATAAAAATTGTTTAAATATAATTCATTGGTTTTTTGTCTTCAGGCAAAGGAAAATCGACATGCTATGGCCAAAGCTTTATATTCCAAAGTATTTACATGGCTTGTAAATAAAATAAATAGCTGCACAAATCCAGGAAAGGACAGTAAAACCTTTCTGGGCGTTCTAGACATATTTGGTTTCGAAAATTTTACAAAAAACTCTTTTGAGCAACTTTGTATTAACTATACGAATGAGAAATTGCATAAGTTCTTTAATCACTACGTCTTTTCCATCGAACAAAGCATTGTAAGTGTTTGCCTATTTAATTTTACTCGTATCAAAATAATTAATAATTTGCTTATTTTCCTTGGCAGTATAAACAAGAGGAAATAAATTATACACATGTAGAGTTTACTGATAATTCTTTATGCTTGGAACTCATTGAAAAGCCACCCAGATGTATATTAAAACTCCTAACGGAGCAGTGCCATATGCCTAAAGGCTCGGATCTAGCTTATTTAAATAATTTGCATGCAGAATTCGAATACAATCCCATGTATATCAAAGGCCTGGATCGTCGACATTGGGAAACGGAATTTGGTATAAAACATTATGCTGGAAATGTGATCTATGCAGTTAATGGATTCGTTGATAAAAACCGAGATGTACACCAGGATGTGTTGTTTGATATTATGAGCCGCAGTGAGCACGTTTTCCTGACTGATCTATCAAACCTACAGGTACGTCTCAATGGTTACTAAGTTATAAAATAATTATAACTATTTATTTCTTGCAGGATACTTCGTATTCTAATCTGTTACAAAATACGGCAACCATTCAACGCGGAACGAGCAAAACGAAATCAACAGTCAGCGACAATTTCCGTCAACAGTTGCAATCCCTTATAGATGTTCTTCAAAACACCAAGCTATGGTGGGTATTAATTCTAAACATTCATAAATTTAATGAATTTAATGCTAATCTTTTTTTTAGGTACGTGCGCTGCATCAAACCGAATTCGTTGAAATTGCCAAACAATTATGTGGACTCATTTGTTTTGGACCAACTGCGATATCTCGGCATATTAGATATAATTCGTATAAGACGCGAGGGCTTTCCTATTCACTTGAGTTTCGAAGAGTTTCTGTTAAGATATAAATGTTTAATTAAAAATAAGTCGTACTCGAGCACAAGCGGGGATATCAAACTTGTGCTAAATGAACTTCGGGTTCTTGAAACGGAGTGGCAAATTGGGAAAACTAAAATATTCCTACGAAGCTCTGCACATCAGCCATTGGAGGATAAGAGAAAACATATTATGCATATTAATTCGATAATTATACAAAAGAACTGGAGACGTTATGCCTGCCGAAACAACTATTTGCACACACGAAAGGCAATTCTTTCTATACAGCATGCTTATAGAGGATGGAAATTGCGAATTCTCTTCCTGAGAAAACGTCGAAGTGCAATAATCATCCAAAGCCGTTTACGAGGTGTATTCGCCAGAGAGGTAAGAATTATTTTCAGCGTTTTAAACTATTGCTAATTTGTTTATATTTCATAGGTTGCCACTGCTTTACGTGAAATGCGACGTGTCGATGAGGAAATGAAAAAGCGAGAGAAGGAGAAGGAAAGGGAAGATACCCAATCTCTGGAGGAATGTGAGAGGTATGCATATCAAGAAAAAGATCTTACTTCTATTGGATTTATATTATATTAATCAATTTTATTTTAGATTGGTACAAACGGAAATAAAGGAACTATCCAACATGGCAGAAAATCTAAATACATCCATGGGCAAGGCAATAGTTTACGAAGAAACTGCAGAAAAAACTCCAACCGAAGACAAAAACATGCAAAACATGGATACTGTAGATCTGGATAATTTGTTTGCATTCTTGACGGAAGGACCAAATATAACGCACAATGCCGTCATTGACGAAATCAATGACAAAATGAATGATTTAGTAATGGATTTGGATAACGAGGTGAGAAACTTACAAGTCTATATGCGAATATACTACGTTCAGTTCAGTTGAGTTCTGTTGATTCAGTTGCACATTCAGGTGCTTTTCTTTGCTTTTTAAAAGACTTCATTTAAAATGTGTCTTCTTTCAGATTGAGGTTTGTTCGCAAAAAGAAAGCGGATTAGCTGTTCAAAATGATGAGATATCAATTGAACATCCGCCAGCTGAGCCTGCAATTCTACCAACAGATCTTCAAAAGAACGACAAAAAGCCCAAATCTAGGCAAAATGTTGAACCCATATATGAGGCTTTAACACATTTACAGAAAGTCGATAATATCGATGTGGAGGTCAAAAAGGCTAATCCTGAAATAAGACACAATGTCAGTGCACGACGAAAAGAAGGTACACAACAAAGTGCAGCGCCGACAACTCAAAATGAACAGAGGGAACAGAGAAGAAAGTTTCGGGTGGAGAAGAAATTACAGGAAATGCATAAAGTCGAGAATCAAAAGGAATTATTTAATAACGAATCGAGCTACAATATTTTGGAGTTCGCTGAAAATTTCTTTAATGTACATGAGCGTTTCGTTGACGGCACTTTAATATCCAGCATAACGAGAAAAAGCAAAAAAGTCTTGGATGTGATTCCAAAACATGAGATGATCACCTTTACTAGAGCCGAAAAGATTCCAACGTCACACATACACATGTACGATCCTGAAAATATTCTCATGTCCTGTAATATATTCCGAGTAAGTATAAGTATATTAACAGAAATATTCAGTAATTTGCAATATTTGATAATATTTTTAGGAGCTATGTAAATATATGCGCGGCGATCACAATTCGGAACGTGAGCTTCAGAGCATTCAGTATATTATTGGTTCGGGAATTGAAAGAGAGGAATTACGGGATGAAATCTTTGTTCAGTCCATCAGGCAAATGACAAACAATCCAAATGCTGAGTGGACCGATCGTTTGTGGCTTTTAATGTGTCTGATCATCGTGGCTTTTCAGCCAAGTAAATTGCTATTCAGGTAAATACAAACCATAAACAAGAGATTCAGTTATTTTGATCAATGTGTTATCTTTATAGGTATTACGTGTGGTTCTTGAAGCAAAACTTGGAATCGTTTAATGGCAAGCTTAGACAATATGCTCAATGGTGCTTTGATAATTGCAAATGTACCAAAGTTTCCACAAGACTGCAGCCACCCTCAAGTGTTGAAGTAGCCGTAAGTATTTGATGCTTGAACTTCAATATTATTGAGTTATATTTGTATTATATTTATAGGCAATGCGTCGTCTAGGAACAATTGTGTGCAGGTTTTTCTTTTTGGATTCCCGCACAAAGGCTATAGATGTGCATCCAACCGATACGGCTAGCGATGCAGTGCAGAAACTGGCGGACAAGTTAAATTTGACCTCGACTGAAGGTTGGGCGATCTTCCAGTCACGTCCCGATGGCGAAGAACATATCAAAACATATGAATACTTATACGATGTTATTTCCGCTTGGGAGTGTAAGCAAACGTCGTGCTTTAGCTATAAGCGATTGTCGAATGGTTCTACATATGGCGAAAACAGATTTGTATTCAAGAAGCGATTGTTTAAGCCAACCAGAGAATTATCCCAAGATCCCGTAGAAGTGGGCATGCTTTATGCCCAAGCAGTATACAGCGTGGTAAAGGTGAGTTGAATCATAATATATATCTCTGAATATTGCTAAACAAATCGCTTTCAATTTGCATTGCAGTGCGATGAATTCCCTGTCAGCGAAAAGGTTGCATTGCAATTGGCTGGACTGCAAGCTCAAGTGGCATTGGGAGATCCTTCGAACCAGCCAAAGCCTGAATATTACTGCGACATAAATAGTTTTCTACCCAGTCGCATTTGCAAGACGAGAGAACCCCAGTTTTGGATACCCATACTTGCTCAAGCTCATCGACAATACGGCTCGTCGAGGAATGAGCTGACTGCCAAAGTTTTGTACCTAAGTTGTGTGATGCAATACCCACTTTATGGCACCACGATGTTTAAAGTTATCTACAAGGGGTATTGGAATTTTGTTAATAATATTATATTGGGCGTTAATTGTGATGGAATCCTATTTATTCAACCTGAAGACAAACTCATTATATATCAGTTTAAGTTCACCGACATAGAATCAATTATGGTACATCCTAGTGATAGTTTCATTACCCTATCCCTTAACCGAAACGCCTATCAAATGTCCAAGCCCCTAAGAGAGGGCGGCCACATGTTGGATTTGCACAAGTGTTTTGTTTTTGAAACGCTGCAAAAGAATGAAATCGGCTCTCTGATTATATCCTATTACCCATTACTATCGAACTGGATAATGCAAAACTTTGATTGCCCCAAGAAGGGAAAGGGAATCACGACAGAGGATCGGACCAGACTCTATCAGAATGTTATGATTTGTCGACGGCAACTCATCGATATGAATGTTGTGCGCAAGCCCCAAGAATCTGGAGGATTCATAAGGAATACATTGAGACGACTGTCAAAGCATCGCATTGAAAAACTACGCGCAGAGCAGCGAAGTAGCCCACAGGATCATGGGGAAACCTATAAAGGATACTCACCCGTCTTTTGGGCGTTCAGCAAACAACAGATCTCATTTTGCCTAAGTTCACTAACCGATCAAGATGAGGCCATAATGATACAAATATTCGACGCAATATTGCAATTTTCTGGACTTGGCACATCTGGTAAGTTGTAGCGAAACTTTATTTTTAAACGAAATGTAAATTTAAATTTTTCCACAGGCGAAACAATCAAACGAGCTGAAGACGAACACATTAGAATAGCGCAATCTATCATGGACAAGTGTATGAGGAAAGACGCTCTGCTCAATGAACTTTACCTGCAACTAATCAAACAAACCACGGATCATCCAGATGCCAATTCCCGTGTGAATCTCAGAAACTGGGCCCTGCTCTCCGTTGCCTGTAGTGTTATTTTGCCATCAACAAAATCCATTCGTAAATATTTGATGGCACATTTGAAGAGATGCGCCAGCGATTATATCTCAGAAGAGGGAAAATATGCCAGATTCGCTGAAAAGGTAATTAAATTATAAAATAAATTAAGTAAATAAATTTATCCAATTCCTTTATCTATTTAGTCTTTCTTCAGAACGCAAGGCACAAGGCGCAGGCAATGGACTCCGAGCTGCGAAGAAATACTCTGCACCACAAACCGCCGACCGTGCTATTCAAGGGTCTACTTTATGGACGGCCAATATTATTCCTTCGAGTTTCAGCCAAGCTCAACGGCCAACGATGTCATTGAAATCATCAAGAAAACCATTGGACTGCAGGAGAAGTCCAGAGGATATGCTCTCTATGAAGTATTGGCCAACACGGAAAGAAGCCTTGCGACGGAGGAGAAAGTCTGCGATGTAATGGCCAAATGGGAGAAATATCACAATGCCTCTCAGAAAGAGAGCCAGGTATTTATTTTATGCTTTATAAATCTCCTAAATTATAAAATGTTTTTACTTGCAGGCCAACAATGTGTTCCAGCAAAACCATCATGTGTTTCTGTTTAAAAAGCACCTATTTTGTGATACGTTCATTAATCAGGACGATGCCATAGAGAAGGAGCTGCTCTACCATCAAGTTCTGCATAATCTTAGATGCGAACGCTATCCCATTACGGAGATGGAGGCAATTATGCTAACTGCGCTGCAGGGCCAACTGGAGCTGAGCGATTACACTGAGAAAATAAATGACTATGAAAATGTTGCCATACATTGTTTGCCCCCACGATTCGTGCCCAATATACCGCATGGCGCCATCGCCATGCATCATCAGAGCCTGAAGGGAATGCTGCCTGCCGAAGCCAAGAAATCATTTTTGAATCTCATTCAAAGCTGGCCCTTGCATCGTGCAACCATCTTTGATGTCATGGTAAGTATTGGGAATTTGCTGAAAGTTCATTTCTTAATATTTATTTTATATTATCAGCAAACATTTACATCAAACTGGCCGAGAATGTTGTGGCTGGCGGTGGATCAAAGGGGCATACATCTGCTGGAGCATCGATCTCGGAATATATTGTGTTCACACGACTACGAATCTTTGATATCCTTCTCGCCCAATATGAACTCGCTGATGATATTTACCGGCACAGAAAAGAAGCAGTCGAAGGTTATACTAAGCACCTCTCAGGTAATTATCAATTTAAGATGTACAGTAGAATTCGGTTATAGCGACATTCAAGGGACCGACGATTTATATCCGGAAGACGCACTATCCGAAAGGAGCAAAAAACAATTTTTTTTTATTTTATGGATGCCATGTTTGTAATAGGTTTTAAAATAAAACAAATTAATTTTTTAATCAAAACAAAAAATGTAATACAGTAGAATCCGGTTATAGCGACTTTCATGGGACCGACGATTTTACGTCGTTATATCCGGAAGACAAAATCCATGATTTTGTTTCTTTTTCGTATTGAAAAAACACAAAATCCATGATTTTGTTTGCTTCTTTTAGCATTGTTACAGAAATCAAATTTTCCTCTTTAAAGTTTTTTTTTTTTGTTCGGCACGTCGCAATATCCGGTTGAATTGTGAAAAATCTCGTCGGTATAAGCGGTTTGACGCTAAAAGCGGAGACGTTCTAAGCGGAGGCCCTTTCATATAAGTTTGTATGGGGACCAACCAAGCCATCGAGTTATCGTCGCAATAACCGGACGGACGCTATAAGCGGCGTCGTCATAACCGGATTCTACTGTATTACAATTGATCTGATTCTAATGCTCTTCCATCTTAATCCTACAGGCTTTTCAGATAGCCACACTCATTAAGGAATACTCCGAGATAGTTATGGAAAAGGTTAAAGCAGAATAAAGACATTACAATTGCTTTAATACGCACAACGAGAATTCCAATTCTTATTAAACCAATATTCTATTCGCGACTCTAAAATTATTATCACAAGTTAATGAAATTATATAATGAAATAAATTCAATGTTTGCTTTACACATAACAGAAATTCAGAATTCTTTATGATTTATTAGTTGGGGAAAAAAACGGTTTACTTCATTTGTAGATACAAACATATATCAAATATACGAATAACATTAATATTTGTACTTGAACTCCATGCGGAACAAGTATTTAACATTGACCTGAGCAATATCGTAGACAATAAACTCATTGTAGAGCAGCGAGGAGTGCAAGTTCTTAACAGTCATGGGCCTGCCCAGAGGTATCTCCACTCCATCGTCCTGTAGGAGCGACTCCTTTGGATCGGGCATGGTGCGGCCACGCCCATAGCAGCTGTGCTTATCCTTGGGCAACTTCTCGACGTACGTAGCCGTAGTGCACTCCATCATGTTGCCCAGTGCCACCTCAGAGAGCAGCATCAGACCCGTGGAGTTATGGTTGCTGGTGCAACAATAATTGGCCGATTTCGATACCATATCTGCAAAGTAAATGCCCTTGCCGAACATATAGCCAGTGGGCGGGGCTTCGGGCGGTGCGATTTTCAGACCGTGCGACAAAATGCCCACAAAGTTGGTGAGTCGCGAGCCGTGCCAAAGCAGCTTGCGATTTGGCAGCTTCTTGAAGGGCTTGAAGCGACGCGCCTCGCCCTGTCGGGTGACCTTGAAGATGTCAATGATGTCAAGGTCATAGGAGCCGTGAGTGCTGGCATGTGTGTTCTGCACGTACTTCTGCAGTGTGGCAAACTCATCGCTCGCCTTATCAATGGGCTCCAGCTGCGTTTTCAGCTGCTCGTAATGCTTATCCATTGGGTTGACAGTGTTATCAACAGCGTCCTCCTGCTTTATCAGGTTGTAGGCAATCTCAATCTCCGACAATGAGTCCAGCATTTGCTGCAAGTTTTGCACCTGCTCGGCGCTTTCGATCAGCGGCGGCGCACTCACACCGAAATTGTGTGGAATCAAAGTATAGAAACGGTTGCTGGCATCAATAAAACGCGTATTGCTTGCGTTTTCCTGAATCAGTTTGTGTATCTCGAAGAGCACAACGTTGGCCATGTGCAGCTGCTTCAAGCTCAATTTACCCAGCGGCATTTTCTCCATATCGATGTTGAACTCCATCATGGTTTTCTTCATCGTATTGATATCGAATATGAGTTTAATCAAGTTCTGCACTGCCGGCTCCAGCTTTGAATCCACGTGATCATTGTTGGTTTCCAATACTTTGCTTTCGTCCTCGTATTGTACATCAATCGGATACATGCGTCCTGGCAATTTAACAAAATTGTGCCTGTCATCAAAATCATTTCCGGTCTTATCCGCATAGACGGCTTTGAAGCTGGCCAGGGCATCGTACAGTGTCCTAAAGTCTTCCAGCTTGGTATTTCCGATGGTTGTGCCAATGCGACCCCAGGAACGGAATATCCAGTATCTGAAATAAGCCAAATAATTGTTAATAAAACCTTGAAGTAATTAATAAAAAATTTGGACTGGGCAGATCAGTCGGACGGGCCCGACTTTAGAATACCCTGTAACCTATATTTTAAATATAATTTTATAAAACTATCACACGGAGCGTAGCAGAAATTCTTCTTCTTACATTTTGTGTATGCCATGCTTTACAGGCCGCGCTGCTAAAGGGCGAGCGGCGTAACGCCTGTAATATTGTTTCGTTCATATCTCTTGTGTTTAATGGCCGATTTAAATGCGCTTTTCAGGATAGGTAACTACTATACACTAGAGTATATATTCCGAGTTTCAACGTTCTATGTTCAATATTACGCTTGTTATTCGGTTTTTATCGATTAAGGCGTAAAGTGGGCGTTTGAAAAAATCCTCATCTGTGTATGATATAGACCTACCAACTACTGAAGAGAGAATTCATGTAAATAGCTTGGTGTCTTTTAAATTGGCGAATGTATTTTATTTCATTCATTGTAGGCGGCAGGGGCGTGGCATTCAAGATTTGAAATAAACTTGATCTGCGTATGGTATACACCTTTCAAAAGAGACCAAAACGGCTGCTCTAGCTTTTATAGTTGCTGAGATCTACGCACTCATCCAGACGGACAGACATACATGGCTATATCGACTCAGCTCGTCTTCCTGATCAAGAATATATATACTTTGTGGGGTCTGCCACGCCTCCTTCTGCCTGTTACATACATTCGCACAAAGTTATTAACCCTGTTTTCCCATTTTCAATGGGCACATGGTATAAAAATACTTACTTGTTGGCATTGTCAGCCTCTAGCAGTTGCAGCTTGTAGTAGGAATTCTTGTTGCGCTGTATGTCGGTCAGACCCAGAACGGCGTTATATTTATTGTTATCCTTAACATAGACGTGAGCGACATCCTCCAAGCCGCTGTCGGGATCAACGGCATGTCCGTTCTTTAGCTTAAGCGTAACCGATTTTGGCACTGATTTGGTGTAAATACTTTTGGATTTCGAG
Organism: Hypselothyrea guttata; assembly: GCA_035045125.1. Taxonomy (NCBI): domain Eukaryota; kingdom Metazoa; phylum Arthropoda; class Insecta; order Diptera; family Drosophilidae; genus Hypselothyrea; species Hypselothyrea guttata. Next base: position 1,037,964 of record JAWNNJ010002200.1, on the reverse strand, counting down.
CTCTTGATTTCCTCCTGAACAATACGGGTAGATGGATCCGTACCCCAGTCACAAAGCGTCATGCTGGATATATAGTTGAGAGCTCCGCCTCCATCCGACTCTACGGAATCCAGGTAAGCAACAGGCACAACGTGTATGCCAAGATCCTTGGCTTTCTGCATACGGGAACTTAACTTCTCCACTTCCTTCTCCGTAGATATTATGGCAACGGTATTCTCGTTTATCTTGCTGTCGCATTTACCGCCCAATTTGGCAATGCGTTTCTTCAGATCGCTCTCAGCGTCTTTGATGCCGATTATAGCGAACTTGAAGTTATAGAGCGAAGGCTTTTCACGCTTCACTTTTGGGCTGCAAGAAATTCAAAGTACAATACATTATAAAAGTTAAATCGATCCTAAATCTATTTAGAATCTTTACTTTTAAAAAAGGGTCTATTAAGTTAGCGCAATGTATATATATTCTTGATCAGGATAACAAGCCGAGTCGATATAGAGATGTCCGTCTACCCGTCTGCCTGTACGTCAATCTGTCTATCCGTCTATTCGTGTGTCCGTCTATCCGTCAGTCCGTCTGTCCGTTTGTTCTACAATCCATCTATCTGTCTGTCTCTATCCGTTAATCCGTCTATCTCTATCCGACCGTCTGTTTGCCCGTCTGTCCGTCCGTATGAACATCTAGATCTTAGATCTTAGTTTGATTTAGATTTTAGATACCTCCCCCCTAGCTTCCTTCCCCCGTAAATCACAAAAAGCTACTGTACTCACAGTTTTGAGACTATTGACTCGTAATTTAGTATGTAACTAGCTTATTGCATTCTCCATCGACGCTGTGATAAGAAACAGCAAAGATATGCCACAGATAGTTAGCCGTTGCAAGTACATTTTCATACTCAAAGTAAAGAGTCTCCTACTGTCGGTTACGTTCGACTGTAGCCTATATTTAAAGTCTTCTAAATCCCAAACTCACCCATCAGTTTCATCTGGATTTTTCTTGAGTGCTATGTCCTTGGCAATAGTTGTAGCACTTGGAGCAATGTATTGAATAGCTCGGGCTTCTGGCTTTTGCTTATAACCGGATAGAAAACCGAACGAAGTTTTCTGATGACTTGGAATTTTGCAAGTGTTGCGCTTTGGGTCGGTGAACAGCTTTGAGCATTTTGTCCACTCGGAAATGTTGCCATTGCAAGTGTATCCAGATTTATTGAATATAAACTGAGTGCTATTGCACTCTGTGCATGGTGCAATTGCGCCAAATGCCAATAGATCGGCAACTTGATCCAACAGCTTTTCCGAGTCTCCTTGTATGGGATTCTGCTTGTTGTATCTGAGCAGTTCCTCCATATCGGGCTTCTTCATGTCACTTTTCACATTGTCACGGAATTTAAACAACAATTCGTTTTGCTTCTTTAGCTTTTTGGCATTCTTTTCAGCGTTCTCATCAATTTCCAGCTTGGGTTTCTTGGCGTCCGGCGCATCGATTTCAGCTTTAATAGCACTGCAAACAAAATTATATATTATTATACTTTTAAAATAAAAAATTAATTTACAATTGTATCTATTTAACTTACGGCAGTAATTTGTCAACTGCTGCCTTTTCATCTGCCTTTAGCGACTTATATCCCGGCAGGTTTTGGCCAACATCAAGCCAGCCGAGCTCAGATCGCATCTTGGCAAAGCACTCCAAATGATGCCACAACTTCTGGCCACCGTATTTCATGCCGACTTCGGTATCGAAAACCGTTTTGGACACGCGAACCTCATCCTTGTTAATCTTCTGCTCACAGCCCCGACAGGCGGCACGTGCCGATTTAGCGTATTCAATTCCAAAATCCTTGACTGCAAGCTGCTCCTCTTTGGAACGCTTCTTGCCGGTCTTGGCCTCTACGGTATGCTTCATGGTACCTATAATCCATCCAAAATTAATATATTTATTTTTGAAATATTTTAAAATACGAAATTGTACGTACCAACTTGAGTTGTGATTTCATTTTGGTCTGCGAATCGCAAGTTTTCAAAATTCTTGATGTCCCCCACAGAAGACGGCCTTTGTTTCTTAAAGAAGCAGCTCATGTGAAACCAATTTGGGGTTTTTCCATCATGAAATGGCGACTGAAAGATGAAAGAAATTTGATTTTTGTTTAAACTTGCAAAGAACTTAATGCAATCGAACAAATGGATGTCAAGGGTTTGAAATCAAATCTAAGTTCCGTATGATTTGTCTAAATTGTCTTGTAAATCTGATAAAACGTGCCAAATACTAGGCTTGTAAATAATTGTTAAATAATTATAATTCAATCCTTCATTTGCAGGAATCGTAATTATTATAATTTCTAAAATATAGATTATACAATAAAAGTTATTTGTTGATTTATATCTAAAATATTAAATGACAGCTTTTATTTTCAAATACTAAAATACAAAATTAAATACCGAATCTTATTTTTTAATTTTTATAAAAAAAAATAAATTTAAAAAAATTCAAATAAATATTTTGGCATTTTTATTATACAAATTTAATGCAAAATATCTTTAGGGCCAAGTGTAGAACTACAACTATCATATTTCCCAGTATTATTTATTTTTATTTTTTTATGTGGGTTTATTTGCGCTCTTTAAATTAATTAATTGCGAAATATCTGTGCTTGATACGCATATGCGAAAAATATCGCATGTATCTATTATCGATATTTTATATCGAAAACCACAAAATACAAGAAAATGCCAGGAGAGCATGGCGTTTTATTAATGTTTATTAGCATAAATATCAATAAAAGACAATAAAAGATAACCCATTTTTATTATTATTGTTTTATTTTTATGCTGCGCACATTTCCAAATATGAGTTCGATATTAAAATATATAAATTAATCTGACGTCACTGAAGGACGCGTCTTTTCATGTTTTTGGCGCCTTTCTGAGTCATCAACACGAACTTGAATTTTGAGTGCGCAAAAAGAATTATTTTTACCATGCTAAATTCTGGTCAAACATATTTATACGCTATCTAAATAATATGTATATAATTCCTTTGGACAGGCACGCAACATACTTTTTGTTGTAATAACTTGGCAAAACTATTTAAAACGATAAATCAAACTATGTACATATGTAGGTATGTATGTATGCAAGTATGTATGTACAAACACAGATAAGCAGAGGTGAAAAAAATGATTTCTTGTGTTTTAAGGCGTTAAGCAGAGGCAGTCTATAATTTCCAGTTAATATAATATAATATAATATTTAATTGATTCGAGTTGAGCTTCTCAGCTATTTCACCACAGCTGCAAGTGCATCGGTAAATGCATATTTCATATATATACACGTATGTACATAAATACATTGCATACACATTTATAAGTACATATGTATATATTACATTATGTATATCCCATACCTACATAAATATATAAACATATATGTACATATGTATGTAAACATACCTGCACCATCACAGCCAGACGCAGCGAGTCCTTAGCAATTGTGGTTTTGCAGCCCTTGCACGATGCTCTTCCACTTTTCGCATATTCTGCGCTGTACGGCAATTCAACATCCATATCGTAGCCTTTATTTAATATAAATTTTAAACAAAACTACAAAAAAACAATTGCTTCAAACTTGCTCAGTGTGAACCGGCATTCGCTCTAATAAAAAAAACTAAAACGATAGAATGAAACAGTTTGAAACTTATCGATGCCAAGCAATCGATGAAGTGGAACGATAAAAATGTAACAGCAAGCCTACATTAAAGCAGAGCTGCCTGATTTTTCGCTAAAATCAAAAGAAAAACTCGCTAAAAATTATCTGCAAGTGGCTAAAGAAAAGGCTAAGTAGCAAACCTTTTGTTTTTTCTTAAAGATCTATATAAATACATTAATAATATGTTATTTTAGACAAAGAAATTTATTATATCAATCTTAACGACTTAAATGAAAAACTGAAAATTGATTTGTTAAAAAAAATCTTAAATATTAAAGGCATACATATTTATGACAGAATTTTCCACTTCTCTAACATGATCGAATATTAATTGTTTGTATTCTCTTATTTTAAATAATAGCTTTGTGAACCATTATTAAATATATATAGTACTTAAAAACAGAAACGAAAAATTAAATAGCTCAAAGTTGCTAAATAAATCAAAAAAATGGCTAAATTTGTGGTTAATAGCATTTTCATAAAAGTGGCTAGCCAGCTCTAAAAGTAGCTAGATAAAGCCGAAAAGTGGCTAACGTGGCAGCACTGCATCCACAAGCTTTACGAGACCCTGCAGAAGCGAACCGGCTCCGTCGCTCCGTGGATTTCTATTCGCATACAGCGCCCCTCTTCGCATGCACCCACACTTGACTTGTCTTATTTTAAGTTTACTTTTAAACAATAAAACAGCCTCCTTGAGCGTCGCTCCCTTTCCCTAATATTTGCCTCAAATAAAAATCGCAATGTAATTATGAATTATTTATTAATTTTTAACATAATAAAATCATTGTATTAGGTGACGTCTTTATGACCAGTTTGTAGAGCTAAAATCCCTTAATGCGTTTTGTAATATTTCTCAAACAGGAGGAAAATCGCAATATGCAAATTTGAAGAGTGAAAACTCTAACGTACTGGTCTCAATGCATTTTCACGTTTCAAATTTGCATTTTGCGATTGTACTCCTGTATTAGAAATATTACATTCCAAATTAGCGAGAATTTCATATATTGGTCCAAATGCATTCAATCCGACGAAGAGACGAAACGCATCAAGGGATTTTAGCTCTACAAAATGCCCATGAAGACGTCACCTAATACAATGATTTCGCATCTTAGCTGGGCACACCGCACCCTTATGCGAATTATTCAGGAAGCAAGCAACCGAAAGATCCCATTAATCTGCTGATAGAAAACATTTTGTGCGGCTGTCAAAGGGCCATACTCCTTTATCCCAATACCGAGGTCGGAGGTACAGGAGCTGCAGTGCACAATATCAGCCATATTGAAGATAACCCAGTTGGATGCCAGGGAAGGCTATTGCAATTGTGGTGTATACTGCTTCGATGTGTTCGATCGTCTGTGTAAACAGTTTCCGGATATGCTGGAGCTTTACAATATTTCGGTGAATCATAAATACGGCGACTTCATTGTTTCCATGTCGTACTGTCCATGAGGAACTGTATTCTGACCGTACGCCCTATTCTCATCAGCCTTAAGATGACGGATGAACTGCAGTAGAATAATAATATTAGCCAATAAAGTAATATTTATGGAGAAGAATAATATTACCCACTTTTCTCGGTACGCAGCATATCTTAAATTTCCCGTAAATTAGCAAGTCATGACATCGTTATCCTTTAAAATTCGTACTCCTCGTCGTTGTATTTTTCCGTTCGTCTTTTTGATTGGTCCAATGTGAAACCCCCTTCAGGGCTTTTTATCTTATTTACATTAAAAATTTTCCCAGATCGTTCAGCTCACTTCAAATACTTGACATGGAATGAAGTTCTATGATGATATTTCGCCTATGTGCTTATTTCTATTTCATCAAAAAAGCAAAGCCTTCTAGGTTTCGTCTCATAAACATTTTATTTATTTTTTATGCCCTATATGCATTGAAAAATAGAAAAAAATAGAGTTGATAACTTTGTCAGAATGTGTGTAACAGACAGGAGGCGTGGCAGACCCCACAAAGTATATATCGCTCATTTACCAGAAGAATATCTTAACTCAAAAAAAGTGCGTTTTAAGATAATCGCATTTAAAGTTTTGAAGCGCCGTGTATCTCCATACAAAGCGGAGCGACATACGTAGCTAAAATTTGCAAAATCTATAAGATTGTATTCTCAATATAAATCATAGTAAATCTTTGAAACAACGCAGCTGCTTCTGGCTTGTTTTGCTCAGCATTCAGCTTTATTTCCATTTCCATGCCGTCAGAACAGCTTTTTTGTCGCAGACACTTGGCAACCCTGCTGGTAACTGGTGGCTATCGCACGCCCATCGCTAGCCAAGTGCTGGGTGCCATCCCTAGCCCCATTTCATTTAGATATTTCATATATTTTGGTTGTGTCGCAGTTCAGAAAAAAGAAGCCAAATACTGATAAAATCGCAGAGGCATCCGGGTAAGTTGCACCCAAAGCTGCTAAAATAAACCATTATTAACCACTCCAACTGTAATTCAAAACGAAAAACGCGCTTTAATGAGCTTTAAATCAAGTTGGGAAATTTCTCTTGTGCAATTTTTGTGCGCCACGCGTTTCTGCTAAGAGTGTGTGCGTGTGTATCTGTGTGTAGGTGTGTGCTTGTGTGTGTGACTGTGACGAAATCTTATGGGAAAGGTTATTTATTGCCTACATTTCGTGAGTTTCAATTGGTTGTAACTGCTAACTGTATATTTCCATTGAGCTTCCATTGAGTGATTATTTACGTATGTACATATGTATGCATGTAGCTTGTTGATGTTTCTGGAAACTTAAGCATAAGCACAAGTGGGTGTGTGTGTGTGTGTGTGTGTGTGTGTGTGTGTGTGTGTGAATCTATGTGAAATAGCAGACACCTTGCACCCGCTGCCCCCTGCCCCCCCCCTGCCCCTTGTACCCTAGCGCATTCCCAAAATCCACTTGGTAACAGTTTATATGTATATGTTTAGCAATTGTTTTTTAAACAAAATTGCAAAATGAATACAAAACGTATATTTCAATAAAAAAAACAGGTGTTATCTGTTGCGTAGTTTATCAAGGCATTGCTTGTTGATATAATCTAATCGACCATAGTAATTAGTGCTGTTAATAAAATTTGATTTGCATTGTTTTTGTATTTGTCACACGCTTGCTGACTAATTATTATTGCTTAATCTAAGAATATTAAATTACATTACGCACAGTTCAAAAGTGGCGCGCAGCTTGCGTGCTGCCAACTCGTTTTGCGTTTGGTTTCGGCGTTGCCACTAGGCCACATTTGGGTACTTGTATACAGCTTTGCTGTTGGTATCTCAACATTGGCTTGGCAACATTTGCTTGCGCTCTCTGGCAACATGCGCCCAGTTTCGATCTGTGTTTCGTTCCATCGAACAGTTTACTTTTGGAAGCAACAAAGCAAAGTATTGTTTAGACCGTAACGCGTGTTTGTACTTGAGTGTGTGTGTGTGTATATTTGCCTAGATTTTTTGTAACTTCAAATTGAATATCAATCAAATGCAGTATTTGATGTGCGTATAGAAGACTCAGGCTAGCCAACGCATTAACAACAACAGCAGCCACGATGTGCACCTGATGAGGCAATTACCTACCACTTTTAAACTGGTGTGTGGGAAAAATCGATGCACGAACTGACGAACTGACAAGAAACGGCAAAATGTTGGCCTAAACGAAAGACTCCAACCACAACAACAACAACAACAACATTAGCAACAACAACAAGTTCACTGTGATACATTTTGCAGTACAAATTAATTAGTTAAATCTTAGCGTAGGCATTCTAATCAAGAGCTAAACAACAACAACAACAACAACTACACTTATTTACAAGTGCAATAAGTACAATTCTCGACAAAATTCTCAAGTAACAAATTCATCTCAACATTCCTGCGCAACATAACAACAACAACAAAATGGCTGTAAAAATGTAAGCATAAATCAATAGAAATAATTAATAATCTTGCGTTCTAAAAAAGGCCTTGATGTTGCCCACTTTTCAAATGGTTTATTTCCTCATTAAACGCAGCATAGATATTGTGAAAATTGTCTGAATGTTGCAGAAAAAAGTGTAGAAACAATTTTCGTGTTTGTTTCGCATTCCCATTCGTTTCCCAGCTGTTTGTGTGCGTCTGTATGCGTCTGGCTCAATGTGTGAGTGAGTGGGGCTGTTGTTGTGGGCAGCAGTGTAGCCAGATTTTCAGCAGCAAGTTAAAATAGCTAAAAAAACAAAAAAAAAAACTGAAAGGGTAAAAATGATATTTACATTTAAAACATAAAATATATATATTTTATTTTTATAAACAGCACTGTTAAGAAATTACAAATAAAAATAACACAGTTATTTCTTATATAAATAACTATTAGTTGCTGTTATAGTGTGTTTGTAAAAAACTTTTAATCTAGCGCATAATAGACCAAACTGGCAACACTGTTGGGGAGAGAAACTACATAAATACATGCACACATAATTGTGCATATGTATGTGTGCTGCTTGGAACCCCATCAGTACAGTTACCCAAACAATTTACGCACAGCAGAGCGACGACTATTCAAATTGGCAATTTGTCTATTTAGCTGTTTGTTTGTTCTATGTCTGTATGTTTGTTTGCCCCCGATAATAATCATAAAGTGTTTTCAGTTTGACTTCAATTGTTTTCAGCTTGCCTTATTTTCATTTTCGTTTCCAACAACACTTGGGTGTTTCGTTTCCACTTTGTTTCGCTCGCTCGCTCTCTCTCTCTCTATCTCTCGACACACTCACACTCTCGCAGCGCAAACAAAGAGTTTTGCTTGTGTGCGTGCGTGTTGTTCGTGTTCCCGTTTGAATTTTCGCTTTGTATTCTGGCACCAATACCAAGGCAAGCGCAAACGCTGTCAGTGTGCGTTTGTGTGTGTGTGTGTGTATGTAAGCTGGGAATTGCGTCAGCCAATTGAAAATGTATTTATACCTGCGTACATTTACATACATACAGCAACAGAAACAGCAACAACAACAACAACAAGCTGGCTCTTAACTTGTTTTAAAACTTTGTACTAAACAATTTGTGCTGCTTCAAATTGCGCTCTCTCAGTGCCTCCGATGGCTGATTTCTGATTTCTGCCTCTTGGCTTGATTTCACCTTCAGCGTATTTCGCTTTCTGGGTCATATTTGTTGATTTCAGTTTGTTGCCGTTGCTCTTCGCCTCGCTGCGTACAATTTCAGCATAGCAAGCATAATAATAAACAAAAATAATAATAATATAATTTAAATTTATTTCATATATTTCAATAACCTCCAAAGGGCTCCCACACACACAAACACACACACACACCTGCATACATATTACAACTAATTTTCCATGCATGTGTATATGTGTGTGTGTGTGTGTGTGGGTGCTGTTGCTTGACGTACCGTTGTTTCTTGTTCCTCTTTGCATTTGAAATTCTCAGCTTTTGCTTTGGCCATCATCTTCTTCTTAGCTTCGAGGCGTTGGCGCGCATTCTGTGTGCTGTTTTTATTATACCCTGTACTCTGATTAAGCTCAAAAGGGTATATTAGGTTTGTGCAAGTGGCTAATGTGTATTTAAGCCAGAAGGAGGCGTGGCAGATCTCATTAAGTATAAATATTGATCTAACAGATCAAGTTTATTTTAGGCTAGGGAACACCGAAGATATGCGACAGACAATTTCATCGACCTGTTAGTGGGGGGAGAGAATTGGTTTGCATCATGCGAAGAACTATAGGGTCTCCTACTGTACGTTACGTCCGACTGTAACCTTTCGCCCGACTAATTTATTATTATTGTTGCTTCTCTACACACGATGATTTGCTGCTTCCGCGGGTCATTTGTGTAGCTCACGAAGAGTGGTAGCGGGAGGGGAAGGGAAAGAGATATGCAGAGCTGCCATCTTGATCTTGACTATGGTCATCTGGCACACAAATGGCCCGCAAATCCGTCTCACATTAGACGTCGCAACGTCGCAACGTCGCGTCTTCCTTTGCTGCTTCTTCTAACATGATTTCACTTGCAGCTTATGCATGTTCGGGCATGTCTTCACCTCTATCTTTACCTTTTGTCAGCCAAAAAATGTATCTCGTTACCGTCTGCAAAATGTCGACAACTGTCGCGACAGCCTGAAGTGAAATTAGAGTCCCTACCCTAAAAGAGAAGCGAAAAAAACTTTCGAACAGCTGTTGGATTGTCTTTTAATGAGTACAGTTAAACCTCAAATTATGAAACCCAAATGCGATGAGCTGAGCTTTTGTCCTAATTCGCTTGGAGCTCAATAAGCACTTAAAAATGCGGACTGCGAAAGTTAATCTATTGTCAACCCCCCACTCTCTCAAACCCTCCCCTCTATCTTGGGTAATCCGAGCGTTACCTGGAAACAAACTCGTGCCAGACGTCACCAAAGAACGCAAAAGGCAATTTCTAGGGTCCACCCCTTTTTGAGCAGTTTTTGAAGGTGCGCTGCTCTCACATTCCAATGCTGGAATACTGGAAGCATCGCAGCTGCCATTTTCCATTTGAGTGCAGTTCTATGGCTTTGGAGGCGACACTGGAACTAGAATGACAATGAGCGTATTACGTCGTGCGATAAGATCCATTTGCTTATCACGTCATGGAATGCTAGCCCACCTAGGCTCGATAAGGGAAGGTTCATTTCAAGAAACAAGTCATTGCTAGCCACTGATAAAATGTCGTAATTTCTATTATCAGCATTTCGGTGTATCCGGCGGGCGTTGGGCGGGTGGGCGTGTCTCAAATGCAATTATCTATATACGTCTATACCTAAAACGTAGCATTACGAATGTTGTTACTTTGCACTTTGCTTTGTCCATTTGAGTTTATCTCAGAGTAGAATCACTTTAAACTAAAGTCCCTGACAATTACTCGTTCCGCCGACCTCAAGATAATGAAAACTAATTTTAAACACTTGAAATTTGTGTGCTGTTAATGCACTACAATTTGCTGAATTCAGATGCAAATAGACCTGCATTCAAATGAGTCCATTGACAAGATTGTCTAGGCGTGACAAGACGTTGGGAAGGGGAAGGGGAGCAACCGATAGGGGGCACTGATAGGCACGGAATTGTCTGACTGTTTAGAAATGGAAAACTATTGAAACACCAAAGTTCATTGCATGATTTGCAATCAGTTGTTTTTTAACAACGAGAGAGAGAGAGAGAGAGCAATAGAGAGCCGTGCAGTCGGACGCTACTGAATGTAGAACAGAAAATAAAAATGTTTTGTTAATATCTCCTGTGTTTTTAAAACGATATCAATGCGCTTTTCTGAATAACAACCTTTGGTCAATATTACTTCTGATATGCGATTTTTATTGATTAGGAAGCAAAGGGGCGTGGCATCCAACATTTGAAACAAACTTGATCTGCGCTGATCTGATCTGTAGACCTCTCTACATTCCGAAAGTGACGGGGTATACAAAGCGATAGAGAGCGCTATTTTTGAGTACAATGGCCGCACTCGCAGCTTAGATTGTTTAGATTTGTTTAAATTATTTCGTTTCATTTCGGTTTCCCCTTTGTTTGGCTTATGTAAATGTTCGCCTAGAATTGTATACATTTCAGGCATAAACAAATAATGTTTCCACTTGAAAATGCAATAAATTATCTGGCAGCTGCTGCGTCTGCGCCGCACTGCTGCCGCATCCGCTTAGCCTGCAATTCGCACCTTCTATGCAAATGTGTTTGTGTGTATGCGAGTGTGTGTGTGTGTGTGTTGGGGTAGAAAATATACATACATTCTATATAAAGCGACGTCTGTGCGGCTTCCTGGGCGATATTCAAGTACAGTTTGGCTGGTCGGGGTTGCTTTTTTCTGGCCCAAACTGCCCTTAACACTTGGCTGCACAGTTTTCTTTGTTAATTTCATCAAAGCCCAAAGTCGTTTCAAAGCTGCGTTGCTTGTTGTTGCTATTTAAAGCCCAAAGGGTTGCAACACACGCATACGCACACGCACACACATACACGCACATGCACACTTGGGGAAATGTTGGTATTGGTAAGGGATCGAAGTGTCTTGAGTAGGCGTTTTAACGGTTTGTCTATCAGCGTTTTCTCTACCTGTTTGACGTCACGTTCATGCATGTCGTGCATGTCGCCTGTTGCCACTTGATGCACGGAAAATGCATCAAAATACCAATTTAATTTCAGAAAAGCCGTATAAAGAAGGGATATTAATAATACATAAAATAATGATCACAAATAAAACAAACTTGTGAATAATATAAATAATAATAATTTAAACAAAAGTAAATAATTTAATTAAATAAATAAATATTATCTAGTATTATAAACATCAAATATTTAACAAATAAAACAAAATCAAATCAAATAAAAAAATTTAATATATTATAAATTAAATAAATATAAATGCTGTTTTAATTCTAATAAAAAAAAAACACCAAAAGCTCCAACGCTGGCAACCCTGCATGTTGCCTCCTCCTCTGCCCCTGCGCCCGCTGCGTGACGCAAGGCAAGAAACACAAACATTTTCTCAACTGCATCAACTACAGCAACAATTGCATCAGCCTCTTCGGCCTGTTACAGTTTCCACCATCTTCGCTTGCTCTCAAAAGCTCTCGCTCTCTCTCTCTCTCGCTCTTAAGCGTAAGATCTGGCTGAGCTGGTGAAACGGTAGCTCCAAGTGGCTCTCAGCTGTCATTTGTTGACCTTCAGCGCTGTTCATCATCAATTAAGCGCTGATAAATGAATAAACTGTTCGCAGTGCAAAGCATAAGACACAACAAAGAGAAAAAGCAACAACAACAGCGGCAGCAAAGAGAGCAACAACAACAGCAGCAACAGAGAGAAACAACAACAACAACAGCACCGTACGCTATGAAATTTGTACGTTTGAGCGTTGTCTCGCTCATGCAAGTGGCAATTATGGATAACACTATGGCCATGCCGCTCGCACTTGTTGTGTGTTTATGCGTCTGTTAATTAAACAGCGACGCAAAATAAAACAGATGCGAAAAAACACAAACAAAAACAATTTGCAAAACTTTTCAATTGATTTTCTGTTTTGATTCCGCTTTGTACTTGGACTGTAATCAACAAAGAGCAGCAAATAGACAAACAACACACACACAGAGACACAAATCACTTTCATTTTTATAAGCTTAGCTCTCTCTCTCTCTCTTCGTCTCTCTCTTCCTCTCTCTCTCTCGCTGTTGCTCCTCCAAGTACTTAAAATTAACAGTTTAATTGCTGCGGCTGTAAAATCTCTGTTTATCGTTTTCGTTTAAGTGTGCACACACTTAAAAACATATTTTTATTTCCATGTAGTTGTGTGTGTGCACATTTCACACCTGAGCGTGCGGCCACGCCCACCCATCTGCCGCCCAACTTGTCCACAGTTACGAAAATAGGCAAAAAGTGAAATTTTTACAATCGTTGGCTCGCAAATGTTGGCCAAGCAGCCTAGCTATAGCTTGTATATAAATAACAACAAATACACACACACACAAACACACATATATACATATACATACTTGTTCAGTTTATCATTGTGTACGTGCTTTGCGTCAGCCGTGCGCGTAATATTTTTGTTGCTTAAAAAACAACAGCAAGCAAATATGTGAGAAAACTAAAAAAAAAAATACAAAAATATTTTTTAGAAATTTTTCAAATCATTTTCGAAAATATACAAACATTCACGTATTCGAGAAATATGCTTGTATTTACATAATGCCAACAAATATCAAAAGCCTTGAACAAGATCAATAGAACGATTGCCTTAAGTTTGTGCTGCTCAGAAGGCCAAATAATATTTATTATATTTGACAAATTACAACAGAAGCTAATGCCTGATACAAATATTTATCGAGATTTCATAAAAATAGCAAAGAAAATTTGAATAAATTGATTTATCGAGCTATAAAATAATTACCATAGATAGGTTTTTTGTTTTAAATATTTATTTATTATATACCAAATTCTTACAATCTCAAATAAAAAAATAAATTATAAAAAATTAAATAAATAATAAATATATAAATAATAATACATAGCAAATAAAATAAATAAATTATAGATCTAATAAATAATAAATAAAACAAATAATTAATAAAGAAAATAGTAAATAAAAAATAAGCAAAATAAAGTAAACTAACAAAATAAATAAATAAAATAAAATAATGTAAATAAATAAACAACGGCCTACATCCATCTTGTTATCGAAAATAATTGCAATACTATATAAATATATTATCGATAACAACGAAATTTCGATATGTCATCAGCAGCTTAATGTGCGTGCTTGACTATCGTAAAATTCCCTTCCACAATGTGACCGTTACAGTTCAGTTCTCATCCTCTTCTTCTTTAATGTTGCGCTTTGTGAAGCTTTCATGTTGAACTTTCAACCTGCGTACCGTTAGTTTGTCGGCTCTTTGTAAGATTGTTTTTGATAGGAAGTTGGCTTGGATGAGCTGAAGTTTGTTATTGTGGGCCAGATGCCTTATTAGATGCTGCAGCGTCATGCTCAGCATGAAAACTAGTTTGAAAATATTTATATTTTTATATTTTTGTGGGTGTACGACCTTGAATTGGTATTGAGCTCCATACACAACACAACAAGTGGTTGTGGTTGGGTTGCTTGCTCAGCTTCTTTGTTGTGTTGTGTTTCGTGAACGGAAGTCAAAAGTATGATTCGATAAATGAGCGATCGTATAAGAAACAACCAGTAGGAACACAGCCGATCAGTCGGTCGCATTTTCATTATATGCGTCAGTTTGCCCTCATCGGTTTTTCGGTTGATTCATATTATGTTTGCGATGATGATTGAGGTGCGGTTTTTGAGCGAAAGTTCAGCGAATTCTAAAAAAAGCAACAGACTTGATTTACATTTAAAGCGAGTTGGAATTAAAAGCCAACAGCTTTACTGCAATGACTTATTTAGCCAAATCGCTCAGGGATTTTGGTTGGGTAATTTGTAGCCTTGTGCACCGAACTGGTTCGTTAGCCCTGGCAACACATTGTTAACACTTGAAGTAGCTACAAACACATGTGTTTACCACTTACAATTTCGAAATTTCATGCTTAGCTGCATAAGGCCATAAACTGTTGGTGTTGTGAACCCAATTCTGCGCTAGACTATCTTCTTTTTTTATAGTTTTCTACACCCGCTCGCTCCATATAAATATCTTTCACACTCTCAAGTACTTTTTTCTTTATGTTTGGCGTCTTTGTTGGTTTTTATGTGATTTATCAGTCGCGTCTGTTTAGATTATTTAATGTTTTGTTTTGCTCTGCTTTGAACTGTGCACAGCGAAAGCTGAAAACTGACATCTGAAATCTTGCTGCCCAGCCCTGGTGTTTGTTATCGCTCAATCCCAGCGTAGACGATGATGCTTTGTCTGTGTGTGTATAAATGGGTGTGCGTGTGTGTGTGTGTGTGTGTGTTGTGATTAAGGCGAACGCTGAATTGGAACAAGATGGCGGCCCCATTTTGTTTACCCAAGTGCGAGCTTTTCGTATGTAATTTTTGTGATTTTTTGACCCCGTACTTTAAATAAAGTACCAAAGAGTCTATGAAGCTAGAGCAAATAAGTCGATAGTTATTATCGATTATTATTGAAATACAAAGTACAGGGTTTGCTGTCGTTTGCCTACGACTGATCTGCCCCTTCCCCACTGTTTTTTTCTCGTTGGTTAATAATCGATCAAAGTCAAAACTGATCGGGAAATCGATTCTTTTTCGATTCTTTTACATATTTCACTAAAATGAAACCAACACAGCCTTGAAGATCGTCTAACCACTTCCCCTACCCCCACCCCCACCCCTCCCTGCTACCTCAGCCTTGTGTAATGTTTGTGTTTTGAATAAAAATGTAGGCAATTCTTGATTTGTTGAGGTCAGCAAATAAATAAATAAATAACATGTAGCATTAAATACACATCAATGTCAGCGGGTTGTTTTTGTCACACTGTGCGGAGCGCGAGTGACGTAGCAGTCAGCTTGCCTTGGCTCAATTAAAGTTCGTTCAACGTTTTGAATACAGTTAAATCTTTTTTTTTTTTTTTCATTTTTTTACTTTCTTCATTTCTCATTTACTTAACACCATACAAAGTGCAATGCACTTGCCGAAACGATAAATTAAGTAATTGTAATTAACATATTGCGACATTAATGAACTTCATTTGGCTTACAACACTAACATCTATGCGTACACTGTAAAAAATAATACTTAACACATTTGCTTTTCAACCCATTTATTTTATTTGAATTAATCATTTATTTTGCGCAATTTTGCAGCGTGTAAGTTATAATTTTAGCGGAATATTGATGAAATACAACCAAAACCAAAAGAAATACACTGTAGAAAAAAGTTCTACATAGATATACATATGTTCAACGTCTGGCGTTTATTATCGTGAAAAGCATTGAGCGCACACATAATAAACCATTTTGACGCTTTGAATCGAATAATACTTGGGGATCAGCGTACGTTTTCGACTGACTGATAGCAAAGCAAAGATATATCTAGATTATATGGTATATATTCGCTATCGTCGCTGTCGTTGTACACTGTAAACAATTGCTTAGTTGATTGTTTTATTTATATGCATTTGCTGAGGGCGTTTTGTTTGACAACTGTTTGCAAATTGTCGAAAGAATTGCATTAAGGTTCACGCAGCCATCGGCAGAGCACGAAGATCCAATCGAGATCTCTTTTTTGAGTCACTTCCAAGTGTCTCAAACTCTACTCTATTCCAATCCACGGCCTCTGGGCTTGTTGAACCGGTGTGTGCAGCACAAGTAGCAAACAGATTTGTTTTATTTTCGGTTGCATTTGCGCCAACAGTTTGGATTTTTTGATTGAAATCCCTGAAGCGCTGCATTTATTTGGGTCTCTGAACTTCTAGCTGCAGATTGAGAGTGTTGCAAGCACTCGCTGATATCTTGCTATATAGCCAAGAGTGTTGTATAGACTGGGCTTGAAGTTCGCTATTGGGCTTGGCTGAAAATAAAATAGTAAACAATTTGATTAAGTGGCAACTTGGTCTCGATATAGACGCAACGTTACGTTTAGTCTAATATTGAATCTGAATCCAATTCGAAAAAACATAATCGTTGTGTATACAGGTACTAGGCCAGCCCTCACAATGTCTGTCCCTGTACGCTACTCTGCTGCCGCCGAATACGCCGTCGTCGTTGATAGTGGTTTGGATAATACTCTAACCCAAGAAGAGCAATACCACAAACAACAGCAGCAACAGCTTCAGCTGGAACTCGCACAGCAGCAGCAACAGCAGCAGCAGCAATACGAGCAATACCAACAGGATCAGGAGGTTCTATTGTATTGTCAGTTGCAACAACAGCTGGTGGCTGAGGCGGAGGCGGAGGCAGAGGCGGAGGCGTTGCGGCAGCAGCAGCAGCAGTTGATGCAGCAGCGGTCATCGATGTTGATGTCGACGTCGTCAACGGGAATGCCAGCATTAATTGATTTGCCCCACAACAACATCAACAACATCAACAACAACAACACCATCAACAACAACAACAACAACGACATGGATGCAATCAGCATCAATGCCATACTGGTCGATGATGAGCAACCCTGCACATCGGCCCAGGCGGCGGCGTCTCAGTTGTGTGTTGGTGGCAAGTCGGGCAACAACAATAATATTGGTGGCATCAACGTTGGCAGCGCGCAGCATGCAGAGATGGCGACTGATTGGATGAGGATTGCGGACGGGGGCCGGTATGGGACACCGGGTGCTGCTGGCTTGGAATATCAGAAGTTTGAACAACAACAACAACAGCAACAACAACAACAGACACAGCCAACAACAACAACAACACTCGAAGCTGAGCCAACGGCACTAAAACAACTGGAGGATCAACTGCATGCGCTCAGCTCCGACGAGCTCTACGAGACTCTGAAGGAGTACGACGCACTGCAGGACAAGTACCATACGGTACTGCTGCTACCCAAGGAATCAAGGGTAAGTCTGCGCTACAATTCACTCTCAACTTTAAGCTAATCCTTGTCTCCTTCTCTTTTACAGCGCGAGGTAACCGCTGGCGGACGCGATGGATCGGCGTATGTGCTGCGTTGCCTCAAAATGTGGTACGAGCTGCCATCGGACGTGCTCTTCTCGGCCATGAGTCTGGTGGATCGCTTCCTCGATCGCATGGCTGTCAAGCCGAAGCACATGGCCTGCATGAGCGTCGCCTCCTTCCATTTGGCCATCAAGCAGCTCGACTTGAAGCCCATACCTGCCGACGATTTGGTTACAATATCTCAGGTAAGCACAAGTCTCTAAACCATAGCTCTCGTAGCTCTTTAGCATCTGCGGTTGCTCTTTCTCATGGAGTGAGCCTGCTCTAAACCCTTGTCGAAATGCTTCTAATTGTTGCTTCTTGTAATTGCTTGCAGTGTGGTTGTACCGCTGGCGATCTGGAGCGCATGGCTGGCGTTATTGCCAACAAACTGGGCGTGCAGATGGGACACGCCCCCATCACATCAGTGAGCTACCTGCGCATCTATTACGCCCTCTTCCGCAACTTGGCGAAGGAGATTGGCGGTGATTTCTTCACGTTCTACCAGCAGCTGATCAAGCTCGAGGAGCTGGAGAATCGCCTGGAGATCTTGCTGTGCGATGTGAAGACAACGGTCATAACACCCGCTACATTGGCCCTGGTGCTCATCTGCCTGCACCTCGACTTCCACATCAAGGAGTCGTACACCCGCGGCAGTCCCGAGCTAAAGCATGTCTTCGAGTACATACTCTTCCTGCAGCAATACATGCGGGTAAGTGTCGGAGATTCTGTCAGTTGTTTGTTAAACTCTATATATAGGGAAAGGGGGCGTGGTAGAGCGCATAAAATATGTATATTCTGGATAAGGTCGACATGCTGACTCGATATCTCCATGTCCGTCTGTATAAAAGCTGAGATCTTGAAAACTATAAGAGCAAGAGAGGTCATTTTTAGAATGTGGATAGCTGTCTACCATACGCAGATCAAGATTATTTCAAATGTGGCATGCCACGCCTCCTCTACGCCTAAATCGATAACATGCTCCTAGCAAGCGTAACTTTGAACTTAGAAGCTTGTTATACAGAATGTACGCTCTCCACCATTATATTTATCTATGCTGAAAGGCGCATTGAAATCGGTTGATAGACACAGAACTTATTGAAGAAACAATATTGTTTTCTCTTGCAGATTCCCGATCGAGTTTTCACCTGCGGTTTCAGCATTGTCTCGGGCATTCTGTCCCACTACAACGGACAGAACAAGGCGCCCTACAAGCAGCGGCTTGTCTGGAAATTATCTAGTCGCACGCTGCGCGTTCTGCGCCCGATAAATCGCTTCTCATCCGATTTGCCCACCATTGAGGAGGGCATCTCGAATGCCCTAGACGATGGCCTGCGTTCAAGGTGAGTGCGAAAGGAAAATACTAGATAATTTAAGGAAGATCTGCAGGATAGCAGATAAGAAGTGGGAATTATTGTTTACGCTCCCTTTACGATACTTTTGTTTATCGCTCGACGAAAACAGGGCACAGAGTCCGTTATTTATTTTTAGCACTATTATGCCGATTCTATGGACTCTAATTCGTCTGTAGGCGCGTGTGTGTGCGTGTGTGTGTGTGCGTATGTGTGTGTGAGTGTGTCGAGTTTGGCGTAAACAAGTTTCTAGAATATAAGCGATTTCATTATCAACAACAAAATAGAAAATCATGAGACCCGCTGGCTGGTTTGGCCAGCCTAACTCGTAGCATTTGCCAAAAGTGGTCCGACAGCAATAACAACAACAGTTGGACATGCAAACATATATACACATATATACATATATATACATTTATACATATATACATTTATGTATGTGTGTGTGTGTGTGTGTGTTATTAACAAATTCACATTTATGTATTTATATTATATACGCTTTGTTTTGTCGCATTTTGTTTTCGTGCACAATCTTATCAGAGCTGAAGAGCAACAGCCGCTCCTGCTTAAGGCGCTGGCGGGGCAGGGGCGTTGTGGGGTACACGCGAGGGTTGTCACAGCAGTTTGTGGCATTATTTCCGAACATTATGAAATCCATGCCGATCTGCGTCAGCATAATATGTAGACGCTGCGTGGGCCGCTTTTCATCAAGGTTTTCACGGTTTTCTTTGACACCTACAAAGGGGCAAGGCCAAGGACAAGGCTAAGGAAATCACAATTATAGACTTCCACTGCTATTAAATGTTTTTATAAATATCTCAAGTCTATATTAATTAGCTGTTTTGTATAAACAGACGGAATGCTGTATACAGATTTGCAAATTGTTTATGCAACAATTCAACGAACTTGAACTTGGGATCTCAGAGTTCGCTAAAGGCAAACAAAAGCCAAAATAAAAGAGTGTAGGGTATGAAAAAGTCAGTGCAGGCGGACACAAATCGAATACTAATTTAATGACCTTGTGCGGTTTGCTTATCTGATCTTGAACGCTTTCAAATTAGTCATAAAGCAGCGAGTTCAATCACCCAATGCACCTACAATACGCAGGGGGCAGGGGACAGGGCGGGGCAGAGGCGCTGCAGCTGTGCAAAGGTTTTTGTGATCAGCTGATCGAATTTTGATACGACGACCTTCAACTTGAATTTGCAAATTGATATTTAACAATCATTTGGCACTTTGTGTGTGATTAGTTTATTTATAGATATTTTTTTGTTTATTATATTTTTGTTTATTTTATTATATTTATACTTATTGGAAATGGGTTAAAACAGAGTTAATAATTTTGTGTGAATGTGACAGTTAGAGGTGTTAAATATTATTTAATATAATAAATAGATGTAATAATATCGTGGTTCTTGGAGACCTTTCCATAATTAATTTAGGTATTTCAGATAGCTCGAGGTCCAGACTTGACAATATAAATAAGATCTCCACGTCCAAAGATGAGGATAGTCGAAATATATTGGCAAAAAAGGATTTTTATTGTCCAGTCTCGAGCTACCTGAAATATCTAAATTATTTATAAATTATAACATATATCTATAATAAATATATTGTGGGGAACAAATGATATTTTAATATAATTACACTATAAAGGCGAACGCGTAACGCGAGCTGTATAAACCTAAGTCTACTTTTGTTAAGAAACAAATAATAACATATGCTTTTTGACCTTATCCATTTGCAGAACCGAGAGTATTAGCTCCGAGGAGGAAGAGGATTGGCCAACTTCGCCCATTATTCCAATTTTCGAACAATGTTAGTAGTAATCCAGCTGAAGGCAAGTAAGAGTGCAGCATCCAAGCAGCAGCAGCAGCAGCAGCAGAGGCAACAACAGCAACAGCAGTAGCAGCAGCAGCAGCAGCAGCAGCAGCAGCAACAACAACAACTGGAAGGAATCAGCCAGAAGCACACACACACACACGCACATTCACTCACACACAGACTGCAGTAAAGGCCAACAGACATATCTAGGAACAACAACAACTGCAACAATTACTGTGCGTGTGTATGGTGTGTGTGTGTGTGTGTGTGTGTGGGCTGTGCATACGTGTGTATATTTTGCTAAAGTGCATCATAATTCGGTTAGCATATGCATCATATATATATAGATATCCATAATTATTTACGCTGGTCTACCATTTAAGAAACTTACGAGAAATGAAAAGTCAGCAGCCAGGAAAATTCAGGAAAATTGCGCGTTTGGCAGGCGACAGGAAAATTACCTTTTTTTTTTCTCGATTTATTTGCGGCAAGACAAAACGCTAAAAACTAAAACCGAAAAAAAAAACAAATGAAAAGAAAAAATCAAAACCAAAAACCCAAAAAAAATATATATAAAAGGAAAAACAGAATGCTGCGGACCATCATACAAAAGATTGATGTCGTTCCGAACCATTACTTTTTTTTGAGATCGATTATTGAGAATTGACATATAAGAAACCCCAACTTACGGCTTACGGAATGGAACAGCGATTTTTTGTCGGTTACGCCTCGGAAAAAAAAACAACAAAAAAACCCTAACTTAAAAAAAAGAAAATAATCTATATGCCCACAGAAAACCCAAATTCAACTTAGTTTAAATCATTTCTATGTATACTCCATGTTTGTTTTGTATAACTTGTAAAGAAAATTAAATAAACAATATGGACCCACAAATATTAGCAAAAACAAAAACAAAAAACTACCGAAAAAATCTATAAAAAAAAGTACAAAAATACATCAATTTAAATCTAAATAATTTGGCCGCGCTCAGATTAAGATTCTAACAATAGCAACAAAACCCAATAACAATTACAATTAATAATAAGATTAAATACAGTAAAAATCATATGTAGTTGTGTGTGTAGTCAACATTTTCTGCTCTATATATAACAAAACGAAAAAATTCTAAAAAAAAACAAAATACAAAAAACAAATAGAATCATATATTTAAAAAAAAACCAAGCGAAGATCTTATTAAACTTAATTTGTTATTATTTGTTTAAAAAGAACAACAACTATGCCCAACTGAAAACGATTAATTTTTCGATTATTTATTTAATTGGTTAAACAAAAAATGTGTAAAAAAGAAAAACATAAAAAAGAAAGAAAAGAATGAAAACCAGCACAACCGCAGCTAAAATTATAGTTAAACCTTACAATATGTTCACTTTGAATTGAAGCGCGGCGTTTTCTGATTAAAAAACAGGAAATTATGATGCATAATTTAGTAAAAAGCAAACACAAATATATACACGGCAAATGGGAGAAACAAACATAAATAACAAAGCGTAAAAAACATCAAAAATACGCCAAAAAAAAACTTTCAAAACTAACCGCAGTTTGACAACAACAACAAAAACCAAGAAAAATCTTTGACAATTTCTTAAGAAAATTCATTTGAAAATTTAAACACTTCTGAAAGCAAGCAAATGATTGAAATATATCGAATAGGTATTTCTGTAAATTTCAATAAAAAGAAATGCGCGTGAATGCCCACTGTGCGCACAGTGGTTGGCATTCAGTTTTCAACATGAATATTTGCAAAACAACAATTCGAAAATGTTTTATTTACCTTTGTGTGTGTGTGTGTATATGTGTGTGTGTGTAGCCTTTATAGCTGACGATTAACGCCCGCCCCGCCCTGCCCTGCCACGCCCAGGCTGGCGCTGTCTCCATTTAAATGTGAGTACATACAAATCAACTCTGAAGCACTGTGCACCACACTCTGGCAAATGTAAATAAAACAGTTTTGAAAAACAATTCTAACATTAATCACACACGTATTGAATTAATGTGCAATAATTTCAGTTTTAATTTTAATTTAAATTTCAAACATTTCAATTGACCATGGCAATACTCATGTTCTTTATTAGTTTTAAACTTAATTGATTTCTTGAATAGGCTTAAACGACGAGATTTGTACACCGGGCGAAAACGACCTACGACCTACGGTCTATGATCTATTTTTTAATATTTAAGCGTGAAAGAGAGAGATAATGATGAAATTGTGTGTGTTCATTGCCATGCTGCAAGAAAACCATTATTTGTAATCTTAGTCTAACTTAAACTAATCATGATAATAATGGCAACTGACAAATAAGCAAGATATAACAACAACAACAAAGAACAAAGAGAAGTTCAGACTAGACTTCTACAATTGATCGTAAATATGCCTGCCCGTTTGCATATATTCAATATATTCAACTACAAATTGTATTTACATTTTTAAAAGCTAGCGAATTTTACAAATCTTAAATTATACTTCTTGCTATCGAGCGCGGAGTTAGTTAAATATTGTATAACGATCATCATCCACAAATCTCTCCATCTAATGTACAATTATTTGAACAACATCAACAACAACAACACAGCAACTTGTACTAAGTTTTAGACATAATTTTAGTTATTAGTTGCAGCTTTAAATTTGAGCTTCAAAACAAAACAAAAAAAAAACATTTGATTTTAGATTTTGACGTTGAGCATTCACAAGTGTTTGCAGTTTTAATTTCAAATTAAAACTAAAAGCTAAACAAAAAATAAAAACAAAATATTGTATCTACTCATTTTGTAAATTATCTATCATTCATTTTCTAATTTATTTAAATTGTATTTAGAACGCGTTTCATGGCAAAGAAGCAAATGAACAAAGCAAAAAGTAAGCGAAGTTTGTGTAAAAACGGTTAGAGAGCTATGTAAGCTGTATAAGAAAAACAAAAATCGTGATTTATTTCATTGTATACACATTACAACCAATAAATGGAAAAAAAGTATTATTAAATGGTAAACCAAAAGTCTTTTTATTCTTCAAGTAAGGTAAAATTGGGTGATTTTAAATGCTTTGCAATTTGGCGCCTATCAGACGCCATTTTAGATTGTAGCTATCGACGTTATTTGATTACAACAATCGATAACTTACATTTATCGATGCATGTAAGTATTGCAAAACAGTGTTCCCAATACTTATTCGACGGAACAACAAAGCTAATTAAAAATTTGCACTTCTTCATGTAATTATTTTTTTATTTATGTAGTTAATTGTTGGCAGCAAATGCTTATCAATAAACAGCCAGATCTGGCGGAAAACAAGCGAAGTTGGCAACAGTGTTGCAAAAGGCCACACTGCGCAGCGTTGCTTGCCAAGCTATCGATATGCCGGTGTGCATCCCTGTTTTGCTAGCTGCTGGCAACGCCGCGCAACATAACCTTCCTTTTCTAAATAATTTTTGTGCTGTGTACACGTGTTCTCCACAATGGCACCCGTCGAGAAAGCTAAAAAAGTCGCCAAATCGGCCAAGAAGGGCGCGAAACACCCTCTCAACTCGTACCTGAAGGGTGGTATTCTGCGTTACTCCAAGGCCCAGGTAAAAACAAACCCAAATGCATTCAAAAACCTTGCAGACAAAAGCGACAACAAATGAACATGAGGCTGACGCTACCCTGTACTTTAGAAAAGCACAAAGGGTATATAGTATATTAAGTTAGTGCAAACGGAAAGTGTGTGTGTAACAGCCAGAAGCAGGCGTGCCATACCCCAGAAAGTATATATGTACATATATATTCTTGATCGAGTCAATATACATATCTAATATATCTTTGATCTTGGCAACTATTAAAGTTAGCTACACCAATTTTGGTATTTAAGTTCTTCCATGCAGCAAGAAGATCAAGTTTGTTTTAGATTTGTGATAGCTTGCCCACTTTGTACACAAATCGCCAAAAACCCCAGCAGCCACAATTTGAAAGCTATCGACTTGTAATTTGACATGATTTTAGCTTGTGGCATTCTCTATCGATGCTCTAAATTCCATTAGGATCGGATAGGCAATAGTGAAGTTATAGAACAAACAATTTGTTTAAAGAGGGTGTAGGGGCCTCTGAGTGTGTAAGTTTGTTTGTATGCCCATATACACAAAGTACAAGGTCTCCTAATGTCGGTTACGTCCGACTGTATTCTTCTGTCTGACTGATCTCTGTCCGAATTTTTGTTTTGAATTTTAAATTAGATTATTCTTTATCTGATTTGCATCCTTACTGATCTTCGATTCCAATTGCAGATGTACAAGCGCCGTGCGCTGTACCGCCTGAAGGACAAGAAGCACCCAGTTGTGCAGAAGGTGAAGGTGCCCATCAAGAAGGTGAAGAAGATCGGCGGACCCAAGAACGGAGGCGAGCGCACCGTCTATCTGCGCAAGTCCAAGGCCAACTATCCAACCAAGACGTTCGTCAAGAAGCGTCCCGGCAAGGCCAACTTCAGCGAGCACAAGCGCAACACCCGTCGCAACCTGAAGCCCGGCACCGTCCTGATCCTTCTGGCTGGCCGTCATCAGGGCAAGCGTGTGGTCCTGCTGAAGGTTCTGTCCTCTGGCCTCCTGCTGGTCACCGGCCCCTTCGCCCTCAACTCGTGCCCCCTGCGTCGCGTGTCGCAGCGCTTCGTCATCGGCACCTCATCCCGCGTGGACTTGGGCGACTACAAGGTGCCGGAGCACCTCAACGACGCCTATTTCCGCCGCCTGAAGGCCAAGAAGGAGAAGAAGTCGGCCGAAGCCGATATCTTTGCCGCCAAGAAGGAGCGCTTCGTGCCCAACGAGCAGCGCAAGAAGGACCAGAAGGAGGTGGACGGCGCCCTCCTTAAGGTCATCAAGGCACATCCCGAGGGTAAATTCTTCAAGAAGTACCTGCAGAACATGTTCGCTCTGCACTCTTCCCAATACCCCCATCGTCTGCGCTTCTAAATGCTGCAGTGAGGAGATGCAACTTGAGTTTAAGGGCTTTTTAAAATACTTTGTACAAGACCGCGCTGATTGATTACAAATACAACAAACAATTTGTAAAAATAAACCATAGAAAACGGAACTCTGTGTCGTGGTATGAAGATGGAAATCCCCACATTCGTTGCTTTATTTAATCGATTGACAATTATGCGATTGTTAATTCGATTAACAAAGTTTCGCAATGAGCGCTCGTCAGATTCGCTTCTTTATTTGATTAACGATTATTTGAAATGAGCGCTTTTTTAGCAAGGGAATTCTTAGATTTGATTGTGTATTAATTCGATTAACAAATACTCATAATGAGCTCTTTTTCATTACGGGAATCCCCAGATTCGTCGCTTTATTTTATCGATTAACAATTATGTGCCATGAGCGCTTTTTTAGCAAGGAAATCGCCAAATTCGTCTAAAATTCCATTAACAATAATGCTAGGGGAATCCCCAGTTTCGTTGCTTTATTTATTCGATTGACAATCGCTTACAATGAGCTCTTTTTCAGCAGGGGGCAGCGGGTAATCGGGCATCAGTTTCATGGCAGCCAGGAACTTGCGCCTGCCATGGACGTACCAGAGCATCTCCCGATACGATCCTGGCAGCACCTCATCGACCATATTATCCGCCCGAAAGGTGATATAAAACACATTCGTTGTGACATACGTGCCGTCTCGAACGTTCCACGTTCTGGCCACTGTCATGATCTGCAGATAGTTCTGTGCCGTGTACACCACATAGGCGACCATCTCCAGGAATCGGGTGACCCGGACGGGTTGCAGGAACCGTATATCCGAAATGCACTTGAGCATTGTACGTCCGTTCGCATAGAGGCTGGCCGTAATGAAGCTGAGCTCGACGGCCTGTCGCATTATGAAACCGCCGAATATCGTGTTCTGGGCATTACGGTTCTCCGGAAAGGGATTCATCATTGTGGCACGCTGGCTGTCCAGCATCCAGCGGCATTTCGGTGGCAAGGTGCGACGGTTCAAATCGTAACTGTCCTCGGAGCTGATGCGCTGCAGCAATTCGTACATGATGGCCTGCTCGTACTCGACCGGAGGCGTTATAAACACGCTGCTCGATTCGTCGTGCTTGCGTCTCTCCTGCCGCTCCTTGGCCTCGTTCCAGCAGCGTTGCTCCTGCTCGTTGGCCGGCTTGAGGGCGTTAACGGGCGCCTTGCCCGTGTTGTTGGCGTTGCGGGCCACCATCAGGAACAGCGCCTTGGTCACGTTCATGTACGCGTCGTCCACCAGCTGGCGCACGTAGAGCGTCGCCTCCATCGACGTGCTGCCCGTCCAGGACACAAATCCGCTCAGCTCAATGTCCTGATCAATCTTCAGCGTGGCCACATTGGAGAACTCCACACGATCCACGAGGAGCGTCACAAAAGAGTAGGGCAGGTCCACACCCTTCTCCAGATTGGGCAAGAAAACATGTCGATGGCACAGCCAAACTATTTCAGAAAATTATTATATATTTTATAATTATAATATAGAATTATATATTATATTTTGGACGGAGCAGATCAGTCGAACACGCCCGACTGTAGGAAATCCTGCACCCTATATTTGATAAATACGTTAATATTTTCTGTGTTTATTAGACAATTTCAGGATAGGTAGATATAATGGTAGAGAATATATATTCTGAAAAACCACTCTTTTATAATTTCCGAAATCTCAGCGTTCATACCGACAGACGGACAGACAGATTAGGAATATATATATGTACATATACACTTTATAAGGTCTGTCTGTATCATACAGGCGGACAGACAGACAGACGGACGGACAGACAGGGCTATATTGACTCAGCTCGTCATGTTGATCAAGAATATATATACTTTGTAAGGTTCGCCACGCGTCCTTCTGCCTGTTACATATATTCTTCCAAAGTTATTACATCGTTACGGGGTATAATAACAACATAACTATATTATTATTATAGTTATATTAATTATTTTTGTCGTCTGTTACCCACCTGCAAACATGTCCAGTTCCTCCATTAGCCTGCCCATGCGCACGCGTCCCAAATGGTTGATGTAGCGCTCCCGGGCCATTTCATCATTGGACAGCGGCAATATGGCCCTGGTATAGGAATCCTGCATGCTGCGCGCCGGCAAATCCTCCGCCTTGGGATGATGCTGGAGCAGATGCTCGCGCGACTTGGGCACAATATGATAACCGGGCTCTAGGCCAAGACGTTCCCGTATCTTATGCGCCACTACGGTTGAATAACAGTTGGAATCATTACGGAAATCCTCGTCATTATTCATAGCTTACCCTCTGCCATCGTGCCCGAATGATGATCAGATTGCTTGCTGAGATATTCTCCCGTCTCATAGCATCTAATCCCCAGAGGGGGATACAGCAGTCGTGCTTGAGATCTAAGAAATGCAAAATGTACGCTACGTATTTCAAATTTTAGCATGCCATACCTCAGGATACCCTGGGAGAAAACTGTTAGACGTTGCACCTGCTGCATCTTGCGAGCACCGTAATTAAAAACTAAAAATATTTGCCAAAAAATGTTTACGCCATGCGCTCAGCGACATTTGTCCGTCGCGTTAAAGGTTCTCTACGAGATAAACCCCAGAGAGAAATGAAAACAGGAAATTTAGCGTTTGCCAAAATGAGCATTACGACCTTACACAAAGATTCAAACACATTTTTAATTACGACAGAGCACAGAGTACTAGATAAACACAGATAGACGTGGGCTAGTCATTAAATTTTATAATACAACAAGATATTATGGTAAGTGGGGATATTTTGTGTAGCGGGAGTATCTTATCTTCTATAAAGATTGGATAAGCGTTTATGGTAAGTGAGGATATTGAGTTAAATAGGAGTATCTTTTCTTATAGCCTTCTTTATAATACAATAAGGTTTTATGGGTAAGTGGGTGTAAGTGAGTGTAGTAGGAGTAGGAGTGCCTTATCTTATATAAAGACTGAATAAGAGTTTATGGTAATTAATAATAATACAATAAGGGTTTAAGGTTTAAGTGAGGATATTCAGTGTAGCATCGGTAGGAGTACCTTATCTTTTATACAATACAATAAGAACTGGTTAAGCGTTTATGGTGAGTTGGGATATTGAGTGTATTGGGAGTATCTTGTCTCATAGCCTCCAAAATATCTGACTAAATGGCATCTTGAATTCCTTGCTACCGTCATCTACTTTTGATGCAGACCCATGCTGTATTCGAACTTGCGGCGTCCCTGTATGTACCACATGGTCTCGTGGTAGGATCGGGGCAGCACCTCCGTCACGGTGTGAGGAGCAGAGAAGGTGTAGTAAAAGGTATTGCTGGTCACTTGATTGCCGGTGTGCGGATCGAGCACCTCGGCCACGGTCATAATTTGCACATAGTTGAGTTTGGTGTAGACCACGTAGGCGGTCATCTTGATGAAGGCGTCGACGCTGACGGGCTTCTCGAAGCTAATATCGGCGATGTGCTCTAGCTTGGGACGCGTCTTGCAGTAGAGCACGGCGGCCGCCCAGCTAATCTCGAGGGCGGTGCGCATGAGAAATCCGCCAAACACCCGATTGTGATGATTACGGTTCTCCGGAAAGGAGGGTATGGTGCTCGTCTGATACGAATCCGACATCCAGCGGCAATTGGGCGGCAGAATGCGCTTGTTCAGCTCCATGGTGTCGCTGGGCGTGGTGCGCTTGTAGAGCTCGTACATCAGCGTCTGTTCGGGATCGTTGGGCTCCACCTTGAAGATGGACTGGGCGCACAACAGCTGACGCATGCGCTTGCGATCCTTGCCGCCGTCCAATATCACCTGCTCCTCCTCATTCGCTGGCTGTATAGCGTTAACCGGACACGCTGCGGTGTTGGTGGCATTGCGCGCTGCCATTAGGAACAGCGCACGCGTTAGCTTCTTGTAGCTGCCGTCCTGCATTTGCTCCAGCCAGACGACCACCTCCAGGCTGCTGGTGCCCACCCAGGACACGTGGCCGGAGAGACGTATGTCCTGGGTGCCAGAAGCCAGCGTGCTGCTGAAGTCAATGCGATCCACCAGAATCGTGACAAACGTATACGGCAAATGCACATTCGCCGGCAGCTGCGGCACCAGCAAATGCTTGTGGCAGCACCAGGCTAAATGGTGTATACATATAGATTATTATTAAAACATTGGAAAAGAATTAGGCGCACAGCTAACCGGCAAACATGTCCATGTCTTCTAGCAAGCGACCCATGCGCACATTGCCTAGATAAGTCACATATTTGTCCTGCAAGGAGCGATCCGTGCTGAGCGGTATTATGGCCGAGGTAAAGGAATCCTGCATGGCACGTGCCGGCAAATCCTCCAGCTTGGGCTGATACTTGAGTAGATGCTCACGGGACTTGGGCAGCGGCTGATAGCCCGGCTCCAGGCCCAGGCGTTTCATCATCTCCTGCTTCACTATATGAGCATATAGAATCGGTTTGAATGCGATTAGATATATCTGTTATCTAGCTAGTGCTCACCTTCTGCCATGGTGCCGGATTCGTTGGGCACCGCCGACTGTTTAATGTGCGTGGGCGGGGCATAATAGCGCCTGTTACGGTTTTAACTTGTAATTAGTCATCATGGCATTTAAATTATATTATTTTCTACTCACTGTGCACCAATTGCAGCCAAAGGCTGCGCGTTTCTCTTTAGGATTTGGCTTTGCCATTTGCCAATTGATCTGTTGGCCACACACAAACATCTTTGAGCTCCCAACACGGTACGCAGCATTTTCGCTTGGAATTTCAATTAAATTATGTTTGAAAATATAGAATTAGCGAATGTTCTACGTCGTGAACGTCTTGACCCAGAACTAGAGACAAATACATATGTATCTAGATACAGGCGTTTGCATGTATGTAGCCAGATGCAAACAGCTGATTTGCATCGGCGCACAGTGGTGTGCATCTCATTATACATACATTCTACAAAGTTGCAAATCAAAATGCTTTATTAAAGAGAAATTAGCATTCTAATCGAAATTAAATCAAAGCTTCCAACTTTAACAAAAAAACAACAAAAGCATGTTAAAAACCAACATGGCTTTTATCAGAAATTGAACAGTTGTGGCAACCATGCTTATCGATAATAGCGACTAAGCCTACCGATTAACGATAGCAAATGCGTGGGCGGCAATTCAGCGATTTTGAAATATTTTATTTGAAATATTTATATAATTTATATTATTTTAGCTACAATATTTATAAACAAAGAAATTAAATTGAAAAACTGACAGTATTTATTTGCTTTACAGTAATTATTTATCTGTTTCAAAAAAATTAAATAAAATATTAAGGGCCAAAAAATGCTAAAAGTTGTGTTTGTCCAATTATATTTCTAAATAATTTGTAATGCAAAATAAAGCCCAAAATCCAAATATGGATGAGTTTGGTGAAAAATATAGATTTTAGAGCCATAAATTGTGTTTCAAAGAACTTTTCATCGCCATAAATCCTTGTTTTTTTGACCATACAAAGGTATTCAAACCTAAATATTTGCAGGTGGAATTTTAATGAAAGCTTTTGTTATTGTGCAGCTAAATATTTTTATGGAAATTATCGTGATGGAAATAAGTTTATAGGTGTTACCGTTTGGGCTGTAGTTTGATAGCAAGTCAGTTACGATAAATAACTTTATAGATATACAAGATGGTTTCAATGTGCATCAGCAACACTAAAAGTGACGTCAGCGACGTTATTAAAACGGGCGTGAAGTTATTGAGCCAGTTTTTATTTTAATAATTTTTGTATTTTTATTTATGTGAATATTTGAAAAATTTCCATTTGTTGACTTTTTTGCCAAGCCTAATTATAATCAAACAGAATTATTAAGTCCAAGCCCGATCAATAATTGTCTATCAAACGGGATTCGAGTTAGAATTTGAGTTTGTTTCCCTATAGAATATTGTTTGACGCTCTTAATTGCAGTCGTAGGTACAGTATTTAATACAAATTATATCTTAATTTATTATAAGTACGTATATGGATTTGCATTTAATGACCGTCATTAGCCCGACTTGTTTACGAGTAACCAGAAGCTTGATGCATTTCAGAGTAGGTTGTTAACATGAATTAACAACCTTAAAGATATGGAATCTAGTCGTACGAGAATTACAATAGTTGAAAGTAATACTACTAATGGAATGACGCATCAAATACTTACTGATAAAAAGTTGTAATATGTTGATATACCATTAATTGTATAATAAAAATGCAATTCATTGTAATAATTTTATTGTAATATTTGATGAACCCAAGATCTCCATATCAGATAATGGGCATATTATTATTTATATTATCTCACTTAGGTGTTTTGCCATAAAATTTCTCTGGCGTTGGAATATCCTCAATAAAGAAATTGGCGGGTATCAAATGGAAGGTGGTGCTCATAATATCCTTTAGTATTCTCTCGACACTATCAATAACAACCGGTTTTAGCGCCTCGTAGAAATCACGCCAGTTATCATTAAAGAACTTGTTGGTGCTCTCCTCGACCTCCTTGCTGCGTCCGTTGAACAGATTTGTCAGGTGAGTGCGCACACCTGTCATGGTTAAGGTCACCTGAACGTCCGTTACATTGTCAAAGGTGAGTCCTCCTTTTTCGTACAGACTGGTCTTGGTATAAACGAAAATATCCGCATTCTCTGCAAGCAATTGACATATTTAGTGGGATTACTTTTGAGACGTACGCCAAACCCACCGATTTCAATGTATATGTCGCCGGCACCATTCAAAGGTATCAGTAGAATACGTCCTTCCATCTGATACTTGGCATCAATTCGCAGTTTTGGCACAAAGATTTTGGTACGCCAGCTGAAATCCTTCTTGCTAACACTAAAAATGATATATATTTTGGAATAATTATATAGAGTTGAACTTAAAAAAAGACTAACCGACTCTCCTTGATCTTCAACTTTGTAAAGCCTGTGACCACCACCTGCGACAGATTGGCTCTGATTGTGGCGACTTCATTGTTATCCTGCTTGAATATAAGATCTTGAATTTTCAGAGGATCAAGTTTTCCAATCTTCTCTACGACTTCCGGTATTCCAATGTTCAACTGATCTATCAGCTTCTGTATGCTGTGCGTAGAGCAATTGGTGAAGCCGGGCTCATAGATGCGGCACGAGGGCAACCACGATGCTATGGATGGCAGATACTCAGCTAAATTAACTGATCTTGAACCTAATCCAAGATCAACTTACGCTTCTCCTTATAGAACTCTACGGCAGCGACCCCGTTCCAACAAATCACAGCGAACAAGCCGCAAAGACAACGAAGCGTGCCGTTCATGTCGACTGCAAAAAAGTATCTGAATCTGAGAACGAATCTGTCTATAGATCAAGTATCTACTACTGGCATTAACTACGGTGCGAGTAATTAAACTAACTTTGCTAGCTTTTATTGTTGCATAGGCCGACCCCCAGAAGCCGCCAGTAACAAGTCTCTCACAAGGTTTTAATATCATGCATCTGCTGTAAGTATTCAATTTGTAATACTCTTTCACAAGTAAGTTTACTAAAACAGTTTGTTCTGCTGAACATTAAGTATTTTAATGATGAAATAAAGAGTTTTTTTATTCGAAAAATAAGCATTCTCCCAGTTTTTAGCCATATTTAATAGGTATAGGGTATAAATATAATATCTAGTATAATACATGGCCAGTTGACTACTCCCGACTGTTGCCTTAGTTTTGGTGTTTGATCTAACTGCAGTTAACTACTTGACCGCACTTTAATATGCCATATAATATAGCTTTTAAGATTATTTGTTAGCAATTCCAAAGGGTAACGTTTATTTTCTTCCTAAAGTGTACTACCGGAAGGAGTTAAAGCGGGGGGCTTGACTGTAATACATAGGTATTTCACAAGCCATTTCTTGCTTTTAATCAACAATAAACATGCCGTATTTTAAGAAAACCTATCAATTATTTTACTTCAATCATTTCCAGCTCATAATACTATACAATTCAAAGTTGTACCATCGAGAGTTGGGCCAGGAAGAGTTGGGCAGCGAGAATTGGGCCTACGAGAGTTCGGCCTACAAGAGTTGGGCAGTGGACGGAGCCCCCTAGTATTGTGTATAAATATATTTAATAACATATTTTCAATTGTCGTGCAGGTACGAAATATGGATGGATATTATTAAAAGTATCAATTGTAAAGGTTTTGAGAAATTATAAATTGAGCACAGTAGTATGTGGACCCGAGGACTTACAACTCGATGATCATTTTACGTGCTTGAATGGGAATTCTTGTACTTTTGATTAAAAAGGTATTATAAACAAAGCTCGTATTATGTTTAATAATTTATATATTTATTTATTCATATTATATAATATTCAATTCAATGTAATTATATTTGATCTAACAATAATACTTTCAATAAGAATAAAATCATCAAAGATTAAGTTCCTTTAGCGCAAAATTAAGCACCATGGGCAGCAGACCTGCATCCTCCAGCTCCAGTATCTGTTCGCGCATATTGCTCATGTCTCGAGATTTGATCAGCTGCAGGGATAAGTTTGAAATTAGAGAAGATTGGTAGGTTAATATTGTAGAACATCAGAATAATCAGTCAAGTACTAAGAGTTGTTCAAGTTGTAAAGTTGTGAGCGTCAGAGGACCAGAGTGGGCTCGACAAGAATTATATAACAGACGGATTATAGTTCAGGCTAATAACACAATATCACCTAGTCACATTAATAAAGAACTAATCTATTTTAATATTTATTCAGCCCACTGTTGCTCACCTTGACAATCTTCTGTCGCTGCTCGTCGTTCTGGCAAAATATGAGCACCGTCGCAGCCATGTGCGACCGTTGTATGAGCACGCAGTGCTCCGCGAATTGGTACAGATTGAGGGCGTGCACCACTGGACAACCCTGCAGGCGCAGGAGCGTCTTCTGCAGGGTATCCTCCTGCTTGCAGGAACGTGTGGAGACCGCGTTCTTGAACGGATGCGACAATACGCTGTCCCAGGCCGATGCCAGGCCTTCCAGATGCAACAACTGTGGCTTGCAGCTGAGCACATCGACCAATGCGTTCAGTTCGCGCAGCATATTGAACATCACCATGCGCTTGAGTATTCCGTTCCAGATTTTGGGCAAGTAAATGTCAAAGCCAAGACAAATATCCGCCATGACCTCAAGTGAAACTGGATTCTGTGCATTGCGCTGCCAGATCATTTTGATGATGTTGATCTTGTCGCAGCTCTCGTCGGCGAACTTCTCAATGTTGGCATTGTAGCCGAGCGCCTTCAGTGCGTGCACGCACTTGATGGTGATAAATCGGTGTTGATTCAGGGTCTTGCTGAACGGAGTGCTGCCGTCGTTCAGCTTGGAGTAGCATTCGTACATCTGCAGTTGGGTAGAGGTATTGATGGAGCTGCAAAAGGGAATAGATGGGAGTTATACAGAGCTTGCACAAAAGGGACAACCAAATTTCGAACGCGGTCTGACTCTCCGACAAGCTGTCCTATGTCCTGTACCACAGCTCGCGCTCGCCCGTACAGTATAGAATTTAAAATATTTTAACGCCTGCAATATTGTTACATTAATAACTTCTTTGCTTATTCACCAATTTCAATGCGCGTTTCAGGATAATTAAATACGACATACGACACGAGTTCGAACCGTGAGGCAAAACAAGAGGACCGATTATTGCGAGCTCTGGAGTTATATATAGTTTGTATTTTCTACGATCAGCTCTTACCCTTCCCTGAAGATTTCGCCAATCAGAAACTTGACTGCTTCGGTTTTGGACCAGCTGCTCAGTATGTAGAAAGCACGCACCACATTCTCGCTGACATTGGCGTGATCATCGCCAGCGACCTCGGGCCCATTGTGCTCTTCCATGAATGTCTCCTCCATGATGGTGCCGTCGGCGGTGTCAAAGGTGAAGGACAACCACTTTTGCAGCAACGAACACTGTATGACACTGAGGGTAAGTTCATGCAGCGTGCATATCTCTTTTACCAGCGCATTGATATCGACTTTGCCCGACTTGAGTATCAATTGGTGATGGTATAGGGCATTGACAAGCTCTGTGGGATGTTCCACCAGACGCAACAGTTTCTCCTCGTTCAGGCCATAAACGTGCAGCAGATGCTGCGTTTTTTGTATGGGATAAATGCGTTTGATCTTGGCCAATTGCTCCTGGCACTTGGCATCGCTGCTCAGCGTGGCTTCGTTTTCTTTCACATACTTCCAGCACTCGTAGAAGGCCTCCACCTGATCAGCTCCATCGCGTGCATAGCTGGCCACAAGGTACAGTATAATAAGCACATTGCTGGGGCTGTGCACGTGCTTAACCAGGCGAAGAATCTGAAATGTTGCTCCAAATAATAACTAAATGCAATAATGATAGTTATAGGAAACATACAGATTTAAGAAATGCATTATTCGTCGGATGCAAGCTCCATGTTTCCGAATCACACTTGGACTTGTATTCCATTACAGAGTTCCTAACGGCTGCTTTGCTGTAGTAGTCACAGCTTTGCTGTTTATTCGCTGAATCCTTGAGCGCGGTGCACATAAGTATCAATGGGAACCAGCTTTGGCAGTTATTCACATTTAGCTCGCTCGCTGCGAAAGGTAATTAACGCTTAACAAATTGTTTATGCTTATGCTTGATGTATAACCTACTGAGCGTATCTTTCAGTGGATGCTCCACAATCGCCTTGAAGGGCAGGCGGAAGCGTGCGATATTGGGCAGAACGCCGTTTCCCATTTGCGACTTCATCCACAAATCCGTCTCCAGCTGACCGGCGCGATTGCAGCGACGCGTGGTCATTTTGTGGCGCAGAAAATGCAGTATGTTCATCCAGATTTCCATCTGCTTGGGTGCCGCATCGAAGAACATCAGTATCTCAATGATGCAGAGATACAGCTCATAGAAATAAATGTTGATCTGGAAATAGAAATTGTAAGTTAATAGGAATACAAATTGTAGGCTCTTCGGACGCACCTGTTCGATGAGCTCATTCAACTTGGAGGTGAGCAGTTTGACGTTCTTAATCTCATTTATGTAAGGCTGGCACATCTCCCTCATCTCCCGCACGCTGCTCAGCACAACGAGCTGCTCGTCGCCAAAGTTGTCCCGCTTGATCTCGTACTGCAGCTCCTGGGCTCGCAGTATGCTGAGTATTTGTGTGATGAGCATTTTCTGATAGTCCAGTTTGAAGCTCGCCGTCATGCGCTCCAGTAAATGCACATCGAGTCGCTTGTTATGGAACTCATTGAGCAAATGCTCAATACTGTCCAGTTCGGGATTGAATTTGCCCTTTATGCTCGGATCCTGCTGGCAAAACTCCAGATAATAATACAGCTTATTGCGCCTAGAAAAGAGAGATTAATTTGTTACTAAAAGTAGTGTCGAAATAGCAAACAAATAATAGTTTTGATATATCTAATTTTACAGAAATTATGATGTATTTAAAATTAAAAATTTGACTCACGTCACACGCAATTTTTGCACAGTTTCCATTTCATCAATGTGTTCATTGTACATAGCCGAAAGTGTGAGAAAATTGATTTTCTGCTGATCCGTCTTCACCTCATTCGACAATTTGGCCAGCAAGCCACGGGATTCCGAATTAGCCACCAGCATGGCAAATAGTTCTAGCAGAGAATAGCATTTATTATAAAATATTTAAAGCCAAATCGCATATATAAGTTACCAATTAAATTTGCCTTTTTGTTGTTCATGGCATTGCGTAGAATGCGCCGCAACTGCAGCGTAATGAAACCTTCATGCAAGATCAAGATGCCGGGATTATTTTTTTGATATTGCAGCAGATATTGCGACATCATGTACCAAATGTCATGATCCTTCGACTTGGCCAGCTGCTCCAGCGACACAAAGAAATCCTCCCTAGCCACATCAATATCACTGGCCATATCATTCGGCAGCAGCTTTACCAACTCCAATAAGAACGAGTTCTTTGGCTGCTTTTCAATGACCATCAGCAGCAAAGTGCGCGCCAGAAACTTGACAATGGGCAGACTGCTCTGAATTCGTTTCTGCAAGCAAACAAAATTAGTTGAAGAATGGAGACTTATGAGATTGCTGCTTACCGTCTGTTGTTGCTTTTGCTGCGGATGCACATCGACTTCATCAAACATGGACACCGAGTAACGTTTCTTGGTCGAGGGTTCGATGTTTGGTTTGCAATCAATCGAATTATTCAACGCTGTGCTAAAATTGAGCGTTGTGTCGCCCAGGGCAATGGTTACACCATCCAAAGCTCGGCATATATGCTCGTTCACAGCCTGATCCTTGTCCACGTAATGCAACTCAACGGTATCCAGCGGATAGTGTACGATCGCAATGCGCACATACTTGATCAGCTCCAGCAGATCCAGGCGACGATGCCTCTCATGCATCATAGCTTCGGTTAGCAGGTTGTAGGCCAGCATAAAGCTCAATGGATCATTTTCGTTCTGCAGGTGCAGCGAGGAGCTGTTGTCTGCTTGGCCAGAAAAGAAATTGCAATCAATTTGGTATTTAATTAGTTTTAATTTGCTAGTAGCTACAGCTTTCTAAGACCTTGCTTATTTTATGGTGTCCAAGTATTTGCTAGATGTAGTGCTCTATATTCTCTTTCTTTCTTTGTGATAAAATTAAATTTAATAGTTTTTAAGCACTATTAATTTAATACATTTAAAAACCAACTTTCTAAATCTAATTATCTTTAATGTATCCAAAGCGCAATAAGTTTTAAGATTAAATTATC
Organism: Hypselothyrea guttata; assembly: GCA_035045125.1. Taxonomy (NCBI): domain Eukaryota; kingdom Metazoa; phylum Arthropoda; class Insecta; order Diptera; family Drosophilidae; genus Hypselothyrea; species Hypselothyrea guttata. Next base: position 999,338 of record JAWNNJ010002200.1, on the reverse strand, counting down.
AAAATTCTTACAAACCAATAATTAATTAAACTAATCTTGGAAACTAAGCAAAACACTTGCTTCAAAATTATACTATAATTTTAAATATTAATATGCATATAGATCTAAATTTTAATGTGACTAGAGCTAAATATTCGTACTTGTAGCATCAGGAAAATTTGTAGTAATCAATAATAAAATAAATAATTGTGTTCACCTTGTCTGTGGCTCTTGGCGTCTGCCATCTGCTGCACCAGCAATGTGATGCCAAAGCTGATGAAATGGGGGCTATTGGAGGGCAGGCAGGAGATGAACTCCATGACATGATGGGCCAGGGCGCAGCTGAGGGGCAGGCAGCCGACGCACTGACTGATGCGCAGCAGACCCTGCACCTTCGGCAGTTCCAGGGCCGTGCAGAGTTCGGCCATTTCGGTGACGATCAGAGCGCAGACATTCAAGGTGGCCTGGGCGCGGGAGATGATCAGCTCAATGCCCTCGTCGAGCAGCTGGTGACGCCTCTGCAGTGGTATCAGATCGCTGCTGCACTTGAGCTGTATGTTGAACTTGAGGCGCAGCAGCAGGCGATGTTTGATTAGCAGATAGCGTTCCTTGTAGACGGGCTCAGCGTAGGGCAGCATGAGCTTGAAGAGCTCGAGCAGATTCTGATGCTGCTGCACCTTGGACTCTGAGGAGCAGGAGCTGACCTCCAGTATGTTGGCCAGCATGGCAACCACATCGCTGGCATGTTTGGGATTGTTCTCATCGTTCAGCGACTTGAAGAAGTCGTAGGCCATGTCGATTTGGCCACGTCGTGCCATCTGATAGCAGCAGTTGAAGTTCGCGCTGGACGAGATCTCTGGCGCCGCTTTGGTTAACGTGCGGATGTCCTTCAGCATATCCGGCAAGTTGAGCTTGACAATGCGCATCGAGAAGAGCTCCAGATTGATATCGGCTGCACTGTCCGCTGGCCAGCCGTATTTCACCTTCATGATCTTGATCACCTGTATCTCATACTCAGCGTTGATCTTCACGCTCAACGGATGCGTCGAGTTGCGCAGCTTGATTAATGGGGCCAATGTATCAGGCCATGGAACGGGCGCCTTCTGAAGAATGGAGAGCGCGCACTCCAAGCGGCAATCCTCGTTGTGTATGAGCTCGATGCAGGTAATGGCACGTTCTAGCCAGTTGCTGATCGCCTGACGATTGGCCACCAGCTGGCTAATGTACTGCTTGACCACATCTATGGGCTGACGTCCCTTGTCCTGGTAGATCGGGTACAGAAAATCCTTGACGAGACTCTGCAAATTGTCCAGATGCACACGCTGCAGTATATGCAGTGTGGTTGCATCCAAGCTATCCTGCATATAGCTATCCAACGTCAGTATGAGCTTATATCTATTCTTCAGCACAGATAAATCCCGCAGAGCGTTATCCAAATCCCGCACTTTGCCAATGTTGCGCTCCTGCTGGCGACGCACATCACTAAAGAGCATACCCAGATGTAAACAAAGATGCAACTATTGCATATTAGCGAAAACTTACGAGTAAATAAATTGAATCTCCTCGAATATCTCCAGTATTTTTGAAGAGAATTCCAGGCCAATTTCGGGCCAATGATCACTGAATTGCAGTTTACGCGTTCGCTTAATGCTCCAGTCGGTTATAAAGGGCATTATCGTGGGATGCGTATTGCTGACCATGGGCACAAACTGTCGCAACCACTGCACCACATTGAACGGTTCCGTATTGGTGGGTATGAAGCCCAAGAGCGCACACAAATCGGTATCCTTGAGGCGGGGCAAAATGTTGCTTGAATGACGCCGCCAGATGAGGCAAGCGGTTGGCATATCGTTGGTGAACATGCCCTTGACCATTTTCACCAAATTGGTGTTGTTGACAAACTTTTGCCAGTCCGCATTGCACTCAAATGGATCGATGATGGCCAACGTCTTCAGACGATGCAATTGCTCATCTATTTCCAGCAAATCATCCTCATCTTCCTGCAAGCGTAATAAAATGTAATATTCAAGTTTTTACTCGATTAGTATTCGGTTTACCTCAAAGTCCAATCTCTTTTTGATTTCCCTCAAATAACGTTCCAGTATTTGACGTGAGTTTAAGGTAATCATACTATTGTTTTTGATAAACTTCTTGCTCTCGATCTGGCCCAGAAGTTGCAGCAAAACATTGAACTTCTTGTCCACATCATCGGTCTTGGCATTACACAGCTCCACCAGAATTTTCTTAGCCCTCGCCTCAAAAATGGGCTGCAGGGACAGCTCGAACTGTTTGCCAAACTCCTAAAACGATAAATCATACAGAAATTTGCAAATAACTATATATGTATATAAAGTTCCTTGTCCTGACTGATTGACCGACTTGCTATCAAACCACAGCCCAAACTTTAGCACCTAGAAATTTAATTCCGAACGAGTGTTCGGGTAAGGAGAGTTAGGCCAGCGACAGTTCGACTCGCGCTTGTTTGGCCAGCGAGAGTTTGGCCATCGCGAGTTGGGCCAGTGAACGTTCAACCAACGAGAGTTCGGGCAACGAGTTCGACCAGTGATTATTCGGTCAGCGAGAGTTCCGTCATCGAGAGTTGGGCCAGCGCGAGTTCGGGCAGCGAGCGTTCAACCAACGAGAGTTCAGCCAACGAGACTTCGGCCAGCAAGAGTTCGGCAAGCGCGAGTTCGGTCAGCAAGAGTTCAACCAACGAGATCTCGGGCCAGCGAGAGCGGGGTCTACGAGAGTTAGACCAACGAGAGTTAACTAACCCTTCCGCGGGTTGGAGTCCGAACGAAGTGTGGACCCAGGGGTCAGAGCCTCTTAGTATATAATATTAAAATTTAAACTACCTCCGCCTCATCCAGATGGCCCTTGGCAATGAGCTTCTTGAACCGATCGCTGGGATCCGTTTCAGACACCAGCAGCATTTCCACTTCAGCTGGTATTTGATCAGCTGCCGTCGACTTGGCCGCCAGATAGTAAAGATTCACAGCACTCTTCGACTGATGCATCAGCCAGGCATTACGGGGCACCTCCAGTTCGTTTTTGCATTTGAAAGCTGCAGAGATTTATATCCATTAAAATGCCAACTTGAAGCGTGATGAACGGAATATGACTTACAAGGATACTCTATGATTTGAATGAGGCGATCCCCATCCTCAGTGGGCTTGCTGAGTATTAGGAGCTCTACGTTTTCCTCGCTGCTCTCCATGACCAGCATATCATCGATCAGCGTAGAGTTGGGGTTCTGACAGAGGTTGACGGTTCTTGTAAACGGACAGATCTCCAGCAAGTGGCCGGATGCAGTTAGCGCAAGGCTGCAGAAGACAGTATTGAATTATATATGGGCGGAGCAGATCAGTCGGACGCGCCCAACTCTAGAATACCCTGTACTATAATAATCACAGAAGCAATTCTTCTGCTTTTTTAATGGGTATATATATATATATATTGTGATGATAACTAACATGTAATGCTCCACATTATAGATGTTCTTGATGCCTCCGTATTGGCTGGGCAGTTGGAGGCGCGTTGCGTCGCCGGCATTGCCTCTCAAATGTAAAGTTGCCTGCTCTCCGGCCAGATATACGCCGTAATCAGCTTGCTGCTCCTGCAGATTGTTCTCCACGTTAACATGGGCGCTTAATTGCCTCAGCAGCAAGGAGCAATTGGTGTTTGTTGTGGCGCTGCCTGCGGATGTGCGCTGGATGGTGACATCGTCCAGCAGAGCGGTTACGTTGGTGTTATCGTGCAGCGTTACATTGGACATGGCGTCTAGGGTGGCTTCCTGGATCTCGCTAAGCCTGCGGAATAAACTGATTACTGGAGCTGGGCTTCGATTCGATTACGATGCGATTTAATCGCTGCTTTTTGTCGGCGATTAAATCGATGTAATTTTGCGGTTTATGGACAGCTACTGTCGGTTACGTCCGACTGTAAACTTGCGCCCGAGGGATCGGCTCCGTCTTTGGTTGTTTTTGTTAGCATTTTTTTTTTTTATCGATTTTGACGATCGAACGGTTCGATTCTTCACAATCAAAGATCGAACCCAGAACTACTGATTACATCTTTAACTTGCAACTGCCTCTTACCGGTAGACGCTGCCGTTGCGGCAGCTGAAGTAAAAGTGTTGCCCCAACTGCTGGATGCGGTTGAAGCTACAGCCGCTCAGGCTGGCATCCTCGACCCGAATGCAGACGCTGAAGAGCAGTGAACCCTTGATGTTCACCCCATGGATCTCGCCGTCTGTTAGGCCACAGACAATCAAATTTCCACTGTTGGATACGCCGATGGCATCAATTGGGGAGCTGAAGCTGAGGAAGCTGCACTTGGCCACCAGCTCATCCTCCAGCAGCAGCAGGCTCTTATCAATTGCTATCACTATTTTGCCGCTCTGCACGTGCGCCCGTACCTCAGGATATTTGGTAACCTACAAAGCAAACTCCTTGGCTGTCAATCGGGCTTATGATATACATATATTCAATTTAATTTACCTCTTCATCGCTGCTGATTTTGAAAATACTCCGCGATGAGAAGGCATTGGAAATGGTCTCGTCCTCCACAGCAGAGGCTTCCAAATTGCTCCACATTCTCAAGCAAAACAATTTACGATGCGAAAAAATTTAAATCAACCAGCGCCAAATGTTAGCGTCACTCTGATATCATCAGTGATGGCACGATTAATCATATGATACACTATAATCGATTATTTTGCTTCAAGAAACGATTTAATTGTATCGAATACAAGATGCAGATTAATCGAATCACTAATCGTGTTGGCACGAATAATCATTTAATTAAATATAATCGATTATTTTGTTTCAAAACACTATTACATGGTTTCGAATGGAGGGTTCATATTAATTGAATCACTAATCAAAAGACAAGACAAAATAATCATAACAATTTTACTCGCAATTGCACAATATAAAATTTTGGTTAAAAATATGTATAAATAATAAAAACATATATTATAAAAAATGCTGTTTTTGCAACAACAAAAAAAAGCATGATTCAAAAGTCGATAATTTAATTTTTCTAGATATTAATCGATAAATGTGCATGCAACTCTGCGTATTTACAGTTGATGCAAAAATTAGTTTGGCAGACGGCTATCGATATGTTGCGAGAGAGCTGTAAACGAAGGTTACCCTAGCTTCAAAATAATGAATGGAATTTCGGTATTTTGCTGTTGAGCGCGAACGGTCACCCTGGCTGGCAGGCGAGGAAAATTATTTATATTTTAGAATCCACGACGCTGCTGAGGCGAAAATTCGCAAATTATTGTACATTTCAAGCAATTGCAAGACATCAACGATCCAACGACAAAGTGTGTCAGGCGAAAAGCCCAATTAAGTGCGCTACGCATGGATATGCGGATATGCAGCAGTAAAAGCCCAAACAGGCCAACAACAAAAACGCGATAAACACGAAACAAATTTGGCAAAGTGCAAAGATAAAAAACAAAAATTGTTGTGCACAACAAATAACATCGCGTTTATATCAGAAACGAATATATAATAAATAAAAACTGCAGCCGCTGCTTTGCGGTTGTGTTGGTGGTGGTGCAAAAAGAACATAAAATCGCTGGCAAGAAGAAGAGCAGCGCAGTGAAAATCAAAAGCCAAATTCGACAACAACAACAACAGCCGCGCCATTTGGACAGATCTGTTGGAACGATTAAACGCATCCAAAACGCCGCAATTTGCGAAATCAAATAAAATAAATAAAATAACGCTAGCTAAACGCTAAAAAAGCTAAACGCTAAAGACGCTGCCAACGCTGACGACATGCGCGCGTAGAGTTGCCAGCGCTGCCAACAGATCGAAAGTGCTGCCCATTGTGGCGGCATCTGCGGCTCGAACGGAATTATTCCAATGGAATGCACTGGAATGCAAAAATCACAAAATCCAAAATCAACAAAATCAAAATAAACAAAATATAAATACAAAAATTAATAACAAATAAATATACAATAAATAAATATTCGCAACAGGCTGGCAACCCTGCCGCTTTGCTTGGACATGAAGCAACATTAAAACCAAAATATTATTTTGTTTAAAGCATTTTTGCAATTGGTAAAGCATAATTATTATTAATTGTTAAACGAGTAATTCATTTAAAAAATTTAAACATTTAACACAGGTGCAACTAACGGCTGCTGGGCATTGGAAATGAAGCAACATTAAAGCCAAATTATTTTAATTTCAAAGGATTTTTGCAGTTTTTTGCAATTGGTAATGCATAATTATAATTATTAATCATTAAACGATTAATTTAAATATTAAATTTAATACAGGTGCAACGAACGGCTGCCGGGCATTGGAGCTAGCGCTTTGAGATCCCAACCCAAATCCAAGCTATAGCCGCGTCGTGATCCGAATCCGGATCGACGACGCCTTTATATAGACATTTTGCGTTCGGCCGGTTGTTAAGGAAAAGCTGCCACCATTCGGAAGAAAAACACCTCGAATATGACCCACAATATCGGTATGGCGCCATATCGTTTGCCGGGTCCAGCGGGCGGTTTATGTCCGCCCGATTTTAAGCCGCCGCCACCGACGGACATCATCTCGGCGCCCAGCAATCCGAAGAAGCGGCGGAAAACCTCAAACGCCGCCAATTCGGCTGCTGCTGCGGCAGCGGCGGCGGCAGCTGCAGCGGCCGCCGCTGCCAATTCCATGCAACAGCAGCAAACGGCGCCACCGACGCCCCAGGATCTGCTGCCCCCACCGCCGATGGGCGGATTCGGTGACACAATTGTCGCCTCCAATCCGTTCGACGACAGCCCCCAGGTGTCTGCGATGTCCAGCTCGGCGGCAGCTGCGATGGCAGCCATGAATCAGATGGGCGGAGGCGGCGGCGGAGGCGGTCCAGGGCATTTTGGTCCGCATCCGCATTGGGAGGAGCGCATGGGCATTGGCATGCATCCGCATATGCATCCACATCCGCATCCGCATGCGCATCATCCGGGCGCGGGCGGCGGCCCAATGGGCCATGGACCGCATGGGCCGCATGGCCATATGGGCGGACCACCGCCAATGCGCGGCATGAGCCCGCTGGGACCTGGACCTGGTGTGCATCCGCATGCGCACGCGCATGGCATGGCGCCCGGCGTTGGATTGCCGCCCCATATGAATCATGGGCGTGCCGGAGGCGTGCCTATGGGCAGCCCCATGGGCGGTATGGCCGGCATGGGCGGCATGAGTCCGATGGGCAGCATGGGAGGACCAAGCATATCACCACATCACATGGCCATCGGCGGCCTGTCGCCCATGGGCGGACCCAACGGGCCCAATCCGCGTGCCATGCAGGGCTCGCCAATGGGCGCCGCCGGTGGACCGATGCCCGGCCAGAACTCGCCAATGAACTCGCTGCCCATGGGCTCGCCAATGGGCAATCAAATTGGCAGTCCGTTGGGACCGGGACCGGGACCAGGACCAGGACCGGGACCAGGTCCGGGGCAGCAGGGGCAACCAGGAGTACAACAGCAGCAGCAGCAGCAGCCGCAAAACCCGCAACAGACGCACATGAACAATGGACAGATGGGTCCGCCGCCTCTGCACAGTCCGCTGGGCAATGGGCCGACGAATCACGGTCATATGCCGGGCGGACCGGGTCCAGGACCTGGTCCAGGAGGCCTAGTTGGACCTGGGGGCATGTCGCCTGCCAATAACAACAACAGCGGCGGCATGATGCCCGGAAATGCCTCAAACAACAACAGCAACAACAACAACAATCAAAATCCGCATCTGTCGCCAGCGGCGTCAGGTGGCCGCTTGGTGGGCGTGCCCAGCTCCATGCAATCAAACGGTCCACTGCCCACGTCGGCATCGGCGTCCGCAGTCTCTGGAGCAGCAACAGCGCCGTCAACGGCGACGTCGACGACGACGCCAACGGCAGCAGCGACCACGTCAGTGCCTACGTCCTCACCAGCGCCGCCCGCCATGTCCCCGCATCATGCTGGGCCCAGTCCGGGTATGCCCAACTCCGGCCCAAGTCCGCTGCAGTCGCCGGCGCTAAGCGGCCCGGGCAGCGGCAACAACAACAACAACAACAGCAACAACAACAACATGAACAACAACGGGCCCATGATGGGCCACCAGATGAACCCCAATGTTCCTATGCAGCAGCAGCAGCAGCAGCAACAACAACAACACGGTCCCATGGGCGTCCATATGGGTGGCCCGCCCGGACTCGGACCCGGCGGACCCATGGGCATGGGCATGAATCAAATGCTGCCGCCACAGCAGCCGCCGCATCTCGGTGGACCTCCGCATCCGCAGCTAATGAATCATCCGCATCCGCACCCGCATCATCCGCCACCGCATCACATGATGGGCCCCGGCCCCGGCCCCGGAATGCATGGACCCGTTCCCGGTGGCATGCCACCGCATATGGGTGGAGGAGGAGGCGGAGGAGTTGGCGTTGGCAATCCCCATATGATGGGACCACACGGCAATGCCGGTCCACACATGGGTCATATGGGCGGCGTGCCCGGGCCAGGACCCGGACCCGGACCGGGCGGCATGAACGGACCCGGAATGCCCCACCACGGAATGCCACCCCACCACCCACACACGCATCCACATCATCATCCCGGCCATGGTCATGGCCATGGACACGGCCCCATGGGCGGTCCCAACATGTTTGGTGGCGGAGGGGGAGGCGGGCCAATGGGTCCAGGTGGCCCCATGGGCAACATGGGTGGACCCATGGGTCCCGGCGGTCCCATGGGCAACATGGGCGGTCCCATGGGCAAGCCCATGACCATGAGCGGCGGCAAAATGTATCCGCCCGGTCAGCCGATGGTCTTCAACCCGCAGAACCCAAACGCGCCTCCGATTTACCCGTGCGGCATGTGCCACAAGGAGGTGAACGACAACGACGAAGCCGTCTTCTGTGAATCCGGCTGCAACTTCTTCTTTCACAGGTAAGATAATAGATATGGTAGATAATAGATAGTTGCGGGATTACAATATCAGCGATTGTCATTATTAAATGCAAATTTTAAAATTAAAGGGTTTGTCGGGACTTTTATCCCTAAAATTAAATGGAAACTCTTTTTTGACAATTTCTATAGTTTAAATATTTACTATACAAATTAAAAATAAGAATTCATTATCAAAAAAAAAAATTAAATAATTATATAAATTCATTATCTGTGCTTCAATCTTCAAAATCTTTAAAATAATGCATTCTTCAAGAACGAAGCTTAAGAATTTTAATACTATATTCTATTATATTGTCTATTTTGTATATATTGGCTAACAAAATAGCCAAAAATATCAATATAACAAAAAATAGTTTTCAAATCCCTAATATTCGTTTTTGAAAAATAATACCTATTTTAAATTTGCATTATTTCAATTAAATTTAAGCATTAAAAAATAACTTTCAAATAAATATTGGCAATAAAAGTTCAATCTGTGTACAAGGGTTTTTTTTTTTGGATTAAATATTTTTTCAAATTTTTTAATTTTTCCTCCTAGTTATGAATTTTTGATCTAATAATCTGTTTCTGTTGCAGAACGTGCGTGGGCCTAACGGAGGCAGCCTTTCAAATGCTCAACAAGGAGGTGTTCGCCGAGTGGTGCTGCGACAAGTGTGTGTCTTCCAAGAATATACCCATGGTCAAGTTCAAGTGCTGAACCGCCGGCGAGTCGGACGCGACCACCAGCTATCACTAGATCACTCTGTATAAATATCCCAGCATCAACAATACTTTAACTGCAGAACCCCAGAGAGAAAGATTAATTCATCCATTCAGTCAAAAGAGATCCCCAACGAATCAATCAACCCGCTCTATGCATGCATCTTAGGGTATCTTCTATAGGGCCGAATCAGTGTTGTGAAATGTTTTGCGTTTAGCTTCGGCCTTGCTCAACACGCGCATCCTTTAAGATTATAAATGAGAATAAGAGAAAAGCAAACACAATGAAAGTGAATAAATAGCGTAAACGATGAAAATTATGTATGCTAATTTGTAATATATGAGTAGGGTCTAGCGTTAGCATAGATATATCACACATAAATATATAAATATAATTCAATAGCTGTGTCTGTATGTGCATGTGAGACAGCGGCTAGAAAGCCAGATAAGCAGCTAAACAACAGAAAGAAAAGAAAAGAAAAGAAAAATTGATAAGAACAACGAATATCAATCTATCGTTGGTGCTATTGCCAGCATTATTATCAAATTAAATGATATTGTAAATTATGAAATTCAACCGAGCTGAGAACTGACAACTGCGAACACTTTGTGCTCAATTTTCAATCTGTGTTTATATAGTATATATAGCTCTGGTACCGGCGATAGTTGGACGATAGTTGGGCGATAGTTCGGCGATAGTCTGGCGTTATCACAAGTCTAAGCAAACTATTGAAATTCAAGGCATAGCATTAAAGCGAAGTATGAATCCAGTGGATGGATCGGCATGATAGTTTTACATTTGTTTTCGAATAACTAGCGTTGTAAGTGTGTCGCGTGCATGCATATTTACATATATATATACAATACATACATATGCGTAAGCTTAAATTTAAATTGAAAACAAATAACCGTTCTGACAATGAGCATCAATTTGTAACGATTTGAAATTTACCCAAAAAAAAATGAAGAAAAAAACAAAAAACGAAAACGAAAAAAAAGAAATGAAATGAAACTCGATACTGAATTCAGAATTTCGTATGGTGTTTTTTTTTACTCTTGCGTCAATTTTACATGGAAATTTTTAACTGAAATACTTAATACGGCATGCTAACGAGAGAGTAAACATAATCCCAACGGATTGGTGCGATATCTATGTATATGTATATGTATGTTTATAAATTATTACACTGAAATCGTTTGTGAACAAATCAGAAAAAACAAAACAGCAACTGAAACAAACAAAACAAAAAAACAAATGAAAAGCACAAGAAATTATTATAAAATGCAGCAAAGCAAGAATTAGGTTAAGCATTAATAGTTAACGCGTGAAGAAAAAGCAAAAACAAAACTGTATAAATTGAAAATTAAGTTATTTATAATTAAATAAAAATACATATACAATTTAACTGAAATGCAGTTTTAGTTGTACTGGGAAAAGAAGTTCGACATGGAAAAAGCACTGAAAACTCAATAAACTAATTATTGGAGATCCGTAGATGCAGTTTGAAAAATTATTTTAGTTAAAATATCTGGAATTGCAAAAAATATGATTTTTAATATAAACAATAATTTTCCAACTAACCTTCGAGTTTTTGAACTTAACCGAAAAGTTTAAATCGAATCGGTTTTGGGTTCAACTGTTTCTGTAATATCTGGTTCGGTTTGAGGTTTGGTTCGCAGTTACAAAATCTCCGGAATATACTAGTTGGGAACCGATTCGGCTTAAATCCGATTTTCAGACCTACCTAGAATGCAAATGATAAAATCAAATAAATTTGATAATCATCAACTAAATAAATCTCTTATAAAAGTTTAGTTTCTACCGTTAGCTACATTCCCCTAAATCCGATTTAAATAAAAGTAAACACAGTATAAAATTATTGCATAAAATATTTAATTTGCTTAAAACTAAACATGCACAGGCTAATTCAATAATGAACAGATGCAAATTGATATATCTTTTTTTTTTTTTCAATTTTCAGTTGCAACAAGTTGCCGCATAAACCACAAAATTGTCATTAGCCAAATTGAATGTTTAGATTGATGGATGGTCTGGCTATAGCCAAGGTAAATACAATAATTGTGGCGCCACTTAAGATTAATAAAATTATATATTTTTGATTATTGATTAAATGTAAGCGAAGCTACAGCTTCGTTTTTGTTTTTTATTGTTATTTAATGTATGCTACTTTGCTTTCTTGCCGCATGCCGCATGCCGCTTCATTTAGAGCATATTTATTGCACGCAAAAACCAAATGAGATTTTTGCATGTCTCGCTGTTTTATCCGATGGCTGCCGTTATTAATTCTGCCACATCCTGATCCGTGCTACGCACTGTCAGATTTAATGTGACGCCCTCCGCCAGCGCCAGCTTCGCCCTCACCAGCACCTCGACCCCGCCACGGAAGGTGCCTAAAAAGATCATAGAAATTAAATTATAAATTGAGAGTTTTTAATTTTATTTATTTAAATCTACCTGAGCAAAGCACTGTGTGCAGATGCGTGCCCTCCTGCACGTTCTCGGAAAGATTAGCTGCGCCTAGGCCAAGTATCTTAAGTATTGTGTTGACCGCCTCCTGCAAATTGTTAACGGCAGATAGCACAAAGGTGTCCTCGGCCTGCAGCCACTCTGTAAGCGAGAAAGAGATTAATTAATATTTATTTTAAATCTCAAAGGTATATGGATCTTACCCTCGCTGTCGGCAGCATCCCAGGCCACCTGGAAGTTGGTCTTCTTCGTTCTCTGTATTTGATCAGCGAGTGTTATCTCCATATCCTCCAGCATGTATTCATCGTCGTAGCCCTCCTCCGAGTCTGGCTCGCCGGTTGTTGGATCGCAGTCCTTGACCACAAACCGCAAAGTGGCGCCAAACGTGGCTACAAGACAACAACAAATATATTATTAAATTTGGTATAAGTAGTACAGCTGGGTTCCATCTTGAATTTAAAAAAATCTATTTAATCGATTAATCGAAAAAAATCGGTAATTCCATTTTGCAGTTAGTCTGAGGGAAAAAAGTACAAGGTCTTCCACCCGACTCATCTGCTCCGTCCCTACTAGTTTGTGTTTGCTTTTTAAACAATATTAATTTAATTTTGTATTAATCGATTTTTAAGTTTTTCTCTAAGTTGCAAATTGGAATTACCGGTCTTATTTCGATTAATCGATTAAATCGATTTTTAGACGTGGATCGATTGAAAAGATCGATTCTTGAGTCGGAGCGAGAGCAAATAGAGCAGAGATCGATAGGCGACGCTTACCTATGGAGCTGCTGGCATCTGGTGGGAATTCCACAATGACGAAGGTCGTCTGCAGCTCGTTGTAGGGCAATTTGGGGCAGGGAATGACCGCACGCCCCGTGTAGCCGTCGGGCAGGGTGAGGTCGACGCGCACGTTCTCGAGGAACTGATCGGAGAGCGTGTTGAGGCAATCGAATTGGAAAACAATGTGCTGGGCAAAGATGTGCTTGATGCACTGCACCGTGTACTCGGTTTCGCTCTCCGTCAGCTGTATGGGCGCGGTGCTGCGATGGATGGGTCCAAGCACCTGGATGCCAGGCAGCTGGGCAAGACGGGCGGCGCTCTCCTCCTCGCGCGTGATCTTGGGGGCACGCGGTGTAGTGGTGACCATCATGACATCGTTGTTGATCTCCGGCTTGACGATCGCCGCCTTGGGCACAATCGAGATGTCGAAGTGCGTCTGGAGTTCGCCGTTCAGGTGATCCGTTAGCGCCTTCTCGAGCAGCGCCAGGGAGCAGTTGTCCCGCTCAATGATGTAGTTCTTGTAGAGCTCCGGCTTGGCCGAGTTCAGTATGCTCAGATAGTAGGTGGCACGATCCCGCACCTCGTCATCCGGATCCATTTGGCAGCGCCCCAGCAGCACCACAATGTTGCCCAACAAGGCTGGACAGGAGGCGCCAAACTGCGCCAAGGCGGTGACGGCAGCGGCGCGCACAATTGGATTCTCCAGGATGACGCGATTGTAGATGAAGCGTATGTACTTGGAGGGCGTGGCCGCAAAGGGACCCTCCTTGCCCAGCAGATGGAGGATGCGGACGGCCAGCGAGATGTGATCGCAATCCTCGATGAACTCGCAGAGATGCGACAAGCCGGACTCCTTGGCATCGGCATTCTCCTCAATGATGGTGATGATGGTGTCCACAATCGATGCCTTGTACTCCAAACCGCCCTCCTCGCGCAGCATGCCGCTCAAGAAATTCATGAGCACCGTGTGCTTTCTGGGATATTTGGCGCACAGCGCACAGATGGCCTGGACGACGACCACCTTGAACTCATCCGAGATTTCCGCCACAAAGGTGGAGATCTGTTTCATTAAACGCTCCACGGATGATTCGGCGCCCGTCTTCAACAGCGTGGTGATGGCCAAGGTGGCCACCGAACGATTCGAATCGGTGATCAGCGTCTCCAGATCCAGATTGCATGTGGTCACAGCAGCCGGATGCGTCATGGCCACCTTGTTCAGCGTGCGCACAGCGGCAAAACGCAGCGTGGCCTTCGGAGAGCCACAGAACAGCTGGAGAATGGAGAAGGCCGGCGAGAGCATGCGAGGATTGGTGTTCTTCAGATTGACAATGGCATGGGCCGCCTCATAGATGACCATCTCGCTCTTGTGCCGCAAACACGACTCAATGAAGGTGTAAAGCGGCGAATCAGCCAGCTCCTCGGCGGGCACATCCTCCTCCTCAATCAGCTTGCAGGCGATGCGAATCTGCAAGAGAGTTTTAATGAATTCTTGAGGATTAGATGAGCTTCCAGCTGATCTGTACTTACAAGCATGCAGACAGCGTACGGGCTTTTGAGTGAACCACGTGTCAGCTTGTTGACCAGCTTGGAGACGGCCAGGCGATCCGATTTGCGTATGTGATAGAGCAGACCCAGGGCATGGTACTGCACCATGATGTTGTCGCTGTTGAGCGCCTCCTGCGCCTCGTTCGCCCAGCGCTTGACCACATCGCCGGCGCTGCTGGCCAGGCGCAAGGAGCTGACCAGCGCCGCACAGGAAACAGCTGCGTTCTTGTCCACTATGCACTGCTTCATATAACGCTCGACCGCCTGCAGCATGGTGTTGTCCGTGATGCTGCAGAGGGCGCGTATGGCAGCAGCTCGATAGAGATCCTCCTTACCGGTCATATCCTTGGTCAGGGAGCTGGTCACAATGATGACGTCCTCGGCAATGCAGCTCAGCTCCTTGATGCCAAGATACACCATGCGACGCAGCACCACATCCTTGGACTGGAACAGCTTGGTCATGGCAAAGAAGCAATCGGTTGCCTCCCTGGCCACCAGCTGCTCCCCCTGATTGATCAGATACAGGATCTTGGTCAGTATGTGAATGCATTTGCGTGCGTTCACCGGCGTCTCGTTGAACGTGCGCGTCTCCTGCAGCACCGACGTCTTCTCCAGGTTCTGGTACGCGTTGCTCGGACCTGTGCGTTTATTTTGCGAAGTTTTTGGTTTTTTTATTATAAAATATTTCATATTTGGGCCGGCAGCAGGCAGCAAAAATGCAAACAAATTCAACTGTTCTAATCTGTATCTAATTGTTGTATGTGTGTGTTAGTTTTGGTGCGATTTGTCCCACTGTGCAGCTGCTTCTTCGTTGCGTTGACAGTGGGCAAACTGCTGTGGTTTTATAGCAAAATATTTCACAATTGAGCAGGCAACGGAAACAAATTCAAGTGAATTTGAATCTAATTGTTGTTAGTTTTTGTGCGATTTGTCCCACTGTGCACACTGCTAGCGGAGCAGCTTCTTCTTCGTTGCGTTGACAGTGGGCAAACTGCTGTTGTTTTGTAACAAATTATTTTACAATGAAAACAAATCCAAGTGTTTGAATTTGTGTGTCTGAATCTAATACTTGTGAGTGTGTTAGTTTTGTGCGATTTGCCCCACTGTGCACTGCCAGCGGAGCACCTTCTTCTTCGTTGCGTTGACAGTCGCCGCCGCTCCGTTGGCACTGTTAGCTTGTTTTCGTTGTTAGCCCGCTACTTACCGTCCTCTTCCTCATCCTTGTCGCGCCGAAAATTACCCATATTCTATTGTGTTAGCTTCGAGCAATAATTTCAATCAAATCAATTTACGAAATTCCACAAAAAATTGAATGACTTTTCGCTTCGCGTACACGTCACACTGTCGAAGAGAACTGGATTCAGGCCATTCAGCTGTGAACGTCGCGGCCCCGTTGCCACTTCAAAGTGCCAAAATGCACCAAAAGCATAAATTGCTGTAAAAAGCTATGTTGCCAATTGTGTATCGGAAAAAATTGTTTTTGGCTGCATGAGCGCAGAAAATAGCAACA
Organism: Hypselothyrea guttata; assembly: GCA_035045125.1. NCBI lineage: Eukaryota > Metazoa > Arthropoda > Insecta > Diptera > Drosophilidae > Hypselothyrea > Hypselothyrea guttata. The sequence continues at coordinate 983,382 of JAWNNJ010002200.1, read as the reverse complement.
TCAAAATTTGCACAAAAATGTCAGGAAACGGCTAAGGTTAAATTAAATTATGTGTTGTGTGCAATTATCTATTAATATAATAACATCAGGCCTATAATTGTTTCCATAGTTGCATTTTAAAATTTAAGTGACAGCTGATAAAAAGCTGAAATACTTTTCCACCAAATGATCTTTAAAAACAGCCAGATCTGGCGAAAGAAACTTATTTGGTTATAACATAAAAAAAACCAAAAACACCACATGTGGCAACTGTGTTTGCAGCCTATCTTAACATTAGCTTAACAGCTGCTATGCACATGCTAAAGTTGCTGTTTATCGATGTTATTGTGCCACTTTTGTAAACTATCGATATATTTTCACGATATCAACAAACGTTTTGCAAATTATAAAAGAAAACAATTTTTAGCCAGGCGAAATTTTGATAATTTTTTTGTATAATGCGTTCGCGCAGTAGAAGCCGCTCTCCCATAAGACGAAGAGAGCGTCAGCGTGACAAAGGCGATAGCGGCAGATCAATTGCTCGCTCGGATAGACGGGATGCCGAAACAAGAGAGCGAAATAAAAGGCGGAATGAGAAAAAGTCGCCGCAAAGGAATAACCATAATAAAAAAAACGATCGGCGCAGGCATCGTTCCCGTTCCCGATCTCGCTCCCGTTCGCGCTCTTCCAGCACGGATTCCAGCAGCAGTGAGGCAAGCAGCGATTCCAGCAGTTCCAGTGCACGCAGTCGAAGCGGGAAACCCCCGAATAAGGAACCAGTGGAAAGATGGCCCCACGATCGTTTCAACGGAAATAATCCGTTCAGAGGACGTGCACCGGAGGGCAGCTTTATCAACGATCCGGCAGAGAAGCCCCGCCGTGGCTATAATCACCACAATCAGGGCAAAGGCGATTCAAAGTCGCAGAACGCGCGTAGGGCCCAGAGGGTGCGCATAGGGGAGGAGGGCGTGCCGGAGGTGTGGACCGGAAGTCCAACGCGGGGGCATGACGACGATGTGGAGCTGGTGAAAGGTTCGTTTGTCGGGCCCAAGAAGAAAAAGTCCAAGAAGAGCAGCAGGAAAGCCGATGCCAAGTCCAAGAAGAAAGCAAAAAAGTCAAAAAAGAAAAAGAATAGGCATAAAAAAGAGTCAAGCAGCTCATCGGAAAGCTCCTCCTCCTCCTCTTCATCATCATCATCCAGCTCCAGCAGTGAGGACAGCGACAGTTCCGAAAGCGAAAGTGAGGAGGGGGATATTTGGTTGGAAAAGACCGTCGATGGCATCAAGAAGCCGTCCAAAAAGCAGCCCAAAAAGAGCACATCGAAAAAGCACAAAAAGAAGAAAAAGAAGCGAAAATCGGACAAGTCCGAGAAGCCTTCATCCGGCGCCTCCAAGTCCAAAACCAAGTCCAAATCCAAGTCCAAATCAAGTGCCGCCCATGCGGATGAGGATGTGGGCCCCTCCCTGCGCACCGGCGGCAGCCTGAATCAAAAGGATTTCGGTAGGGCCCTGCTGCCTGGAGAAGGTGCCGCTATGGCCGCCTACATTGCGGAGGGTAAACGTATTCCCCGACGTGGAGAGATCGGCCTCACCTCCGATGAGATCGCCAACTTTGAGTCCGTCGGCTACGTGATGAGCGGCAGTCGCCATCGACGCATGGAAGCCGTGCGCATCCGCAAGGAGAACCAACTGTATTCGGCGGACGAGAAACGCGCCCTGGCCATGTTCAGCAAGGAGGAGCGCCAAAAGCGGGAGAACAAGATATTGACGCAGTTCAAGGACATGATTCACTCCAAACTACAAGCCAAGGATAAGAAATAGGGCATGCCGTTTGGAGCACAATGGGCCCTATCATACAAATGACGAACCTCTTCATCTATATGACGAACTACTTCCTATAAATGACGAACCAACTCATCCAAAACAAATATACCAACGTTATTTGAATGATAGATTCGTCTTTAACTATTGCCCGAGGAAACTACAAATAAACGTCATCCAAAATGATACAGAATGAGCTTATTTGTGCTTGTGGAAATCTGGTATTAATTGTAAATTTACAATTTTATACATTTTTGATTGTCAATAAATATGTTCTATTTTTTAAAGCAGCTGGCCGAATTATTATTGAATTTAAGTTTGTAATTTTGCTGATTATAAATTTTGTCGAACATGCATTATACCATGGTCAAGTTCTATAATACATTTTTGCTAGTTTGGACTACTATAGGCCAAATTTAGCATACGTATGTAAAAGTTTATAAAACGAAGGGGAAATTAAAAGATGTAATTATAGAGAATACAATATTATTTAAAACTTTACATGAAATACACCGAAAACTTTTGCAATTTGTATTATTTGTTAAGAAAATATTTAGATGTAATTTAGGATCCGATTTTTTCAAATTCAGATTCAATATCATCAAATTATGTATACAATAACCAAAAACCTGGGCAATATTAATTATTTTATACTACGTAAAATAATACAATTTCAGCTTATTTTGACACAGGCTGTATTTTATATACAGTTCGTATTTCGATTTTGTTTTGATTTCATTTTCAAATTGTGCGATGACCCGTTTTTAGCATGCCTTAGTTATCGCTTTATCTGCTATCGATAGCACGTATTTCAATCGATAGAACGCATATCAACAATTCTTTTTTGCCATATTCCGCAACGTGCGTGTCGAAGACTAAACTTTATTTACTTAAAATGAGCTGAAATGCTAGTCATTTAGAATTAAGCTAATATTGCTAAACAGGGAGAAACAAAACGTTGTCATTTGCGGTTCACAAAGTACAAATTAAATTAGCGAAACGCCATTGCAAAACGTCGAATTACATGTGCGAGTGTCGAGAGCGGGACAGCAAGAGGCCGCGAGTGAAAGAGCCGGCGATATATGTACGAAGTGGGTTAGCAAAACAATGAACGAGTGAACAAAGAAAAATTGCTAACCGGCAGATTACCGAAGGTAGCGATACATACAAACATACATACATACATATGAATGATAAGCTGAACAATACATACGGCACTTGCACCCACCTACATTCACACATACACATACACTCACCCACACAAGCAGAGCACTGACACACACAATATTCTAATCAAGAGGCAACAACAAGACGCCGACACTCCTCGCCAGTGTTGCCAGAAATAGTCAGATTTACATCATACAAAAATTAATAATAAAAATTGAATAAACATATAAAAAAATAAATAATAAAAATAAAATCATAAAAAAAAAACATAAAATTAATAATAAAAATTAAATAAATATAAAAAAATAAAATATATATATATTGATATAATTAAAAAATAAATAATAAAAGTCAATCAATATATAATATTAATAAATCAATATAAATTTTCAAATAGATTTATGATAAGCATAACTAGAACTCTGAAAATTGGCAACGCTGCTGCTCGTTATACGACGTTTAATCAATTAGCCGGACACACCACGGACAGGCGGACAGGCAGACAGGCGGAGAGGCGGACAGGCGAGCAACATTGGAGCAGGCAGACGTCAGACATCAGACGGTAGACCATCCATCGGTTGGCTCAGTCTGCTTTTGTGCTTGGAGCGTGTTGCGTGCGTGGTCAGCGTTAACGGTACTTTGCGATGCCAGCGAACGAGTTGCAGTCGCCGTCGAGCGAAATGGTGTTGCTAACACCCAATACGGAGAACCCGCCAATGATACAGGCAGCGACGCCGGCCAAGGATGGGGGCATACGTGAGGGGTCAGCGGAGTCGAACAGCAGTCGAGTCGTAATGAAGAAACAACTGGGATTACTGGAAGGTGTGGCCATCATACTGGGCATCATCTTTGGCTCTGGCATATTCGTGTCGCCCAAGGGTGTGTTAATGGAGGTGGACGCCGTGGGCACCTCGCTGGTCATTTGGATATTGTGCGGTCTGCTGTCCATGATTGGTGCCCTCTGTTATGCAGAACTGGGCACGGCCATACCCAAGTCTGGAGGGGATTATGCGTACATCTTTGAGGCGTACGGATCGCTGCCAGCGTTTCTATATCTCTGGGATGCCATGATGATATTTGTGTAAGTAGACACCGCTCCGATTAGCCTCATTTACATGGCATAGAGCGGAACAGCTCTTGGACAATTGCCGGAACACTTGACGACCGCCAATTGAGGCGAGGCGCCAATTGAAAAACTACGGACAGTTTTGTCCGAAGATATGGCCGAAGGTCATCCGTTCCAGCTGTCAGTTTTCATTCACTTTCGCAAGGCAAACAAAAAGTAAAATTCCCTTATCAGCCCCGATATCAGCCAATTGCTGTATATGCATCAAAGGCTCACTCCACTTTGTCTGCTGATACGGCACATTCAGCTGCACTAATGTGATTTTATGCCCTGTACGTATGAAATGGGTAAAAACAGGGTTAATACATTTGTGCAAATGTAGGTAACAGCAGAAGGAGGCTTGTCAGACAATATAAAGTATATATGTTCTTGATCTGTCTGTCCATCTGTCTGTATGAGCGCTGAGATCTCGATATCTACAAGTGCTAGAGCTGATAGTTTTAGAATGTAGATAGGTTATACCATAGGAAGATCAAGTCTATTTTTATACCCTGTGCCCATTTGAAAAATGGGAAAAACAGGGTTAATAACTTTTTACTATTGGATCGAACGCCTCATTTAAGCCGTAATTGATTAAAATTATATACAAATCGTATTATTGCACATATAAGATTGATATTTAAAATATATAATCTCTTTCATTATATTTATCTATTCTGAAACGTACAATCAAATCGGTTAATAAACATAGAAGTTATTAAAGAAACAATATTATAGGCTTTTTCTCACTCGACCTCTGGCATCACGGACATTAAAGCATGGTACAGGGTATTCGAAAGTCGGGCGCATCAGGCTGACCGTCTACGTCTTTACTGGTTTGTTATCGCAATGCTATTTTCATTTGTAATTTGAGACTTTGATAAGTTGTTAAGCAAAAGGCAAACGAAAAGAAAACAATTATAAATTCTTATGGCAATAAATAATTAAAATATGTTTTGACGCCGATGATAACGGTCTGCTGCTGCAGCAGTTTTAATTCCAGATAATTATGATTTATATTTGGTAGAATTAGCAGTTGTTTCTTCAAATAATATATGGTTAATTTTAAAATAGGATATACAGAATTTTAGAGTAATTGAACTAATATTATTTCCTTTTTAGACCCACGACAAATGCGATTATGGGCCTGACCTTCGCCTCGTATGTGCTGCAGCCGTTCTTTGCCGATGGCTGTGAGGTGCCAAAGATTGCCCTGCAACTGCTGGCAGCCGTTACCATATGCTTCCTGACCTATCTGAACTCGTACTACATGAAGATCACAACCAAAATGCAGAATGTTATTATGTTTACCAAGATTGCGGCACTTGTGCTGATCATAGTTGTCGGCCTGGTCTGGATGCTAATGGGACATACGGAGAATTTCAGGCAGCCCTTCGATGACACCGTCACGGATCCCGGCAAACTGTCGGTGGCATTTTATTCCGGCATCTTTTCATATGCGGGCTGGAATTATTTGAATTTCATGACCGAAGAGCTGCGCGATCCGTATCGCAATTTGCCACGTGCCATTTACATATCGTTGCCCCTAGTCACCGGCATCTATGTGCTGGCCAATATGGCCTATCTGGCGGTGCTGTCGGCGCCCGAGATGATTGCCTCCAATGCAATTGCTGTGGTACGTATCAATTGTTTTTAATTCATGCTGGAACTTGTTAATTAACTTGCACGTTGTCTTGTCCACAGACCTTTGGCAACAAGATACTCGGCGGATTCGCATTAATCATACCCATCATGGTGGCCATATCGGCATTTGGCGGCCTCTCCGTCCACATCATGACCTCCTCCCGCATGTGCTTTGTGGGCGCCCGTAACGGACACATGCCAGCGGTGCTGTCCCACATCAGTGTCAAGAGCTACACCCCACTGCCCTCGCTGGCGTTTCTGGTGGGTGCAATCACAATTGCCGCACAAAAGAAGTTGCTAATTGAATTTCATTTCATTTTAATACCCTGTAGTGCCTGCTCTCCATTGTCATGCTGGTGGTGAGCGATGTTTATGTGCTAATCACTTACAGCAGCATTGTGGAGTCGTTCTTTATAATGCTCTCGGTGTCGGCGGTTTTGTACTTTCGCTACAAGCGCCCCAACATGGAGCGCCCAATTAAAGTAAGTTGCCAAAACTTTAGAATCGAATTATATACGAAATTGTCTCTGTTTTTGTCAGGTCTCTTTGTGGATACCCGCCGTGTTTGTTGTGGTGTGCGCATTCCTGGTAGTCGTTCCGGTTTATGTAGCTCCATTTGAGGTCGCCATGGGCTTGCTAATCACACTAATTGGTATACCATTCTATTATCTCGGCGTTGTGTGGAAGAACAAACCGAAATGGGTGCAGCACGCGATTGGTGCGTAAACACAAAAATAAAATACGAATCGGGATTCGTTCAGCTGACCTTGGCAATTGCCACGATTTCAGCGCCAACGAAAACCCTTAACGCTCGACCACGTGTATACTAATTAACATTTTATTGCCTCTTTATGTTTAGATTCGATGACATTTACGTGCCAAAAACTGTTCATGTCCGCCAAGGAACAAAAACAGGAATAAAACCGAAACTGACCCACCTGAAACTATAGCTGGACAACACTGGATAACATTGCATACATCATTTACATTTTTACACAACTGTCACATAGGGCAGACATCGGATAAATGATCTGGATAACAGTGCATCCATTTACATCTTTACATCAATGTCGCAGAGCGCATACAGCGGAAAAATAACCTGGGAAGCATTGCACTCATCATTTACATCTATACATCACTTGCGCATATCTCAGTCATTAGATAAATGAACTGGATAACATAAGCCAAAGCATACATCATTTACATCTCTACATCATTTTCGCATAGCGCAGACTTTGGAGAAATGACCTGGATAACATTGCATACATCATTTTCAACTTTACATCAATTTGGCTTAGCGCAGACATTGGAGAAATGACTTGGACCACATTGCATCATACATCATACATCGTTTACATCACTTTCGCAGACATTGGAGAAATGGTGACCACAAGTGCAGAATGCATCGAATATTAGTTTTAAATTTTCTATTTGATTTGTTGTATGTGAGCAAGTGCCATATAACTGGCAAACTGACAGAGAAATTGTTCTTACCTAAAACAATAGATAATAAGCTGTGACCATGTTGTCAATTGTCCAAAGTTAGCCTAGTACACATATAGACTTTTTTATATATTCTGCATGACATACATTGTAAGTGACGAATGCCAGATATATGGCGCGAGTGAGCATAGCTTTAAACATTATGTTGTTTACCAAAAAATTGTTTTTATTTTGCCAAAGTCTACGATATTAATAATTCTTGAACTAACTATTGACTTTAAACGCTATTTATTTCATTGAAAAGGCTCTTAATATTAAGTTGCTTTTGTTATTCAACTTGAAAGTTGATTTTGCGAAATACTAATAAAGATTTTCTATAAATGTATATTGAAATGTATCTTTTAGGCGTACTTTAAGTAGACAACAAAAGTATACTACAGTTTTGATGTTATAGAAATCAGTTTTCGCATTCTTTTGTGGTTATTTACGATTGTCTGGCAATCAATTATAAGTATCTGATATCTGATAAGCCATATGAATGGCCTGAGGTTATTTTTAAGCCAATGCAGGCATTTAATAGTAACCGATGCTTAGCAATTTAACAAGTTAGTCTAAATATAAACCATTGCTGTCATGGCAGGGCAAATAAGTATTTTGGACACGTAGTATCATATTGTGTCGTACGCTCTATGGATACACGAGTCCATAGAGCATTTGAATATATGAAGGGTGCAGATATACTACTTCTACTATTGATCACAGAATCTAGGTGTTTTTTATTAATTGATAAAAGTGTAGTGCAGGCTTTTTGGCTATTTAACATGCTGTTCAGCTGCCATCGACTGGTTATATCTGTACGCGATTATTTTCTAGTACACAAATGTGCCATGTTTGTGGCTATTTTGTATGGACATGAGGATCACATGCGCTCATTTCATCGCCGTTCGCTTTTTATTGCTTTTTAAATATATGTACAAGTATGCCGAGTGAAAAGACGGATTGCCAAATCAATATTAAATCAGATGCAAACAATTTTATGGCTCTTTTTATGTAGAAATAATTGTATATTAATTCACTTCGGATGCGATACGCTGCGAATGCACAATATCACTTGAAAACTGCGCCAATGGATCTTTGAATTGTATTAATAATAATCATACAATATCCGGGAAAGCACTTCAGTGGAGGTTGCGAAATGACCCAACTTCATATTGTTATACTAAATCACATGTTGGAGCACAAAAACAATGCTTTAAAATGTGCTAATTGTTGAAACGTTTTCATTGATCTGGACAACAAAAATATTCAAAGATCGTCAGCGGGGTATTTGCCATAAATTGACTTTGTTTTCGTCAGAGATTTGATTGCCCGATAATTATTTTAAAGTTCGTAATGACTAAATTTAGAATTTCCTTGGCAATAACATTGCGAAACAGTTTTCAATTTTCTGCATGGAAACCGATTAAGTTGGCCTAATGCCATCCTTTAACTTGATCATGTGACCACGGTATGATTCACTTCATACGTTCAGACTATATGTCTCTATTTAGCACAATTTAGTATCGATCATTTAGGCGGAATCGTGTCTGCACATTTAATCTAACAGTGGAAAAACAATGGACACTAACGAGGAACACACGATCCTAATGCCATCAATATGGTCTTAAATTTTCAACCGCAGATGTTTGTTGGCCATCAAATTATTGCGAATTTGGGTATAATTGATAGGTTCAAATCCGATGGAATTCCCATATGGTTATGGCAAATTGAGTATTAATTAATTTGAAATTAAAACAAATGAAATCAAATTATGTCGGGTACTTCCAGGTCTCAGTGTCAAACGGTATTAAATAAAATTCACAGAAAATAGTAGATAACATCGAACTGGTTTTTATCGGACTAATAAATAATTCGTACGATTTGAGTCAATAAATTTTTACAATTGTCAACGCTTTTATTTCTATAAATAGTTCAAATACTCATGCTTGGCATTCGCTATGTAAATCACGAGTTTCCTATTCACAATGTAAATCAAATATGGGCAAAAGTAATACAATGAGTTTATGCCATGAAGTACGTGATTGGAGCTCTTTTGGGAATACAACTAGTTCGGTAAGTTTGTAAGTTGAATACATTGGAATAGCACAAATGTATCTCAAACTAAAATACGCTTATAAGTAGGGTTTATTCAACTAAGGGACTTAAATAATATTAAGATTTTTTGCTCTTAGAGCAGAGGTTATTTTTACGGGCTGTACAAATTGGGATTTAAATTTGTAATTATTTTTAGATCTTCTAATTTGAAAAGTTACAAAGGAAAAATAATAAATATGTGTGACCCACAGAAGAAGACCCCACAAGGAATATATATTCTTGATCAGGACGACGAACTAAGTCGATACAGTAATGTCCATCTGTCTGCCTATCCGTATGAACGCCTAGATCTTGCAAACTAGAGCTAGAGATATTATTTTTGGGATTTATTAGGTCTTTCTAGGTTGCAAGCAGATCAAGCTTTATTTGTTTTAGATTTTTTATTTTTGTTAAAGTAAAATTAAGTAAAATTTAAAATTTTTACTACAATCTCCTACTGAAATTGTACCAATTTCGTCTAATAATTACTGGCATAAACATAGTTGAATAGAAAATAAAATGCTGAATCCGAGCAGCGAATGTGTGAATATCACTCAATGAATTCGTTCAACCATTCGTTCTGCCGTATCGATAGCCACGCGATCAATTAGTAGCTTTCTGCATAATATTGTCAATATTTGTTGTCAGCTCAGTTGCGGTATTCAAGGGGTTTTCCTCTCCTTCTCCGCACTCAAATAACACAGTCCAGACATATGAAATATTTAGTGTGCATGCAAAACAAAATATTATCGAATGATTGAAAGGGGTGAAGCGAATGTAAGGCAAACTGTTGTTTGCTCTGAGTATTAACTAGGCGCGAATGAATTTTGTTGCTTATTGTTGTTGCTCTATTTTAAATAATGTTAAGCATACGCAGCGTGTTGCAGTCTGTGTTTTTCAAGTGCTTTGGGTGCTCGTAATACTCCATAAGGCTACTTCAAATTCGATTTCATTAAGTGCTGTACTTATGGCGAAGCTCCAAACAGCTCTATACTTGAGTGCCCTAGACAAAACGATCGATGGATCGATGTTTGGATCGATCGATCGTGTGCTCGTGTCCGTTGTTCGTGCGACCGTTCGACATCGGCTCTATATATCACCTGCTACACCTGTGTATATATGTAAGTTTCTCTGTGTATGGAGCACGCGCTGTACGCGGGGATTTAAGCTTTCGAATTTTCAATTAGTTCGTTGACGCTGAGGAAGTTATCAAGGTGCTTCAAACGGCAAACGTTCGAGCAGTTTAGAATCAACCAGCCAGCCGTTAGGTATTGCATTTCGCCAAGTGCCTAAAGTAAAGCAAAAAGGAACTTCAAGAAGAATTCTTTTTGAAATTAGAAATTAATAATCCTGCCATGCATCTAATTCTACGAGCATATCAAGCAGCATTTCTTGTAATCTGCTGGTCTCAAGGTAAACGGATAAAAGCCTATTTTAATTATTTTGTGTGTGATTTAAATTAAATTAAATTGATGTTATAGAAAACTGCAGAATTAGTCATGTGATACATTTGTCAATGTCCCAAAAGTGCAGCAATAAAATAAATTATTATTGTTTTTCGGCAAAAACATATCAATTATAATTTCGCGCTTACGCGCGCTGACTGTGATCCCTGTCTGTTTCATACCATATACGTTTTATATAGCTCTTATCATCAAAAAGCCACAACAAAATTCTCAAGAACGTAGGCGACCAACTGTTTACTATAGAGCTAAGGGTGTATGATTCAGACATGCCTATTTATAATTGTTTTTTTGATATCTGCATACTTACTTCCCATATTTAATTGCACTATTTAAGGGTACTTATGTCACTCGAAACTGTTTGATTCTGATTCAGAATGTCACTTCAATCGTTTATTGCTGACAGTGTCTTTGATCAAGTGCTTTTCAGAGAGTTTTTTTGTTTTAGAATAAATTATGTAAGATTAATAGTTGGCACTATCTCTTAATAAATAAAAATAAGAACATTAATATATTTACTAAATAAATAAATAAAAATTAAATACTGATATTTATTTTGATTGATTAAAAACTTAATCTTCCTATTTTACGCTTGTTTAAAAATATTTATTTATTGATATATTTATTTGATTTTGTATACTATATTTTTAACTCGACTAATTTATAAATAGAAATTAAATAAAGAAAAATATAAGAAATATAAGAAAAATTTAGAATTATACAACTAAATTGTTCTCTAATGTAAACTATAAATTGAACTCCTTATGTAAAAATGCAAATGGAATATTTTATAAGATTTTTGTTTTAAATCCCCATGACACAAATACGTGTTAATTCGTAAAACTGTCAATAATAAAATGTGCAAAATGTCATATGATACGCTAATGCTAATGGACAGATTTCCATAACTTTCTAGTGCAAACAAAATAAAATATAAAGAACATCTAATTACTGATACCACACAAATAAAGTTAGCTGAATTCGTTTTGACCTGTGGTAATTGCCATGACATTTAGTTAAAAGTTAGTCGAATGCACAAAGAATACAAATTATTAAAATATATATTTACCGTCAGCGCTCATTATGTGTATCAATATCAACAAAATATCATTATGAATTGTGTTGTTATCTAACTGTATTTATCGTGCCCTTGTAGTGTTATTTCTTGATAAATTTATTTATTGATTTATCTATTTGCTAAACAGTTAGCATTTGTTTGCTGTTTCCCCAGCTCATTTATTTGCCATAATTCACAAGTGCTCGTATATGTCAAAGATATGACAAAGCGGTGGGAATTATTTTTCATTATTTACGGGTACAACGATACCTAATACAGTCACGTGATTGAAGAAAATATTTGTAGACCGTACAGGTGATTCCGTCGTCTCAGCCAGTGACGTTTATCACGTTTATTTATGATTCTAATGTTGGCCTTTGTACTCTACATTATGTGTTTGCAGTGGCCAGAAGTCATGTCTTTGGCTACTCGGAGCCCAATCAGAGGCGTTGGGCGCGTCATCACGGCCATTGTGCCGGCAAGACACAATCGCCCATTGCCATAACATCCAGTCATGTAAGTCTTAAAACTTTAAAGTTAATTAATTCACTAGGTTAATGTTCCATTTCTTTTAGACCATTCCAGTTCATATGCCTGCTGTGGATATGATTGGCTATCACAATCTATTGCCGTATCCGCTGAAAATGATTAACAATGGCCATACGGGTAAGTGCAGAGATTGATCGATTGTCCGCATCTAACATAATTTGCATGATTAATTATAAATTTCACAGTCTCCATTGGCATACCCAAGGGAAATGATAGCGCCGAGCAGGCGGAATTCCTGCCGTATATACGCGGTGCCAAGCTGCCCGGGGAATTCGAGGTGGAAGGTCTGCACTTCCACTGGGGCGACAAGAACAATCGGGGCTCGGAGCATGTCATCAACGATATACGCTACACCATGGAGATGCATATTGTGCATCGCAACAAGAAGTATGCCACGATTGGGGAGGCCCTCAACCATCCGGATGGTGCCGCTGTGCTGGGCTTCTTTTTCAATGTGAGTGTGCACATGAAACGGTAATAGAATTGCCTTAATGCAGTCATTTGAATCATCCACAGTTGGACGAGGACGAGGGACAAGGACTGGTGACCATCAATCGTCATTTGCATTTGATAGCCGATGCTAATCAGGAGGCTGCCTTGAATGTGACCTTCTCGTTGTCCTCGCTAATCGCCGAGGTGGATGTGGACAAGTTCTACACATACAAAGGTAAGTACATTCAACAATATAATGCATACCAAATTATTCAAATTTTTTCGAGTGTAATTCTATAATACGCTTGGAAAATGGGAGCAGCATTAGGGTTAGCTGTCAATTTTGAATGCCTGTTGATTAGCTGACATTGAACAACGCTTAACTGTCATGTCACGTCTTTTTTGCAATTGTAGGCTCACTTACCACGCCCCCCTGTTCGGAGGCCGTCACCTGGATACTGTTCCCCGATCCCATACCCATTTCTCCCAAGCAGGTGAGTGAGAATTTGTAACCGCAGCACACAGTGCGTATGAGTAATGTGGCTAAAATCTATTTTGCAGATTTCGCGCTTCCGTCAGCTATCGGACACACAGGATGGTGCACTGGTGGACAACTTCCGCACCCTGCAGCCCGTGGGTAATCGCCGTATTTTCGCCCGTACCGGACACGTGCGTCATACGTCGATTGCAGCCCTAAAGCATGAGGGCGATTATCTCAAATACGATTGGTTCTACTGAGTGGCAGACTATGGAATGTTTTGTGCCATGATATGTTAGACACTTAGTTAAGTTAAGTCTATGCATTTATTATTTAACTAATAACGGTTAACTATTAACTTTAACTGCTAACTGTTAGCTGTAAGCTAATCTCTGTTTATATAACTCCTAATAAGTAACTATTTCTACGATAATATTTTTGATTTGCGTCCATACAGTACCAATGAATTGGGTATATCTTCTATGAAGAAATTGGCAGGCATTAAACCGAACATCTTGTTCAGCAGATCCAACAAAGTGCGCTCCAAAGTTTCCATAATCAAAGGCCGTAACGTCGCAAAGAAATTACGCCAGTTATCATTGAAAAGTTTATTAGTCTCCTGTTCCAACTCCTTAAGACGACCATTGAACAGATTATCCAATTTGGTTCTCATTGCTGAAATTTTGAGATCCACCTTTACAGCTGTCACATTGTAGAAGGTGTATCCGCCCTTCTCATATAGCCGGGTCTTGGCTCGCATAAGAATCTCCAGATCATCTGTAACATTGGTTGGGAATCTTCATGAATTGAGATTCTATTGAATAGAGTTGTGATACTTACCAACTTCGATGAAGATCTTCCCAGCTCCATTCAGGGGCACTAACAGAATGTGTCCGATCATTTGATAATTTCCATCGAGACGCATGCGTGGTAAGTAAATTCTATCCCGCCAGCTGAAGTCTGTTTTATTGACGCTGAAATCAATAGCAAAATATTCACATTTTAGAAAATAGGCTTTAAGGTTTAATATTAGTTTTGAAAACTGAAAAAAGGTTTTATTTTTGAATCGTTTAATATCCTATCGATATTAGCTTCAATAACAGAAATTTAGAATAACTAAAAGACAAACTCTATATTACTCACTCGCTCTCCTTGATGGTCATGTTGGCAAATCCACGAATAACCAAATCGGTTAAATTTGTTGAGAGAATAACCACATCGCTGTTCTCATGCTTAAAGAGAAGTTGGTCCTGTTTAATAGGATCTATGGGTCCGAAAGATTCCTCAATTTCAGGTATGCCTGGGAAAGTATAAATATAAATAAAAGTTATAAAACAGCTGAAAGTAACGTGTTTTGCAACTAGCTGCTCACCTTTGATAACTTCATTGATGAAACCCTGTATAGAACGTGTTGAACATTTTACAAACTCGGGCTCACGAATACGACATGATTCGATGTAAGATGCTGGAATGCGAATATTTCAATGCACTCAAATACGAAAATAATACTCACAACATTACACTAATTAGCTCTAGATAATAATATAACAGGTGAAAATAAAATGAAATCAGACACACTTCGTAATGAACCTGTTCACATTAATTAAATCATCCGACTCACTTACGTTTTTCCGTATAATATGCAAGGCCCTGCACATAATGGGAACAGTAGGCGAGTACGCCAATTATGAGAAGGCATTGTGTGTAATGCATCATAAAAACAGTTACTGTCACTCTCTTTGTCACTGTTACTATCACTGGCACTGTCACCGTTTAATTGAGTTAGTGGTAAGCGAATACGAGGAATACGAGCCTTTTACACCACGTTAATCGAATGAAGTTTAAACTTGAATTGAACGTTAGACTCACGAAGTGCGCTCGTTTTAAGCATTTCTCTAGAGTTAAAATACATAAATTACACTAGCCAACACGTTAATACATATATTAATATCTTAGTTCAATACAAAACCAACAGATCCATATCATAATCAATATAGAAATAGAGAACTTGTTGACTTGTTAAGTAGTTTAATAACACTTGTTGCATTGATCGTCAGCTCTGACGAGTTCAACTCGATCGATTAGTATAATATAATACTGGAAAATACGTCTAGTACTTGTAGTTGTCGTTATTAGTATTAGTTTCCACTATTCTATTCAACTATTTCAGTACAAATGTACTTAAGGTTTTTAGTTTTAAAGTATATTTATGTAATTTAAGTCAAAGAGATATATATGTGTATTTTTACAAATGAATCAATTAAAATTAAAGAAAATAAAAGTAAAAAAAACTTCTATGCATTGCTTATTGCTTGTTCTATTTTGTCTTTTTACAGGGTATACAAATAGTTGTCATTTGACTTTTGCGCACGCATGTTTACAGTAATTTAGTTAAAGTAGAGCTAGAAAAACAAGTATCTCAACAAATGTTGGGAAGTTCCCAACAATTAAAAACATTTTCATATTGAAGAACATGACAATTGGAAGATTATTTAAGCGAATATATATTGTACAAAATATCAGCTATATTTTATAATGTAACATGTGTGTAATAGAAATAATATGTAAGAAACTTCCACCCATTACAGAATTCTATGACGCATTCATTTGGATTTATATTGTTTATTTTTTTCAAACATTTTTATAACATTTCACAATTAACATAATTGGAGCTGATATACAATACAAATTATTATATATACATATATATGTATTGCATATCTATATGTATATATATATTCTTTGAATTCACATGTATAAATAAAAAATCTTTATAATAAGAGTACGTGAACTAGCGATGGGTACGGGTCGTGCGTGCTTCTGTGTTTCAAAATTTCGTGTATAAATACGAAATCTACTCGATTTTCCCAGTGTGACCAATACTTTTTCAAAAAAAATCATTCATCGTTTTATAAGTATTAACATACATCGGGTTGTTCTAAGTTGATCAGGTCTCAAAGAGAAGCCCTGTACCCATCCCTAATGGGAACCATGACCAACATATTACGCAGATATTTGCGACTTACGCGAGATTTTTAAATTTCAGCCTGTACACTCTAGAAACTGAGTATATATTGGGTACTACTGACTCTTACATTAAAGCTAATATTTTTTTAAATTAAGTTGGAAACAATAATAAATCTAAATGCCTTTGTAGCTATAATTATTATCATAAATACATATATTGAGAGATTTTTATTACCAATTCGAATAAACTCTTTTAAAGTATAGTACAGGGTATAAGAAGCTTCAATGAGACGACTGAAATGGATCTCAATTACTGAGGGAGATATGGTCAGCGTGAACTTTAGGCATTGCTGGCGCGGTTGGATTTGCGATAAGCCGTTCACTACACAGAGAAAGAAATATTATTATAACGTTTGTTAGTCCTACGAATTAAAATCCACATAATTATATGTAGATAAAGTAAAATATATGTAAAGAGGGTTCAAAAGTTTTTCTTTATGTGTACTCAAGTTGCCTCACTGTGACATCTCTCTCAATTTTTTAGCAAATGTATTTCAGTCTCGATTTCTATTGCAACGGTATAAGAACGAAAATTTGCATAATGCTTATCCGCAATGTTTTAATACTTCTAATATTACCTAGTTCCCTACTAGCACAAATTTGTTCAAAGAAAATCATCCAAAACGGCAAAGTATGTATAAAATAAGCATAATTATACGACAATATTCCAAGGCTTCTGTTCCCAATTATAGACTAGGATTGTGAGAAATTGTTGTGATGGGTATAGGAAAGTAGGTCCAAGGAAATGTGTACCAAGATGCCCAGGAGGTTGCGAACACGGGGTTTGTGTCAAACCCTTCACTTGCGCATGTAATGCTGGCTACGGACATTTAAATAACATATTAAAAAATCGGCAAGTATAACTTTTAACATTTTATTTTTTTTCCTTTCTGACTTTATTTGTTGCGTAGTTGTGTGGCCAAATGCAAGGGCGACTGCCATAATGGTTACTGCGAAGGTCCAAATCGCTGTAAATGCCCAACTGATTTTCATCTGGATGCATCCACTGGTCACTGCCGTCCATTTTGCAGCAGCGGTTGTCCCAATGGATTCTGTAAATCGCCCGGTGTTTGCGCTTGCAACGATGGATATACGTTAAATATCACTGCTCAGATTTGTCATCCCGAATGTCAGAGAGGCTATGACCTTAATTTGGTCAAAAATGAATGCCAGCCAGTATGTACCAAAGGCTGCGATAACGGTTCGTGTATAGCCCCGGATACGTGCGTTTGCAACGAGCATTATCAGAAGGGTGCCGATAACAGTTGCCAGCCCATATGTACGACTGCTTGCATTAACAGCACTTGTGTAGCTCCAGACAAATGTGAATGTATCGAGGGATACCTGAGGAAGAGCGACTCAATCTGTTCTCCGGACTGCCATGGTGAGTGCCACAACGGCTATTGTGATTCTCCTGGAAAATGTTCCTGTAATATTGGGTATAGCAACATTGGTGACCTAACATGTGCTCCTATTTGTCAGCACGAGTGTAAGAATGGATACTGCAGTGCACCTGGTGAATGCTCCTGTAACGATGGGTACAGCAAAGAAACTGAGAACAGTTGTGCTCCGGTATGTGAGAACGGATGTATAAACGCATACTGCAGTGATCCGGGAATATGCACCTGCAACGCTGGATACAGTAAAGAAAATAAGAACAGTTGTGCTCCCATCTGTAAGGATGTATGCGCAAACGGATACTGCAGTGCACCAGGCGAATGCTCCTGTAACGATGGGTACAGCAAAGAGACTGAGAACAGCTGTGCCCCGGTGTGTAAGAATGGATGTACAAACGGATTCTGCAGTGCTCCAGGAATATGCACTTGCAACAGTGGGTACAGCAAGGAAAATGAGAACAGTTGTGCCCCGATATGTGACAATGGATGCGCAAACGGATACTGCAGTGCACCAGGCGAATGCTCCTGTAACGATGGGTACAGCAAAGAGACTGAGAACAGCTGTGCCCCGGTGTGTAAGAATGGATGTACAAACGGATTCTGCAGTGCTCCAGGAATATGCACTTGCAACAGTGGGTACAGCAAGGAAAATGAAAACAGTTGTGCCCCGATATGTGACAATGGATGCGCGAACGGATACTGCAGTGCACCTGGCGAATGCTCCTGCTACATTGGGTACAGCAAAGAAACTGAGAACAGTTGTGCCCCGGTATGTGAGAACAGATGTATAAACGGACACTGCAGTGCACCTGGCGAATGCTCCTGCTACGATGGCTACAGCAAAGAAACTGAGAACAGTTGCTCTCCGATCTGTCAGAATGGATGCGCGAACGGATACTGCAGTGCACCTGGCGAATGCTCCTGTAACGCTGGGTACACCAAAGAAACTGAGAACAGCTGTACCCCGATCTGTGAGAATGAATGCGTGAACGGACATTGCAGTGCACCTGGAATATGCTCCTGTAACGATGGCTATAGCAAGGAAACTGAGAACAGTTGTATTCCGATCTGTGAGAGCGGATGTAAACATGGATACTGCAGTGCACCAGGAAAATGTACTTGCCTCAATGGATATATTAAAGAAACTGATACGAGCTGTGTTCCAGTTTGTGTAAATGGGTGTTCAAACGGATACTGTACTTCACCAGGAGAATGCACCTGTAATGATGGGTACACCAAGGAAACTGAGAACAGTTGCGTTGCGGTATGTGAGAACGGCTGTAAAAATGGATACTGCAGTGCACCCAATGAATGCTCGTGTCTCAATGGATACAATAGGGAAACTGACAGCAGCTGTGCTCCCGTTTGTACAAATGGGTGTGAGAACGGATTTTGCAGTAGTCCAGATGTGTGTACATGCGAGATTGGATACCAGAAGACTATGGATAACAGTTGTGCTCCTGTTTGCGAACATAGTTGTATAAACGGGTATTGTAGTGCACCTAACGAATGTACTTGTTTCCATGGATATAATACGAAGAACGAGATCAGTTGTAGTCCTATCTGTGAAACAGACTGCACAAATGGATTTTGTGAGTCACCCAATAAGTGTCGCTGCAATAAGGGATATGACCTAATAGATAACAATTGTATACCCCAAGTTCTCGAAGAAGAGGTTTTCAAAAGCGAAAGTGGAACAACACAAGAGACGACTGAGCTTCAGGATTCTAAGGACAGTACCGAAAAAATATTGTATGGATGTGTTGAACGGTGCTGGAATGGAACCTGCATCAATGACGAGTGTACGTGTTTTCCAAATTACAGTTTGATTCCAGATGGTTGGAATGCAACAATATTGCTTTGCCTGCCTATATGCGAAAATGGAGAATATCCTGAAGATGGCTATGGATGCCCAGTAACTGAGCAAACTGCGATAGCGGGGCGTATTGGAAATATTAATAAATTAATATCTAGCTCCCTGTTTCTGGCTTTAATAGGCATTGCTCTAATCCTGGCGGTGATCATATGCGCAGTCATGTTCGCTTTTAAAAAGCATGCCTATGCTGTGGGTAGAAGAGGTATGTAATATTTGAGAAAAGTTTTGATTCCGAAAATATATTTAATATTTGTTTAATCACCGTTTATTTGCAGAAGAAAAGTATGGAGCTTACTTTTCTGCCAATCAAGCCGACATTATTAGAGCCTAATTCTACAATATGCTCACTAAACATATGCTCAGGTTCCCGAAATTGCAGAATTTTGACTTGATAACTTTTTTATATGCAATAACTATTCATTGTTTTATTTATAATATTGAGCAACGTATATATAAAGAATTCGATTTAAGCATCTCAATAGTTTATATCAATATGTAATTTTTGTTTGTGAAAAAAATTTAATAAATTGCAAATGTAATTATTTTTTGTATTTTTGAAAATTATATATATAAGCAGGTTCATTAGTTTATACATATAAACTTACTTAACTAAATGTCGTATATAGTATTTAAATATTATTTAAATTTCAGATAAACCTTTGAATTTTAAGAAGTTCATTAGTTCATATGAAATAAATAACTAAATTATGAATTTGCCCTAAAACATACATAATTGTGAGCTTATATAATATTTAAAGTCAAGACTTCTATAATATCTGCCTGCAATAGGAAATGAATTAAAATAGCTCTAATTGTCACCCTATTTAATTTGTAATATATTATTATTATTGTTCATTCGTTGCTTTGCCATACAATTGCTGTGACGTTGGAATATCCTCAATAAAGAAATTGGCTGGTATGGTATTGAACGTTGCAGCCAAAAAATCCTTTAGAATGTTCTCCACTATACCGATTATTAGGGGCTTTAACGACTCGTAGAAATCACGCCAGTTATTATTGAAAAACTTATTGGTGTTCTCCTCTATCTCCTTGTTGCGTCCATTGAACATATTTGTAAGGTAAGTGCGCAGACCAGTTATATTTACTTCCGCCTTAACCGCGGTTACATTGTCAAAGGTAAATCCACCTTTTTCGTACAGCATAATCTTACTAAAAAGCAGAATGTCAACATTATCTGCAAGAAATTACAATTTACAGTAAATAATATTTTAAATCGATTTAAATACTCACCGAATTCAATAAACATATCGCCGTCAGTATTCAACGGTATCAGCAGAATACGTCCTTGCATATTATACTTGGCGTTCATTTGTATGTTTGGCACAAACAATTTAGTTCGCCAATTGAAGTCCTTTTTACTTATACTGAAAAGAGCTTAAATATACTAACATACATTATAAAATATATAAAAGAAACTAACCGACTTTCCTTGACCTTCGTTTTGCTTAAACCAGTAACTATTATCTGCGACAGGATTGCTTTCATCGTAACGACTTCATTGTTATCCTGCTTCAATATAAAGTCTGGCATTTTGTACGGATCGAGTTTTCCAAACTTCTCGGCAATTTTCGGTATACCTATGTTTATTTGATTAATCAGCTTTTGTATGCTGTGAGTGGAACAGTTGGTGAATCCGGGCTCATAGATGCGGCACGAGGGCAACCACGATGCTATAGACCGTATTAAGTAAAGTCATTCGATTGCTTCTCATTTTACTCAAATCTTAACTTACGCTTTTCAGTGTAGTAATCTACGGCAGATACACTGAGAGAGATTTCGTTCCACCAAACAATTGCGAGCAAACCGCAAAAAATGTGAACCGGGGGGCTATAATTATATGTTCTGTGCATGTTGAATGGAGAAGAGTAACTGATCTTCTAAAGTAAATATGTTTAGTTTTTGTTTGATGTTTCAAATCAAAAACCGATTTTTAACGATTTCAAGCTTTATAACAACCTCTGGACTCTGACAGTACTAAAGTTCTATAATCTTTTTATTTATCTTATTTTGTTTTGTCGAAAGAGGAAAATGCTGTCGCAAAATTATTATCATTAAAAATACCTCCTCATATTAGAATTTTTTTAAATTTATTTAATATATTATATACAATAGCATGTGCACATAATTTAGGTAATTTTATTAATCCCATATTTTATGCTCAAGTTTAATAGATAATTTTTTTTTTGAAATGTATTCATTCAGAAAAGCAGCATTTTAGGTCAAAGTTTATCTTAATAAATGCACTCTACTCGGTCCGAATTCCAGTTAAAATTTTATAGAGATTCGAAATTGCCATACCTTTTTATTACTTATATGTATTATATAAACCCACATTAAATTATACAATATTTCTTTATAAAATTGTAATTATTTAGTACCCTTTCCATACAATTGCTGAGGTGTTGGAACATCCTCAACAAAAAACTTGTATGGTATTAGATGAAACACATTTCCCATAATATCCTTGAAAATACTCTCCACAGTCTCGACAATCAATGGTTTTAGAGCCAGGTAGACTTCGGGCCAGTTCTCATTGAAAAATTTATTGGTACTCTCTTCTATCTCCTTGCTACGTCCATTGAATAAATTTGTTAGATGTGAATGGACTCGTGTTACATTCAGCTTGATTTGCACCGAAGTAACATTTGCAAAGGTAAATCCGCCCTTCTCATATAGTCGTGTTTTTGCTAATAACACGACATCGATGTTTTCTTAAAGTAAAGAGTCAGATGTTTGTACAATGTCATCAATTGTTTATATGATATTACCGATCTCAAGGAATATGTCGCCGTTTCCTGCCAATGGTATCAATAGAATACGTCCTGCCATCTTGTACTTGGCTTTCAGTTTCATGTTGGGCACAAATATCTTCGCTTGCCAGCTAAAGTCCTTCTTACTGACCCTAAAAATGTGTTAGACGTGAAATAATTACACATATGTAGCTCAATTGTAAAAGTTTAACCAACCGGCTTTCCTTAATCTTCATTTTGGAATAACCATATATAACCACCTGAGACAGGTTGGTTCGTATTGTGGCGGCTTCATTATTATCCTGCTTGAATATAATGTCTCTGGTTTTTAATGGGTCCAGCTTTCCCATGGTGACCTCCATTTCTGGTATACCAATGACCAATTGATCAATTAGCTTCTGTATGTTATGTGTGGAGCAGTTGGTAAAACCTGGCTCGTAGATGCGACATGCTGGTAACCACGATGCTGTATAAATTATATTTCAAGTATTTCTGTTTATTTTGGCTGATTATTTATAATTTTATTTCAAGCTCAACCTACGTTTTTCCTTGTAGAAATCGACTGCAGCTACATTAAAGGAGATTCCGTTCCACCAAACAATTGCGAATAAACCGCATAAAACGTGTAACGAGAATTTTGTTCTGTTCATTATGCCTTCTGTGAATTAACTAACTGAATGGAATCGGTTTGCTGCTTGCAGCTCAGTTTTTATTGTGTGATTTAAAAAAGATTTTTTAACCCAGCTGCTTTTGCGACCTCTAGATGCTCACAGTTCATAAAGGCTATCATTAAAGATACATATATGTGGAATATAATATATGCTTTATAATAAGAATAATAACACTGGGCGACAAAATATAAACTTTCAAATAACACATAGTTTTTAGTGTTTTTTTTGGGACGATGAGATCAAAAATAAACACAAAATAATGTTTCATTGTTGGATCTCCAACTATCGGTGGATGTAAACTATTATAAAATATAATCCATAAATCTAATAAACTATGTTATTTGAAAACATATGCTTATTTTGGGAAAAGAATCTGATGAGTTTGGTTAAAATACCAGGAGAACGAACCGTTGCATAATTTAATAGTGTAAATCTTTAAACTCAGCAGTCCAAAATAGTTTAGAATCGCACATCAAATCTTGAAGGGCAGTAATTTGAATAAAATTTGTAGGGCAGTGTAATTATAAGGTTTAAAAGGGAACATTGAAATAATTGTTACTGAGGTATGAAACACTTTCACAGATTTACTTTAATTGGTTTCAAAGTTTATTGTAGACAAGATAAGGGCAGTTTAATTAAGATAGCAGTGTTCAAAGAATCAAACTTAAATATCTTATTTATAATTTGCTATTCGAGCCAAAACCATTTGTTTGGTTTAAATTCTTTGTTTGTTTTTGGTAAATTTATTAAATGTTTGTGTATTCCATTACGATATTGTAATTAATCAAATTTTGATTACATACTTGCTTCATGGAATGCTTGATTTCAAAGACTTTTTTCAAAAACAGCATAACCAGTAAATTTCATGTTTATTTGTTACTAAATTCTCACAGAGTTTTGGTTTTTACTGAAAGTTTTGGATGAGATAGGTGGCTGGAACGTAATTGAATGTTTTCTTGAGCCGATCAAGCAATATTGCCTCAATAGATTGTTCTACAGCAGGTTGTAGTATCTCGTAGAATTGACGCCAGTTTTCATTAAAGAGCGTATGGGCAGTTTGCTCTAGTTCAGCATTACCTCCAAAAAGATTATTCAATTGAATGTGGAAATTTCCGATTTCGCTAAAGGAGACTTTCACCTTCTGCACATCGGCGAATATAGCTTCTGGTGTAGTACGTGGCTTAACAAACACCTCCAATTGTACTACAAGTTTTTCTATACTCAAATCAATTGGAATTAGTATTAATAATTAATTGGAACAAGTTTACTTACCTCCTACAAATCCACCTTTACCCTGACCATTGAGATTCAGAGCCAGTACATGACCCTTGACTTTGTAGTCAAACTCAAAGCTCAACTTGGGTATGTGCATCACAGCCTTGGCTACATAAGCTTTTGGATTATAACTGAAGAAACCAGGGATTATTTAATAGACTATATGGATTTCAACTAAGGTATTCTACCTGGCATCCTTTACAGTTAAACGGCTGGCACCACGCACTATCACATTTTGCATATCCGCATTGATGGCGACTGCCTGGTTGGCATCTTGTTGGAACTTCACACGCTTTACCTTCAGTGGATCGAAGGGTGGCAATGCATTGGTGCCAGGTAATCCATCCTTCCAGTTTACAAAGAACACCTGGAAATTGTTCGCCAGGCATTTGTTAAAGCCCGCATCGCCCAAAGGACAGGGCGTCAGAGCATCGGCTGAGCAATACAAAATTAATGTTTGAAAATAATTCACTTGATAGGAAGTCACTCACGTTTCTGAGCTAAATATTTGGAGGAGACTTGGACGATTGTCGCGAGTAGAGCGAGCAGCAATATTTTGATTAGCATTTTATGTGTTAGAAGTGTAGGTCTAAATCCGTTGAAAGCACTTAATGTTCTGAACTGAGTTTCGGCTGCACTGATTGTATTATATTCGAAAACGAAATGCAGAAGTCTAAATCCAAAAATCCAGAAAACGCAATTCAAATTATCTTTATTGTTTTGTCAAAAGCTTTGCCTCAGTTCAGGCTCAAACAAGTTTCAGCAAGTCGTCAGTAGACTTGGCGTCACAATACAGGGTGCTTTTTAGTTAGTATAAACAATATTGAAAACAGCCCTGATGTCACCATTGATACATTTTATTATTAACCTTGACCCCTGAGTAAATATATATAAATATACATATATAAATATATATACATCTATATAGATATAATTAATTTGAGTGCTACTTTATGACCTTGAACTGTGAAGTTTAGAATTTACCGACATTTGTATTTTATTTAGTTTATTTAACTGGTTTAACGAGATTGTTTAATTTGCTGGATAATAACTTAACTAAATGTTATCACAATAGAACTAATTAAAACAGACTCAGCCATAAGAGGCCGCCAAAAGCCGGTGATTGCTCTCAAGCCAACGATTAATCTAGTTCAATCAGCCTGAAAATAATATTTTAAAAGGTTCCTGTTATAAACTATAAACATGGAACTATTTATCACATTCATTTTAACTATACAGGGTATAAGCCATTAAATTATAGTAATTAAATTATTAAATTATTATAATTATCTTACACAATTTTGTAGTCTAGGTTTTAAGTGTAAACATATATCATTTTTGGGTTGTTTTTATAATATTGTAATTATCTTGGGTTGAAGTGCAGATCTCATCTGTCTGTAGATACTATATGCAACTGCGTGCCGGACAGATCAAGGTCTGTGACTGACGGGTTGACAGACCCCTCGCCCTAGTTACACTACTATTATGAGACGAAAAGCTTCGGTGATCGAAATTTTTATTGCCATTGCTCGATCAACATATCTCACGTTGTCGATGACCAGTCCATGGCGAGCAGCCAACTGAAGCGGTTCACAACGGCAATGATGACAGTTACACTGCGGTTATTTATCGTTGCATCTTTGTTCTTGACTCTGGTGCAGTCACAGGAATACCTGAAGGAGCGACGTAGGTTTCAATTCAAATTTATCAGTACTTGCTGCTTACTAACTTAAATCTATTTCCAATTGCAGCGGACTTTTTCAAGCCATGTCCACTGAAAAAGCCAGAGACTAGCAGCTGTTTGTCAGCAACAATTGAGAATATTTTCCAACACTGGCGCAATGGTAAGTTATTCGCTTATCCCTGCCAGCCCTACAATACTCACTTGTCATACAGGCGTACCGGGTCTGCGCGGAGTCGGCGCCTTGGATCCCTTCAAAGTGGGCAAGCTGCGTATTACCCAACGTGTTCCCCCAAATCTGGATGTACAGGTATCGCTACGTAATATGAGCACATATGGTCTCAGCAAAGCAAAGATACTCAACAGCACGTAAGTTACACTGCAAAAATTTAAATTAAGCAAATAATTGACCATTTTATTTTAAACTCTATTTGGAATAGATAGGATAGTAAATCAAATCTGTAAAACCGACAGTCTCTCGTATTATATTTGTATACATTTTACCACTTAAAAAAACACGGTTAATAGCTTTGAGCTAAAATAGCCATTTTTGGAATGTAGATCGGTGCATACCATATGCAGACCAAATTTGTTTCAAATGTTGTAATCCGCTCTAATCGATAGAAACCAAATAGCATATATAATATTTAACATATCATTCAGAATATATATTCTCTACCGTTATTTTTATCAATCCTAAAAAGTGAATTGAAATTGGTCAATAAATGCAGAAGTTATTGAAGAAACAATATTGCAAAATTTGCATATCTCGCCATTTGGGCGGTCATTAAAGTATAGTACAGACAAAAAAGTAAGATTTGTTGTATATTTTAAAAACATTTATAAATCATATTTATTTTTAATTATGTTTAATATATAAAAATTTAACAATTATTACTGTTATTACTCTGTTTTTTTTTAGAACTCTAGTGAATTCAAATTATTACTCCCTTGGATTCCACGTGCGCCTTGCAAATATAAATTTAACAACGGAATATAAGCTCAAGGGTCACGTGCTGCTCCTAAATTTGAACAGTGCTGGTGTTATGACCTCACAAATGCGTAAGCACGACAATTTAAATCTTGAAATTATTTCTATTTTTATTTTTACACTAATTTAACTTAACAATTTACAGATGATTTGGAATTATATGTTGCACTAAAAATGCATCAAGTAATTGCAGCAGATAATTTGACATTTATGAACGTGAGCGCCATAAAAACGGATGTTGTGCGGATGGAGAATTTACAGGTGAATCTTAGCAATCTATTTGGAGGCAATCGGGAGCTGGAAAGTAGCGCCAACGAACTGTTCAATCAAAACTGGCGTATACTCTTTGATTTATTGCGTCCTGTGCTGACGCAAACTTTTGATGCAGTTCTTTTGGATCGATTCACCAAGATATTTCGTTATGTGCCCGCCAAGTATTTCTTTGAGGACTTTGCCTAACATTAAGTTATCTTATACTCGTGTAGTTAAGTAATTATAAATATTTAAAATAGAAGCTTATCACAAAAACCAGTCACACAGTAAAACGTCGTTTATGCGCCACATAAAAAAATACATACATTTTATTATGCAAATGGCTTCGAACAAAAGCTGGATGAAATCACATTTAAGCATCGACTTCAAAATACTCTGTATATGTATTAAGAAATGTGTATTATTGTTATAAATATTTTAAATGAGAGCAAGTGTATTTTAAATGCAATGTTTCACAATTAAACTTCATTTAGAATAGGAAAGCTAAAGCAAGGATTTTGTATTTGGTTTTTATACTATTTTGATAAATACGAATAAACGTATGGGACCAAACCCTGCAATATTGTTTATTTAAAATCTTTTGTGTTTATTAACCGATATAATTGAACTTTTCTGGATATATAAATATAATAGCAGAAAGTATATGTTCCAAATAGCAACTTTCTATGTTTCTTATTACGCTTGTTATACGATTTTTATCGATAAGGGGATAAAGCAAGTGGGACCCAATATAAAAAATAAACTTCATTTCCTGCGTTTCGAAAATGACTGATAGACAGACAAACGGTAACTCAACTCATCGCTGATCAAGAATGTATATAATTTGTGGGGTCGGGCATGCCTTCTTCTCGCAAAGTCATTAACCCCGTTTGTACTCACTAGTATATATATTTGTTAACATTATTATTTTCCCCATCATTCTTAACTTGAACAAATTATTATGGGCAATAAAGTTGACCTTAAGGTAAAACAAAAATGGACAACCAAAATAAAACTATTTAATTCAACATACTGGGTATAGTCATAAGTTAGCCGTCTATTAAGTTTTATTATTACAGGGTAGGTAAATAAACATTTTTGCATTTGGTGCGCTGTTAGCAACCTGTTTTTAGTGGAGTTGGCCAAGTATTGACTAGGTCAGTGGACTAAAAGTTGTGTGTGTGTTTTTTTTTTCGGCTGCATGGCTGACCAAAGCCTAAAGAAATGGACAGTGGACAAAGGTTGTTCAAGCCGCAATTTGCGGTTGCATTTGGTCTCGCTTAAATGGCAAATAAGCCAGTTTTTCATTGCATGCTTTACATAACTGAAATTGTAGTCGACTTCTAGCACAAACTTCCGCATATGTCTCCCAGTTTTTCTGCCCTGTCAACTGCATTCTGTTCTCAATATAGAACAAGCTGATTTCAGATTGAGCGCTGGCAGAATGAATTGTGAGTTAAGAATTTTGTTACAGACTCTTAATAACCTGATTGGCTTGTGGAATTCTCCGACTGCCTAGAACCACGCAGGCAGGGGCAGGTGTAAACTGGAGCTCAGAGTTAATAATGCTTTCGATTTCGTTTCGATATCTGGGCGGCATTCCAGCGTACACGATTCTGTTCGGGCAGTTAAGCTTCGTACAACGCAGCTGATCGATACCAAGAGCCAAGTGGTCGCCCCGGACAGCCCTCCTGGTTGCCCCCCGGCCCCTTGGTTCGATCAGAGGCGGAGTAATTTACTCTCGGCCGCCTTCGGCTTACAGCTTTAACTGAAACTTACTTATTTTCGAATTGTTGAACGTGGTATAAAAGCAATGCACGCCCTGATTTTCTTTTGAGTTGTCGTTTCGTTGCGCAGAGTCTCGTGTGCAAGTGCAGAAAGAGTTTCGTTTAAACGGATTGTGAATTGAAGTTATTAAAGAAACTCAGATTGGTGAAAACCTAACGACTAAAACAAACAATTGCATTGAACAGCTGTCAAAATGCTGAAACTGGTGAGCAAAACAAACCCAAAAAGAAAACAGCAACAAATATAAAAGTCAAGTGCGATTTGAAGTCGAAAATTAAATAAATTGTATTATTTATATTAGAATAAATAATTTGCTAAGACAAGTTTAGAATGCAATTGGAAAACGGGTTTGCCCCTGGTACCGCCCCTTTAATCGCGACAACAATTTGTGCTCTTAGTGCTTTTCAAGATATTCGTAGACGATAAAATGGGGTCCAAGTTAATTGCAGCTCTTTTAAATATTTGTTTTTCAAACGTCCTTGAGCATAGCTTTATGGTAGCGTGAACTAAAGTAGTGTAAATGGAGAATTGAATCAGTAAAACCAATAACAATTTATGCAATCTGTTCGTAATTGCATCAGGGGGAAAGACTAATTACGAGTATTCAATTAACTGTATTATTAATGATCTGCTTGTTATTACGAAATTAACTGATGAATTATTAATGTGAGAGAGTATGGATTTCATTATTTGCATATGTGCAGTAGGCATTACGAAAATGAAAACAATAAATGACAGAAAATGCATTTTAAATGTATTTTTGCATTACTTAAAAGTTAAATTAAAATTTAAGAAATAAATAAATTAATGAAACTTTAAATTTACGATTTGTTTTAAATTAAATTGTCAATATCATTTTTTTATTTGATAGTCTCTCTACTGCTGCCTGTTGCTAGTGCTGGCCCACATAGCGTATGCGCAACATCAGGAATACACTACGCCCGTGCCAATACTGAAGCAGATTGACAAGCACAACGATGATGGCTCGTACACCTATGGCTATGAGGCAGCGGATAAGAGCTTCAAGATCGAAACCAAGTATTCCAATGGAGAGGTCTACGGCAAATATGGCTATGTGGACGATCAGGGCAAGGTGCGTGAGATTGAGTACGGTGCCAGCAAGCGTGGCTTTGAGCCAGCTGGCAGTCACATCAATGTGCCACCGCCGACGTTAAACAACAACAATCCGTATCCGTTGGGACCCAACGAGATCGATGACGGACAGTACCGCGAAGATCCATCGGTCTACTACAAAGATCAGAAGTACAATCGCCCCATTGCGGCCAGCAAGTTCAGCTTGAATGATTATGGACGTGGTCAGCAGCAGCAGCAGCCGCAGTACCAACCGCAGCAGCAGCAACAGCCGCAGTATGCCCCTGCCCCGGCTCCGGCTCGTCCGTATTACAATCCCACACCACAGTACTACAATCAGCCGGCTCCGCAACCGCGTTATTATCAGCCTGCTTCACAGCCGTACTATGCATCCAATCAGCAGCAACAGCAGCAGCAGCATTACGCCGGATTGCCGGATCAGCACCATCCGGCATTGCGGAATCTGAATATCTATACGGGCTCGTATAGCATTGACTATACGGGTCGAAAGTAGAGCTGAGGGCGTGCCCATTTCTAATTTGTGCATATTATGTCTAGAGAGATAGCGACTGATGTCCGAGGACAACGACAAAAGTTTGTTACTGCCAAATAAATCAGTCACTCCGATATCGATCAAGATTGTATATACATAATTATATATATATGATTTTGTATGTATGTATATGTATGTATGTAATACACTAGTTATGTCGAAAACAACAATAACAATTAAATGAGTTAAAATAAAAACAAGTCGAATAACCATCGATGAGATCTTAAAAAATTCCCCGACTTTGTTTAGCCAACAATCCGCCAAGTTTGGCGTGGATTTGGGTTTGGGTTCCGCTTCAATTGGGCTGGCCAATCAAAGCCAATGGAATACTTAGACAATGATTACGTCAACACTTGCCGCCGTATTGTTTTATTTTTGTTTTCGATTTTGTTTCGATTTTTGCCAAAGAATGATATAAAGAAAATTGCAGCCGACTTAGAAACCCGCTTTGTGTGTCGGTATTGGCACTTTGTTGTTGGTATTTGGTGTACTTATGCAATGGCCGAAACCACTTTCAAATGCACCTCAACCAGTTAGACAGTCGGCTAAGTCCAAGCAGCTGCTCCATCTGGGTCTAATGGGTGTATACTATACTCATGTTCGAATATTGTGCTGGGGCGTTCGGCTGGGGTGTCAGCGCTTGTTGCCAGTTTTGATGGGAACAGTAGCCAACAAAACAAAAACACAGCAATTCAACGAATTAAATCAATTATTAAGCGAAGTTTATTATACACTGCGTAGGGGTATTAAAATTTCTAAGGCAACTATGTATGTAGGGCATACTACGCTGAGGGTTTACACAAGTTTATAAGTACACTAATTGATCGGTTTTAGTGGCTAACGGTTATAAGCTAAACCGGTTCTCAATTGAAATTCCGACATGAACATAAAAAGCGTTCATACAATTTTGCAGAAATATTGAACCTAAACCTGATATATTTACTCTAATTAAAAGGCAGAAAGCTAGATGCTTAAATAAAATCTAGTTCTTTTAAATCTTATTAAATTAATAGAGTAGAATATATGAATACTTATATGAAAAAAAAATAATTTTAGCTTAACTGACAAATTCGACTTAATCTTGTTTTTTTATATCACCCTTTCCATTTTCAGTTAAGTAGCTATTTGACGTTGATTCCGCTTTATCGGTTTAATTGCTTCATTTAAGTATTTTATTTTTTATAGCACATATTTGCTTAATGTGGTACCACTGTGCAGCTTTGGTGGGGCCATACTTGAAATGTTTTCTTGCCAACAACAGCAAGAATCAAACGTCAGTTGACTGCACCTATTAAATGCACACACACACACACACACACCAGACACGCACACACACATATAGTAAATACTTTGTTAGTGGAATTATTGTATTTTTTTCTGCAAGCGTTTATATAATTTTTTTTTGTAGAGCAAATGCTGTTGCTGATGCCATGAAAGTGAAACTTGTCTGGGTGCTGCCGGGGCGTTGCCATGACTCAAGAATTTCCTGTGCATGCAACTTTTATATATTTTTTATAATATTTTTTATATTTATTTATAAATATTTTTGTTATTCAAATCTATTTTAATGCATCAGCAGCAGCTGTTGGGTGTTTGCAGCCATGGCTCTTGAACCATAAACACAAGGCAAACAGGCTCAGGACAAGGCAATTGGCGCTAGTTGCAAATGCAGCTGTAGTTCCAAATGAAAGTATTTGAATAGATAGATATGTATATGTATGTGTAAAGTTTATTTTTTAACGATTTCTAAATTAAATAATATACTATATGTACCCTGAGGCTTAAGACCTCGGTTGCGCAGACTGTACTATTATACTCATTAATTTAATTCTCTATTATAATCAAAATAAATAAATAAAAAAACAAGAATATATTTACTTTATTGGATTTGCTTGTTACAAACATTTGTACAAAGTTATTGTACTCAATAAGTTAGTTATGAGTTAGCTCCGTTTTTGCAAACCACTTTATTTACCTAGTTTAAAAGTAAACTCATTTCAATATCTACATTTCTCATATCTGCTTATAATTACACTATATAAACTGCTTAACAAGCCCAGCGTGCGCAAATCTCAAAATCAAGTGTATAAAACATCTTAAATTACCAGGAATTTAATGGCAATTTGTAACCTTGATCATGCGTGCGCAAGACTTCAAGTTCAGGTGCACACGCAGTCCAAACAGAAAAGCGGCCTACTGCTGCCCCTCCCCCCCTCATAAAACCAGTTGGGAAACAAGTCTTTCATACAAAGCACACACAATACGCACTCGGTTCTGATTGTCGTGCGACCTCAGCAACTGCGTCACGGGTCAGGCCTGAGAGCAGAAACCGGAGACCATACCCCAGATGGGGCTTGATTTCCTAGTCTTACTATGCCTGCCTCGGGACTGGGCGTTGCAGTTTAACCAACAAGTTTAGCTATCCCATTGCATATGGTAGGTATATTTGTTGCGTGTGTATATATATCTCTTATAGACACAACAATAACGGTGGTCTACGTACGATTCATGCTGTCATTACGAGCGGTTTCAACGCAACGCAACGGCAAGGCCATTCCAAAGTAAAGGTATAGTATCCGTGTGGGTTGATCGGGGCAGCTTTCAATTCTGTTTGTGTATCAAGCAGACTACTGTAAATTACATGCCCCCAAGTCAGGCACAACCCGTTCATTAACATGCCACAAACAATGCGACGACAAATGGCAGGCCAACGGAGGTGTTTGCATTACGCATACGTCGTGTTGACCAGGCAACAGAGCAGCATCAATTTGTCTGTTCTCAGTACATTCCACAAAATAATTATTATGCTGCAGAGTTACTAAGTGGAAAATATTCTTAATATATAAACAAAGACGAATAATTTTATTGATTTGTATATAATGAATTTGCAGTGTTTCAATTCTTTTATTTACCGCAATATGCTTAAATTTATTCTTAACACTTCCGCTGTCTTGTTCAGGTTGTCATGTTTAATGAAGCCCGAAAAGAACAAAATTTGTAACTTTATCTAAATTTGATACAGTTCACTTAACTTGAATTTAGTTCACTTTGTCGGCTCATGCCCCTCTTTACTGCATTCATTTATTAGCTATGCCGCCTGTCAAGTTTTGTTGCTTTTTTGGGTAATTTTTCACTTTTTATGGAACTCACACTTTTGATTAATTGTATTGATTTTTGAGCAATTGAATAGCGTGTGAGTTTGGTATGTTTTGGTTTTTTTTTTTTTTGGAGAAAATACTAAAGTTGGCCTTGGCTGTGCAAAGGTCATTTATTTAATGTGGACTCTGCTAACTGGCGTGGTATGTTCGCTGCGATAAGGCAAAGCTTAAATTTGTTGAATACAGGAATTACTGTATCACCGAAAACAGAAAACAACAGTTAAATATAAATGGAGATTATTTAATGTACACATAGTTAAATTTGAATGAGTTATTTGATGTCAACTAACGGCAGTCTGAACTGCTGATTTTGTCAGTATTAAATTATTGTTAAATTAATTTAAATAAAAAAATATGTATATATAGACTGCAATGCTGTAGAAATACAGAACTAATTGCATTATATTTAATAAATAAATTTTGTTTATCAATGAAGAGAAATACAGAATTAATTGCATTATAATAAATTAATAAATATTATAATATATATAAATGAATTTGGAATTTATATACATTAAAATCAATAATTTAAGCTTGCGATTACAATAATTAAACTTAGTTCAAGTTTATTTAATTTAATTTAATTCAATTGTAATTAATGTAGTTTTCTAAAACGTACATTCAACTTATTTTAATTAATTTTGGTTAATGACTCTTATTAATTATAACTATATAATAGTATTTAAATTAAATTATTTAAATTAATTAATTAAATTAAATTTGAATTCATTTAAATTATTTAATTGTTTTACTATGCTTTGCTTGCCTTTGTCGTCGTTCAACTCCTACTCAATTAGATAATCCAATCGAGTTGTGCGGCACCTGTATCGATAGATAGTTAGCTAGCTTTGTTGTATGACTTTCCAACCACTTCTTGAACATTCCTGTTGTGGTTTAGTGCCTGTACTGCGGTTGGTGGTGCCGACTATTAAAAGCTCTCGAAAGCACAGAGACGGCGCCAAGAGAGCGCCATAGTAGAGAACCGTTGCTAAGCGCACAAGAGCTACAAGCTCAAGCTCAAAGTTGTGCTCATGGCTTTGTCTGGCTTTGCAAGTGTGTGTGTGTATGTGAGTGCATAGATATATTGGTGTATGTTAAGGTGTGTGTTTATTGCCTGTCCTTTAGCGCATGCGCCAACGACGCTCGTTGGTGAAGTTGCGCTGCGGCTGCGCTGTCTGCCCGTTGGTGAGCTGAGGCGCTGAGCCGCGTTGTTGGTACGGAAAAGGTTTTCCTCTGGCGGTATATAAAGCGAAATACAACAACTTGGGCGGCTCAGTTGCTGTCGGTCTGAAGTAAATGTTGGCGCACAGATACAACGCGAAAGAAACGAAAGAAACAATAACTGAGCAACAACCTTAACAGTTTCAATTACAGAGTTACAGTCCCGGTTCATTAGATCAATTGAAAGTGATTTTTGAAGTTGCCATTGTGTTGGACTTACGTTACGTTATTTTTGGGGCTGGGTGTTTGCCAGTGAAGGTCTTTGAGACGTGATTGCAATTAAAGCGTTTTTTTAATCGATTCGAAATAGCTGGAGCACAACGCAACAATATGAAAGTGGTAGGTGCCAAAATATATAGTATAGTATATGGCAGATGTACTAACTAAACTAAGCTAACCAACTAACAAACTTATAAGCCATTAAAAGGTCAGCGTTGCGCCTGTATGCGTGGCAAGTCTATTGGTTACCACTGTAGTGTCTGATCGGAGGCTGTCTAGCTGGTTACGTCATAGCTGGCTTTGTGTGTAGTTGTGTGTGTGTGAAAATATCGCATAATTTGCTATGCAAATCGAGCAGCGAGTACCGTTAATTTGCTTGCAGCCGAGACAACTGCAGCAATTGCCAATAGTGCACCCAATTTGGTAACTGGATTTTTTTCCAACATAATTTATGAGCTGCCACATATACTTTTATAACCTATATATATAGATAGATAAGTTTGTGTGTTGCTCAAGTGCCACAATTGCTGCGTATTCTATGGGAAAAAAGTTTTGCAGTAACTTCAGTTTAGAAAAACTTGCACTAACAAGCGCACTTCAAACTACGAGTACATTCCCCCCCCCCCCACTTTGGATTGACTCTGCTCATCCTCTGCTGCCCCACTCCCCCCTTGACAGTCTATTAAACTGGCAAATATCAAAGGCAAAATGTAAGCCAATTCGGTTTGAAGTTGGCTCAGTTCACACGCTGCGACTGGTAGCCCAACGTTTTCGGTCAGTTTGGATGCAGCAAAAAAATGCGCTATATATGTATGTAGTACTTGGACTCCAGCATTAGCTTTAAAAGCAACCAGCCAAGGCTATGGCATCTGGCATATGGCATATGCTATATGGCATATGGAACATGGAGCCGAGTTGAGGTGAAAGGATTGCGCAAACAATGAGGCAGCCGGCTAACGGCTAACGGCCAACGAAACCCTCTTGGTAACAGTTGATGGCAGCATGTTCTGCTGCGCTTTGTTGACTCTGCCATTGTTATTACAGGGTATCTTGTACCAGCAGCTAACAGTGGTTGTCATCAGTGCAAACAACTGCTGACCGTTGCTCCAATTAAACTGTCAGTACGGAAGTTGCAAGTGGCTTGTCAGCCGCAAGCCATAAGGCTAGTTGTGCTAGGGCGATAGTGGAATGGATATACCCTGTAAAGCATATTAAATATTGTAGTTTATTCTGGGCACACACTAGATAGACAGCTTGTTCTACCCCAACTCATTAACCATTTGCCTTTTACAGGGTAGCATGTGAAGAGCTCTGTGCAACAACGTCGAGTGCTCCTATCGCTTGTCAAGCTGTCGACTGCCTGCCAAATCTTGAGCTTAACCCATGGCAGGCCAGTGCAATTTCTACAGCATTTGCATGCCTGAGTTGCATCTTTCGGATGCAAGTGCTGAGCACTTGCAACATATCTCTCTGCATTGGCATGTGTGGGAAATTTTCTTTGCTTTGCTTTGCTGCTTCATCGCTTGCACAGTTCACATAATTTGCGGCTGTTGTTGAATTATTCAACCGCCGCGCCGCTGCATGTGTTGTGGGAGTTTGAATGGAAATGAGTACTCATGCATTTCACCCATGGATATTCAATTAAACTTTTGCCCAATTGAGGTATTAGCTATCGCTCAGCGGGTTGCAGGAGGGCATGCCTATCATTTTGCACTGCCTTGCGGCATATCGCGTGTCTCGCTTGTCTTTCCTTCTGTTGCTGTTGTTGTTGTTTTTGTGTGTTTATGCAACGTTGCAACATGCTGCAGATTGTTTATGGCACGTAGTCGTATCTGGCTAGCGCCATCGGTTCCTGCTTGGCATTGGACTGTGCCCAGCGTCCAGCTATAATGACAACCGGCCAATCGTCCCATGTCATTGTGCAGCGGCCACACCAACAAATTATGTTAAGCGAGAAAAAAAGTGAAAGGTGGTCTGACTAAAGACTCTTGTGGACTCCATCGTCATCGTCATCGTCATCGTGTGGCACATTCTTTATGCGATACAGCACTGTCAAGGTGTGCTGCCCAAGTGTTGCCAACTTGGCCAACTTGGCAACACAACTGGCTAAAAAGAATTAATGGACCGAAATTCTAGCTGACAATAACTGCAAGTTTTCGTTGTAAATACGTAGCAGTATATAAAAGTCGGTGACAGTTGATAGTTGAGAAAACCCGAACTTATTTCTAAACATTTCAGCAATTTGCGGAAATTTCAATTCTGATATCTGTCATGCTATTTAAAAGGTTTACTATATTTTGCAAAAAATATCTGTATCGCATACAAATAGTATAAAGTGGAGAAGGCGGATTAAATACACTTTGAAAAAAGCTAGTTTTCAACTTTGACTATTTATTCTTGAGATAATAAATCTTAATGTGGTTCAATCAATAATTAAAAAATTTTACTTAAGATTAGCTACTAATCTTATTTTCTACTTAATCTATTGGTTTTAATATTATTTAATTGCTTTTGTAGATTGTTATTTAAACAACGTTTTTTTGTTTCTAATTTAATTTAATAAGTGTAGAATACGCCCATCAGAAAAACGTTACAAGATTTCAAATTAATTTGTTGATACTTAAACGTAATTTAGAAAACGTTACTTAAATTGAGAACAGAATACTTGCAACTATAACAATATCATTTTCGAATTCAATTTCGAACTACTTATATTTTTCAGTGCAGTATTTAAATATTGAGAACTAACATATGAGCTATTTTTGCTACTCTTAAACGAGATAAGTTGACAGCCAACAGTTTCAGTCTGGCTCAGTGTGGCAATTAACTAAACCGGTTAACCGTTTCTCATTTGCAGCTACAACGTTTACTGTTAATCAGTTGTCTGATCGGCGGCTTGGTTAGTGCGCAAGACTATCAGGATTATCAGCCGAGTGCACCACGCGCTGCACCACACAGACTACAGCACTCCCAAGCGCAGGAGGAGACGCGTCCGACTCCAGTGCCGATTCTGAAGCAGATCAACAAGTGAGCAAACCTGTTCAAAAACTTGAACCTTTTTGAAATAAGTTATACTTCACAGGCACAATGAGGATGGTTCTTATACGTATGGTTATGAGGGTGCCGATGGCTCCTTCAAGATCGAAACGAAGCTGGCAACCGGAGAGGTAAAGGGAAAATACGGCTACGTAGATGCCGATGGTAAGGTGCGTGTGGTTGAATATGGCGCCAACAAGTATGGCTTCCAGCCCTCGGGTGAGGGCATCACTGTAGCACCACCCACGCTGGTCGACGAGTCCACCAAGGAGGAGCCCGACTATGAGGATGAGCCACAGCAGCGTCCACAGCGTCCCTACGTAAGTTAAGAGCATGCCATTAAAGCTGAAAGTGAATTATATGCATATTCGTCTTATAGCGTGTTCAGCGTCCACAACCGCAGCAGCAGCCACGCCCACAGCCCGCACCACGCCCACAGCCTCAACCACAGCCGCAATACGTGCAGTACGAGGATGAGGAGCCGGAGCCACCACGTCGCGTGCAGTACGCACAGCAGTCACAGGCCTCGGTGGGTCCTGCACCACCGCGTCTGCAGATTCCTGGCGCCCAACGCTCCACCGATGTGCTCTACTCGCCCCTGCAGCGTCCCGCCCGACCCGAACCGGATTACTCGCAGTCGCAGAGCTTCGGCGACGGACCCTCCAACGTGCGCATTTCCCGTCCCGTCTACGCACTGCCCCCAGCCTCTCCGGCGCCCAGCAGCGCACGTGCTCAAGGTTTCCTGGCCCCCGCCTCCGGTGGCCGCCCGCTGCTGGAGCCGGTGCATTTCGGACCCCAGCAGACGCCAATCGCACAGCCCGTGCAACAGTCGCAGCCACAGCCACAGCCAAGCTATCAGCCACGTGCCCAGGGGCGTGTGGGCGGTGGTGCAGGAGGGGGCAGTCTGCTCGATCAGCTGGCGCGCGATTATGCTCTGCCCCAGGGCAATGCACAGCCGCTGCATGACATTACCTTCGGGTATTACTAGAAGGATGAAGTAATTGGTACTGGGTAGTTGGGCGTCCACTTTTGGTTGCCCGTTTGAGTCAGGTGCATACAACGATAATCGATAAACAATAAAATTTAAGTGGTTCTTATACCTTTTCCTGCTACTTTAGCCTTTCCTCTTTTGGAAGTTTCTGTACCAACTTCATTCTGCATGAAAAAGTGATTCCTCTTTTCCAAATCCTAGCATCTGTAAACTATATGTATGCATAATCCATTTGTAAGAAATTCTGCTCGATATTTTATATGAATAATAAAAAATTTAAACAATTTGTGTCCTATACGAAATGGTTTGGTTTTGGTCGGATTTATTCGTGGAATGATATAAAAAAGTCAAGTAAGATAACAATATATTAAATTTAAATTGGATTTCCTTCAATTAATTCTTTTCAGCTGTGTGAATTATGATTTTATTTTTGAATACTTAAAATTATTGTTTCTATTCATAATAATTCATTCCATAGAATGTTAGATATTTTAAAAATATATATGTAAATGTATCAATATAAACCTAAATAATGGGAGGAGGTATGGAAAAATAAAAATATGTAAATGATATTGGAACGATGTTAGCCAGGTCTGACCATTAAATATTGCCAATTTCTATAGCATACTTTTTAGATGAGCAAAATATGCACTACTAGCTATAAATTATATAGCATACTTTTAGGCTGAATTGGGAAAAAACAGTTTCAGTGTTGGTAAACGTGTTTTTATTTTATTTAATTTAAATACTTAAACATAAGATAGGAAGTATCGATGCAGTTTCAGTAGTCCGATAGCTTGGGTAGAGTTTTAGATTGGATTGTACTGGAGATAAAATGTGGGCGTGGAGGAAGAGAGAAGAGCGTTGACTATATCTAAAAACAAGGCGAATGTGCTGTTAACTGTATAATGAGGGCGTGGTCCAGAGTATTCTACTGCCCGGGCAGGCTGAGGGCTTATGAAGAGCTGGGTCCTCACTTGGCGACCGACTACTGCAGGTAGACTGTAAAGAGAGCTTCAGGTGAGATGTGGTTGACAGAGAGAGCAGGAGAGACAAAGAGAGCGAGAGAGTGAGCGAGTGAGGGAGTAGGAAGAGCGAGCAAGCGATAGCCAGTTGCCAGGTGGAGATTGGTGGATTTGGTTTGGGGAATGTGGTGCACAGTGGAACAAATTGCTTGTTTGGTGGACACAGAGTAAGCAGTGCAAACAGTGGGTGTAGATGCATGCGCGCGTGCTTTGGTTTTCAACTCGTTTTATTGCCACGCGAGTTCCATTAAATAATGATGAACACGCCTCGGCGTTATAAGATAAAATAAATTATAGATATAACAAAAATAAGTTAGGTTAAGATGAACTAATGATAAATGCTGCATATGACTTAGAGGGCTACCAAAGTAGACTGCATAATATGTGCTCGTGATTGTCACCCGCCCAGTTTCCCCGCTCCCGGCCTTTTCTACACCTCCAGCAGGCGGTTGAACGTCAGCGGATCCTGAACCTGATAATCCTTTGGCCCAGACATGATCGAACGTGTCAGGCGATTTGGTGCCACATGTCGGCGCACCTTGTAAGGACCGCCGTAATTGGGTCGCGGTGGTGGCGGCGGTCCCGCTGGGGAGAGTGTGCCCGCTGGTGGTGCAGAGTATAAGTACTTGGTCTTCTGCACCACGGGCGGCAGGTAGTGGAAGGGGGCGACCTTGTGCACCTGCTTCTCAATGGAGTAGGTAACGGGATTATTGCCGCTGCTTCCGCTGCCCGGCGCCTTGCGCTTGGCCACCTCCAATGCGGCTATAATCGGCGACAGATCCTTGAGTGCAGTGTTTGCATTGGCATGGTAGTTGTCCACTCGGAAATCATTGGGTGGTGCAGGTGCAAAGGCCGGTGGTGCCTGATAGTCGTAGCCCTCGTTGGGATGCTTCTGTATGTACGCCTCCTCCGCGGTCTGTGGCCGCTTGGCCATCTGATGATACGTATCCGCAGCTCCCTGATTCTGCGGCACATAAGCCGCCGTTATGGACTCCGTGTGAGATAAGGATTCCAGTGTGCCCAGATTACTTTTCAATGGTGCGCCATAGCTATCGTAAATGTCCGCCTGCTCCACGGTGGATCCGGTGGGCACACTGTTCGTGTTCAGCGCCACCGTCTTCGAGGCGGTGTATTCCGTCTTGCCATTGGGCAACAGGCTGAGTATCTCCTGCAGCTGCACCGCCGCCTTGCGCGCCTCCTCGTCCGTCAGCTTGCGATGGCGTCCATAGACATTGAAGTCATCCGTGCCGGCACTGGCCACTGTGCCAATAGTCAATGTTGTTGTTGTTTTGTTGTGTGCACATGTGTTTTATGTGTGTGTGTTGTGGTTGTGGTGGTGGTGGTGGTTGTGGTTGTCGTGGTTGCGTATGCAATGAGATTTTATTAGATTTACCAATTCAATATTTAAGTTTTTTGTATTGTAAAAGTTTCTATTTACAACGCGATGAGCGTGTGTGTGTGTATGTATGAATGTATGTATATGTATGTGTGTGTGTAAGTATGTATGTACACAAGATGAGGTTTAGCTTTGTTTTTGTACAGATGTTGAACTCGGTTTTTAATGATATATTTTACAATTCGTTTTAATGGTTATTTTGAGCACTGCTGCTCCAGATTTAGTTGAAGATTTGTTTAAATTAGTCTGATAAAGCCTAAAATAAGACTTAAGAGTGCACTGAGTACAATTTTTCTGGCATTAATATGCTTTTCAAATCTATTTAATTAGAAATTTTGAAGGCTTACATTGTAAATACTTGAACTTATTAATTTACAATCCAGAAAAGAGAAATATTATTAAGTTGAACGAAATTTGCTTTTAACCAAATTTTGAAAAAGTTTCTATTTTAGTTTTGTACTACAAAAAGTGCTCATTTATTCCATAGTGCATTGCGAGATATTAAATATATAAATATAATATACAGATCATCAAAGTTTCCACTGTAGTTAAACTTTATTTCGCTATAGTTCAATTCTAACGCTGGAAAACTTTTATGTTTGGCACTATTAAATACAAAAACTACCGATATATCGAGAATAAAAATAATAAATAAATTAAGAATATTATCGATTACAGTCGATAGATTTTGTTCACTTATATAAAATAGATCTACTGGTTTAGCAGCTATATTTTACATGTATATACAAAATATTAAGTATGCGACAGGTTGTCGCAGTTTTATGACTCTGAAAATATCATTAGTGCTAAGGTTGAATAAATATATACAATTGAGCATTATGATCGCATATTGATATGTACATAAAAAACAATAAACACTGCCATTTGGGCACTTGCCATTGCGCAATGCCATTAAAAATTGATTGTGCAATAGAAATCGAAAGTAATTTCAAGAAGTGTGTCACTGAAACAGGCACACCGATCACATATGGGTTAATGACTACTGCTTAGTGCAAACCATGCGCCATAACGTGTTAAGAGATTTTTTGCATTTATGTATATTCGTATGTATTTATGTATACAGTTAGTTTTAGTACGACAAATCGATGAGCTGCTGTTATGGCTTTCACTTTCCTTTTGGCGCGGAAGTGAGGCTGCTGGAGGGGGGTGGGAGGGAGGGGGGCGGGGGTGAGCTAGGGTTATTGAGTGGAGCCAACGCCTTGTCATCTCTGTTATTGTTATTAATTTGGTGATTGTTGTTGTGGTTAAAATGTTGTCGAGTCAAGCTACACTCGAAGAAATGCGCTGCTGAACTAGAGCAAGGCTTGTTAGGTTCTTTTTTTGCTGAGTGTAGCCACTTGATAATGAGTATTTACAGTGCTTGATGAATGTGAAAAGCGGTATTCGTTTGGTATTTACAGTTTACGCACCATCTTGTCCATAGGCGGATGGCAAATAATTGCTCGGATGCTCCTCGAATGCGGCGTGGCCAATGTTGAAGGGCGCACCACCGCCGCCCACATAGTTGCCACCAGCCGGAGGCAGATACTGGTGTGTGGCACTGCTAAACGATGGTGCCTTCGATGGTGGGCCGTAGTTGGCGTGTCCCGACGGTATCTCGTACGTGGTGATGGCTGCAGAAGAAGAGCGGAGTGGGGCATGGGATGAGTGCCAAGTCAAACAAAGTATAAATGGCAAAAACCGAAATAGGCTAGAGCCAGCCGAAAGTGCCACAAAGTGTGGCGGGCGAGGGGCAGCCTGTTAAAACAAGTTCGCCGGCTGTAAGAAATGAAAGTGGAAATGCTGCATGGATGGCGCTGAGAAGGGGTCAATGGACGACAATTCGATTTGCAATTGCCACACGGAGTCGTCATCGTCATCGTCGTTGTGATTGTGATTGTGGTTGTGGTCAGCTGCTCTCTTCCGTTGACCAGTTTTCAATGTTATATATCATGTGTGCATGGTTTAATTATAATACAACAGCCAGTGGACAATAAATGCAATATGCGAGAGTTACATAATGACCTTAG
Organism: Hypselothyrea guttata; assembly: GCA_035045125.1. NCBI lineage: Eukaryota > Metazoa > Arthropoda > Insecta > Diptera > Drosophilidae > Hypselothyrea > Hypselothyrea guttata. The sequence goes on along the minus strand of JAWNNJ010002200.1, from coordinate 939,662 downwards.
TATATATTTCATGGTTCGTCGGGTTCCATCGCAACGCAGGCGGAAACTGAGACGTAAACGGCGCCGTTTCTCAGAAGACTAGAAAATTGATGTTTCGCAGCAGCTCACGGGTATACTCACTCTCTGTGTGGAGCACGGGACCGGGTGCGGATGATTCATGTTTGCTGCCGCTGCTGCCACCGGATGAGGCACCCGACAGGGAACTGAACTTGGCAAAGGGATGCACAAAACCGCTGCCGCTGGAGTGACTAGTGGCATAGGTGTGCGAATTGACATGCGCCGAGTTGATGATCGACTTGCCCACATTTGTGACCTTGTCACCGGAGGCAGCCACCAGGTTGCCACCAGCGCTTAGCACGTAGCCGCTGCCCTTGATCAGCTGACCCTTGAGCGCCGTGACCCCACCCGTGATGGCCTTGACGGCCTGGAAGATGGTGTTCAGCACGGATTTCTTAAACGACCAAGGATCGGAATCCACCGAATTGCCCTGCATGCAAGGAATTTCGCATTAAGTGGGACACATTTATTTTAGCGGCAACTTGAACTTACGTGCACCACAATCTCGTGGGATTTGTAGTCTCCACCACCGCTGCTGCCACCACTGCTGCCCGAGGCAATGGAGGCTGAGGCCTGTCCAATATTGGATAACAGACCCGACTTCAGATGCGCCACATAGTCGAAACTGCCGGAGCGCTTGGCTATCTGTGATTCCTTGATGCTCTCGCCCTGCTCATTGTCCAGATCTGTGTCCTCCAGTGAGAGGGATTTGTCTGCGGCTGCCGTTTCACTTGTGGAGGCGGGGTAGGCGTGGCAGAGCATTGGCAGTGCTGCAACTAGCAGCAGGCTGAGGCGAAACAGCTGCAAGTCGCAAATACAGATTAGTGTCAATTGCATAATGGAAATGTGCACAACTTCAATTTGGACTTAATTCAATTTTCCAATTTTCAAATAGCTTATCGTGTTGCATCATCGACTTATGTGGCATGCATGCGGTATGTGGCAGTCGTTGTCACACACACTCATAATTTACCATTTAAATTTGCAAGTTTTACCCAACACAAACTATTGCAAGTACTCGTATTCAGTATTCAGTTCACTCACAAAACAAGTTGTCAGTACTCATGGGTCACACTTGAGCAAATCTTGTGGCAACAGTTGCCACATGACAGCGTGGGGCAGGGGGTTGTGGGGTTGTGGGCGTTGAGCGTTTTACATCAGTTTCATGCCTCATCAAACATTGCGGCGAGTAGTAATTGATTAAACAAACTATTTGATAAATTTAAACAATGGGCAATTTCAACAATTACTTAAGTTATATTCACCAAACTGACAGCCGATGGCGCCTTTTATCGCCTCTAGGCATGGTTTACTATTAGCAAAAACTTGTCAGTACCTTATGCAAAATTAAGTAATTATGATTTCAGATAAATTCTTCAATATTTAATGTGTTTAGTTTACAGTTACGAGACGAAAATATAAACAACATATATATTTATATCCAATTAATCATTAATATATTTTCATATTCCGATAAGAAATATACTTTATTGGTTTTTTATCTTTCAATAAAATCTTCATTAATTTAAACACATTTAAGCAATCATTACTTTAGCTCATTGATCTCAATTTATTCATATGACTTTAAGTTAATTTTCCAAACAGACTTTTCAAAATTTGTTAACGATTTGCAATACACAAGCCAAACGATTGAAAAGAGAAAAATTTGATAATGAGATCTTAACAGCGATATCAAATTTGGGTCGCAAAAAACGCTTGAGAAATACTGCAATTAGTTACAACTTCAAGTTTTTTGTTGTTCACAAATCGATAGACAAGTATTTTCAATTTTATTTACACTCTTTTTCGTAACAAATACTTTTTAAATTGCCCTTGCGGAACCGCCTGCATTTAAAATATAATAGTATGAAACCTTTTTCTTTTCCTACATAACTGTAGTCAATGCTGGTGATTTGTGAACTCCAAATATGATTTGAGGCTGGGTTTGTCTGGGGGTTTCTTGGCTTTATTGCTTTAGCCCTCGCACGCAGTACACCTGGCAGTGCAATTTGCATACAAATGCACAAATTAAATGTATAAAAATATAAATATGAGCTATGCCATAATACTAAATACTAATACTACAATCAATTGGGTTTTCTGCTGTTTGATATTGATTTTTAATTCGATTGCAGTATGTTATAACATACTAGTGCTTTGATTTGCTGTTTTGTTTTGTTTAGTTTTGTTTCATAGATGTTATTTATAACTTATAAGTACGCCTCGTTGGTAATTAATAAAATTCCAATCTATAGACGGCAAACATTTCATAACTGAGCAAAAATAAACGCAAATTACTATTGGTTTTTTCTACTGATAATTAGATTCGTTTTGGGTTTTTTATGGGTAGCAACAAAATTAGCGGGCATGATTAGTTCGGAAAGAAAGGGAATAAACACTGTTCATATTCGTTCAACCTACTTAGTTAAGATTTGATATTTTAATATGTTACAGGTTTACTTGAGCAGTCAAAATATTGTGACTAAATCACTAAAATTTGATACTCGGGATTGTTGAGAATATTATAGACTTCAAGCTAGCGTATCTGCTCGTCAATCATACTCGATGTATTTGTTTGTTTAACTTAATTGAATTAGTTCCAATGGCACATTGAACCATCTACAATTATTGGCTACAAATGTGTTCAATATTTCTTTACACTCAGAGCGCTAAGAGAAGACTTGTCTGTGAATACATATTTATTGTATTGTCATTGTTTGCGTACTATGAAAAAAAAGAGAGTGAAAGTATTGCCGGCTTTTGCTTTTCGAGATTCAGTTGCTGTTTTTCTATATGTATACGCGTATGTGCCAGTTAACACTTCTCTCAGCGGTTTGTGGCTTATAATTTGCATATTGCTCAATTGTTAACAATACAAAATATATTTATTTACATGTGCAAGCGTCGCTTAATGGTTGAAATAATTGCGGTAGGTTCAACTGATGATGCAAAGTATCATTAAAATTGTAATCTTTCTGAGAATTACAGCGTTAACAAATGATATTGTTTTTAATTATTTTATTTTTATTTATCAATCAATTTATAAAATATTAAAAGTAAATTTAAGACTATTTGTTCCGTCCTTACTGTTTATAGTTGTTTTTACAGCAAGAATCAAATATACAGTCTAAGTGCTACCCTAAACGGTAAGCCCAGAAATAGTTTTCACTACATTTTTACTTATTTATTTTAAAATTATTCTTGCAAAAGTTGTTGAAACTCGTTCATACAACTTGTTAAGCTTACTAATAACAAATTCTCTAAACTCTCATGACTGCAACAAAACTATTTCAACATCTTGTTGCCATTTAACTAACCTATGCAGCTCGTATACTCGTATACCAATTATTCAAAATTTTTGTGCATTTTATGGGTCATTTATGAATTAAACAAGTCAGCGTTTTCGCACGTATGTTTATTTTGTCATTTGCTTTGCTTTGACTTTTCGCCACACTTTAGTCGAATTTCTTCAAAAAATTTTCGAAAGCCGCAAGCGATGACGACTGAAGAGCAACATAACAAACAATAATAATAATAATAATAAAAATAAAAATAACAAAAAGAAATGAAGAGAAACAGAAGGCAGGCAACGACTAGACCTGGTCTGACATAATAATTATGCATGACATTTTACCTTCACACTCACTCATTCGACTCATTCAAGCGCGTTTCTTTCGATTGGTTTCTGAGATGACATAATCCGCTGAACTCTTGCATGTGAGCTCGAGTTGGAGTGGAGTGAATGCGATCCATATTATTATTATTATTGGGAACTAGTGTACTGCGACCTGAAAGATCTATTGTACTTCCTGCTGAGCCTAAAGCACGTTCATTAATCCAATGTCCCGAATGAAATCGAGTAGCTTCATCGGGCTAAGAACTACTATCTCCCTTCCTGACATTATGAGCTTGCCTAGGTTAAGGTGCCTTTTGCGTGCTATTGCACAGCAGTCTGTTAGAATATGCGTCGATGTTTCAATCTCCGCATTGCAAAACCTACAGGTGTCATCGCTGACTATGCCTAGTTTCTTTAGGTGTCCCCTTAGCCTGCAGTGTCCCGTCAAAAGACCCGTGAGGATCCTGAGGGAGTTTTTACCTAACTGCATGCTCTGCTGAAACCTGTCCTGATTGTGAATACCCAGGAGGGCTTTTGCTTGCCGAGCACCTGGGGTGCTCTGCCAGCTGTTTGCCCTGCTCTGCCTTTCCTCTGTTCGGAGAAGCTCGGATATCACATTTCGACCTATGCCACAGAAAGGCTCCGGTCCGACCATTTGTGTACTTGCTCCTGTTCTGGCTAGCTTGTCTGCCAGCTCATTGCCAGGTACGTTCCTATGGCCAGGGACCCATCTTAAGGACAAGTTGTTCATTGTTCCCAACCTATCTAATTTTAATCTGACTTCATGCACCAGTTTCGAGGTGATGGTACAGTTGCTTATGGCTCTAATGGCTGCCTGGCTATCGGAAAAGATCGCGATGTTCCTTTTCCGATAGCCGCGATCAAGATTGAAGTCCGCACACCTGCCCAAGGCGCATACTTCAGCTTGGAATATGCTAGTGTATTTGCCTAGTGGCTCATGGTACTTTAGCCGGGGTCCTGTCACCCCCAGGCCGGTGCCTAGTTGTGTCAGTGAGCCGTCAGTGTACCATTTTATGGTGTGCTTCTTCAATGGGTGGATTTCCTCGAGAGTAGTCCACTCCTTCTTGTCGCAGAGATGGGTATCGAAATATTGCGTGAATATATATTCGGCTACCATCTCATCTCTCGGTAGAGATATTATAGGGATAGTCTTAGCTACCTCATGGAGCTCTCTGCTGCTCAGGATACCTTCGTTTCCTGTGCCAGACATCGCCAGTCTAATCAGAGTAGCTTTTTGTTGGAATGCGATCCATAATGCTGGATGAATAATGGGTAAAGTGTCTCAAGTGCAACACCGGCATATGTCTATGAAATGGGATTTTTGGGTTACGTAGCATTGCATAACACAATGGCAATAGATGGAGCTAGATGGAGATGCAGCTCAAAAAGTTGTTGAAGCGTGGTCAGCTATAACAAGTTTCGGTTTCAATTCGCCAAGAGAATTTGCTGCACTTGAACTTGTTTGATGGCAAAAAAAGATATGTTGCATAAAGAGTGTGTGTGTGTGTGTGTATAAGACTGGTGAGCTGCTGTGTTGATTTGGTCATTTGGTTAATGGCACGACCACTTTCACTACTTGGCTGAACTTACCTTCATGATGTGTTGAATCTTTTGACTTAGGCTGGGTTTGTGATTAGCTCAGTTTCCAATCAATCAAAACGATGTTTTGTTGTTGTTTTTGGGCCACCCTCAAGCACTTGTTGTTGCACTTTCCTTAACACTGGAGCACTTGCAATATTGAACTGGCTCTGCGGTTATGAGCACTTCTTCGCATCAGTCTATCTCGCGTTGTATTGGGCTGTATTTCGTATAAACAATATGCCACAAATAACCGCACTCTTCGGACACTTCGGGTACTCTCTACACACACACTGATTTCACTCGTAGCTAAATGCGAGCGTACGCGGCGCCGTCGACTTTCTTTCTGCGCTGCTCGCTTGGCTTTTCGAAATGTATTTACTCGGTATTCGGTATATTTGTGCAACTGATTTGTGGCGGTTTTCGAGCTGGTGGCTCCTCGGCGACGTCTGCATTCGAACTGTTGTCGAAAATGCCGACGTTTGGCTCTTTTAAAGAAATTTTCGTACGCCGCTCTCAGCTATACCCAATGTTTGCTCTTCGAGGCAATCCGAAGAGTCGGAGCGACGCGTCGTTCGCCTTTTGTCGTTTCGTCTCGCTCCCATTGAGATTACAAATGTATTACATTTGTGGCAGCATCTGTAGCATTTGGCTCTTTTAAATTTTGAGCTTGACTCGCCGTCTGCATGGGGCATCCAATTAGGCTTGGGCATTGGGTAAGGGGGTATGGCGGGAGTTGTGCGTATGTCGCAGAGTTCAATGCGTTTTTTTGAAACGATCGCAGTTGCTACATAAAAGTGCAGTTGGCTCATTAAGTTTGGAGCTCTGAACGTGTTTAATTACAGCAACTTGCAGCTGACTTGCTGAATTGATTTGTTTTCGTATTGCAAGACCAAAACAAAAGACTTAGGCAACGAACTTGAGGCATTTCAAGTGGCTGACGTTGCTGCACACACAACAAGAATAACAAATGAGTTCACAGAAAGTCAACAATACCATCTTAAGAAAAATATAATATTTAATTTGATTCTGTTTTTGTTAAAATCAAGAAATTCTAGATTACATGAGTATTACTTGAATTAAGTAACTTCTTACTCAGATCGAGTAAATTTGGCATAACCCGACTTTCAACCCGTTTCTGAATTGAATCAAATAAAAATAATATAATTTTTTCTCTGAACAGTTTAAAATTAAATTTATTCTTTTATCGAACCAAGTATTGTGTACAAATAGTAAAAATTTATTTATTTCAATGAATTTCGCTTAATTTATTATGTATTAACAAAATGTTATAATAATTTCGACATAATTATATTATTATATATGCGTTTTGTGCCCCTTGCGCTAACAGCCTTGACCCATGATTCATTGCAACGTGCCTCAATGAATCTTCACCTGAGTTCAAGCGTTGAAATATAGTTCAGGTCAAGATTATCCAATGTTTTTGGGCAAATGCTTTTGTCTAAGAAAGTTCACTGTCATCAAGCCAAAAGGCTATTACAAGTGTCAATAACAGCTATGCTGGAGGAGGTAGTTTTTTTTAGGAGGGACTAACAACGTTTCACCCAACGCACCAAAGTCAAGACAAAGTATTAAAAAAACGCATGAACAACAGCAATTAACGATAGCCTCAAACTCTGGCCACATCAGCAAGATGTGACCTCTACCTTCCCCCCTGTACCGCCGACCAAACTGAGGGCAAGTGACTTTTGAACTGTTCCCATTTCAGTTGCCAAGTTTTCAGCAGGTTGCAAAAGTTATGCCAGCCTCAAGTGTTCCCCAGAGGGCGTCCGGTGGCAATGACTGGACGAAATGTTGCCATCACGCCTGTCCGGTAGTCTGTGTGTCTGTGTCTGTGTATGTGTGTGCCTGGCCATTGTCATTGTCCAACGCAGCCAAGTGTTGAGTGCACAATTTGTTGACTGCACTTTGCTGCTGTTGCTTCACTCCCCCCTTCAAACTCTCGCTGTTCCCCTGCTGTCGGACGCTTGTTATCTAACTGAAAGTGGAATGGGCGCAGACGAAATGCTAAAATGAACATGGAAAACTTGAACGAAACACAATACTTATATACTCGCAGTTAGTAAACTGCAAATTTGCTAAAATGCAATAAAAAAACTCAAAAAAATCAAAAGCCAAACACAAATAAAAATCAAAACAAAAACAAAAACCAAAACAGCGAAAACAACACAAGAAAACAGTTAAAACCACAACTTCAAAACGTCTCTCATGTAATAACTGTTGCAGTTGGCATACACACACATACACACACAAATACACATACACACAACACATACATGCACCTGTGGCCTGTGGCATGTGGCATGACTAGTGCGTCTAAAAAAGAAGCTGCAACCGTTGGCTGCTGAGTAACACATACTTTAAAACATGCATAATAGCTGTATTAAATAGGTTTATTGTTTTCTTTTTACAGGGTATACATACATGCGCGTACTTCACGCATTGTGCGCCAGTCATGCAGCTCTGTTCCCAGCCAAAACAGTTCAAATTCATTTGTTTTGAGCAACTTGTTTTACCTATGTCACAGCATAAGCCATAGACCATCATGTATCATCATATCTAATGTGGTATTGGTCGCTGAACGATCAAGTGAACCGATACGGGTCATTATTTCAAGTTGATATCAAGTTGCATATCACAAGTTTAATAATGATAATAATATTATTGAATTTATCGCTTCAAAATGTTCAAACAACTATTTGCAAGAATGGCATAAAGTTTAAATTATATAAATTAAGTATACAACACCGTGGTGTAAACCGAGCGCGTTTTAAACAGGAAACATACTCTTAACAACGATAGCTAAGAGAATGATTTAATTTTAACTTATATAATTATTATTTGTTAAATCTTAAATGTATATAAAATTTATAAACCCTGTACTTTAAAAAAGATGGATATCTATGTTTCTGCCCGTCCAGAACACGTAGATCTCGCAAAAGTTCTGATATGCAGCAAGCAAATTAAGTTTGTTTTAGTTTTTTTATACTCCCTCTTTTTTTTTACTAACCTTTAAAGCTACAACCTTGTAATTTATTCCTTTTTCCATCGTTGCTGTAAATAACATTCCAATCGGCTAAGAAACAGCGAAGATATCCAACAAACAACTTGCTTGACTAGGTAGAGGATAACATTCCACCCGACTGATCTGCATCGTCTTACTGGTTTAATCTGTTATACGATTTGCCTAGCAACTTGTGCGATTAATTTATGTATCCCCCCATTTTGCTTAATTGACGTGTGGCAATTAAACGTGAAATCAACATAAAACGAAAATCTGTGAAAAACTTTTCAGAGTGTAACGAGAAATGCTATAACAGGCCATATTCAAACGTACAATGTTGCAACAGCAGAAAAAAAAAACAAAGTAAAATAGAGCGACGATATTGAAAGCGAAACACGAAAAAAAAAATTGATAACGCGCAGTTAATAGCATCCTCATCCTCATCCTCAACCATCCATCTATCCTAATCGTCAGCCTCGTCCTCATCAACTTCACAGACTTCCTGTTTTCCTGTTGACTGTTGCGCAATGAACTTCAACTTCAAAGTCGCGTTCCCCGCTGAGTGGCTGAAAAACGCAAAACTCAACACAATCGGAAGTGAACCAGTTTTTGGCACAAGCGGAAGTTATGTCCGCCATCGCGATTTGATTGCACCAAACGCTTGCTCTTGAACTGTGTCTGTAGGATCGTGTGCGGCTGGACATAACTGGAACTGCAGGATTTAAAGTTGTTGAAAAGTGAAAGCTCAAGCAGCATTTAAGCTGTTTGGAGCAATATTTGTGCAACACTGATTTTGTGGCATGCCGCAGGAAGTTGACATTGACAATGTGACGCCTTCGGGTGCTTTAGGTTATCATCAACGGCATATGATACAATATCAGATTTCAGGTTTTGATATATTGACTCACTCCAGACTGTCACAATAAATAGCATCCTGCCGTATCAGCCATATCAATTATATGTCTTATTAGACGCTGCACCAAATTATGGAACAAGCTATGCGGGTTTTGTATAAATGGGAGTCTCCTTGAAAGGTGAGGTTTCAATTTCAGTTATAAAATGTACATGTGTTTTTAATAGAGGTGCAAACTATATAGATTTTGAGGCAGGTTTACTACAAGGAATCAAGTTTTGGAAGTGCAGAGCACAGTGGTCGGGCTTGTATATAACTATGCGATAAAAATACACAGAATTTAGAAAAATATTTCTCCTATAGTTCACATTAAAATCATTTGGCAAATTTTAATACATTTTATATTTTCCAATATAATTTTACTATAATATTTTGCCTCTTATAAATACATAAATGAAAATATAATCAGTAGGAAGCCATATGGTGTAACTCTGAATTAATTTGCAATCGCAATTTTCAATTTATAAATATATTGTCGGCTGCATCCGACAGTACATCAATTTTTCCTGGGATTTGAAAGGAAAACTTTTAATTTTTGACAAAATGAAGTTATGATTTGAATTGCCATTGATGACTTTTGAGCTGTGAGCTTCGAGCACTCATGACTGCAGCTCCCATGGTTGTTTAATTTTGATTCAATTTACAGCTGGTGAGTTTGAGGCTACCACCTGTGCAGCCTGTGCAGCGTTGCATGTCTGGCTCTGTCATTTTGCTGAAATTGCAATTGTTGTTGCCACACCATCAGGTGGTGCGTTCATATTTTCCAATTGCTGCTTTAATTGTTGCTGGTTTTCTTAATATACTATACTTTTTTTTGACTACTACTTTTACGTTATTTGCATTGCAACGCAATTTCATTCACATACAATTTTTATGTCTATATCAGTTAAGTCTGCAACTGTTTTTAGTTATTTAAGGCATTTCAATTTTATTTTTTCTGCTTAAATTAAATAACTCTTAGCAGACATTGTTTGCTGAGCATTCTGACTATTCGAGAGTTGCCCTATGGAATCCGTCTGAAACTGATTAATGAGCCTCTGCGAGCCTGTCTCTGTTTCTGTTTTTGCTCTAAGCTCTATTTAATAGAGTCATTTCCCAGCTAATTAATGACTATTAAGAAAATGATTTGGGCTTTGGGTAAATTGACAAACAAACAGCTTCAGTGTCTGCTGTAGACAATTAACAGCTTGGCAAATAGGTAAGTATTATAAGTAAGACTCCAGATTAGTTTAAGTAGCCTAAGGCGTTTTAATTGTGATTTAGGCTCATTATTTTAAATGGGCATCGCTGGAAAAAAACTGGTGTTAAATCAAAGGTCAGCAAATAAATTTTTAGCAATTTTTTTTTCCAGCGCAGTTTGTTTTGGCCAAAAATATTTAAAGTTGTTTTGCATTTGCCTAAAATTATGCTACATTTATGTTAATATACAGCACCAAAAGTATGCTCTAAACAATTTAAATGGCCGATATTATAACAGTTTTAAGACTAAATATATTTTTTGAAAATAATGAAATTAATATCACCATCAACTATGCCTATTAAATTATTAACTTCAACATATTTATTAGTTGCTGACTCAGAACTTGAGTTTATTGTGCAAGACCTCTTAAATTCTGTTGAATTCAAACTATTCTCTATTTTACTGGGAAACAGCTACAGTTATTTCATCACATATCAGAATTATACTATTCATTGATTAAGCATGCAATAAATTTTTTTTTATTTTCATTAAACGCTTAAATTCGCTTGGTTTTGTGAATTAATTGAATAAGCATGGCATTGAGCGTATACGTCATTGCTACAGATGCTAACAATGGTCTTATCATTTGTAGACTTATTAATACACAGCGGTTACCAATCTGGAAATTCCCATTACAAGTCATCATCTTTCCCTTTGGCTAGAACCCGCTAAACGGCTTTTTAAGTGCAGAGTCGCGCTTACGTGTTTCCCTACGCAGAGATCGTGGGCCAATTGCAAATGTGACGCGTGCTCGACGTGTGACCAATACTAAGTACGAACTGATGTGTATGCGTGTGTGCGTGTGTGTGAGAGTGTGTGTAAGCTAGAGTGTGCCTGTGTGTGTTAGTGTTAGTAGTGATTCAGCCAGCTTCAGAGACGGCTTGACTAACGCAAAAACCAAAAGCTCTGAAAGCTTTACTTTTGCTTAGCGTTGATATGCAGCTGATTACAATATCTTTAAATATTAATAATCATTCTATATTATTATTTATTCATTAATCATTATTAAATTAATTATTCAATGTTTAAATCGTGTAGCTCACTGAGTTCCATTGCTTCTACGGTTTTTGTATGTGTATATACTTATGCTTAGTTTATATATTAAATGTAAAACAAAGGAGATGTTTAACCAGTAAGGACAGAGCCGACCAATTGGATGTGCCCGACTGTAGAATACCCTACATCCTTTAGTTTAAATTTAATTTAAAAATATTTTTAAAATTTAAAACTACGAAGCGCAGTAGCAATGCTGCTTCTTACATTTTTGCCTGTGCTATGCAACAATAATCGCACTGCTAGATCGAGCGGAACAAAGCCTGCAATATTGTTTCTTTAATAATTTTGGTAATTATTAGCAGATGCCAATGTAATTTTCAGAATAGTTGTGGAAACTATATATTCTAAATAACAACATTCTATTTTCAATATTCCGCTTGGTATTTAACAATAACATTTAACAGCCGGGAAGGGTTGTGCTGGTCAAGAATATATACATTTTGTGGGGTCTGTCACGCCACATTTCTGCGGGCTTTTACCCATTCAATGGATACAGGGTATACAAATGATAGATATTATGCACTAAAAATTAATTATAAGAATATGAATTTAAATTTTAAAATATACAAAAGTATAATTATTTTTATTATTATTATAATTTCCTTTTTTCTTTATTTAATTATTTTATTAACATTAACTGCATTATTTTAAGCTACCCTACGCGTTCGCTGTTAATTTACAGCACACAAAACAGCTGTAAAGCAAAACACGTTCGCTCTCAGCCGGTCTGCCAGACGCGTCTGATATTTAGCGCTCTCTGTTATCCCCGCTCTCTTCGCTCGCGCTGCCAAGCTGTGCTTAAAGCTGCAGTCAGAGCTTCAGCTGCCTGCTGCTCAATCGAATCCGTTCAGTTGCTTTCTTGTCGCGCGCATCGCTAAGCGTGTGTTGTTGTGCAGTTGTTGTCTGCGTTGCGCCGCGCTCTCTCTCTCTCTCTCTCCCTCTCTCTGCTCTCTCTCTGCTATCGAGAGAGATCTGGAGCGAGATTACGCTCTCTGGCTGGCTGACCCGCGCTTTGTGCTATTTGTAACTGGTGTGCATCAGAAATTGTCTGATAGCCAAAGATAAAAGACGCGCGTCTCCCACAATACAATTAAATGTGGTTCGGAAAAATCCCCGAGAGGAGACGCTAGATTGTGAAATTGCAAAATAAAAAATTAACAATAAAAAAAACACACTGTTTTTTGCAGCCAGAGCGGCTGCATATAAGCGCTGCATATCGTCAACCGAGCTTCATTTGCGGCAAGGTCAGACAAGCGACGACACGATCGATCGGGAAGGAAAACCTTTTGGTTGGATCAACAAGAGTTTAAGCAATCGCGGTGGATGATAAAGTGAAAAGCAAAGCGACTAATTAATTTGTCTGCTTCTCGATGTTTGTGCGTTCGTGTGTGTGAAAAGGTGTGAAAGGAAACAAACAAAGCGAATACAGCGAAAGAGGCGGCTGAAAACATTTATAAACAACAGCAAAAACAAGGCACAAACAGCAGCAGCTTCGGCACCGACTACAATAACAAATAACAATAATTTTATTAAAAAACAGTCGCAATAACAACAACCAATAGTCGGGCAAATAAAGCCCGGTAATAATTTTAGTCGTGCCAGTTTGTTTAATAAATATACTACGTAAAGCGCATAAAGAAACATAGACGCAGCGCATATACCGGCTGAAAAATACCCTGTTTTGTAAATATATTTTAAATACACTAATACAAAATGCGTCCAATGTGGTGGAAACTTATCAAAATCATGTTGCTGCTCTTCGCGCTCTTTACCACAGTGAGTAATTTTTTTTAATTTTATATAATTATAATTTAATACGCTTGCTTGGTTTGCTGCTTTAATAGCTTCAATATTGTGTACTTAACGCTACATAAAATAATTAACAACTGCTATTATTAATACAATTTCAAATAATCTCGAAATAAAATGTATAATTTATGGCTATTACATCTGGTCTCTAACGCCCATTGGTAATTTCAAGGGTATCACATTTTGCTCATTTCAAAAGTGGCTTAGCATTGTGAATAACATTTCCATATATGCATGTACATGTGTGCTTAGTATTTAACTAATTTTCATACCTACCGACATATAGTACATTTCGACTATTAACTTGATTAATGCACAATCGGACTGCAATAGTATAAATAATAATAATAATAACAACAGCCATAGCACGATCTGTGAACTGCATAAAAAATGCGGCAATTAGCTGGAAATTGATAAAATTTAAGCACTCTTAATGATTAGTACGGAACATCTGCTGAAAGCTAAAGATTGGCATCTCATATTCGAGTAATTCGCAGAATTCTTATCTTTGAGCTGCACTTGATACTCGACACATGTCCCAGACTATATGACAGTTCGTGTGAATTTTCTCAAATTGATACATGACATGTGCTCCAGGTTTATTTAATTGCTTTCGGAATTAATGGATTCCGGCAAGAGACTGTTGAAATCTATATTAAGCATTCGAGTAGTCTGGTTTCAGGACTGCCTGAATGCGTTCAAGATTTATTAGCAGATCATTAAAAAAAACCAAAGCTTCCAACCCAACTTGAATAAATATGAGAGACAGAGAGCTCCACATACGTCTTTGGGAAACCTAATATTTAGACGCATATTGACAACTGTTTTGACTTTTATTTTATTTTATTTAATTTTGTTTTTGTTTCTTTTTTCGTCGTTTGGTCTCGTCATCGCGTTGGCATAGGTATTCAAGGCAGGTGCCAAATATAATGATAATAGAGCCAGTTTTAAATCAAAAATAACAAAAACAAACATTGCGCATAAAACTCATGAAGTCTGTAAGAAGTATACATATATTCATATATGTATGTGTATGTCTATGTCTATGCATACAAATGCGAATTATCATATTTTTAGAGTACTGCTAACATGTATTGGTTCTCCTCATCATAACTCACGCATTCACATGCCGATTACCCAAGCGTGTATCGTTTTTGTCATCGGATTGTTGCCAAAAGCAGTTGTTGTAATTGCCAAACTGTTTGATTTAGACAAACATTCAGCTACTCTTAGGCAGTTTCGATTGGGGAATACTCTCTGAAGTTTAGGCAGCAAAAAAAGTTAGTTCCCATTTAGACGTTGATGTTTTTTCATGGGAACTTCATTGTTCTCGATTGCTATATTAGCGAACAAGATTTGTTTGGACAACTTTATAACTACAACAGGATCGATATGTGCTTATCAATAGCTAATTTGCTTATATGCAACCCTGTGCTTACTTGCGTACAACTCTGATCAAAATACGTCGATGCAAAATATGAGAAAACCCGCGTGGCTTCATGAATCATGATGTTCTGCCATAAAGTTTTACCTCTCTACACCTCTTGGCAACAAACAAAAACTGCATGAAAATGCTGCGTGAGAAAACATCAGCGTGTAAATGCTGGCTTGCTCTGTTGCTTTTCTACCACCCGTTGTTCCCCCTTGCACCCTATACAGTTAGCTTTCTTGATCAAATGCAAACAAAAACCTTCCTTCCTTCCACATGTGTCTTTCAGATAGTTTGTATCAATAGCGAAATGTCGAAGCGACGCGAGGCTGAGGCTGAGGCAGCCAGGGCTACAGCAACACCAGCAATCAACAATTCCATTGATCTGATGCCCTTTATGTCCGACAATCTGCTTAACGTAATGCGCAACAAGGTGCAGCAGGAACAGGCAAAGGAAGATCAGCATAAAACCCAAAGGAAACTGCAGCAGGCATCAGGCGAGGTGGAGGTGTGCAAACTTGTATTAAAAAAATAAAACCTAATATTTTCTGTTTGTTTTTGTTGTTGTGTTCACTGTGGTGCTCTGTGCTCTCTGTGATATTGCCATTGTCGATTGCCAAATGAAAACTAAACGTTTTCCCCCTTTCCGTTTGACATTTTCACTGCAGTTGCCTGCCGAGACTATCGACGAGCGTGTTCGTTCCATATTCAAGGTGCACGAAGGGGATGGTGTGATGCTTTTTAATGTAAGTCAATCACAACATATCATATCATACTATATCATATCATGTCATTTCATACATCATGTCATACATCATGTCATACATCATATCCTCTGTCCTGTTGTACGCTAACCGTTACTGTTTGTGTGTGTATATACATATGTGTGTTTGTTTGGCTTTGGCTTTAACGTGTTTCAATGCGTAGTGATTTGAAACTAACGAATCAAAATTTACACACACAGACGACGACCACGGACGATGCATCTTTCATGCCATCCCATATAAGCACAATGCTTGGTGATCAGCCAGCTTCAGAATCTCAAACAGATACTCAGTTGCCATCTCAGTCGGATCAAGAGTTCGACTCCGTATCAAAGTCCTCAGCTGAGACTAAGCCAATGCCCAAGCACTATCATCAATATCAAAGCTTGAATCATCAACAGCAGACGTTTAAAGTGCAGCGATCACCGGATGGCAAGCTGAATCTTGTCTTTAACGATCCCATTGTATCTTTGCAGAGCACCCAACAACAGCCTCCACAGCCCGTCCAGCCACACTCACCGCCCACGCCCCGTCGCCCCATATCGGACAGTAAGTAGAGCCTCGCATGACTCCTTTAACAATAGCACTAAATCCAATATACAATTAACAAAACAAAATTAACTCATCTTTCACTGCCTTGGCTCCTGCGCCTAACATCAGTTATCGTGTTTCCCGACTCTATAGATAAGTATCGGCCCGCCCCTCAACCCGCCTTGAAGCCGTTTGCTATAGACACAGGTGATCATCAGTGTGTGGACGGTTTCAACCAGAGCCGCTCCTTCTGCACCAAGGTCAACAACTATCCAGATTTATCGGGTCTCAAAGGTATACTGGCGCGTCGCTTCGCCAACTTCTTCAGTGATGAGCCACAACCGACGGATGTGGGTTTACGCATCAACGACGATGAGCAATATCTGTGCAACAGCCACGTGAGATATTTGTATCCCAAACTAGGTCAGAGATTGGACCTCTCCTGGCAGTACATAGTGAATACGGACGAGTTCAAGCAGGGCATACTCATCGAGGAGTGCGAGTGAGTTAATGCAATATAGAATTATGTCTAGAGATATTAATGCTTCATTCTGTATTCTCGACAGCCACGAGGGTGAGAGCTGTCAGTTCCTGGACAGTTTCCCCAACAACTATGTGCCCGTCTGCAAGCAGCATTATGTGATACGTCATCTGGCAACCATCAACAACGCCAGCAGCGGCCAACCGGAGCTGGCCAACGAACCCTTCAAGATACCCTCGTGCTGCAAGTGTGTGATCAAGAGCAAGTTCTCCGCGGACAATCCATGAGTAACCAACAATTGGGAATCGGGGGCACTTACTTGATTGTACTTACCAAGTACACACAAAATCAGGCCATTTTCTGCACATGTGATTTGAGGTAAGATAAATGCAATTTGTGGCATTTGATATAACTTAATTACAATTTTTTTTACACATGAAATTTACAACAGAATAAGCGATGGTTACAAAAATTATGCGATTGATAAAAGTGTTTCATTTGATCAGTTTCTTTAAGGTCCAGCCCATGGCGTAGAATCCAACCAGCTTAATAGCCATACGCTTGCCCTCCACGTTGCCGACGTTCTTGAATTTGTAGTTAAAGTTGCCAATTAAACGATCCATTTGTGTTAGTTTAGTTAAAGCGTAAACAATACAATTAGTTTAAAACGTTGAAATACTTGTACAAATCCGCCTACGAATTATTTAGTAGTTTAAATATTCCAAAGAAAAAAAATTGAGTTCAGTTTGGTTTGTTGCCTGTTGAACTTTGCACAATAAATGTTAATTCTCTAGCCTCTAAAAAATACCCCGGCTACTTTGTTTTGAACTAATAAAAATTATAATACAGCGAATTAAAATGTTGCTTTTCTTGTATCTTTGCAGCAACAAGTTTCACCCACCACAGAATGGCAGGCCAAACTGTCTAGGGGATATTGTTTAATAAATTTTAGGCTAGCACATATAAATAGAAACTTTATACAAATTTAACTGATAATCCTTAATTGTACTAAAAATGTAATTTAGCATTAATGTGAAATTCTGTGTACAATTTACAAACTGACGCCGCGTTTATGCTGAAATATTCGTGTCAGTCTCTAATAAATGCATGTAATTAGTCTTAGATTATATTTACCTATAGCTGCAACAAAAAATAAAATAAAAAAAAATTAAAAATAGACATGTGAATAAATGTAAATATGCATTTTATATGTTAAAATATCACGCACAAAATAAAAAAAATGTTAGAATTTAATTGACGTTGTTTGAGAATGTATTTTTATGTTGAGAGTTCCTTGAACTCGCTTGAGGCAAATGCTCTAACTGCTTATAGTTGAAAATATTTCCGCTTTGGCTGTGGCCCCTTGTGAACTGCATGTTAACATGTATTTATTTATTAATAATAATTCTGCTCGCTAGCTGTGTAAACTAATTACGCTCAGTGTGTGTAAACATACACACGCCAACGACGCGTCGTATGACGAACATTGAATGGAACACAGGGCGTATGCGCAATCTGACGCTTGGTGTTTGTCTGTCTGACTGTCTGCCTGTCTGTCTTGGGGCTCTGCATGTCTCTATTTTGTTTGCTGTGTTGCCTGGTGCACTGTTTGGTGGGCCACGAGCCCGAATCGATATGATATATTTATCGATTTCAGCACTCCACACTTGTAAGTATGTAACTATGTCAAAGTTAGGTCGCATGGAAGGCGGATTGCCTTTTGAAAGTACTTGGACTTGACGTTGTACTATAAAGCAGCCAATTAATTATTATTATTTTGTCTTTAGCCAAAAAGCCCGTCAATCACTGAAATCAGTCATTAATCATGCTGATGCAAATAGTACTGTATACTATATATAGTTTATACCACTACTTATATGCATGGCTACCACCAATAAGTGTTTATCAATTACATGCCAGCCCCACCCACCCTCCGGGCAGCCAAGGGATCTAATGGACTTTTCCCAATTACGACACTGGTTTTCCAATCGAACATTGTGTGTTTGCTCCACTGTTGTGATTTGCACCCCTCCCCCGCATATCCATCATGTATTGGAAAAAAACCAAACTTATGGCTATATGAAAGGTCAAATACTCTACGTTTTACGATATCTGTCTGTAATTAACTGTAATAATAAATGTAAATGTATTGTGAAAAATGTTAAATAAATAAAATATTCGGAAATTTACAAAAATCACAATCTATTAAAAAACCATTGTTTATTGCAAAATTAGAATTGAATAAATGCATTTATTGTAATAAGATTTAATTAAAACCTTTTTCATAAGTTTTAAAATATAATTCTATATATTTTATGATATAAAATAAGAGTTAATAAATAAACAATTTAATAATAATATTTATTATTATTTTATAGTATTATATTAAAAAACAAAAAAGAATTATTCTTAAATATTTAGTTAAATGAATTTTTATTTTAAAAATATTTGAAATGTATTATTCTTTATAATTAAAAAATATATTATAATAAAATTTGACTTTTGTCTAGCTATATAAAAATGTTTTCCAATTGTGTATAGAGTACTTTTGAATAATTTGTTGAGCTAGAGTATAAAATGTACAGGACATTCGGATTTGTATTTTTTTTATATTGTTGTCTCTTTTGTTGTTTTCGTTGTTTTGTTGTTGCTGTCTCTTGTTGTTTTGCCGACAATGGGCCATGGCGAGCGTTTGCGTTGTAATTGCCGCAGAACATTTGCATGGCAAAAGGAGTTAATGGTGGTTGCCTGAATTGTTGTTATTTTGTTGCTGTTGCCGTTGTTGTTGTTGTTATTGTTGTTTCGTTGTTATTGTTGTTGTTGATTTGGTTGCTGTCGTTTTGCCTCTAGCATTGGCCATATAAAAACCTTGTGCTAGTGGCAACACGGCTTCAATACGCCGGCAGTCGAGAGTTCAGTCGTTGTGTTGCAAGTGGCAGAGCTGGTCCGCGTTTTGTTTATTATATGTTGCAGTTGCAAATGGGCATACTTAATACATACTGACAAATTATGCAATTGCCTAAATAGCGAGCAAAAGCCAATAAATCTCACACTGTTCTCAGATTAGATCGATTAAAAAGCCGCTGCTGCTGCTGGCCTCAATTGATATGCGCAACATGTGGGGTTCGATTGTGTGAACTACATTTATCAACTGGCGATGCATACCAATGAAGTCGCATTTGCACATCTATTAAAAGGCTGCAACAAAATCACCAACTCTTGGGAACAATTAGATTGAAACTGCAATAATGCATTTAATTTATGATCCAAGATCAACTCATTTGTAATTCGAATTCAAACATGGAACCTGGACCGCCGACAATACGAAATCGTATTTGGACGACGGGTAATATAAACAATGGATTCTTGGATGAGAATCTGCAGCAACAGCCGCTGCCTTTGCAGCGCCTACAGACTCCTGGTGAGTAAGCACTGGAATATAGCAAAGATTCGAGAGAATCAGGCCAGAACCAGTAGGTATACCAGTAGGTATATCAAATAGTAGGACACCCTTCACTTTATATTCCAATAATCACTGCAATAATAATCTCACATTCAATAATTGGATTATGCCACCATGAATTGCAAGTTCGTAGCCTTAAAATTGTTGCCTTTGTGGGGTTTTGCGGTTAGCGATGAAAGGGAAGAGGTATCAAAACTCTAAAACAAACTTGATCCGATTGCAGTGTAGGAGAATCAAGACAACAGAAAGATGGGTGTTACACACATTTTCTAGTTTCACACTTTTAAATACCATTTTGTACTTTTTTTTTTAATTACAAGGTCTCAAAAAAGGCTGTAGCTATTTTACAGAAACTTTAGACTACTCATAATCTAATTGAAAAATAATTATGGCCATACTAAATCAAATCTTAGCTTATATACGCAACTTAGCTTATATATTAAAAGGCAATTGAATGCGTCATTTCCTTAATATGAACCTAACACATCAACCACAAAAACCACAACTTCAAGTTTATATACATTTATTATTGTATAAGTATATGCAAATATATTGTACTAATACATATATGAAATAAAGCAACCAATAATGCAATTATCCAACTGCAGTCAAAACAATCTGATGACGAATTGTATAAGCTACTCAGTCTGTTAAATATTTATTTTGATTACATTTGTTTTTAATTTCATTATTGAGCTAATAAGTATGCACATCTAGAACACTTGTTTCTGGTTCTTTAAAAGTGATCGCCGATCTTACATCAGCTTCCACACTTGAAATCTTTATTTCACTTTTACCTAACGGTTTAGTTGCTACCTCTGGCCTCTTTTGTAAATCTGCTTGTTTTGGCTTAAGTTTAGTTTTCTCTAGGATCTTGATAAATGTAGAAATACCATAGACTTCATACACAATTGCAACCAAGAATGTGGTCAGTGCCACAGTCAATAGACTGGCCCAAAATTTCATAAGCTCCTCCCACGGGTCAACAACATTTATTCTGTGATTGGTTACGTCTCTCATCAAATCGCAAATCTCTGACACATCTTCAGCCATTTGAAATATTCTAACCTCAAGATCGTAGCTATTTTGAATGTATTCTGGATAATTTTGCGCCATGTTGAAGAAAAGAAAATAATAATATATAAATTTGATAGCCAAAAAATTTGAAGTTAATTGATGTGCTATGTAGAAACTTGAAAAGTTCTATGAATAACTCTATGAATGTATTAGTAAAATTATATCCAATTTGTTTTATTTCCGTAATAAAGCTAATCTTGTCTATGCACATTATGTCGGGGTGTTTGTGGGTGTTAGCTGCATGGATATGTTTACGTCCAGTCAGTTTTAAATTTGGTTTAATGTCACTGGGCACGCAAGAAAACCGCAGTGCATTGAACCAACCATAAGCCCCAGTGCAAGGGGCTTATGCCTTATTTGCGGTTAAAAGTCCAGTTGGATGTGACAGTCGAATGCATTAAAAATGCGATTATGGAACACGTATCCAGTTGTCCAAGCTAAACAAACAAATTGGTCAGGCTAATGACGCCAGAGCTGGTAAATGGATCAAGATTAGACAGTGATACGACAACAAAATAAATGTTAGGACTGGGGCAAACAAATTACATTCATTAAATTGGCATATGGAAAATATAGAAATAATTCCCTTTCCCGATCAATTAGTAGTTTTATTCCGTTGAATAATTGCATATCATCTCGTATTTAATGCATTTCTGGCACAGCTAATCGGCAACTATTGTCTGCTCAACTGGGACCAGTGCGGGATCTGAGCGCAAATGGACACGGGGACAGTGCACAGAGCAAACAGCCACCATACCAGCCCATCGGCTCCAATCTAATTGGCGTACAATCAAAGTAGGTCTTCTATGATGGTTAATCTTATCTTTAGCACAATTTGTCATCTTTTTCACAGATTTCGACGCAGCTATTATCATAAAGTCGTGCTGGGAGGCTTGGTGCTGCTGGTCATACTTTTGCTGATAACAATCATAGTGTTAAGCTTAACTTGTAAGTACTGCCAATACTCTTGAAACTGTTATTAACTCTAGTTGAATTGCAGTAAGAAAATCTAGCAATATCTGCCGTAGCAATGAGTGTATTCGCACAGCGGCCAACCTCATTTACTCTATGGACGAACAGACTGATCCCTGCGTGGACTTTTATAAATTCACCTGCGGCCGCTGGGCCGATGAGCACCCGCGTCCCGATTCGGCCACGTCGAACGATTGGTTCCGGGAGCGTCAGGCGCATATTATGCGTGTGGTTCGGGAGTTTCTCAAGTCGAACATTAGCAGCGCTGAGCCAACTGCTGTGGGCATGGCCAAGACCATGTACAAGGGCTGCATGGATACGGAGTTGCTCGATGAGCGCAACTTGGAACCTCTTGTGCAGTACTTGCAGGAGTTCAAACTGTTGCTGTTGCCCTCGGCTTTGAATCTGACCTTCAGCAGTGGCTCAAAGTACAGCCACAATGCGTCAGAGACGAGCTACAATTGGCTGGACACAATTGTGGCTATTAAGCGGCATCTTAGTCTGGATCTTATTATTGGCTTTGACGTGTTTCCCGATCCACTAAACCGTACGCTGAACCGCATTGCGCTGGGCACACCCGAAACAGAATCGGCATTTCCTTTGTAAGCTATAGAGTTGAATATATAATCCCTTCAGTAGTATAAATTTGATTTTTTTCGCTTTACAGCAACAATGATGATTCGCATAAGCTTTTACGAAAAATACATCGAAGATCCATTTATATGGAAAATATTGAGGATGGCAATGATCCGGACAGTCATGAGTTGGATGAAGAGGAGTCTTCGAAGGAAACCGGAGCAGGCATGACCGCCTACATGTTCTATGTGCGCAAGGTTATTGAGAAGTATCTGCTTTTTGTGGATCCAGATGTGAATCAGGAGGATGCTACAATAGGCATAACGGAGCTTGTAAATCAGGCAGTCAAAGTAGCAAGAAAGATACACACAGTAAGCACGATTTACCTACAATACTATTCTCAGTTAATTTATAAATTCAACTGCAGTTGAAAGAAGATGCTGAGAACATGACGAAGCCCTCGAAAAATCCAGTGGAGGATATTGTGTACATATCGCTGATGGAGCTGCAGAACCAAACGGATAAGAAAATAGCCCCACAGACGATGCCTATCTGGACCCGCTACATGACTCTAATGCTGTCTGCCACAAATCACGCGAATAGTTCAAAGTCCGGAAATATCACTATTATAACTAGTCAGGCGGATATATTTTATCTGCAGAGCATTGTCGAATACCTGCAGGAAACTCCAGCCATGCACATTGAATCGTATCTGTGGCTGAGCTCGTTGGAGGAGCTGGTGCTGCATACCACCAGCGACATGCGTCTGTTACATGCCGAATACATGCGCCAGGTCATTGGTACCGAGGGCAGCACACCCCGTTCCTTGTACTGTGCCCATGGGGTGAATTCGCTGTTGGGCATGGCAGTCAGTTATGTGCTGGCTGATGAACGATTCACCAGGGAGACATTGCCACGCGTGGAGCGCATGTTGAGCGATATACGGCGTTCGTTTGATCGTCTGGTGCGTGGCACCACATGGATGGATGCGGCTACCAAACGGCAAACCATGCAAAAGTCGGCCGATATGAAGAGCTTTATTGGCTTCCCCCTCTGGCTGACCAATGCCACAGCACTGAATGCGTACTACGAAGGCGTCCGAGTGAATGCCAGCACTCACATGGAGAACCTAATGGGATTTGTGTACTGGCAAATGCTCAGCAAAATCAATGATATGGACCAGCCAGAGCCCATCGGCTGGGCCACATCGCCATCGAATGTAAACGCATTTCATACGTTTCAATCAAATGCCATAAGTAAGTCGGATATAAAAGTAGCCATATGGGCTAATTCTATTTAAGCTGGGCGTTTAATACCCTGCAAGCTTTGTGAATGCTTTAAGATGGTTTTATAAGCTATATCTGTTCAGGAAATTTTACTGCTGAGCACATAGCATCTACTTATATTGTTATTCTTGTTTACTTTTGATATAGCCGTACCCATTGCCATATTGCAGTATCCGTTCTATAACCTTGGCCTGGAGTAAGTGAAATTTTGTCAAGCAATGGGCATCGCACAGTCTACGCATCTCAGCGCACTCTGCACTCAGCTCTTTCCACTTCGCACTCTGTACTCCACACTAAACACTCGACGCACTGTTCACGTTGTGCTGTTGCTTTAATCCCTTAAGATACCAACTCAATTACATTGTTCCTACGCATCCCTATTAGAGCCTTAAATTACGGCTCGATTGGTTCGATACTGGGTCATGAATTGACGCACGGCTTCGATGACAGTGGCAGACGTTTCGACAGGGATGGCAACATGGTAGAGTGGTGGTCCAACCAGACAATCCATGAGTATATCAATCGCACAGATTGCTTTGTCGAGCAGTACAGTCATTACTACCTTTCGGACATTGGTGAATATGTAAATATGACAATGAAGATACAGAACGGAGCATATTGAGCTAATTTTGTATATTCTATCCATTGCACAGATTGATGGGGAACTTACCCTGGGAGAGAATATCGCCGACAATGGCGGCATGCGAGAAGCCTACCTTGCATACCGCCTCTACGTCAAAGAGGTGGGCCGGGAGCGTCTAAAACTACCTGGCCTGGAGCAATATACGCATGAGCAGCTATTCTTCATAGCGTTTGGCAATCTGTGGTGCGAGTCATACACGCCGGCTGCTTCGCGCTTCGCGCTGGAGGACTCCCATTGCCCTGGACAGATGCGACTACGTGGGGTTATTTCCAACTCGGATGAGTTTGCACGCACCTTCAAGTGTGCCCGTGGCACGCCAATGAATCCACAACAGTCCAAGTGCCGTATTTGGTAAACGACTACGAGACATAGAGGCTAAGGAACACTCGAGTGATTTTCTACATACCTAGTATACTTATCATAAACTAGTCTAGTTTAATACTTGAAGTATTCATGTTTTACAAGTATTTTCTGCTCATATTTTAAACAATTCGAAAATAAAACCATTTTCATTCATACTAGCGCACTTAATGTGAAATAGGTTATAATTTAATGAGTGTCAACACGGCGTATGCGCAATTTGTTTTTATAAAAATTAGCGCACGAAAGTATGCTACAGTTATGCAGCCAACAAAATGCAAATTCTGTGGTGTGTTAAAAATGTTGCATGCTTTTTAGCGCCACACAAAATTTAATTTCACAAAAAAAACTTGCAACCACTTGTTGATTAAAAAAACTGCGCCATAAAATTCTTCTAGTGGAGATATCGTTATGAAATTTTCACCAAAAATCTGAAAAAACCATCTAAATATATTATAAAAAAATTGGCCACATCGGCTGTTTATATCATATAGCTCCCATAGAAACCTCTAACGCGCAAACTCGAAATAATGGTCGTACGAAGTTGGAATTTGTTTTGGATGTATTAGATGTGTCAGACAAAGATTGCAGTCGATATATGTATGAGTTGGCTCGCTTGTCCATTAAATAAGTGTGAGTATGGTCTAGTAATCGAGAAATAGAAGTGGTACACATCAGCAGAGTCAAGCACAGGTTGGTTTATTTCAACATGAAAATATATAAAATCAATGTTCTTACTTTCACTTAGTTCATTTCTATTCACATTTATTGAGATGTAGGTTTACTGTCAATATACATTTGCATTTACATTGAGTTAACATTTACAATACACTTAGCACATAGAGGCATAACTATTTAGTATCAATCAATTGGTGGAGATTCAGCACATCTTTGGTTTTTCATCCCGCTGCTCAACTTATTATATGTTTAAAATTGTGTAGAGCTCAAAGCGCTGACTCCGTTTAGCTGAAACGCGCCAGAGGGGTTGGGTGTTTGAAGTCGTGGTCCTGGCTCCGGCGAGACGTTGCCGGAAGCTACCGTAAGACAGTGGTCTCGGCACATGAAAATTGGCTCTAAAGTGGAAACAGTCAGTTAATTTATTAATTCAATATTAACTTGCACTTACCATCTGCATAGAATTCGCTCGTAGCTTTCGCCTTGTGCTGATGTAGGTGGTGCAAGTGTTCACACGATGTAGGTGGAATGCATCGTCGGTTCCTGCACAACAAATGACAACAATTAGTTAAGCTGCATCTGCATACAGAATCTAATTAAACTACTATACAATTGCATTCTTTTTTGGTGCTTTCTCATGCAGTGAGAGTAACGAGTACGTTTCTTAGACCTAGTGCTGGGTGCAACATGCAACTCTGGGCCAATTGTTCAATCTACTATCTACAATCTACAGGACGAACATGTCCTGGGCAACATAAACAAACAGATTTCAAATAACAAGTATAGTTGGAGTTTGTTATACTAGAGTGAAGGGAGGCACCTAATGCGTATTTTAGGTCTCCTGACTAGACCATCGCCATTTCGGCGATTGTAGTATTTGAAGGTCATCTCACCGGTTGCTTCATAGCTGCGCTCACCTCGGCTGCGTAAATAACGGTGCAGGCAGCAGCAGCGCCGCAGCCCGGGCACCCTATACATAATCTGAAGAAAACCGCCTCGAAAGCGCGCATTCATATAGCAGTAAATGATGGGATTGTAACAGCTGTGCGACATTGCCAGCCAGTGGAATGCAAACCACACATAGGGCAACGGTTTCCAGTTGAGAAAAGTCTCATCGTTTAGCAGCAACTGCACGGATAGAGTCAGAGAAAGAGGGGAAAGAGTCAGATTTAATTAAGCATACCTTGAGCACTTTCACCCACCTGTAGAATGTTGAATGGAAGCCAGCAGCTGGTGAATACAATTACAACAGTCAACATCATTTTAATCATCTGCAAGCAAGAGTATATATGGATTTTATTAGTAATATAAGCTACATTTAAGGGGTTGCAGCCCATGCTCTGCCTCATTTCACAATCCCAAAGATTCCTTGACATTTGCTGTGGTTCAAAGTTCATGCACCCGCAGCAGAATTTTGCCATTGTTTGGATTTACGAGTTGGCACACAGACGCCTCTGCTACGCTGCTGTGGTGTGGTGCTGTGTGGTGGGGCAGCTTATCAACCCGACGGAGCGCAAAATCTCATTTAGTGGTAAAAACAGGTCTGCCGACGGCCAAAGTGGCGGCAAGTGGCAATGTGGCATGTGTGGTTTGTCCATTAAAATGCTAGGACAACGAATAACTTTATTTATACGAAACGGAAGCAGCACACAGACTCTCAACTAATTTATCAAAGCAACCGACCCACACGGTCCCACTAACAAATGCAACTTTAATCTCCAGCCAGGACATTAAAGAGTTGTTTCTGTTGCCTTTTGCCCCTGGCCTTTGTGCCACATACGCCCTTATCCCTAGTAATTATGAGCACATAAATATGTGGCAGAGAGCCCAGCTGATTCCAGCACATAAAAGTAAAATAAATACTAAACCCGACTCGGCTCAGAAGTGCCTTGATTACCTCTCTAAGTGTAGATATATGGGTGTATCTGTGTGAACATCCTGCTTACTTTTTGAATGTCGCAACTTTGGCCAATAAAAGCAATTTTTATGCGAATCTTCATTAGATGGCAGCGATGCGGAAATGCTTAGCCATAGAGCCAGCAAGTGTACATAATATTAGATACAAAATTGTTAGGTATACCCTAAAATAAGTGACTGAAATATGTCTCTGAAGAGCAGACATGAGTTTTAACAAAAATCAATATATTTAAAGCCAAAATAACAGTCGATTGCCGTCTGATTTATTGCTGTTATATGAAAGTTTTTGAGATCCTGTTCTTTAAAAAGGAATGCCTGTCAAATATTCCTGTCCCTACTGGTTAAATAATTGCATAGGGTATAAATGTTCTCAATTATTTGCAGCTATACAACTAGCATATTTGGAGCCATAATTCCTTTAACTAAGTACGTAACATTGCAAGCAATATTCCAGTAATAAAATAACCTTGCTAGACTTCAGATGTAATAAAATGTATGCAGACGAACTAGCTTAAATCGTAACTGATGTGATAAGCCATAAATGACTGTTTACAGGTAACATTTTATGGATGAGACCATCACGTGTGCCAATAGCTTGTATGTATATAGTGTCTCAGCTTTAATCTCAGAGCACACGACATAAGCGTTGAGCACATTTGCCAATCAGCCAGCTAAGCTGGCAAAATCGAGGTGCATAGGAATTGACAGCTTGCCAGAAACCATATGAGCAGGCGGCAAAGGCAAAGAGGTTTGGATTGAAACATCTTGCCAATAATCGAATCATTTGCCATATTGGAAGGAATTGAATTTTATTGCTGATAGCAGACTGAACATTTATGCAATCACAAACCGTTCTGTCGCATAATCGTGCTGATATTGTTGTCATATTTACATAGCTGACTTTTAGCAACTGGCAACTGGCAACTGGCAACTGACAACTGTTAGCTGTTAACTGGCATATGAATAAAATCAATGGCCTGTGGCAAGAGTTCATACATTAAATTGCCCTTTTTTGCCAGGCAAACGATTTGTTGAATCCGTGACGACAGTCTTTTGGGTTTCCGTTTAATTGGCATATTTCATACATTTCATGCATTGTACTGTATTATTCCCTTTTATTTTTGTTGTGTTTATTGAGTTCTCATTGTTTTTGTGCTGACTATTAAACGCCTCGTTCCACTGCATTTGCGTTTGCGTGCGGATGAACCACATTAATGATACGCAGCGTTGTACACGTATCTTATTACTTGTCAATAGGGGAGTATGTCCTGGAATTTCTGTGTATGGAAATATTTTCTGGCTGCTTAGCAACCGTGTAAGCCACATCAAGGCTTTAGACCTGCACTACAATAACAAGTTGGACGAGTTGGTATAATAAATTGTCTATACAATTCCTTATGGCCGCACTGCTCAAAGCAAAACTGCTGAATGCTGAATGACGTTGATCGTCAAAAGGAGCTGTTAGACATGAGATATTTTCGGTGCACATCTTGAGCAAGTTTTAAAAGCATTTGCAAGTTAGCAGCAATTTGGAACACGTATTCTCGTTAACCCAGTAGGCTACGTCATCATATTTCTGCTAAAATTTATGCTGGTTGAATAATATTTCGCTATGGATTTAGATTTTAATGACCAGCAGTTGCCACTGCAACAGCAGATCGTATCAGCAATTTGACACTTTGACTTTTTTCGCGCGGTCACATGAACCGGTTACGGTTACGGTTGAAGTTACTGTTACATTTATGGTTAGGTTTATGTTGGCTGTGGGCCATTATGTCCACCCATAAAACTTAATGTCGCGGCTGACGCTTACATAAAGAAAAAAAAGACTGCGCTTCTCTTTATTTAGTACATGCAAGCACTGTATGCTGTAATTTATTAAAATCATTTCAGTTTATTACTCATACGCCCCCTCGGTTGAGGCAGCTAGCCGCGATGGAGCGATGGAGCACTGGTAAATGTCAAGCTGACAAATGATTTGGATTTTTTGATGCTTCCCATATCGTTTTGAAGGGTCTGCGAGTGCCTGAGTGATTTCAATTTTGATTTGAATAGACGGGCAACACTCGAGTTGAGTTCAAATGAGTTGAATCGACTTTGAGTGTAGACATTTTGTTGCTGCTGCGAACGTGCCAAAAGCCCAGGGGCAAAACACGAGGTGCAAACTTTTCTGTCAAATTATTCGCTAATTAAATTTCTTGGCACGTCCAAGTTGTAAATAGACTTGACTTGAGTCTTGAGCAATGCCTTTCGGCTGACTCTTTTTTAGTTTCGTGTAATTAATGTGATGAGGGCTCCAAAGTTGATTGATATTTAAGTGTAAAGCAATTTGATTCACGCAACACCTTTAAACGAGGGTGGTCTTTCGTTTACCAATTTAAGATCTTTAACCCATTGATTGCTAGCATTTATCGTTAATCGAACCGTGGCATGACGCATAGCATGAGTTAAAGCCAAGAGGCGTGAAGTCTGTCAGATAAATGTCAAATGCAGAAGTATGACGAAACACGAACAAGTCGTGTAAGCTTCAACTTTCATCTTTCGTTTGGTCTCAAGAAAACAAAACAGCAAACATAATTTCAACTAAAATTTTATTTTTTACTTTTACCCTCAACTTGGCCGGACCGTCTAGACACCAAAATCTCCAATCAGCGAAACGTGAGTCTAAAAACCGGCCCTAACTTCCGCAGCTGATCCCGAATGCTGCGACACAGCAGGGGCAAAGGGAGAGATAAGCGCATTAAACCATTTGATTGCAATTTTGGGCAAGTCCCGTAATGGCATTGTACGGCTGTAATGATTGTTTGCGGCGTTTCGGATTCACTTTTATTTGTTTACAGTCTGCGAAGTGCGATGTGAGCTGACGTTTAACAAAACAAACAATAGCAAAGATATACAGCTTTTTATTTAATATTAAAAATTAAAATTTTCTACAATTTCTTTAAGTTTGATTGGCAATTAAATTTCTTAATATTTCCTTAAATAATATAATTTTATACAAAAATTCAATTTTAAATTTAAAGTGTTTATTTAAATGAAAATATAACAAAATACTTAACAAAGTCACTTGTTACTGTCACTGAAGCAGAAAATTGAGTAGTTTTCGTAATTGTATGAAAATTTAATTGTATCTAGAGCTATTAATCAAATCATTTGCCAAACGATTAGCGCGTGCTCGAGGGGTATTCAATCTGCCAGGGTCCATTGCCTGTGGCCTGTTGCTTAAACCGAACTTTCCTGATAAGCTTGGGAAACCCGCATAGCATCGCACGTCTGTCTCATAATGGTCGGCAGTGTTAATTGCAAAACAATTACGAAACCGTTGCCCCAAAAATGTCAGAGAAACAAAATTAAAATGAATTTAAAACTTGTTAAGCTAAGAAGCGAACAAAATCCCATCGGACAGGCTTGCACTACTTAATCAGTAAGCAACTTATGGGTACGGGTATTTAACTGTTGTTTAGCCTGTTCCCAGGTGGAGAAATGAAAATTAAGAAATAACCAAATGCATAGCAAGGTATCGTAAAAATCCAAGAGTCATAAAAAATAATCAAATGGAAAGAAAAATAACAATAAAGGAGCGAGGAAGTTGTTCAATTATAGCCAAAAAAAAAAAAAAAAATAGAAAAAAACACACAACCAAAACTTTATGGGGCCCGAAGAACAAAGCGCCGGACATTGACCAAAGGGCCAGTCAGTAAACCATATTGGGCGATAAAACCAAATAAAATTTAAGCCAAGTAGCCACAGCTCGTGCGTGGGCGTGCCACCTCAAATTTGATGGATACTCGTGCCAGTTGCCGCTATTGGGGGCAAGAAGTCTTTCTGTCTGTCTGTCTGCCGTTGTTTCCATGTCTCCTGCGAAACGTACGTGACGCGACTTTTACTTTTATTACTGAGCATACATTATAATTAACACAACGACGGGGCAGCGGAGGGCGTGGCCACACACACCAATGGGGCTAAGAAAAACGCGCAATTAATTATAGCGCCGCAAGTGTCATAAACTACCGAAGCAGCAGCAGCAGGAGCGGCAGGCAAAGAAGCCCAACAAGAGCTGTCAATTAAATGAAGCAGCTCGAGCCCAAAATCCAGGTTCCGATGCTGGACTTTGGTAACCACTTTGTGTACTCCCAAGAAGCCCACTCCAAAACCCCCCAAAAGCCCTCGCATAAACACGCGTCATATAATTTTTCATCCATCACGCCATATTTTGCGCACGTTTCGGGTTTTCCTTTAGGTGCCAAAGGATTGCAGCGTGTTTTGGCCAATACTCTGACAACAGGGGTCATTTGATTTTATTATGATTTATTTATGCTACATAAAATCTACTTGTTTCTAAGCATTAAGCACTTACTCCCCGCCAAAGAGGTTGCAGACCCTAATTCAATCTGGATACAGGAGTTCATTGGGTATATTGAACTAACGCATGAACTCTGGCTTTAAACCCATTGGAAGCCTATTTTTGCAGAATTATGCTATATATTAAATGTTGTATTAGCTGCTTAAAGAGCATTAAATCTTCGACTTGCCGTATTAGATTTTACTTTTATTTTATTTTTGCCTATTTTGATTGCCTTTCGCAGCCGCAGAAATGTAATTTAAAGCACTTGCTTTGAACATTTCCTAATTGCTGGGGCCTTTCGTCTGTTCTAATATTCAATTTATTATTATAAATTTATTGTGATAAATGAAGCTATAAAAACGCATTGGGTCCTTAGCAACTACACAATCTAACCGCATTGTAAAGCCATTTAAAATTGCTTGAAATATTTGTCTACTTATTCTGACAAATATGTCAGAGTCTTATTATTCTGAACAAGACAAATCCTCACTCAACATGCAACTTGTACATGGAGTTCCCTAGGAAGATTTGCAGTCTCTAAATGGCAATAGTATAGATATTGAAAGGACAGACTTAACCACAGCACCACAGCACCACAGCACCACATTCATTTAAATATACGGCTGTGTGGGGCAGGCTCTGAGAGGAAAACACATAAATTACGAGTCCATACTGTCTATATAGAATTTAGTATCACGTAGAAGGCGAACATTTTCAAGTGCCAAAAGCATGTAAAGCATTTCTGCCTCCAAACCAAAAGGAAACTAAAGGATATTGCCACATGCAACAGCAACAGTGGCTGCCACAGCAACAACTGCCGCATTTTTGTTGCCAAATGCCACAACAGAGCGAACTGGAAAAATGTTTGGAGTATCTGCGACAATGTTGTGGCTAAAACTTTTCAAATACAAACGCTACACACGTGTGTGTGTCTGTGTGTGTGGTTTAGACAAGTGTGGGGGAGGGGGTTTTGACGTTACCCATAACTGATTTATGTAGCCCAACTCTTCTTTTATCTGTTTTGTTGTTCTATTTTGGGCAACAGCTTTACGATCAAACTAGGAATGCTAAAAGTGCGAACTTACACGTTAAAGTTTTTTCATGAAGTTTTTTCGCTGCTTATCGCTGATATGTAATTATTTTTCAGAATACCTGAGCCGTAATTTGGATAGAATTTTTTGCAATACAAAATCTTTTCAATAGTCTAACGGAATACCAAAAATTCGTGAAGTAACTTTATAGTGTAAATACTGATTTATTCATACGTTGTTGTTGCTGTTGTTCTAGTTGTTGTTGCGTATCAGTTTTTACTGTTGTTGGACGTGTCAGCAACTGTAATTAAACATTTTCCACAGCTGCCTTAACATTTGCCCATCCATCAGCCATTGATATGAGCCAAAATGGCACTTGTGTTGGGTCAATACTGCAGGCGTCACCTGCACAGATACAGATACAGATACATCCGGATTCCGGAACTGAATATATTTTATATGTTTGTTGTTGATGCTGTTGCTGTTTGCTGTTGCTGTTATTGTAACTCTTATTGCTGGGAACAAAGGCAACAGCACAAGTTGATGGCTTCGGGCCACCTACAATAACAGTTGCTGTGCCAGCAGCTCTGCCTCTGGCCAAAGGTAACAGCCGCAACAACAACAACAACAACAACGACAGACAGCAACACCAAGAGCGGCAGATACGAAAGTGAAAGTGACAGAGTGTAGTGCAGAGGAGGAAACTCAATTTCGAGCGACAATGACAATGCGAAGCTACGGACAACACTGTGTATTTAAAGCATTAAAAACATTATACAAAACAAAAAAAAGTAAATAAAACAACAGCAGCAGCAACAGCAACAAAAACAACAATAAAAGCAGCAAAGAAACAACAATATAAACACAGATTGCAATGCTCAAAAAGCTAAATAATAAGCAAACGAAACGTGATAAAAAATTAACACGAAAATAAAGAATATATTTTTTACTTTCCAAGTTTGCGTATAAAAATAATCTCGACATTCGGATGGAGATTTATCTGTTTTTTTTTTTTAGACATAAAGTACATTCATATATCCTTAGCTATGCATATACATATATTCACATCTGATTATTTAGACTGTATCTTTAAAAGTTTTGGTGTCTATATTATTTATACATGACCAATAAGTGTTTGTGGCTCCATTAAATAGAAATATTTTAAATTGCAATAATAAATATTAACATATTAATAAATGCATATATAATTTTTTATAAATAGACATATTTGAATGTTGCCAATAAGGCGCGCGTTTTGGCAATGAAAACAATTTACTGACTACTGGTTTTAAGTCACACATTTTATCTGTCTGTCTCTATTTCCATAAACATATGTATTTTCGCGTAAACATACAAGTTACACAGTCTATAAGCTGTGATTTAGATATAGTTGGCATTAATTATGTGGTCGCTGTTATAAGTTCTGGCCTATTTACAAGATTTTGTGTTGGGATTTCTCTGATAAAGCAGCTCTAAAGTTTTCCATAGCAATTGCGGTTTGCCTTTGTTCACTTTTTGAGGAGCAGTTGCCACTTAAGGGGACCACTTGCCACTTGTTCGGTTTGTTGTTGGCAGTCTGGATTGTGGCCTTACCGTGTGTGCGATTCAAATAAGAAACTTTTTGGTAAAGCCATTCACACACAAGTCAACTTAATTAAAATGGACTTTGCTGGTCCTGCTCGAGCCTCGGCTTTTCTTCCTTAGACGTTGTGCTGTTTAAGTGGCGGAAACCCCATAATTCACCTTCGTATACAACGATTAACAGGAAAAATTAAGAGTGGAAATTACGCATAAGCGAATTTCAATAAAAAATGAACTATAAATAAATAAGGCAAGCCAACAAAAAACGGTGTATTTAAATTATGAAAGTAATACTGGAAAATTACTTTTTAATTAGTTTCTAGTGGGTTGCACAACTTTTTCAACTTGAAGCCTTAAGGCAGGCATTTCCAAGTGTGAATTTCGTATTTTGTTTTTTTTTTTTTTTTGTTGTTGCGAAGAATAAAAGTTTATTTCATAACTAAATTATGTGAAGGTAAATTAGGTTATAAATGTTTTTCGGCTTGTGCTTTAAAACACTGTGAGCGACACAGGTTGACAGAAGGACTAAATAGATTTAAGCTCGGTATTTGGCAAGAAATCTTAAAAAGTCACTCAGCTCTTGCTTTTGTAGCAGGAGAATATTCAATATTGATGTTAATAAATTGCAAG
Source organism: Hypselothyrea guttata (assembly GCA_035045125.1). NCBI lineage: Eukaryota > Metazoa > Arthropoda > Insecta > Diptera > Drosophilidae > Hypselothyrea > Hypselothyrea guttata. The sequence continues at coordinate 904,586 of JAWNNJ010002200.1, read as the reverse complement.
AGGGTATAAAAAACAATTTTCTATATTCAGAAATAAATTAAAAGATTATTGTTTTTTTTTTTGTAATTTTGTCACCGTTGTTTTTTTATTTTGCATAAAGTACTTAGGGCTAATAAAATAATTAAAATATATTTATATTTATATGTATGTATTATGCATGAAGCATATCTCAACTCCCCGTTTTATCAACATCTTCTTCTACCACTTCATATTTCATCTCATCGATGCTTCTTCCGTTTTTTCGCCCGGATGCCAAGTGAAGTTCCCATCCCGGGGAACCCGGCACTTGTCATCTATTAGCTATATGATATTACAGTATTTCATGGAATTTGGGGCAAGCGAGATAGACAAGATGGGGAAGAGAGAGAGTATGTGAGAGACAGTGAGAGAGACGCGGATAGAGAGATAGCGATGAAAATGAGATGTCATTTGATGACCGGAAAAATAGTTTGAAACATATTATGTACAAAAGTGTGGGACGACAGAACCGCCCAGGGAATGATACTAGCGGAGCCTAGTGATAAGGCAAGAAAAGTACTCATAATTTTGGGGGTGTACGTCTTACAGTCCGGAGTTCTGTGGGTCAAGTCGCAGTGGAGGCGTGAGGGGCGTCTGGAGTAGTTTTGTTAGCGCGTCAACGACAGGACTAGTCAGCAGCTTGAGCCGAGTATGTGTCTGATTCTGGTAATTTCGAGGTTCGTATCGAAGAAAACTTGCATCCTCTTCGTCTTCTGCTTCTGCTTCTTCTGATTCTGCTTATCGTTTTTGTTTAATTGAGTGCACGCCTTAGTAGGGGCCAGACTTTCCAGGTGGTCCGTAGTTGGTGGATGGCGCAGAGATGCCACTGCTAGAGATATCACTGCCAGAGTAACCGCCATCGCCACCGGAGGTCGAGAATCCGCCAGTGCTGGATTGGCTGAAGCTTCCGGAGCTACTGCTGCTGTCCTTTTGGGTCTTGTACTTGATGAAGTAGACCTCGGGCTTGGATGGCTGTGTGGGTGCTGGCGTGGGAATGACAACGTCTTGTTGATCCTCGGGCTTCTTGACCAGCACGTAGACGAGGGTCTTCTCCTCGTTCTGAGGCTGCAGTGGGATGACAGGTGCCTGGTACGAGGGTGGAGATGGCGCCTTGATGAAGATGATCTTGTAGTGCTTCTGGGACTGTCCCACGGGCAGATTGGGGCGCTGACGCACTTCCTCTTGCTCTGGTGGTGGCACATGCACGTAAATGTGCTTCTGAACCAATGTGGTGCCACCGCCTCCGCCGCCGCCGCCGCCGAAACCACCGCCAATGCCTGCAAATTATGCAAGATTAGTTGCAAATTTTGTGTTAACCTTTTGAGATTGACGCACCTCCGCCGAAACCACCGCCGGATCCGCCACCGAATCCGCCTCCGGATCCACCGCCGAATCCACCTCCGGATCCACCGCCGAATCCTCCACCGGATCCGCCACCGAATCCACCACCGGAGCCGCCTCCGAAACTACCGCCACCGGAGCCGCCTCCGAAACTACCGCCACCGCCAAATCCGCCGCCTGAGCTGCCACCAAAGCCGCCGCCGCCAATGCTACCACCATGGCCGCCACCACCGGAGCCACCGCCACCGCCGGGGCGGTTATAGTTGTAGCCAGCTTCTGGGCGCGCCGCAGCCAGAGCCAAGCAGGACATTAAGATGAAGGTTTTCATGGCGTTGGAGTAAGTTGTTGGTTGTTGCTGTGGTTGTTGGGTTTTAGTACGGGATTAACACGCACACACTTGCACTGTCACAGTAATCCTGGGTCTGTGCTGTGTTTCGGTGTGGAATGGGAGTATACAGAAGATAGATATACGTATTATGCTATAGGATGTGGGATGGCACAACTGCAGCACACGTTGCTCACGTTTCAATTATCCTTTGACTCCGACTGGGATACGCTGACTGTGACTCGGTACACCGATGTTTATTAGACCAAATCAAATGCTTCACTGACGAACCAATGCCGTCGCATCATCAATTTATACAGAAATCCCAGCCAGCATAGATGCCACACAATCGCACAGTCGGCCAGCGGCACACACAGACACTGCGAGAGGTTCGAGTTCATGATGTTGCTGCTACTGCTGATGATGATGCTGATGATGATGATGACGATGATGATGCGACTTTGGGCATTGCGCTTGTGTGGCATTACAGCTGGCCAGCGAGCTGGCCAATATAATGAGTGGCGCTCTCTCTCTGTGCCCCCGCTTGCCCCGCTCCCGCTTCCCTTTCCCTCTCCATCGCTGTGTGTCGTGCGCTCTCTCGCAAGTGAAAACGAAATTACCGCACAATCAACTTATTACCGCACCGAGTCGGAGAGTCTCACACTCACTAAGTACTCTCACTCTCAGCTGGAATTGAAATGGAAGTCTCTGACTGTGCCACAATGTCGTGCACTTTCGCTCTCGCTGGCAGCGACATCGGCTTCAAGCTCGCAGCTTCGAGCCTCCAACTGCCAGCTGCCACTTGAACTGTGGCAGGCCAGGCGATCGGCTGCGGCTTGACTTTGGCTTTGGCTTTCCTCGGGGGCACAACCAACTTAAATGTACATGAAACTGCTGCGGAAAATGCGCTCACGATCGACATTCGAGAGCAAAGTACAGAAAGCAAGAAAAACAAATAGTGAAAATCATAAGAAAAACTGCAAAATTTCGGCCTGCATGTTAACAATGGCAATTTGAATAATTTGTGCGCGTGTTGTGGGTTTTCTTTTCGTTCGAATTTAGGTTGCCATTGTGCGGCAATCTGACAGATACTCCTATACATATAGATTCAGCCGACCATACACATGCATATCTGATAGATGAGCCTGTGTGTGTTCAAGTTGTATTCACTGTGACACTCGCTACATGCTCAACTATAGCTGAAAACTACAGTATAAAATAAACTAAAAGCAACCTTAGTTTGGCTTATCTATAAATTATTCAAAAAGGTTTTTTTCAATTTATTTCATAATATGTAAGTCAGCACGTCAAAAACACTACCATCAAAGAATTAAAAATATAGAATTAAAAAATTCAATTCTCTATTGTATCTAATTTCAGTTTAATTTCAGTTTTTATAAATTTACTTGCAGTAACCACTGTAAATAATTTGCCTGCAGCTTTTACAAATTCGTGGCGCGTATTTGGTTAAGATTTCAAGTTAAGATAACTTGTCGGCTCATTATATTTTGCGAAATGCAATGTTTGGTCAGAGGGTGTTTAACAGTCGTGCATCGCTTCCTAAGAATTACTACAATTTTTATAACTTTTATTTATATTGCTTTTACGAACGTAAGACCGCCATGCTTACGCATCAAAAATTAGCGACTTGCGTAATTTGATCATAAAAAAGTTAAAAAAATGCCTGAATGAAAAAAATCAAACAAAATAATACAAAACATTTTGCAAATTGTCGCCTTCTCAACGCGAGCGACCGTAAAATGCAATTTTATTGTGATTGCTGATTGTTGCTGTTATTGCTGTTGTTAACGATATTAAATCAGAGTTTTTCTTTAATTTCAAGTCTGCTCTGTTTGCTTTATTTCCATTTATTGCTGTTCCGTTTGTTAATTGCGGTATTTGATATAATACTCATTGATTGCAAAGATGTATAGACCAAGTTGAGGTTTGGCATTATACAGCATTTTTTTGGTTAATAATATTAAATGGAGTTTGTTTATTTATTGAAATATAAACAAGCGTGTTCAATATATTGAAAGTAGAAGTTCTCCTAATGTTTGTTGTGTACTACAGTAGCCTTTCCATATTGTAAACTTCAAATGATGTCTTAGCAAGTACTAATTACTAACCATAATGTCTTATTAAAGAGCGCTAACCTAGGCCTAATTTCAGTTAATTATATCTGCATTTACAATTCATTAAAAGTTTAATTAAAGCAAATGACTCTTTTCAGCTGTAAAAGTTCGCTTTTTTGGTAACATACAAGCACACCGAGTTCAGATCGTGAAAAAACTCAAGGTATTTTTTGTCAATTTTAACCGTTGCCAACTGCAACTATAACTGCAACTGCAACTGCAACTGCAACTGCAACTGCAACTGTAACTACAACTACAACTATTTCCGGAATCTTCACAAATGCCGGTGATTTCACCTTGAAATCCGCTTGCGCAACTCTGGTTCCCAATCCGAATCTGTCTCTGACTCTGACTCTGAATGGGACTGTGACTTTGTCTCCGACTTCAGATCAAGTCACGTTGACGCTACTGACAACTGCGGGGATTTCAAAGAGAGGGGGACGAAAGGGTACTCCAGTTGCCAAAGCGTATGCAAAGTGAGCGTATGCAAAGTGAGCAACGTTCAAACATTGAGCGACTTTTGCAGTTTTTCGGTTGTTGTGAATTTGCAAATTTTCGACATTTCGGCCTTAAGTGCTTTTATTGTTTTAACTTGCCAACTGGCAAATGCATTGGCGCTATAAATTGCTCGAGTGCAGTGGAAACTCTGGGGAAATGCACGAAAAATGTGCATGGGCACAGAGGCAGAGCGACTTTAGCAATCAACAAACACCTCGAAATGAGCCGCAGTTTGTGATTTTTGTAAACAGATTGCAGATTGATGCACTGCAATTGGATTTGCATATCGATTTGTGCACTCAAGTTCACTGGTATTCATGGAAAAAAGTCGAAACCAAATGGTAAACTGTAACCAGAGGAAGCCGTATTTTATCTGCAGATTAATCGAACGCTCTTTTGAGTCCAAGTGACGCAGGAAAGGAAAGTTATTATCCATTTAAGGAATTACTTTACAGACAGCGCTCGCGATAATCCAGTCAAAGCAAGATAATTAAAATCAGAAAAATCAGAAAATCAAGCTCAGTTAATGTTGAAGACTAATGCAGTGTTTTGTTATTATTATTATTATTTATGGGCAACTAGCACTAATAGAGAAGGGGATTTTTTACTTTTGTACTTTTTAATGACACAAGGATATAATTTTCTTGGCGCGACTATAAAAATACAGCCTTAAGAGATACTTCAAAATGAGTTAATAATAATTTACTAACATACTAACAGTCATCAGTCCATCATAACTACCCAGTAGTCTTTCCTTAAGTTTTACTGTCTAAAGTTTCGATTTATAGATTTTTTGTATGTCCATAATATTTTCTATTGCAAATTGAAAATAAATAAAATTTGTATTGTGTTCCTTGATTAATTATGCGAACTTAATGACACAAACTCTCAGCCGAGGTTTTAAGGAGTACAGTACACTCTAGCTGTGGAATTACCATAGGTCTATTCTGACCTTAGTGGATTAGCTGGTGCTAACAGAATTACTTAAGTTCAGTTGAATAAGAGTTTAAGCATAATATTAAACCTAGAGGCATGTTATTCAGAATACATCTATTCTATGTCTTGCAACGCGAATAAAAAACGATTCATAGGCACAGAAGATATTAAAGAGGCAATAATTTTTTTCTCTTCCAACGACTGCCTATTTGAATTTTCCCAGAGCAACCGTTATGCACCAGCATGTGGCATGTAAGTTAAGCCATTTGTCTGCTCATAGGCAGTCAATAAGTGGTCAATGCAGAAGGATTAGCGGTGGCTGCAAATTGCATAAGACACAGCAGGAAGCGGCTTACACAGCATCCTTTGGCATGTCGCAAATTGTTGGCCCCTATGCCAGGCACTGGGGGTGAACTGCGCAGCTGACACTGAAAGATGAAGATAGCGTCGGCTCACGCAATCAGCCACGCGTTTGGTGGGTGTTGTGGATCATCATGGGCCAGGGCAGCAGACATGTTGGTGGGGAATTTGTAGGAAGTTGCTGCTGCTGCTGAGGCTGCTGCTGCTGCTGCGCTTGCTGTTGCCAACGACAACAGTATTTGCTTCCTGCATCTATTGTCGCTTGTTGTTGTGTGTATAAGAGTGTGTAGTGTGTGTGTGAGATGAGGCAGTGGCATCTCCAGCCAAAGAGCAGACAGCACTCTGCGACTGGCTGGCAGCGATGCGACTTCCTGCTTGTTAGGCAAACACAGCGACAACAGCGTGCAAATTTTTGAATTGTTGCATACAATTTTATTTTATTTGTATTTGAACATGATTTTTTTTAAATATATTTATTTTTTGCATTTTTTTATATATACATTTGATCTTTTCATTGGTTTAAAGCACTGCCATTCAGGCGCTTTTACATTTGACATTTTTGCGCCTGTTGCCGTTGCCGTTGCTGTTGCTGTTGCGGCCATTCGCAATTCGAGATGCGCTCATCGACAGTTGAATACAAGATATTCATAGACTTGTTATTTATTGCACTTGCCAGCTTGTTCGTTATGTTTCTTGCCTCAATTGCAAATGGATGCGAGCTCATGTTGATGTTGCTGCTGCTGCAGTTAATGTTGCTGCTGTTGATGTTGCTGTTAATGTTGCAGTAGCAACTTCAGACTAACTTTTAAATGCTAATTAATGTCAACGACTTTGATTTTGAGTTCTTCGTACGATTGACCATTTGGCAATTGCAGTTTACACTGTCAACGGGTTATCCGCATACAATATCTGAGATTTTTTAGATTTTTCACTAATCAAATGCTATGCCATTGAAAATGCATTTTATTTTGATACCCAGCTTAGCCATCGATTTGTTTTTGGTAATTAAAACTTAAGCTTCAAATGTTTTCAACTAGACTTCTTCAGTTTAAGCCAAAGAATCGTCAAAGAGTTGTTTACAGTCGGTTTAGCTAAATGGCAAAATGTTGTGAAATGTCTAGTTAAATTTTAAAGAAGCCAATTCAATTCATCTTCGAGCCTAATTAAAGTTAAATTATGTTCTTTTTAATGATAGAGTTCATAGAAATATATACGTTATAAATTAATAAAATATTATAAAATAAAAAAAATTTGTATTTATATTGTTGTATTCATTAATAAAATTAAAAATTAAATTTCATAGTTTTGCTTTTTGTGTTCAATCTCCTATCCTATCCTTTCTAATCTCCGTAACTATGTTTCTTTTGTATATAAATAAACCCCAATTCATTGGCAAACTCATCAGAATTCAGCTGTATGTTTGTATCTTCTAAATTTAAATAAATAAAACATGAAAACAAGACTAATTGAATGCAAAGTCAGTTGCATTTCTGTGTGGAGTATTCCTTTAACCTCCAGTAGATTAATTTACTTTCAACCGATGCACTTTGTGGCTTTTCTAATTACTCTTTAAGCAAACTTACTTACAGTATATATTCAATATATTCAATAAGCCTTGCTGTAAGTTCACAGTTAAATAAACAACGATAAATTAAGTAAACTAATCGCTGCAAATAACAGTTTAAATGAAACTCATTTGGACGTCTATTTACACTGCTTGAACTTCTCCTCAAGAGGCGACATTTTCTGGAATTGACTCGGGTGTCTCGTTAGTTGGCACTTACAATTGCTGCTGATGTAGCTGCATTTGTTAGTTTAATTGCTGAAACGTTAGCACCTGCATGCTCTTACACAGCACACTCAGAGGAAGGACATTTCAGGAGCTGCAAATTGTGTATTAAATTTGCATGGGGCAGCGACACCTTCTATTTACATATTAATGTGTGCAATTTAATGATATAATTCCATTTATTTCGCCCTAATTGAAGCGCATTTCTTGGCCCACGTCCAAGTGTTGCTGTGGAATTATTTACTCTAAGGCAAGACCATTTCATTTCTGCTCTTTCCATGTAAATACTGCCAGGAGATAGTCGTAAAATGTGGTTGTGGCATTCGTTACATAGCGGAAGTGTTGAGTTGTGGGTTGATAAGATTTGGCAGTTCGTTTATCAACATTGCTGGCTGTAAATCGTGTGAATGAAATGCTATAAAAGTGCTCACTGAATGAGTTACCACGATGGGAATTTAAACGCTAACACAGTTACCAACAACTAGAGCAAATAGCTTGGCTGTCGGGGAAACAAGTTTCTATGAAACGGGCGCAGAATGTGGGCCACGCGTTACCATCACCAAGCGATTCCAATGCTTCACTTCAAATTACGCGGCACTGCAGCATGTCTGTCAAGGCAACAGCTACAACAACAACACCAGCAACAACACCAACAACTTCAACAACAGCAACAACTGCAGCTGACATAAACGAGATGAAGTCCATCAAAGACGCAGCTTATGTATGATAGCCAGAAGCAGAAATCAAGCGTATACATGGCGTATGCGTAATTTTTCCAAATAAAGTGCAATGTGAATCGTTAAAGCCAGAAGGCGTCCCTCATTTGACTAACTGAAATGAGTGTGTATGAATAAATATCTCTCTGTATGTGTGAAAAACAACAACAAACATTGCCACTGACTGCGCACTTAACTTGGCTAACAATTGTAGTCTGCCGGTTTTGGCCCTCTTCTGCGTTTTTTGTTTGTTTTGTTTATTCAAATCGTAAAAGTTCATGTAATGAACTCGTAAAAGTCAACGACAGCAGTCGACACCAACGTCGAGCATCCGCCAAGGCACTTGAGCAACATTTATCTGAGTAATGTGACGAAGATGTCCAAGCCAATGACGAGTCTAAATTAAGAGAATAACCCATTAGGAACAACATGCAGAACACAAGGACATTCCGGTAGTCAGCTTAATGTTGGCTAGACTGCAAACTGTTGAAGAATGTGGTTTATATCTTATTTAAATTTTAAAACAATTTTTAAAGTAAATAAATAATTAATGTGATGAATAAATAATGCTAATCAAATGACATTTCTTGAGCATCACTTTATGAATGAAGGTAACAAAATGCCATTTAATTCTAGTACTATTATCTAATATAATTTGAATTAGCAATATTGCAAATTATTTTACACCTAAATAATAAGCTGAAAACTAAGAAATCCTACAACTTAACTTATTGAATATTCATCTATTTTTCATGAAGCACTAAAACTAGCTGTTCTCGCCGATTTTTCCAGTTTTATTCCTAAGGTCAATTGTTGAGTTGCTTTTTGCTTGTTGTTCCATTGTAATTGCGTGCCTCCCATTGGCATTGTTCGGCGTACAACTGCAACAGCATCTGCAACTGGCAACAATGAGTTCTTTGGAATTTTTCTTAACTTGAATTTTTCATTTGTCAATAAGTTTGATTGCATTTGGAATTGCATTCATTTCGCTGCTCCGACTTGAGGTTGAGAATTTAAAATATGTTTGTTTCACACAAACACTCAATCGAAGCCGGCCACGCCCCTCCGTACGCCCTATGCAACGCCTTGTGTGCAAATCTGTGAACACCAGAGTGAATAATAAAACACAAACTCGAATCCAAAGTGAAATCGCGGAATTGAATTTGTATTAAAAATGCTGTACATAGAGGGCTGCCTGCCTGGTAGTCGTATAATTTATACTCGCATTTACTGTGGGAATACCGAGAGATTGAATTGTAGTTGAAGCTGAAGATGCCAAAATATAGTATATAAGTAAGGCACCATGGGATCGCGGTCACTGAGGCGTTTGGTTTGCTTCAAAGGTGAAACTGTAGATGAAATCTAAAGTAAACAGCGGGAAAAAAGCATTTTCAAATATGAAAAGTGGAAAACTGAGAAAACGAAAATGAAAATTAAATATTTTTGGTGCATATTTAAGGCTGCAATTTGTGGCAAGAAGACTGGCGATTATATTTAGGCACACTTTCGAGTTAAGGCTGCGAAACATCAAAAGACACTCAACAGGCAGTCGAATAACTTGCGGTATTATATACACATTTCCTGGGCTCATTTCTTTTAAATTATCTGGTAATTTCTGAGGTGTTTCCACGTGCTTGCACGTGCTCAGCCCCAGACAGAGATACAGAAACAGACCGAGAGAGACAGCAGCAACAACAATGGCAACAGCATTAAGAAAACATCGACAATATTTGCATATCTGACGAAACAACTTGTCAAGACAACATCACAGCTCCCTGCTGCCTCCTGCCTGCTGCCTGCTCCCTGTTCCCTGCTCCCTGTTCCCTGCCTAACCACCATGGGTTCCCCTGTTCCAATTGCCGCTTTGTGAATATTTCGTGCAATTTGGAGAACTGGCAGCAGCTGAAGAAGATAATGCAAATGGTCATTAGATACAACACAGAAAAAAAGCAAAAAACGGAAAAACTTCACGTTGTCTCTGGCTCAGTCGTTGCAGCATTGACTGACCACACTGCACCCACTGTGCCCCCTCCCCTGCCTCGCCCCACTGTGGCTAGGCTTACGTAATCGCATCGAGTGGCTGGCTGGCTAGAAGAAACCACAGTTATTTACATAAAATTGCGCTTGAAAGATGCGTAGCCTCTTACTTTTTGCCTTTCTTGGACGTATGTATCATCAATTTGTATCCGTATCTGAAGCTTGGCATCTGCATCTCGACTGTGCGTGCCAGCGTCTCCAAGTGATCGGCATCGGCATCGGCAGGGAGGAATATTCCATAAGTATGCCATAACCATGCCGGAGATAACATTTCAATTTAGATTAGACTCTTTTGTTACGGTGCTTTGGACTCTTGATGAGTGCGGTACTTGAGGAAATATTCTGTGATTTCAATTGCTTACATTAATAAGCTTAAGGACCTTGTACTTGATTTGTCAAGCCAAAAAGGCAAAAGTTTGAGCAAAAAAACTCAATGAAAAGCATTTGAGTCACTTGACTGGTAACTGAGCCATTTCATTTAGTAGCCCTTAACGCTTAAGTAGTTACTAAGCAAAGTTAAAAGTCGAGAAACAGAGAGAAAAAGCATAAAACAATTTAAAAAGAATACAATTTGCTGGAATTTTACACTTCAAGCTTAACAAAAATTGCATTTTGCGTAAATTGCTTTCAGTTATAACACTTTCGGATTGACTGCTGGCAAAACACGAGTCGAAACGCTTAAGGTCAGAAGATTGATTAAGCGTGAACACGCCCAAAAGCCATCCAAATGGAAAGCAAAGTCCCATCAAGCTGGCCCAACCAGATGCCCTGGCCTTCGGGGGAATCACTGCCAAATGTAAGTATAATAAAAATCACGCAAAAATAAAAAAAAAAAAGCAGTAACAGTTAACTGAAGTAAAAAAGTAAAGCAGAAACCCAAAAGCATAAAACTTATTAAAATCAATTAGGGCCAACGGCAGTTAAGCCGAGAAACTGAAAGTACAAGAATGGCCTGTGGATAGCGTTAAGTCTCTGTTTCTCTCTCTCTCTCACTCTCTTTCTGCAAGATCAAACTCTTACGTAAGAGCTGAGGAGCTGAAGAATGTGATTGAAAGTGCAAATAAAATAAAAGGCGCGATAATCAATGCGATTTATGGCGCCTACAAAACGCGTGGCAAACGCGCCACAAGGATGCCACAAGAGCCACAACTTGCCCCAGCCAAACGGGTCAGCCCGCAGCAAAACGCCCGCAACCCGTTGCCAAAATAATAAAAATAATAATAACAATAATAACAACAGCAATTGGCGATTAGGTAAGAGAGCGCTAAATTGAGCCAAAGATAAATGGCCATTCGACAGCAGATTGAGATTCCCACCGAACCAGCTAAGAAACTTTCGCTTTTCATCTGCAAATACGCAGAGCAGATGCTGCTAAGATGCTGCACGCTTTCCCGTCTCCCCCTCTCCCCCATCTCAGTAGCAAACTTGCAGCCTTTCAGCCGCTTTGTCTCTTTGGCAACTGTTCGAAATTAATTTAAATGTGTTCAGCACAGGATTCGCTGTCAGCCAAAGTCAATTGACAAGCTCCGCCAGAGATTTATGTAGTTTCGTAGGCAGACAAGGCAGGGTTGCCCAACATTTCGGTATGGTTGTCAATTAGGATGCATCTAGCACAGCAGTGCACATACCAGTTTAAATTGTGCATAGGGTGTACACACTTTAGTCAGAAAATTTCGAAAAGTTTTTCAAATGCTGCAGTATTGTTTGGTTATTTATTAAATGAGCATAATATCTTAAAATATATATTATGGGAAAACTCGGCAGGTAAGATAGTAGTACTATTTGAAGTGTTGCCTTCTTGAACTCGGCAACTGACTTTGAACATCCACCAAAAAAATCTTAAAAATTCGAAGTAAAGCTTTTTATCCCGAGCTTTAACCATTTAATTATTATAAATAATTATTATGTGTGTAGACTTAAACTTAATAAATGTTATAGAACACTGACTGCAATTGGCTGTGCGCTGATAGTAATTCAACTGAATTAAGTGTATTTATTAATCTGTTAAATACATTTTTAAGAATTAGATAAAATAGTTAAACATATTATTATTAATTTACCCTATAACAACTGGCAATTCTGCTATATTATTATTTATTTTCCAAGCTGTCCAAAAGCAACTAAAATATGGCATTTAAATTTTAAGTTTAATAGCTTAACAGATGTTTGCAATATCTTTAAGTTAATTAAATAAAAAATCTACTCTCTTTTTAACTTAAATTAAGATTTTTTGCTAATAACTTGCAATTACAGGGTATCTTTTAGTTAGTTTATTAATGTTTTCACACTGAAAATGACTATTGCACAAGCTGCTACAAACAACTGGGAAGAGCATAAAATGCATTTTAAGTGCTGCAGCAGGACAATTGCAACAGGTGAAAATTGATGTTCGCTTTTATTTTGCATGCAACGTTGACATTGTTGCAGCTGTTGTTGTAGTTGTTGCAGTTGCAGCTGTTGTTGTTGTTGTTGTCTCTTAGTGCATGCAGAAACTGCTTCAATTGGCAGAGTAAATATTAATGAGCGTACGTGTTTAAGCTGTGGTAACTGCTGTTGGCACTACCACTTACATCTAAATGAGGCATCCGCAAACACACACACACACACAAACTACATGCATGTGTGTGCGATTTTGACTTGAAATTATGGAGTGATAATTATGAGCCAGCGAAAAGACTTTATTGAGAGCCGGAAAAGCAGCACAAAAGCCGTCAAGCCAAGGGAAAAAGGGAAATACTCAAGTCATGCAACGCTCGATTTGTAACGCGTCATTTCGCACTTGCAACATTGCAACACCGCAGCGCACAGAGTGTGTGGCAAGGTCGTCTCTGTCAGCCGGCGGTCAGTGTTTGGCAGTGCATGTCAAACAGATGCAAAATATTATATGTTGCATGCACAGATTGCTGTTCAATTTGTAAGCATTTTGCAAAACTTTGGCTAAATTATTTTTTATTTTATTTTTATACCCTGTGCCCATTTGAAAAATGGGAAAAACAGGGTTAATAACTTTGTCAGAATGTATGTAACAGGCACAAGGAGGCGTGGCAGACCCCATAAAGTATATATATTCTTGATCAGGGTGATGAGCTGAGTCGATATAGCCATGTCCGTCTGTCTGTCTGTCCGTCTGTCTGTCTGTCTGTCTGGATGAACGCTGAGATTTACTAAACTATAAAAGCTAGAGAAGCCGTTTTGGTCTCTTTTGAAAGGTGTATTCAATACGCAGATCAAGTTTATTTCAAATCTTAGGTGCCACGCCCCTGCCGCCCGTGAATAACGGAAATAGAATTCATTGATCAATTAAAGACATACGAATCTACATACACAAATTTTGTCTTCATTAATTAGTCGTGTGTCCAATTATCTACCAATTCTGTGAATTTCATAAAAATCGGTCCATTATTAACAGAATTATGATGATTTAAAGGATTCTACATTATTTGTAGATTTGTATGGCAGCAATCCACAATCACACACACATATACGTGCTTCCAAAATGTGTGTATGTGTGTGTGTATGTACATGGACAAGTGCTCAACAGCAGTGTGACCGAATGCTTGCGAATGGCGTTGCCAGAACGTTAGAACGCTTGCCCGCTGGATTCAAACGTTTGCTAAATAATTACTTAATCACTGATAACTAATGTTTATATATTGGGGAAAACATTTTATAAATCTAATAATAATAAACTATAGTAAATAAAAGGCATTTTAATAATTATAAGTCATAATATACACGCACATTTGAATTTTGCAAATTTGGCGCATATTTTGCCATTCACAATCTGCACCTTTCGATAGGTGCTGCCGATAGCCAATTGTTAGACCGATTTGTGCGCTTCGTTCGATCGCCCTGTGTAAGTGCGCCCAATTAATGTTGTATTATTGTTTATAAATAAATTAAATTATGTTTAAAATATTTTAAATTATATACCGTATGTGCGAGCGCGCAGCGCGAGCTGCGGCACAGGGTATAAGACAGTCGGGCTTGCCCGACTGTCAGGTCGAGCGCGCAGAGCGCGCGAGATTTTTATTTCATGTTATTGATAGGCCTGGATACACCTCTCTGCCCCGACTTGCCTGTGGCTGCATTCAACGTCAGCAGCGGCATCAACATCAACATCGGCATCATCATCATCATCACACGCACCTGACGGCTCGATTAGAGGCTTTTTTGCCGTGGATTATGAAAATTGTGTGCGGCACGAAAAGGTCAGTGGTTAAACTGGTTTGCTTTTGCTTTTTCGCGCAACGACAACATTTGGCAAAGCCAATAAAAAAATCAAAAACAAAAACTAGCATTAGTTAACCCTCTGCCCACACGCGTCTAAGCAGACCCCTGGCTGCCTTACTGTAAATATATCTAAAACAGTAACCGCAAGTGCTTGTTTTGCACCAACACACACTTAACCTTGTAGGCCTTGCCACAGTTGCAATTGCAACAACAACAACAACAACAACACACGCAATACCTAGCAGCAACACCAACAACATGACAGGCAGGCCAAGGCGAAGGAAGGTGCATAAAGGCGCTTACCGCAGATTGCTTGCCACTTGCCACTTGAAGCTTGCCGCTTAACCTTTCCACACACACACCCAAATCTATATGTATAAACTCCCAGGAAATGCACAAATGAAGCACGAAGCCCAAGGCAAGCCGTTGCCAACTGCTTTCAATTGGCCAACTGGAACGGCAAGCTGCAGATACATTTTTCAACTATAGATATTCGCAATCAACCTAATGAAACAAGCTGCAAATGGCAAAACCACATTGGAAATTGCAAATAAACCAGGCAGATTTCAAGTCATCTTTTCTTAAAGAATCGAACAATTGAGTTTAAATACTAAATATACACATAAAATATTTCAATTGCCAATTTTAGCCTAGAACAATTTGCAAATAAAAAAGATACTTTGTGAATTCTTGAAGTTTAATGCTTTAAGGCATAAAGGCCAATTCAATTATTAAAGCAAGCGTATGAAGATAGTTTGTTTTTATACGAATTTTATAGTATAAAGCTCTTACAAATAAATACGCTATTCAAACATTGATGATGTTATTAAATAAAATAGTATTTAAGATAAAGTCAAATTTTAATATGCCCTCATCATGCTTGGCATTGTTTTTAAACTTTAAATAAAAATGAAAAAGGAAAAACCTTAATTTTGTTGCTAATGTCATAAGCCAATATTTATTTGCTTATTTTATTGGCCATTACAAGATTTTAATCCATAAATATTTTAAATTAAGTTTAATGTAATTTTTATCCTAGGCTTTATAATAATAGTGTCTAAGTTTGTTATGCAACTCGAATGTTACTTTCAGTAACATTCGACAGCAGATATTTGATTTAAACCACACAAACTAAAAACTAGGCATGTTCGTAGTTGTAGTTAGTCATCCTGCTGAACTGATTGCCTAAGACATAGAGTATTTGGCCTAAGGTCAGTCTAGTACCAATGTATCTTTTGCCAGCAAATTATGTAAATGCATGCCTGGAGTGTTGGCAAACAGCTTTAATCAGCCGTGCAGCTCATTATGGCAATTGCTCACGTTTTAATTAAGCAGACTGCTGGCAATTGCAGTTTGTTGTATCTGATGGATGCCGGGCAATGGCAGTTCATTGCGCATGAAATAAAAACCCTTTCGAGCCGCTTGACATCTTGGCAGTTAGGGTTTAAGTATCTTTTAAATAGCTGGCCGCAATTTACCACAATTTAAATTCGAATCCTGTGACCTTTTTGAATGGCTTTCAAGGGGCGCATGGACAACGTGTCCTTATTATCCCCATAAAACGTGGCGGCAATAATAGTAAGATTATACGACAACACATACGAAAACTATCTGAGAGCACAATTGGCAATGGTGCCACATGAAGTCAAGTGATGCCACTTGCGGGTCCAGAGTCCGTAAAAGGTTCGCTGCATTAAAAATGGCAATGATAGCACAACATTATTTCCGTCTAGAGGGCAACTACATTGCTAACCTGGCGGGCAACAAAAAACAATCGCAAGCCAAGCGCCACTGGGATCTGGCTGAGATGTAGCACAATATTTATGCTTTTATTTACAAGACAAGAAATTATTTTCAACCATTGTGTCGTGCTTTGTTTTTATTCACTTTTCAGCCCACTTCAGCTCTAGAGTCTGTCTCTCGGACTGGCCCCGAATGCAGTTCATTTTGTTGCCACAAATCCCAGTGCCACACGGCTCTAACTGACTTTGCAGCTATTAGAGCAACAAATCATTTTGCAGCTACGGATGGGTTGGGATAATGCAGCACGCTCCGTTGCCCCCCCTTCCACCAAACGTCCCTCCAACACTCTGACAAGGGACAGGCGACGTAATAAAGTTGTGTGTGCAGGGAATTGGTTAACAAAAAGTACAAATGTATGTATTTGCTTGTGTCGGTGTGTATCTGTGTGAATGTGTCTATGTTTGCACCTTTTGATATTACGACACTTTGCAGCGGAAGATTTATGCCGCAATTACCGCAAGTGTAAACTAATTACGGGTTTCAGCTGCTTGCAACCAAACAAAACGAACCCAAGTAAGCGTTAACTTGCAACCGATGGTGCCACTGCCCCATGCAACATACCCAAGTACACACATACTTCAGACGCCACCCTCTGCGCCTCTTCGGCTCTTGAACTGCCCAGCTAGCCACTCAACTGCTTATTAAAAGCCAGCTTATCATTTTGAATTATACGCAAATGGCCAGCATCATAAATTACATTACTTATATACTATATTCCGACTTAAGCTACAGATAAATTTGCCGCAAAAAATCTCAATAATGTGCTATAAACTTTCCCTAGCATTTGCTCCAACAGTTTGCACAGAAAACAATTCCCATATTTCCTGTAGTCCCTTTTTACAATGTTTTTTATTTGCTATTCAAACACCCACACCCACACACACACCCATTCCTACAACCACACACACACACACACACGCTCAATCGTAAGTGCCCATTGAAGACTTGCACACAGAAGAGTATACTACATTGTAGATATGTATATATAAGTCGTTGTTCGTGTGCCTCGTGGTCACGCCCGATTTTTGGGGATTTCAATTTAAAATGAACATCGATTCGGTAGCCTTTTGTTCATTTCATGGTGTAGTAAACATTTTAATTACAACAACTTTAACTCCACTGGGCGGCAACTGAAATCTGTGTTGGCATAGTGAATACCCTGTAAAGTCAAAGTACGTTTAAATAATGGTGAACTAAACCATTTTTATTAAAAGTGCTTTACTCTATCTGATAAAAAGTTTACAAAATTTACCAAATTTAAAAATTTGATCTATATAATTAGATAAAAACCCTCAAGATATTTTTTTGTTATTTAAAATAGATTAAATATTTCATAACATTTTTTTTATTATAATTGTTAACTATCGATAATTTGATGCTCCACTTAAAATGCTAAAATTTTGCAGCGTAACTGTAGTACGATTACACTCGACTAGAGCATGCTGGCGATATATTGCTTTTCTCTTTCGCTGTTTCAACGCCTTCAAAACCAGTTCAAAGTGTTGGCGCCTGCCGCTTCTTGAGCTCCATAAGATACAACAATACCCTCTGTTTTTCTCTCTTCTATTATTATTATTATTGTTGATTAATCAACTGTCGAGTTGTTGCACTTTTGATTGCTTTCAATAGGTTTCTAGCTATTGTTAATGACTTTTCAATCAAATCCATTAAGAGACTTATGACAGTATAAGTTCATTCCATAGATGCCAAACAGCTTCTAATGCCGAACTGTGGGCTATTTCAAATTTTAGTGCATTTTAATGACAACTGCAATGTATCTGAAACTAAGCCGTTTTTAGTGCGTCACTGACCCGAATTTGCCAAGAAAAAATTAAAATCTTTACCGTCAACTGAGGTAAGTCGAAACACAAAACCTTTCACTTTTCGTTGTGCTCGTAGAATAAACTTGTTCGCTGCGCACAAACTAACAGGCGAGATGTATCTTTATGTAACGAAAATAACAACAATAACTACAACAATAAACAGATGTAACAACAATTGCAACGACAGCTGTCAGTAGTTGGCAAATGTAGCCACACCGAAGATGAAGCTGAAGCTGAATTCGCAGTCGAAGACAAAGTTGAAGTCGAAGTCCAAGTCGCCCCAATCCGCAGTCATCTTAAGTCAGGAGTTGCTCCTTCATGCTGACAATGAAGCAAGTCATGCTGATGCCACTTGCCCACAAGACAAAAGCCGCCAATGACTGTGTCCGAGGGGGCAACAGTAGCAGTGAATCAGTAACCGGCTCAGAGTTGCACATAATCAAGCCGTTTCTGCTAGAAGATACTTGTGTATCCATAAGACACTTTGGCCAAACAGCTGTTTGGCTTGTTTGCATTACAGTTTAATTTACGAGCATTAATTAGCTAATTTATGGCCCAAATACAATTTAGTTTTATTTATTTAGGAAATAACAAAGGCCACAAAACGAATTAACCTTGCGGCCTACATCGAACAGGTGCCACACCGTATGAAATATGCCAAAAGAAATAACCATAATTAATAACAAATTTAATTGTTTCATTATTGATGAGCACAAACCGAATACATATAAAGAACGGTTATGTGATTAGTTAAGCATGCCGAGAATTGCACTGAGCTAATTGGAAATTGAATATGGTAAAATATAAGCTGAAATGTATTGTAACATCAGGACTATAAGTTCAATATAACATGGAAACCATAAACTTATGGAGAAAACAAAACCGGATGAGCTTAAATTTAGTTTCAAGAAAATATTTAAATGATAATTTATTTAATTTAGATTTTTCTAGCTCCTAAACTTCATAAGAACTGAAAATAAATTCTATTTATCAACTTGTTTCAAGAGTTTTTATTAAGATCCCTATTATCCATATACAAAATACATAAACAAATAATGAATTAATATTTTCGATACTCCTATTAAGAACTGTATTTTATTTTAAGCAAAAATTACACTTGACTTATCTAAACAGGAAACTACAAATTTAATATTAATAATAGCTGCCCCAAATAATTCTGAATCCACAAATTTGCTCTAGATTTACGGTGTATTTGCAATACAGCAAATCCGAAATATTGTGCACTACAAAGAGGAAACTAGATGATTGAACGAACCTTTTTGGCATAAAATATATCAGCTATATTTTAGCCATCATTGCTGTTATAGCTACATATGTTGCAGCAACTTTGGCCATCGCTTAGATTGCTGTCACGTACTCATTGCGGAGGCAGATACATTCTATGGCCAACAATGTTTTAAACAAAATGTGGCTTAAGCAATTTGCGCCATGATTAATGACTGCGATATATATCAGCAACTAAATTCTAAACAAAAAATGTCATAACTCTGCTGAGCAACAATTTGCAGTTGCTTTGCCAGCTTAATAAATTGGTCAAAAGTAAATCAGTGAAAAGAGCTGCTAAACAATGTGTGTGGTTGGTTATAAAAGTGCATGGGAGTAAAGAGTTGCGATGGGAGATGGCAGAGACTGCGATAAACGTGTGTGTGATGGGCAAAGCAAAGGAGGATGGCAGATTGCAACTAATTGCAGTCTGTGTAACAGTTGTTTGTGCTTTGTTGCTAATGTTGCCGACTGTTGTCTGTGATATCTTTTAATTTGCCACAAAACGCACAAAATGCTGCTCGCATGCGAGATGTTTATGCCTGTGTGTGTGTGTGTGGGTGTGGATGTGGATGTGGGTAGGCAGCAGCTAAGCTAGCCAAACAGCTGTAGCCAAGCCTGGGAATCCTCTCACTTTTTTCCCAGGCACTCGCCATTGTATCTGTGTGTGCGAGTGTGTGTGTGTATGTGTGTGTGTTAGCCATGATGATGAAGATGATGCGACTGGGGACGGGAACTGCGACCCGGCTGCTTCAGCTGCTTCAGCTGCTTGTCCGCCGTCTGCCTGCTGGATATGACACAGATTACGTAAGACGAAATTAACATTTTAACACAATTCAACAGAGACAGACAGCGCTGCTGCAGCTGCAGTGCAAGCCAGAAAAAGCGACAGAGAGAGAGAGAGAGAGAGAGAAAGCAGGGAATAAGAGGTGAAGAAAAAGCTGATACATCAAATGGGGAGCTGAAATTGCCGCCTCAGTTTGGGGCATTTGGCCAGCAGCTCATCAGTCTTTGTAGTGGCGTGGTCACTGAGCTGCAGACAAACAACAGCTAGGATCAGGGGATTACACAGATACACTCACACCATCACTTGGTTGCGCCTCTTGCAGTCAATTATGCAATTAAAGCTTTTACACGCGAACAAGTAGCGACTGCAACTGCAACTTGCCGCCAAATGAGGCAAATTTCCAATGCGCTGGCGTCGATTTGACAGAGCGGCAGCTTCCCCAGTTGCAGCTATCGATGAGTGGCCACAATGGCAGTGGCTGCATTATGTGGCATCGAGATACATTTACCGCCATCGCCATCACCATCGCCATCGCTTGGCCGACTGTCAACTGTGTCGTGTCATCGCCGTAAGTCAGCAGTTTTATTATTCCTTTTAGTTGATTGTTTTTATTGCATTACAGTTTGTCTATTTCGCTTCGCTTTTCGCTTCGTATGTATTGTGTGCTGGACCTGCTCCGGCTTCCCCTGGCCCTTCCCTGCCACCGACAAGTCGAGCAATTAGTCGCTGCTGATTTGCAGCTAGTGCCAGTGCAAACGAATTTAGGAAGCGTTTCGCAAATGTGTCCAATGCATCGCATCAACTGAACAAATAAAGAAGATTTAGCGCCAATGAATAGGCAAAGTGCAAATCAATACTATTAACTGTTGCTCCACATTACGTATACGCCACGTCTGCCGTTTTGTGGCATGCAAAAAAGTAATAAAATATTTACCCCCCGGTTTAGCATGACTAAAATCTTTGCTTAAAGCAAGTAGTAGACAATGAGCTCTATTTATTATCTCATGCCTGGCATCATGTATTCATCATGTTGCATCATTTCAGCTAAATTAATTTACAAAAATTTATCATTTTCATCAACTTGGCTCAGTCTTAGGGAACTGCCGGCGCTGGCCATGCACATTTTCGTAATTTCCTAATTATTACAGCTGTCACTTGGACAGCGATTTGAGTTGTGGCAACTAGGAAGAAATTGTCAACCGAACAATCATGTGAAAATGCTGAAAAATCTTGCAATGTTTGCCTACCTATTTGGTGTTGCAGCTCTAAGGATGGACGCTGATGCCTCAAATTGATCAATAAGACGGCATCAGCAGCAGCAGCACAAAAAGTGAATGGCAGATGCCGCCTTGGGCTGGAATTGGTCAGAAATTGATGTGGCAGGGTGTAACAGCAGAGAAGGGAGCGACCAAAAGCAGACGGCAGAGGAGTGAGCCCAGAGGAGAGAGGAGTATCATCAGTAACTGTCCATTATTACATTTATCTTGTGGCTGAGAGCGAATCTGTCGCTATTGGTATTTCTTTTATATTATGCTCAATCAGCCAGTTGCACATGAATGTGCAAATACCACGGCTAACTGAACATACATAATTGCCAAAGTCGGAGTCGGAGTCGGGCTGATGGATGCGCTTGTCAATCTTATGACACGGCTTAATTAAACGCCGGCAAAATGTTAATTAAAAACATCTAAATTCGCATATAGCCAATACCAAATAGGTTTGAGCCAAACAGCGCTAAACAGCTGCCCAGCTGCGCCGATGACGTGCAGAGGTCAACGTCGGCATATAAATTTGGTACCCTAACAGGCTTTCTTTGTGTCCGACAGCAGACAGGCGTCCTCTATGGAAATTCCACAATTGAATTGGCCATAAAGCGAGAAGGCTCGTTTAACAACTGGTTACGTACATGCAGTAAACTGCTGCTGCTGCTGCTGTTGGGCTCTACGTCACCCGCAACGCTCCGCCTGCTGGCTGTGACCCAAACACTTCCTGGAAACCACAAAACCAAACTGATCGCCAGCGCGACAAAAGGTGGCATCTTTAAGCACAGACAGACAAGACGAGAGGCGATGAGGCGATGAGACGAAAAGCTTTCCATGCTGCCAAGTTGCCACGTACCTGGCACTCAGGCAGACGTTGCATGTGCCGCATAAATCTTTAGCTCATTTATTTATTTAAAATACACATACTCGTATTACTGGAGATGGCAGACGCTGCCGCTTATGTGAGCATTATGCGATATAGCAGGGTATAGACTTCTTCACCTTACAATCGATTCAACTTTGGACTGAACTCAGCAGCAGGATACAATTGAAAAGTAATTGACTTTGGGCTTGATGCCATTTAAAGCTGATATTTAGCATTAGCTTTTCCTATTTCCAAGTCAAACTGTTTACAATTTGTAATATTTGCTTCAATAAACTCAAGTCAACAGACGCCAAATGTGATTGCGCATTGAAATATCTTTGCATTTCAATGAAACGATGATGGAAAATGCAAATACTCAGAAAAACTCACGCTGGCTTACTCACCGACAGCCAACTGCCAAGAGCCGAGAAAAGCGAGGCGAAACAAGTGTTTTCCATAAAAAGCGTTAAACTCTAGGCATTCAGCTGGAAAATGCACAACACTTTAGCTCGTGCGTGTGTGTGAGAGAGTGTGAGGGGGCACACTGAATATTTAAAAAAGATTTCGAATTTCGCAAGAAATTCACTTTATTTCCAAAACAGAGACGCCACCAAATGCCAAGGACTCGGAGAAGGGTTGAAAAGGATTTCGCAATTTGCATTTGCCATTTATCTAATACGATTTTTGGTAGTAGGAGCCCCGGCTAATGGCAAAATCCATTTGGCTGCAAATTAGTTTTTTGCGGTCAAAAACCAACCAAAAGTGGTTTCACAAATTTTAGGGGCATGCGTTGAGAGTATGTGGAATGATACAGATAGTCTTTAGTCTTACCTTGCGCTTGGAGCGAGCCATGCGTTGGTCTCGCGAGTTCTCCGCCTCCCCCGGTGGACGCTTGCCCCAGACGGCGATGGCGATGCGGGTGTAGGTGAATATGAGCACCAGCAGGGGCAGGATGAACTGCAGCGTGAACAGCGCCAGGGTGTAGTAGTAGCCCTGCTGCACCGACGGCCAATCCTCGCGGCAAATGTATCTGATGGCAGCCAAAAGCCACAGGATCAAGATGACAGCAGCAGCGAAAGCGGCGAACATGCAATAGAGTAGAAGAACCCGTAGAGTAAAGCGTACAAAAGAGATTGCATTAAATTAAAGAGCCTGTTGGGCAGCAAGCGAAATAACCAGAGAGGGGCGGAAATGCAGTTCGTTTCGAGCTGCTGTCACAGGCAGAATGTCCACTACAACAGACGCACGCACGCAACAACAAGTGCACCCGATTTAATTTTTATGCTAAGCTCTTAAAACTCAGCCATGTTTCAGCCACACCCACTTCACTGCGACAACAATAACAGTGGAACAATTTATTTAAAAAATGTGCAGTTATGCATAATACTTATTTAAAATTGTACTTAAATATTGTATTTATTTTTACAATTTTAAAGCGACGTGTGACTTCATAACTGAAGGTGAGAGTTAGGGCTCAACGTCTAGCAATGAAAAATTTCTAATGGAAAAATTTGGCTTTGGTTAGATTGTACTATTTCGAATGTTGCCAACATTATCATAAATTTTAAATTAGTTTCTGCACTTTATATATGTATTTTTGCCCATTGTATGTGGCTGGCCGTTGCCTGGTTTTGATGGCTCTGTTTCTTTTGAGCTCGGCCCTACTGATGTTGTGGTAATTGGGCACGTTCTTCGACAGAGTACAGATTGCCGGCATGCGTACATATATGTGCAACAACAACGTGCCACATATTCTGTGGTGCAACAAACTTAGCTGATAGCAGTAATTGAATGCACAACGAGAAGCTACTAACAAAAACAACAAAATTATGTAGACTTATGCATAGCATTTCCACAATATGCTAAGCTGTTGGTTGGGATACAGATAGATGGCCCAAACGATTTGCCTTTTTAAGATGATTTAGATGCTCAACGTGTCACAGACATCCATAAATTTTTCCATGAATTGAACTTGAACTGTTGATTCAGCATATTTCCTGCCTATGCAATCATTGATAGGGATAATTGTCATAAGGGGGAGTTATAAATAAACCACTGCAGGAATGAAATCAATACATTTGCTTAAAGTGCGTGCTCCTATCGATGTCAACAGCCTGAAAGCGGGCCAGCTTCTAGAACGTTTTGTGTATACGGATACAGTTACCAAGGCTAATGGCAAGTGTGAGTCCTGCGCCTGACTTAAATGTGCCCACACATCAGGCCTTAAGTGCTGCCACTCGGCAGACAATTCCATAAAGTCATTTCTTTAATGCCGCACACTTGAATCGTGCCCACTCGCAAACACGGACAAACAGACAATCGCATGATAGTAGGGGTGGTCGGTGCTATTATTACATTGTTGTTTTTAATGGGTCGTACTTACTTCTCGCATTTCTCGTGCCATATGGAAGTGGGCAGGACCAGACGGGACACCATTGGAATGGGAAATGCAGTCGCCAGCGCAATAAACCAAATGCCAGCTATAATAAATTTGGCATAACTGTAAAAGAAGATAAAAGCAGAAAAGAGTTCTAAAATAAGTATTATGTATGCACAGAGCTCTGGGCATTACGAAGTCATATCACTGAGTCGAGCACAGTGGAGCAAATTCGCATAAATTAACTTAAAGCTTATTTTTAACTGAATTTAAATTGTGTAAGTATAACTCTTTATTTTATTTTAAAGTTAGCTACTAAATTTAGTTACTTTTTAATTTGAAGCGATGACAAATTCCGTGTAACACGTGTCACTATGCAACAATCTGTCGTCACTTTGCGGCAAATGCTTTAAAGGCGTTTTATATTCATGATACGGACATATTACGCATACGCCCCATACACGAGCCAGCCAAGCAAAAAACCCCCAAGTCATCGTGATCTTTTACGTTGGCATAGGCATAGGCATAAGCAAGAGCTGCGTGCAAGTGAATTACAGCCGGGGCGGCCGGATAATTATGAACCTTATTTATTCTACGTCTCGCAAATATTTGTAAATGCCACGAAAGCCACGCTCCTTGGAGTCCGCACGCACTTCCATTGACAGGGCGTGTCATAAATTTAGCCTTCCATTGACTGAGGGACTGCTCCTGCACCTCCCCCCAGTCACTCCAGCTTATCAGACAGCCACCACACATTTAACCGCTATTAAGCTGCGGCCGAGAGGGATCCTTTGTATCCTGTTACAAAGCAAATTGACATTCAATGGCCGCCAGTAGTCGAGCTATGCAGGATTTGCTGCAGCTGCCGCCTAGCAACTCGAGTTTTGGGTTACTGTTTAAACCAATTAACACGACAGGACCTCCGACGCAGTACGTGATGGCCATCAAAAAAGCATGCTCCATGGCAGTAGTTGTTGGCGTTCCCATGGGATGACGCTTTTAGCGTGTGCTCAGTCAAATGCCTAAAGCGTCAAGCAATGCAAATACGCAAGCGGCCACTTAACGGCGCCTGGGCACGACTCCGCCCCGAATGCCGGAACAATATATAACAAATGCTTCCACGGCTGGCTGAGGAGAGGCTTTCAATTAGCTTTTATACGCCTGCAATTAGCCAAAGCCCTAATAGCTCAGCTTTGCATATTTGAGAGGCAGCGAGAGAGAGAAGCCCAGCGAAATAGAAGTGGGATTTAACATGATAATCTGCAGTGCTTTAATGGGAACGGAACGCAGCTCAGCTTTGCTGAACACTGCCCAAAAAAATATATAATTATTTTGAATAAAATATAATTATTTTGCAATCGCATCCTTATAAGTGCACTAATCAAAACAAAACATACATTAGAAATAATCAAAAAAGCAGTTTTTTACTCTAAATATTTGAATGTTTTGTAAGTTTCATAGTGTGTTTTAAATAAATTTAATAATTATTTACATAATAATTTAAATTGAAACAAAGTTCGATGGATATATATATATATTTCTTCTAATATCACATTCTCAATTGTAGAACTCTCTACTTAAAATTAAGAAATGTATTCTTTAAATATTGTTTATTGGCGCTTAATCAAAATTTTGTTCAGTGTTGATCTTCGACTTACCGTTTGGTGATGCGCGGTCGCAAGGGCCACATGATGGCAATGTAACGATCAATGCTGATGGCCACCAGTGTATATGCAGTGACGAGCACAGAAACCACTTGGGAATAGTTGACAAAATGGCAAAGCACAATGCCAAAGGGCCAATAGTTGAGAATGTACTGTGAGATGAATGAGGAGGGCACACAGAAGAGCGACATGAGAATATCTCCTAACGCCAGATTGGCTATAAAATAGTTGGTAACAGTGCGCATTCTTGGCGTGGATTGCACTATGTAGCAGACGATGCCATTGCCGAGCAGGGCAAAGATCAGTATGGGAATGTATAGCAGGTAGACGACACTTTTAAAGTATACGCTGGACCATAGATCATCCGATTGGTTTTCGTCATCGCTGCAGGTGAAGTTCATCAATACGGTCACATTGAAGTGCTCGAATGCAGCTGTTGGCGCTGCAGTTGTTGCTGATGTGTAGACCACATCAACGGTTCGCATCGACAAGTCTGTGGAGTTCTCTGTGTACTTTAGTGAATTGTTAACATTCTGATAATCATCAGCACTCTGTAGCAGTTCCTGCTCAGGTGCTATATAATACAATCTGTCATCATTTGATAGCAAACGCTCAAAGCCCAAACGGCGAGTCTGCCAGGTGAGGCTATAAAAGTCCATAATGGCCAACAACTGTAGTTACGCAGTACGCAATGCCGAAAGTTATGCCAGAAACTCGATTTGCAGCCTCATTATAGATTGGTTTATCTGTAAGCAAAGTAAAAAAAAAAACAATTAATTATTTAAATTTAATAAAATAAAAGAATTTTTAATATGCCTAAGAACAGACAATTAAATTCAAGTGCATTTTTTTATAAAACTGTAGCATACTTTTCGCCTTGGCCTTTTATTCGATTGAAATATTCGTTTATTTAATTAATTTTTTAATTTTATTTTTAAGTGGGCTGTGTATTTATTTTGTTAATATTTATAATAATTTTACCTTTTTTTCAACAAAAATAAATAAATGTACACTTTATTAAGTTCTAGCTAACAGGATGAGTGGGCATATTAAGGCACGAATAAAACCTTTCTTTCCAGCAGAGCAGTTGGATGAATTTGGGAATCAGCTAAGGCTTGGATTACAAAAATTACTTCAATGCCAGAAGGTTTAATTATGGGACAGTTTTTTTATTTACAATTTTAGCCTTTGGCTGTGCGAAAATCGCAACAAAAAACTTGTTTAGCTCCCATATTGGGAGGTTTCAGTTAAGGCTGTTGCATACTTTCAGGCGGGGCTGAAATATGGAAAACTATTAGGATAAAGTGAATAATCGCCACGGCATGGTCGAAATGCATGTGAATAAATCACAATGACACGCCCCGTCTAAAACACCCACACGGCACGCCATATAAGAAACAAGCGAATGAAAATAAAATCGCCCAAAAAATACACGTAGCGATGCAAAATGCTTTTGGGGTGCGGTAAAGTCTCTAATGACAAATGGCTCGCACTCACTTCAATTCCACTTTTTCTCGTTGTACATACATTCACTGAGTAATGACAGTGAAATACACAATCCATTGACAACAGCAAGCACCAAATGCAAAGTGATGCCGACTTTAACATATGACTTTGTTTCTCGGAAAATAAATAAAACATCGGTAGCGATGCTGCCAGTCAGTTACGTGCAACTGACAGTAAGTTACAAGGCCTGTGATGAAAGTAAGTTGAAATAACAGAATATAAAATAAAGTTAGGGTGTAAATGATTTAAAGCTAATTCCCCAACAATTTCTATATAGTTGTAACCCATATGGATAATCTGCGTGGCCTACGCACTAATATGGACGGAAAATGTAATATTTCACAGGTTGCATGTTTGCTTGAAATTCTGAAGTTTTTTTTTATGGAGCGGAAGTCATGTACGATAAGAGCTTGAAGCTACTTTGCCAGATTCTATTTGCGTTTTGTGTTAATTGCATAAATAAATTAAAATCATAAGGAGATTTGGCTTACGTCAACAATTAAAGTCAAGCCAAGCAACAAAATGGTGAATTGTTTCACAAAATATGAGCGAATTCTGACAGGCTGAATAGTCCCGTACTCCTGTTTGAATATGTGAAAAGAAGTCATTTCAACTTTTATTGCGACTCGTTTTAATGTCTCATTGAATAAACTCTGACACCGTCTGACTGACAATACCAGCAAACAGGCCTCATAAGCTGCTCGGAAACTGTCTTATGCGCTTGTGTGTGTAAGTGTGCGCGTGTGTGCGCTGTAAATGCCGGAAAAGGATATCATGCAAGTAAATTGCTTATCTCAGCGCAATAATGAGGCACTCGCCTAAAGTGAATGTGTGTGTGTGCGTGGGTTGAGTGTGTGTGCGTGACTTGGGTATTTGTCACTGAAGCGACTTCTACTCGTTTTTACTGCTGCTTCTACTGTTGTCCTGTGTTTTATCAATTATCCTACCAAATTCCAAAATCCCGGCAAAAGCTTCATAAAATTTCAACAGACATTTAAGTGCCTCGGGATTTGTTATTGGCATTTTTTGCCCAGACATGGGGCATAATGAAAAGAATTTGCCTCTAATTTCTATTTTTCGATTACATTAATGTGATGCCCCTGCCAAGGAATTTAAGGCATACAATTTTCAATTAAAATACTCAGGCAATGACAGGCAGGCTACAATATTAAATCCATTGAGAAACTAAGTACAATTTGTTGGGAATAACACAAAAAATATCTTAAAGATGTTAAATCGAAATTAGAGCCCATCCATGGAATGTCTTACATATCATTAAGCATACGACTAATTCGCAGAAGACGAGCCAGTTAATGAAAACTCATCAATTTTATATTAAGAAAACATGCAGAATGGTGTGCGTGGCATACCGAAGTCAATAATTAGCATGGTGATGTGATGGAAATGTGATGCGGATGAAGTGTGGCAACGCAATCGAAATCAAGATGAAAATCGAAATGAAAATGGAAATAAAAATTAAAGCAACACGACGGCAGCCAAGGATAAATCACTTGACTTTCCACAGAAAACATGAACATTATGGTCTAAAAAAACGTAATAATAAAATTCAAAATAAATTATTGCTGGCAAAAGAGAAGCACGTACAAAGATGAATATACCGCACGTGGAAAGGCCTGAAACGGATTTGTCTATAGTAAGTAATACATTAGCACCGGGCGCGACACAGATACAAATGAGGAGCGAGAGTGGAGCAAAACAGTGTGTGGTGCTCAAATATTGCTGAGGCAGCGACTGTTGGCTGTAAATCAGATTTGATCGGCTTAGTTGCATGTAAATTCATTTAGCGTGCTTTTAGGCCGAGCGCGAAAATGGAAAAGCTAGCAAAAACCCGCCCCCAAATCAGGTGCTGCGCACATAAATTCAATTTACACAAAAAAATATAATGTATATGAATGTAAAGAAAATAAAATATATAAGCCCCAAGCGAAACATCTTCAAAAGCTATGGCTCTAGCGCATACTTTCATTTTGCTTCATTGTATTTGAGGATTTTCTTTTGGATTACAGACCTGCGTACGTTGTTTGTTTGCCTTGCCATGTCCGGCAGACAACTTTGTCAGCCAGAGTCCGTAGTAGTCAGCGCACGAATCGCAAACAGAGCGAAATGCATTTGAGCCCAATATAGCCAGAAGAATAGTAAGAACCAAGTGAACACTTGGTACTGCCAAATTGCTTTCGCAACCAAGACAAAATTAAACCAGTAGTGCTTGCTCGAGCGCAGCAAAATGTTTTGATACAGTGAGAAAAAAAGGAGCTATGTTCTTTTAAAGCTAAATTGCAGTATTTACAAATTTAAGTATTTTAACAATTTTTTCCTGTCTGCCTGTTAGTCTGTCGATCTTTATGTTAGTTATTATTGAATAAATTATTATTGAATTATAAAAATATTGTGCGAAAAAGTTATATTTTTAAAATACATAATTTAAATTATATAAAATGATTTATTTCTAGCTATAAATATATAAATCGTAATTAAAATCTTGGTACAAATTCTACAACCATTTTGTGTGTTATTCAAAGTATTACAGAGCATTTAGACTAAATAGTTCCCAGTGTAGCTGCTTCCGATACTGTTTGTCTTTGCTAAAGACCACGTTTTCACTGCTTGGTTCTAACCACTTTGCCACTTTGTTTATGCTTTGTACTGCGTTCTCCTGTCGACTGCGTCATTCATTCGCTTTCTTGCGAGTGCTTGTAATTATAATTAATGAACAACGTCAAGCGCACTTGACTGTCTGGTGACAGGGCAAAGGTAAGTGGGTGTATGCCCATCACTATTGTCACTTGTGGCTGAAGAGTGTGGATTGTGCTGAGTCAGAGGTGTGTCATAGTTCTAGATGCTCTACCCGACTAACTGATATTTAAATGGGGAACTAGCGGCGCCAGGCACTCAGCAGGCGCTACGCCCTTCATGTGGCCTAATTAGACAATCTTGAGTTGGGAATGAATTCGCTTGCTCGTATGAGTGTGTGTATGTTTTTGTCACAGGTTGTTGGCATTTCCGCTGGATTACTGCTCACGTTGGGTGCCACTTAATCATTGGTGTTTGTCGGATTTCACTTGAGTATGGAATATTATTTTAACATATTAACACATGCTGCTTACACACAACCCAAAGGACTCACAATTTATGCATATGATGATAAGGCTGATTTATGTGTTTTGCGTTCGCTGAAGTTGTTCAAAAATGTAGCGAAATTTATATAAATATTGCTCAACAGGTCGTACTTTAGCAACGCATACTTGGAAGCCAACGCCACCTTTATCAAATATTTGGCTGACATCATTTCAAATGATAAATTAATAAACTCAATTCGATTGTCATCGAATATCACATCACATGTAAACAGAAGTCTCATCTTTACCTTTTAAGACGATTAATTTTTGTAATCAAATGTGTTAAATTGTTGAGCGAACTGCCTATGTTGGCTCTGCCTCCTCTTTGTAATGTGACACTTTTGAAAATGCGATTAATTTGAATTCCATTGAATTTTGCCCATTGCCCATTGCCCTGACTACAGTCCACAAAAGGCAGCATTATAAAATATTTAACATAATTAAGTGAGCCAGCCTGCCGCCTGACCAGCCACATTTACCCCTCATATAAACTCCTTTCGCTCCATAACTCAATTATATTTTAATAGCTTGCAAACTCAAGCGGAAATGTGTTAATTAATAGAAAATAGTACGATAACATTTAATGCAAACGGTTTGTCGCTTAAGGACTATATGAAGGAATTTATACACATTATGTAAAAATTTATTTTATTTTGTAACTAAACAAACAACTTTATGAATATGACAGAAATATTAGTTAGAGATCAAATATTTAGTTAGGGTGATCATTTTGCACACTGCCCAAAAGCAGGCTATACTTTTACTTTGAGCACTTAAACACTTGTAATAGAAAACATAATAATAAAAAAAAAACTTCAACCGCAATTTATATGAGGGACATAATCAGGCATGGAAAACTCATTAGCAACATGTAAAGCGACAAGAATGACAAGGAATTTGTGAGGCAGCCACTTGTTGCCAGTATACTGTAGGGTTAGGCGAGGGAGCCAATTTGGTCTGACCATTTACATATATTGGCCCACAGATAAGTTAAATGGCATTAGGTTTTAATAACAGTTAAGTCCATAGACTATAGTTTATAATAGAAACCAATTGAACACATTGAGGTAATTCCTTAATGTTGTATTAAGTCCGCACTCAATGGCATTACAACATTTACGGCTCACATTCGCAAGCACTATCGATGTGGTGAAGACAGGCGGCCGCCGCTACTGATAAGAATCTTTTTATTCGCAAGTGCAATAGGAAATTTAAATACCAAAAATAAACCTATCATGGGTGGTATTAAGTGCTTTCTGTTGGTCAATATTCTAATCAGTCTGGGGCACTCCAAAGTGTTTTGCCACCCCAGCATAGTCTGGGAAGAAGGTATTGCGTAGCGAAATGACCGAAATGCCAATTAAAAGATAAATGGTTGAAAGTTCTTGCCACCTGGCGAGTTCCTTGTAGCGCTATCAGATGCTAATTTCTTTATCGAAAATATTTGATTAACTGGTAAGCCTGGCGATAAAAGTTCTTGCCCACGACTATAAAAGGCGCTTGCTGGCCGAAACATGTTATCAGTTGAAGAGTCAGCACCATGAAGACTATTTGGCTATTAGCATTCTTTGCTCTAACGGGTAGGACAAGCCGTAGTATGGCTTTAAAGAATACTTAATACTAATAGAATCTCATTTATTAGCTACCGCCTATGCTCTGGAGGAGGAGGACCGTGTGAATGGTGAGAACGGTTGGTATGTTCCCCAACAGGATGGAACTTTTGAGTGGGTTGACATGGACGAGGCTGAGGAATGGCTGGACCGCCATGAAATGATGGAGGATCGCCTAATCTCAACCACGCCTGTTAAATTCTATCTGTACACCAGGTCGAATCCCAGCAAGGGCAAGAAGCTTTCAGCCACTGCCAAATCCATTGAGGGCTCCAACTACAATCCCAACAACCCCACCAGGTATACATATTATTAAATTGGAAGAACCTTCAATAAAATTTACTATTTAAAGATTCGTCATCCATGGCTGGACTCAGAGCTACACAGCTGGCATGAACAAGGAAATCCGTGCTGCCTGGCTGAACCGTGCTGACGTCAACGTCATCGTCGTCGACTGGGCCCGTGCTCGCTCTGTGGATTACGCTTCCTCTGTGTTGGCTGTGTCAAAGGTTGGCAAGAAGGTTGCCACCTTCGTTGACTATCTAGCGAGCAACCATGGTCTGAAATACAGCGATTTGTATGTCATTGGTCACAGCTTGGGTGCTCACGTTGCTGGCTATACCGGCAAGAACACCAAGAGTAAGGTGGGAACCATTATCGGTCTGGACCCTGCACTCCCTCTTTTCAACTACAACAAGCCCGCTAAGCGTCTGGCTTCAACTGATGCAACCTACGTAGAGTCTATTCAAACCAACGGTGGAACCCTGGGCTTCCTGAAACCCATTGGCGCTGGCGCCTTCTACCCTAACGGTGGTCAGACCCAGCCTGGCTGCATCTTGGATGTCACAGGTGCCTGCTCCCATGGTCGCTCAACCGAATACTACGCTGAGGCCGTTAACCTAGACGACTTCGCTTCCGTGAAGTGCCCTGACTACCAGGATGCCGTCGCCAAGGATTGCGGCAGCACCTACAGCGGTGTTCGTATGGGTGCCGATACCAATGCTTACATGGTCGATGGTGACTACTATGTGCCAGTGAACAGCAAATCTCCATTCGGCATGATCAACTAAATTACTGTAAAACAATAAAGCTATCGCAAAACGCAAACACCCAGATTGTTGTTAATCTACTATTACAACCGTAAATTTATGACAGTAACCTTAAAGCTGAATGCCAAACCTTGAGTCAAGAAAACGGATGTGTTATATATAACGGGCCATAAAGCTGTCACTGCTTAGCAGTCGCTTAGAAAACACTTTAAAAGAGTTATATGGAAGCCAAAGTTTTGTTCTCACGCAGTTCATAAATCAAACTCACATCGACATTCGGTTCAGCTGATAAAGATTTATTATCTGTGAAATTGTGAAAAGGAAGCGCAAACACACGGATTTTTAATCAATTCAACTTTATCTGCACTATTTTAATCAAATTTCGAGTGCTTATAAAAAGATAACGTTAATTGGCTAAGCATGTTCTTGTCTAATAACTATAAAAAGACGAGCCCCATTCCTCACATTACAGACTTTCACCTGTAAGCCCAACATGAAGACAATTTTTATTCTTGGACTCGCAACCTTATGTGTTGCAGGTAATATCAATATCCTTTTTGAAAAAAGGATTTTCAATAACACTATTTTCTCTCAGTGGCTGCTCTTCCCGTGGAGGACCGTGTCCATGGAGAGAATGGGTGGTATATCCCTAAATTGGACGGCACATACGAGTGGATTGATATGGATGAGGCCGAAGATTTCCTGGAGAAGGGCGAACAGATGGAAGGACGCCTGAGCACCAACCCTGTATCCTTCTATCTCTACACAAAGTCCAACCCCACCAAGGGCCAAGAATTAAAAATAAAGGGTACTTCAGTGTCCGGTTCCCATTTCAACAAGGATCATGGAACCCGCATTGTTATCCACGGTTGGACCCAGAACTACAAGGACTCAATGAACACCGAAATAACCAAGGCTTGGTTGTCCCGCGGAGACTTTAACGTCATCATTGTGGACTGGTCGCGTGCTCGTTCTGTGGACTACGCCACCTCTGTGCTGGCCGTACCCGGTGCTGGTCAAAAGGTGGGAGAACTGATCAAATATTTGCAAGAAAACCACGGCATGTCTTTGGATACTCTGTACGTTATCGGTCACAGTCTGGGTGCTCAGGTTGCTGGTTATGCCGGTAAGACTGTTGGCGAGGGTAGAATCCACACCATTGTTGGCCTGGATCCTGCTCTTCCTCTGTTCAACTACAACAAGCCAAACAAACGTCTAGCCTCCACCGATGCCTACTATGTGGAATCCATTCAGACCAACGGAGGCAAACTGGGCTTCCTGAAACCCATTGGCAAAGGCGCTTTCTATCCTAACGGTGGAGAAAAGCAACCTGGTTGTGGCTTGGATGTCACCGGTGCCTGCTCTCACGGCCGTTCCGTCATCTACTACGCCGAAGCTGTGAGCCAAGACAATTTCGCCACCGTCAAGTGCAGCGACTACGAAAATGCCGTAGCCAAGAAATGTGGCAGCACCTACAGCAGCGTGCGTCTAGGAGCTGACACTAATGCCTTCATGGTCGACGGCGACTTCTATGTGCCAGTTAACAGCAAGGCTCCCTTCGGCATGATTAACTAAAAATGGCGTGAATCATAACACCCACAATAAATGCATATTAAAATAATGAATTATATTTTTATTGCATACTTTGGGGGTACCCTAGTGAGCTGTTGTTAGAGATTAAATTGCAAAAAACAAATTCGCCTGGTTATGTGGTTCCACTTATCAAATACTATTTCGACAATTCAGCATTTTTTAATCAATTTAAGATGATCAATTCTCAACGGAAGCTCCATAAGCATCATCAACGTTATCAGAATGATAACGAGCTTAATCTCAAGTGGGCATTAAGAAGTACACCCAGATTTGATTAGTCTAAAAGAGCGTTAGCCAATGCTATAAAAGGGTAAGCAGCACTATGTCAGTGTCATTAATACTTTGGTTTCCATAATGAAAGTATTTATATTACTAGCAGCAGTGCTGGCCGCAGGTAAGTAAGAATATAAAAATTAAAAGTATGATAATTTACAAAAACGATCATGTTTCAGTTAGTGCGCTTCCCATCGAGGAGCGTAATAATGGAGAGAATGGATGGTATGTCCCTAAGTTAGATGGGTCTAGTGAATGGGTAGATCTGGAAGAAGGCATGCAGTTGTTGACCAACGCTGAGATGATGGAAGGTCGCATCAGCACCAATGCGGTCTCATTTTATCTCTACACTAGATCTAACCCTACAGAAGGCAAGAAAATCGAGTCTAAGGACGCTTCAATTCGTGATTCGCACTTCAATAAGGATCATGCCACTCGTTTCGTAATTCACGGCTGGACTGGAAGTCACACAGATTCGATAAATACTGAAATCACCAAGGCGTGGCTATCTCGCGGAGACTATAACATTATCATTGTCGACTGGTCTCGCGCACGTTCTGTCGATTATGCTTCCTCTGTTGTGGCCGTACCTGGTGCCGGTGGCAAGGTGGGAGAGTTTATCAAGTATCTGCATGCTAGCCACGGCATGTCTCTGGACACCTTATATGTCATTGGTCACAGCTTGGGTGCCCATGTTTCCGGCTACGCTGGAAAGACCGTAGGAGAAGGCAAAATTCACACCATTATTGGACTGGATCCTGCTCTTCCTCTGTTTAGCTATGACAAGCCCGCCAAGCGCCTCTGCTCCAGTGATGCCTACTATGTAGAGTCCATTCAGACAAACGGCGGCAAATTGGGTTTCCTGAAACCCATTGGCAAGGGTGCTTTTTACCCCAATGGAGGCAAGAAGCAACCTGGATGTGGTGTGGATGCCACTGGCTCCTGCTCCCACGGCCGCTCTGTAAGCTATTATGCTGAGGCTGTAACCGAAGATAACTTCGCTACTGTCAAGTGTCCCGACTATGAGAATGCCGTAGCGAAGAAGTGTGGCAGCACCTACAGCAGTGTCCGTCTGGGAGCTGATACCAACGCCTACATGGTTGAAGGCGATTTCTATGTGCCTGTGAATAGCAAGGCCCCATATGGAAAAATTGAATAAACAGCTTTAAAAAGCAATTAATAAATTGAACTATTGGACAAAAACTTAATAAATTTTCGAATTTTATTAAAGAAACTATTTTACATGCAGCTTTTCAGCCAGGTATTGGTCGGGTGCATCTGACTGTTCGGTTACTTCCTATATGCTTTTACTTTATTTATATCTGTAATTGAAAATTCTATTCATTGTGTCGTCATACTGTTTCGAATTAATTTTTACGCCTTATAAATTTACGGAATGCTTCAGGTTAAAACCAAACACTAATAGTTACAAACGCCAAAACAGTTTTAGACTTGTAGCCGCTAAGTTCCAGATGAATTTACTTGGTATTTTAGCAATAGCTCTTATTTCTGGTGAGGTTTTTTCAGTTCAAAACCGATTAACATCGACTAAAATAAAATATATATATTATATATTTATTTTCAAGTGTATCCCGAACTAATCGAGACACGTAAAGAATTGGTATGTGAACATCTATTACCTAAGTTTTATCACCATCGCGTATCATTTTACCTGTATACAAGGGACAATCCGAAAGCTGCTCAGAAATTAGCAACAGTACCTGAATTAATGAAGGAAACGAACTTCGATAGTTCCCGTCCCACACGCTTTATTATTCATGGGTTTGCACAAAACTACAAAAGTACACGGATTGTAGAACTCACGGCAGCTTTGTTAGAAAAAACTGATGCTAATATCATTGTTGTAAACTGGGTTGCTGCTGATGCTTATTTAATTGAGTGCTCTGTTACAGAAGTGGCAAAGGCTGGTTCCATAACAGGAAAAATGATTAAATATTTATTCAAAACTCACGGCATGTCAATGGATACCTTAATCGTCATCGGCATTTATTTGGGTGCCCATGTCGCTGGCTTTGCAGGCAAGGCGGTTGAAAAACCACAAATTAATACGATTATAGGAATCGATCCTTCCAAGATTTACTTTAATTATGAAGAGCCTTCTAGGCGTCTATCCCGCACTGATGCCATTTATGTGGAGACTATTCAGACTAATGGAAAAATGGGATATCTTCGCCCTATCGGCACAAGTACCTTCTACCCCAATGGAGGAAAATCGCAGCCGGAATGCAAACATGATATAATGGCCATTTGTTCCCGTATGCTTGCAATGAACTATTTCATTGAGGCTATCAAATATAATCACTTTGGCTCCATTAAATGTAACAGTTATAAGGACGCCATACATAAACGATGTGGCACCTCCTTCAGCAATATTCGCATGGGCTCGGATCAAAACGCAGGCAATGCAATTGGCGTGTATTATGTACCTGTACGGCCTAAAGCCCCTTACGGCATACTTCCAACAAAAAGTTAAAAAAAAACGTATAGAAATTTAATGAATTTTACTAGTGTTTTAAGAGTTATTGATGAAACCAGAAAATTAAAATTTCGCAGTCGCGACTGTTGCAAATTAATTATTTTAATGGCAAAAATAACAATGAATGTATATGTATACCTACTTTTATTATTATAATTATTCAATTATAAGATACAAATAGAAGAAGAAGAAAAAAGTAAAATAGTACGATTAGATACAAGAAATATAATTACATACAGGTATGTTTCATAATAGGGAAATACTTGACAAATTCATGTTTGTTTTTACTTTTAACTTGATTTATAGTTCATTAATACTTATGTACATTGGTCAAGACAAATTTTAGGTTCGTCAATATATAGTTTCTAGTTAAAATCTCCATATAAAATTATATTAATATCGCTAACATTTGAATATTATTGGACATTCCCATCCGTTTAATTTACGTTAAAGCCCCTTATGTATACTGATAAGACTTGTCCGTCAAACCTTTAACAATGAAGAAAATCATTTCTCAGCTGCCATTATTAATTAGTACAAACGAATTTGCTCTTTGCTGGGTGTCCGACCATTTTTAGAACGTATTTTTCAAATCAGTTAAAATGGAATTATCTGATGGCAAATAAACAAAATCTGAAGTGCATATCAGAAGCTAAGATAAGTTCAAAGTTGTGCTATATAAGGCAGCAGCTGCTAAGCACCATTAATAGTTGGGATTTCAGAATGAAAGTATTCGTGGTTCTAGCAGCTTTATTGGCCGCAGGTAAGTTCTACACCTTATAGAGCCTGTAGGAATATTAAAAACATTTGTCCTCTTCAGTGAGCGCTCTTCCTGTGGAGGACCGCATCAATGGCGAGAATGGCTGGTACATTCCTCGCACAGACGGATCAAGCTATTGGGTTGATCTGGAGGAAGGCGAACAGCTGCTAGCAAATGGCGAAGCGATGGAAGGTCGCATAAGCACCAATGCCGTCAACTTCTATCTGTACACCAAGTCCAATCCGACAAGTGGTCAGTCCATTAGTTCCAGTGGCTCAACCGTAGAAAAGTCCAACTTCAACAAGAATCATCCCACTCGTTTCGTCATTCACGGCTGGACCCAGAGCTACACGGATTCCATGAATACTGAAATCACCAAGGCTTGGTTGTCTCGTGGCGACTTCAACGTTATTATTGTAGATTGGGCTCGTGCACGCTCCATTGATTATGCTTCCTCTGTGTTGGCTGTTCCCGGAGCTGGTGCCAAGGTAGGAGAGTTTATCAAGTACCTGCACTCTAGCCACGGCATGTCCCTCGATACTCTGTATGTCATTGGACACAGTCTGGGTGGCCAAGTATCTGGTTACGCTGGCAAGACCGTTGGTGAGGGCCAAATCCACACCATCGTTGCTCTGGACCCTGCTCTTCCTCTGTTCAGCTATGATAAGCCCGACAAGCGTCTCGCCTCCACTGATGCCTACTATGTAGAGTCCATTCAGACCAACGGCGGCACTCTGGGTTTCCTGAAACCCATTGGCAAAGGCGCTTTCTATCCCAATGGAGGCCAGAAGCAGCCTGGATGTGGTGTTGATCCCACCGGCTCCTGCTCCCACGGCCGCTCTGTAACCTACTATGTTGAGGCTGTATCCGTGGACAACTTTGGATCCGTTCGTTGCAGTGACTACGAGCAAGCCGTGGCCAAGGAGTGCGGCAGCACCTACAGCGGCGTTCGCATGGGAGCCGACACCAACGCCTACATGGTCAGTGGCGATTACTATGTGCCAGTCAACAGCCAGAATCCTTTCGGCATGATTAACTAAATATATGGCATATGTGATATCTGATTAATAAAAGCAATCGTATATGAAATGAAATACAGTCTTGTTGAGCATTTATTAAAATTTGTGTCTTGAAAAGGCAATAGTTGATTTGATATTGTTTAAAATAGGAATGAAAACTAATTCTAAATTGAATGGCAACCTTACATCCCAACTAATGCCTGAATATTATTTGTATTTTTGAACTAAGTTTCACGATAATAGTGAAAATAAGAAGTATGTAGTTCATTCTGCTATTTATTCTTAGTCCTAGAAAAGCTAAAAAGTTTAATAAAAACGAATTCATATCGAGTTGAATTCAGTAAGAATTTTAGTTTTCTACTGTGTTAATTGTAACTAGTTTTAAGTTAACAGAATAGCATAGCCAAAAGTAATTTTATATTTTCGAAAGACTGATTTAAACCGGGGAAAGAGTATAAATGTCATAAACTATACCAATATTATCAAAATTAAACGCCATATATATTAAAAATTTTTAAATTAAACAATAAAATAACAATATTTTGAAGGAAATAATATTTTATTGTACCTAATCATCTGATTAGCAAATACGTAAATGGCGTGATCCAAATGCCTTCACCTATCACAATCATCTAATCACTCATCACGTGTACACAATGTTGTCAAGATATCGGATTATAACGGATTTTATTGAGTGCCACGATTATTTTTAATCCTATTTTGAAAAGGTTTCTATTAGCATTTGATATCAGCTGGCTTGCCAATCGAAAATAAAATTATCTGATTGCAAATAAGTGGCATTTGTGATATGGGGCTATAAAAGGCAGGGATTGGTGTTCAAGTATCATTGATTGTTTGGATTTCAGCATGAAAGTGTTTCTTGTTCTAGCAGCTCTGTTAGCCGCTGGTAATTTAATATTTGATTAATTTATAGTAATAGTTTATTAACAAACGCTTGTGTTTTCTAGTCACTGCCCTGCCCATTGAGGAGCGCATCAGCGGAGAGAATGGCTGGTATATACCACAGGTGGATGGTTCTAGCGTCTGGATGGACCGCCTGGAGGCCGAGAAAATGATGTTGAACCGCCAATCAATTTCCGATCGTAGCTCCAAGGATGTTAAATTTTATCTGTACACCAAGTCCAACCCAACTGTAGCTAATCAAATCGATGTCACAGATGCATCCATTAGCGAGTCACACTTCAACAAGGAGCATGGAACTCGTTTTGTGATTCATGGTTGGGGAGGCCGCTACACCGACGGCATAAACACAAAGATCACCAAAGCCTGGTTATCCAGGGGCGACCATAATGTCATTGTTGTAGGTTGGGATGCAGCGCAGTCTGTAGATTATGTCTCCTCTGTGATGGCTGTTCCCGATGCAGGCGCCAAGGTCGGAGAGATGATCAATTATCTGCACTCGAAACACGGTATGTCCCTAGACACCCTGTATGTCATTGGTCACAGTCTCGGTGCCCAGGTGGCGGGCTTCACTGGCAAAACAGTTGGCGAGGGAAAAATTCACACAATCATTGGCCTGGATCCCGCCATGCCTCTATATAGCTACGATCAACCGGAAAAGCGTCTCTGCTCCACTGATGCCTACTACGTGGAGTCCATTCAGACCAATGGTGGCATGAAGGGCTTCCTTAAGCCCATTGGCCGAGGTGCCTTCTATCCCAATGGCGGCAAAAAACAGCCTGGATGCGGCGTAGATATACAAGGTACATGCTCCCATGCCCGCTCCGTGACCTACTACGCGGAGGCTGTGACCCAGGACAATTTTGGCACTATGAAATGTAGCAACTACGAGAATGCCGTAGCCAAGGAGTGTGGCAGCACCTACAGTAGTGTGCGTATGGGCGCGGATACCAATGCCTACATGGTCAGTGGCGATTACTATGTGCCTGTGAACAGCGAGGCGCCTTTTGGCAATATTAACTAGATCAAAATGTGGCTATATCTGCTGCATACGTAAATAAACAGAACTTAGAAATTGAAATTGAATGACGCGAGTCGTTGTGTTTTGTTAGTTGTTATCGCCATCGAGATATGATGGATTGAGAGGGGAGGTTTGAGTGAGAGATCTAACTTGCGGGGAGGGACGTTATAAAAGCTCTGAAGTGCTTTGAAAAATGCGCATTCTATTAATAGCATGATAGAATTGTTTGCACTTGCATTCTCGCAGGTAAATTGATTATTTCGAGAGATGAAAAGATGATAAAACAAAGCCTAAACCACCAATTGAGAAACAGGAGAGGAAGTTAGCTACTTCTTAATGGCCATTGGCAAAGCTCTCAACATTTAGTGAATTTCACTCAGGTGTAAGTTTATATTTGCGGATACATTCTAATCCCAAGTGAGGATGAGTTCTTATGCAAAGTTAATCATAGATGGCCGAAAAGGCAGCTACAAGAATTGAATGAATAACTGGATTACCAAACCCTGGATTTAGCAGCTATTCTTATCAAACAAATCAAATTGATTAACTGCCCTACGGCTTGTACCTAGATAATGTTGATGTAATTGAACACAGCTCATGTAACTGGCTTAGCAGATAAACAAAAGATTTAGGAAAATTCACACAATAGTGGGCTTTGATCCTTTCATGTCCCTCTTCCGGTTTAACCAATCCGACAAACGCCTGGACAGCACATGTGCCTTGACATGTGGTCCACATAGACAATGACAGTGAAAGGGGTTTACACTCTGCGACCTACAATGTGTAGGCAAAATTGCATCAAACGCAACGACTATGAAGCATGCTTGAATAAGGAATGTAGTAAACAGCAATGGTATTCGCTGCACTACCCACTCAGATACATTTCATGGAATTTTAGTTTAACTGCACTCAATGTACAACACAGAAATTGACTAGGGGATATCTTTCAAACTTTCTAAAATGTTATTAAATTTGGTAATTTTACTTTAAATTTTACAATTAAATTTTGTAATATATAGTATATATTATTTAAATAAAGTAAAGAATTGTCAATAGGTTACTGGTAATAAGCTAGATGTTGTTTAATAAATACTATACAGGGTATTATTCCTAGGATATATATAGCGAATAATATATCCATACCATCCTATGTAACAAATATATAAAACTTAACAAGGGAAAACACACTCAATGAAATGTACCTTTTAGATTATTAAGTAACAGAATTGTAGTTTATTCATAAGCCTAAAGGCTTCGTGTGCGATTTCAATTGGAAATTACCCACATTAAAAGAGCCATATGGTAAAAATAAGTACCCAATACAGTTATCTCTAAGTAAGATCTTTAAAATTGTTAAATTGTCTATTTGTTATGAGTAGTTGGAGTCTTATTAAAGTGGTCCCATATCACACAAACAGCCTAATCGGACACGAGTCAGGGCACAAACAAAAACGGATTGATTAGTTGGGCGTCACAGTGTTATCAAAAGAATGAATGAAAATAAAGAAGACACACTATCATGATTTGCAATCAATTGACCAAAATCTGAAGTGGTATGCAGAACGTGGCGTTACTTTGATAAACGACCTGCTATGCCCTATATAAAGAAGCCAAGCGCCATGGCCCTATATTAGTTGTGATTGACTTTGTTGCCGTCATGAAACTATTTCTGCTTGCCGCATTTTGCGTTTTGGCCGGTAAATAATCCTTTTTTGCTAGTCTTGCAGTAAATACTGATATTTGATTTGCTCCCAGCCAACGCCGCAGAGCACCAGATCAACGGTGAGAATGGTTGGTACGTGCCTCAGGCCGATGGTACCTTCGAATGGTGGGACAAAGATGTTGCCGAGAACTACCTGAAGGCCCATGAAGAAATTGAG
Source organism: Hypselothyrea guttata (assembly GCA_035045125.1). NCBI lineage: Eukaryota > Metazoa > Arthropoda > Insecta > Diptera > Drosophilidae > Hypselothyrea > Hypselothyrea guttata. The sequence goes on along the minus strand of JAWNNJ010002200.1, from coordinate 861,067 downwards.
GGTCGCAGCCTGTTGAACCCTGTTACCTTCTATCTGTACACCAAATCGAATCTGAACTCCCCCCAAACAATCAAGGCCACCAAAGCCAGCATCTCTGCCTCAAACTTCAATCCTAACAATCCCACACGTGTTACCATCCACGGCTGGACCTCCAGTGCTGAGGACTATGTCAACTATGGTGTGCGCAACGCTTGGTTCACCCACGGCGACATGAACATGATCACCGTCGACTGGGGTCGTGCACGTTCTGTTGATTATGCCTCCTCCGTGCTGGCTGTTCCTGGAGTCGGCGAGCAGGTCGCTGATCTGATCAACTACTTGCGCACCAACTACGGTCTCTCTCTGGACAACACAATGATCATTGGCCACAGCTTGGGAGCCCATGTTTCTGGTTTTGCTGGCAAGAACATCAAGAACGGTCAGGTGCACACCATCATTGGTCTGGACCCTGCTCTGCCCCTCTACAGCTACGACAAGCCCGACAAGCGTCTCTCCTCCACCGATGCCTACTATGTTGAGTCCATTCAGACCAATGGTGGTTTGCTGGGCTTCCTTAAACCTATTGGCAAGGGTGCCTTCTATCCCAATGGCGGCAAGTCTCAGCCTGGTTGCGGTCTTGATGCCACCGGATCCTGCGCTCACAGCCGTTCCGTCATCTACTACGCCGAGTCCGTTACCCAAGACAACTTCCCCACCATGCGTTGCGGTGACTACGAGGAGGCCGTGGCCAAGACCTGCGGTAGCTCCTACAGCACCGTGAAAATGGGCGCCGTTACCAATGCATACATGGTTTCTGGAGATTACTATGTGCCTGTGAACAGCCAGTACCCTTATGGATATGGCCAATAAACTCAATATGCGATTTAATTATTAAATTCATAAAGCAAAATAAAAACGAAGCTTTTCATTTAATTCGTTAGCTTTTACGCAATTGGCGCATTGAGTGATTTGAAAAACTTTCCAGCGAGTAATCTAATCGGATTTTCACATCATAATTAAAGATTTTAAAAAGGAATTGATTTAAAACGGTGACTAAAAAGTTATCTCCGCGGGGTGGTTAAATATTCTTGGGACAAAAGAAATTTCCATTCTGTTGTAAATTATTCGAATTTCTTTTATATTTGGTAAAGCAGTTTGACGAAATGTCTTGGCTTTAGGTAATGTATTTTGCTTAATCAAGCTCTTTATTCGTCTTGATTAGCTTAAAATATATCTCATTATATTTATTATTATTATTTGAACACAATGGTTCTTCAAGCTGCCCTCCGGTGCACTTTATTTATAAATTTGCAAAGTAATTTTGCTTAAAGCTTTTATTTCAATTGAAATTTGCGTCATATTTTATAATGCGGTTAATCTTATCGATTGGATTTAGTTTATAGCTCATGAGCAGTCTGACATACGGGTATATATAGACCTTCGTTCGACCTGAATCAATTCATTAAAGCTTTCCTACTGCAAGCATGACATTGTGGTACTTCTTAACTATTTGCGTGCTGACTGGTAAGTACTTTGTACTTGTTTTGCTGATTACACATAAACAAAGTTCATCCATAAGTTTCAGTCAATGGCATGTCCATTAGGGACAGGGCAGGACACGTTAATGGCGTTGATGGTTGGTATGTGCCCACTGTGGATGGATCCTTGAAATGGTTGAGTATGGCAGAAGCCGAGGAGCAGCTGGAGGCATATGGAAGTGTTAATGATCTAGAAATCAATGGACGTATATCACTAAATGCAGTTAGCTTCTATCTGTACACGCAAAGCAATCCTACAGATGGACAGATCATTAAAGCCACAAAGGAATCTATCGCATCTTCCAATTTCAACGCAGCCAATCCCACCAGGTATTAAATTAATTAATATTTCAGAAAACGAGTATACTAAACATAACTGTACATTCCTTTAGGTTTACTATTCACGGCTGGAACTCCAACTACAAGGATGGTGTCAATACTGGAGTACGCGATGCATGGTTCCTCAGTGGTGATTACAATATGATTGCCGTGGATTGGTCACGCGGTCGTTCGCTGGAGTATGCCTCATCTGTATCAGCTGTTCCCTCAGCCGGTGGCAAGGTAGCTGACATGATTGACTTCCTCGTTAAGAATTATGGCATGTCTCTGGAAACCCTAGAGCTTGTTGGCTTCAGTTTGGGTGCCCAAGTGGCTGGACATGCAGCTAAGCAGGTGACGTCGGGTGATGTTCAAAAGGTCGTGGGTCTCGATCCGGCCATGCCCATGTTCAGCTACAATAAGCCAAGCAAGCGCCTGTCCAGCAATGATGCCTTGTATGTGGAGAGCATTCAGACCAACGGCGGTACCTTAGGATTCACTCAACCCATTGGCAGGGCTGCCTTTTATCCGAATGGTGGCAAAAGTCAGCCAGGCTGCGGCATCGACCTAACTGGAGGTTGCTCCCACACACGTGCCGTAATGTACTATGTGGAGTCGCTTAGGATGGACAATTTCCCCACGGTGAAGTGCCCCAATTATGAAAGTGCCAACGCGAAAGAATGTGGCAGTACCTACAGTTCAATCCGCATGGGTTCAGTGCAGAATGATGTTGTTGCCGTTGGCGAGTACTACGTCCCTGTCAACAGCGAATCGCCTTTTGGACTTGGTGATACAAGTGTAGAGCCAAGTGTAGAGCCATCTACAACTTCAACGACTGAAGTGGTTACTCCTACTACTACTCCTACTTCTACTCCTACTCCTACTCCTACTCCTACACCTGATCCACAACCTACTGGCTCCACTCCTTCATCTACCACCTCGTTTCCTGTTACAACTCCAGCACCAGAAGGTGACAAAGACAAAAACCATTCCACATATATTTATGTCTTCAATTTAATATTCGTTAAGAATGAAGTCAATAAGCCAGCGACGCTTACGCTGAAGTAGGGGGCAAAGTCCAATAAATGAAGTCTGCTTAAAATCGAACTATCAGACTTAATTGCAGGATGCGAGCCTTTGATGTGAATCCAACATAAACGCCCCCAAAGCTCAAGTTTCGTAATCTGTTTTAATTTAATGCGACTGATATTTAGGCTGGCTTTAATTACGAGTTTCTTGCTTTTCTTTTCGACGTAATCGAAAACACTTTGATGTACTTTACTACAAGCTAAATGCTGATAGACAGAGAAAGTGACTTTGGCAGTCCTGAGGTTGCACTGCGGGAACACTCTTAATTAAGAGCAGACTTCATCTGACATAGTTTGTCACGTACTGCTCTCATGCACATACAGCTGACCATCCTCTTTTGGTACTTATACTATTTTCCAATTGGGGCACAGCTGATTTAATACCTAAACGCATTAACGTCTTTCTTTGTTAATCAGCCTTAAATAAAGTAGCACGAGCTGAAGCTAAAGTTAGACGTATTAGCCGGCAGTCGATTAATGCCAGCAAATTAAGTACAAATGTTATAATTATGCTATCGAATTACAACATTTCTTGCTATTCGCAGCTGGCAGAAAAATACTGAGTTTAGAAACTATAGCTTTAGTGCTGGCAAACAAATGATGCTAGTCATTTTATTGAAAATTTCTATGCCAAATAAATTTTTTTAACAGAAAGTAAATGACAGTGCTATATTTAGATTTAATTTAAACAAACTGTTGCAAATTCATAGCCAACGAGGTATTTATTGTTAAATCATTGCATGTCATAATTTAGTTAGATGTACATTTACCTAACACATCTATTTCACATGATTTGCTACTGCTCTCATAGTAACTACCTTCGTCACATTTCTGCGCTATAAAATCGCCATCGATGCATTCCAAATATGCAGCACAATCCTCGGGATCTGTCTCGCGATCTCCTTCTTGACAGATCTCTGACTCCACATAACAAACGCCATCTTCATCGACAACACAGCTTCTTAATGTGGAATGGAAGTAACTGCCATAAGCGCAAAGTACACTCACCATTTCACCATTTATGCACTGCAAGTATCCGGCACAATCATTGGGATTCTGTGCAACTTCTCCATTCAAGCAGTTTCGCTTTGCGGGACAAACGCCACTCAGGTCAGTTAAGCAAACGGAGTAGGTGGCATTGAAGTAACTGCCGCCTGGACAGTATTTATCAACGAAGCTGCCATTTTCGCATTGCAGATAGACGCATGGATTTGTAGGATTGGCTTTGATTGTGTCATCAATACAGGGTGTAATAACCGCACAGGCTCCATGCTCATCCGTCATGCAGGCATTGAAAGTAGAGTTGAAGTAGTTTCCTGTGTCACAGTTTTGTTCCACAAATGTGTCATCGATGCATTCTAAATAGCCACAAGGATTGTCAGGATTACTTTCGATCTCCCCTTTGGTGCATTTTTCAGTAGGACAGATTCCGTTTTTATCAACGACACAAACATTTAAAATAGTGTCAAAATAGTAGCCCTCATTACAGTTTTCTTCTATTAGCTTTCCACTTATGCATTTTAGATAACCACAATGATTCTCCGAATTTTCTTCAATCTCTCCATCAGTACACGTTTCAGAATTATGTGCACAGATGCCATCCTCATCGATGATGCAGATATTGAGTGTGGAGTTAAAGTAGCTGCCACTAGTACAATTTACCACTACGAATTCTTTATTCACACATTTCAAATATCCACAAGTGTCTCCAGGGTTATCCTCGATCTCTCCTTCGGTACAGTATAATGGAGTAACAGAACAGATGCCGTTATCATCGATGATGCAGACATTTAAAGTGGAGTTAAAGTAAGTTCCAGTCGAACAGTTGACTTCAGTTAGACCTCCATTTACACATTTTAAATATCCACATGGGTTCTCGGAGTTTTGTTGAATCTCCCCTTCGGTACAGTTAGCAGCGTTATGACTACAGATTCCTTGTTCATCAATGACACAGATACTAAGAGTGGAATTAAAGTAACTTCCACTCGTGCAGTTCATTTCAACGAGCCTATTATCACGACATATTGCGTAACCGCAGGGGTTAATGGGGTTTGCCTGTATTTCGCCATCCGTACAGTTTTGAACCACGAAAGAACACATGCCAAACACATCGATAACACACACCTCGCAATCGGCATCGAAGTAACTTTCATTGGGGCACTGCTGTCTAATACGTACACCATTTAGGCATTGAAAGTAACTGGCACAGTCTTCCGGGTTCGGTAACATAGAGCCCTCCTGGCAACTAGATATTTCATTTTCATCACCCGCAGTTAATATCGAGGGTAGAGCAGAAAGCACAAGTAATAGGAGAAACACTACGTAATGGAAAATCGATAATAATTAAAAAAAAAAAATCCTTCTTGAGGTGCTTGTTATTTCTGCTTACCATAGCAGTAAGACCACCAAACGTTTAGCTTCTTCATTATAAATCACGGAAATAGTACTGACTTCAGCGCAAACTGGGTGCTGCTTTTATATATTTTGAAAGCAATTAAAATAATGCATTTTCCGTTTGTCTTCCAATTACAAGAGTAAAAGCCCTTATCGCTATTATGTATGACAGTTGTAAATGTCCAGTCATTTTTAAGTAAACAAATTTCAACAAGTTGTGATCTAAGATGCAACATGACACAATGACAGCAAGCGTGTAAAAATACCAGTTAGAATAAGAAAACGAAATATATGAATTTCCGTTGAAAGGGAAAGCCTAATTGGCGCTTAAAATGAAAAAAAAAAATTAAATAAACGCAAAAAGAGCAAAGGAATTTAAAAATCAATTACACGAAAAATACGCTCGAAAAATACATGCATAACTTTGCCCACGGCATCAAAATCCTTTGTGACAGCTTGCCAAGCAGAAAAAATGACGTTGAAGGGTTTTTGCCATTCTTCAATGACTGTTCCAAGAGACAGACCGTAAGAAGTTCAAGAGATTTGGTAGAAAAATGCTGAAACGTTTGGTAGTTTGCACATTATAAAACAGTGAGTATGAGGTATGGATGATGACGATGGTGTTCTTCGTAAAATATTCATTTGAGGCAATCGAATTCCGACCAGGCCTAAAAAAATGTGTATGAAATGTCGGAAACTCATGTCAAGTGATTTGCATTTTTCTTTCTTTGAATTTACAAACTTGAGCGCAGGAACTCGACATTGTTTTCACATTTGAGGCAGGCTCATGCTCCTTTATATCCAGCACTTCCTTAGTGGATAGTTGCTGCTAACCTCCAGAATGTCTAACTTAACATGTGTGAATTAAGTTTTCAGCTTGTTGCTTAACTGACAACGACTAATACAGGGTAATTCCTTGTCGTTCACTTGGCTTTCTTGCTCCTTAACTCGGTTATACTGCGTGCCATCAATAATGTAAGGGTATAAAAATTAACATGCCCAACGGCACCGCTGGGCATTTGTTGCTAACGTCTGCAAAAGGTCGGACAACCGAACGACCCGCAGACGTGGCACAATGCCTCCTGAAAAATAACACCAAGCTCGTGTGTCGGGACGCTTGAGAGCTCATTACTCAGAAATGTGTAGAGCGTGTGCTAAACGGATGTGCTCATGGCATGTTTAAAGTCCTCAAGCCTCAGGTTATAACCAATCATTGTTGTTGGTGATGTTAATTTATCAAAACATATCTCAGCTGAGTGATTTCACAGTTTCGGTTTGCCACTATTCGAAAATACCGGTATGTCCTTAGTCCTTTGTATGGTCTCAAGAGTGTCGACACTGCGCAACGGTAATAAATACTAATGCTGTTTGTCCTCAAATTCAAAAGGAATTCCTTTTGACGAGTGGAATTTGAAAAGTTGAGTGGTTTCCCCCTTTGGCCAAAAGATAAACACACAAGGCCAGCTAGTGAGTGGATGATCCCAAATGACTTGTCCAACTGTCGCACAAAAAAGGTGCACCAAAGCACAAAAACAGCACATTTAACACAACTTAATGAAATTTGCCAGCTGCTGTCAGATGAATTCCTTTGGTTAAGCAGGTAACAATACATAAAAATAAATATCTTGAATTGTATGTCCATCTTCCAGACAGTTGGTTTAGTTCAATAACGATGAAATGCCCACTAAAATCAGACCTTCGTTTATCCCTGGCTGAAGCTCAATGCAAACTAAAGCCGTAAAAAATTCCACTACTCGCAAAATATACATCTTTTGAAAAGGCCCTGCGAAGCATAAAGAAAAGGTTCTGCGCGTAAAATTCCCATGAAATTTCAAATCCAATTCAAATTTAAATTGTATTTACATTAATTTATGATTATCTTTTATATTATATAGTTTTGCGTAAATCGCTTGGACAACAGCAGCCACTCGTGTATGACACTCTGATCAGGGTCAGGCGTTGCATGCCTCAATGCATTTAAGCATGAAAAAATTTATGGTACTTCCTGTATAACACGACGTTGTTTGGCCTTTCGACATTTCGCCATTTTATGTCTCATTGCGAATAACATAAAAGATAAACAAGTAAAATTGTTATTTAATACACACACATCAGACATTATATACGTATGTTTATGTACACGAAAAAATGTTTCGTTTTTCTCCCAAATTTCGTTGTTTGCTATGCAGAAAAGTTGAGCAAAAGTTGAAAAACGCGATTCACCTAAGGCAGCTTAACAAATAAGCTTAGAATAGGTGCATCAACTTGGCTTGCAAATACCTTAAACTTACGGAAAAAATATCTTCTTTGTTTATATTAGATCAAGTACTAATTCTAGCATCTTATATCCTTATACCCTATATCATTTTAATGGGCATTCCAAGCTCTGTTATTGTATTATACATATTTCACATACGCACGGCTGTCAATGTTGAACGTTCTAATATGTCTTGTTTCACGCAGATTTTAACACAGCATATCTATGATAATCGTTATAGAATTTGATTCCCAAACACATTGAAGATTGGTTGAAAGAAATGTGAAACCAAAAGATGACCATAAAAATGCGAAAAATAATATAAAAAGCGAGTGGTGATACTAATCGCAAAATTAGGCAAAACTTTTGGCAGACTTGCGGAAAAATTCGAGAAAAAGCCACAATAAGAAGTAAAGCAAAGAGTAAAGTTTGCACAGATATTTTTAATATGCTCCTTTTCTGCTTCAAAGTTGTCCCATAACATTCACTTTTGGCTCATGGAGGCGTTTTTTTGTCTCTTATCTCTATCGCCTGGCTGCATCTTGCAGATTATTTTTGGGATTATTTTTCAAGCTGTACACAATATGCGAAAAAATAAATATATAAAAAAATGTGATGCTGCTGAGTAGGTGCTGTTGGTTTATATGTATTTATAATTTTTGTAAAAAAAATCAAATTTACTAGTATATAAGGCCCTCAGGTTTATTAGCAAGAATTTTCAACAATTTTTAAAGTTCTGTTCTCGGCATGTATTTACCATGTGAATTGTATAAACAAATTCAATTTGTTGCTGTCATGCCTATGGTACCTGCTATCTTTCAACGTGTTTTGCTTGTGTCTACATTGTGTTAAGTGCTTCGATAAAAAAAAACCTAACAAAAATAAAGAAAACAGAAAAATGAAGTGAAGCAGAAACCACAGAAACAAGAGGAACTGTCCAAAGTTTCCTTCACTTATCTTACAAACGTATCAACAATTATTTATGAGGACATCAAAAGAAATAAAATTAGCAACATAAATAAAACTAGGTATGTCAGTAAGCTCTGCTTATAAATCGAATTTATTTCGTCGGATGTGATTACTATTTACGAGTATGCGAGATTATGATTGCAATAAATTGGCTTCTTACAAAACAATAGCATTATAAAATCCCATTGTATAGGCAACAATCCGTTTATAGAATATCCATGCAAAAGTTAATGCTTATCTGCCATTAAAAATAACACTCATCTTTACTAAGCAGCTTAAAATTAAATACCATAATAAAAATCCAAAAATTTAATTTATAACGAAAATTCGTACATGGAAAATACATCGGAAAAGTAAATATTCCACTGTGATATCCGTAACGCACATTTAAATCAATGCTCACTTCCGTTTAGCGCAATACTATAACCACTTCCCTCTCATAAAGGTACAATAAATAAAATCGAAACAGGAAGCTTTGTTATCTGATTTATGAAAATGGCGCTAGAAAAATGTTATTACAAAGTGTTGGGCGAAAGATATGAGTTATTGATTAAAATTTTAATAAACATTCCCAACTGAGCTTTAAGCATATGGTAAATACAAATTACAGCAGTCATAAGTTTATGTTAGAATCCATTTATTTCATTGCAGTAATATAAAAAACACACACAAACAAAAATAAACAAAACGCGCGTAAAGGCCATAAAATCGGAGGAAAAAACCAGATGAACGCCCTCATGACACGCTTTGACATTAAAAACGATACATAAACCAGCCAAGTGTTGGAACAGCGACAAACAGTAAACAGCGCGACAAAGAGACATAGCGGCAGAGGGTGAAAGAGTGAAAGAGGGGGAGAAGAGAGGAGAGTGATTTCAAACAAAGGAAACGGTGCAAACTGCCTCTTTAACACAAGCGGCTAACATTCAAAAGCCAACTGCCAAAAGGCATTGCCTGCGTTTAGGCGCGGCTCATTGAGGGCTCTGGTGGAGCCTTTGGTATTTAAGCCAACTGGATTCGACGGCTAATTGCTGATAAAATATGCGTTCACCTGCAAAATAACAACTACAGCAGCAGCAACAGCAACAGCAAAACAAACATATGTGCAAACCCACAAATGTTTAACGTCGGCCCACACACTTTCATCGTGGCTCGCCCGCCTGTTCTGGCCGTCTCTCTACCTCTCTCTCTACCACATGTTCATAATTTATAATTAACTAACTTCTCGTTTCATTTGCCAGCTGTCAAACAACCCAGTCTGTGCTCATTTCATACAATATTCAAAGATATTTCCTTTATGTTTGCCGCTGTTTCTGCTCGTAAAATGAGCTGCAGTGCCACGCTGCGTATGTGGAATATTTAAATTTCACTCTTTATTTGCTCTCGTACAATCGTAGCTAATTTAAAATTCACACACTGCACAATGGCTAACGTCTAATTTATTAGTGTAGTTACTGATTGATGCACTATATACTCCAATTTATGGCCATTATTTTACCCGACGTTCAATAAACCACAGGCACACAAATATCTGGCATTTTTTAAACAGATTGCCAATATGCTGGAAATGTAGAAGATTTTATAAACTGTTTATGCTCGATATTTGGAAACGCATTTTAATTTATAATACTTATTTGCAAACACTTTAACTGCGCTGTTTACAGTACGAAATGTTTTCAAACAAGTGCGTGGTTATTTATTTAAAATCAAATTAAATAATAAACATTAATTTATCATTTATGTCTAAAAATATGCAAAACATAAACAGCCACAGCATTAGCCGGAATTCCAATTCAAATGAATTGAACTAAAAATAAAAGGTACATATATATTATACTATGAACCTCAATATGTGTGCGAATTAATGAATTCTGTTTTTAAAAAAGTTGTGCTTTCTTTTCTAAAAAGCCTTATCGTTTTTCTTCTTTCACCAAGTTTGAATTGATAAATTGGAAAACAAAGGACATTCCGGAACTAAATTTTGACACATGAAAATCCATATTAAGTGCCACCATGACAAGGGTTGACCGCAAATATCTGCTAAACAAAAGGTTTTCCCTGCGGAAAAACAGACTAACTTATTAATCGAGACATTGAAGGTTGCGTGGCTGTTTAACAGTTGAGAGTCAAAAAAGCCAAAACAGTTGACACTTGACATGCAGGTTCTAGCACCCCTTGGGGAGCATGTAAAATTTATTGCCTTTGTTATTCAATCAAGCGCAGCTCAAGTCAATAGAAAATTTATTGCAAATTGTGAGTGCAGTGAAAATGAAAACCTGAGAAAAGCAAAGGCATCTGGGCAGCATCGAACTGTGCTCATTTAAGTGTCAACTATTGAATGCAAGTCAACAGCAGCAATTGAATGCACAAAAATATCGTAACAATAAGAAGGGGAAAATGTGCTAACAACGAGCACCAATATAGAGTCAGAAGGAGGTCGAACTGTTTAGCACTCGTAGAGCGTGCTTCGAGGTGGGGAAGGGGGTAGTACTCACCCTCTGCTCGAGTGTCTCAGTCAGACCAGGTGAAGTGAACAGCTCCCAGGTGAGGAAATTAGCATTTAACGGCAATGCCAATGCCAAATGCAAGCCCGGCAAGACCCGGCTCTATCCAGTTACGTGCACAATTTCACATTTGAATTTGCATTTGCACTCATTTATTGCACATGCACACAAACGCAACAAGAACATACACAATTTGTTGCTGTTAACATAAAATATCAAGCATACGACGCGTTGACGTTCTTCTGTATTTTGCTATAGCCTTCTACTTGGCCGTCTTCTTGATAAACAGTTAATTAATTGCGGCGTTTATTGTTCGCGTGCTGGGCACATGCAAATTGCCACTTAAATGTTAACATAAACAACAGCAAATTGTTTGAATTGCGTTTCACTTTATTTTTATTTTTATATTTACTTGTGTTTTATATTTGTTTTTATGCCCAAAAATATACACTTGAAATTGTGGCTAATGAAGCAATTTGCACACGCCCAATTCAAACTGAAACTGCCTTTAATGACGCTGAAAAGCACTTGAGACTCTTGCAGCAGAGGCAACAGCTGCCGCCACGTTGTGACGCGTACGAACACAGAAAGCGAACTGAAATGGAAGTCCATGTGGCTAACTGTGAATGGAGATCAGCCGGCAGTCGAAGTTCTAAACAAAATGCCAAAAAGCCCGAGGCAACACACGAGCAAATCATTGCCAACTTCGGCTGCTTGCACTTCCTTCACTCTGCGCAATTGCTAACAATTTGGCGCCAAAATCAGTACGGCCTGGCAACATATTGCAAATTGTTGCTCAGTTGTACAATGTTGATTACAACAAAGAACATGTTGCCAGCAACACAGTATATGTTGCTTTCCGCTAGAATGTTACTTGATTAATGGCTGCCTAGCAACATGCTTTTGTCGCCATAAAACATGTTGCCAACCATACGAATGTTGCGTAGTTTTATAGGTTCATGGCTTATCCTTGCAGCATGTTGCTAACAGCAAATGAACAAATATGAATGCTTAAGTTAAGTTAAAAAAACTCTTACTTTCAATTTATAATAAAAATTTTGAGATAATTTGAATTTTCAATATTTTTTTGTATCTTTTTTTACTCTTCTCATATTTATTATTTGCGATCTCTGATTTTTAGGATGGATTACTATGGAAAGCGCATATATGCTAAACGCAATCTATCTGTCCTAGCTTTTATAGCTCTTAAGCCCATCTTCAATGGGTGCGGAATATAAAAAGTAATGCTGTTCCTGCCATTAACTTGTATAATATTAATAACCATATTATTAAGGAAATTCGTTATTCATCAACCATTAAGTTTTTAGGAGTACACCAAAGTGCGAATTATACTTTGTTGCAAATTAACGACCATTAATAAATATTTAATAAAAACAACAAAATTCAGTTCGCTATAAGGAAAATAATGAAACCCGCTGAAAATTAACAAAACGTAGCAAATTAAACGAGCTGTAAATGATGTGCCACTCTCAAGCTCTTCCAAGGTCTGAAGGTCAAGACTGAACACTAAAGCCATTAACATTCGCAAATAAAACGTGCACACAAACATAAAGATAAAGTTTTATGCAATTGCAGAAAGGCAACACGTGACAAGCGTTTTCTGCGAGTATCTTTAGTAAAATCGAAATTTTATTGTCTACAACATTTAACAAAACAAGTTAACAATCTTGCGCTTTATGGAATAGTAGCAACAATCGAGATGTGCGTGTGTATACATGACTTGGTGTGTGGGCGTGTGAGCATGTGGGCGTGCCAGCGTTGGCATGGGAGGGTGGGGGAGGGAGTTGAGAGCGGCACACCATTTAGACTAAGTATGGAAATTCGCTAATACAGCGCCGTCATTCACTTGAGCTTCTTCAGGAAGAAGCGATTGGGCGGGCCGTAGTTGACAGCAGGCACATGGGCGGGGGTGGGCAGGGGCGCGTCCGTAGGCTGACGCAGCTCGGGCTCCTCGACGATGATGGGTGCCATGGAGGCGCCATCATTGATGCCCAGAGCAGCGGACGCAGTTGCTGGTGGCAAATACTGATGAGCTGGTGCCGCCAAAGTGGTCTGCACCTCTTCGCCAGTATACGCAGCAGCGGTGGGCGCACCGTAGATGGTTGAGGGCACGGCGGCGGGCTGTTCGGGTTCGGGTTCGGGGGCCAGGGTGGTGGGCAGCACATCGGCAACGTCGGCCATGGGCGCAAAGTCATCGGCGATGGCCTGACGTGGTTCCATGTCGGCTGGTGGAGGTCCATAGACGGGCACCTCGTCCTTCTTGGTCTTGTACTTGATGAAGTAGACCTCGGGCTTGGAGGGTTTGGTGGGTGGTGGGGAGGGAATGACAATATCCTGCTCCTGCTCGGGCTTCTTGTGCAGCACATAGATCAGCGTCTTCTCCTCGTTCTGTGGTGGCGGTGGCACAACTGGTGGACGCAGCGCTGGTGCCGACGGAGCCTTGATGAAGACAATTTTATAGTGCTTTTGCTTGGGGCCCATTTCGTGGTGTACACGTGGCACCACCGCATCCTCCTCCTCGAAGTCCTTGGGCGGCACATGCACATAGATGTGTTTGTGGACGCGGGTCTCCTGTGGTGCGTTATTGTATCCGCTGGCATGCTGCACGCCAGACAAACGATGCGCCATATTATAGGAGTCATCGTAGGGGCTGAGTGGCTCAGACGCAGGCGCCAAATGTTCCTCTAATTGCGGCTGCTGTTGCTGCTGCACAGGTGGCAGGTAGTTCATCTGTGGCTGAGCGGGTGGCGCGACGAAATTGGCAAATGACTGCTCCTGGGGCAATGCCTGATAAATATGAGGCGCCGCGGGATGCACTGTCGGAGTATGGAAATAGCACAGAAGTCAAATTTATGCGTTTATCCACGGCTTTACGGACTCAACTCACCATTCAGAGGCAGCGCACGCTGACTCTGCTGCTGGGGTAATCCATAGTAGGGAGATGGAGGCTCAGGACGCGCCTCGGCAGCGCCTAAAACGGCGACGCAGGCAACAAAGAGCGAGAAAACACGCATGGCAACAGCTATGGCAATGGCAATGGCAACAGTTAAGTCTTTGGATCTCCGGGTTATTTGTTTAGTTTGGGGCTTAGCTTAAATCACGTAATCCTTATAGGCTGCTGGTATCACTGGCTGGCTCTGTTGCTCGATGGCAAGCTCAAATCTCGACTGATGCCCCACTGAACTGATGATCGAGCATTTATATGATTCGATTGAGAGAGGCAATGGCCAGCCGAAGACGAAGCAGGCAACAAAAGCAAAGCTCGCAACACGCTGAGCGGCCAAAATCTCATTACAAAAGGCCGCAACAAAAATGAATTTAATTAAACATCAAAAGACTCTGTAGACAAACGTACTCACAAATACAGACACACATACAGACACAGATAGAGACACAGACACACACTTCGACACTTGCTGAGCGTAAAGCAAAAGAGTTTTGGAGCTGAGCAGGAGCTGGACGCGTGTGTCTTTTGATGTCTCCCAGCGATAAATTGGAGCAAGTTGAAGACGAAGACACAGAAAAAATAACTGGAAATACATTTATTTTTGTTATTTACTGCTAATCGTGTCGGCGTGCCAGGGTGGCCACTTGCTGTTGCCTGAGGGCTCGACGGCGTGGCAACGACACCACTGAAGCTTCCTCAACCTCAGGCCTTTAAGGTCGTTTAAAGCTGGTAAACATACAAAATAAAAATAAAATGAAAACAAAAATAAAAACAAAAAAAAGTAATATATAAAAATCAGTTTTTACGCATGTATCTGACGGATGCGCACACACAACCTTCGCCTGAGTGCGCCAAGTGTTATTTTCACAATTGGAGCGCACTCGAAAAATGTTGTCTTGAAATCGAAAGTGACCCACGATTACATACTTGCGACTCACCATCAACCATTCAACCAGCAGCTCAGCAAACTCATCGGCCCCTGGCCCACGTGCAGTCCATTGATGAACTTCATTCATGCACTGCAGTTGGCCCAAAAGCAAAGTATTTGATTTAGTTGCAAGTGAAATATACAAAATTCAGATATTCAATATTCGAATAAAGATTTTAAAACAGCATAAAATGTAGCTTTTTTGCTGCGTTGCTCTTATCAGTAGCTCGTTAGTCAAGGGCATTGCACATACGTCATGTATGACAGACTTACTCAAAACTGTCAACCGTCAACTTTACTTTCAACACCTACATGGGGAATTACGAAACAATTGAATCAAAATCAAAATCAATTTTTATAATTGCAGCCAAATAATCGTAAAAGAAAATAATAGAAACAAAAAAACGAAAACAAAGCTACCAAAACAAATATGAAATAAATGTGATTTGCCACTGCAGCAGAAACACAAAAGCGAAACAAATTGAAAAGCAAATAAACGAAATTAAACACTTGTCCACAGTGCCTGGCCACAATTTATTAATCGTAATTGCAGGCCAATGGATTGCGAGAGAAATTGTGCAGAGGGCCCACTAACAAGATGTACGTACATATGCGTCTAAGTATGTATGAAGTTTTTTCGACACTGTGCTTTAAAAAAGTACAAGAGGGTCTATTAAGTTAGTGCAAATGTAAAGTGTAGATAATACTAAGAGTAATCGTGATAGACCCCACAAAGTATATACATTCATTCCATGTTCATTTGCCGATCACGTAAACTATAAGAGCTAGGGACACCATTTGTAGTATGTAGGTTCCCCTATGTTGTTCCCTGATCAAGTTTGTTTTAGAATTTTGATACCTTTCCTCCATAGCTCGTAAACCATCTAAACCGTCTAAACCGTAAAACTACAGCAGCCATAATTTAAAAACTAAAAACTTGTAATCGTGAAATTAACGTAGACTTTAGCAATTTCTGTCGCTGAATTATATTACGCTTGAATAAGAAACAGTGAAGATATGCAACAGACCATTTGCTCTGCAGGATATTGAAGGAAGTAGTTTTTGTATTGGCACAGTGGCACAGTGATTATGGAAACACAAGGTACAGGGTCTCCTACTGTCGGTTACGACCGACTGTAGTCTTCGCTCCGAGTGATCTACCTGGTTTTGAAGCTGTATGTGTAGCAACAGGTCTGCTGCGTCTGCTTTACGTCATCGGCGAGCGACGTGTGCGCGAATCAATCAATATCGGTGCACTTGGCCGCACTGAGGAAGCCAAGCGTCGATATCAACTTCGATAGCAGGCAATGGGGCAAATGGGGCAAATGGGCATACGGGTGGCCGGAGACCCCGATGAAGGCTGTGGCATGATCATCGCAAAGGTAACAAGAGGAGCAGCTGCAGCACTGGCTGTAGGTGATTGCGACATCGTGGAGCGGGAACGAATCGAAAATCAGGTCAGTTGTGCAGTAGCCAGAGACAAGTGGCAGCCATAGCGGCAGCGTTTCGTCTTCATCGATTTGGTCTGTTATTGGCATTGGCTCCTCTGCACCTACTTATTGCCATTTGCCCTTCGGTCAATCGTTCCAGCGGTCCATCGGTCCAGCTGTCCATTTGTCTGTCCGTTGGAGTGTGAGGTGTGTGCGTTATGTTATATGTGTTATTGCTTGGGGTATTTCCACGATCTGGGAGCTTAAAAATAGATGATGCCGGACTCTGAAGAATGCACTTGAGGGACCGTTTGTTGCCACTTGTTGCACTCAAGTGCCAACTCGCATTGAAATTGTTTGTCATTGCTGCAAAAGCATTTTGTGGCATTGTCTTAGTCGTGTTTGTGAGGGAGCATATTACGTTTTGGAGGCCCCGTCATTGAGTTGCGACCCTACAAGTCGATTAGTTGGCCAATGCCTCCGAGCAGCTTGTTCAAAATGCAGAGATTCCATCTACTAGAAGTGGCCAATCTTTAAGCCAAATAGAATCAAATATACCCAATGTCAAGGACTTTAAAGGTATTTGCTTACAACTTAAAGGTTATGCATAATAAATATTTTTTATAATTTTACTATAACAATTATCATCAAGTAAACATAATAACTTTTATTATTATGGGATTTATTATTTGCAAAAAAAATACTCTCATATTATTCAAGTAATTTTCTGAATTTAAATTATCGATTTGACTTTTACCACAAAATGCCAAAAATAAAAAAAACAAAGTGAATAATGCAAATCATGCCAAAGTGTGTTACACATTTAAATGCTTCAACCTACATTAAACAAATTATGACAATTTATAAAAAGAGTGTCATGTACGTCTCCGCCCCCATTCGCTTTTGCCCCACTGCCATCATCAGCAGCAGCATCAACACCATCAGCACCACCATCAGCACCACCATCGGCACCACTCAACTGAAGGAAGACTAAGCCGGGTCGGAAACTTGAGCCGACGCGAAGCCTCGTTGGCGATGCAAAGTGAACCAAAATATATATATATTTGTTGACAAACCGTTGAGGCAAATTACTTAATGGCTTAGCCAGATAACGATGATAATGATCAACTGATAATGGTGATAATGATGAACGCACCGTGTGATTAAATACTATTGTTTATTATTTTTTAAAATTATGTTTTGTTATTTTTTATAACAAAGCTGATAGAGTTCAAGCTTTAAAGAAAATAATGTTAACTTTGGATACAATTTAATTATGAGAAAATTGAATCAAGTATATTTTAGCAATTTAGAGGTCGTTTCATATATAATGGTAAATAATTAATGCCAAATTAATAAATATATATAATGATTTTTCAAGTCACAATTAATGTTGGGTTACAATTTTTATTATTTATATCTAAACCATCTGACTGTTTCCCGCTTAAGAATTCTATGCCAATTTCTGTATAACTCAAATTAGTAATCCGTTTATTTATTTTGGTTTTCTACACAACTTGAACCACTGTGGCGCGTTTATCTACGATTATCTTGTTAATTAACGTTCAAACGCTTACAACTTCGTCGCCTGGTGATTTTTGTTTTTTATTTGCTGTTTTCTGAGTGTTCCATATGAAACACTTTGCGTGCCATTCGCGCCAAGGCAATTGGGTTCAGTGGGCGGCTGGGCTGACCAAAAGCCAATAGCGATGCACAAGGTCATCCAATTTGCCGCTAAACGAGCACAATTATCGAGCAGCTATCGCTAGGGTACGAGCACTCATAGAGCAGAGTCTTACATAATGTATACGACCCGTAGGAAGTAATTTAAATTGGAGTAGCACGAGCGCTGCTTCTTATATTATTTTTTATGGTTGCGCCCACCTGCTCAACTGCTCCATGGGATTGTGATTGGGCGGGAGTATGGGTTAGGAGGTTGGGAGTGCTGATGTCATGTAGGGTATCCATGGCTATTCAATTACGTTGAATAATGACTGTTAATGGGCGACAGTTAAAGGGTCTTAACCACACAAAAAATGCTGCTCAAAGACTTGTAATGGAATTTCAACTGCCGGCAGTAAGAAACGCGTATTCAAAAGCTGCTGTTTCCACAGAAAAATGTCGTTAAAATCCTAGCACATAAATAAACCGCAAACTAGGCAAGGAACTGAAAAAGAAGCCAAAGTGTAATTTATACTTTTAACAAAAATTCATATCAAATGCCAGATGGTAATAAGTAATCTTTAATGAGAATGAATTCAAATTTAAAATTTGGGTAATATATTCATATTAAACTTCAAATATTTAACCAAATTATTTTATTAAATTTTCACCATGGAATTTACAGTGAAATTAAAGATTTTACCAAATAACATTAGCTTATTCAAATGACGCATAAAGAAGTTTTAATTACCACAGTTAGAAGTTGAAAAGCCAAAAAGCCGGCTGCACGTAATCACCACAAAGAAATGTCTATAAATCAAGCCGAAAAAAATAAATAAATACTAGAAAAAAGCGAAGAAAAAACTGAAATACAGAGCAAACATTGACATTGATTTATAATTATACGTACAAGAGGCGCCACAACAGTAATGAGTTATATTATGGCAGTTGAATATGCACAATGAGTAAGTAAAAATACATAAAGACTCAAAAAGCAGGCAGTAAATGTGTTTTATTTTCGGCTGCCCAACAATAACTACAACTATGAAGTGGGTGGCAGGCATAAAAGCTGCCCAAACAGATTCAACAAAGTGAACAAATGCAACAAAGGCAAAACTTTTGTTAACGTCAAATGTCAATGGCAGACACTAGGGGCCTAGGGGGAGAGGTTCATGGAGGGGTAGTGTGGAGGGAGGCAAGCTGCACAAGTAGCAAACAGCTGTCGCCTGACCTAATGACAAAGGCAACGCTCGTACTCACAAATCGATTAGTTTCACTGACGTATCTCATGGATGCCCAATGCCGGAGCGTGTATCTTTTTATAGATCAATGTGCGTGCGTGTGTGTGTGTGTGTGTGTGTGTGTGTGTGTGTGTGTCAGTTTTCATTGAATGAAATGCCTAGTTAAATGCGGCTGCTGTTGCTGCTGCTGCCGCAATTTGTATGCTCACACTTTGTTTATTTACGCTGTCATCTGCTTTTGTTTGGCGCTACCAACTCGCCTGGGACTGCTGCCTCGGTACCGCCCACCCGCCTCCAGGTGGTCAGTGGCCACCCTTCTGCTGCTGGCATTGTGTTTTGTCCGTGTAAACAGCCAACAAAACAAAAACATTTTGCTAGCCATTTGCAGTCAATCGCCTTTACCCACTCCCTTCTGCCTTTTTTTGCCACACAGCTGCCTTGCTTCTCTGTCTTTGGATCTTTGTGGCTTTTGGCCGTCAATACAGTTTACGTGGCGGCCTAACTGGCAATTAAAAATATATTTGCTGGCACTTTGCCATTGTCGAAGCACTTGACGAACTGCCGCCCAGCACGCCACGCCCCTGCGCTCATTTCGAGGACTTAACACAAAGCTGGCCCAAAACACGCGAACGCCAACAACGCTGATTCAAGTGCATAAATTCAGCAGCTCAAATGTGTATAGTTTGTGTATAATATCTGTAGTTGTTGACGATTTGTCTTTAGTTAAATCTCATGTTTATTGTCCGATTGGGCGCACTTGTCGTATACGTGATGCTAACGAGTTGTATTTACAGAGGATTTGGCGAGCGTATATAATAATTTAACCATTCACTTGGGTTTTCTTTGTGCACAATAAGCGAGACGTCGCTAGACAAATTAAATGTTAATAACAATACAATTTAAGGGGAATATTTAAATATTTATCCGAATATATTTAAATATAAAATTGGAACAAAAACGAATTACGTTTTTAATACACTAAATGGCAAATATTACAATTAAATGAAATATATTGTTTATTGCAAAAATTAAAATAAAATAATATTAACGATTTGGAAGACTACAGTCGGACGTGACCTACAGTACAATTACTTATATCCTACTTTTCATTATCCTACGAAGTGCTATTAAAATGTTTCTACCTAATATTTTTTATAGCACCCTAAACTAGGTTTACAGTTTTCAAGATCACTGCGAGTTACACGCAGACAGAAGTAAGGTGGAGGGTATTCTACGCTCAGTTACGTCCGACTAATTAATCTGTACAGCCTTTTCTTATATTTTTCTTAACATTAAATGTTGCTATCGTGTAAACGAATTTATCATATAATTCGCACACTGTCGCCATCTATGTATCGGAGCTGTTAACTTCTGACTGCTTGCGCCCTCTTCTTTGCCTCTCGCTGCTCACCTTGAACGAGTTCAGCGCAAAGAGCTTTCGGTAGCGGCGCCAACGAAGGCAAGAAGCCAAAGAAAATAAACAATAAACTCAACGGGAGAGCGAGAGAGTGAGAGATGGAGAAGCAAAGTTAAACGCCGATTGTAAAACGAAAATAAATGCGGGTTAGTTATCAACTGCAGCTGAACACGAAAAGTAATAAGTTCCTCCAAAATTTCACTTCGAGCGAGCATAAATTATGGAAATGCTAGATAATGATGCTAACTACAATGAAAAGGTAACTTAGGGGCTTATCAGGCACATCATTGCAAGCAAACAATTAATTGTATTCTGTATTGTTTCAAGCTGATTTTGGTGCAGCAGAATCTGCGTTCGATGCCCAACGAAATCGTGCAACGCTATGCGGATATTACAGAGTATTTAGACCTGAGCAACAACTGCTTGAAGGATCTAGCTTGGTTGGCCAAGTTCGAGGAACTGCGTTATCTAGTGCTCGACAGTAATCGCCTGCATGAATCCCAGCTGCGCACACTAAGCTTGCCACTGCCTCAGCTAGAAGTGCTCATGTTGAACAAAAATGAGGTATGTGTGGAATAATTAGGTTTGTTTAATATTGTACATGCTTATCTCTTGCAGTTCAGCGACCTGACGGCTACAGTGAAACTCATCAAACGTCTCTTTCCCAACTTGCAGTACCTGAGTCTGCATGGAAATCCCATTTGCCCCGATGGCCTCAATTTACAGCCATTCTCGAGTTACTTGGAGTATGACTACGCGTACTACAGGTATCCTAAATATTATATTAAATTATTATTTTATTAACTCGCATGTTTTTCTTTTCAGTAATTTTATAGCACAATCGCTCAGTAAATTAAAATTTCTAGATCATGGACTGGTACAGCGTACCTATGCTTATGAAAGCTTTCATAAAAACGGTTACGATAGCGCAAAAAAACCAATTGACAGATGCCACAGGTGTTGAAATAGAATGAATTCAACTATATTTATAATTTCTACCGATAAGCGCACATTTTTCATTCTCATTATACACCCTGTATAACTTATAGCTTTAAGTTTAGCCAAGTTGAGCACCCAGCGAGCTTAAAGCTTCATATAACACGAAACACCGCATAAAACAGAATGCGCAATAAAGCACAAGCAGAAACCAAAACAATATATTTTACGCAGGCTTTAAGCACCGTGAAATGCGCTGTAATAAATATAAATTAAATATTAAAAACTATATCTAAAAAAAAAAATATACACAAAAAGGCAAGTACTCAAAAAATAGTATTATATAAAATTATAATTCACTCTTCGGATCTGCTCAAATAGCTTAATTTGTAGGGTATTTATAGCTACATCTAACCCTGGCCGGCCGGCAGCAAACAGTTGAGCGACGAAAGCAATTGAGCGATAAACGTTAGGGCAAAGCAAACAAGCGGATGAACTTATTATCAAAACAACTTGTGTGCGAATATAAAATGTTCTCAGTTTAAGGCTGCAGATTCAGTTTAGTGCGAACTCTCGAGAAGTCGCCTCGCCTCCAAAAACAGCTCCAAAGCAACAGTGAATTATCAGTGCAATATGGCAGATTCCAACGCCCAGCCCAAGTACACAAAGGTAGGCCAAATTAAACATTATAGTAGTCATATCCCTACAGATTGTATAAATTTAAAATTATGGCTGTACTAAAGTAATAAACTGGATATACTATGTGATAAACGAAAGGCTGCATTAGAATGCTGTTTGTGGGCTAAATTGCGACACAATCAACTTGTGGCAGTTGCCAATAAAACTTGTTTTTGAGCATTCCAAATCAGTAAAATTTAGGCGTATTACATATATAATACATTTAAATTTATAAATAATATGTACAACTTGTCTGTTCATCGACCACGTACGATATGTATTATCTTTTGGAGTGGTGTCCGTTTCTTTATCAATTATTGGAGGACTACGAGTATACCCTATAAAAGTCAAGTTATTTAAAAACTTATACATCTTAGAAAACACGATACTTTCTAAGTATTTTAGCTAGAGGATATACTATTTATAGGATACAATCCCTTATTTCTACAACAATAAAATAATGAGGTATATTTAAAACCTATATAAATTTCGAACATTAATAAAATTTAAAATCTCTTAATAGCCTATAGTGAAAATATATTACAGGGTATGACATATTATCAGTTTTACTTGGGAGCACACTTGATCCAAGTACTATATTGTTTGTTAGCGAATAATTACAAAATTATTTTATTATTGCCAACGGCCTGTTAAGTGTGATAACATTCTGCCTGATAAGCGGCCAACACAATATTAGATTAGTTGGACTCGAGTCTTGATTGAAGTGCAGCATACAAAGTCTTGGTCTCAAATACCCTGTATATACGTTCAATACTGATAAGATTTTGTATTCTTAAGGCCAGCAAATTAAAGCAACAACTTAATGAACAGGCACTCTTATCTCTCTATGGTGAAATTAAATGCTAATTTACGAACTCTGGGGAGGATTCAATAAATAAGTCTGAATATGTGTAAAAATATAAAATGAATAATGGCCAGCTATTGTTTATTTACCAGAGGAGGTACGACGAATCTATTTATGTTATTCGGAACTCATTTGTTTATATGAAAATAATATGGCTTTATCAAAGTTCACATTGAGCGAAATGTAAACAGCTTCATAATTTGATACTTGATATAATACTAATTATCTGATTAAGTTAATTTTCCAACTCTAGTTTAAGCTGTTAAACTGTTAATACAATGTTAACAGTGATAATGTATTATTAGTTTCTAAAATGTTGTACATTCATGTAATGAGTATAATTATATTTCAGTTTAACTTCTGTTAGCTTTGACATTGATTCGTTAAATCGTGTCGAGAATACTCAATTTGTTTGCATTTAGAACAAAACGAAGCATTGCATGTCGCTGATAACTTGTTTGGTTTAGCTAAGTATTACAGGGTATATGTTCAGTAATAGGTTGGGTATGCGCTGGCATAAATTAGCCGCACGCCAGCTGCATTTACAGTTGATAGGTAAACGGCACAAATCAGAATATGAGAACTGTTCGCCAGTCTACACTGAGGTGAGGTGCACAGTTTGACAGGCATTGGTTAAATTATATATAATACTGATATGAGTTATCTTTATTGTATTTCAGCTTTTTATCAACAATGAGTTTGTTGATGCTGCCTCGGGCAAAACCTTTGCCACCCACAATCCAGCCACCGGCAAGGAGATCATAAAGGTTGCCGAGGGTGATAAGGTAAGTTACAGTTAGCGATATGGTAAAATATATATATATACAACTGATCCTATGCCCCACAGGCTGATGTGGATCGTGCTGTGGCTGCTGCCAAGCAGGCCTTCAAGCTGGACTCTGCCTGGCGCCAGCTGAGCCCCCTGCAGCGCACCAACCTGATGTTCAAGTAGGTGGTTTAGCACTTGGAATCCCAATAGTAGAATTAATGCTTATTTTTTTTTGCAGGCTCTGCGATCTGATGGAGCGCGACAAGCACTTCTTGGCCAGCCTCGAGACCCAGGACAACGGCAAACCTTATGCTGAGGCGCTGTTCGATGTGACCATCTCGATCATGACGATCAAGTACTATGCCGGCTGGACCGACAAGTTCTTTGGCGACACCATTCCCGCCGGCGGCTTCATTTCGATGACACGCAAGGAGCCCATTGGTGTGGTGGGTCAGATCATTCCCTGGAACTATCCGCTGCTGATGTTGGCCTGGAAATGGGGACCCGCCTTGGCCGTTGGCTGCACCATTGTCATGAAGCCCGCGGAGCAGACGCCGCTCACAGCTCTCCATATGGCTGCACTATCCAAGGAGGCTGGCTTCCCAGCTGGTGTGATCAATGTCATCAACGGTTTTGGACCCACAGCTGGCGCTGCCATCAGCGAGCATCCGCAAATCGCCAAGGTGGCCTTCACCGGCTCCGTAGATATCGGACGCATTGTCATGGAGGCGGCGGCCAAGTCGAATCTGAAGCGCGTATCCCTGGAGCTGGGCGGCAAGAGTCCAGTGGTGGTGTGCGAGGATGCGGACGGTAAGCTGGTATCAAAACTCATAAGGAATTCAATCTTAATTCGTATATACTTACAGTTGACTTCGCCGTGGAAACCACGCACGAGGCTCTGTTCTCCAATCACGGCCAGAGCTGCTGCGCTGGCAGCCGTACCTATGTGCATGAGAAGATCTACGACAAGTTTGTGGAGAAGGCGGCAGCCAAGGCCAAGGCACGCAAGGTGGGCAATCCCTTCGAGGAGGGCGTGCTGCAGGGTCCGCAGATCGATGACGAGATGATGACCAAGGTGTTGGGCTACATCGAGAGTGGCAAGCAGCAGGGCGCCAAGCTGCAGACAGGCGGCAGTCGCATCGGCAACGTGGGCTACTTCATTCAGCCCACTGTCTTCTCCGATGTGAAGGATGACATGCGCATTGCACAGGAGGAGGTGCGTCGCTTTGTTCTATAAATTTCCAACTCTCGATTCTAATTTATTCTATTGTATTCTACTTTCCTGCAGATCTTTGGCCCTGTACAGTCCATCTTCAAGTTCAGCTGCCTGGACGAGATGATTGAGCGCGCCAACAATGTGCAGTATGGTCTGGCCGCCGGCATTATCACCAATGACATCAACAAAGCCATCAAGTTTGCCCACAGTGTCGATGCCGGTTCCGTCTGGATCAATTGCTACGATGCCGTGCTGCCCCAGACTCCATTTGGAGGCTACAAGCACTCTGGCATCGGACGCGAACTGGGCAAGGATGGCCTGGACAACTACTTGGAGACCAAGACAATTACCATGAAACTGTTGTAGAATGCTAATGGAATATTTGCGTTTTTTATTTGCACCTTTTGGTTGTATGGTTAGACTATTGCATTTCAATTAAAATTATACATCTACTAACTACAAATATATATCAAAATTACATCAAATGACGAGGCACGATCTGACGCTTAATCTACGCTTAGATTAATTTATTTGTTCGAGAAGATTGGGTAAAAACTTACTTAGAGTAACTTGCAGAGTTTAGGAAGGTTCTTTCAATTGCTTTTACATTGAAAAACTATTTTAAGGCAAATATAAATATGAAGTAAATAGTAGAGAACTCTTCCATTTCTGTTCTGCACTTGCTCTGCTCGTTGTAAAAGTTAACCTGAGATTTTTGATGTGATTCAGCCTCTGCCAAAGGTCAAGGCCTTAGGTGACAGTTGTTAAGTGGGTTTGTTGTTGTTGCTTTTGCTCTGTTTTAAGGTCAAGCAATGGCATAGCCAAATCACTTAGCCGTGACTTGGCACTCTGATAGTCGTCCTCTGACTTGGGTCTGGGCTGCTGTTGCTGTTCGTAATGCTTTGGACTACCCTGTAGCACTTCAGTGTAGACAGGCTGCACAGACTTTAGACCCGACTCATGCCTGTCAAACATGTCATCTATATCGACCAGTTGGAAATCCACAGCAAACATATATCGCAGCACCATTACGAGCAGGGCCAGGAACCAGAGCACCATGCTGATAACGTAGCTAAAGCGAAAGAGATCCAGATACGCATCATGGGAGACGCTGTGCTCACGTATTGTCGGTCGCAACAGGGCAATGGCATCCCCACAGCTGGAAAATATATAATGAAATTAGTTAACATACATACTATATATTATTTTGACTTACCTGACGGCCAAGGGGTTGGTTAGAGCCTGCCTCAAATTGCCGCACAAACGCTTCAGATAGCCATTGGTAAGTATCGTGTATGCCGCACTTCCAAGACTCATCAGCGTGAACATCACAATGGAGGGCACCACAATGCGCCAGGGCTGCGGTAGCACTCTAAAATGCAAGAAATAAACATCCTCAATAAACAATTTATGCTTTTTTTAAGTGTGCAGATACTTACGAGGTTTTCTTGTGGCCCGTTTGATAGATGAGGCACATTGCAGTCCAAATAATGGCCACAATTTCCGATATGAGCGGAAAAGCGTAGACAAACTGTGCACCAATGCCATAGCTCCAGCGTGTGCCCAAAGCGTCTATGGATTCTAAAATACGTTATAGTATCAGTTAACTTTTACAGCACCTCTTCCTCTTCCACTTCCCACTTACGTGTAGACAAAAACTTCCAATCCGCTGCCGAATCAATTACAATATCAGGAGGTTTACTCGTTGTAGTTGTTTCCTTTGGCCGCTCTTCCTGCTGGCTTACCAGACGAGCTAGTAATGGAGCATTCTCCTTTGTCTCAAAGATATGTTCAAATTTATATTTTGGCTTTTCCATTTCTATAAAAGTGAATAATTCAGAAAAGAGTTTTTAATTGGAAATTAAATTATTATATATAGTACTTACGGCTGTCGCTCTTCAGTGGTTCTGGAGTTAAACTTGGTTCATGTATGAAATGTGCAATTTTGCTTAGATCCCGTTGGAAAATTTCGATGCTTTTGTTGTCCATTTGCTTAAAATCGCGCTGCTTAAACACTATTTTGGCACTGATAATTCCATCGTGGAAATCCCCAGATAACATATGCAGTGCAATGCTCCAGATAATCGAAAATATTGCCACAAGTACCATAAGACATATTACAATATCTGTAAAGATAGTTGGGTTTTAATTGGCAGATTTATTAATGTTATTGAAATTGCTTTTTAAGAATGTTTTGCCATATATGTTTAGAATCGAATGACATCATAAACAATGTCAATAGCATTTAAAACGTTCATTGAATTTATTAAGCATTATAATTACTTCAGATCAAAGCATAACGCTCATCAATTTAGCTATTTAAATTTCAATTATTTATTAGTATTCAATGTACTTGTTATGCCCTTATAGAGAGTACAATGTTTGCGTTATGGAATGAGTCATGTGTAATTTATTAAATGCTTATCGAAACAAATTTTTATTAAAGCGATAATAATATGTTTCATCAAAATAAAAAAGCCGGGTTCCTAAAACGGGAAATTCCACTGGTTTTGGAATCGACACGCTTTAAAATATATATACGCTTCTATAGAAATCTAAACGAAATTTCTACATATAATTTGGAATTCAGATTTCCTTTATTTTATTTTATTTATTATTGCTTCTTTGCCCTCGGTTGGGAATAAAATATGCGATGATTAATTGCATTTATTTCAATACACAATAAACTTTACAGATTTGTTTCAATAATTTCAATAAAATTGTATAAATATCTCATCCCTTCAAAGCAAATCCTAGAACACAATTCCATCACATTTTTGAGATATTTATTTTTTATGTACTGTGAAATATTTGGCAATATTTATGGTGCAGGTTAAGCACACATGATAAATGGGTGCTTGACAAGCAGATCTCGGACGGACTCAATTTTACAATAGTCTGTGATGGATAATAGAGGGGCAGAGAGGGAGAGACTCGGAGGCGACTGTTCTGAATATATTTATTATTCGTAAATTTACTTGAAGACATCATCAGACACACACACAGTCAATAAACTAGCATATTTTGCCTGGTGTGTGTGTGCGGGTATTTGAGTTTATATCGGAGGCATGATATCATAGCAGATGTTGTATGGCTTGGTTAACGAGCCACGAAGAAAACAAAAACAACAAGTAATTATAAAAACAACAACAAACACAACAAACCATTTGCCAATGACGTCGAAATTAGCGACGGAGCTGCTCAATAAAATCCATTTCAATTGATGCTAAATTTGAGTTTCACTCATGCCGAGTACGGACAGATGTACTGCAGATCAGAACGCCTCAAATATTTTTAATGCGAAACAGAATGCGAATAAAAAAAGGAAAATGCAATAATCGAAAATGTGCAAAAAGACAACAAACAAAAAATGTATGAGTTCAACAACAAGCAACTTACGACAACAAAGGCGAAAATATTATTAATTTTATTTATAAATATTTTATGGGGGCTGCAAGGACTAAATAAATCCTATATATATGCACAAATGCAAAAATATTTACTGAATCAGCATCAGTTTTATGCACAAATGCACAACTCAATGGGAAAACAACAAATTCTCGATTTTATGAAACTATGTAGAGTAGAGAGATATACAGAAATATGATATAGTACACTAGTGCTGCTGAGTTGCATAAAATGCTTAAGAGCTCTAATACAGCAATGACATCATGCCCCAGTCCCAGCTTCAGCTTCAACTTTGTTTGCGTCTCTACCTCCAGCTCTGTCTGCCCCATCTTGGCTTTAGGTGTCTGGCCGTAAAACATGGCCGTTAAAAAAAATCGTTAATAGACGCGGACCTTGGCGATTGTGGCGCCTCCGAGAGAGACATATTCTAAAGTATTTTAAATTAATTCCCAAAATCCTCCAAAAGGCAAAAGTCGGACGAAGCCGACAGTAGGATATCCTATACTTTGTGTTTCAATACACACACAGTTAAGCAAATTTTCTGTTGCATATCTTCGCTGTTTCTTATCCGAACCTAATAAAACTCACGGCATCAATGCAGAATGATAATATTTAATAGAACAGAGTTTTACAATAATTTTTCATATAGCCGTTAAAAGCTAGCATATCATAGTCCATATTATAGTCTTTTTCTAAGTCAGCTCATCGGCTGAACTGAGCTTGCAGGCAGTAGCCAAAAACTTGTCCCAAATGTTGAATTGGAGTGCCATTAGCGCTATTTTTGGACAGTCAAATTGGTGATTTGTGTAACTGTATATGACACACCATAGAGTGGGTACGAGAAAAGTTATAAATAAATATTACGAATCGAAACTGGATATGAAACCAGTAAAAAGCCAATCAGTGGAAATGGCAAACAGAAACTCGCTAAACTTATTAGAAGTAATAATAGAAACAGAGAATATTCAACAATAAAGTTGAATATTTGTATAATTTTTAAGATTTTAATAAATTGCAATCCCTTCCAAAACCTTCACAACTACGCTGCTGTTGAATCGAAATACGAATTTCAGCTCATTCGGCAACTTTTAATTAAAAACATAATTAGCAAAAAGCCGCATGACGTCGTAATATTTACATGTAGTTTATAGCTTGCAATTTAACAATAGTTCTCTTTATGTACATAGTTTATTATTTTGTGTATTTAAGCTAACACGGAAGTTAAATAGCATCAGCAAATAATGTTGATACAATTTAAAGGAACCACATGGCGTATGCGCATTCTCTTTATAGACTGCGCCCACTCAGAATGGGGCAGAGCTAATTGTTTATTAATATTTCAGCAAACATAAACAAACAGATAAGCACAACGTCAGAGCAGCATAAAGTGCCGAAGCTAAGTAGAAGAAAAAGTCAATCGGATGAAAGCCACAAACAGTCAATTAACAATTGGTATAAATTAGCACGTGTTCATGGATCGTTTTATAGCAAATTTAGCACCTCTAAGTACTTCAATGTGTTAGTAATAAATATGTAGATATATAAAACATGTAAACTTATCAGCTAAATCGGTTTTCGTGCAATAACGCATACGCCGTGTTGTCCTTGTCAATTGTCACTGTTATTCATCAAAATGGATTTTGTTCAATTGCAAAACATTATTGATGAAAGACACATTCCACAAACATTGACAGACATGCCGACAGATTCGCCGACAGACATACGGACAGGCAATTGGACAGACGGACAGCCTGCTGGCTTAATTGATAAAAATATTTTGCTGTCAATTTTGGGTTCGCGTATCCAAAAAATGCTTCTATAAAATTCCATTAGCTCTGTCAACTTTACTTTTTCACATTTTATTTTTGGTTCACCTTTGACTAAGGTCAGTTGAACTCTGAAGGCTGTGCAATATTTAAACCACTAAAAAATATTCTAAAATAATAAAAAAGCGCAAAATACTCAAAATATATTTTTAGGCAAGAAATTTAAGTTGAAACATAGAATTCTACATACGATTCAAAAAGCGTATTTCGGCAGTTGTCAGCTTTCCTTCTTTGTATTTCCTTATCAGCTCCATTGTTGCATTTTTTATTCCTTTGCTTTTAATTTCAATATATTTTGCTGTTCGTTATTATTGAGTTTATTTTTAACGTTTCCTTTGCCTTATCTTAAATTTTATGCTAAAGATTTGTTTAGTTTTATGCGATTTTTATGGCCATTTGTTCATTCGTTCGCAACGAAATTTATTAACAAAATAATAAACAATTGTCGGCGTAATGGCTATAAATATTATCAACAGCCATAAATTCGAATAAAAACAAAAAAAAAGTCAATCAAGCAGTGAAAAATATGGCTTGTGTATTTAAAACAGATCAAAATCTAGTTTATGAAAAAACTTTAGACTATTGTTAAAAAAAACAGAATACAGTTTAGTTCATATGACAGATTTTAAATATATTATTGTTCTAAATTTGCAGTTATATAAATTATGCTGTTCTTGTTAACCACTTTTCAATTTGCATATGGGCATTTCCACAGTCGCGCACAAGACATTCGTACGCGTTCAAAGTAAAAAAACGGTTAAAAGGAAGCGATATTTTTTTCTTCTGAAAGGCTTAACATATAGCATTTAATTAGCTCTTTCATTGGTGGAAAGATTGATTTTGGGTAACTTTTCATTTTTAAGAAAATTGAAAAATTCAAGACATTTGTCACCGGAAGAAAATGGTAGTGGCATTTGAGGTCAACCAATTCAATCGCCAATATTAGCGAATCCAGTGGCAATATTTTAATGCAACAAATTTTAAACTCTTGTGCATGGATGCCTCTTCAAAATGGTTATGATTTTTTTCAAAGATGACTTGCATTTTTTTTTTTAATTCAATTTAAAAAAATTGTAACGTGACATTTGGCACGTGACCATTTTTATGTATGTTTTTGTTATTGTTGTTGTTGGAAAGTATTTAAGGAACAAATGGTTATAATGTTTTTAAATTGACAAAAATAATTGGAATTATTTATTTTTACATAACAGGAGTGATTTTGAAAACAAATGACTGAGCATGATGCTTCTGTTTGAGAAGCTGTTTTCAAAAAAAAAATGCCCTAAAAAACGTCAAAATGACAAAAAATGCGTTTTCGCGACTTTGCATTCGAATTTTTTGAAAACTATAATAGATTATAATAGATATTTTCAAATCTGTTAAATTTTAATATTTCTTAATGTTAAAAATGTTAAAAATATCATTTTTAAGAAATTTTAATTTTTTGGCCCCGGTGGACCTTTCTGTGGAAATGCCCATATATATTTTTTTATAAAAATGGTGATTCAACTTTGATAACTAAAATACATTTAAGGCGTTTTACGTAAATGAACAATAGGCAAAACAAAAGTTGTTTTATTTATAATAATGTTTATTTGTAATTTTCATTTTATTTTGTTAGAAGTTGTATGTAAATTTAATTGTTATATTGGGCATACGTCACTCCACAAAATTAACACCTTTTGTAAGTTTTTCAATTTGAGCTGGGGCCAACTAACTGTTAGCTGTTGGCTGGCGTGTGCGTTTGTTTTGGGTTATAAATAGAACTTTTTACACTGCCAACTTCTAGCTACCAACTCCCGGACTTGAAACTCACAACAAAGTCACAGTTCACGGTCACGCTCAAATAAACAAAAAGGCTGTGACAGCCGCGTTTCCAGTTTCATTGAATATTTATGTTATTTACATTATTGTTGTGCTTTTCATTTGCATAAAAGGCGCCCGAGCGTTGCGAACCGTTTACCGAATTTTCACAACAACAACAGAAATTACAAAACAAAAAACACAAAAAATATAGAAAATCTAGAAAATCACGCAGTTAACCGCATAGAACCGCAGCTCGACGCAGTTGCTCAGACACTGAGGCGGCATCGCCAGTGCCAGCCGCATTTGCCCCCATAATTCTCCAGCGTTCTATTGTGCTCAGTGTTTTCGGCGGAGCGTAGAGAAATCGTGAGAGTACTATATGCATATATACGTGTATAAGTGTA
The DNA here is from genome assembly GCA_035045125.1 of Hypselothyrea guttata. Classification (NCBI taxonomy): domain Eukaryota; kingdom Metazoa; phylum Arthropoda; class Insecta; order Diptera; family Drosophilidae; genus Hypselothyrea; species Hypselothyrea guttata. The sequence goes on along the minus strand of JAWNNJ010002200.1, from coordinate 828,466 downwards.
TATGTGGGCCTCCTCTTGAGTTTTGTTTTGATACACTCAAAGACTTGCAACTGGTTATTCAAGTTGTTATTTCGTTTGTTTTCGCTTGGTCTTCATTCGCCAGTTTTTGTTTTGGTCTTGTTTTCTAATTGTTGTTTGTGATTTTCTGCAGATACGTGGGAGCTGCTGCTGCTTGAGCTTTTGGCGCTGGCATACGCGGCGTATGAGGAATATAAACTTATTTAATAGCGATTTCTGCGTTTGCTTAGCTTATTACTCTGTTTCCTGCCGTAAAGCTTAATACTTTAAAGTCTGCATATATATTTTAACCTTCTTTATTTTAGGACGCTGTTATGAGCCGCAATTATCGCTGATGACCTTGAAAACGAAAGCCGCCAACGGCGCTCAAGGTGAGCCTAATTAGCAACCACAATACCCAAAAGACTTTGCTGTAAATGTGTGTGTAAAGGATATGCACGATTTTTAAATCGCGTGTCAAGCAAACTTCTAATTTTTTCATGCAACGCAAACCGCAATATTTTCTCTCAGAAGTCGGCTACAGGCTTACCATATAATTTGTAGTTTTCAAACCATATCAGTAAAATATATGTACATTCATTTTGAACTCGGCAACAATTTGTAAAGTACAATTTGAAGCAAGCACATATCGCATGCGATAATTGTAGCGGATAAACAAATTATAAACTGCCTGTGTTTATTTTTTTTTTCTGCAGATTAGCACAACGTTTATTTTGGAGCATATAGTAATATAAATGTTAAGGCGCACCAAATGTATTTACAAGTATATATATAGAATGACCACATCAGCATTATAAATACATACATATTTGTCGACATTGAAACACATACATATCTACGCCCTACTACGCATAATATACATATTTACGTAATTATGTGGACGAATGAATAAAATGTTTAAGTCCCTGAAGTCCATTACAATAAACCCTTAATGAATGTAGAAAAACCCTTAGCACAACGTTACTAACCCTGTGTTTACCCATTTCTTAGGTATAGGGTATAAAAATAAGGTATACACGTGCATTAAATATTACATATTTTATTTTCAGTAAAAAAAAAAACATTTTTAATTTAAAAAACCCTAATAAATACTAACAACATTCCACCTAATCTATAATTAGTAATTCAGTACTAAGTTTTACTATATTTATGTCTACATCTTTATACCCACAAAAATGTATGTCTATTACTACATAGAGCATATGCTAAAAAACCATTTGTAAATATTATGATGGAAAATGTATTACGAGCGGAAACCATATCATAAAGAGCGACAGATTTCCACAGCACAAATGTTAGTTTAGTTTAGTTTCCTAATGGAAATTTGAAAGCATTAAAAGCATGTTCTACTATATGGGTACTATATCATTTACATATTTAGGCTATTTACAAAACCTTAACTTTTGTGTATTTCGGGCTCAAATTGGCGATGACGTTGCTCGCTTATGCAAATTAGCAAGGTCTGCCAGAGCGTCGATTAATGCGTTGTTTCATAAATTTATTACAGCTTTACAGGCAACAGATATACAACAATAGATACAGATACATTTACAGCTAGATTGTGTAGAAAAAAAATATAGTAAAATACATTGGTTCATCAATCACATTGACATGATTAAGTGCTCAAACAATAAGTCAAGCACATAAGCCAACATGATGTAAGCCAAAGTAGAGTGCAGCAGCAAAAGCCAAACAGTATAAGGTTGCACATGACGTATGCGTTATGTTGAAACTTCCGCTTTTATTGTGCAAAATGGCGGCTTTAATTTAAAATATTTATTGCATGCTATTTATTTATTTGATTGTATTTAAGAACTAAATTCTTTGGCCTAGATGCTAATTGAATAAAGTTAGTAATATGGTCTGGGGTAATTTCTATCGGTAGTTTATTTGGGGTGGGTCTTTTGAGGGAGGTTAATTTAGTTTTTCATACCCTGAATTTTACATATATATTTAATTTAAAATAAACAACTATTTTATTTTATTTCAATTTATTTCTACTTACATTCGCAGCGCAGCACCTCTCGATGCGCCTCCTTGGTGAGCATCTGAAGGCTCTCGCCTATCCGGCGTATTCTTTGCGGTGTGCTCTTCAGCGTTGGCACCGTCATCCCGGTACAGCCCTGATCTTGGTGGCAGTTGAATTAATATTTACATGCTGCACAGTTCGACGGATCCATTTTCGACTACATTAGGCAGACAATTAACAGAATTGCTATGCAAAAACCTAGCACTTGGCTGCGCATTTTGAAGTATTTTCGCTATATTTGGAGTGCACGCGAGAGTCTCAAGAAGGGGAAACACACAAAAATTGTGGAAACAATGCTAAGCGCGTTCAAAATGACGTTTCAACAAACCGAATGCTCAACGAGAACTGTGCGCAGGCCAAGAGGCGCGTCAAGCGTCTAGCTAAATGAGCTGTGTGTGTGCGTATGTGTGTGTGTGTGTGTGTGTGTGAAATGTGTGTGCGTGTGCGTGCGTGTGTTTATTAGAAAAATTCTAATTTGGTGGCGTCACTTACCGGTGGTAACAGCTCCGAGCATATATATATTCAAGCCAGACGAAAAGTCCGTCAGATAGTTAGACTGTCTGCCAACCATTACCAAGGCAGCTGATTAAAAGGTGCGTGTGTGTGTGTGTAGGTGTGCATGTGGGAGTGTGTGTGTGTGTGTGTACCACAAGTCACCCTTAATTGAAGGTCCTGCACGCACCGGTGCCAATGACCGACCCAGTCAGCATTTTGGAACACCTGAAAGGCCATATGGGAGCTACTAGAGTTGGGCACGAAATGCGCTTAGAAACGTGACACGAAAGGATACAAAACAAAAGTAAATAATTACACCCTGGACTTTTGAAAAAATCTAAAAGGGTCTATTAAGTTGTTGCAAATGAGAAATGTGTGTGTCACACCCAGTTTATAGGTTCTCCTATGATGCAGCTCAAGTTTGTTTTAGCAGCCAGACTAAGGCTAATTTAATTGTAATTGTAATTTGTAAACTTTATTACGATCGTATATGAAACAGCGAAGATATGTAACAGACAATTTACTTGACAGTCGCATGCAATTTATATTACTTTGTAGTGATTGTTGTGATTGCAAAGTAAAGGGTCTCGCACTGTCGGTTACGTCCGACTGTAGCCTTCCATCCGACTGATTTCGTAATATATTTATCAAGAATACTAACATTTTAAATTGAAAATAAAGCAAATTGAATTTAAATGCAAAAGTCTAAATTTACACTATTTTTAACGTAATTTTCTGCAATAAGAAAGTTTGTAACTCTTTGAATTAGTTTGGATTTTATTTTATGAAAAATACTCGTTTGTTATTTAGTTAAATTAGTAAGTGTACACACATATGGTATATATGCATGTTTATTGGTTGTAATTGGTGTTAGTTACAAAATGTTGTTGTTTGTAATTCGCTTAGGCTAGGATTTGAATTGGTTTTACAAAAGAACTTACACACATAGATAATTACTAAATATTAATTGTGTTAATTAGACTAAAAAATTGCATAAAAGATTTTGTGGTGCAACAAAAACGCATTGCCATTAACTCTGCCACTTGCCTCTTAACAAATATAAATATATGTATACATTGATACACATAAATAAATACAAAATTGTAACGTATATAAATGTAAATATATTAATTACATTGCATTTGTTCAATTTGATGTCGAAATCATGGGCCGAACATTAGATAAAACTGAATGATGTTTAACAATTTGTTTGTTTTTGCATTTGTTTTTGTTTTTTTACATACATATACATATATATATATTAATAAAAACCCGATTGTTTGAACAATGTTTGTAAATATACCGATCGGTAGATCTGTTTCTTACTTGGCTAGATTGTCTATACATATAGAGCTCGATTATACATAATACTAAAACAGAGCTAGCGTATAACTATAGTTGATGATAATTATTATTTGGATTATAAAAATGTAAATAAATTTATAATTTTGATTTTGTTGCTTTGTGCTTAACACTTAACGAATTCCATGAATTTCTATCTCAAAAGCATAAAACATATAAAAAATACATCGTATCGAAATTGGGTTTTTTTTTAGAATATTCATGGTTTGTGGGCGTCCTGTGGACACTATTACACAGAATTACAATAAAATCAAATACAAAGCGAGAGTGATTGGTAAAAATTATGTTTAAATTACAACTTATGGAGCTAGTATTAATTCGTGTGCTTGCATAAATAAATATTAATATATTAAAAACGTTAATAAGTAAATAAATCGAATTAGTTTTTAGTGGACGTAACATGGAATCGCAAAATATCATAAATAAATACATACGTAAATCTCACACTTGCTGCGTTTGCGTTTTCAGTTGGAACTCGTGGAATTGTGGCAAATAAATAGTTAAATACAGTGAAATAGTTAGACTAAACTAGCATCAATAGATCGTTTGCGTGAAATAAATTACAATAATCATAATAAACATAACAGGAAACGTGTGTTGCAATACTATTCAATTTCAATCGATTCCGCATCGCTGCTCCCAGCTCTTCTGGCTCTATCGAGGGAATGGGGACATTTTGGGTTAGGAATTGTAGTAATAATTTCAGTTGCTCCAGCTGTTGCTCCAGTCGTCCAGTCGCCTACTTGATGCGTCGCAGTGGCAACGTAGGACTCTCCGGCGGTGTATCCCCGCTAGCACTGCCCCCGGAACTGCCTCCGACCACAATATGCTGCAGAGAATGCTTCTTGGTCACGCTCTTGAACGGCGCGCCCAGTTTCCGAGGACCGCGTGGCGATGCCGATGTCATGCCGCTGTTGGTATTGGCCTCCATTGCAGCTGTGGAGCCAGCCGAGGCTGATGGAACGATGCCCAGCACTGGGGTGGCATCTATAGATGCCTGTACCCAGCCTGAAAGATATGAAAGATTGCATTTCAATTAGAGCTGGTAAGATATAATATTAATATTATCGATTTTTAGAGTTAGAGCTGATATTCTTATAACACTTTGTTTTGTAATAACGCCAATGATCAACGATTTTTTAATTTTCTCCCTGGGCTTGGAAAGCCACCAAGGAGAGCGGCTAAGCGCTGCTTCGGAGCTTATGCATAGAGAGCGGTCAATGTGTTCTTTATAGACGAGCCGGCTACCCGCTGCATTACTTGTAATGCAGGAGGTATGCTTGGAGAGCCACCAAGGGGAGCGGCTAAGCGCTGCTTCCACTGGCACAACTTCCACTGGTCCAACTCTCGCAGATCGAACTCTCGCAGGCCGAACTCTAGTTGGCCGAATTCCGGCTGGCCCAACTCCCGCAAACCCAACTCTAACTCCCACTGGTCCAACTCTCGTTGGCCAAACGCTAACTGTCGCTGGCCCAACACTGGCTTATCTCCCACTGGCACAACTCTCGTTGGCCAAACGCTAACTGTCGCTGGACCAACACTGGCTCATCTCCCGCTGGCCTAACTCCTACTGACCCAACTCCCACTGACCCAATTCTCGCTGGCTAAACTCTCGTTGGCTGGAGTCTCCCATTCGCCCAACTCTAACTCTCGCTGGCCCAACTCTCACTGGCCGAACTCTAACTTTCGATGGCCTAATTCTCTCTCTGTCCTAACTCTCGTTGACCTCACTCTCGCTGGCCTAACTCTCGCTGGCCGAACTCCCTCTGAGTACACGCATTTACTCACCCTTGACAGAGGCGCGATTGTGATCAATAAGAGCAGCGGCTAGCGGAGCTGCAGAGCTGCTCGCATTGGATTCCCGCAGGGTGCCGAGCGTGGAGAGCGGCTGAATGGGATTGTAAATGCGACTGGCGAAGTCCTCGAATGTGGTGCTCTCCTTGTACCGCGACGAGACGCTGTCCAGCGAGCGATTGCGCTCCTCATAGCTGCAAGACAAACATAGGTCAGATCAAGCCGATTTAGAACAAGGTCATACAACTTACAATTGCTGATAGAGCGGCAAGGCAGCGCGCTTCGTGCGGCTCGCGTTGATGGCGGTGGCACGAATGAGCGTGGCGAGGCAGGCGCCGCTGACGACGCTCTCGTTGGCCAGTGGACCGAACCACGGCACCTCCGGCTTGCGATTGACGGTCACACGGAACAGACCGTTCCTCAGGGGATAGACTACAATGAGCACGTCACAGAACTCCGTGGGCAGGATGTCGCGTCTGTAATCCCGATGATGTTCGCTCCAGACAATGTGCACCTCGTCGTTGCCCAGATGCCGCGTCTTCAGCAGCATCGCCTCCGACGAGTCCGAGGGCATGCGTGTGGCCACATGGTAGACCAACTCCAGAAAGGGCGTGGCATAGTACGGGGCCGTTGCGCCACAGCCCTGACGCGGCAGACCGCCCAGAAAGCCATTATGCGTCTCCAGATCGATCTCCCAGCCAAGTGCCGAGACGAACATCTCGTACATGCTGCTGCCGCTGGTGTTGCGCAAGATGCTCGTCTTGTCCTCCTGCCCGGCGGCCACATAGATCACGGCCATCTTGTGCGTCTCCCGGCACTTCTGCAGATCCACGTTGCGCAGCTCCCGCAGCAATCCCTCGTTGCGCTGCAGCAGATGGGTGCGGGCACGCCGCTCCCAACCGGCCAGACCCAGATGAGCGAAGAGCAGCCGACAATACTGGAACGGCGTCTCCGTGCACCTGGGCAAACTGCCTGCACCCGTAAACGAATCAAACGAAGCCGAGGCGCTGTGCACGGAACGCTGATCCGCCTGCAGCAAGGAGGAGTTGGAGGCAGTTGCCGACGAGGCCGAGCGCTGTGAGAGAAACTCCTGCTCCTGCACACGCTGATTGAGTATGACCGATATGGCCTGGGCCTCCTGGGAGCTGCTCAGCGGACTGCAGCTGGGCGCATTCAGCTCCGACACGCTGGGCGGCACGCACTCCGGACTGGTGTGTCCGATGTAAGCCAGCATATCGTCCAGCTGATCCAGATCCGGAGCCACATCCTTGGCCAGGGGCAGCACACCCGCCGGACGATGGCGCAGCGTATGACGCGGCAGCTGCAGCTCCTCCGTGGCCATGGAATCCAACCTTCCCTGCCTCGCCGGTCCGTCGTAGCGCTCCGAGCTGTACTGCGCATGCGCAGGCTGCGGTTCGCACTTGCGCGGCTCCGAGTAGAGTATGGAGGCATCCCAGCAGGCCTTGCCGTTGAGATCCCGCATCAGCACGCGCACCTGCTTCTCGGCTGTGACCAATCCGGCCGTGATGCCCCCGCCAGGCAGCTTCAGCGTGGGCAGCTCAATGAAACTGGCCACCAGACCGGAGTTGAGCATGAACAGCTGCAGATTCTGTGCACTGAGCACCGAGGGCAGCTCCACGGAGTCGCGACGTTCCAGCTGACTGCCGGAGATGCCAGAGATTCCACCACTGCTCAAGTCATCCTGTTCCTCCACCATGGAACTAAGGCGCGAGGCGCCAATGCCCATGGGAAAGTGGCCCAGGTGGGTGACCAGATGCATGGCCACGGCACGTGCGCACAGCCGGATGGCCGAGATGCAGGCCTGAATGGTCTCCGATGTTTGATAGCTGGCCTCTGGCAAGCGACCGTCGCCCTGCAGATCATCGCTGGCAATGTGCATGTCGAAGTCATCGTCGGCCGTCAGCTTAACGCGCTCATGACGCGGCGCGCCGGAGGCCACCTGGAGGAGCACGCGCAGCACCTGCAGCACCAGCGTGTCGCCCTGCTCGTTGTGCGGCTCCAGCATCAGGGCGGCCGGAATGGACATGCAGAACTCGCCCAGGCAGAGCATCAGCGATGTGAGCACCACCTTATCCGCATCCTTGGGCTTGCTCACGTTCTGTATCTCCAGCGCCTTGCAGAGCGCCGTGATGATCAGCTGCGGCACACGCTCGATGCCCGCCAGCTGGTGGCCACGCTCTGCGCACAGCTTCAGCGCATCTACGGCGATGACGGCGATGGTGTGATGCTTGAACTGCAGCGCCTGCAGCAGCACCTGCAGCACCTCGCGTATGCGCGGATGGAAGCTGTGGCCACTCGTATCTTTTGGAAGCAAAATGTCCTTGGGATGCGGCACCGCCTGCTGGAACTGTCCACGTGGCGGCGCCTTGCTCCGCACCGGCTGCGACAGACGCAGCAGCAGCCACTGCCCCAGCTGGCAGAGCGCAATGCAGCGCGCCTTTGCCGAGGGCTCACGGCGAGCGCAACGCAGCATGATGTTCAGTATGTGATCCTGCAGATCGGGGCATTCCATAAGCTCGAACTGCTGCGGCGTCGGCTGCAGCACGGGGCGTGGCAGCAGCGCGGGCGGATAGGAGAGCAGCGAGCCCAGCAGCGCCGCCACCTCGGCGCGTGGCATGCTGCGCGTGACCTCCAGCGAGGTGAGCAGTATGGCGCTGGCATGCACCAGATCCAGCAGCAGCAGCGTATGCCCGGGCAGCAGCAGGCTGAGAAGACGCGGTCCGTCCAGATGCTTCATAATGGCATAGATCAGGTCCCGATCCTCGCCAGTGAGCAGCTGATGCAGTGCGTGATAGAACAGCGGCAGCTGCTGCATGCCCACCGCCCCTTGGAGCGCCAGAGCGCAGAGCAGCTGCAGTGCCCAGAGTTTGCCCTTCTTGAAGGAACGGTCCAGGGTCAGAGCACCGTAGCACCAGGGCGCCACCACGCCAATGGGCGGCACCAGGCTGGGCGGAGGCGGCGTGCTTTGGTTGTCCGTTGAGATGCCCTGGTTCTGCTTGATCTTGATGAGATTCTGCGTCATCTCCAGCAGATGCTTGAACACCTGCGCATGCAGCTCCGACTTGGGTATGCGATTCACATCCCCCAAGGCGCCCAGCATGCGCTTCCACATGATGGACGTGGAGTCGGGTAGCCAGCCGGTTGCCGAGCCGCCTAGCATTATGGAGCGACGCTCCGATCCATAGCTGCCGGCGCCAAAGCTGCCCGAGTTGCCATCCTCCAGACTGCCGGAATCCGCAGCGAGCACATCGATGTGCAGCTGTGCATCCTTGATGGAACCTCCCTCGATGCCGCTGCTTGCTGTTGGCGATGGACTTCTCGAACCGGCGCCACTCTCATTGTCCTCCACCTGATCGCCATCCCCATCCCCATCCTGATAGCCATCCACATCGTCCACCGCCTGCTGGGAGCCACGACGCCGGCGATTCTTGCGCACCGGCGCCAATGAATCCAACGACATGGCTCGGCGTATATCCTGCGCGTTCAGAGAACCAATAGCTACAGCTGCCTCCAGCTTGGGCGGCGCTGCTGCTGCTGCAGTTCGTCGATTGCGGTTTATGCGCGAGCTTCTGGCAGCGGAGGCCAAGCTGCCCTCGCTGTAGCTGCGGCTGAGCATGGGGGTCAGAGGAACGGGACGACTCATGCCATGACCGGAGCCACCGCCGTGGGATTGGCTGTGCTGATGATGCGTCCGATTGGAGGGCTGCAGCATGCCCGCTTGGCTGTTGCTGCCGGCGCCTTGGGAGTTCTCATCGGAGCGGCTGCTGTTGGACTCGGCAAGGCTCTCCCGCTCTCGCTGCACGCTGGCGTTGGCGCTGGCGGTGCCGCTGGCCGCGCTGCCTGATCCCTGCCAGACGCTGCCGATGCGCCGTCGCTTGCCGCGCGTCTCGGCGACGCGATCCAGCGGCAGATCCAGCAGATTGATGCCGTAGGTGTAGCGCGAGAAGACGCGCGTCAGCGTCTGTATGGTCTTGTTCCACTCGACGATCAGCTCCTCGCGATGCGTCAGCGACTGCAGCACCACCAGAAACTTCTCCCACAGCACCACATTGACGGGCACATTGGTGTGCGCGCGTATCCAGGTGACGATCAGCGTCTGGAATATCGCCGAGCCAAGTATGCCGCCCAGATTGGCGCTCTTCGCACCGCTTGGCGGCGGATTCTGATGCAGCACCACCGAGGTGACCTGCAGCAGCACCAGCAGCAGTTGCTCCCAGGTGCGCGACTCCATGCGCGTGTTCATCACCATGGTGCGATAGACATTCAGCACCTTCTTGCAGATCTCCGTCTGCTCCTGCAGCGGCGTCGATCGATAGTCGCGCGTGCGCGTGGGAAAACAGATGTTCAGATTGGCGGTGTTCACTAGGAACACGTTCGCTGCATTCGTGACAAACACCTGCAGCACATTCTGCATGCCCGCGCGCACCAGCTGCTGCTGCTCCTTGCTGCCCGGCGCCTGCATGGCGCCCACGTACGAGGGCGTGCGTAGGCGTTGGCTGCGCGGCGTGCCTCCGGCATTGGCATGCGCCGAGGTCGGCTGTGTCGCAGTTGATTGCTCCTCATTGGGCTCCAGTAGAAAGGGCGGCGGCGTGCTGCCCGTCATCCAATCCCGATAGACAGCAATGGCCGTCCGTATGGCCTCGATCTGCGCCTTCGATGTGAAGTTCAAGAGAAACGCCTGCCTGTAGACCTCGTGCACAAAGTTGATGTTCTCGCGGCTAACGTAGAAGACGTCACGCACGATGAGACCTTGCTGATAGGCTAGCAGGCGTGCCTGATCCACGCCCTCGATGTGCAGAGCGCAGTCCAGGCGATTGCTGAGCAGACGCTCGTGGGTGAAGCGGGACACCCAGTTGATGAGCACCACCACACAGGAGGCCATCACCTCCTCCTTCTTGTGTATGGAGCGCATGACGGGCATCTCCAGGCGCGGATTGTAGATCGATGTGCTGGCATCGAAGCTGGGCGAGAACACGGGCAGAAACACCTCCTTGAACCGCTTCAATAGAAACGCAAACGCTCGATGATCCTTCTGGGCGCGATTGTCACGCCAGCGCAGACAGGCCGCCGTCTGCACCATGCTATTGAGCAGCACCTCCAGGCCATCCCGTGGATCAGGTGGCGCTGATTTCTCACTCGAGGAGGGCGGCAGCAAAGCAACCACCTCCGAGCTCTGTACCGGATGCGAGAACGCATTGTCATGGAACACAGATGCCATGCCGCCGTCTGCCTTCATGTTGGGATGCGACAGGAAATCCGTAGCGCTGAATTCCGTATCCGGACCGACAATTCCCTTCTGCGGCACAATGAGTCCCGGTATAAGATCGGCGTACATGGCGTGCACGTAGTTGGGCGCATTCTCGCCCAGCGTCTGATACCACAGCAGAAAGTATCTGGAAAGCAAAGAGGTTTAGTAAAAAGCCAATTTAGATGCAAAGTTGGCTTACTTGACACCCTCCCGCCGCAGCTTGGGCGAGTTGCCCAAGTGGAGCAGCTTGGCCATGATGCGGCTGAGCGAATGACATTGCCAGCGTCGGGCCAGAAGCTCCGGCAGCAGGCACAGAATCTTCTCCAAGAGCCATAGCGAGCCATCCAGCTCCTCTCGGTGCGCCTTGTGCACTGTGGAGCGAAAAACAAAATAAGTTAATATAAATTAATTAAATTGGTTGAAGAAATGTAATGCTATATCGGAAATTCCTTAGCAGACGCATGCCAGTGGAACGGAACGAGCACAGGATGCGGGAAAACTTGATGAGATATTATTCGAAGTTCGAAATTCAGGGTTTAAGGGACGAACACAAGACGCAAGAGACAGTGCAAGTGGGAATGGTGATTATATGGGTTTAAAAGGCAATCTCGCTAATTAATCGCAAGGGACAAAATGCAGGAGAATGGGAAATATCTGTGAAGTTCCATGGTTTACTTTTGGGTTAAACCCGTTTACACTTTCATTAAGAGATTGGAGAATAAAGTCAACATTTTAGATGAAAAATTATTTGTAGAATGCAATGAGCTATATGCGCAGATGCAGATGAGAAAGGAAAGGCTGATTTTATAGATGATTTCAAGATGATATGTTTCAAGCTTCGTAATGAGAAAATATGAGAGTGCAAAGATAGACAGAGAGAGTAAGCGATGGGAAAAGATATGGCACTGTATACAATGATATTGAGATTTTTGTCGAGTTCAAAGCAGAGTCGGGATGTGATGAATTCAGTAAGAAGAAGAAACCACGCACGCAAACTTACCAATGTGAAACGGAAGTTCTGCCGGTAAAAGGTATACAAAAGAGCGGGCAAAAAAGTAGAAGGATGGTGAATTTATAGAGTACATATATCGTTAAACGTAATTACTAATTATAAAAATTCATTTGTTCTGGTACTATTTGTTTCTCTTAAATTTATCTACGCAGAAATTAATGGGGCCAAAAGTCATAAACATAGATAAAAACCAAAGACACAAACAAGAAGTAAGCACTAATTTCAATGCCGTTTGCTTTCTCAATTGGCAGAAAGAAAAGATTAACAAAATTAGAACAGACCCAAAAAAACAACGTGTGTTGAAGAAAACAGAATAAATAAAAGAAATGGGGAAACTCAGTGCGAGATATGCATTTGTTTAAATTACCTTTCTGCTTGAGATTCGCCTCGGCCTGTATAAAGGTGTCGTAGAGTATGAAGTACACATGGCTGTAGTTCGTCTCGAACAGCGACTTCGACTCCTCATAATCAACGTTATCTATTGAGGGAAAAACAAGCAAAATGTAGAATAAATTAATTAATTTCACAGTGTATTTATAGCAGAGATCTTTTAATAGATATATGTATTATAATAAATGTTATTTTTGTCTGAGATAGAAACCATTTAAATATTACTAGAGATTCAAAATACTACTAGTTAGAATTTATTGATTAGTAACAGGGTTGATAACTTTATGGAAATGTTTTTACCAGGCAGAAGGAAGCATGTATATATATATTCTTGATCAGGACGACGAGCCGAGTCTAAAAGGAAATATCTGTCTCTCCGTTAGTCCGTTTATCCGCCTGTCTGTCTGTTCGTCTACCTATCCATCCGTCCTTTTGGGCAAAGTGGCAACAACTCTCAAGGGCCCAACTCACTCTAGCTCAATTCCTATTAGCCTTCTCGTTGGTCTTACTCTCGTTAGACGAACTCTCGCTGGCTTAACTCTCATTGGCCGAACTCATGCTGGCCCAACTCTGCATGGGCAAACTCTCGTTAGACGAACTCTCGTTAGACGAACTCTCGTTAGACGAACTCTCGTTAGACGAACTCTCACTGGCCAAACTCTCACTGGCCGAACTCTCGCTGGCTGAACCAAATAAAACTTGTTTCGATCTTTATCTCAGCTGTTCAGCATGCATTTAAATCAGAGCTTTTTATACGTAAAAGTGTTGATTGATTTAATTATGGTTATAAATGGTTCTATCTATATAACGAATACTTTATCGATGGGGTGGCAGCCACATTCCTGTGGCAGCTGATAAGCCCTGCCCTCTGCTTTGTGGGGCAACAGGCACCACCTGTTGCCTGACGCAGCACCACCATTATTTACAGCTGGATTTGATTGGTAAACAAAACAAAGAGCCTCCATATGTGATCCATAAATGTGCACAGTTCGATAACGGCTAGGGGTTATAGGAACGAACTCCAATACGAATGCTACGGTTCTATTGCAAACTGGGGAAAAGAAATGAAACCCAACCACACACAGAGGGCAATGATGAATAAACGGCAAACCACAGTTCGAAGCGGGTTTCAAAAGAAATGCGTTGAAAAACAACATTTGATGAATCAGAGGCGGAGCAGAGAAGGGGCTGAGGGGGATGAGGGGGCTGAAGGGGCATCAATTGCCGGCGTTGTAGCTGTCATCAGCGAAACGCTGCAAAACAGAAGAAAGCTAAACATGCAGGCAAAGAGTAGGCCAAGAAACCTTTAAAACTGGTTTTCCAGAAGGCCAAGCGAAATAAGCGTATGAAAAAGCGTTAAACTAAGCGACGCTCAATGCTGATAAAGTTACAAACAATTGGAAAAAATAACTGCCAATGTGTGTGTGTGTGTGTTGGTGTGTGGGTGTGTGTGTGTGTGTAGAAACTGCGTGTGATTTGCACACAACAACAACAACAATAACAATAACAAACAACAATGAAGTTGCGCGGGAGATAGGCACCTGTTGGGTGGTGTTTCTTCTTCTTCTCTTTTTGAATTACTTCGTTCAATGACACAAAAAGAAAGCTTCGTTCACAGAGCGCACATACAAACATATACCACGTTTATGCGCCGCTCAATTCGTGATTTCATTTCATGTATTCGACATCACGAAAGTTGAGCAATGAAGCGCAGTCAACTTGACTATCTGGCAACTCAGTGGCAACATTTACTCAGGAAACAGTGTTGCCAGAAATATTTCTATATGTACTATTCTTATTTAGTCAGTGGCAACATTTACTCAGGAAACAGTGTTGCCAGAAATATTTCTATTCCGTTTCTATTTTTAAACGGCCAAAAATGGCATATGGAATGAATTTTCTCTTCTTAAAACAATTGTAATTTTTCTTAGCGGTAGTAACAAGAATACATATACTCTAGGGCGTCTGTCACGCCTTCTTTTGCCTGTTATAAGCTATAATAATAAACAAACTGCCCATCTGGTAACTCTGTTCAAATCAGTTTATGTAATATACATATATAAAATAGCAAGAATATATATACTTTATGGCGTTTGCCACGCCTCCTTCTGCCTATTACAGCGTTTAATTTCTGTTAATTTCAGTTAATGTATTATTATTATTATTCAGGGGCTTATTATATCCTGTACCCATTGAAAAATGGGAAATACAGGGTTATTATTTTGATTTCATGTATTCGGAAACTCATGCACTTGTCGTATAAACTTGATAGTACCGTCTGATGAGCACACACACACACACATACACTTATAAGCGCGGGTAAATTTGTATGGTGTTGAAATGGTAACAACAAAGTTGCCACTCAGTCAACAGTTGCCGCCAGTTGGTAAGCCCCGTAATATTGTTTTTCGTGCTGCGTTTATCATTTGTCGTTTTTCACACATAGCGCTCGTCTATGTGTATGTGTATGTGCATGTGTGTGTGTGTGTGTGTGTGTGTGTGTGTTTCTAGTTTTTGCATAAATTAATGGGGCTGCCATTGCTGAGATATGCTTATTAACATATGCGAATGTGTGTGTGTGTGTGTGTCGGTCTTCAACAGGAAATAACTATTGTAGAGTTGCTCATCGTAGTTCAATTTAAGGATTTAGATCTTTAGTTTCGTTTTTAATGAGCTAATGGTTTAGTGGAACACAGTTCATTTCACTTGTTAGATTATCTACTATTTTTCCCAACAATTGAGATCACAATCTCATAAATTTTGTAAGATCTTGGAGAAAATTTACTTGTAGATAATAATATTATACACAGAAATTTCTTAATATTTGATTCAAGCTGGATTCCTGTTCTGCGAAGCCCAAACGTAGATAAGCTTATAGAAAAATTAAATTGTATGGAATTTTTTTGAGGATATAAAGGGAAAAAATCATTTCTATTGGGATATTGATGTGCAATTTTGATTTGCATAAAAATATAAATATTTCCCTTATAATATTCAACTGTTTTAATGACAGCAATATTGAATTCCAACAAAATATGTAACAAGTTTATGCATTTTTACCCTACAGATGATATTTTGCTTTAAATTAAAGCAGTAATGGGCAAATACGGATCAAAATAATGACTTCCTATCTTACTACTTTTTATTATAACTGTTGTTTATTTTTGGAAATATTTTGTTAAATATACATATGATAAAAAAATAAAAGGGCGTGGCATCCAAAATTTGAAAAAAAAAAAAAAAAACCCTATCTGCGCCTGATATAGACCTACAAACAACTGAAAACAGAATTTATATAACTCGATCTGTGTCTCTTAAATATGCGAATGAATTCTTTTTATGCTCGTTGTGGGCGGAAGGGGAGTGGCATCCAAGATTTGAAGTAAACTTGATCTGCGTATGGTATACACCTTTCAGAAATGACCAAAACGGCTTTTCTAGCTATTATAGTTGCTGAGATCGACGCGTTCAAACAGACGGACAGACGGACAGACAGACGGACATGGCTATATCGACTCAGCTCGTCATCCTGATCAAGAATATATATACTTTTTGGGGTCTGCCACGCCTCCTTCTGGCTGTTACATACATTCGCACAAAGTTATTAACCCTGTTTTTCCATTTTTCAAATGGGCACAGGGTATAAAAATAAAGAAAAAACTAAATTATTTTTGACAAATGTCAGAATTATATTTTACGAAATATTCTTTAAAAACAGCCTTTTTTTATAAGTGTTTTGAACTGAACTGTAATCAGGTTCGGTTCGTAAATTCAATTTGGGGAACCGTTGGATGGAACTGGTTCTGAACTGAGCGGTACAACTCTGGCAATAACATTGGGCACTCGCTGCTGTGGGCCGTGGTTTTATTGAACATTTGGTTCATATTTATATGGCCATGTCCACAGTTCGACGCCCACCTGTCTTCGCTCAGCCTTGGCGAATAGCGTTAACACACACACACACACACACACACACACACATAGACAGTATTCGATTGGGTTTTATTGTTGTTAAACAGTGATAGGCGAGGGGGTTACCTAGTATGGTGCGCAGGTGGCGGAGGCGGGAGGCGGAGTCCTTCTTGCAGTCCTGCAGCTTGGCCGTCGACTTCTTGACGTCCGCGTGCGATTTCTTGGTGAACATCTTGCAGTTGGATCGGATTTTGTATATCGGATATCGGATTATCGGATATTGGTTAACACTCTTCGAGTTATTTGCACACAAACATTCTTAGACAAATTGGAATTCGCTTCGCATTGCTTTCGTTGCTGCACAACAACAACAACATGAATAAATCATCGCACACACTTGCACACACTCTCACGCACACAGACACACGTACACTTTCTATTCGCACTTTGTCCAGCGGAGCCCCAACCGAAAAAATCCCGCACCCCGCGCCGCCTTTCCCCTGGAGAAATTGCTGCTGACGCTGACGTTGCTCTGGGTGCGCTGCCTCTGCCGCTGCCGCTGCCCCCTCCTCTATCTGCTGCTGTTAATTTTTGCTTTTTTGCTTTTATTTCATGTCTACACAACATTCGCTCTGCCAGCAGCGCTGTTAGCAAGTCGCGCAGCTGCCAATGCATCTGAATTGTTTGCAATTTTATTAATGCACATTATGAAACAAGCTTCTAATATTCGAGCGATTTTTCTTTTTGTTTTTTTTTTTGTATAAAATTTATTCCGTCTGCGTCGCGTTTGTTGAACCACAAAAATTTCGGCCAACTAACCAGGTGGAATGTTATTTAACAGCCAGCCATAACAGTCACAATAACATTTGCATCACTTCCATTAACAGCCACAGCGATGCGTGTTTATTTATTTATTTTTTTGCATTAATCACGAAATAAACTTCAAATTGCATACTAATCTACTTGTATTTGTTATTTTATTCGTTTTATTTTTGTGATATTGCGCTTCATGTTACCGTCGCTTCAATTTCATTTTAATGACTGCAATTGCTATCGATTACAGTTTGTCGGCCAGCTATCGATATCTTATTTTAAGTATTCTGCATACGTTGTAAATATCGACTTTAAATATTTTTTCACGCAGCTGCAAAATAAATACTTATTTTAAAACAGCATTTTACTCAATTAATTCAATAATAATTGGCATATTTTTGAATACGGTTTGTAAAAAATATTATTTATTTGCATACTATATTTGAGAGAACCAGCGTACGTGCCTGTAGTTCATAAGAACAGTGTGTTTACCAATACTGGTCACAAAAAAGTAACTGTTGGGTTTTTTATAGCAAGCGCACACTGTTCGGCTGTGAGGTTAAATTCGATTTAGATTGCCTAGAATTTTCTTTTGACCTTTTTAATTCATCGCTAGTACATTCCTTGTCAGTTTCAACGCATTGCTTTGAGTTTGTGGAGTATTATATCAAATTTAAACTAAAATCACACTATTTTGTTACAAAATGGCCACTGCACAGCCAGCTGCAACCAACATAAATCCTACTTTGGATGAGGAACGTAAGAATGCACTAATTTCTTACAGACAGAAGCTGCTGGAGCACCGCGAGATCGAATCCCGTTTGAAAGCGCTGCGTGACAAGCATAAGCAGATCCAGATCGATTTTGAGAAGTCCGAGGATGACCTGAAGGCGCTGCAGAGCGTGGGGCAAATGCTGGGCGAGATTTTGAAGCAGCTGACACCCGATAACTACATAGTCAAGTCCGCCAATGGACCACGCTATGTGGTTGGCTGTCGTCGCCAGCTGAACAAGGAGAAGCTGAAGCCTGGCACCCGGGTGGCCCTCGATATTACCACGCTGACAATCATGCGTTATTTGCCACGTGAGGTGGATCCATTGGTCTACAACATGTCCAATGAGGACCCCGGCAATATCGACTATTCGGCCATTGGTGGACTGGCCGAGCAGATTCGTCAGTTGCGCGAGGTGATTGAGCTGCCCCTGCTCAATCCGGAGATATTTCTGCGTGTCGGTATCAACCCGCCCAAGGGTTGCCTGCTGTACGGCCCACCCGGCACCGGCAAAACCCTGCTGGCCCGTGCCATTGCCTCACAGTTGGATGCCAATTTCCTGAAAGTGGTCTCGTCGGCCGTTGTGGACAAGTACATTGGGGAGAGTGCCCGTGTCATTCGGGAGATGTTCGCCTACGCCCGCGACCATCAGCCGTGCATCATTTTTATGGACGAGATCGATGCCATTGGCGGACGTCGCTTCTCCGAGGGCACCTCGGCTGATCGTGAAATACAGCGCACTCTGATGGAGCTGCTCAATCAAATGGATGGCTTCGATGCTTTGGGCCAGGTCAAAATCATCATGGCCACCAATCGCCCGGACACCCTAGATCCGGCTCTGTTGCGTCCCGGTCGCGTAGATCGCAAACTCGAAATACCGCTGCCCAATGAAGTAGCTCGCCTGGAGATACTGAAGATACATGCTTCTCCACTATCCAAGCATGGTGAGATTGACTACGAGGCTATTGTCAAACTGTCCGATATGTTTAATGGCGCCGACCTACGTAACGTTTGCACCGAGGCCGGACTGTTTGCTCTGCGTGAGGAGCGCGAGTACGTCATCCAGGAGGACTTCATGAAGGCTGTGCGCAAGACTGCCGACAACAAGAAGCTGGAGACCAAACTGGAGTACAAGCCCATCTAGATGCAACTATAACTGAGCTAGGAGCATAATTTGAATAATAAATTTATTACATTCCATTAAAAGCTTTTGATAAACATCTTTCAATCGGCAGGGGTTACAAATTAGGCCGCAACTAAATCGTTTTTAGTAACATGCGACTCCTGAAGGCGGTAATACGACGTTTACGGTTATGGCTTCCACAATACCGCGGACATTACAGCAACTGGACGCCGATTAGCAAGTTAATACTTACTGGCTTCAGTATCCTTGTCATCCAGAACAATTTGTACGGAATACTGCCAAGTCGATTTGACTTTGGGCGCCGACAATTCTACGTCAATAAACTGCTGTTCGCATATTGCTTTTCCGTGGCCACGTACTTTGGGTTTTACTACGTCAGCCTCATCTGGAAGGAGTACACCGCGAATCAAATAACGCTACGGGACACGATTAAAATCTATGGTTACATGAATGCTTTGGTTAGCCTTTGCAACTATGTTGTTCAATGGGTGATAATCAAGGACACCAATCACTTCATGAATAATGTACAGTTGTTTAGTACCATCAACTACTACAGCGTCTCCATGAGCTCCTTGGCCAGTACCTTGGCTCTGGCGTTTACAAAAATTCTCGGATTTCCGATATTGATGCAGTTGACACTGGTTCTATACCAAAGGCACAGAGAACCCGAGCTCAGTTGGATATATACCTGCAAAACCATTCTGCCGATATTTCTAGGTAATCAGCTAAACAATTGCTTCTTTGGCAGCATTGTAATAGCTCGAGGAGTCTTCATAGAAACCAACAACCTAATCCGAGAGATCGTCGCGGAGATTAATAGATTGCAAAAGCCCACTGAGATGCTGCTACACAAACCCTTCTACCGCATGCAACGGTTCTGTGATCTGGCCGATCGCCTGGATGAGCTAGCTGCCAACTATACCGTGGTGGCCAACGCCTCACGGAGTTACATGACGCTCTTATCCTGCTCCCTGGTCTTGTCAATGGCAACCAATCTGTTTAGTGCCACACTTGGTTGTTATACGCAATACCAAGCCATGGCCGATTACTACATGATGGACGCGCCCTTCGATATCTACCAGGCACTGGCCCACTTTGTATTCCTAGTGGTTCCGATTTTCGAAATTATCGTACTCTCACGTGTCACGCAACAGATCACAGATGAGGTAATTTTGACTGTAGAATATACGACTTTTTTTTAAATATTATATTATCCTTTTAGGCGAAGGAAACGGGAAATTTACTGCAGCGCATGAACTTGGAACACGCTGATATACGCTTCAAGCAAGTGGTAGATGCATTCTGGCTGGAAGTATGCTCCATCCATTACAAGATAATCCCTCTGGGTTTGCTTGAGCTGAACAGTTCGATAGTGTACAAGATGTTTTCGACCATCTCGGTGTTCCTATTGCTTCTCATTCAAAATGATTTGTTATCTAGAATTTCTCTAACGTAGATGGAAACTTTTCTTTGAAACAATTACTTTTGCAACTTGTTAAAGTATACAATTACAACTTGTATGCCCTTTTTAAATAAATCCCATCCATAAATTCGAATCCAATAACCTTATAATTCGCACAATAAAAACTAAAAGGTAGCTGTTTGGTAAACGTTTTCCATTAGGCGTTAGCATTGAAAATAAAGTGTTATATAGAGAGTATTTTATAGGTGGGTGCTTCCGACTCATTGACAGAGAACTTACTGGCTTATGTTATCCTGTTAATTTGAACATTATTAAATATATAATCAAGCTGTATTTCCTTATACACAAGAGATAAGATCCATAATTAAATCAGAATGTAACCAAGCCCCAAATGGAGATATCGCATGCGTGATAAGAATTTTAACTAATTAAAGTTCAGTGTATTCCCTCAGTACCATGCGATTCCTGAGAGCGTCCGCACGGCGCTTACGCCTATACTTAACCGGAAATTCGTCAGGATTGCACCGTTCCTGGACTCTAATATGCAAAATAACGCTGGGTTGTGTGGCAGTAATAAGCTTACAAAATACAGTCTATGGGCTTTTGCCGTGTCGCTTCTGTTTCAAACGGCAGAGATTTGTTTTCTCCAAGCTGTTGCAGATCTATTGCTTTACGCTGGCCACAGTTTTCACTGCGTTCTATTTAAAGCTGATCTGGAAGGAGTTTGCGGAGAACAAATTAGGCCAAAGAGATGGTATCAGGATTTATTGCTATATGAACGCGTTCGTTGCCATGCTCAACTATGGAACGCAGTGGGCCATCATGGGAAGTATTCAACATTTCCTGAACAATCTGCCGCTTGTGAGCACCTTGAACTACTTCGATATACCCCTGACGACGGTGTTGAGTTCCGGCATGCTGGCGGCATTGAAGATGTTCGGATTTCCCATTATCATGCAATTGACTTTGATGTTCTACCAAAACCATACACATCCAATCCTAACAATGGTTCCCATCGTGCTTGGAAACCAGTTGAATAACTGCTTCTTTGGGGGCATGGTCATCGCCAGGGTGCTGCTCATCCAAGTCAACAGAAAACTTCGCGAGATGCTGCTGGAAATCAACAGGTTGCAAACCCCCTCGGAGATGCTGCTCCAGAAGTCCTTTTATCGCATGCAACGTTTTTGTGACCTGGCGGACCGTCTGGATGAACTGGAGGTCAAGTATACCTTGGTAGCCACCAATGCCAGGGACTATTTGGTGCTTACGGCCTTTTCCATAGTCGTTTCGCTGGCCATCAACCTGTTCAGTATGACCTTGGGATGCTATAGGCAGTACCAGGCCTTAGCCGATTACTTTATATCTGAAGGGGATTACGATATGCCCCGTGCATTGGCGAATTTTGTGTTTCTGGTGATTCCTATCATGGAGATCGTGCTTATTGCGCGTGTTAGTCAGCAGATCATTGACGAGGTGAGAGTTACTATATTTGTTAAATGATTTATTTATATTATAATTTATATTTTCAGGCAAGGGATGCGGGAAATTTGTTGCAGCGCATGAATCTGGAGCACGCGGATATCCGCTTCAAGCAGGTGGTGGACGCATTTTGGCTGGCGGTTTCTACAATCAAATTTAAATTTATGCCCTTGGGCCTGCTGGAGTTGAACGGTTCGCTGGTTAACAAGATGTACCTGACGGTGGCTGGATTCTTATTGTTTCTCATACAAAATGATCTAACACGCAGATTTACGTTCAAGTAGTAAAAGCTGTTGAAAACAGGGATCGAATATAATAATAATTATGAGTTTAAGAAAATTAAAAAACATTATCTTATTTGCCTGGTTGGAAACACCCTGTGCTTGATTTGAATATAATTGAGCCGTTAGCTGAGCTGTGGCGGCGGGACGATAGGCAGCGGTGCACAAATATAAACTAACAGCAGCTAAACATGCGCACGGTTGCCACAATAAACACAAATGAAAAGTATGTTTTAAATAAATTTAATAAAATAATAATGTATTTTAATTTTTAATTACAAATAAAGTGGTGAAATAATGTATTGGAGATTAAGTGAATTAAGATTGGTTCTTTTTTTATGAATTGGTTCTTTTTCTTACACCAATTTTGTGCACTTTTAACATCAGGTGGCAACAGTGCCGTAACAGCTGTAAACATTGTAAACATAAGCAAAAAAGATGCAAATTCATTTTCTGTAGAATAAAATAAACAAAAATTGAAATAAAATTAAATACAGTTAAATATAAGTTAAAAGTGCTGAAATGGTGCGCCTAAATTGGCGGTCAAACTCCGCACAGAGTCTAGCGTAAGTAGAAGAAATGGTAAATTTTAAAATAATTACAACTGCCAGTTTTATCCATAGTTCAAGATTCCGCCTGCGCTGGTCTTATATGAAGCATTGCTGGCATTCGCTGACCTTTAATGGCCACATGACCTCCAGCTATGCCACGGACGTCTGCCTGACCCCGATCTTTTGGGTGGTGGACAACTACACGCACTGCTTGGGACCGGTAAGAGTTATATCCATATCCCTTATCAGCGTGTTGATTCCTTATCAGTTTCTTACCAATCCCTAATCAATTTCTTGCAGTTCTTTGTAATTAGCGTCGCGGCGCTCACCACAGCCGTGGTCGGCATCGCCTACTGGATTGGCCTGCCCTTCTGGTGGGCCAAGAGCAAACTGGCCACAATTCTGCTGCTGCTCGTGGGCAACTGGCTGCTGCTGAACGTTGTCTTCCATTACGTGATGGCTGTCATAACGCCGCCGGGCCATCCGCCGGAGGGCGTGTCCCACGTGGAGGCGGTGAGCATGTGCTCCAAGTGCATTGCCCCCAAGCCCCCGCGCACCCATCACTGCTCCGTTTGCAATCGCTGCATACTAAAAATGGATCATCATTGCCGTGAGTTTGCTGAGACTTTCTTATCATTCAAGCCTATTATTGAAGCTTTATCTTTCAGCCTGGCTAAATAACTGCGTGGGCTATGGCAACCATCGCTACTTCTTTCTCTACATGCTGTACACCACGGTGGGCTGCCTGTTCATCATGCTGTTTGGCTTGGAGATTGGCCACAAGTATCTCTGGCTGGAGCACAGCGAGAGCTGGACGGAGCTGGAACCGCTCGAGGGTCAGCCGGTTAAATACAATCTCAGCGGACACGTCATTCCAGTCGTAAGCCATTAGACCTATTTGATCCATTTGATCTTTGTCTCACAAACTACGCTCTGCAGACGCATCCGAATGAGTATGATGAGCTGCTGTTGCCACCGGCCGTGCATCATCTGCCTGTGCCCGTCATAGATGCCGATGCAGCGTCCCCCGCACGTCAGCGCGCCCTGTGGTTCATGGCCTTCATCAATGTGGCCGTGGTCATTGCTCTGGGCAGCCTCTGCAACTGGCACGCCAAGCTCATCACGCGCGGCGAGACCAGCGTGGAGGCGCACATCAACCAGGCAGAGACCAAGCGCTACCTGCAACAGAACCGCGTCTACATCAATCCCTATAACTTTGGCAAGCACAAGAACTGGAAGCTGTTTCTGGGTCTGGTGCGTGGCAGGTAAAAAAAAACATTAAGATTTCTATATGTTTGCATTCGAATTAATTATTGTACTCCCTGCTAGATCTTTTTGGAGAACGGTGCTGCTGCCCTCGTGGCATAAACCGGAGGGCAACGGCCTCAGCTTTCACACGGTGCACGATGCGCCCTTCGAGGACGAGTGGCCATAAAACTGAAACCGCATTTAAAAGCCTGTTGTGATGTCTAAATAGTTACGCCCTTAAGCTTAAGTTCTAAAGTTCCGTTAGCAGATATTGTTTAATTAATGAAATTAAGTCCATCAACTATTAAGTGTAATATTTATAAATTTTTATTATTATAACTTGTTGAACTGCATTTAAAGCCTTTTTGTGATGTCTTTATAGTTCAACTCTTATGCTCAGGTTCAAAAACTTCATTAGCAGATGTTTTTTTTTATTGAACTGCATTTAAAATAGTTTTGTGTTGTTTAATTTTTAAGTGTAACAATTTATAAATTTGCTCTATTATACTTAAACTTAATATCTTAAGAGCTGAACTTTTTTACTGAGGTTCAAAAATGCAATTACCAAAAGTGCAGTAATCAGCTAAGTTTCCTTATAATACCTAATATTGCACATTAGCTCCATTAAATGTAACGTCCCCATAGCAATAAGAAGCACCAATATAATATGTAGACATTATGAACTTTCCAAATAAATGAAGCTCAATTTATTAAACGTTGACCTGTTGAATGGGCGGGTTGCTAAGGAACCCTGTGCCGGTATGGCAACTTGTTGCCAGGACGCCGAAATGCTATGGATGGGCATAGGTTTTGTCAATAGAGTTTGGAAAATTGGTAGAAAAAGCCGCTTAAAAAGTCAACATGTCGAAAGCTTCGGGATCTGAGGAAGAGCCGCTGGTGCCAGAAGATTTCGATGATGATTTCTTTCGCGAGCTCAGCGAGAAGATGCCAGAGGTGAGTTATCGAAATGAGATCTAAAATAGACTTCAATTGTCTCTTCTTTTTGCCCTTTCGATAGGCCACCAAGGCGCTGCGTCAGAAGGACACGCCGAACAATGCGGACAACGTGCAGCGGCTGCTCATCTGTGGCACGCGCTATAAGAACGATCTGCGCCTGGAGGAGGGACGCTCGCAGGAGCTGCGGGAGCAGATTGCGGCCTTGGAGACGCGACTGGAGAACGCGGCACGCGTGAGCAAGCTGGACATGGCCACCATTGATGAGCTACGCGGCGTGATTGGTAAGACAGCAGCAAGTGTAGTCTTTATAGAATTGGCCCGACAAGAGTTCGGCCAGCGAGTGTTTGGCAAGCGAGACTTCGGACAGCGAGAGTTAGGCTAGTGAGAGTTGGGCTAGTAAGAGAGAGAGTTTGGTCAACGGGAATTCGTCCAACAACAGTTCGACCAACGAGAGTTCGGCCGTCGAGAGTTGAGCAAGCAAAAGCTCGCGAGCATGCGGCCTGCGGGAGTTCGGCCTGCGAGAGCTAGGCTAGCGAAAGTTGGGTTAGTAAGAGATAGATAGATAGAGAGAGAGGGAGAGAGTTCGCCCAACGGAAGTTTATCCAACAATAGTTCGACCACCGAGAGTTTGTTCAATGAGAGTTTGGCCATCGAAAGTAGAGCAAGCAAAAGCAAGCGAGCGTGCGGCCTGCGAGGTTTCGACTTGTGAGACTTTGTGTAGCGGGAGTTAGGCTAGCAAGAGTTGGACCGAAGAGAGTTGAGCCAGAAAGAGTTGAGTCAGTGACAGTTGGGCCATCGAGAGTTTGGCCACCGAGAGTTGTCCCAGCGAGAGTTGAACCAATGGGAGCTGAGCTAAAGAGTGTTGAGACACAGATAGTTGGGTCATCGAGTGTTATCCCAGCAACTTTTTTTGGTAGCGAGAGTTTTATATTAATTAACCCCTCCGGTGGTAGGCAGGGGCGGAGTTCCCTAGTCAACAGAATTTTAGTACGCGGTCTGGCTCTCCGAAACTCTATATAAAGAAAAGTATATAACAATACACAGAGGGCGCTTGGAAGCAGAAGGATGCGGCGCAGATACGCGAGCAGACGGCACAGGACGATGGACTGCGGCTGCGGCAGAAACTGGAATCCGCGGAGCAGATGGTGGTGTTCCTGACCGAGAAGGGTCTGGCCATGAGCAGCAAGCGGGAGGACAACAAGGAGTGCGAGCGCCTCAATGGCGAGATCAAGGAGCTGAACAAACGCCTGCAGCTGCAGCGGGTCTACACCACGGACATGGAGGCCAGCATCCAGGCGCTGGAGGGGAAGCACAAGGAGCTGCTCAAGCTGCTCGATGTGGGTAATCAGCGCCAAATTCTAGTTGTATCTAAAATTATTCTTTGCAGGAAACCTCGAGCGATGCGGTTAACTTGAAGCGCAAGAGCGATGCGCTGGCCAAGGAGCTGAGCATCATGAAAACGGAGGAGACCAAGTACCTGGAGCAGATTGCGCACACCAAGTCCACCAATGAGCACCTGACCAAGGTCAAGGTGCGCCAGAATCTGCAGATACTGTCGCTGAAAACGAACCTGGAGCATCTGAATACGCTGCACAACAGCACCTGCAACAAGCTGGCCAAGATCACGGTGGATCTGGAGTACACGGTGCAGGAGCGGGACAAGAACAAGCGTGCGCTGACGCAGCGCATCAATCTGCTGAAGGTGCGCGAGGACGAGCTGATCAAGTTGCGCCAGGACAATGCCAAGCTGGCCAAGTCCCAGGAGACGATCGCGCGCAGATACGGCGGCCTGGACATGTCCAAGCAGGAGGTGGAGCAGGAGAACATGCGGCTCAAGTGGGTAAGGGTTTTAATGGAAACTACAATTTAATCAATTGGTATTTCCGCAGAACGCAGCTGGGCACGCAGGACAAGGAGCTGGAGTCCATGCGGCGTGTGGTGCATCACTTCGAGAAGAACAACGAGAATCTCACCAAGGAGCGGGATGTGCTGAAGCGAGATCTGCAGAGCGAGCATCAGGCAGCGGAGCAGAGCAATGCCCTGTATCAGGAGTCGCAGCACAAGGTGCGAGCGCTGAAGGACACCATCGGCAGCATGGATCTGAAGCTGAAGAAGCAGCTGGAGGAGATCAAGAAGCACAAGCGGGAGAAGGCCAAGAAGCTGGACGAGATTCAGCATGGCATCGACAAGATCGATGTGCTGCAAAGTGAGTCTCATCTGATCCCCATTGCCTAAATGAACTAAAAGAGATTGCCCCTTGCAGATGAGATACACCTGAAGGAGAACTACGAGATCGAGCTGAAGCGCACCATCAGCGATCTGGAGGCCAAGTGCTCCAAGTTCGAGCAGCAGCACGAGGCCAACAGCAACGAGCGCCAAAGTCTGCAGCGTGCGCTGCAAGCCGGCGACGACGAGCGCCAGAAGCTGAAGGATCAGCTGAGCAATCTGCAGGCGCACATCGAGACGCTCAAGGGCAAGATCGCGTACCGGGATGGCGAGCTGAGCAAGCTGCAGCTGCAGATCGATCGCATGGAGAAGGAGCGGCGTCTGCTGCGCAACGACATACGCCAGGCGCAGCTTGGACAGCAGCACACCAAGGCGGAGCTGCTGGACAAGCGCAAGGAGAACGATCGGCACGCCAAGTCGCTGCAGGAGGACGAGCAGCGTCTGGCCCGCCTGCGCAAGGAGGTGGACAATCTGATGAACGAGAAGAACGCCATCAGCGGCACGCTGACCAAGCGCAACGAGGAGTACGCGCGTCTGCAGCACAGCCTGGACAATCTGCAGACGGCCTACGATCAGACGGAACGCCAGTGCACCCAGTGCCAGGACGACATGCGTCTCATGGCCGTGGAGATCAAGAATCTGCGCACCGAGCGCAACGTGCTGCGCACGGATCGCGAAAGCGCCGCCGATCTGCGGCAGGAGCTGCTGCAGCTGCAGCGTCTGCTGAACCAGGAACGCATCAAGGCGCGCGCGCTGCAGGACGAGATGATGACGCCCATGAACGTGCATCGCTGGCGCATGCTGCGCGGCAAGGATCCCGAGAAGATGGATCTACTAGAGCGCATTCAAATCCTGCGCCGACAGCTGCTCGGTCAGAACGTGGCGGCCATGGAGCAGGAGCGCGCGCTGCACGAGGCGCAGCAGCTCTACGCGGCGCTCAAGGAGTTCATGCTGAAGCTGCCCAGCCACAAGGTGCAGGCGCAGCTCAATACCGTTAAGGTAAAATAAAGAAAAAATATTCGGACGGGGCACATCAGTGGGAACGAGGCTGCGGTCGGACGTAACCGACAGTAGAAGACCCTGTTGAATTATTTCATAAACAGTTAGAATTAGCGTAAATCGCATCATATTATTACATTAAACTTTTTCAAAGAACAGCGCTTAATCATACACACACTCACACATAGAGGCAAGCTATGCACGCGTGCCTAGTAACTTATTGTTTGATCCACATTTTCGCTGTTTTGCGTCAGATCGTAACGAAATTCATAGCGTCTATATAGAATGTTATAAGCTAGTTACATACCAAATTACAAATCAATAACCTGAAAACTGTGGCTACAGTAGCTTTTTGCGGTTTACGGGGAAGGGTGGGAGGTATTAGGAGAACCCAAATACCGAATATGGTTTTGCTAGCTCAGTTAGTTGCTAAGAACTATGTGTTCACACGGACGGACAGATAAACGGGCTGACAGGCAGACATGGCTATATCGATGATGATGAAGAATATATATAATTTGTGGAGTCTGCCACGTCTCCTTCTGCCTGATACACACGTTTCCTCTTTGCACTAAGTTAATAGACCCTTTTGTACTTTTTCAAAGTACAGGGTCTAATTACAAATCAATAGCCTGAAAACTGTGGCTATAAAATTTAAAACAAACTCGTTCTGCTTACGTATTAGGAGAACCTAAATACAGAATACGGTGCAGCTGGCTCTGTTATTTGCTGAGATCTAGATGTTCATACGGACGGACAGACAGACGGACAAACAGACAGACGGACATGGTTATATCGACTCAGCTTGTCGTCCTGAATAAGAATATATATAATTTGTGGGGTCTGCCACGCCTCTTTCCGGGTGTTACACACATTTTCTCCTTGCACTAAGTTAATAGACCCTTTTGTACTTCTTCAATCTACAAGGTCTAAACCGTTTAATAGTTTATTGAGTTTTGATTTAATAAATGCTTCTTCTTACAGGCCAGTTTGTCGGCCAAGGATCGCAAGCTCAAGGTGCTGATGGCGGAGCTGAGCGCACGCGAGGCGGACGACAAGTCCAATGTGCTGAAGCTGGAGGAGCTGCGCGGCAATCTGGCGCAGGCCAAGACGCAGCTGCTGGAGGAGAAGCGACGCAAGCAGAAGCTGCTGGAGGAGCGTCAGCTGCTGGAGCAGATGCAGGCGCATTGCTACTCGGCACCTGCGCAGCTGCCACGCACGCTGGGCGCTGGTTTCCGAATGGTCAACACTTTGCTATAGCAATAAATTAACTTGTGATCGAGGTCAATTCGAACAAATGATCCGAGTACTTTTGCGACTGGGAATTCTCGTAGAGCACGCTGACGATCTGGGGATTGGGCTGCTGTTGCTGCTTGATGGCGCGCTGGAACTCGTGGATGACCAGTTTGCTGGTCTGCAGATCGATCTCATTGATGGCCAGCTCCGCCTTCATCGCCTTGACTTTCCTGCTCTGCTGCTGATTGATGCGTTGTTGATGCCAGAGTTTCTGCTTCACGCTGGGATCGGGCAGCGCCGTCAGCTGCTGCTTCAACGCAACGCAGACGCGTTGCGATTCCTGCAGCTGCTGCTCGAGATTGTCGCGCTGCACGCTGAGCTTTAGGTTGCGTCTGAGCAGCAGCTGCTGCTTGCAGATCAGCTCGTAGTGATTGGGATCTCTGCCGCGCAGAAGACGCCAGCGGTGTATGCGGTAGGGGCGCTTCATCTCCTCCGTGAAGGCGGCTACGCGCAGACGCTCACAAACGAGCTCACGCTCCAGCCGCACCACCTCCAGACGCATGTTGGCCGTATTGGCCACGGCACGCTCCAGGCACTGCTTGGACAGATGCAGATTACGTATCTCCGTCTTGAGCAGGCGTATATCGCTCAGCCGTTGGTTGTACTGATTATCGCCATGATTCAGGGCCATCTTCATCATGGAGAGCTTTTCCAGCTGCAGTCGCAGGCTGTCGTTGCTGCGCACCATCTGCTGTCCCACCAAAGTCTTCTCCTTCTTCACCTCTTCCAGATGGATGGAGATCTTCTTGAAGCGCTTCTCGTCCTGTTCCACCGTATGCTGCAGCTGCCCACTGCGCATTCTCGTCTCATGCAGATCCTTGCGCATCCGCTTCAGCTGACGCTCCTGATTGTGTATCTCGTTCTGCTTGCGCTTCATCAGGTTGTGCAGCTGCTCGATCTGATTGCGCAGCGAGGTGGCCTCCTTCTCGTGCCAGGACACCTGGTTGGTCAGCTGCTCCACCTGGAAGGACAGCTTCGTGTTCAGACCCTGCAGGTGCTGACGATTTTGTCCGCACACCTCCAAACTCCGCTGCATCAGCGCCTTCTCGGTGTGCACCGTTTCCATCTGCTTCTTGGCCTGCAGAAAGTGATCGTGCTTCGTCTGAAACTGCTCCTGCAGTAGCGCCAGCTTCTCAGTTTTATCAGCCACATTCTCTAGAGGAATATACCAATTTATAGGTCAATTCAAATGTTTATATGATCCTCTAACAAGACTATCGATCATGATATCGATTCTTTTGTCAACACCACCTTAAACAGCTCTTACCTTCCAATACCTCCATCTTCTGGCTAAGATCATTTACTTCCGTCTGCAGATCTTGGCGCTCCCTGTGGATTTTGTGTATCTTTTGGTCCTTGTCGTCCAGCGATTTATTGGCCTGATTGAGAGAGTGCTGCACCTCCTCCAAACGCATACGCTGATCGAATAGATCGTGCTTCAAGCTCGCCTGGCCATCACGTAGCGCCGTAATCTCCGCCCGTAGCTTGTCCTGTATCCGTTCTGCCTCGTCCTTCAGACGCGACGTTTCCTCCAGCTTGGAGTTGCAGGCGATCAGTTTCTTATCGACCACAGTCAGCTCATTGCTGCAAAGGAGATATCAGTTATCGGTTAGGGATTTGATTGATAATCTTATTTATTACTCACTTTTTCAACACCAAGTGCTCAGCACACTCGGAGTTCTTCTTCTCCTGCTGATAGAAGCGTCGCGTGAGCAGGACGTAGAGCTCGTTCTGTTTTTTAATTTCAATCGCATTATTCCGATTGTGCGCATTTAATTCGACCTTTTCACGTCGCAGTGTTGCATTTGTGGTTTCCAGTTTCAACTGTTCTGCCTTGGACTTTTCGGCTTCCACCTCCTGACGTCTATTGGTGCGCTCCAGGGCGGAATTAGTTTGCGTGAGTCTTACGATCTCGTTTTTCTGCTGCTCAATCACGCTGATGGCAGCCACGTAATTCTGCTCTACAAACTGCAGCTCCTCATGGCTTTTCCGCAACGTTTCCAGTTCCTTGTGCTGCTTGTTAAATTCCTCCTCGTAGGCCTCGCCATTTAAGCGCAGGCCGTGTTCCACGCTGTAGAGATGCCTTTCGATCTCCTTGAAGCGCATTTGCTGCTTAGTCATCAGGATGCGGTTGCTTTCGACAATGGCCTCCAGGGACTTGGAGTAGTGCCTATGCATTTCCAGTCGCTTCTGGTAGTCCCTCACCTCTCCGGCCAGCCGATCGCGTTCTTTAAAAACCATGCCTCGAATTTGCACTTGATGACTGTAACAGTAAAATGGAAATGATGAAACGCATTACGTAGGGTTAGAAAAGTAAGTAGTGGTGGTTCCCTAGTAAGTTGTCATTTCACGATTACTTACGAACTGTTTCCAATAGGGACAGCCCCCTCTTGGGAGCCAGACTTCAAAGAGCGCACGTCGAGCATCGCACCATCCATCCGCGTGGTCTTCAGAGCAGCCTCCCTAGACTCCACGGCATCGGCATTGCGCCAGGCCTCGGCCAAAGCTTCCTTTAGGTTGTCAATGATATCATTGGATTCCGATGTGGCTTCCAGTGCCAGTTTCAGTTTTCTCTCTGCACCCCGCACTTTATCATGCAACTCTGTGGAAGCTGCCACTGTGGCAGCATAATTTCTATGCATACGGGCCAATATATCCACGTAAAACTTCATTTTGCCAGCCAAGAATTTATTGATCGGCACCAGATGCTGGATGAGGCCCTCGGAGGTAGCGAAGAATTCATCACCGATATCCGCAACCAGATCCAATTGTGCCACGTCCACATTATCCTCGAATAAACTCTGCAGATTGCTCGTTATGTGCAACAATTCTTCGGATTGATGGGACTTCTTTTTGACACCTGCACGACTCATTGTGGCACAAATATAAAACCGTTTCAACTATTTCAACAGCAGCAAAACTGCAAAGTGTGGTAAGTAACGTGCAACAGAACAAGAAACAAAAATCGAAGTTTGTGTGTTGTAAATCAGAACATGTGAACGTATTAAATTCCTAGTGTAAACTGTTAAAGGAAATCCTATAACTGAAATATGGATATATATATAGAGAATATATATTCAGAAAAATACGTCAAATAAAAGAAAACGTAGCTCAATATGCAATATTTTTTGGGAATCTCCAGAAAATATACCTATTTGTCTTTCCCAGCTTTCCCTTATTTGTTATGTATATCCAGGATCGAAAGAATATATACCTATATTTAAAATTAAAAAGAGTTAGAAAAAAAGTCATAAAACGTGTGTTGTTTAATTTGATTTTTATTAGTTTTTATTCTTTTAAGTCAGAAAATATATGCATATAGTCGTATATATATAATGTATACTATTATATGTAAAACTGTGTTTTATTAGGGTAGGTTTGAAATCAATTTCCAGCTAGCTTAAAGAACGTAGTAATTAACATAAAAAATAGATACAGTTATTACAGTTATTATGTAAGAACATTATAGACGTTACTGACCGTCTACCGCATATTTATATACCCTGTATACATTTAGAATAGTTTTGACGGATTATAAAGGTGTTACATTTACTATAGGGTATATAAATAACAATAAATCACAATGGTTTTTTATTTATTTCTTATCTCTTGCTTTGTTGCGCAAATTTGTTGCTAGAATTAAATGTGTGAATTCAGCTCAGTTATTTGCCTTTTTGCCTTGGACAATGCTACAAAAATATATATACATTCTATATCTAAATCGTGTGGTTGTTTTCCTATTATTGTTGCTAATGACATAAACAATTTGCGTTTACAATTAAGCTTAGACAAAGATTTAGCTACGATCTGTTGCGATCCTAATGCAGTCCCAAAACCCAAAAAAGATCTGTTGAAATGCAGGGCATCTGTTGAATTGATAGATATTATATATATATATATAGTATATGTATGTGTGTGTGTTTGTATATATGATATGAGCTGAAAGCTGGTTTATCGATTTAGCTGAATTTCAATTATGTTACATAGGTCGAAGCTTTTTAGTTTATTGTACTAATTGCATAGACAATCAGTTGGTCAATGTCGTTTTAAATACTATTAACATCATACTTCGTACATTCGTACATTTAACATTCAACATCCAAACTCCTACATCATACATCGTACATCATATGCAACTGTGCTACAGTTTTGTCTAGGAATTATATAATTATTTTAGTTTTCTGTTTTTTCTTTCGCTTTACGTATAAAATAATGTTTATCATTTTCTTTTTCTTTTTTGTTTGTTTTGTTTTTTGTTTTTTGCAGAACGATTGCGTTTCACAGTTTGCTTTTCCATCGATTCTCGCACCAATTGGGGCACTTTTTTTGGTCGGTATCCGCGCCAGCTGCCAGCGCCGGTGGCCAGTCCTAAGAGACGCTCGCGGCCTGTGGCCTGTTGTTGGTCACTGTGGCCTCCAGTGCAAAGCATTTGCGGCAGACGCGCACCGCCTTGATCAGTCCGTACTTGGGCAGCGGGGCGGAGGCGTTGGAGCAGACGCCGCAGAAGACGCCGCCGCAGTTGCGGCAGTGATGACGCCGCCGGAAGGCGGTGAACGCCGTTTGGCAGGACATGCAACGCGGCGCCTTGCCATCGGGTATCCAGGCGGGTGGGGACAGTGTTGTCGAAGCAGCTGGCGTTGGAGTTGTGGCATTGTTGCTGTTGCTGCTGCTGTTGTGGCGCTGCCGATTGCTGCCGCTGCGCGAGCTGATGGGGGAATTGTGCTCCGAGCTGGAGCTGGTCGAAGAGGCGCTCGATGGCGAATTGCTGCCGACGGAGTTGTTGCGCTGTCGCTGCATTTGTAGCTGTTGCCGTTGTTGCAGCTGCTGCTGCTGTTGCTGCTGCTGTTGTGTGCTGCTGGCTGCGGCCTGTTCCTGATCGCCCAGGCTGCGACTGCGTGCCACATGACGCGCGTTGCTACTGTTGCTGCTGTTGCTGCCGCTGTCGTCGTGGGCGTTGGCCAGATCGATGGTGTTGTTGCGCTGCATGGCAGCGCCGGCGGAATGTCGTGCCGTCGCTGGTGGCGCCACGGTTGTTGCGGTGCCATTGAAGACATTGTCCAGCTCGGGATTGACCTCTTCGGCAGAGTAAATGCTTTGGTTGGAGCCGGCGCTCTCTTGTATCACATCGTTCTCGGAGGCGCGAAACTCGAACAGCTCCGATTCTTTTGTCTTTTCTGGTATGTCGATGTCCTCCTCTTGCGCCGAGGACATGTTCATAAGGAACACGCTGCGCAATATCTGGCGCAGATCAGAGGCAAAGTTCGTCTGCAGCTGATCGGCCACGCCGGCAATGCAAACGAACAGACGATGCTGCAGATTTTCAGTGCTCCTGCAAAAGCAAAATATAGGAATTTAGAATTATATAAAGTATGACAAAGTCTAGCTACACTTGGTAAAATAAGGAATGATTCGTTCTACAAACTAATTGTTGTTTTGTTCTGGTATTTAAGTACAAATCGTAATAGAATATATTCAAATAAATTGAGGCAAAATTCCGGATAGGAATTAAAATTAAGTACAAATAATTTAAGTACAAATAAATTAAGTACGTAACTTATTCGTATATTATCGTAACTTATTTAAATCTTAAAATTTGATGAAAATAGAAAAATAATTAAAATATTTAAAACGCGCTTAAATAAAGAATTTCGTAATAGAATATATTCAAATAAATTGAGGCAAAATTCCGGATAGGAATTACAATTAAGTGCAAATAATGATTAAATTAAGTACGAATTGTAACTTGTTTTAATCTTAAAAGTTGATGAAAATAGAAAAATAAATTTGTAAAACGCGCTTAAATGAAGAATTTCGTTCTTAGATCAAGAATTTTTCTGGCTTGTTGAACTTTTGACACTAACAAATTCTTGATTTAAGCACGAAAACTCTTGATTTTTCTCTCACTGTACTCTTTCGTTTCGCTTGTTTCTCTCACTGTACTCTTTCGTTTCGCTTGTGCTCTCGGTCTATGATTTCGACCCCTCAACGAGTGCTCGAAACAGAGCATAATCGTAACTTGCTCAGCTAATGAGAGTCAAAGAGCAAGAAAAGAGAGAAAAATCAGCCGCACGTTGATCAAAGATCAACTCGAAACGAAACGATGTTCGAGCGGTCTTTATGAGATCTGTTTGATCATAGAGAGAAAGAGAGAGTGAGAGAAAGAGTGAGAAAGGAAGAGAGAGAGAGAGCGCTACTCTTATGGGACACCCAGCACAAGTGAGATATGTGAGCTCTGAAATAACTCTATTCCAAATAGAATAAATTAACTACTCACTTGAACTTCAGTCGTGCTGTGGTGTTGCGCATGGCCAGCGACACGTCGTCGGAGAGCGAGGAGGCGCCACTGGTGTCGGCGCTGGCCAGGCTCTGCTCCGTCACCTGCTGCTGCTGCTGCTGCTGTTGCTGCTGTTCCCTGGCATTGGCAGCTGCTTCGTCTTGGCTGCGTTTGCTGCGTGCGCTGCGATTTGTGCGATGCGGATGGTGATGGTGATGATGATGGTGATGGTGATGACTATGCTCCGCTTCTGTTCGCTGATGATGCGCATGATGATGATGATGGTGATGATGATGACTGTGACTATGACTGTGATTGTGACTGTGTCGGCTGTGACGATTGCTGCGCGTGCTGCTGTTGCTGCTGCCGGCAGCAACTGCCGTCGAGGTTTTGATTGTCGTCTGCTGCTGCTGCGGCTGCTGCTGCTGCTGCTGCTGCTCAGTATCACTGCTGCTGCTGGGACAGCGCAGGCGCTGCAGCGTGCGTCTTGCGGCAAGCATGGCGGCGCTTGTGCTGGGCTCTTCCTCAGTGCGTGGCTGCTGCTCCGGATGCTGCTCCTCCAGGCTGGCGATGCCCAGCTCATCGTCTTCGCTGGCCACAAAGTTGTCCGTGAGCGGCACCTCCTGTGGCTGCAGCAGATTGCCCAGATTCGTGTTGGGTATCAGATAGCCGGAGGCACAATCCGCAGCTACCATGATTGCCTTTAGCTGCGCCTCAATGTAGTCGTCCACGCTGTCATCGCTGTCCAGTATGCCGCACTCCTCCTCCTCATCCTCGGCATCTGCATGCGCATCGTCATCATCGTCCACATCCACATCATCATCATCATCATCATCATCGTCGTCATCATCGTCGCTCCAGTTGGCCGGCGGATTCGTGGACGTTGTCGCCGCCGATGAGGTGGACGCAATGGAGTGCGAGGGCGTGGGCGAGGGCGCTGGCGAGGCTGTGGGCGTGCTGTTGGGCGACAGCGACAACATGGACGGAGAGCGTGCGGTTTCCTGAGTGCTGCTCGTTGTTACTGTTGTTGCTGCTGTTGCTGCAGTGGCGATGCAGCTGCTGCTGCTGCTGCTGCTGCTGCTGTTGTTGTTGCTGTTGTCATTGTTGTTGCGCTGATCCACCAAGCGCTCCACAGCCTTGTGCGTATTTGTTGTGCTCGTCTTTTCAGTGTTGCTGCTGCTGTTGTTGTTATTGTTGTTGTGCTCCGGACTAGGCGCCTCAATGCTGCTGGAGCCAAGCGGCACCTAAAAAAGTCAAGCAATTATGTAGTTAGAAAAGCGATCTATTAAAAGTAAACTCCCAACTCACCTTTGTGTTGATTTCCTCGTTGGTGCAGAGCAGCTTCTCCAGCTGATATAGCTCCTGTTTGCTCAGATTGCGCAACAGATCCCGGATCTTGATCAGTATTGTGCGAAACGGACGGAACATCTCCGACAGCTCATCGCCGGGCATGTCCATGTTGAGCGGACCCTTGGCATAGATCACCAGACCGGCGACGATTGCCAGCCGTGGTATGGAGAACATAAGACCCGGATCGAACGAATCCACCATATCCTGATCGAGCAGTCCGGTCTTGAGGGCACGTTGCAGCGTCTCGGAGAAGAGCACGCCGATCCATTGCTGCATCTCGTACTCGTGACGCGACTTCACCTGCACCATGGCGCTCACGTAGCTCAGCTCGAACTCGGCAAAGAGATGATCGAAGATCTTCAGACTTTCGTACAGCTGCTCCGTGGTGGAATCGTTGAAGTCCAACTGCAGCGTCTTGCTATTGGGCACATTGTTTCGCAAACATTGATCCCTCAGCATTACGCGCACATTGCCCAGACTCTTGGTCACCGCCTGCGCCAACGGACGCATCTCCTTGCTCTCCGTCTCGCGATTGAGGATCGAAGAGCCGGCAGCGAGGCACTCGGCGCCGAACCACAGCTGCCCCGCCAGATTCTCTTGCAGCACTTCCTCCGGGAATTTGGCGCGAAAAGCGCGCGGATCTCGCTCTTCCCCAAGCAGCTCTTCCATAATCAAATTGGTTATGGCCAAAACCTTGTCCTGCAATGAAGAGCAGAGAATTAAAAGGAAATCCTAGACATGTTTATAAAACAAAGCATGCACAAAACGGTCAACTGAATTTTCGTATGCGATCTGAAAATCCATCTAAAAAAATTGTCTGTGGCATAACTTCGCTGTTTCTTCTCCGTTAATTATGTTATAAAACGATGTTCCAGTGGTCTTCTTAAAACTTGTGTACATCGTTTCAGTTAGAGAGCTTCTTTTGTGACCGTTTTTTGATAGCTCTGCTTTGAAGCAAACTTCTTACCTGGTTCTGTCGCAAGCGGCTGACCAGTCGGGAGCAACGATCGGGTTCTGCGCGTCCATCAAAGCTGTCCAGTTCACTGGCCACCGCTGTAAGGGATCTATCCGCATGGTAGAAACGCGCCAGCAGCGATTTGTCATCAGCCTGAAAGAGCAAAGCGAGACAGAGGCAAGGACATTAGATATCAACCACGATACAGTATCTGCCCCATATGACACGTATGGGGTTCAATCTCTGACGTAAGACCCACTAAATTGCGCCATGTGCTGAGCTCAGTCAATGCAACTGACACTGCATCACGTAATTCAGTATAGCCAAGCACACGTAAACTTAGCCGTACTCGCACCCGTACCCGTACCCGTAACTGTAACTGCACCCGGCTGACTAAGCCACCCAAAAGAGATTGCCACTGACAAGTTTTGATAACCTATGAGTAATAGCCGGACCCCATTCGATTCCCCAGCCAACAGATACAAATTGTTAATTATCTAAAAGCTTTTTACACCTTTAATTAGAGACAGGAAGTAATTAAAAATAATAATAATATAATATATTTGTAAACCATAATAGAACGCAAAAATCAAAGCTTTAATTTGAGTTGTGACTAATCAAAATATTATTTGGCTTTAGTCGTTAGCTATAGCTTTTTGCTTTGTGTTTAGAAATAGTTAAAACAAATATTTAAACAAATTACGGCATAAAACAAATAAAGTTGTTTATATATAACGTTTAAATTATAGTTATGCTTCTACACATTTCTAAGCTGTTATTTTAACTGAATACGGTACATATCAATATAATATAATAATTTAGATATGTAAATAATTTACTTAGCTGTCAATCTGCTCTGATTTACAGATCTAAAAACATGTTGAACTCGCACATAAGTGTGAATAAATTTAATATATAATTAACTAATGAAATTAGCAGTGTTCACTATAGTAGGTGTTCACTCTTTTGAATGCATTATAAACGGACTAACTGCGCCATAGTCTAAGCGACTATTTTAATTGATTAATATACATAAAGTCTATATATGATGGATATACGACTATATCAAAAGAGAGCAAATGGGTTTGACAGTGAGTGAGTGCGTAGGAGAGAGAGAAAGAGAGTAAGAGAGAGTAAACACAGATGATAATGATTACTTTGTATACCCTGTACCCATGAATTGGGTAAAAACAGGGTAAATTACTTTGTTTGTTTTGCTTTTTACGCTGCTTACGATCAATTACTAAATTAAAAATTAAAATTAAATTAAATTATTAAAAGCCCCTCGCAATTTAAAACCAGATTTATATTGTTTTTAACAGTCTTGAATAAAATACTAATAAAATTAAATTAGTTTAGGATTAATTATAAATTATAAATGAAAAGCTGAAGTAAAATATATAATTATTAATTTAAATTTGCAACAAAACCAAAATAATTTAACGCTTTCTATATTTAATTTCACTAAGTACATTTGTTGTGTTTGTTCACTACTCCAAATCGCACTGAGAGACACTCTCTGAGTTGCGGTAGAGCCGTTAGTTTCCCTCTTTCTCTCTGTCTCTCCGAGACTCTACGTGCTTATCTCTCGCTGCTTTTGAAGTGGTTCAAGATATCAAGTTAACGGCAGCTGAACTTGTTTTATTTTTTCCCCTCTCTTTGCTGTATTTTTAGTTTGTTTTTTATATACTTTTTTTGCATTTGTGCTCTGTTTAAATATGAAATTAAAAGCGTTCGAAAGGCAAGCAAGAGTTAAGGCAGCATTTTGCGTTGGAAAGGAAACAAAATGTATGAAATGTGTTTATTATAAAGGTAAACAGCAGCGAGTCCAAAAAGACGTTGACTTTACTTTTAAAATAAAAAAAAAAATACAAAAAATCAAACAAACTGCGCAGTTCAGAGCAGCGACAAATTTAAAGCAGAGCAGCAAAATGAGCCAAAGACAAAATGATTTTTCCTATTGCCAAACAAAAAAGTGAGCAAAAATTGTTCAAGGGAAAATTTGTGCAATTTGGTAATAATAGAAAAACACCATAATAATAACTGCAACAATTACCACAAGAGAAGCCAAGCTTAATTGCTGCATTTTCAGTTGGTTTTCCAATTTGCTTGGCCAAAAGCCGCGCACAATAAAAAATATATAAATGAATCACACGCAGCCAAGTTAAGCGTGAATCGATGATGGATTTTTGTTGTTGTTTCGGTTTCAGAAATCGGCCCAACAGCAACAACAACAAGCCAACTCAATGCCGACGTCAGCGTCAACAGTGCCTGCTACAACATGTGGCAATTCCATTTGTTTACACAACAATTAAACGTGCAATAAGCGAAATAACCTCAGCAACACACACACACACACACACACACACACACTCACACACACACACACACACAACACACACACATACAGAGCACACACACAACCATATACTGGGGGCATTGCTTTATACGGCGCCTCTCCCGTTGAGACTTTGGTTCTAAGGCGGCAATTACACACATATAATTATATATATTGGTACATAAGTACGATATATGCATATAAAAAACACACACGCACACATTTATATATGCTTCTATATATGCAAGGCCGTGCGTAAATAGTTCAATGACTGCCGAACACGTTCTCTCCCTCACCCGCTCTTTGGTTGCTCTCCCTCTCTCTCCCACTCTCTATCTATAACTCTATTTCTCGCGTTCTTTTATCGTCTGGTTTTGGTCAAAATAAGCGACGTCGCACTTGATTCTTTATGGCTATTTAATTTAGGCCCAGACGGTGGTAATTGTCACACTACGCAATACTTTTGGCTTAATCTACGATCAAGCCACAATATATAATAACATCGCATGACAGATCTACAATGGCGTTAAGAAGCATCGGGCTACATTTTATTACGTAGTCTTAACAATATAAACAAATTTCGCATTTAGAAAAGCGCAGAGCCAACTTCTTTAACATGCAGAAGTTATATGAGAGTATATTATTAAATAAAATAAAAATAAATAATATAGAAAAATTATTAACTATATAAATTATACCTTCTTTCAAAGTATTATTCTTTATTTTCTTTTAAAGGGTAAAAAATTCATCATTTCCCAACAGTCAGACGAACATGGATAGATTGACTAAACTTGTCATCGTGATCAAGAATATATATACTTTGCGTAGCGCTAACTCCTCTTGGCTCGCACTGGCTCAACTCTCGTTGGTCCAACTTTCGTTAGTTCAACTCTCGTTGGTCCAACTCTCACTGACTCAAATCTCATTGGTCCCACTCTCGCTGGCTCAACTAGAGCTTGCCGAACTCTCGCTTGTCGAACTCTCCCTGGCCCAACTCTCCTTGCCCTTGCTTGCCAAACTCGCGCTTGCCGAACTCTTGCTGGCTCAACTCTCCCTGCCAAACTATTGTTGGCCAAACTCTCCCCGTCCAACTTTTTGTGGCCCAACTCTTGCTGGCCCAACTCATGCACGCCAAACTCTCGCTGACCGAACTCTCGCAGGCCGAACTATCGCTGGCCCAACTCTCGTTAGTCCAACTCTCACTGACTCAACTCTCATTGGTCCAACTCTCGCTGGCTTAACTCGCCCTGCCCAACTATTTTTGGCCCAACTCTTGCTGGCCCAACTCTTGCTGGCCCAACTCTTGCTCGCCAAACTCTCGCTGGCTTAACTCGCGCTTGCCGAACTCTCGCTTACCGAACTCTCGCTGGCTCAACTCTCCCTGCCCAACTCTTGCTTACCAAACTCGCGCTGACCGAACTCTCACTGGACAACCTCTCGCTGGCCCAACTCTCGCAGACCGAACTCTCGCAGGCCGAACTCTCGCTGGCTTAACTCTCATTGCAATAATCAATAATTACTTCTTCGCTAATCAATTACATTATGGTAATAATACAAAATAAATTTCCCTATATACTATGTAGGTATAATGTCTTTTTGTATGCATTGGGGAGTGTTATTGACCGACCTTGGGGCAAAACCACGAAATCCATTATTAATTATACTTAGGTTACATTAAATTTAATGCACATTCGAGAGAGCTCACAAATCTCATTTGTAATTAAAAGAGCCAAAAAGCAACCACAACAATAAGTTAATGTGGAATTAAAAATTCCAAGTTCGTTTCAGCCAAATGAAGTGGTTGGTAGTATGCAGGGACAGTTTAGGCCGGATAAAGCAAGCTCAAGGATACTGAGAAAATGAAACTTAAATATGTTTTATACTTTATGCAAAAGACGTTGTTTAAATGGTATATACCAATGCAGCATACCCGATTCGAACAGCTATAGGGCAGTAAAGTTCCTTGCTGAAATTTCGGGCAATTTTGTTGTTGTGTTGAGTAAAGTTTTCTGATAAATTTTTAATGTGGCACGCATGGAATTACGCCGTTTCATTAAATAATGGCCCAAATGGTGTGTGTGTGTGTGTGTGTGTGTGTGTGTGTGTGTGTGTGTGCACGTGTGGGCTGTAAAGGTTACGATTATTCTAAGAAATATGATACGTAATGGGCTGAAAATGCCAGCATTTTCCCTAGCTTGTGCTTAAAGTTTTCCGCCCAAGTGATA
This sequence comes from Hypselothyrea guttata, assembly GCA_035045125.1. NCBI lineage: Eukaryota > Metazoa > Arthropoda > Insecta > Diptera > Drosophilidae > Hypselothyrea > Hypselothyrea guttata. The sequence goes on along the minus strand of JAWNNJ010002200.1, from coordinate 785,854 downwards.
GCCTCATGCTGCTTAATTACACGATCTGGCAACATGAAACGTGACCACATGAAGCTGGCAGCGCTGCAAATGGCAAGTGTTGCCACTTTCATTCAGCGCTGATAAGTGAAATAAAACAATAAATTCAATAGCACAATTTATACACAAAAAATATAAAACTATAAATAGAATGTTCAATAATTAATGGTACCCGCATCTAATAAATGTTAATTTGATTTATGTATGTGGGTTTTTACTCCGAATTCCCAATATAAATAATATATTTTTGTATAAAGAATAAATATAAAGATAAAATAAATAATATAATGAATAACATTATATAAATAAAACTAAATTGAAATAATTATTATTATTATTATATAACCAAGTTGAGATAAACTGAATCATTTTTACTTGATTATAAATACTGTAATTCCATGAAATAATATTTCTACGAATAAATAAGTAAATATTTATTATGTATTTGAGAATATTTAGTCTTAAGTCTTTTCTACATAGTTATTCTGCTTTATAGCTAGCGGATAAATAACTTCGATCGAAGCAGCTATAAAAGCTAATTATATCATTAATGTTTATTTGCAATTGATGATGTTAAATAATCTAAATGTTATAATTTTTCAAGCGTATTTAAGACAGTCGCTGTGAATGCGATCTAACTGGTTTTTATTAATTTATCAGGAATTATCGCTAATGTATTATTGAAATGAAAGTGCACAGAGCAGTATATAGATACTTTACATGTGAGTAAGCGTATCGCTGTAAACTGCAGATAACAACAAAGGCACAGGTGTTAAAAATAAAGCAAAATAAAATCAATAAAATTTAATAATGAAACAAAAAAAAAGGCGAAATGCCAAAATGTGAGTCCATAATTTGTGAGCAACAACCGCAGTATCTAAGGACACTGACGCCTGACGTCACCCGATGGCAAAAAGGCTGAATGACCTCGCCAGGGCACAAGCAACAGGCAAACAGACAATCCTTGAGTTGCCCGGGACGAGGACGAGGGCGAGGACATGCCAGACGGATGTGAAGGGGGAAAAGAGAGGGCGTCGAAGGCAGCAAATGTTGCTGACGTTTGCCTATGACGAATACAAGTCTCTGTGAGTGAATGTGAGTGGGATGATAATGAGTACTCGTTTAAAGCACCCATTACACAAAACACTTGAAGTTTCTTCAGTTTCGCCCCATTACAGGGTATCTGTGTATCCGTCGCTATAGGAGAAAATCGAGACACACTTGACATTGAAACTGCGCCATGAGGTCGCATCTTCTGTGGCACTCAATTATTCCAACATCAATTGGGCAAAAGAAATATGTTAGTAAATTAAAAGCCTTGATAACAGCAAATGAATACATTTGTGAATGAGGTGGAGACCCGAATTGACCTCTATATATATACAAACTATGGGAACGATTGTATAACCAGGGCTGACAAAGAGATGCCTTTGTTCTGTTTGCTGTACAGCACCTGGTTAATTGGCAATTTGCACGGTTTGATTTCGGGGGGTTTCGACATTTGAATACTCTATAATATCGAATGCAATCAATTGAATTTAATTGCCCTCAACAAAGAAGTGTCAAATTTAATAGACGGTGAGAAACCCAGACCGACAGCTCGACAGCTATCAGCTCTCAGCAATTGCTCCGTTCAAGTTCAAGATAATTACTGTCAGTTATCAGCTGGCATATTTAGTATATACATTCGTCCAAATAGATACCATATACATATGTACAAGTTGTAGTCATACCAACTATTGCAAGTATTCAATCCAAGCAGTCAAACGGCTCACGTGAAGTCGCCACACGACTCTCTATGATAATAATCTGGTTCTGCCTTCCAGTCGTTTATCATAAAATCCATAATAGCGGAAAACAAACAAAATGCGTCGCAAATTTAATATAAGGTGAATCACAAATTTAATGGGTTCGGAGAGCACAAAACGCACTCAGTCTAGGCTAAACAATTAGCAAAACAAATCAAAGACATTCTAAAATAAAACCAAACAATTAATATTTATATTTGATAGGCGCTTGACGGGGCAAAAGTTTAATTATAATGGCATTAGTGTCACGACAGCAACAACAAAAATGCGAAATTCAATTAAAGCTCTGTGTATACTTATTTCGTATTTTCACTTTCGATAAGCTGAATTCGAATTCGAATTCGAATACAAAGCGAAACCAAACCAAACAAAACAAAAAGAGATTGTGAAATTGTCAACCATTGGCACTGGCAGCGATAATTATAATTGGGGAACAGGTCCCGGTCCCGGTTTAATGAGGCGAATAAAACTGAGTCATGGTCAAAGCGCATGGACAATTAATAATAAATAATTAAACATTTGCAGTACTTGTATTAATTGAAATCATGGGAACTTTCATGCACAGATTAACAGCGCAAGCATCACACTTCTGTCCTCCTCTCTGCCCCCGTTCGGCTGATTACAAAGAACGTACAATATATGACTAGACAACAAAAGGAGGAAAGAAAACAGTGAGCAACAGCTCTGCATATTTAGCTATTTTGTAGCCACATCTTTACCTTTAAATTACCGAAAAATAGATTTATTATATAATGACTTCTTTTAAAAATATCTGTCTGTCTACAAGTCGAGTCGACATAGCCATGTCCGTCTGTCTGTCTGTCCGTCTGTCTGTCTGTCCGTCCGTCTGTATGAACACCTAGATCTCAGCAACTATAAGAGCTAGAAACACGATATTTGGGATTTAGATTCTCCTAATCAGTAAGCAGTACGAGTTTGTTTTAGATTTTGGATACCTCCCCCCCTTCCCCCGCAAACCGCAAAAAGCTACTGCAGCCACCGCTTTAAAGTGATTGACTGTAATTTGGTACATAACTAGCCCATGGCATTCTCTATTGACGCTGTAAATTTAGTTTTGATCGGATAAGAAACAGCGAAAATATGGAACGGACAATTTGCCGCACCAGGCAGAGGGGGGGTGGTGTGCCATGCTAAGTAGCTTAGTGTGTGTGCGTCTGATTGTGTTTGTATGTACATATACTCAAAGTAAAGGGTCTCCTACCGTCGGTTACGTCCGACTGTAGCCTCCGTCCCACTGATCTGCCCCGTCCCTATATTTAATTTTATTTTATTTTAATCGATTGCAGTTTCTATTTTCATCGACTAAACATGAACAAAAATGTTTGTTTTATATTTCAACAATTAAAGCTTTGATATTTATGATCTGTTTAAATGCGGATCTGCTTTTTTTTTTGCCAACACTGTTCAGTGGCCAGACATCTACACAAATGATTCAATTCCACAATTTGAACATTGAACACAGAAATTATTTAAAAATAAAGCCAATTCTTTGATGTGTGCTTTTTTACTTCCGGGGAATTAAGAACGCTTTGTGTGAGCGTCAGAGTTTTTGGCAGTGCATTCAACTTTGTCAATTATCATTCAAAAATATTTCCTTAATTTTTGCAGCGGATGCAGTTTTTAGTACTCAAATCAGGTTCTATCCGAAGCGCGTTAACTTAAACCCTTTACGTTATGTCATTATTTATGCAATTTGTTAACCAATAAACGGCACAATTTGCATACATTTCGAAACGCAAAGACAGCGAGACAGAAGAGAGAGAAATAATATAAACAAAACTTGGGCGGATGAGTAGAGAAAGAGGCAAAAACAAAATGCAGAAAGCATTCAATAAATTGGATAATAATAGAGATGGCCCAGAGCGCTCGTAGCCGGGCGATAACAGCTGGGCTGACCCGATTACATATTCATGAGTTCATCCGTCCATCCGTCGATCCGTCTACACAAGTGTCGTAAGCCTTAGCTCCTATTCTTATATCATCTGTTTATTTGCTGTTTGTACTAAATGTAACACGCATGAATCATTTCTTATCTGCCAAGATTATTAACATTTAATACTTTTGCCGATATAGCAACATTTTTCTTCTATCGCATGACATTTTATATGTACTTTATATAACTAAACGCTATCGTTTATCAGATTTGCATACCAAACAGCCCACGGTCGCTACGTGTGCTCCATGCATTAAATGCCAATTCATATCAATTGCATTTCACACTTTCCACTTGGTCATTTTGTACCCTTATCGAGTTTCTGTTTACCGCACAGTGTGAAGGGACAAACCCTATAGACACCATACTATAACCTACTTTTCACACAGTGACAGTTTAATCCCAGCGCTAAGCCAATGATTATTTTGCAATCCTGTATCAGCAAACTGGCCATAACTAAAACACAACAACAATAACCATATGAAACGCCTACAAAACTGCTGTCAATGGGCGCCACTGGTGTTGCCCATTGATGACAAAGATGATAAACCGCAAAAGCTTTCACTTTTATTTACAAAATACCCTGTAACCGTGGCGTCGCAAACAGAGGATTTGATAGATGACAGCCGTTTTGTTTTAGATTGACAGCAGCTCCATCAACAAAGACATCAAGTCAATATTGATATCTATAAGAAAATCAGTTGGTAAACCTTTCGATTCAGTAGCATTTTGTAATATCTGACATGGCATTAATATTTTACAATATAGAGATTTATTTATAAGAAATTTTATATATTTTTTTATTGTAAGAATTTTGTCTCCGAATTTGATTATTTCTTTTTTGTAATTTAGTATTTTATACACCACACTAAAATGATATATAACATTTAAATTATACATAGATGTAATTCTTAGATCCTGTAGGTATTTCTTATACTTAATATCGATATAAATATATGTAAATAATCTCTATACACTATATAAGGTAGTCGATTTTAATGCTCACCAAGATTATATCATATTTTCAATATAACTATAAAAATCTCTATTTATAAGCTCACCAAGCTGTAAAATATTGTTTAAATTTCTACAATCTCTGCCGGAAAACCTTTGTTAAAGTTTACAGAGTATCTAGGCATACTGGAATTTTCCTTTTGCATTTTCTCGCGCCTCACGTAAGCTGCTGGGAGGTTAAAGTGCGCGCTACACTCGTAGAGCCCGAATCGGGTGTTTATCGTTCCATATGCGTTGGGTACGTAGTCGGAAATGCCGCGGCGCTAATTGAATAACCAGATAGTGTCTGTCCTAGTCGTAGTCTCGGTTGTAGTCTCAAGCCAGCTGGAGGTGGGGGCGTTCACAAAATGCGCGTTTTCGGCGCAATTTCCTCCAGTCTCCTCTCTCTCCTCACTCTACACTCTGCAACACAAACCGTGTGTCGAGTATCTCATTGATATGCCGGTCAGCAAGCTGAGCTCGTGGTCTTATGCAACGCCTGACGCTTTCCAGCCGCGTTGATAAGCAGCTCAGCCGTCGCGCTCTGTAGGGCAGAGGCAGCGGCAGCGGCAGCGGCAGAGGCAGACTGAGGCGCTGTGTCTAGGTTCAGCTTTGCTCTGCTCTCACTCTACGGGATTAGGTAATATGACTGTGACTGAGACTGAGGTGTACAAATGTGCAATTTCTCGGTCTCTATTTCCCCCTCTCTCCTGTCTCTCTCTCTCTCTCTCTGCCCCTGCTGCATTGGAAAGCCAGTGCATTGCACCGCTTGCAATGTAGACGACGATGATGCGACCAGATCGCTTCGATTCAATGTGAACGGGAAAATTTCACCGCTTTTACTTTTGCCGCAGTTTGTTAAGCTATAAATACATCTACGTGTTTTTCTCTTTGCTGGCTGTCAGCACGTCTAGCCACAAAAAAAATAAAATAAATGCCAAACCCGTAAACGTAATAATTGACAATATTGGAATAAACGAACCACCTGCCCCCTCCAACCACCCAACCACCCAAAGATGTCAACTGGCATTCGGCGTAGCTTTTCACTTGTTTGTTCAACTATTGAGAGCTCGCTATCAGCCACAGTGTCTAATCAATACAGCCACAATGAACAGCTGGGCGACTGATAACAGCTGATAAGCGGCCTTTATTAACATGCCACGATAGCCCACAAGGCGAACAAATTGCAAATAAAAATAATAGTAATTGCATTGCCTATTTACTTCTCTAATATTTCATTTGGAGCTGAACTTTCCAATAGATACGACAGCTTACGATTACTTTGCTTTGCACATAAAATACTTGAGCCGGCCAGGCGCATAAAAAAGTCATGAAAACTTATTTAAAATAAAAAACCTATGCAATTTCCAAGCATTAGATGCCATTGTGGTGGTCATAAAGTCATATGATCGCGTAATACATAAGATTTACTGTACATTATGCCAGCAATATCGAAAATTGCTGTGAAAAGTGGCAACCAATTAACAGTCAAGGCTGAGGCTTTCTCTCGATCGGCTAGAGGGGCATCGCAAAAGGTAATTCCATGTATGCGCAAATAATAATAGTAATAAAACCAGTAAGGAAGGCTATAGTAGGACGTAACTGACAGCAGCAGACCCAGTACTTTGTGTTTCAATACCTTTTCGAACAACTTGTCTGCTGCATATCTTTGCTGTTTCTCATTCGATGATAGAGAAAGTCTTGGATACATAAATGCTAAATTAGAAGGAAAGGGAGGTGTTTATAAGGACGGACAGATGGACATAGATATATCAACTCAGCTCGTATTCCTGATTGAGAATATACAGTAGAATCCGGTTATAGTGACATTCAAGGGACCGACGATTTTACGTCGTTATATCCGGAAGACAAAATCCATGATTTTGTTTCTTTTTCGTATTGAAAAAACACAAAATCCATGATTTTGCTTGCTTCTTTTAGCATTGTTAAAGAAATCAAATTTTCCTCTTTAAAGTTTTTTTTTTTGTTCGGCACGTCGCAATATCCGGTTGAATTGTGAAAAATCTCGTCGGTATAAGCGGTTTGTCGCTAAAAGCGGAGACGTTCTAAGCGGAGGCCCTTTCATATAAGTTTGTATGGGGACCAACCAAGCCATCGAGTTTTCGTCGCAATAACCGGACGGACGCTATAAGCGGAGTCGTTATAACCGGATCATACTGTATATAATATGTTTGTTATACACATTTTCGCTTTGCACTAACCTAATATACCCTTTTGTATTTTTTTGAAAGTACAGGGTATACTAATAATAACAATAACAATGTTGCCTACTAACCCCGCTCATCTCTCTTCCACCCTTACTGGCCCATTGTATTGTTATCAGTTTGTTTTTGCTGGCAGCACAAAGGGCGTATTAGGCAAACTTCTGCGGTCTGTGTAATATTAACAAATTATAAATTAATGTGCATAATGCCATATGGAATATTTTATTTGCTCAGCCTGCGCTCGAAACGAGACGAAATCACAAACATTTTGATTAACTCGGCGCAAATAAAACGTTGAAGCTCTGCCCCAATGTGATAATCATCACGTGCTATCAATTTCTCGCTGAGCTCCACAGATCAGCCTGCAATCAGTTGAGAATCAACAACAACATAGAGCTAATGCAAGTCAGATGTCTGATTCTACTATATACATATACCATACGAGATGGGAGATACGAGATGACGACGAGATGTCGTAATATGCAACATTCTCTGGCCTTTGCTAGAACAGCTACAAATGAGGCCAAATGTTGTTAACAGCGACGCAGACGGTGACGGCGATGGCAACGGCGGGGAGGGCGGGCGCATGTCAATATGGCCCAAATTTTATGAGCCAACTCAAAAAACAGGTTGTTGTTGTTGGGCTGGCTTTGCTCTTGCTCTCGTTGCTGCTGCTGCTGCTGAGATTGTGGCTGTAGTTGTTGTTGTAGTTGTAGGCACGCGCAACAAGCCGCGTCCGCCATTCACTTGACGACACCAATTACCAACACACACACATGCACCTCACACATACACACACACACACACACACATGCACCTCACACAAGCCAAGAGACTGTTGCAGCGACGCTGCTACGTTTAACGGGGCGTATGCGCTTCGCACTCATTCATAAAGCCTATTTGTACTCGCTTATTAAATAGTCTACACTGCGAGAAATATGTTCTGCTTTTTGCAAATAACTTTATTTTTTTCGACTGTATTAAAGAATTAAATTCAAGAAATATATAGATATTTTATGGCAGAGTTGCCAGACTACAGAAGATGTTGACCTGAATAAAACTTCAATAACTGGACAAATGAATTTCCAAAGTTGTTTAAATAGCTCCCCTTAAAAGCTTTTTGGCCAAATTGAAGGCAAGTATTAAAAACCTGGTGTTGCCACCTAGTTGTCAAAGAATTAAGTAGGCTGTTCCTCAAATCATGATTGACAACATTCACGAATTGAAAAAGGCATAAACGCATTTAATTGCTTCTTGTTTATTTGTAAAATATAACATTGTTTATATTTTTATCGAGTTGTAACTCCTTTAACATCATTGAATAAAGCTTTGGGTTTCTCTTCTTCAACACTGGTAGATAGATATTATGGATGATCACACACTTTGGACCCAAATAAATCTGATTTTGGGGCAATTCGTTTCCTTTTCGTATTATGCTCGTAGAATTTCTTGAGCCAAGTTTACTTTGTGTTTGTTTTACAAACATACAAATTTTAAATCCTTCCTAACTTCAACATTAGTACATAACCAATAAATATAACATTTTTTTCATAAAAAAAAATATAAATATTTAATGATAATATTATAATATAGATAATAAAGTAAATAATGTATAATACAAATGTAAAATAAATAAATATAAATAATAATATAATCTAATAAACCCATATAAAAACCATCTGCATTCATAATTTTACAACATGCTAATGCATCTACTTTTTGCACAGTGCATATAAAATTAACGTGTGTGTGTGTGTGTGTGCGTGTAACTAAAGCATGCTATTACCACCAATATTAAGCAAACAAAACAATTAGCAACTGGACTTTGTTGGTGTTTTATTTCATTTCTACTTAAGCTACTTTTATTCCCCGCTTTTTCAACTTCCTCAACGGCAAATGGTTATTGCGGCTGTAATATACAATTTTCTCGCTTTTTTCTTGTATTTCTTTTTATTTGTTCACCATTTTCTGTTTTCATTTTTGGGGTTAAGAAAGCGTTACGAAAGGAATTTCCAAAAGTCATGATGCAGACCGCGTTGAATAGATCTCTTTAGGGCTGACATTTGGTACTTGAAGGTTGCAAAACTCAAAGCTCTGTCTCTGTCTCAGTCTGTGGGCTTTCTTTGGGTCACATTGCTGTAAAAAATGACTGTTTAAATGTTTTGTCGGGTTTTTCTGATTGTAATTGTTAAAGCCAACTCATGATGTTTCATAAAAGACAAAGAGCCAAGCAGTAATCGCGGCAGCCAGAGTTTACTGTGTTAATGGACACTTTGTGCTGATGGGGCGCACTTAAATGCTTTAGCCTTGCAGCACAATTATATAAAAAAAAGCAGCCAAAAATTAATATTATTAAATATAATATTGGGGCTATTAAACATACATTTCAGTTGCTTGAAAAACAAACAGAAAGCAATTCATGTAATGTGGCACGAAACATCTAGAAGCCAAACCAACAAAGCAGATTTCACTTTTTATAACGAATTTCAATGCCAACTGAAATTGAGCTGATGACGCACAAGTTTCTCAGGCAAACTCCCAAAACATGCCAGAAATTCACATCGGAATAAGTCAAGTTTTCTATTCTTTTTGTTTCGCGACAAAAGACAACGCGACTCTGGCAACTGCAAATAGCAAATTTGCGCTTATTAAAGATTCGCATGCCTTATGTCGGATAATAATCATATGAATTAGATGAGCAACAGGTAGAGTATACTATATATGTACATGAATACTTATGAATACCCATGAATACTTTGCTCATACGCGGAAACACACCCATGATGTGAAGAAGATATAAATATTTAAATAAATGCTATTACACACGTGTGTTTATTAAACAGTGTTGTTGCCTCTGTTAACTATAAATACATTTGTTTAGCAGCTATTGTAAATAACATTACATTGCCCTGCAGCGATCAAGTTTTATCTTGTCTGTTGTTGCTGAATTGCAAGCGGGTTATACAATATACCCGATACATCCATGTCTGTGCATACATATTCACGATCATTTGATAATCAATTACAACACCAACAATCAAGCGATGCGCTGCGATACTTCGCCTTTTGATTTGAGTCCCATTGTCTCAGCTGCGCTTCAACTTGTTTTTGCTCGCTTACATTTCGTTTGTCCATTTCGTTTTTGTGTTAATTTCCAGTGTTGCCAAATGCCTTTAACTAATACCCTGTAACTACAAAATGTGTAAAAAGAGGGCTAATAACATTGGCAGGCAGCAGGAGGCGTGGTAGACTTCATAAACTATATATTCACTTGATCAGTTGTCCGTCCGTCTGTATGAATGATGAGATCTCGGAAGTTATAGGAGCCAAACCATTCATTTTTGGAATATAGCTAGATGTACACCATACGCAAATCAATTTTATATCAAATTTCAGATGGCACGCCTTATTGACGCCAGGATCGGTAAAAATCAACTAGCAAGCGCAGTATTAAACATGAAAGATTGTTATTCGGACTATAGTATACTGTTTAGCACTATATTTATCTATCCTAAAAAGCGCATTGAAAGCGTTTAATAAATACAGAAGTTATTAAAGAAACAATATTGCATGTTTAGTACGCTGGCTTTCTAGCTGCGAATCTATTAAAAAAGACAAAAAAGTAAGAAGATGCGTTGCTTCATATAATACTTTATAAATATTCTAAAATTATATATTATATGTAGAGTAGAAGTTGCTCCACTGTCGAGCACGCTCGACTGATCGGCTACATTCTTACAGGTTTTCGTCATTGTTAATTGCAGTGTTGCCACAGAGCGTCATAAAACTGCTTTGTTCTACCGACTGCCACAATTTGCGCATCTGGCAACGCTGTGGTCACACTTGCGCTGGGGTCTCAGAATTTTCACAAGATCACAACAAAAGAAAGTTGCCTCCAACTGCAACAAAGTGCAACAAGGAATGTGGCAGGAAGCAGAGACAAGTGCAGTCAATGATCAAGACAAAGAGAGAGAGAGAGAGAGAGAGGGAGAGAGAGAGAGAGAGATTAGAGAGAGGGAGAGAGGGAGAAAGAGAGGCAGACGAAAAGCTGAATGTATTTTCTATTTCATTCGAGCCTCGCTTTTCATTCATTCGCTTCATCTTCAGAGCTGTTGTTGCTGTTGTTTTGTGGCTTGCGTGTTGCAGAGCCCAAGAAATTGAGGAAAGCGTACCGTTATTTATGTGCATAGACTCGGGACAGTAGACAGGGAACAGGGGACAGGGGACAAGTAGCAGAGTTAGGCAAAGAAGTGTGTTAATGAACACAGCGAAAAGCCAGACAGAGACAGAGAGAAAGAGAGAGAGGGGGCCAAAAAGAAAAAGAAATTGCACCAATACCAACAAAGGAAGCAACCGGAAAGTGAAGCAAAGCGAATTTACTTCATTTTGTGCAGAAATAGTTTATATACCGCATAAAACTCAAATGAAATCCTCAGGCAGCAGACGCTCGTGTGTCTGATTAAATGAATTTATTGCATTGCAGCAGCGCATCGAGCGTAGAAAATTGCAATTAAAAAACAGCAGCATAAAAAAGCTGCCATAAAAAATTGGGTAAGCGGCAGAAAATAGTAATAATAATATAAAATAATAACAAATGGGATATGGGAAGTTCATACACAAGATCGATATAAACCTGAGCCATGCTTGGCTGCCTCAGCATTATGTGAATTCATCTATCTTTTGAGTTGGGATATACACAGATAAATGTACTCGGGTAATACCCGATAACAGCCAAAATTCAGTTATTATTTTGGTTAATGAAAGTTAAAATTAAAAGCTAAGTTTAGACAAATGAGACTAGAATTATGTACAACTATTTTTAGACCCTTTACTTTAAAAAAGTAAAAAGGGTCTATTAGTTTAGTGCAAAGAGGAAATGTGTGTAACACCCAGAAGGAGGCGTGGCAGACCCCATAAAGTATATATATTCTTGATCAGGACGACAAGACGAGTCCGTCTGTCTGACCGTCCGTATGAACACGTAGATCTCAGCAACTATAAGGGCTAGAGACACCATAATCAGGATTTAGATTCTCCTATTTCGCGAGCAGCACGAGTTTGTTTTAGATTTTGGATACCTTCCCCCCTTCCCCAGTAAACCGCAAAAAGCTACTGCAGCCACAGCTTTAAAGTTATTGATTGGTACGTAACTAGCCTATAATATTCTCTATTGACCCTGTGAATTTCGTTTCGATCGGATAAGAAACAGCGAAAATATGGAACGGACAATTCGCCGCACAAGGCAGAGGGGGGGTGGTGTGCCTTGCATACGCGGGTAGGTTAGTGTGCGTGCCTTTCACTGTGTTTGTAAATGCATAAAGTTAAAGTAAAGGGTCTCCTACTGTCGGTTACGTCCGACTGTAGCCTCCGTCCCACTGATCTGCCCCGTCCATATATTTAAAATTAATATCTTGTTAAAACAATTTCTAAGCTAATAAAATATAAAACTAAATTCATATTTATTATTACATCTATATTTTATAATTTGTAACGCCCTCTACATCTAAATAAAACTGTATTGTATACTTAGTTTCATTCCTTGCCGATTTCGAGTTAAAATTTCAGTGCATTTGCTCCATGGGAAGCGAAGTTATTATGTCAGTGATAATGTTACCATTACAAAACCTTTGTTTAACTTCCCTATATTTCTCCTTGATTTTATCTAGCATTTTTCACTTATCAAATACACACACATGCACAAATATTTGTATATAGTGTTTGCACAAATACGTCATGAAATATTGATGGGAAAACTGAAGCACTTCAAGTGAGTTTTGTCATTGATCCGTAGCTGAAGAAACAGCAAACGTCTCGACACTGACCTCCAGTTCCAGTCGACGAGGTCTTCCAAAGCAAACACCTCTGATTTTAATGGATATTTATGTGAATTTGCGTGTAAAACGTTTCCAATTTCATTATATTATATTCACCCCCCGATTTCGTCTATTCCGGGGGCAATCAAAACGTCAAGCGGTTTGACAGATTGACGTGCGATCGCATCCCAGCCGAGGGGAAGTTATTGGATGAAGGGGAGAGGGGGAGAGAGCGTTCTACAAAAATTAGAAAATTCCGTTGTATGGGGGAAATGTGTTTCCACTTTTATTTTTGGAACAGTCCCAATCGGAAAATATGCCAGCAATACATTTGATTCCAACGAGACACTTTCCAGTCTCGGTTCCAGACACGCTGTTAGCGTCATTTGCATGCCAAATTTAGATTTCCAATGAATTGGAAATGCATGAACATGAACGTACTCGTATTTATACCCTGTAGCCATGAAATGGAAACAAATGGGGTTAATTACTTTGCGCAAATGTAGATAATGTGCCAGATACAGACATGATACTGACACATAAGTAAGAAGATGCATAACTGCTGCGTGAGTATATTTTATAAATATTTGTAAATTATATTTGAAATATTTTTATAGTTCTATATCTAACTATATCCGTGAAATAAAAAAGAGACATAGCATCATTATACTAGATCTTTAAATTTTATAGCTCGATTTATCAATTAATCGAAATAAAACCGGGTAAAAGAACTTGTAATACCCAAAAAAAAAAAAAGAATCTATTTAATAGCCGACAATAAAAATCGGTTAAATCGAATCGAAGCCCCGCTCTACTTTATACTGTTGCAAAGTGGGGTGCAGGGGTCGGTTGCTGCCGACTAATCGGCTGCGTCCTCACTGTTCTCAAACTAATTGTTCTCAAATAGAACTTGTGGGAATTTGACTGATCAGTTTTACTTGCAAATGTGGTTACTGGTAATTCCACGTTATTTTCTGTTGCATTGAGCATGAGAAATATTCCCAATAACTGCCGCCATTTTCAAAGTCACACACACACACACACACACACACGCACACACAGACAACACACGCCAATGCAGGTCTATGAGTATCAAGAACAGATTCCAAATTACAATCTGTGGATCGTAATTTGCGACACGAACAGCGTGGCGCCTTCAAGCTTTGTTGCGGGCTTTAAGTTTGTTTTTGTTTTTGCTTTTGTTTTTGTTTTATCAACTGCTGCCATTTTGAATTGAGCGAATTGAGTCGAAACAACAGAAAACAAAACGTTAATGCAACCGACTTTGTTTTGCTCATTGTTGCTGTTGCTGTTGTTGTTGTTGCTGTTGCAGTTCTGCCAGCGTCAGCGAATTAATCATGCAAACAACAACAATGATAATAACAACTGCGAATGAGGAAAGCGTTAAATTCAAATGCGTTTAAAGCGCAGCAAGAGAGCGAGATGGAGAGAGAGAGAGAGAGAGAGAAGCTGCCAGAGCTGCCAGCATTTTTTTTTCAATATGTAAAGTTATTTGTTGTTTTTGTTACTGTCTGTAATAACTTATACCATAGGGTTTTAAAGATTTCATTATATACAAATGTATATATTTAGTATTTTATCCTATATAATAGGGTTAATGAATCAGAATTTTAATTTCAAAAATTACTGAAATTTAAAAATATTTCGATGTTTTTACTAAAATTTACATTCCAGGCAGAGTATGCCATTTTTGAGGGAATTAAAAAATATCGAAAAGTTCCATATATTATATATTATTTCGATATTATTTTCAAAATAATATAATATCGAATATATCCATATATTAAATATTATATTGATTTCATTTCAAAACAGAATATATCATTCATGTGATATTTAAAACATTCTGCACAACGACGCTACTAAACAGTTATAAAAGAGGCTAGATCTAGCTACAAAAGGGCCAAGGTGTCAGCACTGCAGGCAACAGCTGGAAGACAGAGAGCGGGTGAGAGAGACAGAGCGAGAGAGCATGCACTATTAAAATGAGCACTTCTAGCCAGGGCCAAAGCGGCAGCGCGATGACGTCACAGCTGCTCTGCCGACTGCGCTGCCAGCTGCGCTGCCTTTGTTGCTTTTGTTGTCTCAGCCTGACACCATTTGCGCCTTTTGCTGTTGCTCTCAATTAACTGCAGGTCTTCTTTGTTGCGCTGCTTTGCCGCTTAGGCGGTGATAAGCGAATTATCGCAATTACACAAACTAACACAAATGCAAATTGGGTTATCAGCAGTGCTGCTTCTTAGTTTTGATCACTCACCTTTGGTTTATTCAGCCATTTGCGGAATGTATCCATGTTGCAGTCGGCGTCGGCGTCGACGTCGACGTCAGCGTCAGCTGCGCAGCTGATGACACGCCAACCAGACGGCAACGCTGGCCACCCCCCCTCCAACAACACCCCTTAAGCACTCGTCGTCCTTGCCCAACACTGGCGCAACAACAACAGCAATGGCATGCACGAAGAGGCGCGCAAGACAAAGGCAATAAAAACAAAAACAAAACAAAACAAAAGCGCGCAGCACAACAACAACTGCCTGCGTGTGTGTGTGTGTGCGTAAGTGCGCGCGTGTGTGTGTACGTTCTGTTTTTGCTGCTTGGCCACACTGTGCTCAATGCATGTGTGTGTGTGACGTATGCATGTGTATGTGGCTTCGACTTTTAACTGTTGTTGTTGCTGTTGTGTTGTTGTTGTTGTTGTTGTCGCTGTTGTATTTTCACTTTTTGGGCATTTCGAATGCACTTTATCGCCTCGCACACTTTTCGTATAATTTTTGTTGCAACTTTTCAAGTGCTAATTTTTTTTAATATTTTTTTTTCGTGTAATGCCTTTTGCACTTTGCTTCGTATTCGTTTTACGTTTTGCGTTTTGCGTTTCGCCTTCAACACACACACGCGTGACTTCTGTGCGCTTTTTTACCACTTGAGCATCGCTTTAACTGCATTTCGTGCTGTGAAAATTGCGTCGTTCGGTTGAAATGATTGAAACATGTTAAAACTGCATCGGCACACAAGGGGGAAATTGGCGTTTTCTATGCGAAAAAACCATTAAACTCGCGCAACACTTTTCCGCCCCTCCCTCTCCAAAAAGCGAAGCGTGTCCGTTGCGTTCAAAGATTTTTTTCGACTAACGCAACTTTACTTGATTAGTGCTGGCAAAGCATTGACGCCGTTATCGATATTCGCCCCTCACATATCGATACTATTGCCAATATGGAGTTGCCACACAGCTTGAAACGCAGTGTTGGCAAGGCGTTAAAATTTTATGCTAAACAAATTTATTATTTATATTTTTTAAATTAATTTAATAAAGTTCACAATTAATAAAGTTTACATTTATGCTGTACTGAAAATATGTTTATCCATATTTTTAAAATTTATAAAATACAGTAAACAGAAAGTTGTACATTAATATCGATATTTCAGAGCATCGTATTGCAACATATCGATATTGGCAGTTTATTTGCCATGTTATGTTATGCCTATGTTATTTAACATCTAGCTCTGTTTTGCGTTAACATCTTGTGTCCACTTACTTAATTGTGCATCACGCATATTTTAAAGCGCTTGCCAAATATAATAAATTAATACAATCGTTAAAATAAATAAAAAATAAAATAAATAATAAATAAAAAAGAAGCAATCAACAGCTTTAAAATATATTCAATTTAAATCAGAACTGTTAGTTAACAGAATATCGCGCAGTGCAACAAATGTACGCTAGATGGCGCTGTAATGCAGCTCAATTTTGCGCAAAGACTAGCAGCGGGTTACCATATCGTTAAACTCCAGAGCTGTGTGGCAGCCCTTGTAAAATTAGCGCCAAAAAATAATGCGGCAAATTCAAATGTATTTTATTGCGAAAATGGAAAATGTGTTTTGTGTAATTGATGGTACACCCTACTGCAGGGCAATGCGTCGGAAGTGATTGTTGAGCGGACCCTCGTCCGAGTAGCCGGCAATCTCCTGCGGTATGATGCCAGACTCCTCGATCGAGGTGCATGGCCGGCACATGCACTCCAGAGGCGCCTTGGTCAGCACCTTCTTGAACTTGCGCTCCCCGTGCTTCACCTTGGGGCAGAACAGGGAGACGGCCGCCTCCCGCTCCCCCGACTCTTGGCAGCACATGCAGGAGCGCTCCATCTGCCAGATTTTGCTGCCAGAGACCTGCAAACGATTCGGGGAATCACAGCGAGAAATCGAGGTTTAAACTAAATATATTGAACCTGTATATAGCTGGCGCAGCGGCCGACGCAGGCGAACGAGGGAATCGGCTTGGGCACGCATCCAGGATACTGCAGCACGTGGATGACGGGCGTCACCTGGCAGTCGTCTCCTAGATGCCCAATATCTGCAAGGGGAAACGGAAGCGAAAAGGGAAAACGGAAACGGAAGCGGAGTGTGTGTAAATTGAATTGGTTATAGCATTTACACTGAGAGAAAAAACAAGTGTGCTCCTAACTGAATCAAGAATTTGCAGTGTCAAAAGTTCAACAAGAAAGAAAACTCTTGATTTAAAAATGAAACTCTAAATTCAGCAATGAAATTCTGCATTCAAGATTGAAATTCTTATTTCTTTATTCAGATGGAAATAATTTATGATTCGCACGAAATTTAATCTTTTTTTTTGTACAAAAAACAAGTTTTCTAATTGAATTGAATAACTTTCAGTGTCAAAACTTTACCAAAAAAAAGAAAACTCTTGATTCAAGAATGAAATGCTTCTTAAAATTCTTTTTTTTTTTAATACAAAAATAATTTACGATTTGCACTAAATTTACTCATTTTTTTTGCACTTAATTTGAACTCAAATCCGATTTTTGCTTTAATTAAACAAAATTTATTCACTATTCCATTTCGAATTTTACTTGAATTTAAGATGCATTTAAGAACATTATTTTAATTAATTTTCTTCATCCAAGATTTTCTTTATATTCATATTTCAATTTTCATAAATTTTTAAAAACTAAAGAGTTTACGATTCATACTAAATGCACTTCATTTTGCACTCAATTACGATCTTTGCTTTAATTTAACTAAATTCATTCACGATTTTATTTAAAATTCTAGATTCATTTAAGAGCATTATTTTCAATATTTGCTATTTTCACTAAATGTTATGAATAAAAAAAAAAAATTGTAAATGCACTTAATTTGCCCTCAATCCCGATCTTTGCTTTAAATTTTCTTTGCTCTAAATTCCTTAACGATACTATTTCAAACTGCGATTGAATTCAAAATCGAATCACTCTTTGTTTTTCTGAGTGTAGCCTACCGTTGTCGGTGGAGGCCACGGCGTTGTCCGCCTGCGCCATGCACAGCTTGAGCAGGCTGACGAGGACGCAGTAGAGCAGGATGAGCACGAATATCCGGTTATGCTCCTGGCGGAGCACGTGTCCTAGCAACATGGCTGTGAATCGCAGGCGTCGGACCCTTGGAATGGAAAACGCTGCAGATGGCGGCGCGGCTTTTATAGGCGGCATTTGGGCCAAGAGTGCTCCACATGGCCTATGCCGGCGACGGACATTGGCCTAATGGCTGTGCTGCTACATGAGTTATGGGCTAATAAAGGCGAAGCCTTTTTGCCTAGTAATTGCATACACGAAAACGTCATTTATCCCGCTGCGCTGCTTGAGCTCATTTATTTGTATTTCCCCCTTCCCCCCAGCCCACAAATCACAAACTAAACCACAAATCTCAGCACCGACGACAGCGCCATCAGCAGCATCGTGGCCATCGTTAGGCCAACAGCAGCTGCGCCGTTATCCTTATGCAGGAAGCTCGCCAGGCGGCCCAAACGCCTCTCGGCCCACTGCAGATTCGAGCTGACCGTGCTCTGGGCCTTCTTCAGCACCGACGCGTGGCTGCCGAACAGCGTGTGGCTCTCGTCGTAGAAGTCCGAGAAGAGCTTCTGCTGCTCCGACGTGGTGAAGTAGTCCGCCATGTCGCTCAGCACCTCCGCGGTTGTCAGCCAGCTGTTCAAACTGCAAAGATAATGCCAATGATATTGGGTTGTTGAAAATATGTCAAAATATCAGTAGATCGATGTTTCTATAACAAAAAAATAAAAAAAACTAAAATTTCAAATCCGAGATTTAAAATAAACTTTATCTGTGTTTTGAATACATCTACCTATAGCAAAAATTATGCCAGCTCATGATCTGGTGGTTTTCAAAATCTCAGCGTTCATACAGACGGGCAGACGGATAGACGAACATGGATCTATCAAAAATACATACATACATTCTGACAAAGTTGTTATTCCTTGTTTTCTCATTTTTCAATGGGTACAGGGAATTGAAATTAGTAAGGACGGTGCAGATCTGTCGGACGAAAGTCTAGAGTCGGACGTAATATACAGTAGAAGATCCTGCATTTTGTGTTTCCACGGCCTGACATAGTACAAAGGCAATATAAATGGCCGAACTCTCGCTCGCTGAACGCTCGCTTGCTGAACTCTCGCTGCCTAACTCTCGTTGGCCCAACTCTCGTTAGCCCAACTCTCGTTAGCCCAACTCTCGCTGGCCCAACTCTCGCTGGCCCAACTCTCGCTGGCCCAACTCTCGCTGGCCCAACTCTCGCTGGCCCAACTCTCGCTGGCCCAACTCTCGCTGGCCCAACTCTCGCTGGCCCAACTCTCGTTGGCCCAACTCTCACTGACGCAATATCTGAGTCAACTTACGCTGTAGCCAAGTTGCTAATGTCCGCTTTGAGCATCTTGAATATGTCTGTTATCAGATCGGGATTCTGGCGATACAGCTGCTCCAGTGCTATGATCTTTTGCTCAACGCTGCTGCTGCCAGATACAATGTGATTGTCGTAGTGCTCCCGGTAATCTCTGGTGCAGGCAGCAGCACGCCAGAGCATTTCGCGCTCGCTGCTGCGGGTCTCGCTGTTGTAATAGCCCAAGACCTTGCTGTAGCCGCTCAACCTGGCAGCTGCACAGTAGAAGGTCTCGCGATAGTCTGGCGATGGCTTCTCCGTTGTCGTCTCAAAGCTGGTCTTCAGGTGTTCACTGCATTCGGAGTGCTTGTACTTGCAGAGCCAGGCTACCTGCAGGTTGCGATTGTAGACGTCCAAGACGGTGTCGTTGGATCGCCAGTTGACGCCCAGCTTGGCATAGACGGCTTCGGTGATCTCTTTGAGGTATGTGCCGAAATCGGTGAGCTGAGCTGGCGTCAAGCGCTTGGCCACCTCGTCGAGTCTCTCGTAGACCGAGGCCCATGGCAGATATTCGACCTCGGTGCTCAAGTACTCCATAAATTCAAAGACATCGGCGTAGTCCATCATGTCAACCTGAGCAAAGCTGAACAAATCGTCCAGGATATGAGCGCGATTCTCCACAGCAATCGAACTGTGATTCTCCTTGCCCAAATAGATTTTAATCTGCTTCAGTACCCGTGCATCGTAGAACACGCGATAGTAGTTCGCCTGCTTAATGTTTAGTATGATATAGTCGATCGGACTGCCGAAGGCCAACATGGGCATACTCATTGTCTTGTTGAAGTACATGAGAGCGGTCACATTTTCGAACATGGGCAGATTGTTAGTGGCGTAGGTGATGGGAATCGTATACCGCAAGGTGGCATCACTGCCATCTCCGGGATTCTGCAGGAATCGTTTCTGTTCCATAATGACCGTGGTTCCATCCCCGGTGATGTTGACCGTCACCACTGGATAGCCCGGCTGTTCGGTGAAGTCGTAGAGAAATTGATCCACATCCACGGATGGATTCGTTGGCCAGTGCTGCTTCAGATGTGTAAACAAATCCTGTGGCTCTGTGTTGCCTAGATGACTGGGATTTGGAAGAAAATATATATAAGATTAATATACGATATTTGCAGATTTAGGTACTTAAATTAACTTCAAGAAACGGCATATGGTCAATGGTTTCGCTTTCTAGATGTTATGACGTACATTAGTTGATTCCCACGAGCGTAAAATGTGAGCTCATTTTGAATCACTATCGAAAGAAAAAGACCCTAATCAAAATGGCGTTGGTATTGTTGTATTGGATTAACTATTTCGTCATTTATCATAGGACACACTTGTGCTCGCGGAAATAGGCTATAAAAACCACCTTTGTTAAGAATGCGATAGGCTATCGATAGTGACGTGTTTTATATCAATCGTTGATATTGATATTTGGTACGCATTATGACCTTTATGGCTCGATAAGGAAGTGTGCTAAGTGTGCCAGTTAACGGTAATCGTCATACATATATCCGCCGGCAAAACGTTCAATGTTCAATTTTATGGCAACTTTCATATCGCGCTACAGGAAATACGATAAGCTGAATGGAAAACTTACTTTGCTTTCAGGTATGCTCTGATGGCTGTATCAAAGTTTGCCTCTCCCATGAGAAGGCGCCACATGCGTATAATGCTGGCAGCCTTGGCAAATGCAATTCGGCCAAATTTGTACTTAATATCTGCATTTGTTTGAATGCTCTGCTCCGGACTAGTCATGGGCTGGGTAACGCTCAACGAATCGGTGGAGAGTATGGTGTGCAGTTTGGTCAAAATAAACTGTTGATCCAGCTGGTACTCTGGATATAACTAAAATAAGCATAAGTTAGGATATGTTGTTTCTGCTTTTCATTCGCTCTACTCACCTTGTGACCTATTAAAAACTCATAATAGCGTGCGAAACCCTCCTGCATCCAGACATAGCTCCACCACTGTAGGGTTACGCTGTTCCCGAACCACATGTGAGCATTTTCATGCACAATATTGCGTATGGTGAACTCCTTTTGACTCCAGCCATCGGTATAGCCTGGTTCTTCCAATATTACCTTATCCCTTTTGGCGATATATATCAATGAAAAATAGTCCAAAATAGCGGCATGCTCTACTTACTTAAATATAACCAGACCCCAATTCTCCATGCTGTTGTGTGGGAAACTGGGCGTCGATGCGTATTGTAGAACATCAATACCGAGCTCCTGATAGGTTTGCTGGAATATTTCATCGTAGGCGCTGTAAGCCCGCTGGGCCACAGAATAGCTAAACTCTGTAAAATCATACCAATCAGGGCGTGTATAAATGGCCAATTTACTGGTATCGCCTCGCGGCTTATATTCGGAGATAACGAATGCCAATAGATAAGTGGACATTGAAGGGGTTTCTTCAAAATGATCCTCGAAGCGATTATTGCTGCAATGAGATTATAAATTAATATAAATTGTATCACATGTGCAATTTATTTCCGACGAACAATCACGGACAATAAATCACGGATTCAAGTAGGTGCTAGTTAAATCTGTTATTACATTAATATTTATTGAAGTTATAAAATTAAATTATTAGCTAAGCCAATATTTTGATAAGATAATTGGCCGAGTTAAGTTCAGAAAGGAGCTTCTCGATAGACCTACAGTTTTTTAGTATTTCCATAGAAGTGCATTTCGATTTTAGAAATTTTTGTGAGAATATCCTTTTTAACGAAATTTGATAATTGTTCTAAAAATTTTCCTAACACTTACATACTACAAACATTTAGTCCTTTGAACATTAATTTAAACATAAAACATAAAATATAGGTTTTTTGTACACCTACTCACCCCAAAGTTTTGGTTTCCTGTATCTTTGTGTTGCTGATGGCATTGAAGCTACCCGATCGCCCAATGATCAATTTGAACTTAGCCTTAAGGGCTGGCTCATCAAAGCAGGGAAATACGAGGCGGGCATTGGTAGCCTGCATCTCAGTCACGAGCACCCATTTAACAAGTCCAGTATCCTGATCCACATAGCTGTTGGAGAACAGACCCGATACATCGACACGCACAATACCGGTGTACTGGATGCGCAATATATAGTTTACATTGGCAGTCAGAGGCGTGGTTAATGGCACTGTCAGCTGCTGTTTCTCCTGGTTAAAACCCAGACGTTCCTTCACAATGTGCTCGACCTGAACACCGGCAGCATTATACAGCCAACAATCCTCTATATCCATGTCGTCCTTGTGCAGCACAATACTATAGATATTGTCCTGCTTTGCCCGTAGCGTTATATTGACATCGCCATCGAATATGGTTGATGGCCTGTCCTCGCCTCCTATGGTAATGTTCAGACTATAATAGGATGGCACTACATTCTGACTCAACCGATAATTTTCGGCTCCAGAGGTGGCAACCAATACCACCGACAGGATAGCAACCTGCAGGCAAATTCTAAAATCACAACACTTCATGCTGAAGGTAAAAACAATACTGAATTACCATTAGGCTTATTGTTCAATGTAAGCTCCATCGGGGAACGCGATTTATGGCATTCGATAAGATTAAACCAATATAGAGGTTTTCTTTGTACGCTACATGCATACGTTAGCGGTACTTCACCATGGTGATACACTTAGTTAAAGCTAATTAATATTTTGCAAAACGAGTGCTGTTTCTAACTGAGGCACGTCTAATAGGTGTGTGATAAGGAATCAAAATTTATGGATATTGATAAACTCAGTAATGATTATAAGGCATTTTGTCATATAAACAAAATAATGTTGAAATATTATTTAGACAAATTACTGATACTACAAAACCTCTAAAAGCTATCAGATTAGATTAGATTAGATTATACTGTATGCCATGGGTTTTATGGCTAAACACACGTGTGATATTTGTGTGTTTAAAGATATCTAATATCCAGTAAAATCTGCATTGTTATTGGCAAAGTGTTCCGGTTCCAATAAATCATAAAAGGGTATGCTTGGTATCGATAAGTAAGAGGCATTTAATAGGAGGTCTAGTTCCAGTGCATGCGCAATTGAGAGTTCCTAAAAGGCATAGGTATTTATTCAATTATGGAAAATTTCGCTATACTAATTGGTGAAAATTAAAATCTGCCAAATAAATTTCTTGCGGTTTCTTTGACCCTTGTTATGGTCACAACATAAAGCTTTCAGTGTGCTAAAATAAAAATTGTCGAACTCTAAATACAATTAATTTTTGTTTTATATTTATTTGTATAATCTCTGTTGCAGATTTGAGTACATATCGAGTTAAAGACATGATAAATGGTCTTTTGAAAATATCAGTTTACAAAAAATTCAACAGCAAACACATAGCCATGAGCAACAAAGTGGCCTTGACTCCAGTAGCACCTCCATTATCTTTCCATCCGAGATAATCCAGCAAGTGGACCAACCTTTGCTCGGCCCACAGTAGATTTGCCTCCACAGTTACCATGGCAGCGCTAAGCTTAGAAGCCGAAGTGCCAAAGTTGTTCTCGTTCCGTTCACAGAAATCAGTAAAGAGTTTTTGCTGTGCGCGTGTGGTAAAATAGTTGGCCATGGTCACAAAAACATCAGCAGTGTTCGACCAACCATCCAAGCTGTAAGCGAAAACAGATTTAAATCTGATCATAGCAAAATAAGGTATGACTTACGCTTCAGCAAGTCGTAATACGTCTTTACTCAATCGCTGAAAGATGTCCGTAATCAGATCTGGATTTTGCTGATACAATTGAGCGAGGCCCACCTTCTTGAGAGCTACACTAGTCGTCAAGTTGCCCAATATCTGGTTTTTGTAGTGTGTGTTGTAGTCTCTAGTGCAGCTGGCGGCACGCCAGAGCAGTTCATGTTCGCTTTCAAAGGTTTCTTCACGGAAGTATTCAATTATTGTGTTATATCCGTTCTGACGTGCAGCTGCACAGTAGAAGGCCTCCCGATAGTCCGGGGAGGACATAATTGGATTCGCTTCAAAGCCTGAACTCACTTGGTTGCCACAATCAGCATTACGGTATTTACAGAGCCAGGTTAGCTGCAGGTTGCGATTGTAGACATCCAATATCAAGTCAGTGGGTTTCAAACTAAAGCCCAGCTTGTTACGAACAGAGGTTGTTATATTGTTGAGGTACGTCTCGAAATGTATCAACTGTGGAGGTGATAAACGTTGCGCCACCCGCTGCATGCCCTGATAGGCCGCATACCAGGGTATATAGTCAGCCTCATGACTCATATATTCCATAAACTCGAACACATCCACATAGTCAATCATGCCAACATAGGCAAAGTTGAAGAGATCATCTACAATTTGAGCACGATTCTCGTTGGGTATGCCACTGTGCTCCGTCTTATTAAACGCCACTTTCAGTGCGTCCAGCAACGGTTTGTCATAGAATACCCTGTAATAATTGACTTGTCTCAAGTTCAAAACAACCCAATCAAATTGATCAAGGAGCATGTGGTATATGTCAGCTTCCTTATAAAAATAGCTTATCGGAGTTAGATTCCGGAAATTGTGCTGAGCATTTGTGGCACATGTAATGGGCACCGTATAACGTATGCTGGCATCACTGCCATCGTCGGGATTAAGTAGAAAACGCTTCTGGCGCAGACTAATTAGTCGATTGCTCAGACTGACATTAACCGTTAACACTGGATACCCCACCTGTTCGGTGAAGTCGTAAAGGAACTCATCCACATTCAGGCCATTAGGCCAATGCTCCTTGATATGTTGGAACAAGTCCTTTGGCTCCGTATTGCTCAAGTGGCTAGAAAAAATAACGTCAATATGTTTGGAATAAAACAATATAGGGATTAGCTTACAACTCCTTCAGATACGCCCTGATGGCTTGGTTGAAATTCTCCTCACCCATGGCATGCACCCACATCCGTACAATGCTGGCACCTTTCGCATAGGCAATGCTGCTGAATTTGTTGGCTATCTCGGAGGGTGTTTGAACGCTCTTCTCGGGGCTGGTCATGGGCTGTGTGGTGACCACAGCATCCGTGGCAAAGATCAGTTGAAGTTGACGCACGACAAACTGCTCGTCCAGCTGATATTCTGGAGCGAGCTGTATAAAAGTAAAGCAGTTATGAAAAGTGATAAGACCGAATACATAATTCATTTGATTCATTTTTAAATTCTTCCAATAAAATGCCCCTATAGAGAATTAAACTGCGTCATATTGGACTCCATATCTATCAAAAAGTTTCAAATTATTGCCTATCTACTCAAATTTGTCATTAACACTTATCGAAACCATCGTTTAATAATCTACGAGTAGTTCTATTAAAAAACTACTTTATCAAACAAAATGTACGTAAATCTACATATATGTGCTTATGTATGTCGATTGGAATTGATGAATAGATAATTATTGCTTATCTAAACGGAGCTATAAATAGTTATACTATCTAATTCTACGGTTTCAATAACAACGATAATACGCGAGTTAAAGATCAATGATATAAAACTAAGCAAACAGCGAAGACGATTGAGCGATTGAGCGATGACTCAGAGTGACTTATATAGAGCAATTTGTCAGATATATTTGCTCTTTTTCATTGTCTTACCTGATGAGCCATAAAGTATTCGTAGTAACGGGCAAAGGCCTCATTTAGCCAGAAGTAGCTCCACCAGGAGAACGTCACACTGTCGCCGAACCACATGTGTGCAGTTTCATGAGCCATGATTCTCAGACTAAATTCCTTGTTATTGTAGCCATCCGTGTAGCCTGGATGATGTACAAGAACCGCATCGCTGTTGGTTTTTAGACGGGTGTAAATAAAATACTAGATGTTTTTCCATGGTGCTCAACGCACCTGTAAATAATGAGACCCCAGTTCTCCATGCCATTGTGAGGAAAGCGTGATGAACTGGCGTATTGGAGCACCTCATTGCCCAGCTGTTTGTAGGGTAGCTGGAAGAGCTCATCATACGCAGCTAAAATTCGTTGTCCTGCCTCGTAACTGAATTCGGTTTTGTTATAAAACTCTGGTCGAGAGATAACAGCAAAATCACTGATATTGCCACGTGCCTCGTACTCGGATACGATGAAAGCCAGTAGATAAGTGGACATTACAGGAGTGACATCAAAATGATCCATATAGTAGTTGCCGCTAAAATCAAAAGAGTTCAATTGTTAAATAGTTTCTAAAAAATTAAACTAATTTTACCTTTCATGTGTGGTCTTAAGCAATCTCGTATTGCTAATGGCATTGTAGGTATCTGGTCGTATGATTTGCAACTGAAACTGCGCCTTAAAGTCGGGCTCATCGAAGCAGGGAAACACTAGACGAGCATTCAGGCGCTGCATCTGTGTTACGCCCACCCACTTTGACTTTTTAGTCAGCTCATCCACATAGCTGGCGTTGAAGAATCCCGCCATATCGGTGCGTATGGCGCCAGAGTAATGGAACTGCAGTGAGTAGCTCTCATTAACCGTCATCGATTGCTGCAGCGGCACCGTTAGCTGAAGTGTGTCCTTATCATACAGCAGTTGATCGATCGCCACAGAGGCCACAAGTTTCCCAGCTGAATCGTACAACCAACAACCGCTTATCTCTAGCGATTCCTGATGCAGCGTTATTTGTGCCACATTTTCTTGCTTCGCCTGCAGTGTTATTTGCACCTGGCCATCGAATTTGCTCTGAATCTCATCCCCATCGGCATTTAGAGCTATGGTCAGATTATAAAATGTAGGCAACACACTGCGTCCAAGACGATAATTAACACTCTCACAAGTGGCTATCAATGCCACTGATAAGAGCCCGGCCAGTAGCCACTTTCCGGCTATCGCAGTACCGCTCATGGCGAGAGCTAGCTCAACACTGAGCACCGTCGTAAAAGCTCACCACAAAGCTAACATACATAATTTACAAAAACAAATAAAATAAGTTCCCCCCAAACAGATGATGTTGTGCTAGATGATTAGATAACTTGAACAATAGGTGTCGATGCAGTGATTAGACAGCCACAGCCACAGGCGCAGCCACACCTTAGCTGTCAATACGATTTGTTGGTGTTTTGTTGCGTTGTTTACATCCAATAGCCAGTAATATTATATTTAAAGCATTTTTAAACCTAGAGTGTTCAAACATACGCAATATACTAAATGTGCAACTCAGAGTTAGTAGAGCAAAGATTATTTAATTTTTTGCTTCTCCCAATAAAGATAGAAAATAGCAAAAATAAAGGAAGAAATTTCTTACATGCAGCTTGTTTACAAAATATTGTCGTTCTTAGCATATGCATTAGTTGAAGATCTAAAATTTGGTACGCAGATAATTCGGATATGAAATATTTACTATTTAATATACTATCTAGCAAAGTACGCAATGCGCTGCATAAAATAAATATTTAACTAATTGCATAAGACGAATAATCGTTGATTGTACCAATTTAAATTTTATCCATTTAATTCAAATCAATTGCGTTAATTTTTTTTTTTTAAGAAAAATATAGAAACATATTCCTTAGAGCTTTTAATTGGGCTTACATAAACTAAGTGAACTTTAAATAGATTAAGTGATTCCAGAAAGTTCCATTTGGACTTCTTGCTGATAGTAAGTCAGACAAAGAGTTTCATATACTTATATAAATCGATTAAAACATGCCGCAAATTGCTATAATCAATCGCTGATAGTAAACATTTTCTGCTGACATTGAATTCAAAAAGAAGCAATCAATAGATTAGTACAATTTTATTACAAATGTTAGCCAATATAATTTACAACCAAATTATCGTAATAGGAGCAGTAAATACTTTCAGTGGACGAGTACTTTTAATCTAATCTTGTCGACATCCTGGCTTAGCCCTAGTGCAGCAACGCGGTCAGGGAGACCAGCATGAGGGTGAGCACACTGAAGGCACTGATCATGGCGCTACCATTGCGTTTGGAAAGATAATAACGGAACGTTCCCAGTTTATCGTCAGACCACTCAAGATTCTCTTTAACTGTTGTCACTGCGGACGTCAGCGTCGATTGAGATGATTCAAATTTGGCACCGTTATTCGTATTGAACGTTTCCAGGGCGGCGAGCTGGGTTTCATTAGTGAAACGTGCTGCAATGTTGCTGATGACAGTAGCCACTGCAGAGTAGCCGCCCATGCTATAGAATATACATATAAGAAGTTGGTAAATAAAATACATTTTCTAGCAAGAGGAAAGAGTAATAATACTTACGCATCAGCCAAGGCCACGTGTTTGTCCGTAACCAGTTTAAAGACTGGATCAACATTTTCATTATTCTCAGTGTAGAGTGTGGACAGCACCGATGACTTATCCTGGCGACGAATCTCGTCACTAAGTATTAGATCAAAGACCTTCTCGATGAGCGCCTGAGTTTTCACGCAACCGAAGGAGTTCTGCAGCAATGTCTCCTCGGTGGCCACAGTTTCCGTCTTGAATTTCTGATACAATGCGTCAAATTCTTTCTCTCCACCCTCACGCAGTCCCACACAATAAACCACAGAGCGAATGTTCTTGGGCACAGTGGATAACGAATTGAAGTAGTTCTTGGCCTTATTGATGCAATCCGTATTGCCATAGCGGCAAGACCAGGACAGCACTTTGGTGCGCAGATAGATATCAAGTGCCTTATCTGTTGAGGTTTCATTAAAGCCCAATTGGTTGTAAGCCTTCAATGTTTGATCACGTATGTATGCGCCGAAATTTTTGGTATCTGTGCCAAGACGAATGGCCAAGTAGTTGAAACCATTGAACGCTGATGTCCATGGTAGGTAATTGGTTTCCGTTTCCAAGTACTCCAGTACATCTAACGTCAGATTGTAGTGAATATCACCAGCACGTGCCAGATTCAACAGATCATCAACCACCTGGGCGCGGTTAATCTCGTGTATGTTACTCCAGCTGGCAGCGGCAAGTGCATGATGAATTCCATGCCAATTGCTCTCAGTGTAGTTGACACGATAGTAGCCGGTCTCTTGAATATTCGCAATCACCCAGTCCACCTTAGCGGTTAAAGTCTCTGTATGTGAAGTCGCATTGCCGTCCAGCACAAATTTCGGTTTTGTATTTGTAAAATTCTTTTCTGTGCTGGTTGTATAGCTGATGGGCACTGTATATTTTAAGCTGCCATCGGAACCGTCTTTTGGCTTGAGCTGGAAACGTTTCTGGGTAAAAACAATGCTGAGACCGTCAGCTGCCAGGTTGGCATTGATCACCGGGTAACCGACTTGGGTCGTGAAGTTATAGAAAATCTTCTCGCCCATGCTCTTGAAGTTCTCTGTCGGCCAATTGGTAAGCCAGGCACCCAACAGATAAGATGGAATAGACGATTGATATTGGCTGTTGAGCAAATACGAAAGGTTTTATATGGCACTTGTTAAATTATGATATGTAAATATTTTAACTTACTATTGTTTTAGATATTCTTGGAGAGACTTTTGAAAGTTCGCCGATCCCATGGTGTGCTCGATCATGCGTATAAAGCTGGCACCTTTATTGTAGGAGATGCTGTTGAACATGCGGCTGAGATGAGCAGGTGTATAGGTGTTTTCATCACTCAATGGATTGGTGCTAACTGTCGAGTCCATGGCCATAACTGATTGTACCTGATCGACGACAAACTGTTTCTCCAGCTCCCAGTCTTTTTCAACAAACGCAGTGCCAAAGTATTGGAAGTATCTGGCGAAACCCTCATTGAGCCACGTATAGCTCCACCATTTGCAGGTGACAAGATCACCGAACCACATATGCGCCTGCTCATGGGCAACGACCGCAGCAATTGCTTGACGGGATGACAGGGTGGTGGCTGACTCATCCACCAGCAAACTACGCTCTCTGTAGGTGAGCAAACCCCAGTTCTCCATGGCACCCGCAGAGAAATCAGGTATGGCAGCCATGTCCATTTTATCATTACCCATTTTATAATAGTCAAGGTCCAAGAATTTGCTCATCTCGTCCAGAATCTGACGTCCTACATTAAAGCTGTACTGGGTTTGTGCATAGAACTCTGGACGGGATAGCACACCGAAGTTATCGTCCTTGCGTATGCTGAACTCCGAAATGATGAAGGCCAGCAAATAGGTCGACATTTTCGGAGTTGTGTTGTACACATCCAAGTAGTAATCGCTACAAAAGAAAAGTTTTATGAAATATTTGAAAATATCTAGGCAAATATAAAACTCTAAATATGTATGTTAGTTTTGTTGCACTTACGTTTCATTTGTGCTATAAGTAGCATTAAGCCTGGAATTGCTGACGGTATTGAAAGTGCGGTGACGTTTTAGGCTCACATCGAAGGTGGCCTTAAACTGGGGCTCGTCGAAACTGGGGAAGGCACGTCGTGCATGATTCGTCTGGAACTGCGTGGATCCCAACCACTTGGTCTCGTTGTTATCGTTCACATAATAACTGCGGTAGAAACCGTGCATGTCGTCATCCATCTGACCTCTATAGATGAAGTGAAGTACATAGGTTTTGTCTTTCAACAGACCACCAGTTGCAGTTAGATTGAAGATGTCGGTTTCCTCGTGTGGCTTTCCGGTTGTCGGAAGTGTGAGTTCCTTAACACTGGGCACTGCAGTCCCTGTCGTTTTTTCCCAAAATTGCATGAGCGTATAATTTAGATTCTTTGAGTGTAGCGACACTATGGCGCTGTCTACCAAGGTTTTAATCTCAATGAAGACTTCGCCATCGAATGTAAACTTTTTTTCGCCGTCAGATTCAAACAAGTACGGGCGCAACGTAATGTTATAGTTCACAGGCTCAATGTTGGTCGACAACCTATATTCATAGTTCTCAGCGGCAAGGGTTGCGGGCGGCTGAAGGTTCAATGCCTTCGTGTCTGCTAGAACAACAATCGCACTGGCAGCTACCAGGAGGGCAGCGAGTTGCAGCTTCAACATTTTGCCTGTAATATTTAATATAAGAGAGGTTAATTCGACCGATATTGAAAAGAAATATTTCACCACATTATACAATCATGCTAAACTCACTTTTTGGTCGGATTTTCGAATTACCGAACGGATCACAATTGGGTATTACTATAGAACACGGCCCAACGGCACGCGATTTAACAACTAAACTGAACTGCCAATGTTGCTTCTATATATTAGCTCTAGAAGTGACTTTAGTGGCAATTTATCTCCAGCCTTAAAACGCTTTTGTGTTTTATTTGAGTCAAGATAATGCACACATATAGTAGATTATGGGACGATTATTACGATGACGTCCCCGATAAGAGCTGAAGGCGGTGATTTACGCGCTCCACAAGTCGTTGCCAATCGTAAAATAATCATACATATAAGCCAAACAGTTATAACTTAAATTGATAGATTTACCATTGGACAGTGATACAGAGGGCGTAACGGATATGACTAATCATTAAAAAAAATTATAATAATCGTAAAATAAAAAGTATAAAAAGAAAAAAATTTTTATCATTAGCTAACTTTTTAAATAATATTTAATACATACTATCTTTAAACAATAAAAAAAGTTTTTGTCCCATAAACTTTCAATTTCAAAGCAGGAACCATGATATCTAAATGAAAGTCAAATAAATTAGAGATTATAGTGTGCGTGATATCAAGAAATGAGACAACGCAAATAGCGCTTTCAAAATAAATAAACAAAAGTTTGCGAATCCACTGTTTAAGATGCGGACAGGACTATGTCGAGTCAGGTCGTCGTCCTGATCAAGAATGTATATAGACTTTCTGGGGTCTACCACGCCTCCTTTTTGGGTGCTATTCGCATTTTTCATTTGATATATGTATATACAATCTTCACATTTTGTAATATGTTATTTTGCATTTTGAGAAATTTGAAAAGTATGCTCGTGTTTGTTAAAAAATTTTATTGAGCTAGCAAATTATGCAATTACAATTTAATTCCTTACACATTTCAAAACTTTTAAATCCAAAATACAATGCACTTTATTTATTAAAAACTTCGTAATCAAATTGGTTTTAACGTGGCATTGAAATGGACTAAAGCACTATTTAATCTTATCGGAACTATAAAGGCTATTACAAGCCAGTTTAGCTAATAAACTAATAGAGCACATGCCTAATTATTGTGGTCAATAAAATTAGAGCATGACAAGACTTATCGTTCGATCGATTTTACTCAAAGTGCGGGGGGTTTACCGAGTACTTGAAAAACTTAAAGAACTTGAGCTACATTGAATGGTACACGCACTCAAAATGGCGTCTGTCACTGATGGATTAACCGCTTGCTGATTGGTTGATCGCTTGTTATCGATAACCACCCGATGATCACATTTGTTACCATGTGATCGTATTGTGTGCTGATAAATATTTCAGTTATGTATTTATAGACGACATTAAAGCGTAAATATTTCTCAAAGAACTTAAAAGTTCCCGAAACTTCATAGAACATTTTTCTATAAATTCGTAATAACTCTTATCATGCTAAATTACCGTTATAAATTAATGAGTAATACGTTCAAAGATCGTTATGGTATGTGGGAATTTTATTGGCAAAGTAATATATAGAGTACTTATGCTAACTTAAAGCTGTGTGATTAATGTTTAAAACAATTTGGCAACTAGCAGGCCCAAGGCCAAGGCAAGAATGGAGACGCTGAGGCCAGGACTACCGTTACGGAAGCTTGTCACCCATGAGATGATTGGCCCCCGATTGTCCGACAACCAATCGTAGTTGGCCTGAACGGTAGCATTCACACTAGCCTCTAGTGTATTGGGCACGAATCCAGTATTTTTCACCACATCAATAAGACCCTGCAATTTTGTTCTCTGATTGTCGTTGACCACATAAGCCGACATGCCCAAGATATCGAGGTAGAGAGGATTGACACCGCCAAAAGCAGAGTTCAGATTGGCATAGGCCTCGTAGTTCTCCATGAGGAAATCAATGCTGACAAGCAGACCCACCTCTCCCCGAGAATAGGCTGGACTGAGAATAGTTGTACGTTCCTGAGAGCGCAACTTGTTGTTCATGTCAATGCTGCTGGCCACGTACTGCTTCAGCTGAGTCTCGGACTGAGCACAGCCCAGAGATGAGATGAGCAGACGACGCTCTGCCTGATCGTTGGAGTTCATCAGTTTATCAAAGACAAATTGGAATGCCTGATTGTTGGCCTGCTTCAGGCCATTGCAGTAGACCTGCGCCTGTAGATTTGGCTCAATTGGTGTGCCATTATCGACAAGGGCCTGCAGCTTGTCCTTTGTTTCCTTCAGACAGCTTTCCACGCCAACCGAACAGGCGATATTGATGACCACATTGCGGGTGAACTTAGCCAAGTGCTGCTCTCCATTCACATCATTCACGCCAAACTTGTCGTACTGCTCGTTAACCAAACTATTCACATAGAACTGGAAGTGCGTGTAGCCCTCATCGGCGCTCAAGTAGCGATTGAACAGAGTGACAACGGTATTTGCCGCTGACCATGGTGCATATTGATTCTCCTGGGGTAGATAGGTAAGCAGCTGCAACAGTGTGGCATGAGGCACGCGACCACTGGTGCAGAAACGATACAGATCGCTTATCAACTGAGCACGATTACGTGGGTGAATCTTGTGCGGACGTGAGATCAAGCCACTGATGATCAACTGCCAGTTCTGGTTATCGTAGTTGATTCTGTAGTAACCCGTCGACTGTTTGTTAAGTATCAGCCACTCGTCCTTGTTCAGTTTGGCATCGCTTACAGTGATGTCCTTCACACCAAGCAGATAGTGGGTGGCCTCGGTTTTACGGAAATCGGGATCAGACTGCAGGGCATAGTTAACGGGCACGAACCACAGTTTGGTGCTCTCGTAGTCCTTGTTGTTGGTGTACTGCTCCTGTTTAATGCTGAAAGAGCCTCCGTTATAGTTGCGCTCCACATTGAGCACAGGCAGACCACCCTGACGTGTCCAGCTGACCATCATCTCCTCAATGGTAGCTCTCACCTCATAGTTCTCCTCGCGTGCTGCCAGTGCAATGGCCTGGAACAAATGCGTCTCGTTAGCAGCTTGGAATTTGCTGTAGAAATATAAGTGTTAGTTCGGTAATTACAGATGCTTAGCGGCACCTACTTTGTATCCAAATAGTTATGCAGACCACGCTGGAAGACGGTGTTGGTCAGCGCATGGCGCCACATATCCAGCACGGAGCCAGCCTTGGCATAGGCGATATTGTCGTACAGCTGTGAAATCTCAGAGGGTTTCTCCACAAAATAGGTCATGGGACGCACGGTGGGACTAGCATCGGTGGTCATGGCGCTCTGATAGGAGCCAGCATGGAAGGTTTGGAAAATATCCCACTCAGGATAGGCCTAAATAAATAAAAATATATATCTCAAACATGTTTTGATCCTTATTAGCTGACTTCTTACCAAATCAACAGCCAAGTTTTCAAAGAGCGTAGCAAAGCCCTCTTTAAGCCAGAGATAGCTCCACCATTCGATGGCAACCAAATCACCGAACCACATATGTGCATCCTCATGCGCCTCAATGGTGGCAATGTTCGTCTGGGTATTTATGGTCGAGTTTTCGGTATTATACAACAAGTACTCCTCACGATAGGTGGCCAGACCCCAGTTCTCCATAGCGCCAGCAGCAAAATCAGGAATGGCTGCTTGATCCAACTTGGGTAGAGCAAATGGCACACCAAAGTAGCCGGAGAGACGCTTCTCCACCAGCATGCCCGTGGTTAAAGCCCATTCCTGATCGTTTTCGGTGCCTTTGCGGGAGAACACACGCTGGGGCAGGTTGTTGAGATTTCCCTCGGAATACACAAATTCCGATACAATGAAAGCCACCAAGTAGGTGGGCATGCTCACAGTCGTATCAAAAGCAGTAACGCCAGAGCTATGAAACAAATTGAAGCAATCATAAAGTAACAATTTAGATAACTTTACTCTCAGTGTGTTTGTCAGAAAGATGCTCTAGATTATAGAGCATATTTTGCGATATAAAACCTACCTCGATTTGTCGGCATTTGCTGGCATATTGCTGATGGCATTGTAGCTGGGATCGTGATGGATAGTAATGGTGAACTTGGCCCGCTTGGCTGGCTCATCGTAACAGGGGAAGGCATGACGAGCATCGGTGGACTCGAACTGTGTGGTGGCTAGATATTTGGTGTTGCCCTGTTCGTCCGTGTAGGTGGACAAGTAGAAGCCACCGTTGTCGGTTCTCAGTATACCCTGGTAGTTGATGGTCAGCAGCCAACTGGTGCCAGCAGCAAAAGTCACATCATCGGCGTACAGTTTGAGGAATTCACGGTCCGTATCTTCAGTGAATTTCATAGTGATTGCATTGCCCTGCCCATCAGCTTGGCGTATGGTGGCCGTAAAGTTTTCCAGTTGACGGTGATGCACCACAATGGTTGAGGTATCCTCAATAACCTGTAGTGTAATGATCACTGTACCATCAAAGCCAGTCTCTCCTAAATGCACATTTGTCTTCAACACCACATCGTATTCTAGTGGTTCGGTATTGTTGGGCAGGCGATAGGTATCCTCGTCAGCACGTGGTTCGATACGAAGGTTAGGATGTTCAAGCATTCTTCCGACATCCTCAAATGGCGGAAACTGTCGTACGACAGCTGCCTGAGCCGAAAAGGCTGCTAGCAGAAGGACTAAAACCGTTGCCAGACCCCGAGCCATGCTGTACCGTTCGATGCGACGACAACCGTACAATAACTGTGCTCAGCCCGCAAGTTAAGCATTTATAAACTAATTTCTTGTGATAATTTTCAAGTACATTTTATTTAGCCGGGCGGAGCTTATCAGCGAAATTGTAAAGATTATTTTAATCACTTGGTTTCGCCACGCCCATTTCAGATTTCTAAATTGCCGTAAATCAAAGAATAAATCCTTATAACGCGTGCGTCCGCGTAACCCATTCAACCACTTGAATTGCAGTCGTCAAGTGGTTTTAACAAATCAATTGGACAACACCAAAAGATACTAATGCTATTTGTTGATAACAACATACGAAATTACATTTTTTTTTGCTCTATTCGACATTCAGAAAATTTAGAAAATACAGAAGACTAAAGTTAATTGCTATAATCTCAAGAGTAATTTCATTACCATCGGTTTCTAATCAGTTAATTATAAAAGATTATAAAAAATATTTTAGGCGTAAAGTTCAAGGATTTTTTAATTCCAAGAAGCATTTTCAATTCGAGGTTTTTCTCAATCAATCGGCAGATAAGATCTTATGTAATTCAATAGCAATAAATGTTGAGGCCAAAATTACGTATAATCATGTGATGTATGATATGCATTTTGCAACCACTATAAAAAATTCATAATATAAAGACATAAATACTTTAAATTATGACTTACGGTTCTGTTATCGGGGCATTTAGTGCCTGAATTGTTCATAAATATACAAATGCTCTACGCAACATGTAATAACAAACGTATTTTGTGCCAAGCTAAAATTAGAAAATCTTTTTCGAAGATTAATTCTAAGAATTCAACGATACGATTAATCAATACGAAGCGAAACCCACATAAGCAATAATCGCGTTTAATCAGTCTGAATATTTCACCACAACTTTGTATATAGTATATTTTCAATCACAAGAAATACCATTTACCAAACAAACATTAGAGTTTATTGAATTATTCAGCATTTATTGTTTTCTAAAATTAGTAGAACCTGAACAGCAACAGCGTTATAATGCTGGCCAGGAGCGAAATCAGTGGGGCGGATAACGAGCTGCTTCCATTGGATCGGTAGGCGATAAGCCAGTTTACTACCGGTTCCCGATGAACGTCCAACCAATCAAAGTTTGTCTGCATATTCGCATCGACTGCAGTACCCAGATCACTGTTGATATAGTCGGCTCCAGTTGCATTCACATTCGCTACCAATGCTTGAAGCTGTAAAAGAAATACATATGGTTGCAGTGAGATTTTGTGGAATTACTCATACGACATGTATGCCGCTCATACTAAGTTATTAAAATGAAATTTACCTGTTGTTTCTTAGACTGGCTAACCACATATCGAGCCATGCCACGAATTGCCGTATCCAATGGCTTTGCTGTAGTTGTGCTGAGTTCGGCATATGCCTTCCAGTTATTCTCGAGGAATTCCAAACTGGCGGTTAAACCATCTTCACTTCTGGAATAGGCGGCATTCAGAAGAGAAGTGCGCTCGGCGTAGCTCAATCCATTGGTATTATCAATGGAACTTTCAAGGAATTTCTTCAGCTGAGGTGCGTTGTGTGAGCAGCCCAAGGACGATATGTATAAGCTGCGATCGGCAGCCACTGTGGAGGCGAAGAATTTTGACAGCACCGTATCGTATGTTGCGGTAGTAGGATCACGTAAGCCGGCACAGTAGACCTGTGTTCTTATGGTGGGTTCAATTGCTACATTATTTACCAAGAACTCTGACAGCTTCTGATGTGCGTCTTCATGGCAAGTTTTGCTGCCCACCTGGCAGGCCAGACTGATGAGTATTACACGTAGATAATTGTTCAGATAATGTTCTCCAGGCTGTGCGTTGACGCTCAATTTCATAAATATGGGTTCAATCAGCTCGATAACGAACTCACGGAAATGTGTATAGTGTTGATCGCCTCGTAGGTACTGATCATAAATGGTAAGAATACCGTTGGCTGCAGACCAGGGTGCATATTGATCTTCTTGGCTTAAATAGGCTAACAAGCCGAACAGTAGTTCCTGGCTCAGACGTCGACTGTCCACAAAGCGATAGGCATCCTGCATTAGCTGTGCTCGATTGCGTGGATGGAACTTATGCGTCTCATTGAGTAAACCCTTGGCAATCAAGCGATAGTTATCATCATCGTATTGTACGCGATAGTAGCCAGTCGATTGCTTGTTAAATATTAACCAATTAGAACTAGAAATCTTTGCATCTACGACATTGCTCTGCTCATTTAACAAATAGTTTGTGGCGCTCGTATTACGATAGTCATAATCGCTGGCATCCGCATAGTTGTACGGCACATACCAGGTGTCGGTATTGGCGGCATCCTTATCATTGAGATACCGTTTCTGGGAAATGGAGAAGCTGCCAGTCTGGTAGTTACGCTGCACAGTCAGCAATGGATAGCCTGCCTTATGAGACCAGCTGGAGAACATTACAGATACAGCCACAGGTAATTTGAAACCAAGATCATCGGCAGAATTCTGAAACGAAGCAAACAGATTCCACTCATCCGTGGAATTGTACTGACTGCAACAAGAAAATAAATGTCAAAAATTGTTTTCATGCAATATTTTCTTTACTTACTGTTCGAGCAGATACTTGTTTAAACCACGACGGAAGACAGCATCGGTCCAAGCATTCTTGAACATATAGAGCACACTCGCTGGCTTGGCATAAGAGAAGGTATTGTATCGGTTCGATATCTCATTTGGAGTTTGCACGTAATGTGTCATCGGTACGGCGGAGGTAGCTGCATCGTTTATCAGTGCGCTATTATAATCACTAACATGAAAGATTTGATAGGTATTCCACTCGGGGAACGCAATATCATTGGATTCGTAGGAAAAGAGCGTGGCGAAACCCTCTTTCAGCCAAAGATAAGTCCACCATTGAATGGAAACCAAATCACCGAACCACATATGCGCGTACTCGTGTCCAATAATATTCGATATTGAGGTTTTAAGATTAACTGTGGAGGTCTGCTCGTCCCACCACATGTACATCTCACGGTATGTGGCAATGCCCCAGTTCTCCATGGCGCCAGCAGAAAAGTCTGGAATGCCAGCCTGATCCAATTTGGGCAGTGCGAAGGGCACTCCAAAGTATTTGGCCAAACTTGCTTCAACCACCAGACCTGACCACAGTGCCCACTCCTGTTGATCCTGTTTGCCCTTGCGTGAAAATACGCGCTGAGGTAGATTATTCAACTCTCCTTTCGTTGACTCAAAGTCGGATACAATGAACGCTATCAAATAGGTGGACATTTTGGGTGTTGTTTGGAATGCCGTAACTCCGGAACTAGAGAATGGTATTCAAAGTAAAGTTTTCTGTTTGGCCGTAGCACTCTTAAACTAACCTTGACTTGGACTCATCCACTGGCATGTTACTAATGGCAGTGTAGGCGGCATTATGATGGAGGGTTATGTTGAAATTGGCACGTTTAGCAGGCTCATCATAGCACGGAAAGGCGTGTCGGGCATTTGTGCTCTCAAACTGTGTAGTGGCAAGGTAGCTAAAAATATTTAATGTGAACGCTGATCATTATGTGTAACACAAACCTATTGCAATATTCTCAATAAGTTAAAGATTTATACTTAGGAGCCAAGAACAATTCAACCTAATTTGTTGAATTTATTTGCTCTCCTCTTCAGATTAGATTAAAAGAAGGCTACAAACTGATTGCACTGCTTGCTTGGACTGTTGACTTTTACTGCTTGCCTATACTTACTTAAGCAATCAAACTATTTTTTGTGATACTTCGATTGATTGCATTAGTTAACAGCGAAAACTCATACATGAATAAATCAACTTGTCTTGAAAAAATTAACGATACTTGAAGAATACCATTTGTTAGATTAGTGTATACTTACTGCACTACGCCATCATCATCCGTATAACTGGATAAATAGAAACCGCCTTGATCTGTGCGCAGTACGCCAGTGTAATCGATGGTAAGTGTCCAGTTGCTACCTTGAGGGAAGCTCACAGTAGTGGTCTGTGGTGTCAGGATGAGGAACTCGCGAGTACCAACGGTCACATCTAGGTTGATAGCTGTGTTACCCGCTGTGTCGGTTCTAATGATAGACGCCACGTAGTTATCCGTTTGTTTTGCATGGAGAGTGATCGAGCTACTCGTTTCAAGGACGCGCAGATCGATCTTGACGCGACCCGTAAATGGACGTTGTCCGGTATGCACATCTGTCCACAGCTCTACATCGTAGGCAAAAGGTTCTGTATTGTTGGGCAACCGATAGTTGGTCTCGCTATTGTCATCGGCTCGCGGTTCAATGCCTGAGGATTGCTGGTATCCTTTTGTCTCCAACTGAAATTGTTCCACATCCACATCCCGGTTTTGAATGATACGAGCCTGCAGGATGGCCACACCCAGAAGCAGCAGCAGCAGTACTAACGTCGAATTCTTTGACCAACGTGCCATGTTTAGCACTCTAAAGTCAGACGCGTATTACGTTTCGGGTGCGTACTGTTTGCATATTTATTGAATTTTTCATATCTTATCCTATAAAACAATAAAGATTGTTCCTTATAAAAGCAACAATAAACCCAAAATAAATGCATATGCATGTACTATTGCCCAAAATATGTAGTTAGTACTGGACCACATATAAAAACGTATACATGGCATATTGTCGGTCGTATTCTAAAATGGCTTATCACTAGACATTGCCAATAAATGTTTTCAATTTATGCTTCTTCTGCCTATACCATGTTTAACCGACCTTAATAGCAATCAATTTTTCATGATAACAGATAATGACTCTTGTTTTCTAGTTTCTTGATTACAACTATTATAATTGTTATCGATAAACATTTAATGATATGATATTCAAATTGTTTACGTTTTATTTTAAATATAATATTTCATTGAATTATATAGATAACATGTATAACATTTAGTTTGTCTTATCTGAAAACAATAGTAACTTTGTTTATTTGATTAGCTTTTCAATATAGTATTATTTTCAATGTCCATGTTATGCAGTTGCCTATACAACCATTCATGTAATTGATGCCCAAATCTATTGACAAAATTTTCTCCACTTCGAATTTTTTTGCCAACTTGACCTGAATTTATGGAAATTAGAGGTTGGGTTTGGGTCAACTTCTCCTCTTGCAGAAAGTTTCTTATGTTTTGACGCAGCATAGCGAACTAGAAAAATATTATGTTGTTATTATGAGAATCAATTAAGCGCACAAAATTACTTACATAAGGTTTTTGTGGCTTAGACACATATTCGGCAATGTAGTTAAAGAATTCGTTGAAATTATGAGATCGTGCGAGTTGCTTGTAGTTTTGCTGGATAAAATCCCAGATAACAGGACGTGCAGCCATATTCGAATCGAATGGTTCGCCCAAGTACAATGGAGACTCTTCTTCACTAAGCTGCAGATACGTGGAGTTGTCGTTCAAAAGTAGGTCGAGATAATATCGCATATGCCGTTGATTTTGAATACAGCGCAGCGAATCGATCATATCATTAAAGAACGTACTATTACGATCCGTTGTTTTTAATTTTTTGATTAATTTGTTGAAATCCTCATCAGTCTGATGACGCAGACCCATGCAAATTATATTATTCGCTGTGTAATCATTGTCTGGGTAGATACCGGAAGCAAATTTGATATCATTTAAGATGTATTGATTAGCCAATTGTTGCGTATGCTCCAGACATTGCGGTAAATCCACTTTGCACGACATTTCTACGACCCTCCAGTAATATGGTACGTCCATCTGTACCTTCTCCGTTTCGCTCTTGGGTAAGATTTTCAAGATTATTGGCTCGATTTGGTGACGCACAAACTGCCTAAACAGTGAATGCGTGGATGTGTTCCAAAGTGTGTCGTCGAGGTACTCCAAGACGTCAATCGCCTGGTTCCAGGGCAACAGTTCTTTTTCGTATTCCAAGTATTCAAACATTTCGAAGACTACATCAACTGATTCGATCTCATTTAGTTCGATCAGTGGTGCCAAATCATAAAGCAGAGCTGCACGATTCAAAGTGTGAATAACGGTATGATTTTTCTGCAACTGTTGAGCAATAGCACGAAGATTGTCCGTATCGTAGAACACATGATAGAAGCCCGTCTGCTGTTTGTTCACTATCAACCAGTCACGTCCAATCAGATCGAGATGCAGCTCCTCCAGACTGAGGGTTTGCTCCATCAGTGGCGGCATAAAATACTCCACATGTGTATGTTCAAAGTCGGGAGATTGCGCTGTGGCAAAGTTGAGTGGTATCCACCAACGTTCGTTCTTGGAGTAGAAGGAACGCTGTCTAAAGGTGATGGTATTGTTCTCATAGTTCCTTCTAACATAAACAATTGGCAGACCTTTGCTGTGCGTCCAGGAGAGCATTATGTCGTGTATTGAATTCGTCCAAGACTGCTGCTGGAACTGCGCTTCATCCTTTACTGCCACCTGCAGTGCATCGAATAGATCAAGCTCATTGGCGGTTCTATATTGGTTGTGTTGGCTAAAAGAAAAATGGCATACTTTACAAAACAAACAGAGGGGTTTTAGGATCTAGGTTTATAATTCTTGTGATATTCTTTTACAGAACTTTTAAGTTCAAACCACAGCACTATTGGCCAAAAACTAAATGAACCTCGGCATTTCTCGCATTTCAAAGAAAGAAAATAGTGAATTAGATAAAATAGTCTACATATAGGCGCAAACAAAATGATAGCATACTTTTAGCCATAAAGAAATTTAATTTCTACAGAGCACAGAGCAGCATAATATTGATGATGAATTTACTTTATATACTTTAAATATCCAATATATACATTATATTACATTACATATAATTATAAGTAATTAACCCTGTTTCAACAAACTTTATGGGTGCATAAAATAATTGGGATTTTTTGTAAAAAACAAAATTGTATTGATACTATATATACTAAGACCCAGCGATTTTATTCGATTTTCCAAATTTGGAAAGCCTATAGTCGTACGCAATCAACAATGGGAAATTCTCTTAGTTGTTTTTACATATACTATAGCGTTAATATCAATTGTTTAAGTTTGCTGTACTTACAATTTCTTCATATAGGCGATGATACCACGTACAAAGGTCTTTTGATGCAAGGCATGATGGAACATTCTGATAACGGAGGCTGCACGATTATAGGTTATTCCATCAAATATTTTCTCTATATCATCTTTAGTCTCCACGTAGGCAGTTATGGGACGCACATCTAATGTCTCATAGTAGGTAAAGGCATCGTTCGAAAAAGACTTAATGAATAAGTCCATGACATGCTGATCGGGCATGAGCTTGAAAATGAAGTAGGATATATATGAAGTCATAGAATAAGGCACTTTAACAGCATATCGAGCTTACCATATCGGTTATTATAAACGAAAAATACGTAGCAAATCCCTCATTTAGCCAGAGGTATGACCACCACTCGGGCGATATCAGATTTCCAAACCATTGATGCGCTATCTCATGACTTTGCCACATTGTATCCTCCATGATTTTGTGCATATCACATGTCTTATCTTTGAGCAAGACATGCTCTTCGAATATTATCATCCCCCAATTCTCCATACCGATTTCAACAGCTTTCTTTAGTGCCACATGACCCAGCTTCGGGAGTGTGTAGTTAATGCCAAAGTAATCCTCAAAAGCTGCCA
Source organism: Hypselothyrea guttata (assembly GCA_035045125.1). Taxonomy (NCBI): domain Eukaryota; kingdom Metazoa; phylum Arthropoda; class Insecta; order Diptera; family Drosophilidae; genus Hypselothyrea; species Hypselothyrea guttata. The sequence goes on along the minus strand of JAWNNJ010002200.1, from coordinate 742,014 downwards.
TTATACGCACGACATTCTCTATCGCATGTCCTGTCTTATTCTTTTGCGAGGGTGAGAAGTAAATACTCTGCGTTAGGCCACGATTTGTCTGCGAGATGTGCTCAAAATTGGATATCACAAATGCTACCAGATATGTGGTCATAACAGGTGTTGACTGGAATGTTGTTGTTGTCAATTCGCTAAACTCCATGAAATTGAAAAGTGCTCAGCATCAGAGTGCAGATACAGTTATGGAAAATTGTTACCCATGATTTTCCAAATGCTGCACTGGCATGTTGGATATAGCCATCAACTTGCTGCTGTGTGTCAACCGGATGTTAAAGATCGACTTAAATGCGGGCTCATCGTAGCAGGGAAAGACGAGGCGTGCGTAAACAGGTTCGAATTGTGTGGCAAGCACATTACTATTTTAAATGAAATGAATACGTAGATACAATATTTTTTTAGAACTCACACATTGTCAATCTGGCTCTCTCCCTCGTAGGTCATGTAATAAAAACCATTGGGTTCTGTTCCAATTAAACCCGAATAGAGTATCTCTATTTGGTATTGCTGGCCAGACTGGAATGTTTTGTGGTTCTCCCGTCGATATATATTTAGAAATGTTCGATGTGAATCGTATGTATACGCTACATCATCAATCGCTGTATATTTGGTATTGTCTAGCAATCGCAGCGTAATTTGAATAACACTCAAATTCTTAGCATGCAGTACAATTTGGCTTGTGGATTTTCTAATCTGTATGTCAATCGTGGCATTTCCTTTAAATTTCAGCTCTTCTCGATATGGATTAGTAGTGATATGCAGATGATAGGCCAAGGGATACGTATCATTCGGTAGTCTCAAAGACCGGTTCGGTATTCTATTAGGTAAAGCAGCAGCTGAATTTACAGTTTTAGTTTCTTGGGTATATACCGGTGTATATACCAGCGCTATTATCAGCATACGTAGAATACACGGCGTAAACATTAGAGCGATCTCTGATTTCACAAACACACACGTTGGCCACCGAAACTTAACTAAAAATGTTGGCGTGATGTGCTGCCATGAAACTGAACTAATCTGAACTATCTGATCGTATAAGAGCAAAGAGCGAATATAATGAATAATGCGTATTGCTTTTTAATTATACGGTATAATTACCATAGTATAATTTTTAATTGTTTGTTCCATGCATACTTTAAAACACCCTGTAGTACTTTAAAAATATGTAATAGTATAAAGTATATATATTCTTGAACAGGACAACGAGCTAAGTAAATCTCGCAAACTTTAAAAGATACGGACATCATAATTGCTATTTATTTGCATTTACATAAAAAATTAACTACACGGTATTCAACTATCGTGCAACTGCAATATCTGTATACCCATGAATTGTGTATAAACAAGGTGTATTAAAAACATTCTCAACTTTGTTCATTGCTCTAAAATATTCATTGTTCTTAATCTTATTTTGAGGCTTAATACAAAATAATAATTATTTTTAATATTAGCAATTGTTACAGAAAGAAATTCATACGTAATGCGCTTTTAAAAATGTCGCTGGCTGCATTGAGAAGATTCGATGGACGACTGGAACCATTTCCTACACTTAGAGAAGCGGCATAGATGGCATTATTTTCAACACCCCACTGGGGCTGTTCGTTAAGCAGCCATTTGTGTATTTGCTGTTTGAATTTATCCAGGAATTGTTCAGTATTTCGCATCTTTTTGCCAACATGACTCGAATCCTTGCCAATAAAAGGCTCTGCTGGAGTCAGTTGCTCATGCTGCATATAAGTTTCTATACTCTGATGAAGCGTGGCAAACTGAAACGAAATAGCAGAAACAATGTTAGAGAGAATAATGGATATGAATATCATAACTTACATTAGATTTTCGATGCTCAGGCACATACTCGGCGAGGTCGTTAAATAGAGCGGGGAAATGAGGGGATCGTACGAGTTGCTTGTAATTGCGCTCGATAAAGTCCCAGATCACAGAGCGTGCAGCTTTATTTGATTTGAATACATAGGATAAGTACATGAGCGAGTCTCTTTCGCTTAGCAACTGATTTGTGGAGTTGCCACCTAAAAGTAGATTGAGATAGTATCGCATATGTCGAGGTTTTTGTGTGCAACGCAGCGAGTAAAGCATATCATCAAAGAACATGGTGTCATGATCTGTTACTTGCAATATTTCTATAACTTTGTTAAAGTCTTCATCGCTTTGATAACGCAAACCCATGCACAATATAGCATCCTGCACGTAATAGTATTCTGCGTATTCGGAAGCGCGATTAATCTTTTTATAAATATACTCATGCGCCAGAAGTTGCGCATGCTCCAGACACTCAGGCAAGTCCACTTTGCAGGCCATTTCCAAAATCTCCTTGTAAATAACCATGTCCATCTGAGCTTTCTCCGCATCGCTCTTGCCCAAGGTGCGCAAGACCATCGGAGTGATTTGATGACGTACAAACTGCTGGAACAGCGAATGCGTGGCGGTGTTGAAAAGTGTGCGATCCAACAACTCCATGATGTTGATCACCTGGTTCCAAGGCATCAGTTCCTCCTCGAATTCCAAGTATTTAAACAGTTCGAAGACTACATCAACTGATTCGATCTCATTGCGCTCGAGCAGTGGTGCCAAGTCCTGAAAGAGAGCTGCACGATTCATCGCATGGATAACAGTATGCTTTTTTTGCAACTGTTGAGCAATAGCACGAAGATTGTCCGTATCGTAGAACACATGATAGAAGCCCGTCTGTTGCTTGTTCACTATCAACCAGTCACGTCCAGTCAAATCGAGATGCAGCTCCTCCAGACTGAGGGTTTGCTCCATCAGTGGCGGCATAAAGTACTCCACATGTGTATGTTCGAAGTCGGGAGATTGCGCTGTGGCAAAGTTGAGTGGTATCCACCAATGTTCGCTCTTGGAGTGTATAGAACACTGCCTGAAGGTGATGGTATTGTTCTCATAGTTTCTTATAACTGTTACAGTTGGCAACCATTCGCTGTGCGTCCAGGAGAGCATTATGTCCCGTACGTTATTCGTCCAGGATTGTTGCTGGAAAAGCCCATCCTCTTGTATTGCCACTTGCAGTGCATCGAACAGATCGAGCTCATTGACCACGCTGTATTGGCTGAAAGAATGTTTTAACTTTGGACCATCAATTACAATTGGTCAGTTCATTGCGTTTTTCTGGCGGTACTTACAATTTCTTTAGATATTGACTGATGCCACGTATAAAGGTCTTCTGATGGAAGGCATGATGGAACATTTTGATTACGGTGGCGGCACGTTTATAGGTTATTATATCAAACACACTCATAATATCTGCTTCAGTCTCCACGTAGGAGGTCATGGGTCGCGCGTCAAAGAAGCTATTGTAGCTAAAGGCCTGCTCTGCTTCTTCCCTGACAAAGTGCTCCATGACATGCTGATTGGGCATGAGCTGGAATATATAAGATTTAAATTTTTAGGGGACAAATGTCTTTTCACGAATATATTTAGCTTACCATATCAGTTATTATGTAACCGAAATAAGTAGCAAATCCCTCATTCAGCCAGACGTAAGACCACCATTCGGGCGATACCAAATTACCAAACCATTGATGCGAGATCTCATGAACTTGCATTACAGTATCTTTAATGCGTTTGTGTACATTAGACGACTCATTGGTAAGTATGCTATCCTCCTTGAATGTGATAAGACCCCAATTTTCCATAGCTGCACCTTGATTCTTCTTCAGCGCCACATGATCCAGCTTCGGCAATGTGTAGCTAACGCCAAAGTAATCCTCCATAGTCGACACTGCTAGTACGGCATTTTTTAGTCCAGTTCGACCCTTATTCTTCCGCAAAGGTGATGAGTAAATACTCTGCGTAACTCCACGATATGTTTCCGAGATGTGCTCAAAATTGGATATCACAAACGCCACCAGATATGTAGACATTGCGGGTGTAGGATGAAACGTGGTTGTTGTTAGCTCGCTAAAAACAAAAATAAACTCAGCATCAGAGTGAAAATATATATGTAGGACGGTTACCCATGATTTTCCAATTGCTGGACCGGCATATTGGATATAGCCATTAAGCTGCTGCTGTGCGTCAACCGAATACTAAAGTTCGACTTGAAGGCGGGTTCGTCGTAGCAGGGAAAGATGAGGCGTGCATAAGTGGGTTCCGATTGTGTGGCAACCACATTGCTATTAAATATTAAATAAATAAAATATAAAAGATTTTCTATTTAGCATCGAAAGTACAATCAACATAATACTTTATGGGATTAATTAATTTTTGAAAGAAAATCACAACAAACCCATTGCTTTGTTTATGGTGAGCATTATTCGGAAGCAACAAAAACAAAAATTGATAAGAATAATAACAAATACAATATTGTTCGTATGTTAGTGTACATGGCATTTGTTGTTAGGGCCTTATCTGCTAAGATTCTCAGTCGGCGTCGATAAGAGTCCGTCATAGCTCGTAGCCGGATTTGTAATGTACTCACAGTCATGCCCCTTTATAAAGAAGCAGCTATGCCTGGACACCCTATAAATATAACAGTCACACATACATTTATTCATTTGTTTGTGTTTGTTTACATGCAACCGAGTGACGCGCATACTGCGATAAGCTGTTGCCGATCAACTCCAGTCGAATTATTAATAAACAAAAAAAAATAAACAAAACTTATGCGATAACGAATCTTTTAATTAAAATTTTCTCCCACTTAGATACATAAGTCAATTGAAGAGCTTCTCCGCAAGGTCTGTCCTTCCTACATTATGCTCACACTTTTGTGATTAATACGACAATTAATACTTTTTGTTCAGGGTATGCAGGGTTTTGCCAACTTTCACTTGATCAGCCTACGTAGAAACAAAAGCAAAAGTTTATTTCGTTTTGGTTTTGCGTTTCATTATCTATTTAAATGATTATGTAATGGGTAAGCACGCGCACAGCTCTCGAATAATTAAATACGTTCGCAAGAGTACACAAGTTTATATTGCAATTACGGCACTGAACTTCGTCATAAAGTCGGGCTTATCAAGCCAGAACAATATTACTATAACAAGTACTTGCAGTCGTTCTACAAAACTCACACAGTGTCACTCTGGTCTTTTCCCTCGTAGGACATATAATATAGACCTTTGGGTCGCATTCCGATTAGTCCTATATAGAGTATCTGTAGCCGATAACGCTGCCCAGCTTCAAAGGCCTGATAGTTCTCCAGTGGGTGTATGATCAGAAATGTGCCATGTGAGTCGTATGTGTGTGTCACACCATCCACAGGCTCGCCAAGGGCTTCTGGATTGGTATTGTCTAGCAATCGCAGCGTAAATTGAACAAGAGTCAAATTTTTAGCATGTAGCACAATTTGGTTTGTGGGTTGTCTAATCTGTATGTCAATCGTGGCATTTCCGTTAAATGTCAGCTCTTCCCGATGTGCTTTGGTGCTGATATGCAGATGATAGGCCAAGGGATACGTATCATTGGGTAGTCTCAAAGATCGGTTTGATATTATATGTGGCGATGCGGTTGATGTTGTTATTGCGTTTTCAATTGGATTTTCCTGTGCCGCGACTGATCTGGAGTATCCCAGTGTTATAATCAGCACACTTAAAACACACGGCGTAAACATTACGGCGAGTTTTGATTACGCGAACGCTCACGTTGGCCGCCCAGACTTGACTAAATTCTGCTTTGCTTCTGTTAAACTAAATAAGCCGCAACTGATAAGATAAGGACTGATCGATGGTATAAGAGTCCAAAACGTAAAACAAACAATCGTAGTATAATCAATTACGTTGTGCGCTCTTTATGCATTTGCGACAGGTCAGTGCGTAATCGTGACTCTCTTAGGCATACAATTGACGCTCTCTTAAGCATTCTCTTTCGACGAAGTATTTTCTGTATGCATAATTTATTTGCAGAACTTGTTCGCTATTCTACTATAACAACATGAATAAAATACATATGTTGCACTAATTATTTTTATTTATATAAAATAATAATTATAATACAGTATTCGGTTAAGAAATTATACTAAATTCAACAGTAATATCCAGTTTAGCTTTCATTTTAAGTAGCTCCATTTTTTAGTAATTGCATGATAACAATTTAATTGTAATGCACTTTACAAAAATTTGATCAATCTTAAATCAAACATAATACCTTACCATTAAAAAATTGAAACAATATTATTATTATTAATTATTATAATATTATTACAAATTTAAAAGAATGTTAAGTTTGACTAAATAAATTTCATAATGTTGCATAGCGTATATTAGAAATATTTACAGTGTAGCGAGTGAGCTATATGACTGAATTAATTACTCATTTAGGTTTGTCGATCGCTCATATCGTTTGTTGCTGCGAAAAAAAACTCAAAGAGCGAAATTTGTTTGTGGACTGAAACGCATAAAGCATCGCGCTCTCCAAGTGAAACGCTTCAGTCAATCATTAACTTTCTTAGCGTGAAAATGTCGCAGTCTCGTCGTGGCAACTTTTTATTACTTTGCTTTATACTAGGCGTCAGTTTCTTACATACTGCAAGAGCTGGCAACTGCAGACTCAATGGGGATTATGTCGGTATTTATGAATTGGTTTAACAGTAGCTGCTATAATTATGTATTCATTTCAGTGTCAAACGCACTATGAGTGTTGTTCTCGGAAATGCATGACCTACAGCTACAAGTGCGCACCCAGAGTGGGCCTAACCCCGGAGACTTATCCTGGCTATTATGCCAACGATGTGGTCTATACTGATGGCATTCCATCTGTCAAAGATCAAATCCATATAGTGCCCCTCGCGAATGAACAGCCCAAGCCGGAGATCAGCACTCAAGAGAAAGTGCAGGCCCCAAGCAGCTCGTTGGAACGCGAAACTTGTAAAGCCGTTGGAACATACGTAAGTGGGCTTGGCCTCCCAACTTTTTCCGCTCCCTTTCTGACTTGGCATTCACTCTTTACAGTGTTTTCACAACGAGGAATGCTGTTCAAAACGTTGTCACTCATATATTAGCAAGTGTGTCAACTGAAGTGTTTCTAAATAAACATCTACTGAGAGTTTAATCTATAGTAACTTATAAGTATGACTAATTGCGACACTTTAAGATTTTATATCAAATAATATCTATATACTTTCGCAAAATATAAACAAACGCCACACTTCATATAAGAACATTATATGCATTATATATTAAAAGTAAGATATCTTACATATATACAAATAAACGAGTCGGAAGGGCTACATTCGGACGCAACCGTTAGTAGAATACCCTGTCCCACAATAACCAAAGAAGCAATTCTTTTTACTTTGTTGTCATTGCCATGCTTTAATGGACGCGCTGCGAGAGATATTGAATATTATTGAATATTGTTTTGTTAATATCTCCTGTGTTTATTAATCAATGCGCTTTCCAATAGGTATGGCTTATAGCTTATATAGAATATATATTCCTAATGTTTAATATAAAGCTTGTTATTCAATTTTCTATGTGGGTTTTATTAATCTTGTATAAAAGTTTAACAATAGAAACATATTTCTAAATAAACATTGATTTTTGGTTGTATTGAACAAATTTATTGAACCTAATTATTTTCTAGAATACATGTTATTTTGTTTTCTTGATAAGACAAAAATAATGCAGTCTCTTTCTACATAGACTTTTGCATTTGTGATTATGTTTGTTTACGTACATATACATAAAGAACAGAGTCTCCTACCATCGGTTTTGTCCGACTGTAGACTGATCTGGTTTCAACTTATTGTCGGCAAACAATGACAAATTTCGGATTAACCACATTTCAGCGAAGACAATACAAATTTGGAAATTCCATGTTCCAATTTCATTTCTATATTGACTAAACCTATAGTACATGAACATGAAACGATTATTGGCAAAACATCGATATTCAGCTCTCATAGTTTATCAATGTTGCGGCTGAAGTGGGTTTTTGCATAAATAAGGTTGAGATAAGATTAGACACAATATTAATCAAGTTTTGCAAATGAAATAGTTCAGTCAATAATTAACCTTAGCGTGAAAATGTCTTACTCTCGTTGTGGTTACTTTTTATTGTTTAGCTTCATACTGGGCGTCAGTTTCTTACATGCCGTAAGAGCTGGCATATCAGCTCACAGTTGCAAACTTCAAGGGGATTATGTAGGTATTTGTGAATTGGTTTAATATTAAATGCTACAATTATATATTACTTTCAGTGTCAAAACTATTCTGAATGTTGTTCTGGATATTGCTTGACCTACAAGTATATATGTGCAGGCATAGCCCAGGATACTCATCCGAGTTATGTCATCGACGTGGTCAATACAGATGACAATTCGTCTCCCAAAGACCAAATCAATATTGTGCCCCTCGCAGATGAACAGCCCAAGCTGGAGATCAGTGCTGAAGAGAATGTGAAGCTCCTAAGCAGCTCTTTGGAACGCAAAGCTTGTGGAGAACGTGGAGCAGTCGTAAGTGGCCTTGACTAGTGTGGCTTATAACTTCTTCTTCCTTTCTGACTTTGAACTTCCTCTTTACAGTGTTATACTGGCAACGATTGCTGTTCGGGGCAGTGTCCCACATATTTGGGTAGATGTGTTTAATTGTTTTGAATAAACATTAACATATGTTTAACTTACACTTAATTACATCACTTTATAGAAAAATTTAATATGTTATTTACTAAAAGTATGTAATGTGTGGGTTTTCTCTGACACAATAAAATGCAAATTTAAAATGTATAATTATTATGTGGTTTTTTTATTCTTATCACAAAATTCACATTTATTTTTGTTGCAATTATTAAACTCATTTATTTTCTAGAAATTCGATATTATACATTGTTTAATATTTGCTTTCTTTATTTAGTTTACCAACAAACGAAACGTAAGTCCGTGAATGTACATTTTTGAAATGTTAAAATTTTATTTCTACATCGCATAATTCATAGATGACCAATGTTGCGACACAAGGTGTATTTTTCCATAAACAAGGTTGAGATAAGATAAGAAAAAAAAAAACAATTTATTTAACATAATTTGATGATTAGCCACCATTGGACATGTTGGAGTGGTCATATTGTAGTACAATCTAATTGAAAATATGGGTAATATTCATCAAACATTTCTCGATAAGTTTTGTAAATAAATTTTAGTTTATTTTGTACAATTTACCAAGTTTGCCCAACTTTTAAAAGTTGGACAAACTTCGTGATGTACTAGATTTCATACTAGATAGTTTTAGTTGTAAATCTATAATTTCAATTTTTTGTTCTTATAAGGTTTTTTTAAAATTGACACTATTGCTTTAGATACTGTTGCTTTAGATTTTGGAGCACAGTGCTTTATTAATAATTTTTTTTAATAGTTCAAAGGATAAATATTTTTAACATCATCATTGCATAAGATTTGGATATATGTAAATGACAAGTTTTTGGAAGCAATAAAAACGAATTCAACGTCAGTTCTACTTCAATCTTATCCCGTTTATTTTTTGTAAGCACATTCAAGTAAGCAAATGTCAAGTAACAGTCAAACACTGATTAATATCTACACTCCGTTATCAATTAACTGTTTACTTTTAACTGGCCCTGTTGCGTTCCATATCGTTGACTTTAAATATTTGTCAAGCCACTTGAGTGGGTCAACATGCAATTATCTGGGACTCTTGACACAAATGTCATCATCTCCTTGGCTTCGGCAAATAGCCTCTCATGTCAAACGAAAGACAAACTTGGCAATTAATTAAAGCCCGGGGTCATCTATTTGAAAATTGCTATTAATATCAAGTTTTTCTCTACTTGGCACTTCAGTTCATTTTGAGTTAGACCAAAGCACACGAATAAAATAACAAAAATGAAGCTGTGCCTCGTGCTACTGCTATTCGCTGTAGGTAATATTTGACTATTATTTGCACAATTTTCTGAAGTCCTGCTTCAATTGTAGGCGGCTCAAGCGGTGCCAGTTAATAATACAAATAGCATAGGACCAAAAATTCCACTATTGCCACCTGTGCAATACCCCCAACCTACACTCAATCCAGAGGATGAAAAACTATTCACGTCCATGTTCCTCAATTTGTTCAAGGGAATTGGAGATTGGCGCAATCAAGTGGCCGTTGAAACGGTGCAGAGTGTCTGGCAAAGTCCACCGATAATGGATATGAGTCACCGTCTCTTCGGAACGTAAATCAAAAACATATTGTGGTCCAATACATAATATAAAAAAAAAAACAGTTGTTATTTGCATACCGAGTGGTCTATAAAAGCGGCTACAATTGAAAGTTCTGTTTAGTAAACATTTAAAAATGAATTGTAAAGCATTCTTCTTGGGTTTGGTTTACGGCATTTTGCTACTTGCAGTTGCAACTTGTGGCATGGCTACCAGAATAGAAAATATTGCAATGCCAACAAGAGTTCCACGTCCAATAAAATTGTTTAAGCACAGCGAACCACTAACGCCATTTGCTAAAGGTTTACACCCGGTGGGTAATATCAATTAAATATGTATGTCTCATGTTTGATTATGTCTATTTGAACTTAGGCAAGGCTTATGCATTATAGGGATTATTGTGGTACCGTTGGCGCAGACTGTACTTTGGCGGAGCAATGCTGCAGCTATAAATGCTTAAAAATCAGCAGAAAATGTATATCCTAGTTAAAATACAGGAATTTAATTATTTATTTAATTATGTTATAAATTAAACAAAAATTATATTTAACCGAACGAAATTTATAATCCTTTCCTTAATTTATCTATTCATCTTATTAATAACACTGAGACATAGGGAATTAAATAAAGATTTTAAACTTTTAAGAAATGCATATTTAGTTTTTTTAATGCTATTATGTTATTAAATTCACAGTCTTTCTGCATTAGTCCAACGAGCAGTTTGTTAAAAGATGCTATCTGATTAAAAGTCAGCTTAAGTTATACCGTAAGGCTTTTGCTTTCAGTTTTAAGAAACCAAATTTTATTTAACAACATTTAACAGCATTTATAAAACACAATTTTAATCCTCTTAAATTCTCTTTAAATTGAAACATTCACAGTCAAGTCTCAGTTGAAGATGAACTCAAAGATTGCGCTAAAAGATGAGTTTGAAATTAGCTTCATTTTTTCAGTCTCAATGAAGCTGCAGCAATATGTTGCCTTTGATTTTCCTGATAAGAAAATGTGACAAATATTTCTGTGTGTATGTGCAACATGCTGCATATAAATTTCTTAGCTTGGCGCTGGCATTCAGTCGGCTGGCAATAATAAACTGTATCAACTGCCACGCCCAGCGCACACAGCTCCCTCGCCATCGATATTAATGTGAAATGAAGTGTTTTGCTTGAGCACAATCAACTGGTAACTGTTTGTGTGTTGCAAGCAGCCATTAATACACATTCACACACATCTCGGTACATAAACACTCACATATGCAATGCCATAGCAACAGTAAACAATATTTTCGCCCCTGCAGACAATGCAAAAGAGATGTCATGGAAATTTTTATATTCATAGACATGCATTGACACATACACTTAAACATACATTTCTCTCTCACACACACACTCGCACACCCATACATATGCATAGACATATCTGAAGCGATTCAACAAAAGCCAACACAATGAATTTAGACAGCAATTGTTTGGGCTTTGTTGTTGCTGTTCATCTGTTAGTCGATTCCTTTGTATTTGAATCGGCTTATTGAATATTACAACATTTTGCATTTTCTCTTATTATTATTACAATTGTAAATGCTGGTGTCTTAAGTCTCCATTAAGATTTATCTGAATCTGCTTTGCATTACAACAAATTTATATACCCTGTACCCATAAAATGGGTAAAAACAGGATGAATAAAAAAACTTTGTGGATTCAATCCCACAGGCAAAACGGGGTATAGCGGACGCTATAAATTATATATCAAGATTATTTTTAAATCGATAAAAACACCTTAATTTTTAGAAGACTGTTTTTTCGCACTATATTTATGCTCTTTAACAATATATTTAGCTATCCCGAAAGAAACAATATTGAAGGATTTGCCTAGCTCATATAGAACGGACAAAAAAGGAATTTGAATAAATTTTTCAATATATTGAAGACTTCTTTAAAATTAATTAAAATAATCTAATTTTAAGCCAACTCCTAAATTATCTTTCTCTATCCCTTAAACGTGCCCAGACTTTTTAAAATGTTTTTGGTTCAATTTTTAAAGTTCAGTACAAGCAGAATTATTTATTTTTATAGGCCATAGTATAATTGACTTGTTTAAGCGCAATTTGTTTGTTGCCCAGTGTGTTTATTGTAGTAGTGCTCGTGGAATTTTGAATAGGCGTGTGCACGTATAAAACGTATGTTTGTAGCATTTTCTTGCTGCTTTTCTTACTGGCTGTACGTGTTGGCGCAAAATCGCCTCGGACATTTACATAGGAATCGCATTCATAGTTCTGAACAGCGTATAAAAAGGGGAAAAATCAGAAGGTAAATAAAAAAAGGCAGAAGCCCAATGACTTTGGTTTGGGCACGGCAGCAGTTGCGGCTGCTTTTGTAGCACGTGTTTCAATTTAGTGTCTTGGAATTTTTTTTGTATTATTTTCTTGCAACTTGGCAACAGCTTTCAGTGCTGCTGCTGTTACTGTACTTACGTATTATTATTTTGCGCTTATTTTGCCACACCAGAGGAAGACATAAAAACTGCGGAAGTGTTGAATATATCCGGCATGCAGCCAACAAAAAATAAAAAACACAGAAAAATCAACTTTTCTACTATACTGCTGCTGCACCCCCAACATACTCTGAACGATAAGGGTATATGGGGGCTGAGAAAATCACTTTTCATGTTCCCCTGCCCTCTGCCCCTGTGTCATGTTTTGTTTGGCGTCGAAAATCGATGGTGTTGCCCATCAAAATTCCATATGCAAAAATCGGTCTCAGTTTCGATATTCATTTGCCTTAAAGTATGCAGTGAAAAATGATATGCGTGTGCAATTTGTCATATGTGCTTGTGTGTGTGTGTGTGCCACGCTTTATACACCTTATTGAGCACTGCATTTGACAGTCGCCTTTGTATGTGGGTGTGTGTGTGTGTGTGTGTGAGAGATTCTTGGGTCTTGCCTCAATTTCTGTTTTTTCCTTTTGTGGCTTATGCGATGAGGCGCATAAAACTTTTACATTTCGCTCGACTTGCCGACACGGCTTGCAGACACTTAAATGTCGAATGAATAATTTCACATGCCACGCCTACACCCACGCCCATACCAGCGGCAGATGCTTGAAACTTTTACTGTTGCTGCCGTCAGGTGGCAACGCCGGCATGAGTTTTATTCAAGAAGTTTTTGCTTAATAAGTCGACTTGGCATGGGTCTGTTCCTGTTCCCCTGTTGGCCTCTGTGAGCTGTTTAATTGAAGTTCCAATGCAGGCGCCAGACGAAACGGAGTCTTTGACGAGGGTAGTTCAAGAGCTTATCGAAATATCACGTACGAAACGTGCCAAAGTGTTTAAATAAGTTAGAAAAGATTTTGAAATTATTCACATTTTCATTTCATGCTCATGAATTTCATTTTTGATTTGACACTAGCATCGCAAATATTTGTGTCTCCACTCTCTCTTCATTTTATAATGACCTGCTGGTAAGGGTCGGGAGTGTTATTGTTGGCCAACTGAAGTCAACATGACCTAAATGAACTTTTGCTTCCGCCTGGTCAAAACCAGGAAGCGTACAGTGTCTGCCAGTGCATTGAACTGCCACAAGCGCAATCTATGCATATTGCGCATACGCCATGTTCCACTTCATATATTTTTTATGAATGCCCGACTGGCTTATCAGCAATGACCTTCATTTCGGGCACCAACCACGGAAGCCAGCGAATCAAATACGAAAAAAGAATATAATGAATGTAGAAAAAAGTACTCGAGAATATATTTGTCTACTGCCGAGCAAAAAGCTGATGGAATACTTTGAATATGCTTTTATTTCCATGCGTCTAAAATGGTGTGTATCATTGGGCTTGACAATAACAACAAAGAGGAGAGCCTGAAATGTGCACAACTTTTTTCTAGCTTGACTGTATGTGTGTATGTATGTGCCACAAAAATTGATTTTAAATGTAACGTAGCCAAAAGCGGTGTCAACGAGTTTTTATAAACCACAACTTGAACACACACACGCAGACAACAGCTAGAAGCAGTAAGAAAGAAAAAAATGGCAATAGCAAGAGGGGACAGAGAGAGCGAGATTAAGTCAGATATAAGGCTAGGCATGACGATGTCCTCGCAACCGCACATATGACATCAAATGGCAACTCGTTAGTGGGGCTTTGCCAGCCAGAGAGAGAGAAGAAAAAAATACAGTTATATAGGGGCAACAGCAGCAACAGCAGCAAATCAAAGCGAATGTCCATCAACATTATGAGACTTTCAACAGCAGCAGCCTGCCAACATGAAGACACGTGCCCATAAACACACAGAGTGTTTGGGGACAAGGGGACAGGGAGGTGGAAGTGAAAAAGAGCACCATACAGAGACGCCCTCGGTTCGGGCAAAGTGTCAACGGTTGTCGCTTTGTTTGCACGCTGCGGCTTTGGCCTGGACAGCGCAAGGCTTTGAGCATTCAAACGAAACTCATTATATGGCATATAAGTACTTGTATAGCTGGGTTTCGACTCACACAAGGCAACGCCATGCTTTCCCTTTTAGCTTCTTTCAATCGGAAAAAGATAAATGCCACTGTGTGGGCAAACAGTTGTCCTTATACTCTCAGCTTGCGATACAAGAGTTAGGTTAGACAGCAGGCTAAAGAATTAAAGAAATTTTACAAAGCATAGATACTGGTCTTCTTGCGATGATACACAATAATTACTTTGGATAAAGTAAAAATTATTGTCAAGACTATGGACTAGTTGAATACTATTTTCTGTTGTAAATTTGATTTATCGACGGCGCCTCTAAGGTGACATATGTAGAAATTTCTCTTGCTTCATAGCTCTGTAAATTTAATTAAAATAGTTCCATACTCAAGGTAGATATGATGCATTAAAGTTTTGCCTATGTGAGCGATTGTGTTGCCACCTTCTGTATTGACAAACTACTTTCGATCAGCATTGCTTTATACTATAATATTATTGGTACATTTTTTTGTTTAATGAAGGGTATTCCAACTTCGTTACATCTGTCTTTCAAATAATAATTTATTTTGTTACTTTGTTAAATTTTGCATGCGTTTACACATTGTTTTTGTCAGCCATATTGCTTTGAAGTTCAATAAAAAGCCGTAAGCTGCGTAAAGTTAATAACCATATCAAAACCACATGCGTGTCCGCACACAGTCTCCCTATAGTCAGTCTGAGCACATTTAAATTTTGCTTTTGACCAACAGAAATGCAATTTCGGCCAGAGCTATGGCTCTGGCTACCTTCAGCCCTATGTACTCGTAGTTCAATTAACATGAAATCCACTTAAAATGCATGTACTATAAAAATTAGCATTTGTATGGAGAGGCCACGTGGCTGGCTTCTCGTTAGGCGCCCCATAAAGTTTAATGTGGCATTAAACAGCCCAAAAGCCTCCAACAGCGCCTTCAGCTGAAGAGTCTCTTGATTTTGATAATTTTGTTTCGGTTTTTGTGTTAATTGAATTTGACAAAAAGACAATACACGCCGTACTTTTGTGTGCCACACGCTCTCTGGCAGTCAAATGGTGCTTCAAGTGGCCTTTTAAATTGTTGAGGCTAAAAGCGTGCGTTGCGCATTCGCCCCGTTTGCCAAACAAAACTTTATGCATACGTTGACAACAAGCAGATTGAAGAGCTCTCGTGATTTTGGTTTTGTGTGAGCACAATCCTCACTCACACACACACACTCACACTCACAGCCACAATTCGACCATTTAAATAGGAATTACATACACTTGTGGGTGAGAGCGTGTTTGTTGCAGCGCCAAGAGCATCAACAACTTTTATTTTATTTTATTTTATTTGTATTTTTTGTGTGAGCTTGTCGTAAACATTTCACTCAGTTTGTCAGTAGTGGATGACAGTTTTAGCAAAAGTAGTTTGACCCCTGGGAATGTGCTTGGCAACAATTTAACATGCTATGCGAGATTTTTTAGCCGGCTTTTAGCTGGCATCTGAATTTAAGATTTGTTTTGATTTCATGTTATTCATATATCATTCATATCATGTCATTCAAATGCAGCTATCAAAATTTATAATTCATTAATAACCTTATGTTATAAATGCATTGGAAATGTTTAAATTATTTAAGAATTGAATGTTTAATATTTAAACATATAACAAGGAATAGACAAAGTTTAAATAATGTATTAAAGAATATTGTTATATATATTATTTTTAATTACTTTAATAAGAACAGCAGTCTTTAGCATGTTAATGCTATATTACGGCAATAAGCCGTTGAATTTTAAAATTTATTCTACAATTATGCTACGTCTATTCCCACAGTATACTTGGTGTTTTTGGTAGAATTCTGTTAGCCTGGGAATAGAAAGTTTGCCGCATTCAAAGCATGGACTTGACTTTATAAATATTTTAACGTAATGGCGACCGCATACAGCGTTGACAACAAATTATTTGCAACTGTAATGAGAGTATGCCATAAGCAACACAGCAACAAAAGCAAACAACCAACGGCTACAACACCAGTTACAACAATAATAACATCACCAGCAGCAGCAGCCAACAGCAACAGCTAACGGCAACTGTGGCAACAACAACAGCAAAACCCAATATGGTGTAAAAGGATTTTCTTGTCAAGCCTATGGCAAAGCAAGTCATACAGTTGTGACAACACACGCATACACACGCGCACACACACACACAGTTATATATGCATAGATAGCCACGCGCATTGAGCATACGCAGTGTTGGTCGAGGAGTTTATTTGCCTTCTGTCTTTAACGAAATTATTCAGGATGGCCAAATCAGCTGCACTTGAAGAGTTTGAAAACTTTCTGCGTGATATGGAAACTAGAAAATTATGTTAAATATGGAAATCGTTAAATATCAAATAAAT
Organism: Hypselothyrea guttata; assembly: GCA_035045125.1. Lineage (NCBI taxonomy): Eukaryota > Metazoa > Arthropoda > Insecta > Diptera > Drosophilidae > Hypselothyrea > Hypselothyrea guttata. The sequence continues at coordinate 724,989 of JAWNNJ010002200.1, read as the reverse complement.
TTCTTAGTTTTTTTTGTATACCCTGTTCCCTTTAAAAATGGTTAAAAACTGGCTTAATAACTTTGGGAGAATATACATATGTAACAGGTAGAAAACGGTTTGGCAGATCACACAAAATATATTTATTCTTGATCAGGGAAACTAGCTAAGTTGATCTAGCCGTATCAGTCTGTTTATACGAAGGCTGAGATCTCGGAGTAATTTTGTGTATGTAGTTAGGTGTATGCCATATGCTGATGAAGTTTATTCCAAATGTTGGATGCCACTCCCTAATTACGCCTTCATGGATAAAAACCGATTAACAAGCATAATATTGAACATAGAAGGTTGTTATGCAGAATATATATTTTCTACTATTATATTCATCTACCCTTAAAAGTGCAATAAAATCGGTTAATAAACACAGAAGATATTAGAGAAACAATATTACACGATAAGTTGCAGGGTATTCTACAGTTGGACGCATCCAAACGATTGGTTCAGCTATTACCGGTTTTAATTGTCCCCTTAAGCGGTTGCTTGCGCATTGGACAAGGTTTCCTACTTGTTTGGTCCCTATAAACAAGAGATTTAAACGTATGCAGCCTTCCACTTTTCTACACAACTCCAGCATTTTAAGTTAATATAAAAAGTGCACTGCTAAAGCAGCAACAATTTTCATTAGTTGCTTGTTTATTAATGAATCTTCACACTGTTGTGGGTGCTGAATAGCTTCCGGTCACGTACACTCGACTGCAGTGATCTGAGTGGTGCTATTTTCCGTAACGGGCAAAGCGGCAACAAGATTTACTGCGGTCTTTGCAAAGTTTTGCAGCTTGAGGCTGTCAGTGTTGCTGTCAGAGCAGCCAGATGATGCAACAACAAACATGTGGCAAGGACATTCGCATAGCAACACTTACTAAGAGTTGCCGAGCTCAGTTGCAGCTGCTGCTGCTGCTGCTGCCTTCACTAGACACCTGAGAGAGGACGTTAGCTTTGCGATTTGGTAGCGCTGTTATCCATGCGCTGCATTCATCAAAGCAACGTAACATCACGGCGAGCAATTAATGGGGAATGTGTGGAAAGTGCAGCAGCCATTGCAGCCATTGCAACCATTGCAGCCATGACAGCTTTGCCTTTCCGGCCATGCTGTCAGCTCTAATTACAACGTCTGACTAAATCCGGCAGCAGCGAAATGTGAAAAGTGGATGTGGCAGGTGGTCGTTTTGGTTTTCAGATATGCACATTCCCACACACAATCATGCCTATCAACATTTCCACACTTTTCACTAATCAGACGGAAATAATTTTGGCTTTTTGCCAAAGTGAAATAAACAGCGAGATAGAGAGAGAAAGAGAGACAGAGAGAGAGTCAGCGAAACAGAATGCGAGCGACAACTTAATTTAAATTGATAAATAATGTTTGAGGTTGCATAAATTGATTTTTAACAGAATTAATTAAGTGCAAATTGATTGGTAACAAAAAATATATAACTAAAATATTCACTGAATTGGAAATCAGGGAAATTCAATCGAAACCAGCAATTCAATCCGCTCACCAATTATCATGCTGGCAGCCGCTGAAATGCTATCTGCAGCAATATGTTATCATTAATCAGAGCGAGAGAGAGAGAGAGACAGATTGGAAGCAGGACAGCGAACGTAAGGCAGTTTGTTTGCATCTCATTCATTGTTGCCACAAGATAACTGTCATAAACTTTAATTATATTTTTATCATGAACATGACTATGCCAACTCGTTCTTCACACAGTCCTCCTTTGCAGTCAAACTGCACGTGCCAGCGGCACTGCGAAGAAAGAAAAAAAAACGAAAGTGGCATAACATAAAATAACAAATTTAAAGTGAAAAGAAATTTGGTACAAAATGTGGAACGCTTTATTCTGTCTGCATTCGCTGCTGTCAGTTGAAATATTATATCTCAGCGTTGCATTGACAGTCCAACTAGTTGCATGGCAACAAAAATTGGCATTCAATTTCAATTGGCGCAGTTACAGGCACAGTGGTTAAAAACAACTTTAAGAGGGCCAGAAATATTTTTTAACAATTATTTTATGTTTATTATAACTAGAATTATGCAGATAGGTTTGTTGATAGTCACATTATATAATACTTAAATAAGTAAATATTATATATTATTATGCCCACTTTAAATTTGGATTAGGTAATTTTAAAGAACTTTATGACTGAGCAAAAATCGTCAAAATAATATTGAATATTAAATTATGAAAACCATTCCTTTTTGACTTATTTTCCCACTGTGCTTTGCAAATGCCAGTTTGTCTACCGTAGCATTTTCATTTGTTTTCTATATTTTTTCTTTCAAATTAAAAGAGCTTCACTTAATCCAGCACTTGCAGTGGCAAAGTCAATTAAAAGAAATCAAATGAAAAATAAAATGGACGTGTTGCTCTACTCTTTGCATTCATTTATTTTTATTCAATTTGCCCTCGCAACATAGGGCAAACGCCGCCATTATTTCTCGCTTAAATGCACAAAATTGCGCTGAGTGACTAGGAGCGTGTGTCTGTGTGTGTATGGATACATGTGTGTACTCGCAGTCATTTGCCCGTGGGCCGCCATTGATTGCCATTTAAGTGAGTTAACAAAGTTATTTATGAAGCCGTATAGCGCGATATATAACGAGCCTAACGATTATTTAACTGAAATTCAATTGAGCTCTGAAACAAAAGCCTGTCCTTTCAGTCCGTACAATCGCCTCATTAGCATTAACAAGCCAATGCCGTGGGAAACGGCAAAGGGCAACGGGCAACTGGCAGACGTGGCGTATGCGTTATACTGAGCACCAATGAAGCTATCAACAGACAGAACAACAATTTGGCCATTTAAATAATCGTAGGACCAGCAGCAGGAACAAGTGCCAAAACAACAGAATCCAATTAACAACAAGTGCGACAAAATAATGGCCAAGGCATTGGACGATGGACGGAGAAGGCAATGATTGGTAAGAAGCAAGTACGTTGATTGAGTTTCTAAATTAGTTTACTACGTTTAGTGGCCATACAATACACACCCACAAGCACATATTGGACGTGGCAAGCAACAGGCGGCTGCATGAAGCATGTGGCTGCAACTTGGGGGCACCAACTGTTGATGCCAGCTCCACGCAGGTTAATTGCTTTGGAAATTACACACGGCGTGGCATATGGCAATAGACTGAAAAGGAAGTGAAGAAGTGCGCTCCATACACAGCGCTAATCGATTTATAGAGCAATTTCGAGTGCGTTTCACTGATGGAACCAGATATCTGTGTGTATGTGTGTGCGTGTGTGTGCGAATATGCTAGTGTGTGTGTGTATGTGCGTGCTAGTTAAGCTTCTTATCAGCAGCGTATTTATGCTTTAATTAAATGTCAACAGGTGAAAAAAATATCTGCATTACCGTTTATTAACTCATTATCACTGAACACTTTGTATTATCTCATTAAGCAGCTAATTATACAAGCTGTTATTTATTATAGTAATTATCTTGGGGAAAAAAACAAGGACAGGTGGAAAATAAATTTGATTCAAATAATTTGACAGATTGGTACGATTTCTTATAATAATTTTAAGTTTAATTCTATTACAGCTTCTAAAATAAGTTAATAAATCGTAAATTTAATATTGTAGCATCCAATATTTTATACGAAAAATATAATCCATGTCATTGGGCAAACATATATGTACATGTTGATTGAGTCTATTAATAACTCAACATGTAAAATTTAAAATTTGTTTTACCCATTTTTAATCTTATCTCAACCATATTTATAAAAAAGTACACTTTTTTTTTAGCAAATGAGAAATCTAAATGTTCATTGTTGTACATTTTACTATTTTTATTCGAAATGAAAACTAAACTTATAAATCTCCAAAAATCGAATAACTACATATATTCAGATATTATTAAATTACAACATTTGAAGCTATTAATTTGTTATGTTTTGCCTATAATGATGTAATTTTAAACATATTTCTACTACTATTAAGTTGTACAAAATAATTAATAACAACATTTAATAACCATAAATTTTTAAATTGCTTTTTATTGTGTTATAGAAAATCTGCATATTATATACTCTATATTTTTAAACAAAATGTTTTGAAATTTTTTTATAAGTGTATTTTTATATTTTTAATTATAAACATTTTAGCTGACACACTTGCCAGCATATGTATGACAGATCCTCGAACAGCATTCATTGGAGGCTATGCACTGTAAAGAGTCAGTTAAGTCAGAAAGAGAAAGAGAGTGAGAGTGAGAAAGAGTGAGAATCAGAAGTAAAGAGAATTACTAAAACCAAGCTCACTTACAAATTGTCCAATAGCTTTACAAGCTTCGCGCTCTAAAGAGTTGCTTGATAGCTGCATTTTCTCTGCAGTGCTGATCTCCAGCTTGAGCTGTTTATCTGCGAGTGGCACAATATTGATCAGTTCTTTGGGAGACGAATTGTCATCAGTATTGACCACGTCGTCAACATTATAACTCGGATGAGTATCCCGGCCTATGCCCGCACATGTAAACTTGTAGGTCAAGCAAACTCCAGAACAACATTCAGCATAGGTTTGACACTGAAAGTTATATATAATTATAGCATATAATATTAAACCAATTTATATATACTGACAAAATCCCCTTTAAGTTTGCAACTGTGAGCTGATATGCCAGCTCTTGCATTATGTAAGAAACTGACGCCCAGTATGAAGCATAACAGTAAAAAGTAACCACGACGAGAGTAAGACATGTTCACGCTAAGACGGTTAATTATTGACTGAAGAAATTCATTTGCAGAACTCGATTAATATTGCTTAAAAACCTTATCATAAAAAGGTAATCTATGCAAAAACGCACTTTAGCCGCAACATTGATAATCTATGAGAGCTCACTATCGATGTTTTGCTAATAATCGTTTCAAGCACATGTACAAAAGTTTACTTGATATAGAAATAAAATGTATATTATAATAGTTAGTATCTTCGCTGGAGTTCACATCGCATACTTTTAGGATGCTCTGAAATTTAGTGGTAGCATGGCTACATTTTAGTTTGCAAAAATTTGCAATGTCAATCAATCGGTTTGCTTGACAACGATTTTAACAATTTATACAGCAATTTTGCAGTTTTTAAAATAAACTTGTCACACATCAGCTGACAAATCATAAACATGGGCAAAACTGCACACAGTTATAGCGATACAATATGTAGTTTTTTTCGTTTGATCTTTCGGTTTGAAATGATAACTGTCAGGCGCTAAAAATGACAATGGTTTTAGTGCTGTGGGTCTTGGGCCATGTTTGTTTATGCGCCGTTAAACTTTTCAGGCAAACGCAATGGCGCAGCGCCCATAAAGCGCTCCATACAGAGGGCATATATTGATGCCCGTTGCGAGTGTGTGTGTGTGTGTGTGTGTGTGTGTGTGTAGTACAAGTCTATGCAAAACGTACACTGGGGCTGAAATTGAATTATGGCCAACATATACACACAGGCATGACATATCGAGCGAGACGTAATGAAATATCTGACTGCTCCGACTGCACGGCGCAGCGTCGGCTTCACAGTTACGGCGTACTCGTGGCGCTAACTGAAATAGAAATGGCTGGCAGATTGGCAATGGCACCAAAGGGCAGGAGAGCAGGAGAGTAGGTAGCTAGCTAGTGCTGGGATAGGGCGTTGAGGCCGTGATATGAATGCTGTACAAACAGCAACAGCGTGCCACATTGTTGCACACTCTTTCATTTTCAGCTTCGCCGTTATGTATCTTGGCTGCTGTGCCTAGTTGTTATAGCTGTAACGGTAAAATATGGCCACGGCCGCAAAAAAAAAAGCAACCGGTAAGAACGGAGTCGATCAGTCGGACGTGCCCGAATGTAGAATAGCAGAGAGCGAGCTAGGCTAAGTCTGAAATATTGTTTCTCTAATATCTTCCGTGTTTTTTTTTTTTTCAACCGATTATAGATCGCTTTTCAGTAAAGATAAATATATTGTTAAAAGGTATTTATTTTAAATAACAACCTTTTACGTTTAACATTTGTTATGCGGTTTTAACATATTATGGCATACATTTAAAAAATTGCTTCCATATAGTTTCCGGTCAAATCGACTTGACTAATATTTATACTTTTTATTCATACATACATAAATACATTTTCACAGTTTTATAAGCCCGTTTTTAACCATTTCATGGGTACAGGGTATAAAAATATAACAGCAAATAAAAATGTGGCGTAGGGCGAAGTCAATGCATGTGGCAACAACCTGTGCAGGCATCTAACATTGGCTACCGGCGCCTGTTCCAGCCAGAGCAAGAGCCGAGGGCTTGGCATAGGCACAGGCATAGGCGCCATCCTCATCATCGTCATCATCATGATGATCAACATCAACATCATTATGCTCATCATCTGCATCGACTTGGTTTATTCTATTGTTTCATTTCATTTTATTGTCGCATGTCATACAATGGCGTTACATTTACATTTCCCATTAAACTTTTTGCTATCAGTTGCTCGTCGGCTTGTTGTAGTTGTTGTTGCTATTATTGCTATTGTTGCTTTTGTTGTTGTTGTGGTTGTGGTTGTTGTTGCTCTTGCCCATATTGTGTAATAAATTTAAATGCTTTGTAAGCCATTTTGCGTGAAATATGTTGTTGTGGCTTCTGCTCTGACTCTTGTTGTTGCTAATATTTTTATTGTTTATTGCCGTGGTTGTCCTTTGATTGTGGCTCTTGGTAATATTGTTAATTTGCTTTTTTCCGGTAAAGCATGTTCAACTGACCATGTTTTTTTTCTGGTTATTTAATATGAACTACATGAATAAATCTTGTAGCTTATGGATTTAAATTAATAGATTAACAATAAACAAAAACAATTAAATATTTAGCCAAAGCTCATTGGTAAATAATAACATTTTAAATTGGATTTGTAGAACTTTCCAATTCTTAAAATTTTAAATTTTTCCGGTGCGATTATGATTAGTAATTCATCAATCTATCGATTTTAGTTTGATGTTTTTACCAGCTCATCTTTATACAAATTCTAAATCATCCATCATACCAACAATGGCAAAAATAACATCACCAGCAATTTCCTCGCTGGTATACCTATTGAAATATCCGTCTAAAGAAAATAAGTTTTGTTTTTTTTTTTTATGTGCAAGCAAGTAATTTCATTTAAACATCTGAAATAAATGTCACTTCAGTGCCAGTTTTATTCAATTGGCAAAAACATGTCAACAAAATATTAACCCTGTGGCTAAAAATAAGCAATGAGTACCTGGGGCAAAAGCATTTGACCTATAACTTTTGTAATAACTTTGATCTTGGCTGTTGCTGAGCACATTTAATGTTAAGTAGTTGTAAGCACAAGTTGTAGGTACAATGTGTACTGGCGCAGAAAAGTATGCAATGGAAAGTACAGCCAAAATCACTCAAAACAATTTTTAGCGAACAAGGGAAACAAAATAAAATTGCTTGCAACTGTAAGCGGAATATTGATTCAACCTACCTGCCACAAAAGCGTCCCTGGCGTGTACACCTATACGCTTCTATATAGTATATAAACATTGCCAGGTCTAGCTTTGGCTCTTACAGATGCAACAATTTGTCATTGAAAAATAAAAACAAGAACTAGAACCCCACCGAAAAATAGTTAAACAGCTGCAAACGCTGACGGTGCAGTTGACGTTGACGTCGACGTCGACGTCGACGGCAGCACTGACACAGACACAGACACAAACACAGACGCCGATTGTTGCATAGCTGTTGCTGCCACATACGAAGATGGCGCTGCACGAAGCGCCATGGAACCGTTACGTTTCGTGGCCATGGCCGTGCAACAGCCGAGCCGCATGGGGCTTTATCGTATTTACGATAACGGCAACACGACCAACAACTGTTGTGCCACAACTTGGTTATAGGCAGCGTTGGGACCAGGCCAAGGCACAGTCCATACTCGTCCGTTGGGCTGCTCAGACGCGTGGCACGGCAGTTGGCAGAGAAAGCTGGAGAAAGACACAGTGATTTGTTGCAGTGTTCGTGTTTGACACCTAACGGATAACAGAGATTTGAATTTTTCAATTAATATTGAGCGTAAAACGCAGTTACGTTTTGTGGCATAGTGCAGACTGTGGCAAGTGGCAAGTGCTGTTAAGCGCCCAGTGGGGCAGAGCGGTTGAATACGGTTGCTGCGTTGCTGTTAATGGCCGTGGCGCCTGCGTCGACGGCAACTGTTGCTGCTGTGCATGTAAGTTGCAATATACAAATATACAAATATACAAATATACAAATATAAAAAATAAATTCATTACACAAATTATTGCCGAACATCATTCAAAGTTTGAGCCATCCATCTTGGGTATTAAATTAGATCAATCAAATCTGAATAGCGGCATGTGAACTCTTATCGATTTGCTGGCGCTCAGACAGAGCGATAAACCGACGGACATTCGAACAGTCAGACAGACGGACACACCAGCTAGACAGGTGCCTCTTGTGGCAGCAACGTATCACAGTTTGCCTAGAAAAGTATGCTAAAAATAAGTGCACACACACACACACACACATACACAAGGACGCAAGGACAGCCTCCTGTTCCAGTTCCTGTTTGGACTGCTTCTGCTGCCACGGTTATGGGATTAAAGCCGTAACCTGAATGCATGAGGCGAGTAAATTGTGTCTATCTAAATTGGAAATTCGAACTAACGGCTTATAAATAAATTATGTGGCTAAGGCTGAAAGAATTATTCAAAAATAGATTGGCCCAATGACAGCGTCTTTGTCATTGCATCGTTAGTCATAAGACCTTCTTAAGATTTATAATTATACTTGATACTTAAATTGATTTATTTGCATCTTTTGCGTATTTTAATAAGCCATATTTTATAAGGTTTTCTATGAGTTGATTTTCTCACATTGTTAATTAATTTTGCAAAGGGTTTCAGGATAGCTTCTCTTGCTATTTAATTTTATTGATTACATAGCATAATAAATAATATTCTTTAATTTGGTATTATAAATCAATTTAATTAATTTGCTTTATTAGCAGATAATGCAAATTATCGCAATTAAATTTATTATCATAACTTAACCAATATGTCAGCATAGATTTATGACATAATTTTTAGACCCCCGACTTTGAAAAAGTACAAAAGGGTGTATTACGTTAATGCAAATGAAAAATGTGTGTAACAGGCAGAAGGAGGCGTGATAGATCCTACGAAATAAATTTATTCTTGACCAGCACTATGAACTTAATAGATATAGCCATGCCCGTATGTCTGTCTGACACCATTTTTGGTATGTAGGATCTCCTACGAAGGAAGCAAATCAAGTTTATCAAACTTAATAGTGTTATTAGTTACATTATTATTCGGATATGAAATAGCGAAGACAACAGACAGTATGTCGAAGGTGTGTGTATTATAGAAACACAAAATACTGGGTCAGCTATTGTCGGTTATGTCCGACTCTACCCTTACACGCGACTGATCCACTCCATCCTTATTGGTTTATAATTAAATGCTTTAAATGATAAACTTATTTCTTTAAAACCGTGTAAACTAGCTTTTGGATTTTGAGGGAAAACAAAAAGATGTTTGCAGCATTTTATACAAATAATATTCCAATAAAATAAAATTATAGTATTCAGTAACACAAAACTATACAAACTTTTTTTTATTAGGTATAGCCTCTAAAGAGCATGATTAGTTTTAAAAGCTTTTTATTGTTTTCATCCGACAAGCTTATTAGAATGCAAGTTTTAATTAGAAAGAAACTTATACCTGCTAATATCAGTTTTAGCGTAAGCCTAATGAAAATTGTAAATTCGAAATAATATCAGTTGTCTTTAACTAGAAACTAAGTTCAGTTTTATATTACTGAAATTTTCAGGCAACTTTGAGTATAGTTTAAAATTGTTGAACATGTTTTTGAGCTAAATACAAGATACAAATGGTGAATTGAAAACTTTTGCCAGTTGCTTAGCTCATCTCTAAAAAGCTCATGAAATTTTGCACAGTTTCAATTTCTGTCGGCGGGGCTATTCAAGTTGTACGTACTCATGCCGGCTCTTGTCCAATTGCCACAGAGCAACTATCTGGAAAAGTTATCAAAGTGCTTGACCGCTGTGCGCTTCACCTGTGTCCATCTGCCAAAGCCATGAACATTGTACCTGCTTGTCTGCCTGGCTTCCCTGCACTCTTGCCACTTGCCACTTTCCACATTCTGCTAACCGTTGACATGAACCGTGCCCATATCCTGCTGTGGCGCTTTGCCTGTTTCCGACTGCGGGGCTAAAGCATAGATTTATATTGTATCCCTAGCTATTGAAGCGCATGTCACTCAAAGCGTGTTGTACAAATTCCATGAAATCAAATGAAATCCAAATCATTTCCAGCGAATGAGCAAAACGCAAAAATTTAAGCGAAAAAATGTGCTTTAAACGCATGCCAAAAATCAATGGCAAAGGCCCACGCCTACGGGGCCAACTGATGGCGGCATTTAATGCACACCGAATACCGCCACTGGGCGTGTCAACGCCCCGCACTTAAATTACTACTTCACACACTTGTATAACGTGTAATAAAAATAACAAAACAAAAAAGAAACACATACTCAAAAGAGAGTTGAGAGAGGAAGTAATGGACTGGGTATTACTCTATAAAAAATAAACAGTTGGAAGAAACCAACAGTAGGAGACCCTGAACTTTCCGGAGTAGAACATATTGGCTGTTACATATCTTTGCTGTTTCCGATCATAATTATATTCACAGAATCGGTAAACAATGCCTTAGACTACGCACATGCCAACTTACAAGTTTGTTGCTTTAAAATTGTGGGTGCTGTGGTTTCGGGGGGAATGAATGGGAGGTATCAAAATTAAATCTCCTTTATCACTAGCCGAATCAGGCACTGCCCAATACTTCAGCCATATCATACTCACTTTACACCCACTCAATGCATACAGGGTATAAAAAGCAAGAACAAAACATGACTTAAGCTAAAGGAAATGCTAGAGCGACTGACGATGAAGCCAATGCCTGGCAGCCACAACGGATGAATGGGTGCGGAGGGGGGCACTAGCCGAGCGGGGGCGGTGCGGGCCAGTCATCGACATCGTCATAGTCATCATCTTGGGCCACATTTTCAGCAAATTTCGCTTAAGGAAATTTTGGTATGTTGGCTTATTTTCGACCAGGCAAAGGAGTACGAGTGCGAATGAAAGTAGGAGCTGGAGGGACATCTATGCCTTTTGACTGCGCGGGGCTGGCAGAGGCAGAGTGGCACGCTTTAGAGTCCCCAGCGGCCTGATTAAATTCGTATGCCCTAACAGCAGCATGCCACAAAAAATGGCCAAAAGATACACAGACACAGACAGGGAGACAGACAGGGAGACAGAGTGTAAGAGTCGGTCCTGGAATTGAATGCGTTTAGTGCGGGGCGCAAATGATGAAATAAACGAAACTAATCCAAAAGAAAGCCCAAACGCGAACAAATACCAAAATATTTACTCTGCCAACCGCAGCGAAGTCTCCACAGTTGCCACAGCAGCCACTAGCCTCAGCCACTCCCCCCCTCCCGACCACAATCTCAACCACTGTGCCCCGCTTTTAACACGCCTGTCCTGCTTTCCGCAGAAGTCCAACCGGCTCTGTGATAAACATCTTTGCCAAGTAAGCAACAATTTTTGTGCCCCAAATTGGGTTTTTCCCATCGTCTGTTCTTGTTTTTTGTTTTTGTTTTTGTTTTTTGCATTTTTTTTGCTGTTTTTGGTAGGGTGGTTCGATGACGAGGCTCAGCGCGTGCAGGCAAATATTTTTAATGATTTTCGTCCAGGCCATGCTTCGATCAAGGCACCTCGCTCGTTCGCGCTCTTGTGTCTGCGTGTGTTTTTTTTTACGCCCCAGTTAGTACAAAACTAATTATATAGAGCCATCGTCAAGGCCTTCACTGGGGATGGATGAATTTTTGTATATATGGTAACAGAAGCTGGACAAGATTTTCTTTCCAATTATGCCTTTGCAACACTCAGATTTCACACTTCGCACAGCAGTGCAGCTCCTGCTCTGCCCAAGCCTCTTTCTCATCTGCTTTAGTCATCGTCAGCCGTCAGTAACAACGCCAGGCAAGTCATGTGCTCCCTTTAATCAAAGCCCATAACTGCGTAATTGCAGATGATGAATATTTGATGTCAGCTATAAAGTATTGAAAATCGTAAATAAAACAGCAACCATAATTCTTTAATTTAACAGATTTAGTTGCATTCATTATTTAGTTATTTATTGTATCTATCGTATCCTGCAATGAAACTTTATAATGAGGTTTGAGATCTTATAAAATATTAGATTAGGTTAGGTTTTTTGTTTTCTTTAACAATGTAAAAAATGCTATCCTTACCTTGAGTAGTCCGTTTTTACACCTTAAAGTTACTTCAAGAATTGTTTCTCTTTAGGGCTTGTATGCGGGTTTTAAAATATAATTTATTTAAAGTTTTGGCACAATTAACTTTGATTACAATTTTTTTTAATTTTAAAGTAATTAATTTCAATAATAATTTTTATTGGATAATTTAGATTTCTATTTTGCTTTTTCTTTGTCAGATTTGTATTTTTTTATTTTAATTTAGTTTAATTTTAAAGTTGTAGCAAAGGGAATTAATTTTGTAAAATGCCCTAGTCTGAGTGTGTACAAATCGTGGCATACACGTGAGCTCATTTATTTATTATATATTTATACACATACATACAAATATGTATATATATTTTTTGCCTGCGTTGCATGTAAATCTGTATCACGTTCGCGCACGTTCACAAAGAAATGTGGGCAACATAAAAGCTAGTATGCTGCGCGCTTTGCCTGTCTGTGTCTTTTAGTCTGTGCTTGTTGCCATTGCTAATGCAAAATTATGGCTTTCAGCTCAAACACGCTTCTACATTTCCGTTTCCGCTAACGCTTTTGTAGTTTTAATGCATAGCATTTGTATGCGTATGTGTGTGTGTATGTGTGTGAGTGTGAGTGCTTGAATGAGTGCGCAACACGTTCGCTTTGACATTGAGTCAATCGCGCGTCAGCTGGCAGGGCGTTATCCTTTCGCACACGAGGTGAACCAAGCACAACGTCAGCAGAAACACAAATCGCATAAATATTCGGTTGGCAAACCACTTGAAATGTAGTATGTCTGCTGGCCTATATTTCTGCTGCATATAGCGATATGCTAAGCTCCTCACCTGCACTGGCAATTAAGGCAATGCACAGTGGTCGCTTCTATATGACAAAAACAAAAAAAAAAAAATCTAAATCGAAATTTTATGTTTTGCATCATCAAAGATAAATTGATGTCTGCTCTTTGCAAAAAAAAACCTTCAAACTAAAACCAATTTAGCAATTTAGTGAGATGCGATTTTGCAAAGAGATAAAAAGTATATAAAAAATCCCCAATAATTTTAAAGTAACATGAATATCGTTTGTACAGGTATTATGATTGCTTTAAGCCAATCAACTTATTGTACATTTAAAAATCTAAAATAAATTTGTGAGTGTTTTTTGATTTAAAGCTTTTAGTTCTGTTGCCCACTGATTTTCAAGTTTATATCATAGATTAGTTTTAATTATAGATTTATATCAATAGTTTGCAATAAAACAAGAATTATTTGCCTTTGCCGCCTTTGCGAGATGATATTTTGTTTAACATACCGATTTTTAAGTTTTTACAACTAGCACTTTGACATAATTTAATAATGATATCTCGACTAGAAATATTTTTGTACGAACCCGACCACTGTGCCTTGACTTTAGCTGCAAGCTGGTACGGTTATCCCTCACTTGGTCATCCAATTAGGCCAACACACACACACACACACATTCACACCCAAGTGGCCATTTGCCTCGACCCACTTAACAGCTTCAGCGGCATTGGCTGCAGTTGGTTGGAGCTTAAACCTTTGGTCAACACTTCAGAGCGACTCGAATCGGTTGCCATGGCAAAAGACCTGCACGGATTTCCTTTCGAGTAGTTATGACTATTGAAGTTGTCCTTGAGGCTGTTGGCATTGCTTATTAATTAGCCATGGTTGGGTGTAGATACCGTTCTACACCGTCAAATGCAGTTTTAATTAAATTTCAACGCATGCAAATAAAATGCAAATAAAACGCTGGGAAATTCAATTTCAGACTTAATTGTTAATTAAAGTGCAATAAAAAACGATGACAATTACTGACGACTCGAGGCAATAATTGTACTGGGCATATTCCATTAAAAATTGTCATTTATCATAGGCGAAAGGCTGTTGCAAATTTACACAAAGTTTCCACTGCTGACAGTTTCAATTCACAAATTACTAACTCAAAGCGCAATTACAAACACGCGTGCATGCGTTTAACAAGCTGTGGGGGGCATTACAGTCAGACAGACATACAAATAGGGAGAGAGAGGGAGGAGAGAAAGCGAGACAGAGACACGTACACACGTGGCAAGCGCTTGCACCGCAGCCATGTGGAAGACAACAAGAGTATCCAAATTGAGCTGGCTCTTGCCACACACACACACACACGGACTGAGCCCTCTCTCTCTCTCTTTCTCAGCATCTCTCTCTCTGCTGGCCACATACAAAACCCCAAAACAGCATTTGAAAGCCGTTAGAATGTGGCAGCTGCAAAGCAGGCCTGTGCCTGCTAGTCGTGTTCTGTCGACCACAGAATGGGTCCATGTTTTTGGTTTACCAGAGAAAGCCGATTATCTTTTCATGCTACATTTGTATCTATCTAAAAAGTCAAAAGGCACTAATCCAAATTTCACAAAAGACGAAAATTTAAAAATATATATACGTATGGGCAACAAGGCCTCCCTCGAGGTGCTCTGCCCTACACACTGTCACTGCCCCTCTCCATGTTTGTTTGTATGTCAACGAGAGACCTTCAGAATATTGCAGCCTAAGCACTATACAGCAAATGCTTGGGTATGTGTGTGCGTGTGTTAAAAACTGTATGTGAGCTGCAAAAATTAATCTGACATTTTATAGTGTTGTCATTTTAATACTCTAATCTAGCAGGGGTATATTAACACCTACATATATAAAATACCCCAACTTCAGAAGATTCAGAAAAAATTAGTTTTAATGATCATCATCCTAGACTCCTTTAAAGGTTATAAACGCAAGCAATATAAATATTACTCCTACATTTATAAAATAATGAAATAATTTAAATTAAGAATTAAATAAATTTCATAAATTTAGACACTATTGACTAATTTAACTATAGTGCTTGTCCAATGCATAGCATACTTTTCGGCAGGTTTCTTAAATTAATCAGCTCAAGCCAGCTAAACAAAAAATTATTAATATAAAATTCCGTATAAATAAAGTCATAAAATATTTTAAATTATCTTAATTTATATATAAATCAATGTCAATGTCGTATATTACAATGAATGCTTTAAAATGGAACTAAATAATCTTAGGTATTTGTCTAATCAAATTTGCATAGCATACTTTTCGGCATGTTTCCTAAATGAATCTGCTCAAGCGAGCTCGATACACAATTTACTGAATTCCCTTTACTAATTTGTTAAGAATTATTTTATTTGCATGTACTATGATTTATGAAGTAAATATGCAAATAGCGTATGCAAATATCGTTGGTTTGCATTAGATAATTTTACCAGTGTTTGCTGTGGCTCACAAAATTCGCAGCGCAACGCTATTCTGCCTGTGTTTGTGTGTGCGCCTCTTGTTGTTGGCAGACACATATAAAGTTGAGTTTATCTCAAGAATGTAGATTGCCTGTAAAATATTTAATTACACACTGCGGTGCGGCCACAGACGCACAAAGCCTGCCAAACGACAACGGCAGCAGTCCGCCACATAGAAGGGACACAACACGCATACGCCATGTGTTGCCTGCCATGTGCTTGTTCACTTGGCAATTTGCAAGTGTTGGCAAAGTGTGGAGTGTATGTGTGTGTGTGGATGTGTGGGTGAGTGAAGTGTGTGCTACACACAAGTGACACTTGTATGCATGTTGCTGAAGTGTTGCTCTTGGTGTTGCTGATATTATTCGTATGGTGTATGTGTGTTTATTTATTTGCCGTGCCAGACTTGGCAAGTGCCGACTGACTAACCTGGCTGTCAGCTTTACAACCAAATAGTTAAGCTCTTTTTGCATTTTTAATAAACTGTAGCAGCTCACTTTGCATATGAAATGCGTGCTGGAGCAGCTACATTTCAGCACATTCATTCATTAGTTGCCCGGCCACGTCGAGTGCCAAAATGTTAATTATGTTTATTGAGCGCACAACAGCCCGAATAACAGCAACAAAAATGAATAGTAAAATTGAGGGTGGTACACTTTGAGAAATAGTTTGGAAAAGATAGTTATTTTTTATATATCTTCACAAAAAGGAGATATAAACTTTCATTATTTTTATTTTTGTTGAAAATGTATGATTACTTAAAAGGTATTGTACTCAAAATTAATCATTGTCGGTGAAGTAAATCATCAGAGCTAAAATATATAATTATTAGGTTAGTTATACGTAATTTAAAACAAAACTTATTGATTAGTTATAAATTTCTGTAGTGTTCTTTTTGGAGCAGAAAAAATACTTATGCCCAGTTAAATTAGTCCAAAAGTATGATACATAAAACTAAATTAAAGAAAATTATTAAAACTATTTTCAGAAAAATTCTAAATTTAATATGCTTTTTTATATATAATCAAATTTAATTATCGAAATTTTTAGCTGTAATCCAAGAATGGAATATTAAATATATTTATATAAATTTTTTTAAAATATTTTTTACATTTCATAACAGTAAAACTGTGTCATTAATTGTATAAAAAGTATAACTTTCAAAAATGTATAAAATAATGCTAAACGTAAGAATTTTATCCAAAACGAATACATTTTTTTTTTCCAAAATTCGTTAAGGTGTTCTCACAATTTCGGACAATTTTTTTGAGTGCCACTCAAGTGTTATTGCTAGAACACAGAGTGGGCGATGTTGGGGCATAATACTAGACACCGAAGGTGCCAAAGAGAATCGGCTTTGACCTTTAATGAGACGCAAAACGCGTATGGCTGGCTGCAAAGGAAAAACTTTGCATTTGATTTGCACGAAGGTCGTTTTAAAAATAAGTTGGCGCCAGCGTCAACCAGAGTCCAACTGGCAGGCAGCCTGTCGATCAGTCAGTCCGTCAGTTAGTCAGTCAGTCAGTTAGTCAGTCCGTCAGTTAGTCAGTTAGTTAACTCGTCAGGCAGTTGCTTAGCAGAAGCCATTTGGATTTAGCCTTGAGCGCGCCCCAAGCGCCTTTCAGTCTTTCACATTGACATTAGGTGTGGCCAGCTCCTCGCAGCGTGGGGCTGGGCCGCATGGAATCTGACGTGTGTCGAAGTGCTAAATGGCTACCTGGTCTGTTTGAGCTCAATCCCCAGCAAGCACATAATTAAAAGCGACATTTGCTTGGCTTTGGCGGCATTAGAAAGTTGTGTATGAGTTGCGATTACAAAACTTTAATGAGTGCTACAACTTGTGCCTAATAAATGATGGCATCCAACTTAATTAGTAGTGGTAACTGAAGCCTGAAATTAACCAAGGCACTGCGATTAATGTGGCAAATCGAACAACAGCAGCATACTACAAATACTATTTGATTCGTCAAAAGGCATCAAACTGATATTTAGCTGGCATATAACTGGAGCTGCACCTGCTGGAATGACCTCGATGAAGTTCGTTGGTTTTCCAACGTTTTTCCCCAGGTTGCGTGTCACAGGCAATTTACGAATTTTCATATAGATTAGCACCACAACAAGGTGGTCAAATTGATTATAGGCTTTTCATAATTTATGTGCATTAAAGCATCGCGTCGGCTGAAGTCGTTTAATAATTTTGCACAGAAATGTCGTCTATATAACTGCGACAAAGAATAAAGTTGAAAATGCTTTCATCTGATTGCTTTTTAAGCTCTCCCCCTTTCTTAAAAAAATATTTTTATTTCCAGAGCTTGGGGCAAAAGTCTCAAAGGACGCAAAGAAGCTTGTCCAACTATCTTGTCTAACTATTTGCTGAATATGCAAGCTAGAAATATATACATTTAAGAGGATTGTATTGTCGCAACTATTTGCAATGTGCAAAGAAATCATTCTAAGACTACAGGAATCTTGTGTCTAATTAATTAAATAATCCTTTGTTACTTGCATGCCAGTTGGAATTGCAAATTGGAGTGTGAATGCAATCCGAAATGCAATTAAATGCACATTCAAAATTACTCATACGCACTGTTGCGCCCCAATTGAAAACAAGATTTGCTCTAACTCTAAGAAACGACACGCTTGCATTACGTATACGCCATGTAAGCCAGCACAAAATGCCAACAATGGCAAGCAGACACATAGAGCAGGGGTAGAGGGGCGCCAGATGCACTGGCCAAGATCTGCAATGAAAATGAACAAAAAAGTGGCTTAGAGCAAAAGTGTTGCAACACGTATGTACGTGTCAATGAGTTTTTTAAGCCTCTTGCTGCTTGACTGACGCACTGCGTCCCTGTGTTTCAGCTGGCCCCCGCCCCCTGCTACCCCTCTGCCAGTCCTTAGCCCACGCTGTGCTCCGTCTGTGCCTGGCCTTTTGTTATAACATATTACTTTGCAGCTCAACATGTTGCGGCTATGGAATGGCAACAGCCATGTAAACAGACAAAAAAGCGAATGCAGCGAGACCAGATAAGAGCACGGAGCTTGCAACATGCTCTCTGAAAGAAAAACACAAACACACAGTTATACAAACATCAACAGCAACATCAACACCAACAGCAAAAGCAACAGCAAAAGCAACACCAACACATGCAGCAAACGGATTATTTGTTTTCGGCTGCCTTGTTTTGTTTGCTTTACTTTCTTGCAGTTTTGTTTTTTTTTAGACCCTGTACTTTGAAAATACAAAAGGGTGTATTAAATTAGTGCAAATGAGAAACTTGGGAAACAGACGAAAGGACTCGTGATAAACCACACAAAATATTTATAATCTTGTTTTAAGAACTTGAGAACTACGAGCTAAGTCGATTTTCATAAGCTTTAACATCTAGTAACATCATTTTTGGAACTTAGGATCTCCATGGCATTAAGCACATGAAATTTGTTTTACATTTGCGATATCTTCTCCCCTTTCTTCGCTAACCGCAAAAACTCACGGAAACCACAATTTTAAATTTACATTTCGATCAAATAAGAAACAGCAAAGATATGCAACAGACAAATCGCTCAGCTGATCAGAGGGGGAATTAGTTTTTTGAATACGCACAATGCTTGCCTCAGTGTGTAAGACAGTGTTGCAGTGATTATTGAAACACAAAGCTCAGGTTGTCCTACTGTCGATTACGTCCGACTGTAGCTTTCCATCCGACTAATCTGCCCCGTCCATACCGGTTTCTTTTAGTTTTGTTCTTGTTTGCTTTTGCCTTCGGTTTTGTTCTTTTTATTTGCCATACAGGCTTTATCTGCAGCCAGTCTGAGCACATCCTGCACCTGCCACCTGCCACCGAATGATGAATACACAAAACGAATACACATATGAATAAGCCAAAGTGTTGAGGGCCACCAGGCACAGGCAGCACAAGCTTTTGTGCTTGGCATGAAACTAATTTGCAATCGCTTAGTTAAGCTGCTGAAAATAGCTGTCATAGCCAGAGCTCAAGCAGCACAATTGCTTGCCCAGCTGTCATAATACCCAGCATGCCCTAATAACATTTTCGGCTATATCAAAACTATAACAATTGCCATCATCATCATCATCATTATCATCAGCATTATCATCATTATCATTGTTATCGTTATCATTATCATCATGGTAGCCATCACTGTCAACACTTTGCATAACTGAAATTAGTGCGTTCAGCTTTTTTGCAGTGTTAATAAAATCACAACAGATAAAAACGCCCCAAACCAAAACAGACGCGACATTTTCAATATGTTAAACCCAGCGTGTGAGTGCGGGCAGGGTTGCCAGATTGCCGAGAAAAAGCACAGCGCGAGGCGTTAAGTAAACATTGGCAGGTTCGTGCTTACATGTGCGCCTGGCGTGGCATAAACAAACAAAAATAGCCAACACTCGCACCCACAACTCACACATGCACACGTATTATTATTGTTGCTGTTATTGTTGGTGTTGTTGTTGTTGGTGTTGGTGTTGGTGTTGCGTCCCCTCGGTCGGCCTCTAACGTGTGCAGGAGTCAACTTCAGAGACAGCCCCAAAGCACGGAGGTCGCGCTTGTGGTCATCGCACGAGCTGACGCTGACAATGTTATTAAAAACTCATTCAAAGTCAATGTGTGCGTGCCTCTGTATTGGTGTGTGCATATGGCTCTCTCTGTGTGTATGTGTGTGTGGATGGCGATAAGGAACAACAACAACAAAAAATGGCGAAACGGCAGAGGGAAAAAATCTCCGGTTGAGGTGGCAACTGTTTTTTATTTGCATTCGATGCGTTTCAATTAACACTGCTGCACAATGCCAATCAGCAAGCTCTTGTGCACTGATAAACAATTAAATTATGCATGTCAACAAGAAAATATATTTCCGCTTAAACAGTATAAACAAACAAACGTATATTGATTTAAATATTATATCAATTACCATATATTTGTTTTATTATTTTCTTTAGATTTAAGCTTAAATATATTTCGTTTTATTGCATGTAAACTAATATCGTGGAATATCGTAGTTTATATTCGTTGAGAAATTTATTTATTTCTTATTTGATACCATATTTTAAATAGTAATATCTCAGTAAATAAGTTGGGCAAACCCGAGTGTAAAACTCCATGCGTAAAGCATTGTTTCAATGCAGGAATATAAAATTTCAAGCAATATTAAATATAAAATATTTTTGGGCAATGTTACTTTATTAAACGTTGTTGAGATTCAAAAAATAAATAACATTCTCCCAAAGTTATTAACGCCCTATTAACCCAATTTAATTACAGGGTATACAAATTCCAGAAAGTTGTAGGTTATATTTTCTCAGCTTCTAATATATAGAATTTTCCGTCTTAATAATTTAATATTTTTTTAATATTGCCCAAAATTTAAAAAAAAAGTCATATAATTACAAATTACGAATAGCGTCAACAGATAGCTACTTCTAACAAATAGTGTTATATAGACCAATAACAATTATCGTCATAATTGTCAATGCATTAGCATTAGCTTTGGACCGGACTACGCTATTTTCCACTTGGCAATTATGGGCACAGGAAACTACAATATTGCCTGACTGGGCCTGAAAGTATGGCTTTTAATTTCCTGTAGCTGGCAATCAATAAAAAGTCAACTAAAAGCAACTTATATTGTGCCAATATCTAGGAAACATAAAGCCCAAAGGGTCCACAAATAAACAAGAGTGCCGAAAAAAATCATACAAATAAACAGCGAGAGAAACAGAATCAAATAAAATGTTACCAGAAGAGAAAGCCTTTAGCCAAGGATTTGCGGGAACAGCGATGAACTGATTAAATTGTTGACGGAAGCGGAGTTGGGCCTGTCACATGGGGGTTCTTTGCCTTGCCACATGAAACTAATTCTGGCAGCGAAGTGCTGCCAACGGCTAACACCCCCTATGGCTGGCCCTACAAGCCCGCTAACTGTCCCAGCCGTTGAACTTTATCGATAAGCGTCGGCAAGAAAAAAAAAACAGAAAAAAACCAAAATGGTAGAAAGGAAAGAAAGCCAGCCACGTTGGGGGAGATCTTTGCTGGCTAAAGGGAAATACATTTTTATGGACAATTTGGTTTTTATGTCAATTTACTGTTGTTGCCCAGTGTAAATATGTACAAGACAATTTAAGCAGTTGCACAGCAAATTCCAATACCAATACCAAGACCCGGATCCCAAAACAATCCCAATCCCAGACGCAATCCAGGCGAGGCAAGGCAATGCGAGGCGCGCACATTAAAAATGGGCGTTGTGGGGCGCGCTCTGTGTTTTACAGTTAGTCTGATTGGCTGCAGCATTTTTGTAGCTTGTTGTTGTTGCCATTGTTAGCGTATTATTGTTAGTGGAGGACAGCAAGGACGATGACTGCGACACGATGTTGTGATAATTGCCAACAACAGCAGCAGCAGCAACAACAACAGCTCTATTGTCCTTCCTCCCGCTCGCATGTCTGGCGACTTTAAAGATTTGCCCCCCTCTGGCTTGTTGAAAGATTCCTTGGTCTTTGTGGCAGCTAACAGCAAACACTGCTGGGGATTAGTTCGCTGAGCTGCGCATAAAGCGTCGTTTCGACTATGTTTCATACAGGAAGCGAACGAGGGAGCAGGCGTGCTCCCAAAAGTGGCAAGTCTTTTATGGTTCATAACTCAGAATCCACAGAGAGAATGCAGGGAGCAAAGCGTATCAAGTCAGAGATAAGCATTGAGCAAAGCAATTCAATTGAATAACATAATACTATATGGAAGCCATCCCGAACAACAGTTTTAGGAACCATTAAAACGAAAGTATGTTCAAGGT
This sequence comes from Hypselothyrea guttata, assembly GCA_035045125.1. NCBI lineage: Eukaryota > Metazoa > Arthropoda > Insecta > Diptera > Drosophilidae > Hypselothyrea > Hypselothyrea guttata. Next base: position 702,500 of record JAWNNJ010002200.1, on the reverse strand, counting down.
AAAGCCCTTTTATCCTGGCACGTATCAACTAACAAGTGGGGTGTATAAAACAACTGATATATCAATAATATTTCGTCTCCCCAAAGTATATATATTCTTGATCGATTAAGCCATGTCCGTTTGTCTGTCTGGATAAACCCTGAAATCTCGGCAATAATAAGATCTAGACCTTAATTGATCTACACCGAATAACAAGCGTAATATTTAAAATAGAACGTTGTTATCAAGACAATCTATTTTGTACTATTATAATGATCTATTCTAAAAATTGCATTGAAATCTGTGAATAAACACAGAAGTTATTAAAGTAACAATATTGCATGCTTTGCCTTGCTCGCTTTTTGACATCGACTGACAAAAAAAAGAAGAAGAAGCATTGCTGCTGCGCTTCGTATATTTTAAAAAATATTTTTTTTTAATATATTTTTTATATATAGGGTCCAAGGTATTTAGTCGGGTGCGTCCGCCTGATCGGCTACGTCTCTACTGGCTATATCAAATATCACTTCAACGAACCAAATGCTGCCGTGCAGTACAGCTGCAGGTCGGATACTCACAATAAACAAAACACGTTTATTTTAATTCGGAAGTTGTAGTTTATTCTGAACAATATAAACAAAATCTGAAACTATAAAAACTTTGTGCAGACTCTCTCTCATATTTAATTAAACGTAAATCCCAGATAATCTGCTCGGGCAGCTGACAGTACTTGACCTTTTCCTTCAACTTTGTCCGTCTGTTGACAAAAGGGAAGTTTGCTTTTACTTCATGTTTTTTATATTTTTTGTTGCAGTATGCTCTGCTGTGTTTTCTTTTTTATTGAGGCCACAATTTATTATTCATTTTACGCTAATTTCGACTATATTGTTGCTGACCAGACACACACACACAGACGTAGCTTTTGATTTGGCTTACAGAGGGAAGATAGAAAGATAAATAGCTTGGGAAGGAAATTGGAGGGTGCGAGGGAAGCATGCCAACCGCATGTGTGGCAGCAATTTCTCATTTTTATGCCTCGGCATGTTGTAAAACCACATTAATGCGATGTAGTCCTTCAGCGGTAGCAATCACAACAACCATACAACAACTGACAAAGCATTGCATGTGTTACCCACTTGTACCTCCCTCGATCCCCCCTACCTTCCTCCCTCGCTCCCTCTAATACCTGATCCCCGACGCGCCTCCGGCTCCGCTTGCCCGTCTACTATCTGTCGTTTGTCTAAGCTGAATTATGACTTCCTGGCAACACGTTTTACATTTCCGTTTCCGTTGACTGAAATTATTACCATAAAAGTAAGCAAAACTGACGCCAGCACCGCCCCCCCCCCCCCTCTCCCTCCCGCTCACCACTCTCCGCACAAGTGCACAATTACGCGTTGCGACGCTTGATGCGTTGTTTGCTGGCCCATTGGAATTTCAAAATAAATCTTTAACGATGCACTAGGGGCTCACGTGCCTGTCATGCACGTCCTGGCACTTCCCTCAGCTCCTACTTACACTCTGATGTGTGTTGTCATTATGTTTGGGTGTCTGTCCCTCATTCTTCATTTCTATCTATTGCCGTTTGTTTACTCATAATTCGCTAATGTTGCAAGGACATTGTCGCAGCGGCTATTAAATGTGCCACAACACGTACCCAAAAACTGGCTTTAAGTGCAGACTTCAAAAAATGTGTTTTTATACCCTGTACACATGAAATTGGTAAAAACAGAGTTAATAGCTTTGTAACAGGCAGTAGGAGGCAGATCTCAAAGTATATATCTTCCTGATCAGTACAACGAGCTTCGTCGATCTCGTTATTATTGAAAATTATATATCAAATATAGGGTACAGAGTATTCTAAAGTCGTGCTTATCCGAAAGATATGCTGCGGCCATTTAGGTTTTCTTTTTGTTTGCTGTCAGCGCAATTTCTCATAATTTCATAAATAATTACATAATGCGTTAGCAGCAAAAATAAAAAATATATATATCACAACATGGCTGTGGTTTCGGTTTTATTCCTTGTGGTATATTTATTAGATATGTTCTAACCAGAAGCATAAAGAAACTCAAGTATGTAAAACATTTTGACGCATTTGAAAATGGTTACTACGAGCACAATAGCTTTGCTGCCTAACAATTTTACATTCATGTTAGAATTAGCGCTGAGATGTTAACTTTATCTATACGAAATTTCACGAGAATTACGTTTACTTGATATGAACTACATGCAATTTATGAATCGTCTCATAAACGAGTGTTGCCAACGTCTGTTTAATATAGCACGTGTCGCTAACTTGTAGGTTCTCAATCTTCTTTTTGCGAATGAATCTATAGATAGTATTTTACACGGGTCTTATCCATACAGTATATTGGCATTTATGGGGCTGTTATCAGTGCCTGTTTATCAATAAAAACTAAACACTTCTGCAGTATCACACCGGTGTATGACAACCATAACCAGCAACATTTTTTGAGAGCAATCTAAGAACACAAAGGAATCTGACTGTAGCGGATAATGAAAACATACACCGCAATCGCAAATTATTTTGATTATTCTATATAATATATAATTATATTTAAAATATAGGGTACAGGGTATTCTACTGTTGGGCCCATCCGACTAATCTGCTCCGCCCATTCTGGTTTTTAATTTTGTTTATGGTCTTGAAATGCTTGACCAAAATCATTTATAATTTGACTTAAAACAGGATTATCCAGCATGGTAGTGTGATTGCCTTCGATGACTTTAAGAACAACTTTACCCGAAGTTAGCTGGGACACACAGTAATCCTCTTCAATATCCTGAATAGATACCTCTGATGGACGTACTAGCGTAATAGGAGCCTTTAAGTTCTTAATAGAATCTATATCAAATGTTAATGCCATCTTAATCCTCCGATACATTGATTCGGTTATGACTCGAACATAGTCTTTACTGTACGTACTTTGTTTGCCAACGAACTCCATTAAAAGATTTAATTTTTGCTCTGGAGTGTCAAGCTTATGGAATACGATAGCTGCGGCTTCTTTTGATTCATCGGGAAATACTTGATTAACGATACTCGAGAATAGTATGTCACGCATATCATTGTCGGTAATATCTTTAAAATAAAACTGAGCCAATCGGGTAAGAAATTGCGGAGCTCCATCTATCAAAAGAATATGTCCATGGAAACCCGAATTTTCCAACATTTGTGCCAGTTGTAGTGTCAAATACGATCCAAAAGAATATCCAATGAGATAGAATGAATTAGTGGGATTCAATATTCCTTTAACATGCTGAAAAAAGTATTTGAGAAAATTATATTTGTGAATTTGAACGAATATATTTTTACGATAAATTTCTCACCTCTATCGTTTGCTCAGCAATTTCATTGATGGTTTCCAATTTACAGTAGTGATATAGTTGTAGAACAGTTGCAGGGTTATTAAGAGCATTGCCAATATTAATGAACGATTTACCAGCTACGCCCACTAAGCCTGGTATTATTATAAGAGTTGGAATGTCTTCCTTTGACGGCGCAGCTAGTGTTTCTAAAGTTAAAAGTATTTGATCGCAATGAGTTTCATCACCAAAATTACGTATGAGTAAATCCATTCCCAATAGTTTGGTCTCTGCTGCAAAAACCATTTTCATAGAATCAGCATTATCTTTTTTCCTAGCTTCCTCGAATTCTAATAGATTCTGAAATGTTACAGATCGCAGGTCTTGTGGGGTTAAACTTAATTCAAAGTCTCGCTCCAGAGTTTGTTTGATTTCTACCGCCATTAAAGAGTCCATGCCAACCTCTGATAATGTAGATCCAATAGAAACATATTTTAAGTCTCGTATACCCAATATGTTCATTATCACCTCAGTAAGACTTTCAGTACCGGTACGGCCCAAACGCTTTTCAGCTACAACCATGCTAGATACAATAGCTGCATTGGCAGTAAGTAATTTATCAAGTTCCTGCAGACAAGACGATATTCTCTGCTGTAGGGTTCCTCCAATTTCCAAATCTATTTTATCTTCCGCCATATCGGCAACAAGACCGACTTCTCCGACAGCGCCCCACTGAATGGCTTTGGCAGGCAACCCTTCTTCAAACCGCTGCTCAATTATACGTTCCATTACTGAGTTCGCCATTCCATAGTTAGTTTGTCCCGCATTTCCTCGACCACATGATACGCTTGAGAATACTACAAAGTATTCTAAATGATGACAGAGTTTGCGGGATAATGTATCCAAATATTTGGTGGCTATCGCCTTAGGAGAGAAACTCTGTACAAACTTTTCTAAATTTTGATTCTCAAATATGCTATCTCGTAAAGAAACTGCCAGGTTGAAGATTCCTCCAACTGGACCCAGTTTGAAAGCATCTTCCAACAGATTTCGACAACCATCGATGGTAGATATATCATCAATGTTTACCTTAACTTTACAGCCATACGTTTTCCAGAGCCTGCAATTTTGTAGTATTAATTATCTTCAGGTATTAGAGTTCAAATGCACATACGCAATCCGATAGGACTGATAGTCCTTAGATATTCCGCGACTTGAGCTGAGCACTAGCTTCCGTGCTCCTCGCAGAACCATCCAATCGGCTAACTCCATGCCAAAGCCACCTAAGCCTCCAGGAATGACGTAGGTCAGATGTGGTTTAAAGTAAACTTGCTTTAGAGCTCGCACTGGTAAGGTTTCTGAATCTTCAGGATTGTCACGTACTTTAATTAATATCTTGCCAATATGTTTTCCACCAATCATATGCCTAAAGGCCTGCTCGAGTTGATGGGCTTCAAACACCGTAGTGGGCAGAGGATGAATAATGCCGTTTCCAATATCCCTATCAATTAGTCCTTTCAAACGCTATTGATAAATAAGAAAGTCTTAATAAATAACAGAGATTTATATTATAGCATCACAGTCGACACCCATTGGGACATTTACCGAAATTATTTCGTCTGGCGCATCTAATAAAGTGTCGGCTAATATGGGGTGAAATTTAATTTGCTTAAGAAAATGACTCATTCCCAGTTCGCTATCATTTGCCATGTCGAATTTTCCAATTTCCAAGAATCGTCCACCTTGACCGAGGCAGCGCACAGAAGCAAGCAATTTTTCTTCTGAGAGAGAATTCAACACAAAGTCAACACCCCTGCCATTGGTGTTACGTAGCACCATTTGTTCAAAGGATGTATCACGAGAATTACCAATATAAGAGGCTGCAAAAAAATGAATCAATTAAACGAATTCCTTTTAAAGTTTGCGACAAACGCATACCTTTCAGTTTAGGAAACGTATCCAAAAGAAGCTGCTTCTTCTGAGGTGTACTGCAAGTCGTAAAAACTTCCAAGCCATAAGCAAAAGCCACACGTATTGCTGCCAAACCTATCCCTCCAGTTCCAGCATGTATAAGAATGCTCTTTCCTTCCCGGATATCGCAAGCCATGAAAAATGCATAATACACCGTTACATATACAGCAGGAACGGTAGCTGCTGCCTCAAGAGACCAGTGTTCGGGAATATTCCATACAAGCCTCGAAGGTGTCGCCACATATGAAGCCACTCCACCTTTCTCAGCCATGCACATTATTCTTTGTTTAGTTTTTAGGTTCATTCCGGAAAATTCAAGACCAAGTACACAATCATTATCGATGCGATTTGAACCATGTTTTTCCAAAGAGAGCCGACCAGTTGCAAGCATAATATCTCTGAAATTTAATGAGGAGTATGCGATTTTGATCATGCAGTCTTCTGGTATTAGGGGCCCATCAAGCCATCGTAGAGTTGTTAAATCTCCACGCTGAATTATATTTCCGTATATATGATCTGCTCTTGATCGATGTTCATCTTCAGGCTGAAGTTGGAGGTGTCTGAGACTACCCCAAGAGCCCTTTAATTAAAATTACTAACAATAATTATAATCCTAAAACGTTTCAAGTATAAATAATAAACTTACATTACGATATATATTGATCGCCAACTTCAACGAAAGCTGAGAGGAATAAAATGGATCTGTTAAGTTGAATTCCGGAGCATTGATGTCATCGATGAAGAAACAGGTAACCAAATGGCCATCGGGTTCTTTTCTGAGACAGTTTACCAACCCGATTAACCCGTTCAATTTTTGATTGAATGCGTATAGAACAACGGGACTTTTGTTAGCAAGTGCCGACTGTACCTGGCTTATCCATTGAAAACTCATGTCCTTATCAGATACATTCACCATTATCGGTTCAGTATGGAGATTTGTGGATATTTTCTGGAGAAGAAAGAAAACTTCCTCCTTATTTTCAATCGGTATTACAGAGATTATCTGGAATTGTTTAGGCAACTGGCACCTGCTAATATTGTTCGTTGGGCGTCCTCTGATTAAAAGAAACCCGGTCTCAACCAGGACCTCTTGTACATCTTCGTTAACAGCTCCACCAATTACACCAGCGACAACAATATGACAATTTGATTGAGTTGACAATTTTCGATCTTCAATTTGAACGCTTGGAATTTCTTCAAATTTGCGTTCGGTTAAATAAATATATTCACCAGTTAGTTGAGGTAAATCTTCAACTGTTTCTGCAAACTTATTCAAAATTGTTTTTCTGTCGTCACAGTCAACTTCAACTACTTTTATCTTTAGTACAGGGTTGTTTTCAAGTGCAATATGGAGGCAAATCCGTGCTGCATTTGCAAGGGATACCTCAGGAGTGGATAAATAAGGTATAAATTCATATTTCTCTAATACAGGTATACCAGGTGGTCTACGCCTTTCGACAGAGGTTACCTGTAGGTCGATTACCTCAATACCTCCAGCAACTAGACGGTGCATGTTCTTATCGACAAATACATCGTATACCAGGTTGTCACGATCCATTTTGCACATTAAATTATAATGATGAATACCGTTTATACGTATTTTGCGGATTTTCGTTGGCAACTTTAAAGAACGGGAGTCTGCCCCTAAAATTTGGATTTGTAACATGGCATCCAGAAATGTTACCCAATTATAATTCCATTCTACACTTCCATAAAGCCCATCGGAACGAGCCCTTCTTACTCCACAGAATTCTCCCTTGTAATGGTACCCACGAAGCTTAAGCTCTTTGTAAAAGTCTTTCTTGCAAACCATTGGTAAGTTTTTGTTGTTCATTAAAACATTCACTTCGGGTATAGTTGGATTTTGAATCTCAGTTATCTTTCCGGTTACTACTAAGCTGTCCCCTTCAGTTATCTGAAAAAATTTAAAGTTAGTTAAACAACAACTAAATTATTAAAGTAAAAAACCTCGAAATGTCCGCTGCCATAGTGAATCCTGGCTATTAAGTCAACTTCTCCATTAGGAGGAACAGTTGTCGCTCTAATAAACCTTATATCGTCAAATTGTACGGGCACACTCATATAGTTTGGTCCATGATACATAAGACAGAAGGATTGCCAAACAAAGTGCAAGTAACATGTGGCAGGTACTAGAACTTTACCATCTATAACATGGCCACCTATATATTCCTCATTACTGCTCTTTAGGCTTATTGTGTATGTATGTTCCCCACCAGATTGAATCTTCATAGTATCAAATGTTGGTACAAACCAATTCTCGATGTGATCCCAATGAATAAGTGAACTTATCTTTGGGGTATTGCGCGATACCGGGAATTTAATCCTAGGATATAGCTTTGCGGCATGCACCATTATTCCGTTTTGGAAAAGTCTAAAATTAAAATCAATTGGAAATGGATACAGGTTACAATTATACTGATATATTGTGACAAATATTTTACATACTTTCCAAGTGCTGTCATAAAAAAGACTACGTTGTCCTTCTGCCCCCCTTGGGTTAGTGGAATATGAACAGCTTTTGGCATATATCGCTTTAAAATGGTTCCCAATAAACTATATGGAGCGATTTCAATTGTTACCGCATTGTTCGGTAGTTGGGAGAATGCTTCCTTAAAGAACGCATTGTTTATTAGACTATTTATATGATACTGAGCTGAGCATATTTGAATATCCGGTTTTTTCCATTCTCTCTTCGATACACTTGTACTAAGCCACTTGGATGTCCTAGCCTTTGGGTGTGGGATAATCTCTTGCACATCTTTCAATAATTTTGCACCCTCTATTTTTTCGGAGTTGACACTTCCTTTACCAAAATTATAGGCGACAAGTATCATTTGTTCCGCGGTCAGACATCCATCTGCGTAAGCGCAACCTAATTCTCCAACAGAATATCCAATAATGTAGTCGGGCTCCAAGTTAAGTGAACGCAGAACATCGGTGAATGCAATTTGAACTGCCGCAATACCGACGAAAGTGTTGAGTGTGTTGTGAGTTGTTGAATCTTGTGATGTTATGATATTTATGAGATTTATGCCCTTTGTCATTAAAGTTTTGTGACAAGCTTCTATTGATTGCCTAAATAGAGGTATTGTCATTAGCGATATGCCTATCCCGCTCCACTGCAAGTCTATGCCGCTGTATATCCAGATTATGGGGCGTTTTTCACCTGTATATCGTTGCACATCCTTAGATAATAACGTGGCTGATTCCATATCGTTTTTGGCAAATATACCATAGCCGCGAAATACCATATAATCTACTTCTTTCTCCTGTATATTATGTAAGAGTCCAATAAACTCTCCATCCAGAGGCTTCTTTTTCACTGCATTTAAGATCTCGTTACAGGCATTCTCAGTTCTGCCCGCCCAGGTCACAAGTCGAGGAAGATCATCATCTGGTAAACCTAGGTTTACTTTTGATTCAAAATTACCCTTTAAAACTGCATGCGCATTTGCTCCACCGAAACCAAAAGAATTGACTCCAATATATGGTTTTGGAAGAGGAGTACAATCCTGAACCACAACTAGTCGTCCTTCAGCTAGGGGTTCAAGTGAGGACTTCACTTCATTTAAGTTTATGTTTGGAGCTATTATACCAGAGTCCAAAGCAAAACAAGCTTTTATCAGTGAACAAATAGCTGCAGCCGGCTCTGAGTGTCCAATATTTGACTTTACGGATCCTATCAATAGGGGTTCGCACCTAAGCTTGCAAATTGCATTATCGATCGCGTTACATTCCTCTGGATCACCTACAACAGTTCCAGTGCTATGAGCTTCCAAATAGCCCAAGTCATTTGGCGTGAGATTAATTTCATTATAAATTTGTGTCAACAGGTTTGCTTGAACTTTTCCAGATGGATATGTTATACCCTCCGGTTTGTATCCATCGCAATTAGTTTTCGATTGAATAACACTAGCATACACTCTCTTTGCGTCTCGTTTCCGTTGAAGGAACAAACAGTTTATTGCCTCTGATCGCGTATATCCACAAGCATCTTTATCAAAAGGCCGGCAAAAGCCATCCGCAGCCAATACGCCAAGTCTGAAGGAAAAATAAAAGAAAAAGGTCTTATGAATATATATATATATATATATATAATGTTAGTATTTAGATCCAAAATAATTCTTACCGTGCAAACTGAAGAGTCACATATGGATGTAGTAAAAGATGTGCACCAGCTACAACTGCCGCATCGATTTCATTGTTTCGAAAAGCTGTGAATGCATTATCTAGGGCATACATAGAACTTGAACATGCGGTATCCAGTACCTGTGATGGTCCTTCTAATCCAAAAAAATACGATATTCTATTCGCCATCAGTGAGCGATGAGATCCCGTGACACCTAACCCACCTAAGCCACTGTATGATACCTTCTCATAGAACCATGTCTTTTCCGCTTCAGTTATGCATAGTCCCAGATACACGCCAGTTTTCGAACCACGTAAGGTATTTGGGTTTATGCCTGAATCAGTTATCGCTTCATAAACTACCTCTAATAAAATTCGCGCTTGGGGATCCATAGAATGTGCCTGTTTAACGGTCACACCGAAAAACGCAGCATCAAACTTTTCCAGATCGTATAATTTACCAGCCCGTTTAGGAATCTCAGCATGGAAATGACGCCAGCGCCGTTCATCTTCATCGATCATATCAATCTAAGGAAACAAAATTCATCAATCAAAATGATTTTACTTGTATATTCATTGTTAATGGATGAAAAAGAGTTTAATAACTTTGTGAAACGCATATAACAAGCTGAAGGAGACGTGACAGACCTCACAAAGTATATATACTCTTGGTCAAGACGATGCGTAAAGTCGATTTAACACTGTCTGTTATTTATGAGATTCTAAAAAAATAAAACGTAGAGCAGCCATTTTCAGAATATATGTATGTAGGTGTATACTATACACAAGTCCAGTTTATTTCAAATGTTGCCCCGATATTTTCACAATGAACATAAATAAATAAATCCACTACGAAAACAAATATATTTACATAAATAAATTCTGTCTTCATTAGTTGGTAGAGATCAAAAGTTTAATCAAAATCGGTATATAATTAAGAAAGCTATAATCCAGCAAAGTTGCACTTATCTAATAAGCAATCGCAAGCGTGCGAAAGTGGGATGGCAGCACCAAGCGCATCGATACAGTGTGCGTGTATGTGTGTGTATGTGTGTATGTGTGTTTATGTCATGCATAATATATTTTTTTATTTTTTAAGCACCTTGTTGTAAAGATTATACTCGTACTCTGATATGTTTCTAGAATTTGGAAATTTTCCAGACATTCCCGATATCACAATTTCATCGCCATCTGTCTCAGGACGAGAACGAACAAAATCCTTATCCTGGTGACCATTCTCCAGCAAATTGGAAGCCATTGCACTGAGGCTTAGTTCTTTATCACTTTAGCACACACTGAGTTTTTTTGTAAGGTCAATGTTTTTAAAATAGTTTCGGAACATTTATTTCTTTAGATTATTCCACCAAATAATATTCCATTTAGTAGTCCTTGTATTGAATTTATTAATTTTCTCACTAAAACCGATGACAATTTTTAAAGCTGAGGTGCGCACTGTTTTTGATAATTACCGTACCGCTCGAAATTCGTAAATAATTGCAATTGAAGCAATAATAGCGGCTTTTATACAATTCGTGTTGTGTCTCATTGCATAATTATTTTAACCTAAGTGAAATTCAAATTTATTGACACACTACGCCAAATTAATTAAATCTATGAATTTCAATATTAAGTGTTGTTTTCATTTACTTACTTAATGAATGTTTTTATACCCTGAACTTTAAAAAAAGTAAAAGGGTCTATTAATTTAGTGCAAGTGATAGCTGTGTGTAACACTTAAAAGTAATGTAGGTTCTCCTTTGATGTACACTGATCAGGTTTGTTTTAGATTTTGTATATTATTTTATTGTTATAAAAATCTATCTATAAATGTATATTTATGTTAATATCAATCTTAAAATTATTCTTCATCATTGAAGATTGTAATAAGTTAAAACAAAATCTCTTTTACAAATTCCTAAAGTTAAAAATATTTTTATTTATTTCAATTATCATTAATTAAGGCCAGTGGGTGGCGGAGGTACTTTCATGCTTGGTTTCCTCAAAGGTGAGAAAGGTGACTTTATTAGCGGTGTACAAATGCAAAATAATTTAACCATTTTATCATGACAGCAAAACGCATCACGATCGTAGGAATTTATACGACTTATAGTCTCTACATCCACATCAACTACTCCGGTTATGTTATTAAAGTGAACCGTAGCAAAGAACGAGGCGTTGTTTTGATGAACTGTGAATTCAGTACGGTAGTACGTCTCATCAATTTGAGGTAGCCTATCGTGGAAATTAGCTAAATTTGTAATTTGAATGTCAGTCTGTTGAACGGATAAGGTGAGATTTTGGCAAAATCCACTGAAGTATTTTCCCCTAATATATTCGTTGATGCGATCGACCGTACCCTGAGCAACGCGATCAGTCCACTTATCGGTAACTCTTCTATACGGATGACAAGTGCAAAAGTGATCAGGTATGCCAGCATCAGAGCAGGTGCGCGATTTATTTACAGCATAGAACAATGAATGGCAGTTAGGACAATCGACAGCATTGGGCAAAGGTGGAGTATTAGGGGATTGTCCTATTTGAATGATGTGCTTTAGCGTATTGTGCAAATCATAATTGGAGGTTAAGCGATTACGATTCAGCTCTAAGGCTTTCGCATATTCCGGATACTTCTGTTGAAACCACGGAGGGAGATGAATAAACAGCATGGGCAAACGTGAATCTAAAAATCCACTGCTTATATCCCTCAAAGGTCCATAGCGTTGACCATGATCTGAGAAGAATATAACGATATTTTCATCCAGTATGCCATCCTGTTGAAAGTCTTGCAAATATTTCAGTATATAGTTATCCATCATTGAAGGCATGTTAAAGTCATCGTGGCTAAAACTATTCGTCCAGAACAGACCCCAAATAGGTTGCTCTTTAACATAATGGTTAGCGAATTCTTTCATATAGTCATAAATATAACTACTCTGTACACGTCTACCAAAACAGTGAGCTATGGAGCAGTTCTCACACTTCCATCCCTTCAATTTACTTTCGATAGCTCGTAGAAATGGCCGATGATAGTAATCTGTTGGTGGCTTACTAAAACCCGGCTTTATCAGATTAAAAGTGTTTAAATAAGTGACATCCTCGGCAAAGGCTGTGAAATATCCTGCAGCTTGTAGCTCCTTCCAAATAAAGGGGAAACTATCTAAGCAGCCTCGCTTATCCGTATCACAGATTTGTTTTTTGGCCGTTGCCGGCGTAAGGCCACTAAGCACGGCTAGCAGATTTGGAAATGTATTGTCAGCTATCTAAAAGGAATATTTCAATATTAGGGTCAGTACTGTAGAGTATATCAACTATAGAACTTGCCTTGTTATATCCCTGCATCTCATACCAGTCGTTTTCTGTCAAGAACTCGTATACCTTGGGCATGGTGCGCCGTAAATGAATTCTCGATATGGTATCAATGCCAAACATTATAACACTGGGCTTACGTGGCTCTGTGGTATCTGAAGATTCAGCTCCAGGACGATACTTGTGCTGTATTAAAGCATATGCATCCGACTGTAGTACTCTCGATGGATTTGCAGACTCGTGGCAAGCCACAATCATGCCTTCAACATGCCGTGGCAAAACGTATCCATGGCTAAAATAAACTCGCGATCGCAATCTATAGAAAGGGTATTTAAAATCTTTAATTAACCAGAAAGATCTCAAGATAATACATTCGAGAGTGACAGTTATACACTAAAGATGCATATCAACTTACCCGTCGTAGCTGTCAAACATATCTTTGCGTATTATTTCCTGATAATAACAATTGTATTCAATTTCACTGGAATTGAGTATATGTTCAGCAACACTTCGATTGATATGAAGCACATAAACCTTTTCAGTCGTATCATAGACGGGTGTCACTAAAGCTGATTCATTGGAGCATGTCTCAAACACTCTGGGTTTGTATATTTTCATTAGTTCCTCAGAAAATGGATCTATATACGGTATTTTACACTGACTGCTATGCACAAAGTAATTTGAAATAGAATCAGCTGTCGCCTCAACTTCCATATTAATTGTAATAAATTCATCTGACCATGGCTCAGTTACATCAGCTTCGTGAGCAACTGATACCTGAGCTAAATGATTTTGCCTAGCATGATAGATATGATGTTCGAAATCTAATGTCAAATTTCTATAAAATATCCAAAACAAAATGAAAATTACGAGGCAGCAAAAGCCAGCGAATCTACAGCGCGAAGGACCAAGAGTAGAGCTGGAATACAACATGTTGTAGAGACAACGAAGCACAGCAGACTGAAGAGCACGAATCGGAACATATCCATAGACTTTACATTGATAACAGCTGGTATTATTATCAGGTAATGAAAGCCGTTACTTCCTATCTCAACTGATAGAGTATGACACTGTTAACAGCTAATCGATTCGGTAATATAAATTGGTTGTACTTATTTGTGTTCACCTTTAGACTAAAAGACATAAAAACTGTGCAAAATTAGATTAGGAAATAAAACTTGGTTTTGTTTATTTGCTTAAGCTTATGTCCAAGTTTCAGATCCCTCTTATACTGAAGGTGACCATGGAAAATTTCTGAAGTGGCCCTTTAGTAAGCGAAAGCCGAACCCTTATGAGTGCTTACTAGACATTTCATATATAAAATTATCGGTTGAAGAAGTAGTAGAAGTGGCTCCCTAGTAAGTAGTAATTTCACCAGCTACAAACTAGTGCTCAGTACTGGAGGGTTGTTTCATCCGCTGATATTTTAATAAAGCCGAATTTTCTGCATAATTTATGCCTTGCATTGCGCCCGAATTTCAGTTGTTGCAAGACGGAAAAAATTAAACAATTCTCATATATATTATGTACATAGTTTATTTTCCTGCATGCTCTGAATCAAAATGCAGCCAAACAAATGAAAAGCCATTTCCCACAGTGAACTCAAATTGTTCTGGGAAAAAAACTGAACTGAACAGAACTCAACCCAACTGACTGAATGGTTTCCATCTTGTTGTTGCGTTTATTTTTGTTTCTTTTGTTGCAATCCTTTAAAGTTCGGTGCAATTGAAACTGCAAACAAAAGGCTTGGCTCGCATAACACAAACTAACCGCAAAAACATAAAAAATAACTAGTCAACTCAGCTGAAACACAGCCCGGAATAGAGGCATAATATCATAATAATAGCGCAATTTATATTCAACTACAACCCACTTCCTTTTTTACTGTAATCATAGTTGCTCTACTGTAATTTCCCACTTAGTTGCATTTCGTTGAATCGACTGTAATTTATAAATTATCTTTTTTACTGCATATAATGCAGCTTTTAATGCTGCAAATGGCTAGAACATTGTCAATTATTTTGTGTGTCTAATGTGATTATTGAAATAAATTAGTCAACTTTAAACTATGTCACATAAAAGCGAAAATTTAATCCATTTAGTTGCACGAAGGACAACGAACGCACATTGTCAGACTGCAGTTGTATTAATAGCTCCTTTCAGCCAGGTCAGTTTATTATGATTCATAGTAATATTCTGCATAATATTCTTTCTGTTCTATTATTGTTTTAGTCTTTTGCCTGGCGCATAATTAATTTAGCAGTTAGTTAACATTAAAAGGCAATTACAGCATTGTAATACAGTTGTCAGCTGCAGCACAAGAGGCCGACAAACAAATGGTTAAAACTTTTGCATTAAAACCAAGCTCACTTTCCGCCTGCAATCCGAATGCAATAGGAAAACAACTTGTACTACACACAAAACTCATTTCCGTTGACCAGGCACTTACAACGCATATGATACACATCCTTTCGCTCTGCTCAGCGTTGCGGTAAATCAGGAATCAGTGCATCCTTGTGCGGAAATTTAAAAAACATTAGCGAAAGACTTGGAAAAAGTGGAGAAAGTAGTTTTTGCTGTAACGAAAAAGTTGGAGCTCAAAGAAAGCCATACGGAATCGTAGCGGAAAAGTTAATTTGCAATTTTTTAAGGAAATTGATAAGAAATTGCAATAGAATAAATACACAGTAAAAATTGTGTGATGGTAAAAAAAGATTTAAAGTCACAAAAGGTTATGGGATTCCTCCTTCCTCCGCGAATTATCAAAACACTACACCTACCTCAAAATTTTCAAAAACTAAAAGCGCCACAGCAGCCACAATAACAACGCTACAGACTTATAATTTGGCATGAACGTAGCTTATTTTTATTAACGTAACTTATTTTTGATTTAAATTAGAAATAGCGAAGATATGCCAAAAACAATTTTTTCCAATATGCGTGTATGTGCCACTGCAGCCACAATATAAAACATAGAGACTTGCAATTTGAAATATACGTAGCCTATAGATTTTTCCGTCTATGTTGTGAATTACATTACAAACGGACAAGAAACAGCGAAGTTATGTAACAAACAATTTTTTTATTAATGTATGTAAGTGCCACAACAGCCACAGTTTAAAAGCTACAAACTTGGGATTTGGTATGTACGTAGCCTATGGCATTCTCCATCAATGCTGTGAATTATAGTACATTGCCAACGGAAAAGAAACAGCGAAGATAGCGCAGACAGAGAAGCCACCTATATCTTGCAGACTATAAGAGCTAGAAATATCATTTTTTTTGTATTTATGTTCTCCTATGCAACCATCAGATCAAGTTAGTATGGGTTTTTTGATAATCCCTCTTATTCCTCCGCTAACCGAAAAACCAATTTAGCAACAGTTTGCAGTTTTATAGCTTCAGTTTGAAAGCTAAAGATTTGATATGTGGCATGTAAGTAGTCTATGACAATTCCCATCGATGCTGTGAATTACATTACGATCGGATAAGAAACAGCGGAGAAAACACAAAGTACAGGGTCTCCTACAGTCGGTTGCGTCCGACTGTGGCTCCGTCCTTACTGGTTTTCTTAGTATTTTAACGTACAAAAAAATTAAAAGCCAAATACTAGAAAACTAATACTAGTAGGCCTTTTCCAAGTTGTCTCATTTGAGATATTCGTCCAATACAAAATCAACTCAGCTCATTAAGAATATACAGTTTCTATATATTTATTTATTTATTTTCGTCATTTTATTTAACGTTGTTCATATCAATATGGATATTTCGAAATCTTGGCAAGGATCAATTCAAGTTTCTCCTCTGATGATGATGTGGCAAGATAGGCCCCAACTTTCACTATTTCAAATGTATCCACTTTTAAAATTGTATAACTAGATCTGCGCAAAAAAGACCATGAGATTGAGTTCGCTGAGGATATTATACAACAACTAATACAGAAACTTGAGGATCGCCATGAAAAAATTGTAAAACTTGAATCCACAATCATCTTCAGTTAAACCAAGCTGAACAATTAGCATGAATATAGTGAGGAATGATGCCTAATTGTTGCATGATTTATGAGCCGAATAATATAATATATAGCCGAATAAGATACAATTGGCCGCATCGCATTGCATTAATTTAAGAGATGCAGTATCATTTCAACCTTCGTTGAGATAAGACGTGTGAAAGCAGCAGCTAAAACCGCGATAGCAAATCGGATAAGAAATCAATATCATAAAATTCGAGACAAACCAAACATTAATTAATGTACTTTAAAGAAATTTAGTAAGCTACACTCGGGCGTGTTCGGTAGTAGAGGACTTTTTACTTAATATTTTAATAGTCATAAATAAAAAAATAAACATAGTTTGTGGGATCATCAACGCCTACTTCCCTTTTGTCCCTTTTTAAAGTACTTAGTCTGCAAATTTCTCATTTTGTGATGCAGCTATTCATTGGGCAGTTTGTCCCAGCTGAACAATTAGCATGAATATTGTGAGGCCCAGTGCTAAATTGTTGCATGAATTATGGGCCAAGTAGTCGAATTAGATGCAGTTGCCTGCATCGCGTTGCATTTAATTATGAGATGGCAGAGATTGTGCAGCCCTTCGAGAGGGGTCTGAACGGAAGTCAACTGAGTCCGTCAGCTAATGAATTCAACAACTGTAACAAGTTGCAAACTGCAGCAGCAGTTGCAGTTGCAAGTTACAAGTTGCCAGTTGCCAGTTGCTAGTTGCTAGTTGCAAGTTTAACGCATTTAGTTCGCAATCATTATTTAGCGCTCAAAATGCAAAGCCAATTTGTGTGGTGCTAGTTAACAACTGTGTTGGGAATGCCGTCAGCTGCTGTTGATGCCACTGCCACTGTTAATGCTTCACATGCCCCATGCCCCATGACCAGAGCTTCGTTATGCCACGTAGCTGGCGTTTCCATAAATCTGTTGCATAAACTTGGTCGCTGTGGCAAAACGGCAGCTGCCAGGCACATTAACGACATCGTTGGCCTCCATGAAAGATGCATGAGACAGGCGCGTGCAATAACAATGGAGGCAGCAGCAGCAGCAGCAGCAGCATCAGCAGCAGCCAGCTAGTAACTAACCTGGTCCACCCCAAGTCCATGCCGCATGCCACACGCCACATGCCACAATCATCGAGTTGGCTCCAGAGCTCGTTTGGTCGACGCAGCACGGCAAATACTTTATGCGATTATAATAAAGTAAACTCTATAAAGTTGTCATATTCAATTCCCCCGCCCCATCAAGCGGCATAAATTAGGCTTATGGCTGACATTATATGAGTGCTATATAGACTCTCACTTACACACTTACACTCCCCTTCCACATTGATCGATCGATTGAACATGAAAATGTCAGCACAATTAAGCTCATTGAATCAATTTACACCCGCAGCTGGCCAACAGCTGTGGTCAGCTAGTCATCAAGCTCGTTCGGTATTAGAGGATGCAGCACGCAATATATTTATGGCCAGCACACATGTGAAGTATGCTTCAAATGGGGTATAATTATTTTGTGAAAATAAAGTGCTCTTACTCTAGTTTATTTCAACATATCTTGCAGTTCATTAAACAGTCTGTCTAAATCAACACAGCGCTTTCGAGAGAGAATTCCAACTGCTGATTTAGTTATATAAAAGTTAGATAAAGCAAAACATGTCCGAGCTAAGAATAACCAGTAAGGACGAAACTGATAAGTCGGGCATAAAGCAACAGTCGGAGGTGACTGACAATTGAAGACCCTGTACTATGTATTTCAATAATAAACGCAAGCAAGCTATGCGAAATCGAATATAATAGGCGCTCATTTATAAAAATTACTCCTCCTTCCACCCATTCGAGCAAATTGTCTGTTACATATCTTCGTTGTTTTTATCTAATTTTTGTCGTTAGCGGGAAAAGTGTAAGAGATATCAAATACCTACAACAAACTGGATCAGCGTAGACTATCGGTTATACCTAAATACCAAATATTGTATCTAATAGTTTAAAAAATTTGAACGGGGCAGATCGGTCGGACGCTCCCGACTGCAAAATACCCTGTACCCTATATTCAAAATAAAATTTTATAAAACTGTCACACGAAGCGTATCAGCAATATTTAATGGGATTAAATAAATACACTTGTATACATGTAATGAAATTATAATATGTCACTATGGTAGAAATTACTACATCCATAGTAATAGTAAATCATACAAAATATAAAATCAACAATTTTATATTTTTACAAAAATAAAATAAGCAATACTTATTCTTCTTACTTTTTTATGTGTGCCAGATTTAGTGGCAGCTTAATACCGCTAAAATCAAACTCTTGTCAATATCACACTCTAGATCCACAAACTAATGGCTTTGAATTTATAATAAACAAATATTTATTATAATAATCACACTCGCCACTCCACTGAAGCGCCCTTGACACGACCTACCCACTTGACCACAAACACTACACTGTGATCAGCAGCACTGCAGCAGTTTTCGAAAATAAGAAAGAGAAAGAGCCAAGAAAACTCACCCACTAATCTGCAGCTGTGGTGAGAGAACACATCGACCGGTCTCTGTGTGTAAGCTGCTAGGCAGCGCTTAGCCGCTCTCCTTGGTGGCTCTCCAAGCATACCTCCTGCATTACTAATAATGCAGCGGGTAGCCGGCTTGCCTATAAAGAATATATCAACCGCTCCCTATGCATAAGCTGCGGGGCAGTGCTTATCTGCTCTTCTTCCTGGCTCTCCAAGCATACCGCCTGCATTACAAGTAATGCAGCGGGTAGGCGGCTCGCCTCTAAAGAACACAACGACCGCTATCTATGCCTAAGCTGCTAGGCAGCGCTTAGCCGCTCTCCTTGGTGGCTCTCCAAGCATACCTCCTGCATTACAAGTAATGCAGCGGGTAGCCGGCTTGCCTATAAAGAATATATAGACCGCTCTCTATGCCTAAGCTGTTTAGTTTGCATATGCTATATGCTATATAATCCCGAGCAGTTTTATGCGTGTTTTAGACGTGCATTCGCGACTGTAGCTCTGACAAAGCAGGTCGCTTAGAGAAATAGACAGAGTGGGACTGACAGGAATGGAAGCGAAAGTCGAGGAGGGAGTAATATTATACAGCTCGAATAGCATACCCTAAGCCTTTAAGGCCTGCTAATTGAGTGCTTATCGATTAACGTGCACAGTTCTGCACATTAATTATATGGACACGCAACTCTAGGAGCGGGAAGTTGGGAGGCAAGGCCGAGGCAAAGTGAAGGCAACATCACTTTTCGCACGGGTGTCTTTTATTTGTGTATTTATATATAGTATATAAAAAAGCGAAAGTATTTCGCTGGCAAAGGCATAAAATATGAGACGTGTAATAAAAGCGTGGCACGAACGTGCACGTTCATGTTCACGTTCATTGGCAGGATGCTGCGCAACAGGATAGTAACGGTACCAAAGGCATAATTAATGTCATTTCCCCTGCCTGGCGACAGTGACATTCGCCTTCCGTTCCTTTACATGATTAATGCTATTATTATTAATTTTGGGCACGTTAATTGCGCATGTTAAAAATTTAAAACAAGCTGAGCCTTCACATGCCGTTGCACATACGCACCGTGGTACCGAAATATTCAATTACGTTTAAGGCCAAGGCAATCCGAGTCAGTGGCATCATCAAAAACGCATCAGTGTCATTAGGGCCAAGGGGGCAGGGAGGGTGCGGCAGGCATTTGCTCTGCCATTTTATGGGCTTTTTGTTGTTGTTGCCGCTGCGGCAGCTGGCAGCCTTTTTGTTTACATTTTCATTTCATTTTTCGTGTGGAAAATGACAAGCACAAAAACAAGGAAATGCGAAAATATGTTGGGGCATCACCACATTCGCAGAACCTGAGCCATGCAACAACTGTGTTAAGCAATTTTCAGCTGGCAACGCTTCAGTATCTAGCGTCAAATGAGGGCCATTTTAGCAGCAATGATTAGAGAACAGCGCCAGAGGGGAGCAGGGAAGCAGGGCAGAGGGGCGTCGCTGTGGCAATCTGCAGCAAGTGTCGCCAACGCATTTTGCAGTTGTTGCACAAAAACAGAAGGCGTCGCTAAATCTCATGGTATTATCGTTGTCATAATCATAAAACGCTTCAACAGCAGCACTTAATGCGAGCTGAGTGTGTGTGTGTGTGTGTTTGCGAGCATGTGTGTGTCTGTGTGTCTGTGAGAGTGCTTGTAAGTGTGTTAGTATGTCAGGAGTATAAACTGTAACAATTTGTGCGCATCAAGTTAACCAGAGACAACATCATATGCTTAGGTATTTAATAAAGAGGAAACATCAAAAACGGCAGTTACAATTCCATTTAGAAAGTTAAGTAATAAATAGCATTAAATATTAAATTATAGCACTATTACACTAAAATTACTACATATTGTGATATTCTGGAGCTTGCCAGGAAATACAACAATTTTAAATTTAACATAAATCTGTTGGTATTATGATTTAAATGGATAAATTGATGCCCAAAAAAATGTTTATTCAAATTTGTCAATAAAAGATATTATTCAGTTTGTTGTTTAAAAAAATGTGACGCGCAATAAAACGCTAATAAAATTATAATTTTTTCTTCTATTGAATTTTGCGTTAAAAAATGATCATTTTAATAACTCAAACAGAAATTTTTTTATTAATAGATAATTAAATCAAATATTTAATCAATGCGCATATATAATTACGACCAGATATTATTGAAAGATTTTAATTCATTTCCTATTTGTTTTTATTCTACCATTTGATTCAATTAGTTTTTAACGAAATGTTCACACAAAACCAATTGCAAATTTAATTAAGTTAATTATTTATAAAAATACATGGTACATATATCGCAGAATTGCCAACTAAGCTAACCATCATTATATCCCATTGACATTGAATAAACTATAGTTAAATTTATTTAATATATATATTTAATACCAGACTAAACGTTAAAGCTACAGTAAAAACTGGGCAAACATAATTTGGTAGGTGTTTCTTTTAGTACATTTAACAGTTTTGTACCAACTTAACGCTGTATATAAAACTAACACATACGATGTATGTATATGTGAGCTTGTGTGTGTCTGTGTGCTTGCCACAAAGCCATCGCTAAGTGGCCTGAGGGCGCCATTTTGCCATTGCCGCTCGTTAAATTTGCATGCGGATGCGTGGCTTCACACACATGCATACATTTAACCATGTATGAGTGTTTCTCTCCGACTGTGTGTGGCAGCAACAATGCTAAATAAGCGCAACAGTTACACATTCGCAATGACAGTTTGCGGTCGCGTTTTCCGCGTTGTCTTCTTCAAAGAGTTTCCTTGCCTTCCGCAAACGCAACTTCATTTGGCATGCAACAAACGAGGCAGGCACCAAGCTCGTATTCTGCAGCCAGGTCACCGCAGCAAACGATAAGAGCGAAATGAACAATTATCTATCAAGATACTACAACAGGCAACACTGCGTATGCGTAACGAGTTTTATATGCGAACAGTCACGTCAGCCGAATTAGTTAAGCAAGAAAAAAACATAGAACTGAAATGCAATTATTCATCACTTGCTGGTTGTTAATATATTTTCCGCTTTGATTAAAATGCAGAGCAAGCGCAAGTGCCTTGCACTCAGAGCTAGATCTATATGAGTTTTAGGTGACAACGTGACATAAAAACTTGCAAAAGCTGGCCGACTAATGCATACCCTAGATCAAGCATTATCAAACACAGAGTTGAGTAACATCTAAAATAATATGAAAACATAATAGAAAATAATGCAAACTTTTTTATCTGTGAAAGACTGAAGTGACTTAGACATGTTCCGATTAAAAAAAAAAAACAAAAAAAATTATGTATATTTTTAAACATTTGATAGAACTGCTACAATGAGAGAAAAATCAAGAATTTTTATACTTGTCTCAAGAGCCTGAATATTTTTGGTCCAAGAAAAAGTTGTATTTAAGCGCGTTCTTCAAATTTGTTTTTATTATTGATGATTTTAAAATTAGACTAATATAAGATTCCTAATTAATTTAATCTTTCATTAGAATTAATTTAAAGCCTAAGTAAATCAGAATTTATTCACAATTTTATGTCAATTTGTACTTTAATTTTAAAATATTGAAAGAATTAATCTTTATTTGTTAGATTATAAGCAATGGGAACTTAAATTAAATACATTTAATGTTGATTAATTAATTGCGAAAACTGTTGAAATTAGAGATATGAAATCAAATTTAAAACCTATAATTGAAATACAAATATAACTTGATCAACAGAACCAACTGATCTTATGCACATGCCTACTAAGACTCTTGACTCTTCCATTTATAGATATGTAAGATTTATATATATTCACATGCTATACTCCCGCGTAACCAGCTCTTACGGTATTAAGAGTTAACAACAACAAGAAGCAGCAGGCGTCTGACTCGTTTGTAATTAAAACTTAGCCGGCGCACTTGCAAAAAGTTCATTATGCGCTTCCAGGCAGCCAAAGAGATGCCAGGCATGCCAGGACTCTGGGGATTGCCAGGATTGTGTGGCTTTTGGGGGGTATTGCCAAGCCTGCGTCTGGCTCAGGAATGCTGTCAAATTCATAATCTGTGGCATAGTTGGCGGAGCCTCAGCTCAAAAGAACGAACGCTGCTGTTGACAGTTTGTGTTGGAATACCAACCCGCACCACACACACATACACACACACACACACACACACGTAGGCATTGTTTTGGCCAGCTGTGCATGCTATTGTTGGCCATACTTGTCCTGTGCCTGTCCAGCCGTTTGGTCGTCTGTCAAAGCGAACGCGAATATTAGCGCATGATTGAAAACCATAAGGACTTGGGCCACAAAAATTGCATGGCTTTTGTGCAGCTGATGGCAATTAGGCGTTGACGCCATTGAGAAAACAAAAAAAAAAGGCAAAATGGCAGCAGAGAAATACCGTTAGTCAGCCCTCATGCGGGCTTCAATAGCGTGCGCTTATCCATCTTTGGCCATCAATTTGCATTTGACAAGAAGCCACGTCGCTTTTCGGTTTTGTCTTTTTTCCTCAATTTTCATTTCGTTTATTTTTTTTTTTTTGTGATCTTCTTTGACGTATTTCAGTCGGTTGAAGCAGGTGTTCACGTAACCACACTGCCTGTGCACCTGTGCGGCTGTGCGGCTGAAACCCCTTTTTTGTTATCGCCATTTGGCTCCTTTGTTTGCTTGATTAAATTATTTTTCATTATTTGGCAAATGAAAGCAGCCCAGGACACTTCAAGGCAATAACAACGGCTGGCTTACACATTTAATAAGTTTATTATATATATAAAAGAGCACAGGGAAAGCGGGCAAGGGGGAACGGAAAGGGGGCATGGGAGAAGTGAAAAGGCAAACGGCAATTGCAAAATAAAGCACACCATTATGAAAAATCTTATCTAAAGAATGGCATGAAAGGCGCGCAGGATTTGTCATTGAGCTGTGTCAACATGATGTACAAACGAAATTCCTTCCTTTAAATTCCCTCTGCACACACACAGCGTAGGGTATATTAATCAGGAATGTCGACGACTTTTAATTCTATAAAAATTAATCTATTATACTTAATTATGCAATATTTCATTGAAGTTAATCATTGATTAAATTAGTATTTAGGCTTATACTTAAATGCTAATAACAAATTCATAATGTTTACCTATATTTCAAATGATATACGATATTCTACAGTTTATCTAAAATATGTCACCTATTTAAAATAGAAGATATGACATACATAATTAATTGTACTTCATTAATTGTAGTTTTCAGTCTAAATCTGAATGTTCTTAGCGAATCATTTTAATGTAGTATTTTATAGCTTACTTAGTACAACATTTTTAATTCGAATTGCATTTTACAGGGTATTTCATTTAGTAACCTCACAATTTCCGTTTATAAATGTAGCACAACATAATTGCTGATTTAAGTTAGCTTACGCGTTTGTCATTTTGGCCATTGCTCTAATATTTACCTTTTACTCAAGCTTAAATTAAGAAAGATGCTCATTTTTTTTATATCCTGAAATGGGTAAAAACTGGGTAATTTTATTTAAAGCTAGAGAAAAGTGTAGTAATTCAGTGTCATCTCTTTCTTGCTGGAGTACACGTGTTGGCCTTTTGAACTTTATGGAATCGAGTTGCCTTTGCGGTCAATTTTGCAGAATTACTGAGCAAAACCACAATCACTGAGAGCCCTGACACTACAAGTATCTTTGAGATACAGGATTAACTGCATTAGCTAGACAACAAAAGCAAAAATACCTGAATACCTGTTGAGGAACTGCAGCATTAAATGGCAGATGAATGTAGTGATGAATTCTAATTTCAAATTATAATTTCGAATTCAATTTAAAAGTCTCGATCGATTTAAGGTTACAATTAAGAATTTCACAATATTTTCTAATATTAAAATTAATAACCCTGTATTTCGCATTTTTCAATCTAATTTTCCAATCTAATAATTTATAATTTTTAAATACAATTAATGTTTTTAATTCAAAACTTAGACTTCATGCAAATGAATTCTAAAATAAGCTGATAAAATGTGTCTCAATGGCTGAACAAAATTTTATATTTAGCAGTAGAAACGCAAACAAACCGAAATTAGAGCCATTAAACAAAAGTCTAAACACCTCGTGCAGTCACTTTTGACCCACTTCAAAAGTATTTTGGCTTAAAATTTTTCTTGTAAATGACAGAGCTTCATTTTTGATAGCACTCAATTAGCATAGAAATTGGCTTTCAGCTTGATTGAGGTGCAAAATGTATTTATAGCAAGTAAAAAAAGGTAAGAAGGCAAACAAGTTGAAGGGGCAAATATGCAGAAGCCACTAAAATGTTTAGTGTTAAGGTTGACAGGTGTCACATGTTGCAGGATTATGTCTGCCACAACATGGGCAAGTTGCTGCTGAGACAAAGGTATTGGCTAATAGAAAATTAAATGTTTACAAATTGTTTTAAGTAATTCAATTTCCACACAAGCAACAGGCTATTGATGTCAAAGGCGCCTAGCAAAAGCAACAGAATTCTAATATAATTTATCACTGTATGTCAAAGTTCAGGATGCATACATATGTGCAACATGTTTGTACAGGCCTAACTCAATTTGTTTTGCTGTGAAATTGCAGCTAGCTGGCAAAACTTATCGATTTGTTGGTGGAAATTATATTTGCAAAGTTCAAAACTCAATTTGACGTTGCAATTTCAAGTCCCTGCCTCAAATGCAACAGTCGAGAAGTTCGAACTGTGCACAAAGTTTTGCCCAGCGTCCTGTGAATGTTGGGTTTTAAATAATAAATGGCATTAAACGCCAAAGCAAAAGAGAGCAGAATCTGCTGAAAAGGTAAGCCGATGGCACTTGAGCATCAAGGACCCATTCGTGCCACAACATAATGAGCGTGCCGCATACCACGTACCACAAGGACACAAACAGTAGCGGCTGCAACGGATGCGAATGTCTCGAAGCAAATTGCATTCGCTGTCGCGGCTTTTGGGGTATCCTGTCTGTCAGTTACCAGTTACCAGTTGCCAGTTGCCAGTTAACGGCCACGAAATTAGTTTAAACTTGGCGGAAGCAAAAGCAAAAAGCCCAACACCGACTTGCTACAGCAGCAATCTCAAGAAATGCCTTTTGTTGCAATTTACTTACAGATGCTGCACCTGGCCAGAGACAAGGCCAACTATCACAAAGGAGACGTCAGACAGCAACCGGGCAATGCGGACAGACAGCCCCATTACAGCGCAGAATTACTTGGATATTAATATCATAAAGGACTCTAGTACCATCCAGTAAAAGGCAGACCAAGTGCGTGATATAGTCGGAGAGGGTGCTCAGGAACCCTTTGTTCAAAATGCGTTCTTCGGGCAAGACCTCGGGCTTTAACAGCAGCGACGAGGAGCTTAATGGGATTAGCGGATTGGATGCTGGCAATAGAACCGAAAATGTGTACTCCATTAAATCCAATTGGATTACCGAATGGTGAGTGAACAAAACTAATTAAAAGCAGTTTGCGAATATTAAAACTATCTTCATGTACTGCGACAGGTGTAAATGACACGAGTGAAACATGACAATTATTGTCAGCATGACAATCAAATCAGCTTTTGTTGCAAAAGTTCTTCTTTAAACATTAGGAAATAATGTCTTACAAAAGATCAAAACGTTACGACTATTCTATCGTTTAACTATCTTCGATTCCCTTTCAAACGAACAATTTACATTAGTTCCCAATTTTGTGTTAATTTGGAGGATTGAGCTAAGGTTAAGTAGGTCATCAAAATAATTCTTGATGTAAGAATTTGAAGATAATGTTTCTGAACTAAGCTGAGCTAAGCACTTTTGTTAGCTGTAAATATTCCCAAGTCCATTAAATTCAACTAAAGACTTCTAAATGACTTCTATTGTTCATTAGCTTATTATAACAAAACAAAATCGTCTCTTTCCTTCCAACCCTTCCTTCCTTACTTGCCAGGCGTATACGCAAGGAGCGCGAGAATCTGTGCCGGGAGTTTTACAATCGTTTCATTGAGCATGGTGAATGCAAACGCTTGTTGGAAGCGGCCAAGATCTATGGGGAAATAACGGATTTTAACTCATGGTCACCCAGTGAGCAGTTGCAATGGTATCGCAACTTTAGCGTCAATTTAACCAACTTCGAGCGAAACATATCCACGGAAACCAGCACGATACCCGTTGAGGATACCGGACCGGCGTTGGTGTTGCCACCCTTTGAGACTTGGCAAACCATTGCCATTGCTTTGTGTTTGTTTCTGTGCATCATACTAACGGTGGGTGGCAACATTCTGGTGCTGTTGGCCTTCATTGTGGATCGGAACATACGGCAACCCAGCAACTACTTTATTGCCTCACTGGCGGCCACGGATATGTTGATAGGTAAGACAAATCAGTGCAGATAATTCAGTTCTACTTTATTTCAATGTATCTCTGGTGTTCTACAGGCACCGTTTCCATGCCATTTTATACGATCTACGTGCTGAGGGGTTACTGGGATCTGGGACCGTTGCTCTGCGATTTGTGGCTATCCGTGGACTATACCGTTTGTCTGGTCTCCCAGTATACCGTCTTGCTGATCACCATCGATCGGTATTGTTCCGTAAAGATAGCAGCCAAGTATCGAAGTTGGCGCACCAGAACCAGGGTTATCTATATGGTATCCATTACCTGGATCATACCAACGCTGCTCTTCTTTATCTCCATCTTTGGTTGGGAGCATTTTACAGGTAAACGAGATTTGCTGCCCGGCCAATGCGCCGTGCAGTTTCTCAAGGATCCGGTGTTCAATACAGCACTGATCATCGGCTACTACTGGACTACTTTGATAGTGCTCTTCGTGCTGTATGCGGGCATCTATAAGACCGCCTACGACATGCAGAAGCGCAGCGAGGCCAAACAGCGCAAGATGCAGTCCATGGTGGCGCTGAGTGCGGGCGCCATGTCTGGCATGGCCGGACATGCTGCCGGCATTGGTGTCATCGAGGAGAAGATACTGAAGACCAAGGTACAGCTAACGGGCGGTCTCACAGAACTGGACAGTGGCACCTGCACGACGACCGTGAAGCGTCTGAGCGGTTCCGGCCAAGCCAATCCACTGGCGCATGCCACAGAGACCATTGTGGAGAAGATGACACCCGAGCAGCGTCGCGCCTCGGAGGCCAAGATCGAGGAGTCGAAACGTGCAGCAGCTGAGGCCGAGAAGAGCGAACGTTCCAGCAGTCCGGCCTTCGATTCCGACGAAGAATCATCCGTCAATCAGACCCAACAGCTGCTCAACCAACAGAAGCTGGCCAACCTGCGCAAGCGTTCGTCCATAGGCCTGGTCTTTGGTGCACAGGCAGCACTGCTGGCCACGCGCAGCAAAGGTAACTTGCAACAGAGCACGGCGAACTCCAAGTCGATCGAAGCCATGCACTCCATGGGCGCACGTTCTCCGCTCCACCTAGCACACCAAACCAGCTTGCAGCGAGCTCAGAGCAAGGAGGAGGTGGGCTTTGGGCAGCAACAGCATCATCACCATCATCAACAGCATGCTTTCCATCAGCAGCAGGCCCATCATCGCTATCAGCAACAGCATTCAGCTCATACGCCCAATGAGCGGCCCAAGCGCACCTCCTGCTCGACGCTCTCCCAGATAGCCGAGCATGATCGTCTCATTGATTTCCACAACACCGTCACCACCTCAACCATTGCCTTGGCCACCACCGCCAATACCACCACAAATGACCTTGCCACAAATGACCCGCTGTCGCCTGTGGATCTGGCACCGATTGAGGTGCCACGCGATCAGGTGCAAGAGTGCCTGGTGCAGGCGATATTGCCACCGCCCGATGCATTTCAATGTCCCACGCCCCTCTCCGACTATTCGGATCGTCCCTTTGGCAACAGCTCCGGCAACAGTGAACTGGCCATGACCTACGATCTGCTAACGAACTCTGAGCTACGCTACATGGACGAAAGCTCCGCCATGCAGACCAATTCCATCGCCACCAATGACAGTGTCAGCTCCATACGACCTACGCCCGTTTCCAACGTTTCCAACGTTGCCACGCAACGCAGTGCAATTCCACCACCGCCACCCGCACGCAAACAGCTCCAAAGCACCAGCTCCCCCAGTCACAAACAGCAAGCGATTCCCAGCCAATTCGAGGCGGACAAAAGTCAATCCCAGTCCCCGGAACAGGTTGCTATTGAAAAACGTCTTCTCGTCTCATACACAGGCATCGAGGACTTTGCCAAGGTGCGACGCGAGAGTTGCATCGAAGCCATCTGCCTGCTGGATGTGCCCGGTGGCAAGCAGCAGGCGGACTGTCCCCATCGACGTGCCTCCAGTCCGATGGAAACCAGCAGCAAGGATGCGGTGCTCTACTCGCCCATGCCACCGCCGCAGTCACAAAAAGCGCAAGCTGCGGCAACAACAGTCGGAGCAGGCGGAACAGTCGGAACAGCTGGAGCGACAGGAGCTGGTTCAGCTGGCAACTCTGCTCAGCTGGAGCGCATTGATGAGCGTGAGACCTCCGACAGTAATACCAATAAACCAGCATCCACGTCAGGCACCACCAGCAGCTCGGCAGGCCATGCCGGCTGCAGCAGCAGAAAGGAGGGCAAGGATATGGATGAGGGAGGCGGCAGCGGAGGCGGCTCTCGTCGCGGTTCCAGCAAGCGACACTTTATGCACTCCATTGGCAAGCACTTCAAGAGCAAGAAGGCCTTGCCACTGGTCATGGGCATCGGGGGCAGCCGACAAAAGTCCAAATCGGAGAATCGTGCACGCAAAGCGTTTCGCACCATCTCGTTTATATTGGGCTGCTTCGTCGCCTGCTGGACGCCGTATCATGTGCTGGCTCTGGTCGAGGGTTTCTGCCGGAATCCGCCGTGCACCAATGAGCATCTGTATATGTTCTCGTATTTTCTCTGTTATGCCAACAGTCCAATGAATCCCTTCTGCTATGCCTTGGCCAATCAGCAGTTCAAGAAGACATTTATGCGCATCCTGAAGGGTGATCTGCACATGACCTAAACACTTACAGCATTATCGAATAGGTTTAATCAGTTCAATCGGATCCGGTTTGCTATTGCATTTTCATTTCGTTATCGATATCGATATCGGCACAGTGCATTCCCCCGAGCCCCGAATGCGTTGTGCCTGCAGTACTTTAGCTCTATCCATAGGTATTACGGCGCCAAAATGCTCCATCAAACCGGTTCTGTTTTTGGTTAATCCTGGCAACTCCAGCACTACACCAATTGAATTCTAAATTTGAAAGGTGTACAAGTAATTTAAGTAGCCAAAGGTGTGTGTTAGTTAGAATGGAACTACTAAGTATATTGTTTACGTGTAGTTGGTATTGCTACTAAGGTAAGGTTGAGGCGAATGTTTTAGACAATAAATAAAATAATGTTTATATCATAAACTATTATACAACTATGCAACTAATCAGATAACGATACAACCCTAATAAGTACGCGTAAACAGCCTAGTATAAGCTATCAATATATATAGAGAACATACTGATTATAATCCCGATACATATGCATAACATATCCAAAGTCAATAGTATTAGTTCTTCAGTGTACAAAAAGCAAATACAAGGGTTATTCTCATGTACAATTTCACCGCAAATTCACTGAAGTTTTATGGTATTGTAATAGGGGGAAATCCCGAATAATGTTTTGAACATAATTTTAAAGTTTTTAGCTTTTAAACCTTATCTCAGAGACTAAAATCTATATTTTGTTCACCACATATACCCTAACTTTTCCATACAATAAGTTCAAGATCAAAATCTAAAACTGGGATATACTTTAGACATTGATATTGATATTGATATGTGAGATTGTACATCAGAATAACCTACTCAGCAAACACATTTCGTATATCAGCTAATTGTGAGCCAAGAAATGTAAGTAAAATATTAACAGATTGCTGTCATTAAATATTTAAGTGTATACAAAGTACAACAACTAAGGAAAGAGCTACAATCTGAGCTACGACTAAGAGTAAATAAACACACATACACAGGTACATACATACATTATAATTACTACAATAATACCAAAATACATGATTAGGTGTGAAAATGGAACAAAAATACTCCAAATTATAATAACCATGTATAAATGTCAATTGCAGTGCGCGCCCGCAACTTTAATCCATGATATATACATATATGTAGCATACATATATCTGTCAATATTAGTATTATAAGTGTATACCAAATACAAACATACATACATACATACCATACATACACACGCAGTACGTATACGTATTATGTATTTCACGTCTATGCCAAGCTGCCTAAATCAGTTCAATTTAATAGTATGCCCAGAATGTAATTTGTTATACCATGTATTAATTAATTTATATTCTAATCCATGTTAATTAATTGAGTTAATATCGTTAAACTGTTATCTGTTGAACGTTGATTATTTATTATTTATAGTCCAATTGATTAAACCTAAGCCTATCGTTTCCCCTAGCGCCTAAGTAGAGCGTGTTACAATAACTACAACATTAAATAAATTAAACATTTATGTCAGAAAAATTCAGATTTTATTATTATATAGTTAAAACATTTCCAATTATATTCTCAATTTTGAGGTACAGTCAGCTTCATGAGTTTTACAGCACTGGTCAACCGAATTGCTACCGTTTGTCAACACTTTTTTTGTAGCCCTTGTTGAAGTAAATATGCGCTTCTACAACACTGGTGATTCAATTAAATTTTTTGTTTTAATTACCAAATCGTTAAATCCGAGCACTGAGCTCCGGACTTATGTGCGGCCCCTGCGTTTAGTCGTTAGTCCGCAATCAGACAGCGAAGAGTAAAGTGGAATTTCATCAAATAAATTGTATAAGTAAACAAAATTGTATTCACGGAAGCTCAAAGTGCCAGTTTTTTTTCTTTTGAATTTGGACCCCACCTGTTGACCCTTCGTTGTCACTTGAATTGAAATAGAAGCAGACAAAAACTATCGCCATGGATTTCTTTATACGTTGTGGGGCATTTGTGTTGACCTACTTGGGAATGCTGATTACCGTGATTTTGGAGTACGTGCGTCCCAAGAAGGAACCCACCTATCCGCGCATAACGAATCCCCTACTGACCAAATCTGTAATAGAACTTGTTACGGATCTGCGGCGAGGAGAGGTATGATTTTGAATGGTTCCAAAATTTTCAGCATTACGACTAATTTTACGACTCTCATTTCCGACGTACAGTTGACCTCGAATCAGCTTGTCAGAGTGTACATTGCACGTGTGCGAGAGGTTAACCCATCATTAAATGCGGTCATCGAGGAACGTTTCGAGGCCGCCCTTCAGGAGGCACAGCATGCGGATGACCTTATAGCCAAGGCCCAAAGCGATTTTGACCGCGTTCAGCTCTTCACGCGCTATCCCCTGCTGGGCATACCCTTTACCGTCAAGGAATCCTGCGGATTAAAGGGTAAGCATATTCCCCCCTTTTTAACCGTAACCCCTTGATTACACTTGCATTGCTCAAGGTCTGTCCTTTGCGGTGGGCAGCATGGTGCGCAAGAACATGAAAGCTCCACAGGATGGCGAAGCTGTGGAACTGGTGCGTGCAGCTGGCGCCATACCCTTGTTGGTCTCTGCCACGCCCGAGTTCTGCATGAGTTTCGAGACCAACACGCTGCTCAATGGCCGCTGCGTGAATCCTTATGACCTGGCACGCAGCTCATCGGGTTCCTCGGGTGGTGAGGGGGCGCTGAATGGTTGTGGTGCCACCACCTTTGGCATTGCCTCCGACATCAGCGGCTCCATACGTTTGCCGGCCATGTTTTGCGGCGTATTTGGACACAAGCCAACCGGTGGTCTGATCTCAGTCAAGGGTCACTATCCGTACACATTGCAGGATAAGAATTTTCCCAACTATCTGCAGGTTGGTCCCATTACGCGTTTTGCCCGCGACCTTCCACTGCTGTTGGAAATCATGGCTGGCGACAACAGAAGCAAGCTGAACTTCAGTGAGCAGGTGCCGCTCAAGGAAATCAAAGCAAGTATTGCCACATAACATTATTATACCCTGTACCCATAATAAGACTAACAAGAGTATAAAAACTCTTGAAGTATGTAACGAATAGGAAAAAACTTGACAGACCTTGAAAAGTATATATGTTTTTTAACAAGACGACGAACTGAGCCGATTTGGATCTGTCCGTCCGTTGATCTCAGAAATTATCAGAGCTATAGCAGCAAAAATATACCAATCAAGCTTATTCCAGATTTTGAAAAGTAGTGTACAGGATATTTTACCGACGGTTGCGTCCGACTGTAATCTTTCTGACATGTTTTTCACAAAAACCAAATCAAATTTTGTAGATCTACTTCGCACATGGATTTACCGGCTTCAATTCGTTAACACATGCCTTCGTGGATAGTGAAATCAAGAGGTCTATATCACGAGCTGTTGCCTGCTTCTCCAACGCCGGTTTGAAAACTGAAGAGGTAAGTGGTATATGTTATAAATTGAAAAATATATATTTAATTGTTCTAATCCATTACCAGTTAAGGTTAGATTTTCTGGGGGATACCATGGAGATGTGTATGGTCGCTCTGCTGGATCTGCAGGGTCTTCCCAGCATTGTAACCCAGCGAGCAGATCGTTTGCCGCATATGCGTCTGTTGGTTGTGGAGATGTTCAATAGCATTATTGGGCATTCGTTGTTCACCAAGGAGGCCATGTTTATGGAGCTCATGCATCGGCTGAATGGTTGTATGTCCGCTGCCAAAATGGAGAGATATCGTCAGGAGATACCCAAGGTCAAGGCGCAGCTAATGGTAACGCCTTTCATGATGTTTTCATTAATTTTCATTGCATAAACTTGTTAATTCTTGATAGGATTTGTTGGGTAATCGTGGAGTGCTGTTTCTACCCACCTTCCATACCACTGCGCTCTGCTTTCACACCTCTCTGTTCAATCTGACGAGCATCGATCATTGCCTGCTCTTCAATATTCTGGGCTTCCCGGCAACGCATGTGCCAATGGGTCTCAATATATGGGGCATGCCCATTGGTTTCCAGGTGGTGGCGGCGCCTTATCAGGATAAACTTTGCCTGCAAATCGCGGGGGAATTGGAAGGTGCTTTTCATGGCTGGGTGCCGCCTCTGCAGAATCGGTTTATTTGAGGCAACG
This sequence comes from Hypselothyrea guttata, assembly GCA_035045125.1. Lineage (NCBI taxonomy): Eukaryota > Metazoa > Arthropoda > Insecta > Diptera > Drosophilidae > Hypselothyrea > Hypselothyrea guttata. The sequence continues at coordinate 668,075 of JAWNNJ010002200.1, read as the reverse complement.
TTTGGCAACAACAAAAATTTATTGTAAATAACAATTGAAATAGTCAGTCAAGGTGATGGTGCAGTTATTTTTGCAAAATAATAAACTATTCACACGACAAAGTGAACCTTTATCGATAACGATAACATTGTTTAAACCGTGGTTAATATTCGCTAAATTCGTAAGAAATTGTGAATTTACTTATCAAATTAGCCATATAAAATAGCTTTCTTTAAGACGAAGACATTCTTCTGGAATATGTTTTTATCTTATTTTAAGTTTAATTAAAAAATTCGCACATTAAAATTTTAGAATTTATCTTTGGCTTATTTCGATTAGTTCTATTACTATTTAAAATAGCTAAATTAACAAAAAATAAAATATATATTGAAATTGTCCAAATAAAAATGCAACAAATTGAGAAAACAATTTCCAAAATATCCAAATTGGCAATACAACGCATAAGAGCTTTGGCTTTCTTTAAATGTCTTGCAGAATTCTTAGTTCCCCTTTTTCGATCACTTCTAGTACAATATAAACAAGCTGAATCCAGTTTAAGAATAGCCAAAATGCCAGCACTGAGGCACATACAAGATAACAAAGGTCTGGCGCGTAGAAGCTTTCGCTCTCTTTATCTGGCGATAAGAATTTTTCGGCATATTAAGGCGTCATTGTCTTATGCCGATCCGTTTTCACTTCACACGCTCTCTCTCTCTTTCTCTTCTTTGTCTTAAGCTCCCGTTTCTACGCCGGTTGTCGCTCTCTCAGTCGGCTCAAAGCTTTCGCCGGTCGACTTTGGCGATCAGTAGGCTGTCGACTCTTCAGCAGATGGGTTCGTCGTCGGCTTTAATTGATTCTTGTGCGGTTTTCCTTTTGTTGCTTCGCCATGAATTATTTGGTGCGCTTCCTTCTGATAACCGTTAAGTGCATAACTGTCTTCTTGCAATTCGTGATACGCAGAAGATCCCAAAATCCCGTTTGTGCGCCGCCAATTCACAATAGGCTTCTAACGCTCAGCATCCAGCAGCTGCGGCAGCGTCTGCGTGCCCGACAGGTAAGAGATAGAGAGTCCATTTGTAATATCGGTTCTCCTGCCAAGATGCCGTTATCATTTACAGTTAACCTCCGTTTCGCTCGTGAGCGCCTATGTAGAGCGCATCAAAACCGTTAATCCGCAACTAAACGCGGTTATTGCCACACGTTTTGAAACCGCCCTACGCGAGGCAAATGCCGTGGATCAGCTTATTGCCTCCGCCGGAGATGTGAATGCGTTATTCGAGAGGCAACCCCTACTTGGACTGCCCCTATCCGTCAAGGAATCCTGCGCCCTAGCCGGTCACAGCTTTTCCGTGGGCAGCCTGGCCCGGAATCACGTGAAGGCGGATGCGGATGGCGTCGTTGTGGCCAGATTACGTGCCGCTGGTGCCATTCCCTTGGTGGTTACAGCTACGCCGGAGTACTGCTATTCCATAGACACGGACACGCTGCGTAATGGACGCTGCAATAATCCCTACAATGCGGCCTGCACATCCGGCGGCAGTTCCGGCGGTGAGGTGAGTGGGTATAGGGTAGCAACTTGTTAAAACAAGGGTATAATAGTTTTAGCAAACCCCACTAAGTTTTTATTCTCCCTATACCCGTCTATCCGTTTGCATAAATGCTACCAACTTAGCAACTGTAAGAACAAGAGCAACCAAATTCGAAAAGAAGTTAGGTTTAAGTCATATTTTATTTCAAATTTGGATTATCACGCCCTATTCATGCGCAAATCGCCAAAAATCCCATAAATTCCACCGCTTTAGGTAGAAGCTTGCCATTTGGCACGCATGTTCTCTGATATTATATTAAACTACTCTGCAAAGCGCAATTAAATCGGTTGATAAACACAAAAGTTATTAAACAAACAATATTGCATGATTTTTCCCGCTTGTTGCTTTGAGGAGTTGCAGAGTACCAAGCAGTGTATTCTACTGTCGGTTGCATTCGACTGATCGGTTTTGCTTACATGCATTGTAGGGCGCACTACATGGTGCTGGCGCATCTCTCTTTGGCGTCGGCTCGGATATTGCGGGCTCTATTCGTATACCCAGTCAGTTTTGCGGCATCTTCGGACACAAGCCGACCGGAGGCACCGTTACTCCCTTGGGCCATTTCCCGAGCGATGCGATCGACGCCGAATTCCCGGAATACCTGGTGCTGGGTCCCATGACACGTTTTGCCACCGATCTCGCCCAGCTGCTGGAGATTATGGCCGGCGATCAGGCGCCCCAGCTGCGTCTGCAACAGCCCGTGGTGCTGCAACAGATGCAGGTGCATTATGCCTTCGGATTCGAGGGTGTCAATGGCAGCATGCATCTGCCGGTGCAGGAGGGCATCAGGGCCGCCATACGGCGTGCGGTGCGGCATCTGGAGGGCGAAGGTCTGCCCGTACGGCTGGCCAAACTTCCCAGATTTAACAATTCCCTGGAGATGGGCCTCAGCGGCATTGCCCGACTGCAGCACATGCAGTACATTCTCCCAGAGGGCACCCTCTTCAGCACCCTGGTAGAGCTGATGCGCAGCTTCTGCGGCCGATCTCAGTACACCAGCAACGCCCTGATCTTCGACGTAATGCGACGCGCCAACGCCTTTATGCCCTCCCGGAAGCTGAAGCATTATCACCGGAAGGCGCAGGCCCTGAGCCGTGAACTCACCGTAAGTAGAGCTAGAGGGTGTACCATCTCTCAGGTCGGTATGTAAACATTGAATAACTTTCAGTATAATCAACCGATTTTAAATAATAAGCTACTTCTATTTAGTTCGATCCAGTAAAATTGGCTTAGAAGCATTTTCAGGACAATATTAATTTAATAGAAGCTATTAGGGAATAAAATATACCTTTTTTTTATAATATCAATTTAATAGCTTATTAATTTGTCTTAAAAATAACTCTAAACTAATTTATCTGAATTACGACCTATTAAAATAAAATACAAATCCATCCTAAATTTTTGAAAATGGGTTTTCGAATGCCAATTTTATGCAATGTTTGCCTGCTAAGCCGACAGATGGCGCACCGTTGTTGTTGTTGTTGTTATTGTTGCTAGAATAGGAAAATGTTGTTGCTAGGGTAGGAAAATGGTCTAAAAGTGTAACATGCTGGCTGTGCCAATACTTGTGTTCATCACTGTATCTATAATTTAATAATATCACAATTTTAGCACCTGCTTGGCGAAACTGGCGTCTTGTTATTCCCTACGTTCCACACGCACGCCCCTAGGCATGGATGGGCCTCGGCGCATCTGTGGGGCGTCGATTATACCCTGCTCTTCAACGTGCTGGGTCTGCCGGTCACCCACATACCCATGGGTCTGGATGATGATGGCATGCCCGTTGGCTTCTCGGTGATTGCGGGGCCGCATCAGGATCGCCTCTGCCTCGCCTTGGCTGTGGAATTCGAGCGCGCCTTTTGCGGCTGGCAACCGCCCACGCCGCATGCGTTTGCCAAATAGATTTAATACTAATATTTTATATACTCTTTTATATGATCGAAATAAAACTTTTATCGCATTGCGCTTGAAAAATGTTGGGCGGCGCCCTCTGTTGTAATTCAAAGTAAGCTCAAATGAGCGCGCACATTTGCTTCAACATTGCACTAAAAAATAACAAACGCCAGGGCCGCTGCAAAAATACCAACTGCCACACTGGTGGCCACATTTGGTGTTTTTTTGGTGTTGTAAAATCGCTCTAGTATCTTTGATTTATTACATTTGGTATTATCAAAAAATAATGATTAAATAAAATTATTATTATCAGTTATCTGTATAATAAAACTAGTAAGTTTCTTATAAACTTTTGATGCTATTTTTTTTCTAGTCGCATGCCTGTAGCAAGAGTAACTGTATGTGACTGCCAGTGCTGCCAAGCCATAGGCACGTGCGTAAGTTAGAATTGAATTTAAAAAAATCAGCTAAAAATAGCTAAAATATATATATATATATATAAAATAAAATATATATACATATTTGGGCTAAATGTAAAAAGCACAAAAAGTATGATGATATTGATTTAGAATAATTAATTAGTATTGCCATCCTTTGAATTATCATATGTATCATTTGTTAAAGTTATATCTAAATATTTTTCCAACAAATGTTGATTGCAGGAATTTTCATTTCGCCGTAATTTATATTGAATTTCAATTATGTTAATATTGTTAACTAAATTATCATAATTTTCAATTTCTTCTCCAATTTAGATATATGTATGTATATATATATTTGTTTTGGTAATTAAGTTCTATTTGATTGAGTTATGGAGTTATTATCTTGACGGTCTCGTTCTTGAGCAGAGCCTAATGAAATGTTTGTTTGAGCATATTTTGGGAGCTCTGTTTGTAACGTATAAAATATTTTGTTTAAATTTAGCACAAATATTTATATAATTAGAGCAAGCTCAATGCAATTTAAAAATGCTTGTTTTATAGCTATAAACTACATATTTGTAAAATTTATAAGCTCATCCATTTTGAAATATGCAAAATCTAGCCTTTAATCAGTGTGGTTAGATTTAGTTAGTTAGTTAGTTAGATTTTCAATATAAAATATATAATATATCATCATGATAATTAACTCAAATGCTACAGCTAAATAAATAAGACCCGCTAAATGGGTAGTGCTGCTGCCAACACTGGTTTCATTAAATCGTGTCTGCGACTTCGTGCTTCGTGTCGTCGTTCGGCGTTCGTCGTGCGTCGCTCGCTTCTTGGCTCGGCGCTCGCTTCGTTTGTTGTCATTACGCGAGAGACAGTCGCTGTGAACGGACGCATTCAGCTGTGCGTCTCAGGTGCAAGTTTTGACAAATTGTTTAAACTGAAGATAAAACCGTAAACTAAGCTAAACTACGGACTAGCAGGGCAGCAGAAGAGCGTAGAGCAGATAAATCATAATTATTCAAACGCGAACTTGTAGCTTAGTGTATTGTGGCTAAGCCTGCCCCTCAGCGCGTAATCGTCACTCAAACAATAATTCAATAAATGTGCGCGATTTAATAAAACATATTACAATCCAAATATAACAGTACAACAAAAGCAAAAGCAACAAAAACGGGAAGTACTGGAAACGCTCAACAAGTGTTACAATAAGCGCTGGGATTATCTAATAAACCAACACAAATATACAAATTATATATATGTATATATTTGAGCCTCTCATCAAATCATAAAAAGAGATTATTTATACCAAAAAGGCAGCATAAATATATATTAAGTTTATTAAACAATTCTCGTATCAAGTGCTGCTGTGTGTGTGTGTGTGTGTGTGTGTGTGTGTGAGTGTGAGCTGCGCGTGCATGTCGCTGTGTGCGTGAGAGTCGAGCTACAACAACAACAAGAGCGCAGAGAGCCACTGCGAGAGAGAGAGAGAGCGATAGAGAGAGGAGCAACAATACGGCAACGTCAACAACACGCAATTGCTGTGAGCGCAACGCAGACAGCAACAGCGTGAGTCATAAAAGTGAAATGAAAATGCGGATAAAGAGAGAAGCGCCGTGTCTGCTGTTATTTATGCCAATCCAAAACAACAATAACAACAACACAAGCAGCGGCAACAACAACAATAACAACAACAGTTGCATTGCTGGTAAGTATCACTTTGAGATTAGCAACAATTACTCATATTTGATTTCTGAGTTCTCTGCTGCTGCTGCTTCTTCTTCTTCTCGCGCCTGCCGCTTGCCAGCAGTGTTGCCACATGTAGCTAGAATGGCCAGCAAAAATATCTTTTAAATAGCCAAAAGTAAACAGAATACAAACAACATAGAAATGCACAAATAAAAATTGTTAAATTTTTAATTCGATTTTATTGATAATTTTTAATATCATTATAAAACCCGCCAAATGGGCAACGCTGCTTGGAACGCCTGCTGTTTACGTTATAAACTTAGCGCGCTCAAGCGCATCCGCTTGTAGGGCGCAAGGGCGCAGGGAGCGGCAGAGGGCAGCACACGTAAGCAGCAGCAGCAGCAGAAATATCGTAAGCGTCACTGTCTCTGTTTCTTTGCTGTGCAGTGTTGCCCATTTAAAAAAATAGCTAAAACTTATCCTTAAGTTTTCCTATGCTTTTTAACGACATTTGAGATCACAATCTTACAAAATTAGCAAGTTTTTTTTTTCAAAATTACTTTTATAAATGTTACACAATTTAAAAATAAAATCTTTTAATTTCATTCAAAACTGTCTTACAAATCTGCCGAATCCATCTGTAATTTAATACTAGAGAATTTTTTATGGAATAAAAGCGTGGAACTTGATTATTCGAAAGCTGGCTTTTTACTGCTTTTCAAATTTTTAAATTGCATAACAATATAATAGTTTTGGTCTTTCAAATCACAATTTATCTATAATATTTAATTATTCAAATATCAGCAAAAATATTAAATGCCAATTATAGCAGATGGCCTTGTACTTCATATTAAAGTAAAGTTTTAAGTTGTTATATTGATTAAAATTAAGGAAGACGGATCTCTATAATTGTTTCTTATTTTGGCATAAATATTGTATAGCTTTAAAAACGGACAAGTAAGCTGAATTATTGACTAAAACTTAAAGAATTGCCGCTTGTAGCAGTTTTAAAAATGTTCTGTTCTTTGAAAACAGCCAGAATTAAAGGGTTTTCCCTTAAGCGGATATAGGAACACTGCTCAGCATTTTACAAATTTTTATAACATTTTTTTATATTTTATTATATTTATATTATTATATTTTATTATATTTAATATTCAAATAAATTTTTTTTTAATTTGTTTTAGTCTACTTTTTTTTAAACATTTTGTAATTAAATTCTGGCTATTATTGCCAACACTGAACAGACACAAGCAACAACAACAGGCCCAGCCAGAGAGCAAGAGCAAGAGAGGCAGCAGCAACAACAAGAGTAGTGAGGAGCAGAGGCGGAGGCAGAGGTGGAGCGTCGGTTTCTACTTACTTCATACGTGACTCACATTCGCGTGTCTTTCAGAAATAAAAGCAAACAAAAAAAGAAGCTTTTTTTTTTGTTTTTTTCGTTGGCTCTGTCTCTGGCTCTGGCTCTGCGTTGGCTGCTTGAAAAACTCACACACACAGACGCACACACACAGAGGCAAAAAATGTAAAGCAAAGCAGGTTTATGCAGCGGACTGGCAACGCTGGCAACGAAACCCGCTTTGAAACGACCTTTCGAGTACGAATTCGTCGGCACAACAACAACAGCAACAACAACAACAACAACAACGGCTTGAAAACTTGCCGAAGTTAGAGTATAAAGTAGTTGTGTCTATGTGTGTGTGTGTGTGTGTGTGTGTGTGTGTTTGTATGCAGTGCATTGGCATGCGATTTGACTTGTTTCTGTTGGCCAACAACAACAACAAAAACAACAAACAGCCACAAACAGCTACGTTTCCTGCCCGAGAGAAAACATTTTGTTGGTTTTATTATTTTTTTGTACTTTTTTGTAATATTTTTTTTTATATTTTTTTGGCTTTTGAGGTCGTTTGGCTTCGACATGCGCTGATAAGAAAAACTTCAACGCTCGCTGTGAACTGTGTGGCCTAGCATAAAAGGCAAATAGAAACTACAGCTGATAACACACACACATACACACACATACACACACTTACGCACACACACACACACGCTATCACTTACATTTACAGTTACATAAATGATAAGCCAACTTCAAGCGCCCTTTTGTGAAGCTTCGCTTCAGTTCGCCGCGCTTGGTTTTCGAATTCGACGTCAACTTCGAATTCGCCGCGCTTCTGCCTGTTTTCGCCTGGTGCGCGCTAATCAAGCTGCGTGCCGAAATAAATGTCTTACGTCAGTGTTGACAAACACGGCGAATATTTGCGCTTATTTTTCTGATTTGTTGTTTTTTTTTTTTGTGCTTTATTTTTTATTTTTATTGTTGCTGGCTTTGTTTTTGCTTTATGTGAGTCGTCGGTGCGACAAGTTTTTAGATTTTGTTTCAAATTTGAAAGCTGACATCATGTTAAGCGCTAATCAAAGAAAACAAACAAACAAACAAACAAGATCTTTATAATACAGTTGCATTTTAATCTCTGATTTTAATATTATTCTTCGCAGCTAACCACAAGGACTATCCCAACAACAAGCGATCCAGGGAGAATCTGGCATGTGACGAGTCGTCGGCGTCAGCCAGCATGAATGGTGGCAACGCCAGCAATGCCAGCGGCGGCCGAGCGCCCCCGCTCATGCGCAGCTGTTCCAGTCCGGCGGTATACGGTAAGTCCAGATCTTAAGTCAAGAAAATTAACCTAAAATCAACATAAAATAAAAATAATTAAATATAAATAAAGCAATAGAATACCATAAACAAAATTTATAAAAATAAAATGTATATAAATAAATTATTAAAATGAAAAAATTTAATTTATAAAAAAATATATATAAATATATAAATTTATATAAAATATAAAAATAAATTGTTTAAAAATAATATATACAAGAAACAAAAATATATTATAATAAATTATAAAAAATATGATTTATGCAATAAATAAAGATATATAATAATAAAACAAACAAAAATAAAATAAACATACCAAATTATTATAATTTATAAACAATTAAAGATTAAACATGCTTAATTCTACACTTAATATGTGTTTTTGATTAGGCAGTTATAATAAAAAACGTAAACATGTTATTTTTATGCATTCTAATAAGAAGTTCTGCTGTCCGTCTGGCAACTCTTGTAATAATTAATAATTAAAAATAAATATTAACTAAATAACTAATATGCCTTTTTGGCAACTGTAATAAGAACAGTTACAAATTGTATTTTCCATGTTATCAGCTAACAGTACTTTCTGTTGTTTGTTCCCGTCTGGCAACTCTGGTCATTTGCATATGGGCATTTCCACAGAAAGGTCCACCGGGGCCAAAAAATTAAAATTTCTTAAAAATGATATTTTTAACATTTTTAACATTAAGAAATATTAAAATTTAACAGATATATCTATATAATCTATTATAGTTTTCAAAAAATTCGAATGCAAAGTCGCGAAAACGCATTTTTTGTCATTTTGACGTTTTTTAGGGCATTTTTTTTTTGAAAACAGCTTCTCAAACAGAAGCATCATGCTCAGTCATTTGTTTTCAAAATCACTCCTGTTATGTAAAAATAAATAATTCAAATTATTTTTGTCAATTTAAAAACATTATAACCATTTGTTCCTTAAATACTTTCCAACAACAACAATAACAAAAACATACATAAAAATGGTCACGTGCCAAATGTCACGTTACAATTTTTTTAAATTGAATTAAAAAAAAAAATGCAAGTCATCTTTGAAAAAAATCATAACCATTTTGAAGAGGCATCCATGCACAAGAGTTTAAAATTTGTTGCATTAAAATATTGCCACTGGATTCGCTAATATTGGCGATTGAATTGGTTGACCTCAAATGCCACTACCATTTTCTTCCGGTGACAAATGTCTTGAATTTTTCAATTTTCTTAAAAATGAAAAGTTACCCAAAATCAATCTTTCCACCAATGAAAGAGCTAATTAAATGCTATATGTTAAGCCTTTCAGAAGAAAAAAATATCGCTTCCTTTTAACCGTTTTTTTACTTTGAACGCGTACGAATGTCTTGTGCGCGACTGTGGAAATGCCCATATCATGTATTCGAGGGATTAGTTCGTTGTCGCATATTCTAGAATGCAATGCTTCGCATAAACTTAGTATTTATCTGTTGTTTTTTTGTATTTTTTGTATTTTTTCAGCTGATTAGCACTTTTGATGTGAACCAGTTTTGCTTGCATATTAAATACAATACACACACACACAGGTATACGGTTTGTGTGTGTGTGTGAGTGTGGATTGCATTTCACCTTCCTCATCTATCAGCTGTCAAATCTGTTGTCTCTGTTGTTCTCTGCATATTTGCATGCGCGCTGTTTGTGCTTTTCATTGCATTTCATTTCCTACTCAAGTTTCAAGCTTTTCCTCTCTCTGCTCCCCTCTCTCACACCCTTCGCTCTAATTGCTGAGATCACATCTGCCATCTAACTTTCGCTCGCTGAGCGCGCGCCATTGAGCTTTGCTTGAACACGATAAAACATGTCGCTTTTGTTATTGTTTCAGCACGTGCGGCTGTGAGACAAACACGATAAACACACAGCTCTCGTTGCTCTCGTTCTGACCAATGCACTTAATATGCTTATTTGGTTTGTTTTGCACGTTATGCAATCAACATATGCACACAAGCAACAAAACATGCACAACAACACCAACAACAACAGCAACAACAACAACAACAAAGAGAAAGAAACAACAATAAGCAGAGACAAGCACAAAGCCCAAATTCAATGTCGAGCTTTCGAGCGCGTTCTCATTAAGCTTTCACCTCTCTGCCCTCTGCTCTGCTCTCGACAGCGTAAGCCCTTTGAGGCCAAAGCTTTCGTTTTAGGAACTTACATAAATCGATCGGATTGTATGGTTAAAATATTCTCAACCAATATCGATTTAGTTTGTTTTTCGATAACTAATAAAAACTATACTACAACAATTATTAGTATTAACAATAATTAGTAATTGTGTTCAAAAGTTTTGAATAAATAATAAAACAACTTTTTAACACTTGTCTAGAACGAAGTTTTGTTTAGGTTAGGTTATTACGGTAGAAAAGTAGTATGTCTCTTACTTAGACCTGAGCAATTTTTATTCAGAAGCAACTATTGGCTTTGATGAAGATAGAGGGTTTACTCGTAGGATAAGAGATCTGAAAAATTGAAGAGGAAGTCTGAACCAAGACTCGAATTCCTTCTTGTTTCAGAAGAAATATTAAATTTATTTTGAAAAAATAAAGCTAACTCTGAAATTCATTATAATTTTCTAACCAAAATTTATGAACAATTGAATATTTAAGAATTTCAATAATTGTAGTAATTTTCAGCCTGAATTATTTAGAATTAAAAAAATTAATAGCGAGAAAAAAGATGTTTTTTCAAAAATATCAATATTGTTTCTTCAATAACTTTTGGGTTTATTAACCCATCTCAATAAACTTTTCAGGATAGCTAAAAGTTATGTAGAATTCCAATATGATCAATATAAATCGATATTTTAAAGGCCCTATTTCTTTTTGGGATTGTCTGAGCTGGAATGCGTTTGTTGTTGTTGCTGTTGCTGTTGTTGTCGTTGCCACTTGGCAGGCATGTGATCGCACTGCGATGCAAATAGCTTTCAATGTCGCGCAGTTTAGCGTTTTTCCGGCCCCCCTCAGCTGCCTCCTTCATCTACGAAAGTTTTGACAGCTTTTTGCGCTTACGCACAAGTCGCTCAGCTGATATTTGTTGTTGCTTTGTTGCTGCATTTCGTGCTGTTGTGTTCTGTTCCTGTTTGCGCTCTTTTGACTCATTCTACAAATATTTGAGCTGGCTGTGATTTAATTGCATTTGCTTAATACTAGGCATGCCCATTATCAATTGCTAAATAGCCCTCAAACTTTGTACCCGCCCGCTCTCCCTCCCTCACCGTCTTCGTCTCCCTCTGGCTATATTTAGGTGTGCGGGGTCTTACCCCAAAATGAGTATTGTGTATGACTAATGCAATTGATTTCCGTGCCACACTGTGACCCACATGCATAGTTACGGGCTCATGCGGGTACATAGTACGCTCTCTGGTACATAGTGCATGTTTATTTATACCTATATACACCGTACACTATATAGGCCCAAAACAGGGGCCCAGTTGTTGCCTTGGCTATCAATTAACACGCGAGCGACAGAAATAATCGATGAATTGGAAAGAGACTCGGGCAGGCAGCATAATGCAAAATCAGCTAAGCGTTGAGCTATACTAGATACAGATACAGATACAGATACAGATACAGCTATAGATACAGATACATCTACACTAACAACAAATCAAAATATTTTTACTTGCATTTAATTAATCTGAACAAGACCGTAATTCTTTTAAATACTTCTTATGTAATCCAAAATTTTAGTTTATTTACGATTACCTGTTTTAAAACCTTTCGTAACGGAATTGTATTCGGAAATGTGGCCAAAACAATCCTAAAATGTTCTTATTCTTATATTATATTATTCCAATCTTTTATTCCAATTTTCAGTAAAATATTATCCCAATAATTATAAACGTTTTGGAACGTATTGTCCCAGGAGTTCCCAAAAGGGTTTAAATAAAATAAATAGTTTTTTTTACATAAATCTAATCTAATTTGTTCTTAAATCAATGCTGATTATTCTTATTAATTCTAAAATATCAACTACGAATTTTTCATTGAATTGATTTAATCTTGGAAATTTCTGTCTGATTTTTGCCGAGTGTATAGCCAAAGATACAGCTCATTGAAAGTGCTACGAACTCAATAAACACAAAAAAAGAAAAAACGACGCAAAATGTTGTGAGATGCCTAAACTGCCACAACGGCGGGGCAGCGTCCCCCATCCCCTGGCCGACAGTTCAATGCAGACCCAGCCACCCACCTAGCCACCCTGCTTAACCCGCCAGCGCCCACACACACACACACACACACACACACACACACAACAAATACACACACATAGACAAACATCGAGACTGGCCATAAAAACTAAACAGTGCGATTGGCATGACTCATGCAACAACCACAGACGAAATGAAGGCGCAGTAACAACAGCAACAAAAATAAACAACAATTTGTTGTAGAAAATTTAGACGCTGTTGTAAACATACAATAGATACACACAAATACACATAGATGCTCTCACACAGATACACACTCACACACACTTGCCTGGCAGCTGATAATCATGCTGCTAATGCCGCTGCCTCTGATCATCATTTGTGGCAATGGCTCTTTTGTTGCATGACATCGCAATTGGCAGACAAAACGAGACGCAAAATCGGTTTATACGAAAAAAAAAACTACATGAATTTCTGCATGAGAGAAATCAAGAAATCTCGAAAAACCTTTCGAATATAGGAAATAAGATCAGAAAAGAAGTAGAATTAGCATCCATAATATAGACTATTTGTGATATTTGCTCATAAGGCATTATGCAGCTTAAAAATCAGCTGAAAATATTAATCTTCAGTCACCAAATATACAATTTTAAAAGTATGAAGAGAGAAATATTACCAGAATAGGCATATTAAAATATTAATTATATTATATATATTATTATAGCAATCTATAGCCGATTTCCTCGAGCGCCAAATGTAATTTTATTTTGTGTTGGGATAAAATTACAAACCAAAAACATTTTATTTGAATTTTAACATTTCCAATCAATTAAATAAAATATATTTTATCTTTTTGCTTTTAAAATATCCAATTCGATAAGGAACTTTCTTTAAAATATCTAATTTCATGTATTTAAATTAAATTCGTGCATTGCTAAAGATATCAAATAAATACAACGCATAAACGCAGTAACAGATGCACAGAGCAAAAGAGTGCAAAAGAGAGCAAGAGAGAGATAGAGAGCAAGAGATCTATTGCCCAGTTGCATGGCGTTGCCAGACTTTAATTCAGACGCCAAAACAAAGCGAATGGAGCAACATTGTAGGACAAAACTTTTGCTCTTGATTGCAGTTGAACTATGTTAATAGAACATTAATTGTAGTTGATAATAGAATAAGAATTAATAAAATATTTATTTTTTATTATTTTTTAAATTTATTTTATTTTTCTAATATTTTTTCCCTTGATTCTGGCTCTTTGCAGATATCGAAACGCATCCTGCTTCGCCAGTATTCCCACATCTGCTGCTGGGCAATGGACGGGATGCCAACGATCCCAGCAGCGTGGGCGCCAACTGCGTCCTCAATGTTACCTGCCAAAGTCCCAGCGAGAGCCATCTGCAGGGCTTCAAGTATATGCAAATACCTGCCAGCGATACGCCCCATCAAAACATCAAGCAATACTTTCAGCAGGCGTTCGATTTCATCGGTAAGTTATCGATACACCCGAAATCGGGCTTAGTCATACTGCAGATAAAACGTGACCAGACAAAAGATTGATTAGCCAAGAGGGGGCAGAGTCGGATGGAGGAAGGGAGGAAGGGAGGGTACGGGGTTCTGCGGGTAGGGGTTTCCTCTTTGCGTAACGGTTTCAGCCACAAAATTCGTTATTGACCATTATTATTATTATTGTTATTGTTGTTTTTGTTTCTGCTTTCCGCTGACTTGAGCAGTTTTGTATTTTCGCGCTGTCTGTGTTTTTTTGTGTGTTTCAAGGCATATTCAAAGCAACTCGTATATTTAGTTAATTTTAAGTGTAATACGTATGTATACAAACACACACACACACACACATACACAGAAGTAATTATATATGTATATGCGCAGATATAGTATCTAAAACCGTGGAATATTCTGCTGACGTCAATCGCATTTTTCCATTTTCTCTTGGCAAAAGTTGTTCTACGCTTTTCAACATATTTCATTTTAATTTATTTTATTTTTATTTGCATATAGTATAATTCTCTTTTGTTTTCTCTTTTTTTGGCGGATTTGTTTTTACGGTATTTACTGACTTTGTCGCGGCACGTGTTGTGCTTAAGCTTGGCGTTTGCTTTTGTTATTAATTGTAGTATTATTGCTGATTTTCTTGGCTCTTGAAATATTAAAAAAAAATTATTTATTTAATTGTATTAAAGAATTAAATTCTAGAGAGAACTTGGGCCTTCAGGTTATTTTTCCTAAAATCTATTGATATTAAGATTTGTGATTTATCCGAAAACTTGAAGTATTATTTTTATTGTTAAATATAACTACATATATATTTGTTTGTTCTATTTTATTTATTTATTTAAACGTTTTGTAATGTAATTTTATTATGCAAATTATTTATTTTACTATTATTCAAATTTCTTATTTTATTATCAGTTTTATTCTTTTTTTTTATATCAATATTTTTTTATATTAATTTATTTATTGGTTTTCAAATCCAATAAAATTGCATTTTTCTGATTTCTTTTAATCTCATAAAAATTATCAATAACAATAATGCATTAGGAATTCAAAGAATTTATGCAAATTAAAAAAAATAATCTATAAATGGAGCTATTAGTCACGCCTAATACTAATAAAAAATTATTGGAATTTCGTAGTTTTCGTCATAAATCACGAAAATTTCACAAGTTATTCCCATTGAGCCTCTGTTTCAGCTGAAACAATTGCCATACAGCCATGCTGAGACATAATCTAGCAAATACGTAGTATTTTTCAGATTTCGTTACTTTTTCTTGGAATTCAATATAATTTCAATATGGAAAGTTGAACAATAATTGTACAGTATGAATAATTATAAATGCCATTAGCTGGGGAAATCACAAAACAATCTATAAATCTAAATTTTGTAGTATAGTTTATATTTGACAGCACTTTTAATTATTTTTAATTATTTATAAATATTATTTAGTTTAAACTTTTGCTTAAATTAATTTCAAATTGATTCACTTTTTTTAATATTTTTATTTTTATAAATATGTAGCTTAACTTCTTTAATCTCAATTGATATATTAATATCTTTTTAAAAATATTTATCTAAGTTAATTAATTTCACTTGATTTAATTTAATTTCATAAGTTTTTATATTGGCAGCATTAAGAATACACATTACACCTAACAATTGCAGCTGTTGAAGCGACAATCAGAGTTGACAAATATAGCTAATTTTGCAAGCTAAAATATTTAAAATATATCTTAAATTAATAAATAAAAAAATTAAATTAAATAACAAAACAAAAATCAATATAAAATATTTAAAACAATCATAGATTTTCAAATAAATTGATAAAATTCAAAAACCCGCCAAATTGGCAACGCTGGCGACAAGCCCTCAATGCCGCCCGCCCTCCCTCTGCCAAGCTCATCCTCTGAGCCTCCTGACGTCTCCTACGCTTTCCACAACATTCGCAGCGACGTCATCGTTGTTGTTGTTGTTGTTGTTGCTGCTGCTGTTGCGTGTTGGCGTTGGCAGACAGCATGGCGGCAGCGACGACAACGCCAGCGTCATTGTTGTCGTCGGCTTTTGGCGACTCGGCCACACTGGCAAGCTTCGGCTGCCTCATCTACTCCGCTTTTAACTCCCCTTTCAACTCCCTTTGCTCCTGTCTGCTTTTTATGCTAATTTCTTGTTGTTTGCTTGTCCTAGCAGTTTTTTCATTTTATTTGTTGTAATAAAAAATAATAATATTATTAAAATAAAAACTAAACTAAAATAAAATCTTTTGTCAATTAGCAAACGTCCTTTCTGATAAGGCTTGTCTGTCTGTTAGTGCTATTTTGGCCACCACTGTAGCGGCTATGACTCATCGGCGGCAGCGCGCACACAATG
Organism: Hypselothyrea guttata; assembly: GCA_035045125.1. NCBI lineage: Eukaryota > Metazoa > Arthropoda > Insecta > Diptera > Drosophilidae > Hypselothyrea > Hypselothyrea guttata. The sequence goes on along the minus strand of JAWNNJ010002200.1, from coordinate 651,763 downwards.
CAATGTGGAACACACACACACACACACACACACACACACATACATATACTCCTGCTAGGCATTCAGCCATCCGCATCGATTTTCTTCGTCTTATTGTTGCTATTTATTGCGACGCTGCCAACGGCACTTCACCCCCGCCAGCTGCTGCCGCCCCTGCCCCTCTCTCTCTCTCTCTCTCTCTCACGCTCTCGCTCTCTTTCTCTTCGGCATATGTTCTATTTTTAAGCGCACGTTATTCAGGACGACGACGGCCCTCAATTGTTTTTGTTGTTGTCTTGCAGCCGTCGTTTAGTTCCTGCTTCTGCTTATGAGTCATAGTCGGCGTCGCTGCCGGCGTCGGCGTCGACGTCGCTGTCAGCTAGCTTTTGTTAAACGTTATCCTTGTGCGTGGCCTCGACAATGACGACGTTGACGTCACGGCCGGTCGCCTCTGCCGCTGCTGCGGCTGCGGCTGCGGCTGTCAGGTGCGTGTGCAGCAACCACTGCTGCCAAATCCGCCTTTTTCCCGCCAGTTTTGGCTCTTTTTGTAGAGCATATTTGCTAGAGAATGCGTGAAACTGCGTTAATCTAAAATTTTACTTTTTCTTAAATATAATTCAGCTTTGACTCTTTTCAAATATAATTCAGTTTTTGTCAGATTTTTTCTAAATTTTATCATTTATTATTTATTATTATTACTTATTTTTTAATTATTTATTAATTATTTTTTATGTATTATTATTAATTATTTATTTTTTATGTATTATTATTAATTATTTATACAATTATAGACCTTTTGTCATTATTTGTATCAATATTTGTCCATAGCAGCTTTAATTTAAAACTTATCCTTAAAAATAATTTTGCTGTTTTCTGGATTTTTTAATCTATTTTATTTATGTTATTTTTGCTTTTCCCGCCAAAAAAAAGTGTTTTTTTATTTTTTTTTTTTATTTTATTTATTGTTTTTTAGCCACAGCGCCAGCTGTTGGCCAAGGCAACACACACACACACACATATAGAGACTCACACACACACACACTGAGAGCAGCTGAAGTTGGCCATTTTTGGCTCGATCATCTTGGCCTGCGTGCAGGAAGAACGCGCCGAGAGACAGTGAGAGAAAGAGAAAGATAGAGAGAGAGAGAGAGACAGCATGCTGGACGCTCTCCCACTCATAATCTTTCTCCTTGCCTCCCACTCGACTGTCGCCTGCCGCAAACGTGTTCAAGTGTTGTATATTTTTGTGCTCTCACACACACACACACACACACACGCTCTCTCTCTCACCCCACTCAAATATGTATGCGCCGCAAACCAAACACAAACACAAATGCGAGTACAAATATTGTGAACGAGCTGCGATGAGTCATCGTCGTCATCATGAATTTGCCTTCGCCCCCCGGCGCCCGCTTCGTGCTCTGCTTCCCGCACTGCTTCCCCCACTGCTTGCTTCTGCACTGCTTGCTCTTATGCCTTTGGCTTTTGCGCAGTCGTTTTTTTCCTTTTCTTTGCTTTTTGTTTCGTTTCGTTTCGTTTGGTTCCGTCCGTCGTCACCTTATGCTTATTATTATTATTGCCTTTATGATTGTCTGTACTTCTGTGTGTTTCTTTTTGTATACCCTGTAATCATAAAACTGGTCAAATAAAAGTTAATAACTCTATGCAAATTTAAGCTGTTCAGCTCTCTGTATAAACGCGTCGATCTCAGCAACTACAAGAGCTAGAGCTGCCAAATTCAGAATGTAGATAGCTGCATGCCATACGCAGATCAAGCTTATTTCAAATCTCGGCTGCCACGCCCACTTTTCGTACTAAATGATAAAAACCGAATGACAAGCGTAATATGCAACTTAGAATTAGGCAAAATCGAAATAGAAATGATTATTAAATTTATTTAAAATTTATTTCAATCTAAAAATTTAATAATAATTCGGAATAGAAATGATTATTAAATTTATTTTAATCTAAAAATGTAATAACTGAAATAGAATTTGGATAACGCGCTTAAATATAGAGGTTTTTCTGGGATCAAGAATGTTCAGTTTTATTGATCTTTTAACACCGCAAGTTTTTGAATCACATACGAAAGATATTGGTGCAGGGTATGTCACTGTCGGTTGCATCCGACTGTGGCCTTTTCCAATTGTTTTTTTGTTGCTTGTTTGCTGCTTCCACTACTTATGATTTCTCATTGTTGCTGCTTTTCATTCATCAGCATAACAGCATATTGAGTGAGCTTCGGTGTGTGTGTGTGTGTGTGTGAGTGTGCGTGTGTGTGTGAGGGGCAAGCACCGCTATAAGTGCTGCTTGAAAGCTTCCAATAGAGGAAGGCTAGGCTCATTAGTGCGTAAGTGCGAGAGCGAGAGCGAGAGCGCAAGCGTGCGAGTGCGATGATATGGCTGTGCTGCTCTTGCCGCCTCATTATGCTGCCACATGAGTAATAAGTGGTAAACGAGCGTTGCCACTTGGCCTAGAAAGCAATCAAAGTGACAATCGATAAGTGGCAAGTCCGACCGAACGATCGATCGCCCCTATAACGCCACAAAGTCTGATTAGAACTGTACCTGCAGGCTACCTACTATATAAGAAATACTATCATATATATATTCTTGTATGTATATACGATATTTGTGCAGTTCAGTTATCTGGCTCTATCACTATCTGGCCGCCAACAGAGGCCTCTTTTGAGTTGACGCAGCGCCAAAGTAAACTCGAAAAAAGTGTTGACTTATGCTATCTGTATTTGATAATACAGGGTATATAGTATATAGTGTACAGAGCTTATCAGACAACTGTGACAATCGGTGGTTAGATAAAAGAAAGCGAGCAGTACATATTCCAAGTTTACTTGCACCCAAAATCAAATGTTGCCACTACTACTGTCACGCCCATTGCGCCTCTTGCCGGTTGCAATCCCGGACCCGTGACTAATCCCTACAACCAGAGCAACGGCGTCGCGTCTCTCGGCCTCGAGGCGACATTTTTGTTGGCCCCGTGCACATAATTTCAATATTCGTCAGCGAGCTATTTATAAAATAAAATACAAAAATACAAAAATACAAAAATACAGAAAAAAAACATATATAAATACAGCCAAAAAGCAGAAGAAGCAGCAGCAGCAACAGCAAATCTCGGTCTACAGGAATTTATTTTGAAAATGAGAAATGCGAGAATATACTACATCAAGCAGCACAAACATGCACAGTGAGAAATGTAGTTGAATTAGATTAAAGTTTAGAGGAGCAGTGTAAGAGATTTGAATGTTAAGATTATAAGTAAATAAATCTAAATAAATATATAATATAGTTCAAATAATTAAATATAAAATTATATGCCAAAGAAATTAAAAAAAAAAAATGAAATAAATAGAATAAAGATAGAATAAATAGAATCTACTAAAATAAAGATTACTAAATAAACAACAAGGAATATATTTTAAAAGAAATACACAAAGAGTAAAGAAATAATAAATATGTAAATATAAATAAATAACAAATCAGAAAAAGAAGTACATCAAAAAGTTTTATTGAATAACTTAATAATAAATAAATAAATAATAAATTTAAAAAAGAAAATATTACAATTATTATTTAAGTCAAATAATAAAACAAAATTCAAATAAATTATGAAAAATAAATATAAATGAATAATCAGTAGTACTTATCAATAAAATATTGATGATTTTGTTCGCTCTTTAGAAACATTTCCGAATTTTAAATTACTCAAACTATTTGCTACAATTAAGTCTAAATTTTTTACGGTGCACGTACATATTTATTGTTATTATGCAGTGAATATTATTACAAGGAATCCACGCCTCCGTCTCAGAGTTACTCAGACCTTTTGGAGCAGCCCGCGCAAAGCGGAATATTGAACATTTTTTGTTTATGAAAACTTTTCGCGTTTTTATGAATCACAGCACACGAGCTGCCCCCCTCCCCTGCCGCCACACGCTCTGTGCCCCCCTCTCTCTGCGAGTTGTTGTTGTTATTGTTGCAGCTGTTGCCGGGTTGAAGGCAACATCAAAGTGCAGGCTTGAGGCTTTGGGGCTTGAAGATCTGCTCTTTGTTTTGTTTCCGTATGAAGTTGAAGGTCAATCCGCTGACTGACGACTGATTGAATGCTTGTTGTGTCATGAGTAGTATTTGTGAGTGTTTGTGATTCATGAATCCTGAGACAGCGGCACCTGCCTGCCACCCAGGTTCGTATCAAAGCTGCGCTCTGAGTAAGCAACAGAATCACAAAAAAGTAATTAAATATTTAAAAAACAAACAAAACTACTTGTTGCCCGTGTGTTTCATGCAAACAAACATAAAACACACACTGATTGATATATGTACACATATGTATATATATGTAGATATGGCATATCATGTTGCCAGCTTGGCCCGTTCTGGCCATGAGTCAGAGTAGCTGTTGCAAGACACTCACTACTCACAACTCACTACTCTTTGCTCTTTACTCATGACCCTTGGGCCCTTTTTTGGCTTAATCATCGGCGGCGCAAAAGTGAGAATGATTTCGGAACGAGAACAGCACGATTATTCAGTTATATTGCAGGCATATAGCCACCATCCGTTGCCTCTTTCTCTCTCTCTCTCTCTCTCTGTTTGGCCCAGTTCTGCGACAATGACGCACCCCGAGGCCAAATAACGCACAAAAGAAAACTCGCCGGCTGCTGTTGCACTTAATCATCATCGAGAGACGACGCACGGACAGACGATCGGACGGACGGACGGACGGACGGACGGACTACCCAAAAGTTGGCATTACGCATCAGCGTCCCCTAAATGGAAGTCACGACAATGTCTAGGCAGTTGTAACTCGAAGAGGGGGCGGGGAACTCCAACTGACAATAGACAACGCACACCATGTGAACTCATCGCCGGACTATGCGAGCAATGTTTAGTCATAAGTGTCGCACCGTAATTGATGATATTACTAATCCTCACGGTGGCACTTGCATTAGCATAGCTACACTCGGAAAAAAACCACACCAGAAACTTCTATATAGTCACATTCGAAATTTACTTGATCTGATCTGCTCCTAGAACATACTTCATTTAAGTATGCCTTAAACTTTACTTCAGAATTTCGGAATTCCAGCTTCTTTTTATTTTGTCTTTAATTAAGGATATCCCTATTAGTAATCCTCCTATATTCAAGATTTTTTTAAACAATTTTGCGTCTTAAATTAAATTATTTATTTACTTAAATCTTTCCTCATAAGTTCGCAAATTAATGCTAATTATTCTTAAGTTTATTCTTGAATATAAATCTGAAAACATACCTTTTATGGATTAAATTTAAATTATTTATTTATTTAAATTATTTATGCTGTTTACTCTTAATTTTAATTTGTAAATATCAATTAAATATTTACTTAAATCTACACTCATTCTCAAATTAATGCTGTTTATTGCTAAATAGCAATCAAGAAACGTACTAGAATTATGCCATATTTTTCTTAAATTAAATTATATATACATTCAAATCTACTCTCATTAGTTCTCAAATTAAATTCGTTTATTCTACAATTTATTCTTAAATATCAAGTAAGAAACGTGTTAGAATTTTGTCCGACATTTTTGGGATTGAAAGAAAGTTTCTAGCTTCTGCTTTCTCTGAGTGTACTTACGATAAATACTTATGTATGCATGCACGTCTGCATACATCAGTTTTCAAGCATATCGCGGCAATTGCCACCTAAACGCGCTTCCCGATAAATTAATAAAAACACCCGTATATAACCCATATACTACATACAGTTGCCTCCATTAGGAGTCGTCTCTGCTGCTGTTGCTGCTGCTGCTGCTGCTGCTGCTGCTGCCGATGTTGCCCCTGTTTCAGCTGCTCTAATCAGCTCTAGTCAGAGTTCCGTTTAACACAATGACAACATAATTTCCTATGAAGATATATATGAATAGAACAATCTGTTTGCTCCATGCATGATGTAATGCTGCATTGCGTATATGCGGAAAATGGGGAAATTTAGCATTTGATTAACTTGTGAAATTCCACGAAAAATATTGTAATATTATTATCTGCAAATATATAATTATTCTGATTGATATGGATATTCATGTCCAACTTAATTAGCTGGCTGAAATTTTGCAGAATTGTAGATTACAGAACAAAGTTCCAGCTCCATACAGATGTAAAGGATATTCTAGGATCCTGAAATATAAAATATTAAGAAATAATTTTTGACAATATCTTCCGCATTTAAAGATTCTGTTCTGTTTTGAAATATTATAGTTTATAACTGAGAAATACAATTGTAAGAACTTTCAGTTGAGTTTTACAATTTTATAGCAATAATTAAGCAGATAATAAACATTATCTGAAGAATAAAGATCTGAAACCTTCAAATATTAGTTTTTATGCGCACTCGTGACCAGTTTTATCTTTCTTTCTTTGATATTTTAGGCCATTTCATAAGTTCTTGGTTTTATTACACTGCCTGCTAACTGTCAGCTGTCGCTGGCTTCCGTTTTGAGGGTTGCTTTGATTGCAATATCGATGACACATCGAACGGACGAGTGCGCAGTGAATGGCAATGTAATGAAATGAATCCATTCATGAGTGTGCCTTCAATTACACAAGCTGCGCTAAGCCATAGACAAATATGCTTAATCCAATTGACAATTTTGTGATTTACGGCATTATAGCCATAAATGTATAATAGTCGATGAATCAATTACTATTTCCATTGAAGTCGAGATCGAAATGATCTCACGCTCAGGTGTAGAAAGAACCGCGAGTGGAGTCCAAGTGGTTCTGCAGGTATTTCTTGGCATTTCTCTTTGGCAGAAATAGAAGAAGCATGAAAACCTCAGCCAGCCAGAGGCTAAATGGCGCTAATAGCCATGGCCCACTGTCGAGACAGACGGACAGACGGACGGACAGACAGACGGATAGACATATGAGTCAGAGGCAGGCGCGTTTATAGCGCGTTTTATGCGCGTTTTTAACTGTCTGAACGACGGGGTCATTAACTAAGAGGATTTATGAGCGCCAATGAGCACGGTGACCAGTTGTCTGCTGACGACAAAAGATACAAACACCGAGAGCAGTATCTATTTTTAGACAGCCTAGAATAAGTACACACATCACCATCGCCAAGAATCCCAAAGTTCTGACCATAAAAAACCAAATTGTGCTGATATTTTCAAAGTGATTTACACTCGATTTTAAATATATGTATGTATGTATATAGATAGGTATGTGCGTGCACATATTATTTATAATTATTATTTATTGTGGATTTTCCGTTCTAGTTCGTTATTCATTTCATAATTGCCGTATCATTGTTATTTGCCCAGTCATGCTTATCATCGATTAGCAGCGATAAGCGATAACTAAATTGACTTGATTTCTTGACGAACTTATGAAATTCAACTTGAGTTTGGTACAGTTTTAGCATTTTTCAATGACATCGGGCTTTTCAAATATCATTTTTAATTCTATAAAAACTAAAGTAATTTAAATCAATTCGTTTGAAAATATTAAAAATATTATTTGCCAAAAGAAATTTATACAAAATTCATTTAAATTTGCAGGTTTAATTTACTTTATCAGGTTTAAAATAATTTAAAAAGATATATCCAACAATTTGCTTTAATTTTTTCATAAATAATTTAAAAGAATATATTTTTTAAAATTTAAATATTTATCAATTTAAAGCAAGTAATGTTCCATTTACAAATAATAATAAAAATCTACCTATAATTATAATAAAGAACTCTACAAATAACTTCTTATATATTTACGTATTATTCATTTTCTTTACATAATTATTTATTTTTAAATACATTATATTCTCTATGATACATGCTGTCAATCTTAATGTGGTTTGACTGTACCTAGGAAAGAACCTCAGCAACCTTTGCAGGCGCTTATCAGCATTCGATTTGCAGTCATTCATTGATAAATGATATTTGAGCGTGTCTGTGTTTGTTACGAGTTGTATTTTGATAAAAGCCACTCGAAGTTTCCTTTAGATTTACACGCGTCGTAGCCAAGGCGCTTATCACTGGCTGATAAGCGAAGCGCACGGTCGCAATTGGGGGCCGAGTGAAACGTAAACAGTTGCAGTTGCATTCTGATGACTAATTGTGGCTGCATGTAACGGCCTAAAGCGCAGACATTTATCAGCTGTGCGTGTGCTTGTGACTGTGTGTGTGTGTGTGTGTATCTATGAGTAATCATTGATTACAAACCTAGATTATGCCCACCCCCTTTTGGGCCTCAGGCAAACTACCCTCCCACCAACCATTCTCCTGTTGTGGTTGGCACACGGTGGTGGCTGCTGCTTATCTTACCAAAAAATATAGGGACGGGGCAGATCAGTGGGACGGAGGCTACAGTCGGACGTAACCGACCGTAGGAGACCCTTTACTTTGAGTATATGTACATACAAACACAATCAGACGCACACACACTAAGCTACCCGCGTATGCAAGGCACACCACCCCCCCTCTGCCTAGTGCGACAAGTTGTCTGTGGCATATGTTCGCTGTTTCTTATCCGATCGCGACAAAATTTACAGCGTCGATAGAGAATGTCATAAACTAGTTTAATACCAAATTACAAATCAATAGCTTTAAAACTGTGGCTGCAGTAGCTTTTTGCGGTTTGCGGGGGAAGGGGGAGAGATATCCAAAATCAAAAACAAACTCGTGCTGCTTACTGATTAGGAGAATCTAAATCCCGAATATGGTGTCTCTATCTCTTATAGTTGCTGAGATCTAGGTGTTCATACAGACAGACAGACGGACAGACAGACAGACGGACAGACGGACAGACGGACATGGCTATATTGACTCGTCTTGTCGTCCTGATTAAGAATATATATACTTTGTGGGGTCTGCCACGCCTCCTTCTGGGTGTTACACACATTTCCTCTTTGCACTAAACTAATAGACCCTTTTTACTTTTTTAAAGTAAAGGGTCTAAAAAAAAACAGGACGGGTTTGATTGGTCTTGCCGAAGGCTACAGTCGGATGTAAACGACAGTAGCAGACCCTGCACTTGGTGTTACCTCACACATGAAAGTATTCATAAACCACTTCCCCTTCTGCCAAGTCAAGCAAATTGTCTGTTACATATCTTCGCTGTTTCTTATTCATGAAGAACATAAAGAATGCTAGGGATTTTTGCAGTTAGCGGGAGAAGAGGGAGAAGGGAAATGTATCCTATATCTAAAGAGATCTTAAACTGCTTACTGCATAGGAAAACCTAAACAGTACAAATGCTGTCTGTAGCTCTTATAGTTAAGGAGATCTAAGTGTTTATACGGACGGACATAAGGACATGGCTATAACAATTCAGCTCGTCGTTCTGATAAAGAATATATGTAATTTGAGAGGTCTGCCACGCCTTCTTCTGCCCTTATAGTTAGGGAGATCTAGGTGTTTATACTGCCGGACATACGGACATGGCTATAACAATTCAGCTCTAATGCAGAACATTTGCTCTAACTTAAAAGACCCTTTTGTACTTTTTCAAAGTACAGGCTTCCGAAAAACAACGTAAATTATGAGTTAATGTGTATGTGTGTGTGTGTGTGTGTGTGTGTGTGTGTGTGTGTGTATGTGTGTATGTGTGTGCCGTGCGCCTCAGTCTTTTGAGTGCGTATAAAAATATTCTCGAGCGTTTGTCAATAAAGCAGCAGAGCGATATGGGCAATGGGCTGCATGAGTCATGCATTGCACAGCCAATTCAAGCAGTAAACACACACACACACACGCTCTCTCACACACACAGAGAAGCAAGCAGAGCAGCAATACACCAATACAACTGCAGCATTATCGACAGCAAGCAGTGCCAATATCGGCAGCAGCTACAACAACATCAAAGCTTAAAAGCCCGCGGCGAAAAAGTTTCTATCACTGCTCGCGTGTGTGTGTGTGTGTGTGTGTGTGTGTGTGAGAGAGCAGAAAGCAGAGAGCAGCATTGAGAGCGAGCAGAGAGCGCATCGCGTAGGTTGGCAGCAGGCAATCATTTTGCGTTGTCCATAAATTTGTATACGACTTGGATGGAAATTTACAAGTTTTTAGCCACAAATATACCCTGTAAATGTACGCTGTAATATAATATATATAATAGAATTTCAATTCTATTTATATAAACAAATTTCTCTTTGCAAAAAAAATTATATACATTTTTTTGTTTTACTAATAAAAGGTAAATTGAAATTAATTCAATTAATATTAAAATACTTAAAGAATTCAAGATTTTGTGTTTAGTAAAATATATCTTTATAGTAAAATCAAAATTAATTTAATTAAAATTAAAACTCTTAAATAATTTCAAGTTTTTCTCTACTAAAATATATAATTATTCTTGAATAATTATAGGTAAAATTGATATAAATTTAATCAATATTTAAAAAACTCAATTTAAACAATAGATCAGAACTTTTTTTCGCTAAAAGCTTATAATTATTTTTTAAATTAATTTGTTTTAATTGAAACGAATTTAATTTCAATTTAAATATGTAATTATATTTATTAATTTTATATAAATATTGATTCCTTTAATAAAATGTATTTAGTTCTTGAAATAATTTAAATTTAAATTGATTGATTTTGCTATAATATATAATATATTATATAATATATATATATATTATTATAGTTATTTGAAATCCCCAAACTATATACCCCATTTGCGCTGTTAACTGTGTACAGGGTATGCGGTTTTTTGCGCTTTTGCTAGCGCTTCTAATTGGCATTTGTTTATGCAAATCATTGGCGAGCTACGTCAGCCGTGCGACGTTATCAATCGATAAGCAAATGAGTGCATATGAATGTGAATTGAATGCGAATGAATACAATAATGAATACAATGAATATAATGAATACAGTGAACTGATTGTCTGTTTGTTTCGTTTCTCTTTGCAGAGGATGCACGCAAAACTGGTTCCCGCGTCTTGTTGCACTGTCATGCGGGCATCTCGCGCAGCGCCACCATCGCCATCGCCTACGTGATGCGCCACAAGTCGCTGACGCTGCTGGAGGCCTACAAGCTGGTGAAAGTGGCACGGCCGATAATATCGCCCAATCTGAACTTTATGGGGCAGCTGCTGGAGCTGGAGCAGAGCATGCGGCTGAGCGGCGTTCTGGCTCAGGTGATAACGCCATCGCCGACAACAACAACGGTGCCCACAACAATCGGCAGCAGCAGCAGCAACAGTTGCCACACGCCATCAGCAGCAGCGGCGGCGGCAGCTGCAACAACTAGTCAACTGCTGGAGCAACCGGAACGTGCAACGTCCTCCAACTCCAGTCGCAGGGCCAAGTCGGACAGCGAGGCCATGGACGAGGATATCTATGATTACGATGATGTGGACAGCGGCGCCGGCAGCACCTGCTCCTCGCGCCTCACCTCGCCCCCCATCACGCCCGATGAATCCCACTGCAGCTCAGCAGCAGCGGCGGCAGCATCCAAAAGCGTTGACGAGCTGGATTCGCCCTGCTCCAACAGCAGCAGCGGCGTCTACTCCGTCTCCCGCTTCAGCATGGACGACACACCTGCAACATCAGCAACATTAGCCACATCAGCAACACCTGCAACATCAACACCTGCAACAGCGGCAGCGACGCCCGCTCTGCTCTCCCCCACGCGTCCTTTGGCGCTCTTCAAGCGCAACTCGCCAGCGAAGCTGCGGCTGAATCTGAACACCAGCTACGCCCATGTGCCGCCCATGTGCTCCAATATACCAAAATCCATATCCTGCATATCCATACCGGCCACGCCCAGCTGCGAGGCGGCAGCCCCGCCGCCCGCTGATAACGGCAACCTGGCGCTGGCCACATCGAGTGATTGATGGCGGCGTCGACGTCGTCGGCCCCTAGCTGTGAATAAAATAAAGATGAGAAACTATATTAAACTAATCAGATTCAAGTGATGCGGAAACGATTTGTATTTTTATATAACAGCGCAGCATCCGGCAAACTTGTAAATTTCGTACCTATCAAAAGTTCTACAAATATATATATGCAAAACAATTTCAATTTCAATATCTATATATATATACACACACATAGTCTAATTGGTAGTCTTAAGACTTTTGTAATATATTTAAGAGCTCCAACAACAGCAACAACAACAGCAACAGCAAATCCTAAAAACAAGTTTATAACGAAATTGTTTATCTTGTGCTGCTATTATAAATTGTTTTCAAAAGCAAACCTCGTAATGTTTAGTTTAGTCTAATTTGATAAATCATCAACAGCAGAGATCTTAACTATATAGCATATTATAAAGCCTAATCCAACAATCCTCAACTGCAGTTAATTCAGCTAACTTGCCAGATCAGTTTCAGATGCAACAGTTCTAACATATAGCAAATATTCATGATCAAAACTGTTCTAAGTTTTAATGCAGCCTATCTAGAAACCCAGCCATCTACACACTCTATAAAGCCTATTATTATTATTATTACTATTATAAATATTATTATTATAATTATTATGATTACAACTATTGTATCTGTATTGTATGCATGTATTTAAACTTTATGAAGTGAGCAAGCAAATTTAATTAATTGTTTGGTTTTGTGTTTGTGTTTTTCTAGTTTTTAGTTATTTATAAACAACAGTTTTGGCTAGCCAGAGACTACCAACGATGATGCATATTCATCCATTGGTTTCTTTAGCCATTAAGTCTTTTAGCCTTAAGACTCCCGTAAATTGTGCGTTAAGTAAAGTGAAAAACATAAAAAAGTAACCAAAACCCTCGAGTTTTAATTTGCATTCAAATTTTGGCGCCACAATCAACAGCCCTGCAACTGAAAAGCAGCATTGCTCCATTCAAAATTGGCGCCAAGCTAAGCGCTGCTCGACAACTCTGTGCGAATGCAGCCCTGCAACATACCGCAGTGTTGCCAGAAATAGCCAAATATAAAAAAATATCTTGAAACAAATAATATTAATTACATTTACATATAATAAAATAATAAATATATCATAAAATAAAATATAATAAATATAAAGTTAAATAATGTGGGTTATTATACCCTGTACCCATTGAAAAATGGGAAATACAGGGTTATTAACTTTGTCAGAATGTATGTAACAGGCAGAAAGAGGCGTGGTAGACCCCACAAAGTATATGTATTCTTGATCAGGGAGATGAGCTGAGTCGATTTAGCGATGTCCGTCTGTCTGTCTGTCTTGATCAGCACCCGCCAAAAAAATCCCACCACCCACCACTCCGCTTCTGTGATGAGCGCTCTCTATGCAGTATGTCAGTTGCTTTGTAGGCTAGGCGGCTAAGCGCTGCCTAGGAGGCGAGCTGCCAACCCGCTGCTTTACTTGTAATGCAGGAGGTATGCTTGGAGAGCCAGCAAGAGTGAGCGAGCAGAGAGGAGAGTGGCTAAGAGCTGCCTAGGAGGCGAGCTGGCTACCCACTGCATTACTTGTAATGCAGGAGGTATGCTTGGAGAGCCGGCACGAGCGAGCGAGCAGAGAGGAGAGTGGCTGAGCGCTGCCTAGGAGACGAGCTGGCTACCCACTGCATTACTTGTAATGCTGGAGGTATGCTTGGAGAGCCAGCACGAGCGAGCGAGCAGAGAGGAGAGTGGCTAAGAGCTGCCTAGGAGGCGAGCTGGCTACCCGCTGCATTACTTGTAATGCAGGAGGTATGCTTGGAAAGCCAGCAAGAGTGAGCGAGCAGGGAGGAGAGTGTCTAAGCGCTGCCTAGGAGACGAGCTGGCTACCCATTGCATTACTTGTAATGCAGGAGGTATGCTTGGAGAGCCGGCACGAGCGAGCGAGCAGAGAGGAGAGTGGCTAAGAGCTGCCTAGGAGGCGAGCTGGCTACCCGCTGCATTACTTGTAATGCAGAAGGTATGCTTGGAGAGCCAGCGAGGTGATCGGCTAAGCGCTGCCTAGGAGGCGAGCTGGCTACCCGCTGCATTACTTGTAATGCAGGAGGTATGCTTGGAGAGCCAGCACGAGCGAGCGAGCAGAGAGGAGAGTGGCTAAGAGCTGCCTAGGAGGCGAGCTGGCTACCCGCTGCATTACTTGTAATGCAGGAGGTATGCTTGGAGAGCCAGCAAACGCGAGTGAGGAGACTGGCCAAGCGCTTCCTATGAGCTTATGCATAGAGAGCGGTCGATGTGTTCTCTCACCACAGCTGCAGATTGGTGGGTGGGATTTCTTGGCTCTTTCTCTTGCGTATTATCGAGAATTGAGAAGAGACAGCGACGGCGCAGCCTGCAAGCACTGTGAATACAGCTGGTGCAGTGCTGCTGATCACAGTGTAGCGTCTGTGATCATGTGCTTAAGTGAAGTGACGAATGGATTTGTGGGTCTGGAGTGTGACAATATCAAGAGTTTGATGTGAGCGGTATTAGGCTGCCTTTAAATCTAGCATTTATAAAAATGTAAGAATAAGCATTGCTGCTACGCTTTGTGTGACAGTTTCATAAAATTATATTTTGAATATAGGGTACAGGGTATTGTGCAGTCGGGCACGTCCGACTGATCTGCCCCGTTCAAATTTTTTTTAAATAAATATTAATTTGTAAAAAGATTTATGATATGATTTATTGTAGAATGAAATGCTGCTGAAACTAGCTAAATTGGTCACGCTGCTTGCAATTTTAACGTAACATCGTAATTTAAAGCTGGCGCCAAACTTAGCGCAGGCTGATAGTGTTGACAATGCTGCAAGAAATGGCAAAATAAAATGCATATTAGCTCAAAATAAACAAAAAATGTATTTTTCAGAAACCCGCTAAATTGGCAAAGCTGCTGACAACCCTATGCTTTTGCAGCCCTGCAACATGAAGGGAGCTCTATTTATTTAAAATTATGGCGCCTTGACAGCTCTGTTCACGTGCAACAGCCGGCAGATTTTATTGCAACGCAGATCTGCAGTCATTATAATTACATTCACAACATCGCATATGTAAGTTAAAAAGTGTTATTTAAAGCAGTTATACTTTAATAATACGTTTATTTTCATTTAATTGTTGTTGTGCAGCAGAGCACGTTTAGTTTTAGTTATTTTGGCTGAATTTATCGCCATTTTCCTGTAAAGCTTTATTTACCGTTTTATAGCTGACGCTGCTAAAAAGCTTTGGAGCTCAACTTCCCGCGTGCTTTTGTTCCATTGAATCGAGAAAAATGTCGGAATTGGATTGGGACGATCCGAACTACGTGGAACCCCCCGCAAAATACTCGCATTCAAGTTGGAATGAGCACGACGACAGACATCAACGCGACGAGTATTCCCGAGGGCATCGCAGCGGCCGATCCCACAGAGAGGAGGGGGGAAGGGACAGAGATAGCTATGGCCATCGTCGTGACTCTGGACAGAGTTCGGGCCATCCGTATGCGGAATCGTTTGAGATATCGATGGACGCGGTAGGCCGTGTTATCGGACGCGGCGGCTCGAACATAACGCGTGTTCAGAACGAGTTCCATGTGAGGGTTAAGGTTGATAAGGCCGAGTTCGTTGTAAACGTATCCGGAAATGTCAAATCGGATGTCAGCGATGCCGTCAACGAATTGCGCAAACTAGCCGAGAGAGTGGAGAGAGGAGGCGATAGGGAGCAAAAGGCGTACGGCGGAAGATCGGGAAGGGATGATAAACGATCATATGGCGGAGATCGACGCAACAATTATGATTTCGCAGCGCCGCCAGCAGCTGAATTGCCGGCAGAGGGCGACTTGACCGGCATGATCGATTGGGCCGCCTTGAACAAGGCATCGGTAAGCGTTGTATGACTGAGACTTATCGATATATGTACATCTCTTTCCGATATTGGGCAGCGAGAGAAGGAGCAGCGAAAGTTGGGCAGCGCGAGTGTTCGCCAAGCGCGAGTTCGGCCAGCAATAGTTGAGCTAGTGAGAGTTAGGCTAGCGAGAGATGGGCAGCTAGAGTTCAGCCAGCGAGAGTTGGGCTAGCGAGAGTTGGGCAGCGACAGCTTGGCAGCGAGAGTTATGCATCGGGAGTTTAGCCAGTGATAGTTTAGCCAGCGAGAGTTGGGCAGAGAGAGATGGGCAGCTAGAGTTCGGCCAGCGAGAGTTTATCCAACTAGTGTTCGGCTATGCTAGTTCGGTCAGCGAGAGTTAACCTAGTGAGAGTTGGGCCACAGAGAGTTGGCTATCGAGCGGGCAGCGGGTATTCGGCTAGCGAGAGCTCGCCCAACGAGTGTTCCAGTGTTTTTCGATTTAATATCCGATTTTTTGCTTTCCATCGCAGGAAAAGGCACAAGCAGCGAAATGGGCGAAATGCCCGCCGTTAACCAAGAATTTCTACAAGGAGATGGAGGAGGTGGCCCAACTGCCCCCGGAGGAGGTGGAGCGCATGCGACTGGAGAACAACAATATTAGCGTCTCGCATGTGTTTGAGGCCAAGGAGGGGGAATCCCTGCCGGCCATACCGAATCCCGTATGGAAATTCGAGCAGTGCTTTGCCGAATACCCCGATCTCTTGGCCGAAATACAGAAACAGGGATTCGCCAAGCCCTCGCCCATACAGTCGCAGGCGTGGCCCATACTGCTGACGGGTCACGACATGATCGGCATTGCCCAGACGGGCACGGGCAAAACCCTGGCCTTCCTGCTGCCCGGCATGATACACACCGAGTACCAGAGCACGCCGAGGGGCGCGGCGAGGGGCGGCGCCAATGTGCTGGTGCTGGCGCCCACCCGAGAGCTGGCGCTACAGATCGAGATGGAGGTGAAGAAGTATTCCTTCCGTGATATGAAAGCGTAAGTGTGAGCAGTGTTGCCAACTTTCAGTCGTCAATTTTAGAAGAACAGGATACCCAAAATAGCAATATTTCTTATAATATTACAATTATGTTTTATAAAATCGTATAGTATTATTATAAGGTTTTCAAAATTCGTTTTTTTTAACAAGCTGTAATTATCTACTTTATAAATAGCTAAAAAAGATTAATGTTGTAAAATAGCCAAAATATTAGGCTCCTTCCGAATTAAATGTTCTTCTGTTTTCGACTATCAAAAATAACAAATTTGGAGTGAAAATTGGCAACACTGCTTGTAAGAGTAGCAGACGCATCAACCTATACTTAATTCAATTCTCTTCTAGTGTCTGCGTCTACGGTGGCGGCAGTCGTCAGATGCAGATTTCGGATGTGGAGCGAGGGGCAGAGATCATTATCTGCACTCCTGGTCGCCTCAACGATCTGGTGCAGGCTGGAGTTATCAATGTATCGTCCGTGACGTATCTGGTGCTGGATGAGGCGGATCGCATGCTGGACATGGGCTTCGAGCCGCAGATACGCAAGGTACTGCTGGACGTGCGTCCCGATAGGCAGACGATTATGACCTCGGCCACATGGCCGCCAGGCGTGCGTCGTCTGGCCCAGAGCTACATGAAGAATCCGATGCAGGTGTGCGTCGGTTCGCTGGATCTGGCTGCAACGCATTCGGTGCGCCAGGTGATCGAAATACTGGATGATGAGGGTAGCAAGTATTCCACGCTGAAATCCTTTGTCAGGAACATGACCGAGACGGACAAGATCATTGTGTTCTGCGGAAGAAAGGCGCGCGCCGATGATCTGTCCAGTGAGCTCACGCTGGAGGGATTCGACACGCAGTGCATACACGGCAATCGGGATCAGATGGATCGAGAGCAGGCCATAGCCGACATCAAGTCCGGCTACGTGCGCATTCTGATTGCCACCGATGTGGCCTCGCGTGGCCTGGACATCGAGGACATTACGTAAGTGGGCCACATTCCAAATGGAACTCCATGAATCAGAATTATTTCCATATTGCAGACATGTCATCAACTATGACTTTCCGCGCAACATTGAGGAGTATGTGCATCGCGTGGGACGCACAGGACGCGCAGGACGCAGCGGCACCTCCATCAGCTTCATCACACGCGAGGATTGGGCCATGGCCGCTGAGCTGATCACCATTTTGCAGGAGGCGGAGCAGGAGGTGCCACAGCAGCTGCACGACATGGCAGCGCGCTTCAAGGCCATGAAGGAGCGTCGCGCCGCCGAAGGAGGAGGAGGTGGCGGACGAGGAGGAGGAGGAGGAGGACGTGGTTTTGGTGGCGGCGGGCGCAACAGACCACGCGAAGAACCTGACTATCTAGGCGGACGTAACTATCCAGTTAGAGGCGGCGGTGGCGGTGGCGGCGGTCGTCGCGATCGCTATTAGACTTTATATAGAGCGCAATCGCTCCAAACAAATTCTAGTTGTAATGAAAAGCAGACGACGCACTGAAGCGATCGAATTTATAGTTATGTAATTAACTAGCTTCCTAGTTTAGCTTTAACTTCTATTCCAAAACAATGTATGGCTGTTAAAAACAAGTTTTTACTTTGCCTCTTCGAAATTTCCCAATGGGTTATCAGTTCTAACGTTTGGTTTGGACTTTTTACCCAAGACAAATATTATTATTAATAAACATATTATTTCACTTTGCCTCTCCGGCGTACTTTGTCAAGAATTCCTCAATGGGTTACCAGTTCTAGCGCCTAGTTTGGACTTTATTTCCAAGGCAATTATTATTATTATTAAACGTATGATTTCCCTATGCCTCTTTGGCGCATTTATCACCAGTTCTGGTGCCTAGTTTCGACTTGTATTCCAAGTCGATTTATTGCTATTAAAGACATTATTTTGTGCTGCCTCTCCGCCGTACTTTTCCCAGAATTACTCTATGGGTTACTCTAGTTATAACGCCTATTTGAAGAGGATTATAATTATTATTAAACAAATGATTTCCCGACTTTTATTCCAATTCGATTTATATCTATTAAATACAAGTTTTCACTCTGCATCTCCGGCGTACTTTGCCAGCAGTTCCTGCTTGCGTTTTCTCAGCAGCGCCTCCTGCACGTCCTGCTGCGTGGGCACTGGCACGTGGGCGGTGAAGCGAGGCGCCAGCAGGCCATGAGGATCGATCTCAGCGGCACGTGCCTTGGCATCTTCGGCAGCCTCACGGGCGGGACCTGACAACGGATAGATCTCATCGTCCTCCTCCTCGTCGTCTATGATGCGGCCATCGCGTGCCATTTTATCGCGCCATTCCTGCACGGCCTGCAGCAGCGCAGCTCGCTCGATCTTCTCCTCCAGCGGGATGAGCACGCCGTCCTCATCGTCCCGATAGCCGTAGTACTCCGCATCGATGTCCTTCATCAGCTCGGCGCGCGTCTTGCGGGGCGGGGGCGGAGGATCCTGCTCGAATAACTCCCGCACGCCGGGCAAATCTTTGGCGGCTCCAAAGTATTTGTAGCCACGATTGCCCGGCACCTCGCGTCCCTCGGCATCGAACATTTTGGGGCCGTAGCGCCGATAGTGCGGACCGCCTAGCGAGGATATCTGATTCTCCCAATGCCGCTTCTCACGCAGCAGCTTGTTGATCTCATCGTTCAGATCGCGTATGCGGAATTCCCCCAGACCAGCTGCATTGAAAGCAGAATTTGATGGGATTAGAATTTGGTTTGTATTTATTAATATGTGTATTTGACTTGCCGTTTTGAATTTGAGCCACCTTCTTGGATATTTCCCGTATAATTTCCAGTCGAAACTTTTCGCATTTGGGCAGATCCTGGCACTCGGAGGCCAGATAAGGCCGGCGCTCCTTTTCACCTGATTCCACTTCTTTGGCCGCACGCCAACGCGCCAACGTTGTCCTGCCGGCAGAGAGCGAAAAATGCAATGATATTACAAATTATTTATTTAATAAATCAAGATTTACATACGTATATTTATATATTTTTTAGTGCTATTAATTATAAATGTATTTGCACTTGTAGCACTGGAAAAAATTTTAAGTAAATAGGCAAATAAATTACTTACATTGCTTTCTCCGCATTTCTCGCCTAGAAATAATTTATATCAATTAATTTATTTAATAAATTTAACAACAAACGTTTGCTTACCATGTTTATATGTTTTTGTTGACTTCTGTTTGTGGCGGCGTGTCGATAGCGCACTTAAGTCAAATTTTGCCATTCAGCTGCAAAGCAGAAAAGTTATCGATAGGCTGCTGACTGCAAATGCAAAGCAAAAACATTTGTAGCACAACAATTAATGAAATTATGAACTGCAAATAAGGTAAATTTTTAAATTAAAAATAATTTATTTGGATTTGTAAATTTAAATAAATTTAATAAATAATATTGCAATATCGCATTCGAATTGTCTGCTATCGATACACATGTCGATAAGCCAACTGCCATCACCAATTCGATACAACAACTCAATTGTGCTGCCTACGCCATTTATTTGCAAGAAAAATATTTAACAATAAAAACAGTTTAAGATGCTGGCGCTAATTAACAGAATCCTGGACTGGTTCAAGAGCATCTTCTGGAAAGAGGAGATGGAGCTGACGCTCGTCGGCCTACAGTTTTCCGGCAAAACAACGTTCGTCAATGTGATTGCAGTAAGTGACAAATTTTTCTTTCGCTTTTTTTTTCGCCAATTTGCGCTGAGTGTACAGGGCGGCGCCTGTGGGGGGGGCGTGGCAGCGTGTGCCGCAGGCAACTGAAAACGAAACGAAATGAAAGGCGAAATGTATGATAAACGGTATCAGGCGTTGACCGTTAGGCGGGGCAGCGGCAGCGGCAGCGACCAGGGATGGCGGCAGATGACAAATCAAACGGTATTCTATTGATTTGCCTTTGTTAAACAGTTAACATGGCCAGTTGTTGTTGTTTGCGCCTTGCTGCTGTTAACTGGCATGTTAACAGCGCCCAGTTAACAGCCTGCTGTTAACTTGCTTTTAGTTTGCAATTTTTGTGTTGTTTTTGCTAAAAATTAATATGCTTAAATGCGTATTTATGTTTTTATCAGCTCTGCTGCCCGCCCCTGGTTTTGATGCTGATAAGTCACGAGCTAGACTTTAAAAAAAAACAACAGTAAGAACGAATCAGATCAGGCGGGCGCTAGGCTACAGTCGGACGTTACCTACAGTCGGAGACTCTTTATTTTTTTATTTTAATAATATACAGGAGGCAATCCATTCTCCTTCTCCTTCCCCCCCCTCGCTTAAGATGACTATGTTAAGCAAATTGTCTCTTGCATATCTGAGCTGTTTCTTATGCAATCTTAATGTTATACACAGCATATAGAAAGAATGTCTTTGTCCATGCCAAATCACAAGGCTTTAGCTTTAAAATTGTGGCTGATGTGGCTTTTTTGCGATTCGTAGGTAAAGGATGGAGGGTATCAAAATTCCAAAATAAATCTTAAATGCTTCTAATATATAAGAATCTAAGTACTAAATATGCTGTCTCTAGCTCTTATATTTGGCGAGATATAGAAATTCATATCTATACATCGATACAGCTCGTCATTCCGATCAAGAACATATATTTTGTGGAGTCTGGCACGCCTCTTTCTGGAACTTAATAGATCCCTTTGTACTTTTTTTTAAAGAATATTTACAATATATAATTGCAAATTGTATAGTTAAAACATGCTGGTGCCCTTTGTTCAGTTGACTTATAATTTGCCGCTAACAAAGACCTGCGCTTGCTAAACAAATAAAGATAAAAACTCAACCGATTTTGTTGCGTTTCTTTCGATTCCCAGTCCGGCCAATTTGCAGAGGATATGATACCCACAGTTGGCTTCAACATGCGCAAAATAACCAAAGGCAATGTGACCATCAAGGTCTGGGACATCGGAGGCCAGCCCCGATTCCGTTCGATGTGGGAGCGCTACTGTCGCGGCGTCAATGCAATTGTGTAAGCCATAAACCTGATATTATATAAAGATATATTATATATACCAATTGCTCTAGCTATATGGTGGATGCTGCGGATCTGGACAAATTGGAGGCGTCTCGCAATGAGCTGCATTCGCTGTTGGACAAGCCGCAGTTGAATGGCATTCCGGTGCTCGTGTTGGGCAACAAACGTGATCTTCCCGGCGCACTCGATGAAACCGGACTCATTGAGCGCATGTGAGTATATGCGATAGATCCGATCAGCCCTACATATAGCTATATATGCCATATCTCTTCACAGGAATCTGTCAAGCATACAGGATCGTGAAATCTGCTGTTATAGTATCTCGTGTAAGGAAAAGGATAATATCGACATAACGCTGCAATGGTTAATTCAGCATTCGAAAAGCCAAAGTCGTTAGATTATAGCCTAACTATCAGACACACAGACATATATACACATACACAACAAATCTAGGCACACTCACACAATCACACAGAGAACAAAACAACTATCTTAATTTGCATTATACTATCTATATATATAACTTAATTTGGATTAGGGTGTTAATTGTTGTAGGATTGAGTGAAAATCTGTTGCAATGGCTACATCCGATTGCGAGCCGTTTGCATGCGTGTTTCTCCACAAAATGTTTGTTTCAGTGTAGCTGCAAAATGATTCAAACAATATGCATTGGAGGTGCTCATCGAACGTCTCGAATTTGTAGTTCACAAAACAAAAGAAACCCCATCAAATTGCAAACTGATAAATGCCAATGCACTTGGAAACACGCATGTACACAGCGAGAAATCGCATAGTGTTTCAAAAAATAATTATACCTGATTTGTCTTGATTTTGATTCCGATTTTGTGTCTATTGATTTGTCATGATTTTTGTATTTGGCAATTTGTATTGTAAGGCCTTATGTTTAGTGTTTATTGCGTGTGATTATTATATTCAAAATATTAGTTCTTTTTATAATTTTTATATAGAAATATACAGAGTATTGTGAAAGTAACAAATTATCAAATTATGATTTCTGTTTATGGATAAATTACATTTTTGCTTAGCGAAAATTGAAAAACAACCAAAAGACGTTTGAAACTAGAATGGAAAATATAAAATATTTGAATATATACATAAAGTCTTAAACTGAATTAATAGAATCTTTATATGCTTAATGGCCATTGCTAACGGTACAATATATATGTATGTATGATTAATAATAATAATAATAATAATAATAATGAAATCCATGTAAGATACATCGATTGTTCTGTTTGTTCTGCATCGGTCAATTTTTGTAAGCGTTCAAAATGTCTTTGCTTTACGTACAATATGCAAGCGCCGGCACGCTTTCTGTATGAATTCTGCCCCTTCCCCCACACACACACACACACTAACACCCTCACACACACACACATACACGTTTCAATTAATTTTAATTTATATACTACAATATTTTATTGAAACTTGGGCATCCGCCCTAAAGCGAACAAAGCATTCACATAATAAAGAAAAGCTACGAATCCTACTACGCTGCTGATGATCGACTGTGAGATACTCTTTCTATGTTGTATTTCGAGAATAAATATGTACGTGTTTTCAAAAAATACAAAAAAAAAAATTAACAAAAACAAAAGAATTGCAAAAGTATGCTAAATTTACTCTAGATTCCAAAATTACAGATCTGCCGCCGTTTTATTGGATATTGGTTTATTCTAGAGCAAAAATAGTTAGGATTCCTTGGGTAATTCTTTGTTTGCAATTCAAGGCTGTAAATTCAACTTAACTACACAAACTTAACCCGTTTTTTAAATACCAATAAACTATGAAAATAAAATCTAAGATCGTTTAAAAAGTTGTAAGTTATATGTATAAGCTTGGAGTGGAAATTTCATTATGCAATAACGATGATTTATTTAATTAACTAAATATGTAGTTTCTAGTTTACTTACAGTTTTCAGTTTGAACTAGTTATAAATTTCCTTTAATTCAGTTTATGTATTTCCAATAGCTTAAGTTTTTTTGAATCTGTATTTAAGCATCTTAGTTCAGTCGCTACTTGTATAATATAATGTGTCCTATCCAACCTACTTGAATCCCGCATACCTAAATCAAATTTATTCTTATCCAAGCAGTAACTTATTCCGAGACAATCGGTTCTTCTATTCTTCTCTTCTAAAGTTAAATTATCCAAGTCTAACATCCATTCTAACCTTACGCAATACCACAGAACATAATCTTAGCTAAAACTATCGTGAAGGTTGTCTCAAATTCACCTAACCTCCTAACTACATAACCTATCTCCTAACTACATTACCCATCACAACCTTATCTTTCCTAATCTAATCTATACTAAACTAACCCATCCCAATCTAACCTAATCTATCCCAATCTAATCATCCCAACCCAACCTAACCTATTCCAACCCAACCTATTCAAACCTCACCGAACTGAATTTAGCTATATCTAAAATAACTTTCCTCAAGATAATTTAATCTATCCTAAACTTTCTTACCTGTATGTTAACTATCCCAACCTAAACTATACATTCCTAAACTAATCTTTCCCATTATGATTCAAGATATTCTGACTAGCCGAACTGTATCAAAATCGATCTGAGCATAGCCTCACCTAACCTATCCCAACCTGATTTAGCATTACCAAATCTATTCCGATCTACGTAAACCTGGACTTATGCTGCAACTCATTATGCGCATACTTTTTCATATGCCTAGGGATGATAATAAACCCATGAATCAGAGGCGAGTGACAACTTAAGTGGTTGGCTGAAGAAAGGTATCAAATATTCCAAACAGATATGTGTAAATAATTTATAGTCGCATTTGAGGCGCTGCACAAGACTGGTAGTTGGCCACCCAGTTGTTGTGGGGCAGCAACAGTAGTAGCAGCAGCAACAGCAGCAGCAGCAGCTGAAGGCAATTGATCGATGCCACAAATGCGCACAGATATGAACGCATAAATACTGAACCCTATTGACCAGGCCAGTGGCAGTTGACAGTTGGTAGTTGGTAGTTGGACTCCTAATTAGGAATTCTCAGTGAGTGCATTTGGCCAAGACACAGGTTTTCTTCCAGGAATACGTGTCAAGTGCTTTGGTGGCAGGGTGCACGGGCAGCACGAGCCCGTTTGTGAGTCATAAGTGAATATTCTCATGCCTCGCGTGGTTTCCTGCTTCCTTTAGCGCAGCAAGTTCGCTGCCTAAGTCTTTTGTTCTGCGGCTCTCGGCTGCTTGCCTAATAATTCAAATTGCGTTAATTACACTTTTAAATGCTGGAAATTAACATTGCGCTGATAAGCATCTGCTTTAGTGTGTGTACAATACATATATACAAATATATATATATATATTTATACATATATGCGTGTAGTTGTTGCTTGTTTAGCCACAAGCCAAAGCCACTAAGCGGGGCATAACGACGTGCCACGGCAACGCGCGACAAGCTCATAAATTTTCATAAACATAACAACAAAACTAACATTACCCGAATAACTAACAGAAAACCAAAAATTTTAGATATATGTTTTTTAGCAACAATACACGGAATACCCCCCGGAATGCGTGGCAAAACACAGCAACTAAAGTTCTGTTTAATTTTTTTGTAGTATTTTCTTTTTGTTTTTTCTTTTGTTGTTTTTTGTGTTGTTTTTTTGTGCGACTTGTGCTGATTATATAATGACAATAAAACATGACCAAACCGACTCGCAGTTAGGGACAACATTTAAATATTTGCAAAACATAAGCCAAACAAGATCATTTGTATGCGCCACCAGAGACGCCATCGCCATCGGTATCGCCATCCTCTGTCCAGTCTGGCAGTCTGGTGTTCGCCTCCGCGTGCTCGCTTTGAAGAAAAGCCGTCAATCCAAAATATATATCTACTATATACCTACATTCGTTCAACCTGGGCGGGGTGTTGACCATAAATATGCGCAGACATCAGCGCGTTTAAACAATATATTAATATATTAATTAGCCAATGCCAATATGGCAGCGATGCTGTCAGCCATTTAGATAGATAAACTAATGCGTTCGCTTTTAAGGCACCACAACGACAACAACAACAACCACAACAACCACAACAACAACAACACATTTTCGTGTATTTTCCATACCCTTTGGCCAATGAAATTGATCAAGTCTATGATAATCGCTGACACAACATTTTTATTAGCTTCTCTGACGTCGAAACTATTTGTGCCTGCATTTGGCAATCCGCTCGGGTAATTTCTTAAGCCAGATTTGATTATGTGCTTGAAATAAGTTGGAATAATCTTACTATCTATACTAGGGGGCTCCGCCCCGCTCCGGGGTGGTTAATTAATGCGAAACTGTCGCTGTCTAACTCTTGGTGGCTCAACTCTCGATGACCGAACTCTTGTTGGATAAACACTTGCTGGTTGAACTCTCGCTGGTTGAACTTTCGCTTGTTGAACTCTCGCTGGATAAATTCTCGTTGGACGACCACTTGCTGGCCCAACTCTTGTTGGACGCCATCTCGTTGGGCGAACTATCATTCGCCGAACTATGACTGGCCGAACTCTCGCTGGTCTATTTCTCGCTATCAAACTCTCGCTGGTCAAACTCTCGCTGCTCCCAACTCTCGCTGGTCCAACACTCGCTGGTCCAACACTCGCTGGTCAAAATCTCGCTGGCCCGACTCTCGCTGGCCCAACTCTCACCAGCCCAACTCTCGCCGGACCCATTCGCACCAGCCCAACTCTCGCTGGTGCAACTCTCAACAGCTCAACTCTCGCTGGTCAAATTCTCGCTGGCCCGACTCTCGCTAGCCCAACTCTCGAGGGCCCAATTCTCGAGGACCCAAGCAGCTTTGTCAGTTCTATTTGTATGTGTGTAAGCTAACTTTGGCTTAAATACATAATATTTTAATTGAAAGCACAGTGGGCAGGCGGGTAGGCAGGCATAATGGTCGCAATGCTGTGGAAGCCCACCAAAAGTGTGTCTGCCTGCAAACATGCTGTGCCACCTGAAAAGTTCCTGGAATTGCAGCACTAAAAACAAATACAAAAACAACAACAAAACCAAGCGCTGCCTAAAACAATAAGCCAAACAACAGCAACAACAACAACAACAGCAGCAACAGCAACAACAACAAGTTGGGGCAGGCATAAAGTTCAAGTCTTAACAAGATGAACAAAAGGCTGGCTCTGTCTGTGGCATCTACTCGTACTCGCCAGACTCGTGGGCAACAATTTTCATGTTTCTTGACTTTTTGCTGTATTTCTTTTCCCCTTTTTTTTTGGGCTGTCAGTAGCAACAACAACAACAACAGCGAGAGGCTGGAGACAACATTTTAGCCAAATGCAAATCAGTTTGTCTGCTCTGCTGAATTTTCTGCCGAATTGGCCAAGTCCAAGTGGCAGTTTGAAGCCCGCCTCTGCTGCAAGTCCACCTACAGCTGTTCTCAGCTCGCTCTCTCTCTCTCGCTCGTCTCTCCGCTGATTTATTGTTCAGCTGCTAGGCCTAGGCCATAGGTGAAACATAATTCACGCAGTCTCAATTCCCAGCCAGCACCTCGCTCCCCCTCACTGCTCCTCCCTTCCCCCAAAAGTTCTGGCTGCACTAATAAAGTTCTCAGGTGTGAAGCTGCAACTCTCTCCGCTCGCTGGCTTTAATTGACGACAACATCTTGGAATTTTTGTTGGTATTTTTGCACTCAAGTTGTCTTGTCGCCTTATTTCACACTCGCATTCCCCGATACAGAGAGAGACAGAGAGCGAAAGAGAGAGAGAAGGAGAGATAGAGAGAAACGGAGCCAGCTAGCAACTGTTGCCAATTGCGCTTTTTTCACGCCAGTTCTGACTGTTTTGGAAATGCATTTGCTAGAAAATTTATAAAACTGCGTGAAGCGAAAATTTATTTTGTTTAAAAAATAAATCTACCTTTTTTCGGATTTTTTTTAATTTTACAAAATTAATTGTAAAATAAAAATTTAATTATGGGCCTTTTGTCATTATTTTAATCGATATTCTCACCTTTAATTTAAAGCACATGCTTCGTAATAACTTGGCTGTTTTCTGCAATTTTTTTGAAGTTTTTTGTTTAGCTTTTCTTTGTGCTCTTCCCGCCAAAAAAAATTGGCATCACTGCTGCTAGCCAAGGGCAGGCCAGCAGACCAGCTGTGTGTGGATCCATGGCAGAAATCTCTGGCTGTGTGTGCTGAAATCTGTTAAATAATGAAACATTTGCACGATACTGGAATCGGTATCGGCCTTAGCTGCATACCCCGTGCCACAGCCACAGCCAGGGCTGTGGCATTGGTTTTAGCTTTGGCTTTAGCTTTAGCTTTAGCTATGGGCTGGTGCAACATATCGTACAAGATTTCCGGGAATTGAAAACTGCTAAAAATCGTGTTTGATTTTATACATTCGCTGTCTGTGTGTGTGTTTCTCTCTCTCTCTCTCTTGAGCTTACTGTGCTGCATGCAACAGTTTGTGGCATGGTGGATTTACCTGCAGCATCTACGATATGCGTCGTGGTTCAACATGCAATCGCAACAAACGAAAGCAGCTTGTTAACTAATTAAAACCGAAATATATGCAAATCGCAAAGTCCACCATACAACCACAACCACAACCACAGCCTCAACCACAATCACATCTTTAGTTTTTTGCCTGAATTTCAGTTCTTATTTATTTGGTTCTGCTTCTTCTGCCTCTGCATTTGGCTACTGTCTTCTTGTGTTTTTGGGGGCAATTAAGCGTGCTTCGTGGTAAATCGGAAGCGCAACTGCAACTGCCATAATGCCACAAAACTTAATAGCACAAAGCGCATTGTGCAAAAATTAATTGCAACGTTTTGGTGGTCCCAAGCACCACAGCACCACTGCACCACTGCACCACTTCACCACCAAAGCCATCGCAATCAATTCAAATGCATTTCAGGCGAAGCATTGCTCGACGATTTACGACAATGCATGCACTGACAAAAATATATTTGCCATTTCAATATTTGTGTAAATTAAAGCAGTTTGGTTTTTATTCTAAGCGCTTTCTAAACTAGTATGCATAGTAATTTGAAAATTAGCTTGGAAATTTTTAAGTAATGGAAAACAATTAGCATATAATAAGTAAATGTATTCAAATATCAACCAATAATTTAATTGGATATTTGATTGCATATTTCACTAACATTTATTTTTAGTTTCTATTTATTTATTTAATTTCAACAAAAATGTAAAACAAAGGTGTACATTAAATTGTGTAAAACCCAGAAAAACCCAATCAGACTAGGGTTAATGGTTAGATGCATTAAAAAGTGATAAAAATTATACTCTCTGATGCTAATTACATTTATTAAGATAATGTAAAATAGAACATTTAATATAGGCAAAGATAAAGCCCAGATCAAATATTTAATAAAGATTATTATATTCATCACATGTTATCATATTTAACTTCTACGAACATTAAAAAATAAATTCAGTTTGGCAGTAGTTTTATAAAACTTTATCAAGAATGTTTCCAAATACATTTAGAGTTTTTGTTCAATTAAACATGATCTTTGATATAAAATAAATTGTGTAAAAGAATTTGCTTGAATTCTTCAGAAATATCGCATACATATGTATATAATATCTCAAAATATATAAAATGATTGGTTTTATTAATTTGAATTATTTGTTTTAACTTTATTAATACTTTGCAAGTTATTTAAATTTTCTATAATTTAACTAGCACTATTATTAAATAATTTCACCAATTTCATCGAAACAATTAATTTTAAATAAATATTTTTGATAGTTCATAATTCTATCATTATTTTTATTTGCAATTTTATACTCTGTACCTATTGAAAAATGGGATAAATAGGGTTAATAACTTTGCGCGAATGTTTGTTTTAAAACTGTATATTATAGCTTCTAAATTGAAATTAGTTTTTGCATTCCTCTCAGTGCACAGCTCCCTAGGCATTGTTTTTAGCTTTGTGGAGCGTTTTATTGTGTTCATTGTGAGGCATTGATCAGCATCCCAAGGGCCATCCCAGGGTTTGGAGTTTGAGGTTTGAGACTTTGAGGCTTGAGGCTTTGCAGTGGTGCGGGCGGATGGCTAAAGGTGCGGGACATATGTAAAACAAGTTGCGGAACAACCGCAGAGTCTCTGGTCAGAGTCTGGCTGTCTTTGCTGTCTTGTCCGTCTCCGTCCCTTTGGCTGTTGGGACTGGGCAATAAGGATTCGGAAGTGAAATTTATTTTGCATATCGCAGAGGCAGCATTGTCTCGCTGACTGCAGAGCAAGTGCTCCTGGGAAACTTTTTGCACATCGCATTTATCAAGGGGCAGTCAATTTGGCCAAAAGAATCGGCCGTATTCAGGCTCGATTGTCACTGGGAAATTATCCAATTTTGTGGTTTTTTTTTCGCATTCAATTGCGCCTGTCAATTTACAAGGCAGATTCCCAGATTCCCAGATGCCCAGTCGTCCCGGTCACTGGACGAGTAGCTGTCACGGTGATGAATGCCCTGGCATACGGGCAGGGGCAGAGGGGCAGAGGGCACAGGCTGTGTGGTCCCAGGTATTACCAACTGCAATTTATATAAATTTGTAATTTGTATTCGGCTAGAGCAATAAAAATCATAATCACCAGCGGCTGATCAGCGCGACGATCCCTTAAGTCTGCAGCTAACCCCTGACAATTGCTTCCGGAGATGGGTGCCAACTCAAGCCATAAATGTAACTTTTTTTCACTTTATTTTATTCCAGGTTTTTAGTTTTTTATTTTTATTAATTGCATCAAGATCAACTCTGTGGCATGGCAAATGCCGCCAGCGTCAAACTTGTGAAAATGCGAGATAAAACGAAATTTCGCTAATGAGTATTTACCTTTGGGACTGCGGAGAGAGGGAGAGCGACAGGGCGAACTGGCAGACTTGGTTACGTTCACGGGGCGTATGCTTAATGCTAGATTAATATCGCGCTACAAAAATTTCATGTGCGCTGAACTTAACGGCTGATCGCTCATAAAATTAATCAAGCTGCTTTAGGCTACTTTAATATTGCAACATTTTACATTTCGTTGTATGTATATTTATATACCCTGTTGAATATGCACATAATGGGCATATTCTTTAAAGAAATTTACAGAAATTTTAAATCAGCAGCCAAATTGAATTTCAGCTATCTACAGTTTTGAATATGTAGATCTCTGGAACTAAGAGAGGTATATTTAAAAAATTTGTTATGCAGCTTATTTTATTTTAGACGCAGCTTAAACTAATATAATGAACTTAAAAGTTCTTCAATTTTCGTCGCAAATCCATAAAAACTATTTGAATTAATTATGTTAAAAATGCCATCTCACTATTCTTAATTTTGCAGGTAATATCTGCCCAATACTAACAGCTTTTGATATATAATTAAACAAGTCAATATAGTAAATATGAAGCAGCTTTGATTTATTTCTTTTTATTATGTTATACTACACACAAGGTAACTGCCAGTCGAGCATACCCGCCCAGCATAATCTGCGTTGTGTCGGTTGTTTTATTTTTGGGCTGGCTGTTATTATTTTCACATACTTTGGTGGGATTTCCTTTCCTTAACAAATTGCTTTTGTTATCGATGCAGAGTTAAGTTGAATGCACTGCCTGCTGCCTCGTTGTCCCTCTCTGTCCCCCCCTCTGCCCATTTCTGCCTCTCGTTGCAACTGCTGCAGCTCACGTACTTGCAACCGACATACGGGCGGTCGACTGATCGACTTATCCAAAGTCCGTGGCCAAATCAACAAGGCGACGTGCCATTTGTTACATTATAAAATATAATAATAAATTCGTATTGTTATTGTTGCTGCTGTTGTTATGGCCAGGCCAATAACCGCTTGGCCATAAATATCCTAGCGCAAGAGACGCCTGATGGACTCGCTCGATTGTCTCTCCTGCCGCATTTGCATAAGTTCAACGCGAAATGTCAATTTTAATTGAATTTCTATTGTACAAACAAGCGATCTGCTTGACGAACAACCGCGATTTATGTCTGTCTGTTGCACGTTCTGTCCGTCCGTCTATCCGTCCGTTTGTCTCTTAATGGTAATAAACATGTCAGCCGCAAAAGCCAACAACTAATTTGAACGCTAGTTCAAAAATCTTACTTACTGCCTCTGCTGCAAGTCTTGCTGCTGCTTCTGGGGCAGCTGAAAACCTGCTTGTGGCACGGCGATCTTGTCTGGGATGCTGCACCATCGGCTGTTGCAACGCTGCACCAATCCCAGGCGATAGCTTAATGCCATAATTTATGCGCACAACTCGCTCGCTGTGTTTTCTTGCTCCGCCTTTTTTTGGCCAATCAGCCAATCAGCCAATCGGCCACTTGGCCGTCTTTCGCCTAGTTGCAGCCTCTAACTGCATCTGCAACGGTATCAGCGTTACTCCAGATATACTTATGTTATATATATGGTTACTGCACTCTTTTTATGAGTGTGAAAATACTTTTCTTATACTACAACGGCTCATTAAGCTTCTTGAAAGAAGTAGCTCTGATTATCGTTGAAAGGTAAACGGGCCTTGTCTGTATGTATAAACTAATAATTATTTATCTACCTTTGGATTTCGGCATTCATTCGCTTCAGAAGCTTGGATTTGCTTGATCTAAGCACGATCCACTTAAAATAGTTAAGACTCTATAATAAGATTAACATCCAACATTTGAAATAAAATTAATCTGCGGTATTATGGTATTATATTATGGTATAAACCAATCTACATTTCAAAAATTGTTGCTTTAGCTCTTATAGTAGCTCAGATCGACGAGATCAAGAATATAGTATATACTTTATAAGGTATGCCACACCTCCGTCTACCTGTGGCATACATTTCCACAAAATTATTAAACCCGATTTTACACATTTGATGGTTACAGAGTATAAAAATCTGTAAAAATTCTAAATACGTATGATATAAAATATTTTCAAAATGTTCGGCCAAGCTTAAATTACTTTAACACTAATTAAAAGTCAATTGCATTTATAATTATATAAAAATAATTTTTAACTCCCAATTTCATATAAATAAATAAATAAATCTTAAATAAATGTATAAAAATATAAATTTATTAATTCCAAATTTATTTGCTGATTTTATTAAACTTATCTTAATTTATTTGATTTATTTAATTTAATTTCAATTATATTTTTTTGAGTAATTCAAAAATGTGCTTACAACTGGTATATTAATACATATTTCTTAATTATGTTAATAGGAATTCAAACAGTACTTCTAATACTTATTTCAGTTTATATCTTAATAGGTTGACGCAGCTTATCAGTGAATTTATTCTGGCATTTATCTACCGTTGTAGATAACGTCTATGTTTTTATCTGTCTATTCATCTAGCTACCTATTTGCCAGTTCAGTATCTGTCTGCTTATTCTTGGATATTTCGTGTCTATCCCGCTGGCTCTTTATCTGAACACCTGAACGTCTGCAACTGATAACAGATAGAGATGGTATAATAAATTGATTTTATTCCGGTTCTCATCATGTATATAAAATGTATACGACTGAAACGTTGCTGTTTTTTCTGCCCAGACTAGAAACCAAGTATTCCAAGTTTTATCATTCTTAATTGATTTTTCAGCTTAACTGTTAGCCTGGTTTACAATTATGCTCACAGTACACTGCGCAAAAACTGCAGCTAATTCACTGCTGTAATCTAATTATAATTTGCTGAGAATTATACTAATTTTGTTGCAACTGAGGGAGCAACTGCCCCATGCAGTCGATAATGCCGAATACAGTTCTTCGGCAGGCTTTCTCTTTCATTGTGTTGAGGCATTTGGCTGTTACAGCTTGTTGTAGCTGTGGCTTGAGCTGTTTATGGTTGTTGTTTGTTGGCTGTTGTTGTTGCTGGCACGCTGCGGAAACATGAATTACAAATTTTCCCAGTTCCAATTTGGCTCGCCTGGCATTGCACCTGCTCTTGGCCAATGGCTCGGGGCTGTGACGCAAGCGATGCTGATGAAGCAATAAAAATGCAGCGCGTGCCGCCGCCAAAAAAAAATAAAATAAAGAAAACCAACTAAAGGTGCAAGGTGCAGCATGTTGCAAGGAGCTGCACGTAGCGCAAATGTAATTAAATGCCACAGAGTCAAACACAAAGGGAGCAAGGCAAATAATGAAAAACAGATTAGGAGGAATGTTGGAATTGGGCGCCGAAATGTATCCTAAGCTGCAGCGGATTAATGAATTTCTCGTTTTGCGCTTGACTGACAAAAACTGCAACAAAAGGTAGGTAGGGAGGGAGGGAGGGAGGTAGGGAGGGAGAGAAAAGCAGCCTAGAAGTGAGAGTTTATCGTTTTTGTGGTTCGCATTGATTTGGACTGCGATTTTCCGGCTGATTGGCTAATGGGCTGAGCGGCTTTTCAAGTGGTTGCAATTGTAGAATTTGTTTTTCTCTCTCTCTCTTTATCTGGTTTATTGTTTGTTTCTTTTTGTTTCGTCAATTGGCAATTGGCAATTGATCTTTTGGGCAATTGATCCGCTTTAGGCAATTGCAGGGCGTGCGAAAAGAGGGTGAAATGAAAACGCAATTCGCATTCAAATTCTAATTGATTTTTCATTTGCAAAGTATCTGCAAGATACAGTTTGTTAGTTGACAACGCCTGCTGCTCGGCAGATAGTCAGCGACTTAATTTGTGAGCTCATGCTACTAGCTTATGGTTAAGTCGGCTTAGGGGCATTCCCGAAATTGATTTCGCCTTTTGCGTGGCTTTACGAGCTGCCGTAAAAAATCGCATCAAATCGTATCGAGAGACGAAAAACTCACGCAAATCCTTAGAGCCAATGCACGTGTAAATAAATTGCTAACGGTCAACCCTTTTGACCTCCATCGTAAAGCGTTGACCGTGCCGTTATCTAAGCTGTCCAAAAGCTGCCCCAAAGGGTTTGCTTGCCCCATCCATTGCTGCACTAATCCCGGCCAATAAAACACAATTTTTGCAGCTGAAAAAAGGTTTGCCAATATTTACTTTTCAATTGCGTTGTCTTGAGTGGTTAGTGTGGATGGCTGGGTGGTTGGGTGGTTGGGTGGTGCTGCATGTATGTATGTATGTATCTGCAGAGCGTAGCTAAATAAATAAGCATTTTGCCAGTTGAACAACGTCAAGTTTTATGTTTGTTTATCGCCCAAACGAGAGCCGGACACTCGCTGAACTGGACAGCAGCTCCGTCCCTCTCATCTATCCGGAATTTGCTTGGCTCGGATTTATGCGCTGACTTTGGCTATTTATTTTCTTGAGCCATTTTCTTGATTTGCCAATTTTGTGCTCATTCAAGCTTGTAATTGAGTTGGATATTTTATTCTTTTCTTTTTTACAGAGCGGCTAAAGGGTTAGCTTTGTGGCAGGGGCAGGGACAGCAGCCGAGCTAACTACTTAGTAGTTGGTTATTGCAGATACTTAGTTATAGTTTTAGAGCCGCATAGATGCATATCGCGTGAGACACAACGCACCAACTTTTTTATGGGCCATAACTGGCCTAATTAAGGGCATTGTCAAGAATGCAATGGCAACCGGCTAACTTGCAACTGGCATCTTGCAACTGGCAACTGGCAACTTGCAACTGGCAATTCGCAGATTTGTGGCGTGCATGTCGCCAGGGTTCAGTCGCCCATTTAATTGCCATGTTGTGTCTATGAGAGAGCAACACAGAGACAGCCATTTCGGGCTTTTTTTTAAGTGAAATGCGACAAGCTCACGTAAAGCGACAATTATGCCCTTGCTGCTGGCAACTTTTGATGCAGGCTCATTTGTTGGCAACATTTTGCATCACAACATTATCTTGGCAACATGCATCCATGTGACAAGCTGCGAACAGCCAAGCAGTTTAAGTTGACAGCATTAGTTTCGCAACATTTTGTAATCGAACACTATTCTGGGACATTCAGCGTGAGAAACATTAAAAACATTAGCTAATAAACCCTACAAGGGGTCGAAATTTATTATAAATTAATTAAAAATCCTTTTGAAGTTCTAATTAGCGAGTATTCAATTTGTTTATTTATTATTATCTTTAGTTTTTATTGTTCTACTATTTAACAAGAACTTTATTTAGCTTTCAATACAGAGTTTAATTTGTAGTATTTTGTTTTTTTATTTTCAAGTAATAAACTAAGAATCTGACGAACCAGAAATGGAACATAGCGTTGGTGGTCAGATTTTCTCAACCTAAACCCATTAGTATAAAAAATTTATTAAATAATTGATAGTTACTTTATATTAGCAACATTTTATTGGTTTATTTTCTAATAATTTTCATACAATTCCTTTTATAAATAAGCTAACGTAGGCAACAATTTACAATTGCAATTCATTTTCCGGCAACATTTGGAATCTGGAATCAGATGTGCTGCCAAGCAGTTCAAGTTACTAGCAACATGCAAGCAGTTTTCAGCACCTATGCAGCTGCTGCTCATAGCAACATGTGCTTGGCAGCATGCTGCATTCTAACGTGTTGCCAGCCTTATGCTTGTTGGCAACATGTGTGTGTGTGAGTTGATGCTGCTGTCAATATTTACTTAGCAGCATGTTGCGTAAGCATTATTGCTTATTGAAATGTTGCTCGGCAGCAGTTTTTACAGCAACATGGACGCAAAGTGGCATAATTACAAGTTCCGATGACAGGAATAGCCCCAGTATGGTTTATGCGCGCACTCATTTGTTGCAGGCAAGCGGGTAGCTTGGACTGCCCCAAAGGAATGTTGCATGAATGCGCGTGGAATGACCAAAAACCCAGCCGAAAGCGAGCAATTGCATTTTTTTTTGTGGGTTACATTTCGCTCACGTTTTGGGCTGCAATTAAAAACGTACAGAAATGAAAAACCAAACGAAAAACAAGTAAAAAATTGAAAAAAAAGTAAAAAAACACAAATAACATGAGGAAGGAGCAGCAGCAGCGGAGGCGCAAAAGGCCGCGTTTAGCCAAGTATGAAGATTTAGATAAGCGTCTCATTTTGCTAGACGACAGACAGACATACGGACGGACGGACGGACAGAGAGACATAGAGACATAGAGACCCCTGTACTGTGGTCACTCTGGTCACTTGAGCCAGGGTTTGGGCTGCAGTTTTTGGTCGCTCCGTTTGCACGTTTTCCATTTCATTTCGTGTGCAGGGTATGAGGTTGCTGTAATTTGGCTAAATGTCGCCCAGAGACCTTGAGAGCGCATGCTGGCGATTACAAGGGTGTTACAATTTCAACACTGACAGAAATTTCGGCAGTAATTAAAACCAGTAAGAAACAGATCAGCTGGCTGGAAAGCTACGGTCGAACGTTACCAACAACTGACTATCGAATTCGAAAATAGAAGGATGATAATTTCAATTAAACAGATTTTAATAATCAGATATTAATGTTTGTTTGTGGCAAATGGTCTATTGCATATCTTCGATGTTTCTTATTCGACCGCAATGAATTTTACAGCATCAATGGAGAATGCCAATAAATATTTCGTACATGCCAAGGCACAAGTAAAAGGGAGAAGGTATCAAAAATCTAAAAAAAAACTTGTTCTACGTACAGCATAGGAGAACCTAAATATTCAAAAATTTCTACGAGAGACGGACATGGATATACATATATCTTCGTTCTAGTAATTCGTGAGGCTCCTTCTGGATATTTTCTAACACTTCTCATTTACACAAACTCAATAGACCCTTTTTTATTTAATTTTTTAAAGTTCGGAGTGCAACAAATCTAAATTATTGAAGGAGTATTTTTTTGAGTGTACCGTGCTCAGCTGCTGCAGTTGAATGCATTCAAATAATGTGTTTAAATGTGGTTTTAAACGCGGCCCAGTCGCTTTGGCTAATGACTTTGCCGTTGTTCGGTTCTTACGTTTAAATTATAGATGGTAAAATTTGTTGTACATGAATATCGCAGCACTCACAGTACGTACAAATTGTATGCCACCCAATCAAAATAAAATCGGCATCCGCTAAACCAGCCAAGACACGCAGACGATCCACAGTGGATGCAATTCTGTTGGCCAGGTCGCTTGGCAACCATCGCTGGCTGTAATGATTGCAAACATAATCTGGCCATGTTGATCTGGCCTGGCTCTCAGCCGTGGACGGGGGGAGGCGAGGGGCGCTGGCCAATGCGCACGCCGCAATAGTTTTCCGCAGAATTTCCCTTGGTTTTTCTAGTTGCCTTTTCTATTGCTGCCGCTCTCTGTGTGTTGTGGTCATGACTTGGGCGACTGCATAGAATTTCAACAATAATCGCAGCGAGCGGCTAACAAACCAGCAAACAAGGCGAAAACAACAAAACAACTGTGGTATCATCATAATCATAATGCGCATAAGCCGCAAGCCCAGCTCCAGAGGCGGGGCTCGGGGGGCGTGTGCAGGGGCAGCGGCAACTGCTGGGCCTAAGGGGCCAGCGGGCGGGGGGCGCATCGGGAATTCATTCCAACGAATTCGCAATTCTGCGAAATCAAATTGCACAAATATTTCTCATTCCCTCTCCCGCTCTCACTCTCTCTCCCGATCTCTCTCTGCTGCCCTCCCCCTTCCCCTTCTCGCTGTTGCCATTGCCAGATGGTAAGCGTGGCCAAAGTAAGTAACTAAGCGCAGTCGCAGCCAGTTGGAGTATGCCGGGCTGCCATTGTGGTGGCCATTGTTAGACATAGACTCACAGACACCGGGCCACTGGCGACTGGCTCAACTGTACGTTTATACGTGCAAGGAAAATCACGAAAAGTTAAGGGGAACAAAGTAATACAAAATTAGATATCTTTGAACAAAAAAAAAATTATATTGAATTTACCAAAATATCTTAAAAGTCTAAAAAAAACAACAAATCGAGTTATTGTACAATTTAATTCTCTTTTTAAAATATTTATAAATTTTTACAATTGTAAAATGACGTATAATTCGATAACTGAAGGTGGAAATTCGGGCTCTACTTCTAGCAATGGGAGATTTTTAATGGAAAAAAATGGCCTTTTTTTTTATATGTTTGAACTTTAAAATAACTTTAAGGATGAGCCAATTATTTGCTGTACATGATTAAAAACAAAGTGGAAAGAAATTAAATAAAATTCAAGCGAATTAATTGGGGCTATATTGAAAAAATATATCGAAAAGAACAGGCATCAAAAAATATTTCAAAAATAAAGCAAAACTATCAATATCAAATTTTCAATAATATTTATAATTACAATATTATTTTATTTAACAACAGTAATAAACAGCAAAGAATTTTACAAATAATAAAAGATATATTTTAATTTGGAATTTTAACTTTTAAGATGTAAATCATAGGAATCATAATTGTTACAATTTTTTTTAAATCAAGAATTTTAATTTTTGAAAGTAATATAAATTGAAAAATAACTTTTATTTATAAATTGTAAAACTAGTAATTACTATTTGCTTTCTCAGCACAGTCTGCAGTTTTGTGCTAATTTATGAGAGGAAAAAAAGTATTAAAATTACAAAAATTAATTTAAAGAATAATTTTTAAGAAATATATTTACGCCCCCGGGTGGACTCGAACCACCAACCTTTCGGTTAACAGCCATTGCGCCACGGAGGCTGCTAGGGAGCCGGCTGCTAAACAATAAACATCAACAGCAGACTTAACAGGGTGAAAGCTAATGTTAGCCATTACTGTAAACAGTTTAACTAAACTTCAAAATTAACTGTTATTGTTGAGCTTGGAAAAAATACTGTTATGCTGAACAAAATGGAATTAACAAGCTGGAAAAAAAGATTAAATTTTATGCTGATTTTTATTGCAATTGAGTTGAAAAGCAGGCGCAATAAATTGAATTGATAAATATTGAGTTTATTCTGTAGATAAGACTAATTTATTCTAATTTATTTATGAGGCGCAATACGAAAATATTAATGCAGCTTATAGACAGACGTTTGCTTTAATTAAATTTAGCATTTCGACAAAGGCAAAAAGTGCAAGTTAAGATGGCAGATAACTTATTGAATAAATATTCATAAAAAATAACAATATTTACAATGAGCTAGAAAATTAGCTTGTTTTTAATTTTAAGCACAAAATTTATTTAAAAAAAATCAAATTGAACAAAAATGAATGCAGCCGACGATACGATCCTGCCAGGAGTCGAACCTGGAATCTTCTGATCCGTAGTCAGACGCGTTATCCATTGCGCCACAGGACCGCTGATTAAACTCGTTTCCCACAGCAACAGATATTACTAGTGCTAAGTGCTCTATGGTTCTATAAATAACAGCGGCATAATTATGATATCTTCTTGTTGTGGTTTTTGTGTTTTTTTTTGTTGTTATAGTTTGTTTTGTGGTTGTGGCATGTGTAAGCACATTTGCATATGATTAAAATGCTATCAAAATTAATGTGCAAGTCTATATACCGGTTTCTCCGCTCTTCAACCGTTTATTTGTTGTTTTTGGTTAAATTTTACGATCTATTCAAGTTCTGTTTGTCAATTCATGCAAAAGGCCGCGTGTAAACCTTGGCAGCGTCTTCAAGTCTCCTGTGAACGTGATAAGCTCAAAATCAACTGCAACGTTGTTGTTGTTGCTGTTGTTGCAGAAGTTGTTGCTGTTGTTGTTGTTGCAGTTGCTGCTTCGTCGTGGTGGCAAGTTGCAGTGGAATTACCGTAGCCAACTCTAATCTCTCGACAATTGTGGGCGCACACAGCGAGAAATCATGCGAAGAGGAAATGAAATGCTGCAACTGGGAGCTGCAACATGGCCTGGCCGAGCTTGTGGATGCGACTGTGGCAGGGGCAGCTGCAGTGGGGCAAGCTGTGGTTGACTGCAGAGACAGCGACCCCAAGCAGTCTGCTGAATGTTTCTGTGTTTCGACTGTGACTCTCTTTTCTTGTTGTATTTTTTTTTTAGCTGTTTTGGGCCATGGGCCATGTTTTAGCTGTTGATTCCCTGGATCTTTTGCTGCAGTCTCCAGTTGGTCTGCTAAGGAGTAGACTGCTGCTGCTGCTGCTGTTCCTCTTGATCTTGGCTGCTTCGCTTCTAACTGTTGAGAATTCCTTTAAATGGTTTTTATATCATTTTCTGTGCTCAAATGAATCATCCGTGGCCAGGGCTCCTCCTTTCCGCTTTCCGATGTGTGAATTTCTGCGGCCAGGTTGAAAATTTATTGAGCTGTGGGCGCGCATTATTCATGCAACACCAGAGCAAAAGTAGGCGACACCGGGCAGCCGCTGTTGCTCGGGGACTCGGTTGCCGTCAGTTTGGGTTAACAGGTTAATGCTGTCCACACCACGAACGGGCTTTAAGCCAGCTATTGTTTCACTCTTGGCCAAGAGCATGAGTTTAGAGCTGGATCAGGATCAGTTGCAGCGCACTTAGGGCCTGTCAACTGTCAGCGATGATATTGTTGTTGCTTCTAATAACGACGATATCTGCATCTAATCAGCTTGTGCCTCTTGCCCCTCTTGCCACTCTCTGCGAGGTGTTGGCTGCTTATCACTTGGCCAGGTAATTACAACAGATATCTTGTCGAAAACAATAATTCGTTGGCTTAATTTTCTCAGAATATGTTATTTATGTGCTGTGGGTTTGTGGCAATGTTGCAGCTGAAGTTCATGCTTGGGGCGCGTTTATCGTGTTGCATCAATAAATCGCGAGGCAACAACAGTCGCAACAAGGGGCACAAGCGCAAGAGCTGCAATCGCAGGTATCAACATTTCATAATATTTACAATAAACATGCAACTGTGCAAGGAGACTCAGACTGAGACTCAGACTGAGGACACGAGGTCCGGTTTTGGCTTCAGCAGCAACACAGCAGCAGCAGCAATCACAGACAAAAACCCTGCCACAAAGTGTTGCACAGTTGCTGGCAACATTTAGCGCATCATGTTGCGTGAAATTTGACACTTTAGCCGTGTTGTTGTTGTTAATGTTTGTTGCTGCTGCTTCTGATGACGACAGCTAGCAGTCAGGCCAGACAAACGGGCAACATTTGCTGCTGTTATGGATACACTAGGAAAAAAGTGCAGTTTGAACAGTTTGCTAATTAATATTTGAATAACAGCTAATAAAGCTTGGTTTCAATAAAATATAATTTTTCAAGAATACTTTAACATAATCAGAAAATTTCCTACATTTTCGAGTTAGTTTTGAATCGACAATTTACAGTTGATAGCTTTCTGTTAATATCATAAAAAATAATTCACAGAAAACTATTTATTAAATATTTTTATATGAATAAATATCGCTTTAATCTGACCTAATTTGACCCCTAGTTTTCCATATTCTGCATAATTATTTTGTTAATTAGAATAGACTTTAAATTAAAAACGCTGCTAATGTGCCTGGATAATGTCAACTTTATTCTGGTAAAAAGAAACTGTTATAAACTACTACTAAATAAAAATAAATAAATATAAAAATCTACTACATAAAAAACTTCATAAATAGACTTTAAAACTGAGTTTATTTGCACTTCACAGATTTTATAAAAATTATTGTTAATTTTGCTTACAAGTTTATGTAAATTTCTTTGCACATTTTACAGCTTTCAGCTCATAGTTTTTTGCAGTGTACTGCAGTTAGTGGCTGCATGTTGTCGCTGTGTTTTTGCCTTATTTATGTGCGTCAGCTTTTATTTTTTTTAACCAGGTAAGCCAACTGCACTTGGGAGCTACCGAATTTATGTGCCTTTGTCATATTTGCTGGCGACCTTATAACAATAATACACAAATATGGCCAATGCGTTGTCAACGCACACAAATATATGTTTGTATATATATGTAGATATATATATGTATATATATGCAGACATGCTGCCATGCTAAAAACAAACGCACACAATTAAGCGACAAATTGATCGCACTCCGAGATAGCCCAACTGCAGCTCAGACTACGATTCCGATGCCAACTCTGACTCTGAGTGCAACTGCAGCTTCATCCTCAACTGAAACTGCAACTGCAACAGCAACAGCAAGTTTATAGGCCTACAAGGCAATGGGCAATGGGCACAACGAGGCAAAACGAAACTAATATCTGTGCAATTGCCAATGCCAATTTTGCTATTTAATATGCCACGAATTGACATGGCCATTGCCATTAAGCATTTGATATGCCCAGAGTCGGAGTTGAGCATAGGAGTTAGGCCATGGAAATAGGACTAGGAGCCGTACTCCATTTTGGGTCTATGGACATGTGCTGACATTAAAATGGCCCATTGCCCATTGGCCGTGTGCAGTGTGTGGCTTAATTTAATCAAATTAGCTGAGAAATGAAATTGTTTTGCTGTTGCTCTTGCCGTGGCCATTTAGTTAATCAGCATCTAAAACAAATTATGACACAAGCTCAAATTGCATGCGTAATTCGTAATCGTAATTCGTAATTCGTAATGCATATTGCACTTGTAATTGCAATTGCAATGGCGATTGCGTTGGCTCTGGCCATCTACCATATGCAAACGCAATTTATATAATTAATAACCACACACACACACACTTATACACGCACTCACACACACGCACAGCTATGCAATTTGCAATTTAATTTCATTAGGATAATTCTAATTAGTTGCGGCTGTTGTTGCTGTTGTTGCTGT
Source organism: Hypselothyrea guttata (assembly GCA_035045125.1). NCBI lineage: Eukaryota > Metazoa > Arthropoda > Insecta > Diptera > Drosophilidae > Hypselothyrea > Hypselothyrea guttata. The sequence continues at coordinate 608,533 of JAWNNJ010002200.1, read as the reverse complement.
TGTCCTATCGCCCAATCGCCAAACAGCCACACGGCTTGTACTATTTGCATGTGCTTAAACTGAAATTTAATTGAAATTGTGGTTGTCATTGTTGAATTAATGAACATACAAACAAACAAACATATACATACATATATCCACCCACAAAGCCATTACATTTACTGGCAACTGCATTCATGGGTTTTCAAAGCGATGTGCAAACTGATAAATACACAACACTATATGCATTATAGCAAAATTAAATATATTTTCATATATATATAAACACGAAATGTATAATCCAAAGTCCTTTGCCCCATATTTGCAGCAACAATCTCTAGTTTATGCAAGTCTTTCAAAGAGGAAAAAATACTAAACAAGGCATATTACTTTTACTATCCGTATATTTAATTAAGTGTTATGCAAATAGAAAAAATCGTTATGATTCACAAAAAAATTAGTATCTGACAAATTATCTTTTTTTTTGTCAAAAAAATATAATATATTTTACAATATAATAATTTCAAGTTATACATACAATTGTATATATTTATTCCTAATGAATAGGGTTATTAGTAATATTGACGTTACATTAGTCTGTTCTTATAAATTCGAACTAAACAGGATACACGTTGAAGAAATTCTGCGCTGTACAAGCAATAAATAATATATACATACATTTACATTATTAATTTTGATATTGTACTAAAAACATATTTGTACAAAATATTTAAGATTTATTATTTATTTATATTTTTTTAATGTGGACTTTAATGGTCTGGAAATTGTTAAATAATATAAAATAATACATAGATAAGCATTAAATTGGTAAAAAAAAAATATACTTTAATGTGTTACATATGCTATTTATTTATTGTTTTTCCCTTGTTTTTTATACCCTGTACTCACTAAAAAAAATGCATAAAACAGGGTTAATAACTTTGTTTGTAATGTAACTAAATGAATTTGAAAATTATATAAAATAAAATACAAGTTTTTCTCTTGAATTTTCCAGAGTATGCGACAAACGAACATTGCTGCTCTGATATGTGCTATTTGTGTATGTAGCACATATACTTAGTTATCTGAATAAGTTGTGTAATGGCTCTGCAGATTATTACAGTGTTTCCATCTACGCCAACAGACTAATTAAATTGGATTGCTGTTATATCTGTGGCTGTTGCTGTTGTTGTTGCTGTTGTTGCAGGCGTTGCTATTGGCGCTGAGCTATATTAAAATCCATTTAAATCTAACAAATGTATCGATATTCATTGGACTTGAATGCTCCAATGGACAGACACACACACACACACACACACACACACACAAGCACACATACACACACACAGTGGCCTATCACAGTTAATCATCTAAAGAAGCATTTGTTTGGTTTCTGTTTCTGTGTTTTGCTTCTCTCTCTCTGTCTCTGTCTCTGTGTTTGTGTGCGTGGCCGTTACTGCTGCTTTTGTTGATGTTGTTGTTGTTGTTATGGTTGTTGTTGTTGTTGTTGTGTGAGTGTGTCGCCATTGTTGGCCGTACACATTTCCCATCAGATAAAGTTGCAGCAGAACGCACGAGCGCACAAACCATGGCCGAGTCAACAGCAGGAGAAGGACAAACAGGGAATGTTGGGAACAGCATTGGAGCTGGAGAAATAAGCCCCAAAATGTTATCAATGTGCTGCTAGCTACTGCCACTAATTAGTTAATGCATGCTCAAATGTTTGTTACTCGATTTCATATGTTTCTATATAAAAGTTTGCATTTATTACATACTTTTTCAAAACAAATATGCAATTGTATGCCAGTCAAAAATAGGATTAACTAATAGACCCTTTTTACTTTTTTAAAGTAAAGGGTCTAAAAATTTACTCGAGTTTCAATATACATATAAAATAAATATAAATTAATGTTCATATTATTCTAATAAACTTTATCTATACACAACATATAAAAAGCTGCGACCAACGAGAGTTCGGCTGTTGAGAGTTGGGCCAGCGAGAGTTGGTCTGCAAGCGTTGGGTCAGCAAGAATTCGGCAGCAAGAGTTGAGACAATGAGAGTTCGGCCGATGAGAGTTCGGCAGCGAGACTTCGGTCGATGAAACTTCGGCCGATGAGAGTCGGGCCAGTGAGAGTTAGGCCACCAAGAATAAGGCAGCTAGATTTAGGCAGAGAAAGATAGGGAGAGAGAGAGAGAGAGAGTTCGACAGCGAGAGAACTGCAAGCGAGAATTCGATCAGCGAGAGTTTGGCCATCGAGAGATTTATTGTGTTTTACACATTATTGAAAGGTAACCTAAGTTATTTTAAGTTTCTATAGGTCTATGAAACTTTAACGAAATGACATTACTATCAACAGTTTTCTTTAATAATTGCAGATCCAAAATATCGTATACTTCCATTTGGAACATATTGCCGTCTATAAATAAACACTCGTAACTCTTTTCCCATTTCCTTTTGGGCTTTCAGTTTATTGTCAAAAGGCTGCCACATTGGCCAGATCAGATAAAGTTTGAAAACGGTTTGATGCGTTCGGTCTGGCCTGCAGACCAAACTAATTAGTTAATGCATGCCCAAATGTTTGTGGCTGTTGCTTTTGTTCACAGGCCTTAATTGATTTATGCTCATATTTTGTTTTCGCCTAGTTTATGTTTGGTATTTTGTATTTTTGGAACGGTTCGATTATGGTTATGGCCATGGCTAGCTGCGTGTCTATTGGTTTGGCTTTCCCAGGCATTTTCCGTATGTAAATTGTGCTGTGTGGCTTATCATAGATGTTGATTAACTGATTTATATGACCTGGTCATTTGTAATGCATTGATCACCGAATTGAGCAGAGGGACAACTGGACAACTGGACAGACTAATGCTTCTTTCAGTTGACGTGATTATTTCGAGTTAATTGCAATGGAAATTTACTGAATCACCTTGTAATTATATAGTAATTAGGGGCGTGGTCAGCTGGAAACTTTGTCACATGGCTGTAGAAGTTACGGGGGGGGGGGTTTACTTGAATGGTACACGGAACTTGTGTGATGCTGTAAGTTCTGTAAATAGTCGATGAATGCAATTTGGCATAGACATATCATATCATATCATATCACATATCATAACATACTGTTAGGCTTGGCTGCATTTAACGTGCATTTAATTGCAGCTCAATTACGGCACACACGCACACCCACAGATATTGTGGGTGATAAGTTTTTATTGTAATTGTAATTATTATATAAAATAGATGCTTGATGAGCCTTGCATGTCTGTGCCTGTGCACCCAACCCTTGGCACTGGGCAAATATGCCATCGTAGTTTATGTGGCACAAGGTGCAACGGAAGCGGATGTCGGGTTGACAATTAATTCGCATTGATACCAGCGCAAAATCAGCGAAAAATCACAGACAAATATTGTAATAATATTGTTTGTTGGCCTAGCTGAAAAGCCGCTAGTTTATAGCCGCAAGACACGCGCTGGCTATTAATTAGCTCTATGGCCGTAAACCCAGCTGGTAGTCTAGTTTATACATATTTTTTTAACTGCTCATAATCTGGTCAAAAGGTACGAGTACTTACTTATTTATGTGCAAGTCTGCGCTTTATGACTTGCCGCCGCACTCGTAAAACAAAAGACTTAGGCAACGAACTTTAGCTGTTAACCATTGCTGTTACTGTTACTGTTGTTGTTGCTGTTGTTGCTGGTGTCGTACACAGCAATAAATTAACATGCCATTTCACGCCTCAATACAAGCAACTGTGCGCTCAGCTCATAATTCAAATAACAACAAATGCTGCATAACAAATGACCAAAAAGACGCTAGAACTTTCTTGGCTCAGAGGCAGTTTGTGGGGCAGGGGGGAACGGAGCATATTGCTTGCACGTTTTGTATTGAAGACGCATCGAAATTTAAAGAGCAATTCATAAGCATAAATGGGTATTTATAAAGACATTGGCCCTATACAATACCCTGTATGTTGTATGTTTCGATACTCGGCAGCATATCGATATTTCTGTCTAATCATCGACGGCCAATTAATCATGGCTCTAAGCCTGTCATTTACCGTTCTCGCACACAATTAAAAGTACTCGATTCTCAAAGTTTTTTTTTTATAAATTATTTTATTTATTTTTTTGTTGTTTGTATTTTTTATGATTTTTTTCGATTTTCGTATATATATTTTTTGTGGTGATTGCCTTTAAATTTAAATAAACGTAAGTATATATATTTATATATATATATATTCAACTATCAATATGGCCAATTACAATACAGTATTTATCGCTTACAATACATACATAGATGTGCATATGCATGTGTATTTCTATAGGTAAGTATACATACACGTACATAGTATATTTTATAATATATATTTTATATTTTGTGGTTTTTGTTTTTGTTTTTAGCTCACACATAAATTATGTTACACACTAGTTTTGTTTTTTATGTACACAGAACTTAGGCGATGCGTTTAAGTTTATTTCTTTTATAAATACTTTTTACTAAAATTATACAAAAATTGCTAACAAATTTCACGTTTTTTTTTTGTGTTGTGTTTTAAGTTTTCTTGCATATGTTACAAATTGCTTTAAACATTGAATTGATTTAAACATAGTTTTTGTTGTTGTGTATTTATAAGACTTAAACAGAGATATATATACTATATATATATTCATATGGGTCTATGTGTTTAATTTGTTATCTGCATCTCTTTTGACTTGCTTTGCGCCTTGCATATTCTCTGTTGTTTTATTAAATTTACTTCTTTTGTTTTGTTTATCACGTCTGTTTTGTTTAATGTCTAATAATTTAGCTAATTTACAATTTAAATTATGTTATGTTATGTTTTTTGTGCAATTTGCAATTGCATTGCAAAATATTTAGTAGGACAAACAAACATCATTTGCATTATACAATAAAAAACAGCATTTTTAGTGTTCATTTTTTTGTATTTGTTTTTTGTTGTTGTTGAATTTTTCGCTTTTTCGCTTTTGTTTTGGACGTGCAGTTTAGTTATTAGTATAAATATTGATGCCTTAGTTAAGTTTAGTTTCTGTGCGCTTCTGGCTAATGCTACGGCTGCTCTTGTTTACATATATACAATACAATATTAAATATTTATGAAATTCCGTTTGTCGGGCTGGTTTTGTTTTTTGTTTGTTTCTTTTTTTTATGGCAGTTCATAAAGCACAATTAAATACGCCGAATTTGCGTTGAGAAATTAAATTAATTAAGCGCAAAAATATATATGTAAAACAAAGAATTTCTACACTCACACACACATACTTACACACACTCACACTCACACTCGCATTCACACAGACAAGAGCAATAAAAATAATATGTGCGGCCCTTTAATTAATTTTAATGGGCTTTTGTTTTAGCTGCTGCTGCTGGCCGAACGACAAAAACTTAAATAATTAAAAATTGCACGCAATGTTTACAATTAGGAATAGCCAGCACTTCGACTGTAGCCACCCGGCACCCCGCACCCCTCGCCATTCCATCAGCTGGCTAAGATTTGTGGCACAGACTCAAAGGCTGCTGCAAAAAGGGGAGTCCTCAGTTTGGCATTGTGTTTTGTTTGTTATCGATATTAGTTATAGCAGTTATCGGCGTGGTTCTAGCTGAACAAATTGTTGTTCAAATTGTTCCCGTTCCATCATGTGTAGTCAGTGCGCCAGGTGCCCTGTGGGAGCGAGAGGGAAGAGAGAGAGAGAGAGAGGAGTGGGGGTTTGTTAGTAAACAAAATGGACGCTCTCTTATACTGGGGCTTCTCTTCTACTCACCATCGAACTGAGGCCCAAGTGGTAGGGCTGCGAGTGGGGCACCACCCCGCCGCCCAGCGAGCCCGCCGTGGAGAAGCCGCCCTGCAGCCCGCTGGAGGCGCCCAAGGCGCCCATGCCTCCCGTATACCAGCTGCCGTGCATGTGCGCATGTGCCGGATGCAGCCCACTGGAAAGGTGTCCATGTTGCGCTGGAAATCGCAATGGAAATGCCAATGGAAAATACCAAAAGGATTAGCTTAAATGTCGGAGAGAGTGCAGCTTCGCTTTACTGGACTTACCCATGGATGAGAAGCCGCCGCCAAAGCCTTTCGACGGATCCAGGGGCTTGAAGTCGCCCATGCCCAGATGGCCGCCAATGGGCAGGCAGCCGCCCCCCAGGCCCTTCTTCTTCTTGGACTTGGAGCTGAGCTTGCGATTACGCGTCTGTATGCCCTCCTTTTTCATGGTGAGTGGACGATTGACCTGCAAGTGGAAGTGAAAAGCAGAAGTGGCAGCTGCTTTAGTGGGTGTTGCAACTAGGGAAAATCAATAAAGTGTGTCTGCTGCTGCTGCCTCTGTGGCTGATGTTGGCCGGCGGCATTTAAATGGGTCAAATTTATGCAAATTCATGGCGAATGCTAGCGGGGCCCTTGGCCGGAAATGCCGCTAACTGCACACGCTGTCTGTTGCAACAACGCACTGTGTGGCAGCAACAGCAGCAGAGGCAGCAGCAGCGGCAGCAGCAGCGACGGGGGCAACCGGGAAGTGAAAATGAAGTATTACAAGCATTTCTACACGATCAGATAAGCGACATTTGCGAATGCGATTAGTTGCCGCTGATAGCAAACGACGCAGCACCAGGGCAACTTTTTTGTTTTCATTTTTATTTTCTTCTCTTCTTGCTGTTTGTGCTTCACTTACTTTTTTACTATATACATCTGTGTGTTCACAATAGTTATATATATATATATATATATATATATGTATAGGTTTTCTTTTTTGTGAGTGGCTCGGCCATTGTTGTTGCTTCATATGCAATTTCTTATCACTTGCGAACATCTAAGGGGCAACAACAGCGCCTCATTGCGCTACAATTACAATATTGAGTTACCCATTCGCGGCTCGCTACAAAAACTTACATACACTGTAAAAAAACTACGGTCTCAAAAATAATCTAAAATTTCTGCTTGAATTTAGAAATTGTAGTCTAGTTGATTCAATTTTAATAATTGAATTTGTAAATATAATTCTACTTTTTATAATTAATAAAAAAAAATATTTTAACTATTAATATATTAAAATTAATGGATTTAATTCAAATTTATAATGCTCATAGTTTAAATATTTAAAATACTATTGTTTGTTTTTTAATTAGTTTTGAAGTTATTTTTGCTTTATTTTGGAATTCTAAAAATACTTCAATTTTATTTGATGAATTTTGAAAAAATTTTTAGTGCTGACCTCACACTTTTAATAAATAATTAAAAATTTCATGAAATAGTGCCATATTAATATTTATTGGATTAGGTAAAAATAGTTTTAAATTATTTAATTTAATCACCTATTTATTTTATTCTTAATGTACTGTTTTCATTATACTTTTTTAAGTACATTTTCAGAACTATTCCATTTATTGCAGAATATTCTGTTTATGCATGAAATACTTGGTTTTTTTTTCTCAGTGCATACCCTATATACCCTGTATGGAGCTGTATGCACAGCTAGGCGTACCTGGGCGTGAATTGCGACATTGTTGTTGCCTTTTTTTGTCCCAGAGCAAACACAGAAATTGTTAAATTGCCGGCAATTGTCTGAGAGTCTCCGAGACTCTCTAAGAGCGAGGGTTGATTGTGTAATGCAGCGACAACAACAACAGCAACAACAACAACAACAATCCTAATAACAAGAGCAATAGCTAATGTATCACTTACACTGGAGGGATGCTGCTGCTGCCGTTGTTGCAACGATCGGCAACGGTAATTGATAGTCTGTGTGCACTCCCCAGCGTTTAGCACAAATTGTGGCAATTAGCAACTCAGCAGCTGCCGCTTAAGTGCAACAAAAAAGCGAAGCTTTAATTGATATGCAACAACAACAACAACAACACCGAGAGCAACAAGAGCAACAACAACAACTTGCAGCTTAAACAAAGCATAAAGTTGTTAATACCGACTGCTCATTAAGAAATTCAAGCGAAAACCTCAAGTCAGATTTTTATGCATAAAATCTTAATCGAGCATGCAAACGCAGCGCGTATGGCAACATGGGGCACATGCAACATGGGGCACACGCGTCGCTGCAGCTGACTGGCAATTTGACAGGGGCCTTGTGGGTGGGCTGCTCAGCAACGGAACTCATAGACAGACGGACGGACTGACAGTTAGACAGAGAGCGGCTTTGATACAGTGCCTGCTGCCTGTTGTTGCTAAATTGAGCGAGACGGCGCCAGGCTTTCGACAGATACAGATACCGTTAGGTCAGTTGCATGCAACATACGCATATTTATCATTGCAACGCCGCAGGACACAGGCGCAGCAGGAGCAGCATAACTGTTTTGCTGGCCAGTGGCAAGTGGCAAGTGTCTCATTTGCTCTTAATTAGCAGCAGGCAGCAGGCAGCAGTTTTCCACGAAATTGCGTAAAGACACGCCAGATTTAGGCTCACCCCTTCCGCAGTCAAGTGCAGCCAAATGCATACTGAGCATTTCCATAAAATGTGCCAATCACACGGCCAGATCTGGCTATAAACAGCCAGAGATAGCTAGCTAGAAACGTAGAAATGCCGAGTGAGAGCGTGGCCCACACACATTGAGCACAGACTAAAAATGTCGACGATGGCGGCCAAATGACAAACGAATTGAATTGAAATGAACTGCCAGAGCTATGAGCTCTGAGCTCTGAGCACTACTAGAGCTTGCCACAAATGCCACAACTGCCACAACAGCAACAACTGTCTCTCTCTATGTGTATCGAGCAGTCGCTGCAATGCAATGCAAAAAGCGCGCGCTGATTGGCATCTTATCAAGATGGGACACTGTCCAATTGAAAGAAAATTTTTGCAAAATAAATTTCATTTTGCCACTGTGTTAGTGTCAGCTAATGGCCTACACACACACACGCACACACACACACACATGCACTACTATTTGCGCTGTAACATCGCCTTTGCGGCGTCGGCTTTTTTGGCACATTGCTCATACGCCGCGTAGCCGCCGCGGCTTTTAAGTGCTTGTAAATCAGATTAGTTGCTTATGTAGAGCACGCCAAGCAACAACATAGATTTATATACATCTGTACATACATACATACATCTGTGTTTGCTTTGATTTATAGCTAAACCCTGCCTGCTGGCCACGCTTCATCAAAAAACATTTGCTCCTCGAAGTTCCAAATTGCAGCAGCCTCAAAATATCCCCAAACTCACACACACACACTGTGGCATAGCTTAATTAGTTTTGTGGCTTCTGCACGCGCACAGGTGGCTCATCATTTTGTGGAGCGTATGGGGGAAGGGGGCAGGGGCAGGGCTGCTGACTGCCACTGACATGTAAATGTGCTAAAAGTTCAAGTGATTCGTGCTGCTTCTTCAAAAACTTTTGAGGCACATTCAACAAACTCATTAAAAGCTTACTGCAGGCATTACATAAAAAACGACAAAAAAAAGAAACCAATTTGAGTGCGTAACTAAAGCATACCCTGCTTTAAATAATATTATTAAATGTATACAAATTTTTTTAAAAATAGCTCTTTATAATCTGCCGGAAAATTGCCAAAATTTTAAATTTGTAAATTAATTCTAGTATGCTTACAAAACAACAGCATTTAAAGCATAAATATATTTAATTTCTTTGCCATTCTAAGCTGTCTTTATTATGCAAATGTTCTTCCATTTTTACAGGGTATATTGCCCAGGCTAAGCTGTGCTGTTGGCCTTGCTAATGAATATTTAATAAGCCAGAAGTTGGTCAGAGCAACCCTCGAATATCCCGGCGGGCAGGTCTGGCTCCCTCAGGGCGCGCAAAATGTTATTAAATCTAGTTTCCACATGGCTCGACAGCGTTTATATCATTGGCTGCATTTCGATTCAAGACAAGAGGGAGTGGCAGTGGGAGTGCAAAGTGTATGGAGTACGGTGATTCAGTGAACCGTAGTCTATTACATAAATTACGCCAATTTCTGTATACCCAAACGCACGCGTTTGCCATAATAAAATCAAAGCTTATCGCATTTTCACAGCCAAACACCAGACGCTTATCTTGCAACAACAGCAGCGGCAGCAATCGAGTTGGGCATCTTTAAATAATCATCAACAATTCATCATCAGGGTTGCTGCCACCGCCACTGCCACTGCCACTGCCACTGCAACCTGCCACCCTCTGCTGCGATGTTATATGGCCTGTCAGGGGGGGTCATTTTTGTCACTTTTAATCTGTGTGTGTTTCCCGTGCGAAGCGTTCTTCCCGCTCGGCTTCCGCCCGCCAATGTCGAACGCTTCGCGCAGAACGCTCGAGTGGCTCTGAGCCGCTGTTAAATGTTGCGTTAAATCGCTTAAGCGTTTAACGAGGGTTACCAGCATTCCCAAAATGCCCAAATCGATTGACTCTCGGGGTGCATCGATGTCAGCCAAATACACTGTGTACATAGCTACACTTGGAAAAATTACTACAGAAATAGTAGAGCAGTTTTTAAGATATGTAACAGCAATTTACCAATCTTAACGAATCATATCTCGATTATATGTTAATATTTAATAAATTGTGAATCGATAAGATAAGATTTTAGGAGTAAATATATACAATTGTATATATAAATTGAAATATTACACATCACTATGGTATAAATTACTACACATAACAGTAATAGTATACCATAAAATATAGTAAATAAATTTTTATATTTTCACAAAAAAAAAAAAAGATAAGAAAACAATAATATCATCAATATATTCCACATTCTATCAATCCATAAGATATATGCTGTAAATCTCAACTACTTGTGAGATATCCAACAAAGTGTTGCAATAATATAATAGACCTTCTAAGTCCTGATTTATAATTTATATATTATATTTGCCTAAATTAAATAATTCAATCCTAAAAGTTAGTGAGAATGTAAAAATGCACTTTAGGAGCGCGCCTAAATAAACAATTTTTTTCTTGGATGAAGAATATTGTTATTCAACTACGAAAACTGTGGATTTTTCTCTCAGTGTAGTTGAGTAAAGCTATTTGAGTTTGTACTTACATTGTGCAGCTTGTAGTATAATCCGCAGGCATTGCAGACGGGCTCTCCGCTGGCGTTGCGCCGCCAAAGGGTTGTGGTTGTGGTCTTGCAATTGGCGCATGAAGTTCCCGCCCGCTTGGCCGCGCTCTGCAGCGACTGCAGCGTCTAGAGAGAGAGAGAGAGGGAGAGAGAAGAGAGGAAAAGAGAGAGGGTTAGCGACGAGTGCATTCATGTGGCAAAGTTAAATAAAAATTGATTATGTTAATGCAGACGACGCCCACAAAAATATGTTGTTTGGCGCGCTAATTGAACGGTGCCAAAACTAACGCATGACGCAAGTTCGATATGGATATAAAGCTGCATACACACACACACACACACACATATACGCTTGTGGTATGTGCTGAGAGGACGTCCTGCAACTTGTGGCAAACAAAGTTGCTCGACACACCAGGCAACAACATTTTTTAAATGGCATGCGAGGAGCAACAGCAACAGGCAGAGTCGACTCCAGCTCCAGCTTTAACAGCAGCATCAATTCATTAAAATGACAATTTTTACAAAACTGCCCAAAAACAACAGCAGCAACAACAAAAGCAACAGCAACAACAACAGCAACAACAACAACTGGGGAGCATGTCTGCGCCACGCTTAAATTTCCACGAATTGGCTACAAGAAGCGTAGCCCAAAACTCGAGATCCCAAAACATTGTCTGCTTGGCTTTCAGCCTGCAGTAAACCAGAAACAACAACAGCAACAACACCAACAACACTAACAACAATTCTTTGGTAACTTTAGCCAAGACTGAGGCTAAGGCCCAAGCTAAGACCCAAGCTGAGGCTGAGGCTGTGGCATGTTCATGTTGCTCCTAGCCAGAGTCAGAGCCAACAACAAGGCCCTAAACTGGCGTTGATCATGTTTGACTTTGATTTTTAATTGTTGTTGTTGTTGTTGTTGCAGTTTGTATATCTCTTTTTGTTGTTGTTGTTGTTGGTTGTTGCTGTTGTTTTTAGTTCTTGGAGCTCACCTGTTCTGCTTTTGGCCTGCATCTAAAGGCAGCAAAAGGCATTAACATAAATCAGAGGTCATAGTCGTACCACAAGCACTTGCATTATTTGGTGGCACTGTGTTGTGTTAACGAGCTTGTAACAATTTCACATACACAGACACAACCACAGACACAACGACGGACAGACAGACGGACAGAGGGGCAGACACAGCGCGCAAATCGAAGTGCGAGAAATCGAAATTAATTTCAACGCCTACAAAAAATACAAACTGTGGTAATTATGTGACTGCAACAGCAGACCCAAAGTCTGCTGCATATATATAAATTAAGTTGTTAACATGACAAACCAACAAACATATATACACACACACATACACACACATGCACACACATACTGACACAGAGCAACCGCATTCCTATAGGCCAGTTGGAACAGTTTAATTCCGCTGCAGATCTGCGGTTTTGTGGCATGTTTGTTGTAGGTGCTAAATTGCAACATGCCTGCTCTTGTTGAGCAGTTTAAGCAGCGCTGTTAGTTAACAGTGCCTCAAAATGTGGCACATAAATCAATGTCAGACAGCGCAGGGCAGACAGCAGCAGCAGCAACAGCAACAGCAACAGCAACAGCAACAGCAGCAGCAGCAGCAGTGGCAGATTGACAAACTGTCAAACATTGACAGGGCGCATTTTAATTGATATGCAAAAAGCGCAAGCGCCAACAAGCAAACAACAACAACAGCAGCAGCAATAACAATAACAAAAGCAACAACAGCAACAACAGCAACAACAACAACATTCTACAAAACAAGATGGCGCTTGCGATAAATAATACTACACCAAAGCAGCAGACAATGAGAGCTTTATATAGCCCAAGTTCCCAGTCTGTGTGTGTGTTATATACGCACATATTTGTGTGCACTGAGAAAAATTAACAGTGATTTGTTCTATAAAATAAATATCAATTTCAAATGCAAAAGACCAAATGGAATTATTAATGAATTTAGATCAATTGGGCTATGATTGAGTTATGAGAATGATTAAACTAAGCACGAATTCTATATTATTATACCTTATACCCATTGAAAAATGGGAAATACATGATTATTTTAATCTTGTTATTGGTGAAAATAGAAATACGAAAAAGAGCTTAAAGAACGCGCTTAAATAAAGAATTTTGTTCTTGCATCGTGAATTTTGTGGCTCATTGAATTTTTGACAATGAAAATTTTTGATTAAAGTAGTACGATAGCAGATAACACTTGATTTTTCTCTCAATGTGTGCTTCATATGTATGTATATACAATATACAAACAGATTTGTGTATGTTTATAGCGGTGTTTATCTGCATGTTTGTTTGGCTGTGTTTCTTGGCTTCATAAATTTATATTTCTCAATGCGCGTAAGCATGACAAAATGCGCTTATTTTATTTTGCTATACGCTTTAAAAATGTTACTTTTGAAAGGGTATATGAACAGGATATTAATACAGACTATCTTATTTTAAAATATATTATATTTGTTTAAGCATCATCTGAATAGATTTGTTTTTTGGAAGCTCAAGTTGCAGTTTTATGAACTGTTTAAAAGCTAAATTTTATACAGCTGGAAAAAATGTTGATATTTAAAATTATAAGAAAGTTTGATATTTATTTTAAAATAAATATAATTAAATACAGACTGCTATGTTTGAAAATGTGTTACTTTCAATGTGTTACTTTCATTTGAATAGATTTATTTTTGAAGCATCTGAATTTTTAAATCTACAAAAGTGTAAAATAATTATACTTTTAAAAAATATATGTTTTAAATAAATCTTATTCAGAATGCTACCAATGCAACTTTAATACAGGGTAACTTGAAGCACATAATATTCGAAGTCTAAACTGTTTGGCTGTTATTGTCGGTTGACACCTTGCATTGATTTATTGCACTTGCAACTGCCACAGCGCATCACAAAATGTCTGCAAGCCGACAAAATGGCGTCTTTTGAAATTATTGTTTTGACTTTGTGTTCAAAGCGAATGTATGCAAATTATGTTAACAATAAAACAAACAAAACAAACACAAAAGCCGAGGCATTTAAATATTTAATTGAAATTTACAAAACAAACTGCAGAGAGCTAAATGTGCCACGAAAATTGTGTAAAGCAAATGAAAAGCAGCGCCGACAAAAGTAAATACTTGTGTATATAGTATAAGTAGCACAGCAGACTGTCCAAGACAAGGGGGCAGAAGAGGTAGTGAGAGCTAGAGGAGAGGGGGAGGGGGTCAGACAAGATATCTACAGTTCTATTTATTGCGCAGCTTTTGTGCGCCTCGGATGGCAATGCCCTTTGCCATCTTAGATATGCCACCAAAAGATGTAGGGAGAGCACAGCCCATATAAAGCGGGGTGGGCAGGGGTAAAGCTACAGATACGGATATATACATATCTATATATATGTGTATGTAAAGGGAGAGAGGGAGAGCGGAAGAGAGGCAGCAATGTTACGTTTATCTCAGTGTAACATCTTTAACTTGGGGGCATACTCTGTGTGTGTGCGCTGTATCTGTATCTATAGCTGTGCGTATCTACAAATAAATGTAGCTGTAGTTGTGTGCTGTGTATGTGTGTGTGTGTATTTGTTACCTCCCCCCCTTACAGCCGCTGCCCCAACACAGCGACATTTTATCAACTCATTTTTTTTACTTTCTTTATCTGACAAAACATTCATTAAATTGTACGCAGCCAGCAACCCTCAGCTGTGTGCGCCCTTTGGGGGTTGTTTTGGAGCAGCCCCACTCACACACACACACACACACACACACACACACACACACACACACACACATACAGACACCCACACAGCAACAAAGGGAAGATGGCAAAAGATAGCAGGCAGATCTCAGTCAGGCAGCGCAACGAAAATTTCTATATCTGATGCTGGCTTTGACTTGGGTAACTGTCAGTGTGGCTGGCGTGGTGGGGCGGTGGGGCGGGGCAATGTGGGTGGTTGGCTGCCACAAAATGTCCGTGCCACAACAGTTACATTTAGCAGTATACACACAGCGACTTTGGCTTTACTTTTTTGCGAGCACAAAACTTGTGCAACTGTGAAATTTAATTTAAAAATTCAAATGCCGCGCAGAGGCATAAAACAGCGTGAATGCAAAGCAGGCCAGAAATAAACTAGCACTGCCTGTTCTTTATTTTATTCTCGTTTTATTTTATTTTATTCTCGTTTTATGTCCTGGCTCATTTCCTTTTGGCAGCGCAAACGTTTTTTCATTCTGTTTTGCTTTGGCTGCCACATGCTGCCGCTTGCAGGGGCGTGGCAAGGCAGGCTGTTGCTTTAAGCAAATAGTTGTATTATTTGGCAAGGGTTGCACGCGCAGCATGTTGATTGGGCTATGTCTCAAGCGCAGAAATATATATATATATATAGGTATATATAGGTATGCAAATACAATTTGGCTAATTAAAACATCAGCTTAGCTCATTTGTTTGAGCCACGCCACAAAAAAGCGACAACTATTGCTAAAAATCACACCTGCCGCAAACGCAGAAAATCAATAAAATGTTATATAGTCTAAGCAACAACGACAACAAACAGCTACAAGCAACGACAAGCCATTAACGTCACTCATTAATGCTGCTCAATGAATTTTACGAGGCATTTTGGAGCTCTCTTCGACTGCCTTCAACTTGTCGCATGGTAATTTCTACTTTTTTATACCCTGTACCCATGAAATTGGTAAAAACTGGTTCAATAACTTTGCGCGAATGCATTTATCAGTCAAGGTATATATTCTTGATCAGAAAGACGAACTTAGTCGATCAAGCCACGTCTGTTTGTCTGTATCGTCTGATCTCGGAAAGTATCCTGGATGCTACGCCCCTTCGCCCACATTGATCATTAATTAAATAATTATTAATAATAATATTAATAATAATTAATTAATAAATAATTTATCTACATAAATTCTGTCTTCAGTAGTCGATGATTATTATTATCAATGTCTACCACTTCTATACATTAAATGAAAATTAATTCATTATTAAAAGAGATATGCTGCATCAAAGTTTTGTTTTTTTGGTAAGCAGCCACATGCGTGAGAGAGAGGTCACAATATTTTTTATTTGATAAATTATTGTAGAATTAAAACTTATTGTGGGGAAAAATTGTTTTTAAATTAAATTTAAAATGTAGGCTACAGGGTATTCCACAGTCGGGCGCCTACGACTGAACTGCTGCGCTCATTCTGATTGTTATTGCTGCATTTTAAACAGCAACAACAACAACAACAACAGCATTAGCCATTAAAGCAGTGACAACCAACATGCTCAGGCCTAGTCACAGCCCGAGGCTGCCTGCGTTCTATGGCCCTAGCCCAGTTTTCGATTTGGTCAAGGCATGAAAATCGTCATTAATATTTGTCACTGGACATTGCAACTGCACACAGGCACACACATGCATATATTTATATATATATATATATATATATATATATATACTATACGTATGTAAATTATATGGCAGCCTGGTTCTACGCCCAGCTGCTATCCTGGCAAAATGAATGTGCGCTAAACACGCGCCTCGACCTGCGTGCTTGAGCACATTTTCACATATTGTCTGACCGCCCCATGTAAAGGGTTAGAAAATGCAACCCTTGCGGTGCAAATGATGCCAGTGCATATTAAATAGCCGCAGCTTTTCTTTGGTTTGTTTTTTGTATTATTCATATTTATTTCATGTACGCGTAAAGCACCTCAAGGCTGCCCACAAAAGCGCTCCATTAACAAGCAGGTCTTAATCATCTCAGCTCAGACTCCACTATTGCTGTTGCTGTCCTGCTCTATGGCTAGCTGTCCTTGTCTGCTGTGAGAGCCTGTTTCATTATATTATTGGCACGCCCAGTTTGCTGCGTCTGCTGCGCTTCATATCGTTAATTTTTAATTGATCTGCGACGAGCCACAAAGTTGCAGCAATCGACATTGACTTGGCTCGCATCTCAGCCACAGCTACAGCTACATACATGTTCTGTTGCTGCTCGCTCGTCAACAGCTTGGCTTGGGGCCAGCAGACAACAGAACATAGCAGAGCTACAACCACAGCTACAACCACCATCTCAACCACCGTCACAACCACAACCACAGCCACAGCAATCCCGTTTGCTCTTCAGTTTTCAAGTGCATTTTAATGGCATTAGGCTGTCCCACTTGATGAAATGAGCCGAGGCTCTTAACAAGATCCTAGCGCCCCAAAAAATGAAAGAAAGAACACAAAAAAAGGAAGATATAGCAAAACAAAAAGCAGGCTAAAATAAAAAATAAAAAAAGCAGCAGAAACTGTGCATAGGCATAAGGCTCTGGCCTCTGGCCTGAGCATCAAAAAGGGGCAACTAAATGCGCTCGATTGCGTATACGCCCCGTTTGCTGCTACGTGCATTGAACTTTTACTCGGCTCTGTTTTTATACCCTGTACACTGAAAATGGCTAAAAACAGGGTTAATAGCTTTGTAACAGATGGAATAAGGCATAAGAGATTAAACTATATATATTCTTATTCATAGCGATTAGCTGAGATTTAGCCGTAGTGAAAAGTTATGTTTAAATATTTTTAAAATATATTTTGAATATGGGGTATAGAGTATTCTACAGTCGATCGCATCCGACTGTTCTTCTTGTAGTTGCTATATCGCTGCTGCTTTAGTTTTGATTCGATTTTCGTTATTGTTCTTGCCATTTTATCGATCGCTTTGACTTTCATTTGGCGCGCTTTTTTGCTTTTTGTTAACATGATTTATACGCGTCTGAGTCTGTGCCTTGCATTTAATTTTCCTACCTTTTTTTTTGGCGTCACAGCCTACAGTTTACTCCCTGGCTATCTGTTTATTCCCACGCCAAAAGGGTTAACTCGAAGCTACCAACTGAAGCTTCTGCTTCAGTTTCGGCCACAATGCGAGCCAGTCTGTCTATGGCACATATGGCGCACTCCAGCCGAAACTTGGTCAAAATGTGTTAATTACAATTCGCTGGGCTCTGCTCAGATCTGCTCATTTTGTTGGCTTTCTTTGATTAGGCATTGCTCTACACTCTGAACACACAGAATTAAATGTGTCGAGTCAGCATTTGTCAATCATTTGTTGCCAGTTTTCATGTTGCTTCAAGCACGATTTCTTGGCTATAAACTCCAGCTAGTTTGGGCTCAACTGTTGCTATTGGATTCGAGTTGTTGTTGGCACTGCACAGTGGGATGCCTCACATTTGTAATTTGAACCTAAGCATATGCACAAAGGGCACAGTGCACACCGCAGTGAAAATACTCTATAATATAAAATAATATTCTATATTTATATAAAATATTATTTAAAATTTCTAATTTAATCAATCGAAACATCCTTTACTATATTTATTTAATATATTGCTCTTTATTGTATTAAAATTAATTTGTAATTAATGCGCTAATGCTTTTATTGCTTTGTTTTTGACAACGTTTTAATTGCCCAAAGATTTATCATTTATTTGCGTTGAGAGGTTCTTAATTACATTCCGAAATAGCCTATAATTTGACTTGACATCAAATCAAGTTAATTAATTATTTTTTTAAATTTATACATTTGCTTTCCACAGACATGCTTACATAAGGTGCTTCCCAAAATGATAAGACACATTTTTTCTTAACATTATTTTTCGCGTAATTCAATTGTATTTTAAAATTTAAAAAAACTAATAATGCAGAATGAAAAAATAAATCAAGGGCTATAAAAAAGTAGTATTTCGTGGAACTTATAGCATTTCCTGGAAAAGTAATTTGGGTTTAGCATGAGTAACTTACAAATTCGCATGCTTGCAGCCTTCCCAGAATGATAAGACACTGTTAAAAAAATTGAAATTGGCGCCTGATATTAATTTTTTTGGTGGTTATTATTAATTATAATTAAAATTTAATTAACCCTAAGTAGTTTGGGTCACTTTACAGTGCAGCGGGAGAAAAAAAAATGATTTATTATTGCTTTTTCGTCGTCGGCCATGAATATTAGCCAAATTTGTGTAGAAATTGGACGCAGTCGGACGGTTATTTTTTTTTTTGTTTTAATTCTCAAGAATATGGCATAAAATGTATTTCTAGACGTAAACCGAGACCGAGTGAACGTTGGAAAAGTCACATTTTTAAAAAACGAGCAAATCGACCGCGTTCTGTTCCCAATTTGATGCAGTTAATGGTCAAAAAGTGTCCCCCATGACAGACTTCCGTATACTAAATATATCGGAACATATTGTCAGATGAATTCTTAAAAAAATAACACATTTGACACTCTATCACAAAGCATCAAGTATCGATTTAGCACCTAAAAACCTGGCAAAAGACTGGGATATGGTAACCAATAATTTACATGTGTGAATTTTATATGTATAAATTGTATTTTTTTTATCAGATAATTTTTTTTACCCTGTACCCATTGAAAAAAAGTTAAATCTTGATAATTCAGATGTTTTTCGTCATTATTGACGGAATTTGAGAAAGGATCCCCTTTTTTTCTCTAGAAGAAATTTCGGCTGCGGTACACTAATGGTGTGGGGGGCATTCAACAAGTTTAGAACGTTGATCTAGCTCCTGAATAAATAGTTCAGATTAAATTCAGGTGTTAGAGAGTATTCTATTACCATATTTAAGTGAAAATCGGAAAATTTCGTATGAATTCATGCAAAATAATGAGGAAATTTAAGCCATACGGCTTAAAAGGGGCCTTTTTAGCGGATTTCTCCGTTCAATTAATGAATTGCCAGCATGATCCCCGGATCTAAATCCATTTAAAAATATTGTGGGAATACTAACTAGACGTGTTTGTAAAGAAAACACAAAGTTTGACAGGATCCATGACAATAAAATCGCAATTTTGCAGGAATGGAGTCAGCTTGAAGCAGAGTTGTTGATGACGTTAGTAAATTCCAAGAAAAAAATGATTTTTTATGTTGGAAAATATATGGGATCGACCATAAATGAATTAATTGATAAACTTATGTAAAATTAAAAATCTATTTTTATATATTTTTGCGTTTAAAGCGCTAAATTTAAAAAGTGTCTTATAATTTTGATACAGTTGCAAAACGCCCTTTTCAGTATTTTGTTAAATAAAATAAAATCAATCATTTAATTTATAAATAAAACTTATTAAAACAATTAGTTACTTCCAAACTAACAATGTAAATAAACTTTTACGGTCAGATCTACTATAACTTCAAAAATATTTAACAAAAACAAAGTGTCTTATCATTTTGGGAAGCACCTTATGTTTTATATTGCTTAAAGTGATCTTGATGGACGCGTTAGAGTATCTCAGATTTAAGTGGATTTATTTAATAGCCGTTAAATAGCGACTAATGTGTGTTGTTGTTGATGTTGTTATTGTTGTTGTTGCTGGCGTTGAAATACGCCTTTGATTAATAATTAATTAAGCGGCTTTGGAGCCACTTAAATAATACTTTTATAAATGATTGTGTCAAGTGTTGATGGGTTTATTGTTACAGCAGGCTGTAAATGGCAAATGCAAGTTGTAGTCATTGCCTTGCATGCAAATGACATAAGGCAACGTAATAAGCATAAAAATAACAATAATTTTGCAGCGTCAAGCAACAAACTATAGTTAGATGTACACTCGAAGAAATAAGAATGTAATGCGAATACAAAAATAAACATATATGCTATTGAAAAACCAAGCAAATAATCTATAATTGGGATTTTTAATTAATTTTTTTTTGTTAATTTAGTAAAACAGTTGCTGAATATTTTCTAGATTTTTTTTCAGTGCATGCATTGTCAGAACAGCAGCAGCAAAAACCCACACAAAAAGTGGAATCGTTTTGTTCAATTTATTGTGTGAAAATTCGCATAAATTAAACAAATCATAAAAGCGACTGCGGCATAAATATTATGCAAAATGCAGGCACCGCCCGCTGCCCGCCTCCCTACAAGCTCTCACACATACACATGCACTATCTATGTATGTGTGTGTATGTATGAATATTAATAAAAGTCACGATTGGGCCATGTTGTTGTTGTTGTTGTTGCTGCTGTTGCTGAGATGCGCCAGAAGTCAGCGCCGCGTTGCCTGCTGACCTTAACAGCTGTGGTGACTTTGTGAAGCAGTTAACATGCATTTGCAATTAGCCATAGTCATATGGCCCGAAGAGTAATCAGCTGAAATGTGACAAATCCATTGGAAGGTTGCCACAAAATGGGCTTGGCCAGGAACTTGCCACACTCCGAATGGGAGCGAGAGCGGGAGAGCGGGAGAGCCTGCAGCAACTGCCTTGGCTCTTGACTTATAATTAAATGCAATTATTGAAACACGGCCAGCGGCTAGTTGAACAGCCCAAAAATGCGAAAACAACAATGAGAACAACAACAACTGCAACAACTGCAACAACTGCAACAACTGCAAAACATATGTAAGCGAAGGCGACGGAGGCGATGTTGCTGTTGTTGCTTTCGCTTGCAGGCTAAAATACATAAATTAAAAATTTTGCATTGTTCTGTTTCAGCAATAACAACAACAGCAACAACTACCAAGCATTTACTGTGCTGCTCAAAGTTACGACTTGTTGACTGTTTTCATACAATTCGGAAATTTAATTAAAGGCGGCAGAGCAGACAATGAGATGCGCTGCAGTCGTCAGTGCAGTCAACGTCGCCGTCGTCGTCGTCGCCGTCGCTGTTCAGGCAGGTGCAGTTGCCGCGTTGCCAATTGCCAGTTGCAGATGCACCGCAAAAAAAATTACCAAAATTCTTATCAATAAAATATTGGAATTGTATTAAAAAAATAATATTTCTACAGCTTTTTTTATATAGGGCTCAATCGATTAAATCCGAAAAACAAGCGTAATTATAAACACAGAAGATTGTTATTCAGAATATTTGCTCTCTACTATTATATTTATCTATTCTAAAAAAGCATTAAAATCGGTTTATAAACACAATAGTTATTAAGAAAACAATATTGCAGGATTTGCTGTACTCGCTGTCGGACAGTAAGAAGAAGAAGAAGCATTGCTGCTGCTCTTCGTATTTTTTATAAATATTTTGAATACATACTTATTTAATAGATTATAATATGGAGTTCTGTTAGAATTTTGGATAACAAGAGCAAGCTTTTCTCGCTGTGTGCTGAGCCACGTATGCAAAACTGAAAGAGTGACCCTCAGTTTAGGTCGAGGCTTTTGCGAAATCAATACAATTGCCACCCAGCACGAGCTAGCCGAGGAGAGGCTGGAGGGGAGTTGAAATGGAGTCTGGCGAGTCAATTTCAATGGCAGCGTTGAAACAAAAACAATTGAATTGCATTTCAGCCAGCGGCAATGTGGCAAGCAACGCTGCGCTGCCTCTTCAAGCAGGACATTGATGTGCTCCATCCTGTTGGCATACAATACACACACACACACACACACACATACGTACACATACACACACACACAGTGAGTGCCATAAGTCAATGCAGTTGCACATAAATTTTAATTTGTTGCATATTTTGTCAACGAGAAATCAACAAACACTTCGGCCAGCGGACCAACCACGCGATCTGGCGATCTGTGGATGTGGTGATGTGGCGAGTGTCTGGGCTCCAGCTGTGAATTTCTTGGGAATTCCCTGCGACGTCAGTATATTTTGATTCCCAATAATGGTTTATTTATGTTAATGTTATGCAATCAAAATGCATACGATTTAAATGCCAATAAAAAATCAACGCTTCGCAGCGTACGGGCAATGCCGGGCAATACTGGCTAGCGAACTGCATTTAACAGTTGTTTATTGTTGTTTCAGATAGATTCTATGCTCTTGCTGCTTGTTGTTGTTGTATTGCTTTTTACGCATGTTTAATGGACTAATTTCGTTGCATACGCAGTGACAGCGTGTGAGTTCGTTGCTTAAGTCTTTCGTTTTCAGCTGTTCCCCGTTGTTGCTGTTGCTGCTGCTGCGGCTGCTGTTGTAGCTGGCGCCAGGGGCAGCCGCGGAGACCTTCGGACGGACAGCGTTACATATATTTTCATAGTTTGTTGCTGTGTTGATGCGCGCGCGCGATAAAAAACCAAAATAAAACGATAATGTGCCCCAACAGCAGTGTTGTCAGGTAAGCTAGACTTTAGGTAAATTTAAGCTAGAAATAGCTAAAATATGCATACGATTTTTTGCTGAAATATATATTTATGTTGTATAGTTCATTTAGCATAAATCCAATAAAATTATACTGCTTTTGTTTATTACATTTATCAAAGTGAAATCTAAATATTTACTAGACAAATACTGGAATCTAAATCTAGCCTTTAATAGGCCAAGCTGGCAACACTGCTCAACAGATCGCCTCTGCGAGAGAGGGAGAGGAGATCGAGGGAAAGAGTTGGTAACCCACACAAAATGTCTGCGGCTGCTGCCTGATTATGTTTTTAGTGCGTTAAGTGATAATGATGATGCGCCTCGATCGTTATCAGCCCAAGCGTTTACTCAGCTCGGCTGCAATCAAGACGCCAAGCTAGTCAGAAAAATGATAATTAAATACATGCATATAAATCTGTAACTGTGTGCTTGTGTATTCCTGGAATTATTATGACATTTGAGAACTTTCACGCTGCTTTTTATGGCTTTTGGCGACAGAAACGTGCGCTGAGATTGATGCCCCAGCAGTTTCACAAGAATACAGTATACTATACTCATCAATTTATTGATCAATTTGTGGCAATGTGTGGAAGCTGCACGCAGCATGCAGCATGCAGCCCCAACCAAATTGTGGGTGAGTTTTACTTACCAGTCTTCGCTTTGGCTTGATCAGCGGTCGGTTCTGTCCATTCATTTTGTAGTAGAGCCCACAGGCATTGCACAGATAGTGTCCAGTGCCGTCGCGTCGCCACAGCGGCGTGGATGTTGCCCCACAGTTAACGCACTCGCGACCCTCTGCAAAAGGCGAGAGAAACGCAAATAAAACATACAAAATCAAACAAATCAAAAATGTTGCAAAATGCATAATAGAAATGTGAGTTAATTGCTTAAATTAAGTTGAGATTAGCTTAAAGCTAGGCCTGCAAGCAGCCTTGTTAGGGCACAACAGCAGCTCGCACATTTTTCAGCGGTTTCTCAGTCAGCAGTTTTTTAGAACCTGTACTTTAAAAGTTTACAAATGGGGTATATAGAGTTAAGGTAATATCCAGATGGAGTCGTGGCAACAAACTCCATAAAGTTTATATATTATTGATCAGAAAGAAGAGCGGAGTCGATGTAGCCATGTTCGTCTGTCTGTCTGTATGAAAAATTCAATCTCGCAATCTATAGGAGACACAATTTTTGGTATGTAGGTTCTCCTATGCAGGAAGCTGATTAAGTTTGTTTTAGATATTTGATGCCTCTCCCCCTTTCCCCGCATACTACAAAAAAACACAGCAGCCACCTAGATTTTAAAATATATAAGAGCTTGGAACAATATTTGTAGTATTTAGGTTCTCCTAAGCAGTAAGCATTCTTCTTCGATGCTGTCACTCGCATTACCAACGGATAAGAAACAGCGAAGATATGCCACGGACAATTGGGCAGCGGGTGGTATGTGTATAATCTTCGACTGCCGGTTACATCCGACTGTAGCCTTCCGTTCGACTGATCTGCTCCGTCCTTTCTGGTTATACTATGCTTTGTTTTTTAACTGAATTTTTTTGTTCGCTTTATGTTGTCGCTGTTGTTGTTGCTGTTGTTGTTGCTGTTGCTGGCACAAAACGCATGGAAGCGGAAATGATGGATTCGCTGGGACTGGCACTGAAACTGGGGCTGTTTTGCCGTTTGCTGGCGCTGGCGCTGCTGCAGTCCGCAGTCCGCACGACGCTGACTCTACACATTTTAATTAAGCAGCGCTGCTGGCGTCGCAGTCGCCGTCGTACGTACTGCAATCGTCTTGCCTAACCCCCAACCCCGTGGTGCCTTTTTTTAATATTTTTTTTTTTTGTCTTTTTGCTCCTAACTGTTTCGGTTTGCAGCGCCAGGGCAAACGCAACTCATTTGAATAACTTTAGGCATAATTTGTAAGCGACTTGCCCCGGCTTCCAAATGAAGTTGCAAATGTAACGCGTTATTAACGTTCGTGCCACAGTTGGCTTTAGTCTTTGTTTCTGTCTTTGTTAATGTTACTGTTACTGCTGTTGTTGTTGTTGCTGTTGTTGCTGGTGTTGTTGCTGCGTTCGTAATTCGTTTGTATACATATTTGTTGTAGTTTCTGTTTCTGCTCATTTAATGACGCCACTAAATGGGCTTCATTATATCGTTTGTTTTCTCTCGTTCTCTGGTTTTCAAATTGAAATTTAGTCATAAAATAAGCAGACAAGAAATGAAACAGATAAGTCGACTATAGAGAGTATACGACTTGAAAGCTTGCCCTTAAGCAAAATGTAGTTCTTATAATTGCAAAACCTAGTTTAGACTCGGGATTGAATACCTCTAGAAATCGTCCTTTTTATGCAGTTATCAGCGATTTGCGAACTAATTGTTGTAGCTTTTTAAAAAGGAGAATTTTATACAATAAAATAATGCAGTCTACTACAAAATTTAGTAAATCTCAGGCTCGCAGAGCGCGAGAATTTGAGAGAATTAAATAAATCATTCTACTGATTTTCGGAAAATTTACAAGAGCTCAAAGCTA
Organism: Hypselothyrea guttata; assembly: GCA_035045125.1. Taxonomy (NCBI): domain Eukaryota; kingdom Metazoa; phylum Arthropoda; class Insecta; order Diptera; family Drosophilidae; genus Hypselothyrea; species Hypselothyrea guttata. The sequence goes on along the minus strand of JAWNNJ010002200.1, from coordinate 582,910 downwards.
ACTATACAGCACTTATCAGCTATAGAAATAAACGCTAGCTTTTTTATATGAATGGATGCCCTATTTTCTAATTTTTTAAAAAGTTAAATAGGCGTTTTTGAAAACCATAATTTATTATGAGATTTATAAAATCAGTTTAATATGAAATTTAATAACTCTATATGAAGTTTGAGGAATTTTAATGTGGAGACTAAACCATGCTTGGTTTTTGCTGTTGTATATACCCCATGCATGCCAAACTGCAGGGTATAGCAAACAAAGAAGCTACAGCAAAGCTGAGCATAAAGATTTAACGCCAGTTTGGCCCAATTTTCCTGCTAGATTTTCCCGCTAACAAAAACATATTTCTGCATTATAATTAATTAAGGCTGCGCTTTACATGGCCATCTGAACATGGCTTTGAAGCATTTGCTTGGCCCTCTAGTTTTTTATTGAATATTAGCTGGTCACACCCAGTGGTCGGTGGGTTGGGATGATATTCGGTGGTGTTGGTGGCTCATTAAGTGCGTTGTCAACTCGTTGCCTGCCCAAATGCCATTAGGCGCAGTTTGATGACAGAATTCTCTGCGTTTTTATTTCATTTTTGTTTTTTTTTTATTTGTGACTGGCGTGTGTGTGTTTAAGAGCTTTACGTGATTTGCTGCTGTTTGGACTGCCCTAAACACAGTAGGATAATCACACACGTCCCATGTCCTGTCCGGTGTCCTGTGTCCTGTGCGCTGTGCCGTTGTGGCATGCCAAGCATTTTGTTTTTGAGCTTTCAAAGAAATTAAATTAAACGTTCTGCGTGTTTGGCAGCGGGTGGTGCAGCAACAGTGGTGGCAGTACCCTCCGCCAACACCACCACCGCCCACGCACCACTCGCCAGGGGCGCGTTAAATAAACAGTTCATTTGTTTTCATTTAATCGCAACTTGACTTTGCTTTTCGTATTTATATATGTATCTTTTTTATCTTTTTATAGCGCGTGTACTTGATATTTTTTGTTGTTGTTTTTGTTTTGCATTTTTTCTCTCCACTTTCGTTCGGTTTCTTTATTTTCTACGACTGTTTTTAATTGCCGCACATTTGGCGCTGGGCGTTTTTTGGGGTTTTTTAACTTTATGTTTTGTTGTTGCGGGGGCTGCGGGGACGACGCTCTTTAACACAGCCCGCAGTCAAATTGCCGCCAATCAAGAGCGCAACACCCACTGAATAAAAATTGCATAAATTATTCGATTTTCAGCGCTCAAATTGTGCAGAGTTATTTGTTTCACTTGGCTTTATTTTTGCAGAAATTGCGCAAAGTTTAAAGTTTATATATTTTTTAAAATTTGTTTTTTGCAAATATTAGTCAACTGACGATTCAAAAAAAATGCTGTTATATTATTAAAATATTCTCTTTAATACTAATTTCATGTTGTGAGCGTATAAAAATTTAAGAATATTAGTTTAATTTATAAAACAATTAATTATCAGCTTGAAAGCTTATAAGAATTTTTATTCGCGAATTTAATACTTTCGAAATGCTACAGTCGGACGTAACCGTAAGTAGAAGACGTTAAACTTTGTGTTTTAATAACATACAAAAAATATAGCATATTGTCTGTTGCATATCTTCGTTGTTTCTCATTCGACCATAATGCAATTCACAGCATTAATAGAGAAATTTCAAAAGCTACGTACATGTTAAATAAAAAATCTCTAGCTTTAAAATATATTATATTGAGAAGAAGTTTCTAGCTGTTGCAAAACGTTAACCTAATTTAAATTCATTTAATATTCAATTAATATGTAATACCAGAAGTTGTATTTGACTTCAATTTGCTGTGGCTCTAAATTAATTCTTCTCGCTTCCCATTTGAATTAAGCTAGTAGTTTTGGCTGCACTGTGAGAAACCTCCCATCATTATGGCGGATTATTAGGCAGCACAGTAGCGCTTGGGCAGAGGGCAAAGCTTTATGCATTTATTGGTGGCTATAAAGCCCAGGCAGAGCTTGACTATTGCCACTTGCTCGTATTAAGCCATAAACTGTGGTTTTTTCCTGTGGCATTGGCACTGTGAGTGGTGCTTGTTGTGGCTGCGCTGTTTGCCTTTTCCCTCTCTTTTTTTATACATTTTATTTTATTTGTATTTGAAGTGGAGTGTGGAGTGTTGGCTGCTGCTTTTGTTCTAGCACAATTCCGCTGAAGTTCGTTTGGCTGGCTGTTGCCTGGTCCACTCGCCAGTTAATAAATCAAATGTGTTAATGATGTTTTTACCCACTTTTGACAACGCAGGCAACAACATCGCTGGCGACAACTACCGCCCGTTGTATTTGTTTATATACACACTATATGCGATCCACTACAAGTTGTTACGATATGTGGCTTATAGAATACACAGCGCACGCGCACAGCTTCCCCTGCTCCCCTCCTCACTTCTCACAACTCCACCTCTGTGCTCTGCTCTTCTGGCTCTTCAGTGCCTTTGTGAGCCTTTTGTTTTAGTACATTTTTATTGGATTCTTGTGGCTGCTGCTGCTGCTGCGATCTGTGGCAGATCCTTGGCCTGTCCCCTCTCCCTCTCCCTCTCTGCCTCGCTGTTACTGGGTTAAAACGCCGTGTGTGTTTTATGGCCATTAAACGTTTCATTCTTTGTGCTTTGTTATTGTTGTTCTTATTCAGCTTTGTTTTGATTTCAATTTGCCTGTCGCCGGCTGTACATTTTTTGTCGCCGTCTGTCTGCTGCCCTATGACAGTTTTTCACATTTTATTTATTTTCATTTTCATTTTCCACACACACACACATAGGCACGTAGCAGGCTGGCCGGCTAGTCTATGATTTAGTAGCATGTTATAACTGTTTCTCTTGTGGCCTGGTCCAGCCACATACAGATCCACATGGGCACAATCATCCGCAGCATTGCGTTGTAATTTCTTGGAAATTTGTGCACACTTTGGTATTTCGTTTTCGTGTGCTCTTCTTTGGGTTTTGGGTTTTGGTTTTTTGATATTTTCTTCTCTTATTTTTTTTTACGGCCACGGGTCCGTGTGACATTGTCTGGCATTGGGCCTGAACCCAGAAGACCGTGCCCAAGACACACAGAGTCGTCGGAGTCAGCGTCGGAGTCAGAGTATCTGAACCTGTTTTTAGGGCCTGATTTGGCATCGAGAAGCAGAAGAAGAAGAAGGTAGAGAGGCCTAACTAACTGTGGTCGCTGCTTGATTTGACATTTGGCGTCAGTGGCCCATAATTGTCTAGAATTTATGTGCTGTACCTTTTCAGGAAAATTCCCTTTAATTTGTATAGTATGTGGGCAGGTCGTAGGGTCAACTGCAGTTTTAATTAGTTGTTGTTCTTGCTGTTGATTTTATGTTGTTTCGTTGTTTGTTAATATTAATAAACATTTCTGCTAGTTAAAGGTTACTTACTAAAGAACACAGATTCATTTATGGCTATTATATGCAAAGAGTTGGTAAGAGTTGCAGTCAGAGAGACAGCGATAGATAATAGATACAGAGAGAAAGATAGATTGATAGATTGATAGACGTTTACTGGTGAGCAAGACAAAAGACACATGGATGTGTGAGTAAATTGTTGATATTGTTTGTTTTTGTTTTTCATTTCACAATTTGTACAATTTGGTTTTGCTTTAATGAAAATGAAAATGTTGAAAAGCAAATGCAAAGCATAGAAAATACAAAAATAAATATACATTTAAAACAAGTTGCTCGTTTATACATATATAGAAAGTTGAACATAAAATCAGCTGGCCGTTCTGCTGCATGCCACAAATAAGCGGCAAGCGCCTCATTTTGGGGCCAGAGCTGTCAAGCTGCTGGACAAAGGAACAATGGGCAGCTCATCCCTGCTGTTAAGCTGCGACTGTAGACAGACAGTTGGTGGAGGGGGTGACGGAGGGACAGAGGGGCAGAGGGAGCATAGCTGATTGAGTGAAGGCTGAGTGCAAGCTCATGGGTTATGTGGCCTACCCATATCAATTACTTAAAGCTCATTCACAACATTTTTTATTTTCACCTGACAAAAGCCCAAATGGCATCCAATCAATTTGGCCCAGGCGCAGCCAAAAGGCAGCAGCCAAAAGCCAAAAGAAACTGCAAAAAGACAACAGACCAAGACGCTTGGCGAGGCATTGGGAATGCGAAATGTTGGGTATTTTGGTATCTCCGGCTGGCTTTGGCTTTGGCTTCAACTGTTGGCTATTGATTTGGGCCAGGCGACCAACACATGTTCTTGCGCCCAGCAAATCTTATCGCCAGCCGATGCGATAAACGATAAATAAATAAAGCAAAAAACAGGCAGCGGACAAAAGGAGCCAGGTCCGAGTCCCAGCTAACGAACGCACAACAACAATAACATTGCAGACAACTTTTTGGTTAGTTAAACAGCAGCAGCAGCAGCAAAACTGTCGTCTGCACTTAATATGAAGCGCAGGCAAAACATTTTGTCAGCCCGCAGCTTCCTACATCTCACACAGCTCAAGATACAGCCAGAGATACGGATACACGCAAAAGATACAGATACAATTGCCGAGACACAGTTTGCAGATACTTTTGAGTTCACATGCCAACGCACACGCTTCCTTATTCGACTTTTCTCTGCAGACATTTCTCAAAGTTGTTTACAGAGTGCGTTAACAGCGCTGTTAACGCGAACAGCTGCTGCTGCTGCTGCTGTTGTTGCTGCTGCTCTTTTTGGGGGTTGCAACTCTGCAGCTGGAAGCAGCCCCTTGCCTGCCCCTTTGGCTAACGCATTACAGCGGCTATAAAGTTGTCGTTGTTGTCAGTGTTTGTTGTGTGTGTTGTTGCTAGTGTTGTGGTTGTTGTTGTTGTCACTGTTGTTGTTGTTGTTGCTGGAGAGACATGCGAAACCGGCTGAGACGTTGACTGCGAAGCAGGTGCAGCGCCTGACTTCCGCAGCGCCTGCTATGACTGTGTGCGTCGACTCTTTTCAAATAGCAACAGCAGCAGCAACATCAAGTAATTAACAACTACAACACAAAACGAGCAAGACAACAGCAACCACAACAACAACAACAACAGCAACAACAACAACAACAAGCTGCTGACGCAGTGGAGCCCAGCAAAGCGTTGACAATAGCATTGAAGTTTTATGTTATTTTTTTTATAATTTGTGCAGCGGCAACTGCAATTCTGCTGTTTATACCCTGTACACACTACAGCGGGTATATTCTTTGCAATAAACAGCCATAGTTGGAAACAGGAAGTGATTGCACATAGGGCAAACTCAAGTTGAGCAATAAATAATTCTACTGCTCATGCAATGCAAACTTTATGTTGTTTGTACCCTGTATAGCTGAAGAGGGTATATCAATTGCAGCGAAGAATTAAAAAAGGAACTGTAGTTGCCTGTATAGCTAGTTTTAAAGGGTATATTACTTGCAGAGGAGGAACAGAGACAGCACTGAAAGTGCAATGATATACCCTGTAAAGCTAGCTGTAGATAGTATATCAAACAGCGCTAAAATAACAGTGGAATACCCTATACGGCGCTCTGTAAAAAGTAAATTAGTTGCAATCAGTATTAAAGACAGCAGTAGAAGTGCAATGATATACCCTGTATATCTATCCGTAGAGGGTATACTAGTTACCGTAAAGTGTTATAGACAGCACTGAAAGTGCAATAATATACCCTATATTGCTTATAGAGGGTAACTGCTAGTCGAGCAATACAAATTGCTGGTTATTCATGTCATTGTAATGCGCTGATTTCATGCAAAGCGAACGCGGCGTATACGCAATGTCGCCATACAAAGGCCCCTAAGTAGTTGGCGTAGGGGCAAGAGTGGGGTGGTGGCGGGGGCGGGGGGTGTGTGCACAAGAAACGGGGGCGTGCCACACAATTCGACGGCAAACATATATTAAGAGCCAGGCAGGAAACATGCCCAAGTGCCGGGAATGTGGCCAGAGCATGAGGAAAGATTGCGTTGCAAGTGGAACTCTGTGTGAGTGTGTGTGTGTCTGTGTGTGTGAGAGTATGAGTGTGTGTGTGTGTAGATGGCGAGAGAGCGCACATGAGTCAAGTGCTGAGACGCGTTGCAAGCGCTGCAAAATGTGGCAAGCAGAAGAGTGCAGAGAGTGCCACAGCCACAGAGTGCAGTTAAGTGAGCAGAGCGCTTCCCACGTCAGTGCGAGCGTGTGAACTAGCGAAAGGAAATCAAAAGCCAAAAAAAAAACATACAAGAAAATAAAAAATAACAGATCAAAAATAAAAGAGAGAAACTTAAGACTAGAGCATAATGAAAACAACCAAAATAATTTGGCCAACGTTTGTAACTAAAACTAAAGCTAGAACTGAGCAGAAAAATAAGTTGAAAGTGTTTTGCAGAACACAGAACATAGAGGCTAAATATAAGTAAGCAAATCGTTTATCGCCAACAATCGATAAATCAACAATCATTTTACAATTACACTGTGCAACAAATCTAGCTGTTGTCTGCATTAGTGATAAGATCGATATAGCTTGATGAGCCTAAATGAGCATAATCTATTTTAAAAATTTTTATAAAGAATTATTGAAAATTTTATAGATCTTGTAAATTGTTTTTCATTTCCTTATTTTTTTAGTGTTAGGTCAAAAAACTGCAAAGAAACTTGCCCGGAAGTTTTTCTTTTATGCCCTAAAAAGTAGGGGGTAAAACTTTATGCAAAAAGTTATATGGTAAATTATTAGATTTCATATATCCTATACAATTTAAAAATAGTATAAAATATATTAAAAAAATATATTTCAAAAATTTCCTAAAAAAAATATTTATTTATAGATAGTTTTTACGCAATATGGGATTATGTACAAATCTACATAAACTATCGATCTAAGCAAATACGCGTAGAAAAGCTAGTTTTGTTGCATAGTGTTAATGGAATTCACCCACACCAACATCTAATCAGGCTTCTGTCTTGCTTACCAGCACTTGTCCGTGGTTTTGTGCGCACAGGCTTCACATCGATGCCACCAGCACCACCAATGCCACCCCCACCGCCGCCGCCGCCACTCGAGCTGCTGTGCGCACCGCTGCTCATGCCGCTGCCCATGCCGCTCATGACACCACCAACACCATTAGCACCACCAGCCCCATGCAGCCCGGAGCCCGAGCCGCCGCCCGCGCCCCCTCCAGCGCCCTGCTGATGGCTGTGGCTGTGGCTGTGACTGTGCCCATGACTATGATGATGATGGTGGTGCGCCGCCGCCGCCGCCGCTGCGCCCATGCTGTGCCGCACGGCGGCCGCTGCCACGGAGGAACTTTGGAACATGTTGGCCGCTGCCACGGCCGCCTGGTGCTGCGCTGCCGCATGGTGGTAGGAGGCGTAGCTGCTGCTGTCGTAGCTGTTGGCGTTGTTGGCCGCGTAGTGGGCCTGGGCGGTGCCATCGAACAGGCCGTTCGATGTGGCTGAGACTGTGGCGGCAACGGAGGCGGAGGCGGAGGAGGAGGCATTGCTGTTGTTGTTGTTAGTTTGCTGCTGCTGCTGCTGCTGTTGCTGCTGCTGCTGCGAGGCTTGATTGCTGTTGCCGCTGCCGCTGCTGCTGCTGCTATTTGAGCTATTTGTATTGTTGTTGTTGGTGTTGTTAGTACTACCTTCGCGCTGCTTGGGCGCCGAGCTTTGCGTCGGTCCGCCATTGCCGGGATGCACGGAGGCGGCGCCGCCATTTTGTATCGACGGCTTGATGTCCAGCGCACAGCTGGCGTCCGTCAGTGAGGTAGAGCCCGTGGCCTGCTGGTGCATGAACGCGTTCATCACGGCCTGCAAGTGGAAGGATCGTGCAACATGCCACATGGATCAAGAAGGGATCAATGGAGCTTTAGTGGGGGTTTACTCACCTGGTACTCGGATGGACCGGTTTGTACTGAGTCGGGCGTGGAGTCCTTTGGCGGTGTCGGTGGGAATGGAAACGAATGCTGGCCAGCCGCCGTCGTCTGGTGGCTCTGACCCACTTGCCCCAGCTTGTGCTCCACCTGCGGCTCCTGGGGGCAGGCGAACTGACCCATGCCCCAGGCGCTGGCGGGTGCAAAGGATTTGTGCTCACTGGTCAGCCAGGGGCTGAGCGGCGTATGAAAGTGCGGCCGGCACACTTGGGGCGTGGCATGTGAGGAGGGCATGCGGGAGGCTGCAAAGAAGGCGAAAAAGCAGAAGAAGAAGAAGCAAGAGATAAGAATTTAATAAAAATCAAGTTAAATGCGGCATTAAATCAATTATGGCCAAAATTTATAACGAAGATTAACAGCCTAAGCCAGGGATGAGTACCGAGAATGAGAGCAAAGGGGATTGCAGATGAGCGTAAAAGAGAGGGGGAGACGGGGGAGGGGAGTCTGGCAGCATAGGCCGAGACCAGAAGCGATAAAAAATGCATAATAAATGACGTTGTTCGCTTTGTTCGAGGCGGAAAAGCTGCGTTATAATTTATGAAACACCACAGCAACAGTTGCTGCTGCTGCTGCTGATGTTGCTGCTGCTCTTATTGCTGCTGCTGCCCAGGCAGTAAGGCACTGACCATTGACGCTTAAGGCTGGCGGCCTTAGCGCAAGACTCTTTGCATATGGCCAAGACACACAGCAACTGTTGCTGCTGCTGCTGCTGTTGCTGCTGCAGTTGCTGTTGCTGCTGCTGCATTGTCATAAATTGTTTAATTTGTATCATAAACAATCGCGTTAAACTTTTGTCCCAAAGCTAAAAAGATCGATCAGCGTGCCTCGACTGCGCTGCGATTGCGCTCCGCTCTCTGCTGCCTGCCCCTGCCCCTGCCACTTGCCACTTGGCTCTTGCCACTTGCCCCTTGTGCCTGCTCTGGCTAAAAGTGTAGCCTAAATGTCTGGCAGTGTATAATTTAACAGACACCAAGTGAGATTTATGTGCGCCAATGCTGCTGTTTCCTTAGCTGCAACACATCCTAAGCCGTGGAAGGTGGCATGGTGCAGGGGCGCAGGGGTGGGCGGGGCCCGGCTGTGTTTGTTGCAATTGTTTGGGGCGCACTTATTCTTATTATTATCATTAATATGGACTTGAGCTCCGACTGCAGCCACAACTCCTTGCGCTTAGCTCTGGGGCTTGTTTGTATGTGAAATTATTTTTGATTATGCAGCAGCAACAGCAACCGCAGCAGCAGCAGCAGCAACCACAGCAGCAGCAACATCAGCAGCAGCAGCAATGTTGCTGCCATGTCTAACAGTAGGTCAGACAGTTCATTGCACGCCGAGATGGATTAGTACGTTGAGGCCAAAGGCCCTGGCAGAAATTGCCAAGAGAAACTCAACAGGCGAAGCGCAGATGCTCTACTAAATACACTGCAAGAAAATCCCTTGACTAATCAAGGCAGCTAATAAGTTAATCAACTACATAAAAAGGCAATATGCTTGCGATTGGCTTATACCCCTTAAGCCTAGGGTATGCGCAGATCGCAGATTCTCTCTGTATCTCTTTACTTTTGCTGCTGCTGACGGTTGCGATCAGTGTTGTTGTTTTGGCGGGAAGGGCAAAAAAAATATATAAATTAAATTTGCAAAAAGGCCATAAAGCAGTATGCTTTAAATCAAATATTTAATGGGCAAATATCGATCAAAAGTCTATAATTTATATGGTAATTTATATTATTTTATATTTTATCAAGCTGCCATAAACCTGAATTACTTTTGAAAAAAGCCAAAAATCCCGCTTGCTGCAGTTTCACAAATTGTTTCGCAACTGCGCTGCAAAATCAGCCAGATGTGGCGGGAAAAAAGCGGATTTGGCAACAGTGTTGGCGATCGATTGCTGTCTGCGATAATATCCATTTGATTATACTAATAACAGTGCTTTAGCGTCCATATTATATGTACGTGTGCCTGATTATAGAAATTATGCTGCAGTTGCAGTTGCAAGTTCCGTGGAGGCAAGCACACACAGCACAGCAGTTGCAAGTTGGCAAACAGACACAAAACTTCACACTTTTGCGCCAGAGAGACAATTGGCTCAGGCTCAAGTATCAATGCGCGCGATTGCAGCTACGTGCCACAAACAAAAGCTGTAACATGCCACATACAATGCCCAATATCCAATGCCCAATGCCCAATGCCCAATGTTGTGTATCAACAGCAGATATAGACGTCATCGCCGCACTGTGTATATAATTTTGGCCAAATAAGCGCATTGGACATGCCAAATTATACATGTTGCTGCCACAAATCAGTGCCGCAACAGCAACAGCAGCAGCAGCAGCGGCAGCAACATGATGCGTTGCCAGCTTTAATTATGCCAATGAAAACTTTCAGTTTTTGCGATGGTGTTGCGCGATAACAGAGCGCTGTTAGCGCTGCTGTTAAGCAGCCTATGACTCACTGTTAGCTGTTAGCAGAGAGTGTTGTTGCTGCTGCTGCTGCTGCTGAGGCTGTTGGCATCTTTTGTATAAAACAATTCGCTAATAAATCAAGCTGAGTACAGCAATTAAAGTTTGCAAATACACACACACACATGCACACATACAGAGCGACATTTTTGCTGTTGTTGTTGTTGCTGTTGCTGCTGCTGTTATTGTCATTGTCGGTATGCAAAGCTCGTGCTGGTGAAAAGCAGCGATGTCGTCGACGTCGTGCCCTTGGACGTCCCTCCCAGCCAAAGGCCTGGCTGACACGTTCTACACAACAACAACAGCAACAACAACAACAACAGCAGCAGCAACATCCCCAACAACAACAGCAACTACAATAAACAAAAGCGCTACAATAAAATCTGTCTTTAATTGTTGTTGCTGCTGGCAGCAGCAAAAAGACAACATTTTGAAGTTTTTGGCCTGCGCTTGATTTCTTCAAACTGACAGATCAAAGCCACAAAGCCGACGCTACACTGACATGTCTCTGTGTGTGTGTGTGTGTTGTATCCATGTGTGTGTGTGTGTGTGTAAGAGACACTCGAGCAACAGCCAGAGAGCTTGGACATGTGTGTGGCGTTTTAAAAGCGTTTGACAAGCGTTCAACTGAAGTCTACTCAAACTCGGCTCAAGTCTCAAATCGAGTCTCGAACTGGACTTATGGCCAAGTTAACAGCGCAGACAGCGCCTGCACGTCTAAGCGCGTCTAAGCCGAAAGGCCCCCAAAAGCACCAAAAGCGCCTTTTAATTGCAGTTTCTTTCAACTGATTTGAAGTTGGCCAAGTCGCCAACGTGAATGACATAATTAATTGTATGCACAGCAATCGGCTCGGCACTTAGCCCGACGTGTTTGACAACTGAAGATGACAATACCACTGACAAGAGCTGTGATTGGAAAACAGATAGAGCCGAGCCAGTAGACAGAAAGAGAGAGAGAGAGAGAGGGAGAGAAGAGAGAGAGAGAGAGACAGGATGAAAGAGATCAACTGCAGCAATCAATGAAGCAGTTGAAGCCCCCGGTGTTTGTAGAGCTGAATAAACTTATTTTAAACTGACAAAAAAAGCATCCAGGAATGCAGCTAATGTGCTCTATATATAGAGTATAAATTGCTGTAATTTAAGAACTAAATGTCTATTTTTAAATTGATAATAAACAAATAATTATATATTACAAAATAATTTTATTGTGTATTCGCAAAAACAAATACATGCAGTGTTGTTGCCATTAAGCTCAATTTGTGGCCAATTTTGCTTTGATTTATTTAAAATATTTTAACAGATATTTGGTAAAAATTTCATAACGATATCTTCACTATTTTTATAGCATACTTCAAAACAAGACTGTGCACTGCGCAGTAGTTTTCAGGGAAGAATCTGTGGGAGATCGGGAAGATCGGAAGGAAAGTGATGCAGTGTGTGTCATTCGTGGATTTTTAGCTATATGTGTATTAGATTTTTTGCTGATTAGACCCTTTACTTTAAAAAAGTAAAAAGGGTCTATTAGTTTAGTGCAAAGAGGAAATGTATGTAACACCCAGATGGAGGCGTGGCAGACCCCACAAAGTATATATATTCTTGATCAGGACGACAAGCCGAGTCGATATAGCCATGTCCGTCTGTCCGTCTGTCCGTCTGTCCGTCTGTCCGTCTGTCCGTCTGTCCGTCTGTCCGTCTGTCTGTCTGTCCGTCTGTCTGTCTGTATGAACACCTAGATCTCAGCAACTATAAGAGCTAGAGACACCATATTCGGGATTCAGGTTCCGTAAGTATTGAGCCTATTGAGTAAGCAGCACGAGTTTGTTTTAGATTTTGGATACCCTCCCTCCCTTCCCCCGCAAACCGCAAAAAGCTGCTGTAGCCACAGTTTTGAAGCTATTGATTTGTAATTTGGTATTTGACTAGTTTATGACATTCTCTATCGACGCTGTGAATTTTGTTTCGATCGGATAAGAAACAGCGAACATATGCCACAGACAATATGCCGCACTAGGCAGAGGGGGGGTGGTGTGCCTTGCATACGCAGGTAGCTTAGAGTGTGTGCGTCTGATTGTGTTTGTATGTACATATAATCAAAGTAAAGGGTCTCCTACGGTCGGTTACTTCCGACTGTAGCCTCCGTCCCACTGACCTGCCCCGTCCCTATATTTTATTTATTAGAAATTAGTGTATTCTAGTATAATTGCTAAAAACATTAAACATTATTAAGAACAACAATAATGTAAATTTTTACTGCACATAGTACACACCCATTGCGGCATGAATTAGATGCTAATGCTTAAAAATAGTTGGCTTTGATTTGCCGAATGTATCACACAATTATCATGCCCCCCGGCAAGGGGCATGAAAATGCAACAAAACCAGCAGCTGTCCATAGATGTCTCTTTTGGCATGGCAAGAGAGCGAATCTCGCTGCTTATCGGCAGCAAAGCATCTCATTTGAATGTACATCAGAGAATTGAAAGGGCAGAACTCAGTGACAACACGCTCTCTATTCACTGTAGCGCGAAAATCTTGATAAGCATAGTATAATATAACAGAAGAGCTCGACAAAAAAAAAAAAAAAACTCTAGAGAGAGAACAAAAATTGTAACAGTTTTTGCAGTTAGCGATGAAAAGGATTGCCAGCTCTTTGGTAAATTAAATTCACACCAATGAGGATTAGGGGTGACAGGCAGTTAAAGATGGAGAGAGTGCAGAGATGCAGGAGGGAGGAGTGAGAAGGGAGGGGGGAGAGAGCTGCTTATCGGTGTCAGCAAATCAAATCGCCAAATGAGTGCAAGCAAATGTAACGTATGTCAGTCAGTTAGGCTCTTAGACACTCGGATCAAACATCAGCTTGAGGCAGTCAGTTCGTCAGTCAGTCAGTCAGTCAGTGCGTCAGTTCGTCAGTCGATTCAGCTGCTTCCGCCTGGCATTAAGCAACAATCAATCATACAATGAAGGCAGCTAAAGACCCCAGCCTGAGCCAGCGTAGAGCCTGAGGTCCTGAGGCTGAGCGAAGTGAATCCTGCATTGACCCCTCTCGATATTGCTGCCGCTGCTGCTGCTGCTGGCTCTTAATTTATAACCTGGCTCAGACCCTTCGATATTATATAGGTAAGCCAGGATACATTCGGGTTTTCACCTGCCCGATGCAGTTTTGTAGGCGCGCGTGGCTCCAAAATGCGGTCAAGTGTCTCACTGTGGCTGGTTTACACCTGCTCCAAATTTAAAATGCGGCAAAGGCGGCGGCAATAAACTATAACGGATTCCAGTTTTTAGCCACCACCAACAGCCAGAGAGTTGCCACTAGCCACTTCTTGGCAGGTAGGTCAGTTAGACAGAGGCCTTGCCATCGACGCCGAACAAAAACTAAAGACACCTTGAGCTGCGATCTGTGAAACTGTTTAGCATTTTGCGCTCTTGTTTGTTTTAATTATTTTCTTTGCTTTTTCGTTCATATTTCTCGCTAGTTTGCGTGCCAACTGCTTGCCTGCTTGCCTGCCTGCTTACCTGACTGACTGACAGAATGACAGAATGACAGATTGGCAGCTTGGCAGACTGAGCGCTTGATGGCTGGAGTGACTGTCAGGCAGGTTGGCTGGTTTATTAAGCGCAAACTACACTGCCATTGCCATCTATATTATTAACACTTTATTTGCGGCTTGCTGCCACAGTGCGTCTACTTGTGGCAGCCACTGTTGCGCGCTGCTCCAGTTGCATGCCAGCTTATCATTAGTCATAAGTTGTCAATTGTATTTATGATAATGCGTTTAATAACTCAACCACAAGCTCGACTCATGACCGCCTGCCTCAAGCCTCAAGACGCAAGTCGCAGGCCGCATGCCTCATGCCCCACCACAGTTATGCCAATCATATTCGCATTGTTGTAAGCCATGTTGTGCAACATCTACATCTGTGCATACTTGCAACATGGGCACCTTTGGTATGCAACACAATTTGCAAGTTGCGCGCATTATTGAAATAATTCATTTTCCTTATTACTATATTTTTTAAGTACTTTTAAAAATTGTATATATTCCTGCATTAAATATTTTCTTAATTATTTTTAGGGCAATTAAGCAATTTACAATAATTTTAGATCAACAATGCGATGAACTTAAATAGTTTAAGCAGGCTTAAGTTTATTATCAATCATCTTTAAAGTTGAAACAAGCGCGACGGTATGTATACCCTGTACAACACACAGCTCGCGTTGCGCGCTCGTCAGTACAATATATAATTTGCTAATTATAATATAATAATTACTACATTTATATGGACCTTACAAATTACAATTAATAAAACTAATTTGTTGCAGTATCATAATCTTTGTTAGATATTTTATTTAAACCATTTAAGAAAAACTTTCGAATTCCTGGAAAAATACTCAACAAATTAGCTTTAATTGACCATAAAAATAAGCGCTGTTAAAGCTTTTTGTATGATTTGTACACGACGATAAATTTGCTGAAAGTTTGAAATAAAATTCGCAAATATTTTGTGGATTTTGGTATAATTTTTGTAGGCTGGAATGAGCTCATACGGCGATGACTAAGACACAATCTGCGGCTGTAGTTAACAAGCATATTTAGCTTAACGTGTGAATTACGTGGCCTGGGTAACTTTAGCATACGTGCAGCAATTTTGCCACAAAACATGTTGACAAGCCGCAGCAGCAGCAACAACAGCAACAACAGACAAATGTTGCTCGCACTAAATACGAAAAGAAAAAAACTTGCAGCAAAGGCGAGGCAACAGCGACAGCAACAACAACAGCAACAACTATACAAAGTCGTTTAAGCCAAGTTGTGTTGAGGGTTTGAAATGCGCCATTTTTGTTGCCATTTGTTTGCGTTTGCTGCTGTTGTTGCTGTTGCCGTGCCACACCATTTTCTTGCAACGTTTTTGCTCTAGGTTTGTGGTGGGTGCTGCTAAAAAAACAAAGCTAAAGAAAATGTTAATAATGCGGCTGTGGCAGTGGCAGTTGCAGTTGCAGTGGAAGTTGCAGCTGGGTCAGCCTGATCCTTGCGGCACGCAAGCATAATAAATTTATGCAAATGCCAGTCCGAGCTGCGAGTGATTGTGCCTGCCGGTGTCACTCAGCTGAGGCTCAACTCGGGCTGTCAGCTTGCTTTTGGCCATACCAAGGCATGGCTAATGAGCACGGCTCACACACCAGTTAAGAGAGTGTGTGTGCTGTGTGTGATGTGTGTGTGGCAAGTGTGTGTGTGTGGCATAAGGCAAGGATGTGGCAGGCCGCGAATGCCTTTGGCGCACTTATGACAGTTCGAAGCGTCAGCAAAATCATTAAAATTGACAAGTTTTTATATGACACAGCCAAATTTGGTAACGCAACGCAACGCAACGTTTGAAGTGTTGTTTGCCAATGCTTTGACAGCTTGTTGTTGCTGCTGCTGCTGCTGCTGTTGCTGATGTTGCTGCTGTTGGACCACCGAGCAGGCGCTGTTTCACATGTCATAAATAAGAACGCGTTGACATTTATCACAACAAAAGGCCAGAGGCCCTAAACAAAAGGCCCCCACCACCAACAACAACAAAAACAACAAAAAAACTCATATATATCTGAAGCAGCAGCAAAACGTTGCATAAATTCATAAGGCTGAACTTGAGAAATTCAATTGATGCGACGGCAACTGTTGCTGTTGCCATACTGTTGCTGTGGGCTCTGTCCACTTTTCGCATATTAATAAAATATTTTATTAAACACACGCGCCGCCAAAAGAAACCCCAAGAGTTAGGGGGCAGAGGGCGAGGGCAGCCTCCGCTGCAACATTATGCTAAACAGTTCTGCTTCCCCAAAAAAGGCTGCAAACGAACAAAAATCGTGCCTGCCTGCCTGCCTGTCTGTGGCAACTGTGGCAAGCGGTAGGTCCTTGGCTTTCAGCTTTCAGCGTGCAACAAATTTTTGGCGGCGTCTCTTGCGACACACTCGTATGACATATTTTTGCCCAAAACAACAAGCGAACAACGCATTATGCTGGCTTTTATTGCTGCATTGTTTTAGCAGCAAAAAAAAAAAACAAAAAGAAATTGGAAAATTTGTTAAAATTGCAAGCAGTGGACTGCCACATACGCTGCAAGCAGTGCAAGAAACTATGCTCAAAATGTGTCGTTTAAGGTGTTCTCAACGTTTTTTTTTTTTCCACCAAAGCACGCCAATTAGCCCAAACTGCAACAAAGTAACTGTTACTGCCTTAGACTTGCTTTGTGAAAAGCAGTAGTACGTGGCATCAATCGGGGAAAAGCTAGAGTCGGACGTAGCCTACAATAGGAGACCCTGCATTTTGTATTGCAATAATATACACGCACTAAGCGCTCGCATGAGGCAAACCACTACCTCCTCTCTACCCTATCAAGCAAATTGTCTGCTGCATATCTTCGCTGTTTCTTATCTGATCATAATGCAACTCACAGCATCGATAAAGAATGCCATGTGCTACTTTAATGCCAAATGACTAGTCTTTTGCTTTAAAATTGTGCTGTGTTCTTTTGCGGTTATCCCCGGAAGGAAGGGAGATATAACAATTCTAAAATAAAACAGATCTGCTTGCTTCATGGGAGAACCTAAGTACCAAAAATAGTGTCGCTAGCATTTATATTTTTTGAGATCTATGTGTTCATACGGACAGACTGATGGGCATGGCTATATTGACTCTGATCAAGAATATACATAGTTTGTGTGGTCTGTCTTTCGGGTGTTACACATATTTTAGACTTGCAATAACTTATTTAAAGCATAAGGTCTAAAATTGTATATCCATATACTCCTATTTCTAGAGCTGCTTTAACTTATATGTTATTATGGTATTTAAACTACCTGCTAAACCTTTTAACAAGCTCAATCTGTTAACTACAGACTCTATGCTACCCTATTTGATAGGGTGCTGGGCATCAGCAGATATCACGAGCGGAATCCCGCGCTTTTATGCTAAGCAGTCGACACAATAGTTATTGCCATACAAACTGGTTTTCAATTGGAATCTTCCGTCGAACATTTCGCTGCTCGGCGTATGCAAATGAGTTTGGCGAGGGGGCGTCATTTATTTAGTTTTATTTAGTTTCAGTTTAGGTTGAGCAGTGTTCAGTGTCAAATAGCTAGGCATTACATGCGATACACACACCTGATCCGCTTGACCAGGTGGTCCCGGTAGGGTTTGCTCGGTTCTCGGTAAGATTGTTCTATTTTGATAGTTAGCGATGGTTTCTTGGAAGCCATTAAGCATTTAAACATTTAACTATTAGCCATTAGACATTGGGCATTGGGCATTCGGCATTCGACATTAACGATTAGCGTACAATGACTCTGGAACTGGGGGGCTTTGATTAATATGCTCGTCGCCAAAAGCTGCCTGCTATGGCCGATCAGTTAAGGCCGGGGAAACTGGCAAAGTCATTTGTAAACTTGACACTGCATGGACAACAAAAGGCGCAGGCAAAACGGCTGCACAAATGTATTAGCAACAGTTTATCAGCAACTGTTGCTGTCGTTGCAGTTGCAATGCTGCTGCTTCTGCTGCTGCTGTTGCTGTTGCTGTTGTAGTTGCCATTGACAGCGGGGGCAGCATCAGCAGCCAACAATGCGCTAATATTCAATACTGTAATTGCAGTCACAAATCGTGCTGCCTGGCAACATGTTGTTGCTGCTGCTGTTGCTGGTTGCTGTTGCTGCTGCTGCTGGTTGCTGCTGCTGTCTCTTGTTGCTGACTGCGCATAAAATTAATGTTGCCTGCCACATTGCGCTTTGTATGTTCAGTGTCGGCATATTGACCGCTTGCTGTGTTAGACAAATCACAACAACAGCAGCAGCATCAGCAGCAGCAGCAGCAACAACAACATGTTGCTGGCGTGTGTGTTGCAGGCACATGCGTAAGCTTTTGTGCGTCTCTTGTCATTATAAATTGCTGCCGAGCAGCATTTTGATTTTACAAATTAATAATAAAAGCAGACAACAGACACAACGGCAGCAGCAGCAACACTAGCAACAGCAGCAGTAACAACAGCAGCAGCAACAGAGCACAGTAGCAACATTATTGATGATACATATGCGAACAATAATGCAAAAAATATGTATAAATATGTATGCGCGTGTGTGTATATGGGCATGTTGCTGCCGCAGTTCCTGGAAACTCAGCTGACAAATGACAGGCAACAGGCAAGAGGCAACAGCTACAGGCCGCAAGGATGTCGAGTGTCTAGCTCGAAACACTTCCGGCCCAGTTCAGCAGAAAGCCGAGGCGGCAAAGCTCTAAAAGCCGCTGCGATGTGCGCCATTTTGCCCAGCTGAGATTGATGCCAGCAACAGGCAACAGGCAACAGCAACGTGCAACAGCAACCAGCAACTAGCAACAGGGACGGCACAGTGATAGTGATTGAGGGACAGCTGTTCACACTAGCCAAGTCCAAGTCAAATTAGAATGCGAAACGTGTTGGTAATGGCAATGCTAGCAGCAGCAGCAGCAGCAGCAGCAGCAGCAACTATTGCTGTTGCAGCTGGACAATGGAATTGCTGGCGGCACCTTTGGCTCTGGCATGCAAAGTAGCCGAGGCAGCTCGACTGTCAGGCAGCCAGTGAGGCGACAATGTTGAACTGTTGTTGCTGCCGCAGTGCAAATTAATTGAAGCATCGCGGCAATGTCAACGACAGCAGCAACATCACGTGTTGCATGTTGCATTTTGCAGCGTAGGCAGTTGAAGTTGCTGTTGCTGTTGCTGTTGCTATTGAAGTTGGGGGCCAGGCACATTCTTATAATTATGTCATTTAATTAAGCAAAGACAGTTTGCCGTTGCAACGACTAATTAAAACATCGCGCCAGCAGCAATAACAGCAACAACAACAACAACAACAACAGCAGCAGCCACATGTTCAAACTGACAATTGGCAACGCGGGCGGCGGCAGCATATAAAATATGAGCAGTTTATAGTATGAATGACCGGCCACTGTCGAATGCAATCAGCAATATGCCACATTAGTAAACAGCAGCAGCAGCAGCAATAGCAACAGGCACAGCAGCAGCAGCAACAACAACAAAGTTCTGCCGCTGCATCGCATGATGTAAAGAATGCTTCCAGGAATTTGGGTCATAATTAATGTGGCATGATTTCAAGACATTTTAATCAAAGCGAATTGAAAGAGGGCAACTACAGCAGCAGCAGCAGCAGCAGCAGTAGCAATTGCAGCAGCCAGCAGCAGCAACAATAGCAGCAGCAACAACTCAAGGTATATACCTTTGAAAAGTGTCACATATACACGCACAACTGCACACACACACACACATAGCTAAGCCCGCTCGCATTTAAAGTCACATCAATCATACGCAGCGGTGGCCCAGCTGTTCAATTGCAATACCATAACTCATTTTTATAGGCCGCCGCCACGCTGCCAGTGTGCCCAGTTCGCTGAAAACTTGCGCACCGGGATTAAGATTTGCGGCCGAGATTCCGGCCATGCCCCAACTCCAGCTCCAGCTCCAGTCAGTAAATTACAACAACTATTACGAGTGTGCCTCGGGCTCGGCCTGTGCCCGTGCCTGACTGTCTGGCCTGCGCCTGAAGCCTACACTGAGAGAAAAATCAAGAGTGTTCGTACAAGAAACAAGAATTATATTGTCCAAATTTCATAAAGCCAGAACATTTTTGTTACCAGTTCGAAATTCTTTATTTAAGCGCGTGCTCAATTCTTTATTCTTAATTTCATTTTTATGAACTTTTAAATTTAAAATAAGTTAAGATTAGTATTTAATTAAATCCTTCTTTGCACTTAATTTGAACTTAATCCCTTGTTTTGCCTTTATTAAACTGAATATATATTTAAAATTCTATTGAGATTTATGCCTAATTTTTATAACAAAAGAACATAAACTTAAGAGCTTTATTTTGTACAAAGATTCGAGCTTTATTTTTCTGAGTGTATGTCTATGAGGCCTATGTGGCTATGTGTCTATGGCTTTTGTGCTTTTGTGTTGGCCGTGTTGTAATTTCTTGGAAATTTCTGTTTTATGCGCTCACAACACTGAGCGGCCAGCGCGAAATTTATGACAGTCACCAAGTGCAACACACCATGCAACACCTGGTAGCAAGGAAGCGCAGTGTCTAGGCTTGGCCTGGACACACTCTCTCTCTGTTGACTGTCCGTGCTGTGCCTCAGCTCAATTGTGCCCCAAAGGCACACAAATTGCATTGGCAGTGCTTGGTATTAAATAGACTTTGATATGCCTGCTGAATGGACCCGCATTTATATGATATGTGCCTGCTTTTCTGACTCTGCCACTGTGCGTGACATTTGCGTTAAGTGCGTTAAGAGCACTGTGGGAATATTTTGCAGACACACACACAAACACACAAGCTCACACACACACACACAGTCTCACAAAGCTTTCATTCGTGCGATTTTTGTAGCTGCGATAAGCAAAAACGCTGCACACTCAAGCCAAAAATATAAGCAAAAATATCAAAGGAATAAACAAAAAAAGATCTAAAATAAATAAAACCTATAAATAGGCGGGTTTATCGCTTATGGCCTATGCCGTGCCTGCTTTGGCGCACTCTGCCCAACTGTAGCATACAAAAGTGCGAGTGCAACGACTATACGCACAACCTGCACCGTTAGATTGTGTGGGTGTGTGTGTGTGTGTCGGTGTGTGTATGTGTGTGTATTAGTGTTTGAATTTGTACATTTGCCAATTGCATTTGCTTAACAAACAGTTGCGAAACTGTTGAGCTACCTAAAATTGCTTTGAATAATAATTATAATTATATATAATAATATCATATTTAATATCATTTATCAAGTAATACATGAATTTCTGAATTGTAAAACCACACTGTAAAAAACAAATATCATAGTTGAAAGACGCAAAAGATTTTATCATCTGATGTTGCTATTAAAATTACAATTATTTTACAACAATCACCAAAAAATTAAAAGGTATATTAGTTTAATTTAAAATGACAATATTATATTTATTTTATTATTTTATTTTTTTTTTTAGTACAATCAAATAAATAAATAAACATGTATTACAATTATTTGTATTTCTTTAACGTATTTGTTAAATTGCAATTAGGGAAAAATAGAGCTCTATTAAACTATTTTATTAAAATTTGAAGACAATAAAACTCATGCTTTTAAATTATTCAATATTTAATTACATAAAGTGTATGCTGTGTATAAATAATTTGTAGTTTAATTAATTTTACACTCAGTTCTCTTTCTGCTACATAGTATACAATTAGCAATTTAGCCAGTACTACTTTATAGCTAGTAATTATCCAACTTAGCTAATTTATAGCAAACTTTTAGCCAAGTAGAGCGTTTATGCATTAGTTCTTTGCCGCAAGAAAATCGAAAACTTGCCAAAGTTTGAGCAAGTTTGTGCTGTTTGCCATATTGCAGAATCTGTATATATGTATATAGTAAATATATTTACATATATTTATTTGTGTTGTGTGTGTGTGTGTGTGTGTTTTTCAACGAAAAGGCAGCCAAGAAATAAGCAACAAGAAATGAGCAACAACAATAAATGCACAAGCGTAAAGTTATGTGGCAGACAAAAACAAAATAAAACAAACAAAAAATTCACAAAAAATACACAAAACAAAAAAAAAACAAAACAAAAATCTCAAAAAAATATATACAAAGTTATTGCCAAATTTGCGGCATGTTTGCTTTTGAAATTTAAATTTCACATGGCTGTTGGTGTTGTTGTTGTTGTTGTTGTTGCTTTTATGGCTTGTCTCATAAAAAATCTCTCTTGAGAGCCAGGCCAAGTGTGCATGTGTGTGTGTGTGTGTGTGTGTGTGTGTGTAAGCGCGTCAAAATCCATTAAACTGCATTCGCTCATATGTGTATGTAAATGAGCTTGTAAGCTGCCCCCACACGCCTCCCTTTGAGCAGTGGGTCGCTCTGGTATTTAGGCTACCCCACATGTTAAACACAGCAACAACAACAGCAACAACAACAACAACACGTACAACAACTAAATGCCATATAATAATGACAACTAAATTGAGTTACTGTTAAACTCCGTTTTTGACAACTCTGAGCTCATCGCAAATGTGACACATGCAGCCTAATGAATTTTAAAATCAACGCTCGCCACAGGTGCCCCAATAAGCGTCCAGCATCCAGAGCTCCAGAGTTGCCGACTTCCAGAGCCAAAGAGCCAGCCTCAAGAGCCGACAAACTGTCTGTCAAAGTGGCAAACAAAGCGAGCGATTTGAATGCGCGTTTTGAGTGCATGAATGAATTACAGTAACAGTAACAGCAGCAGCAGCAGCAACAACAGCAGCAGCATCAGTCGGATCCCCGTAGTTAGGTATTGGGGCAGCTCTGGCTGAGTCCAACTCTGAGAGCCATGAAATCAAATCAAGCATCAATAAAGTCGGCATATGAATAACATGAATTAAACATAAATGCAAACTGCGAGACGACGCTAAGGAGCTGCCTCTAAAAAAGCTGATTGATCACTTGCACCCGCTTAGCTGTTGCCTCTTCCGCGCTCCCCCCCCCACGCTGCTGCCTCTTCTATCCGACATAGTGATGGCAAACCATTTTCATTAATCGATTATTGAAGCATACGATCCATTTGGAGCTAGCGATTGTAAATCGCGACTTATCAAAAAAAATTAAAATAATCGATTCATCCAAATTTTTTTTTAATTAGTATTTTTTAGTATTATTTATTGAATGCAATATTCAATTTAATGCCATACCAATAATGTTTAACATGTACATTAATTAATTTTAATCATTTATTTAATATTGAATTAAATTTGTTTAATGCTGAACAATACATTATTTAAGAATAGTTTCTTTTATAAATTTAATAATAGTATTAGACAGATTTGAAAAAAATATTCCTAATATCAATTGCTTTGAAATGACTAGTAAAAATGATTTTCTATTGATCCAAATCGAACTGCCCCAAAATAGATGACTTTAGCTGATTAGATCGATTAGTTGAAACCCTTCATTCGATTCAATGAATTCTTTTTCGGAAACAAAATAATCGATTATTGTGTCTGATGTGTTTAATCGTGCCATCGCTAAGCTGGCAACAGGGCTTGCTTCACATTCCGCAGCTCAAATTTTAAATTAAAATTTTCGCACACTTGAAGAGCAGGAAATAAATTCAACAGCAGCAGCAGCAGCAGCAGCATCGATGCATGTCACGTCTGTCTGTCCCACTGTGCCTCTGCCTGTCCCACTGTGCCTCGCTTTTTACGTGGAACTGTCAAAATGCAGGCAAAAGCTGCGCTCAGTCGGCCAACAACAACAACAACAACGGCAACACAATGACAACAATGGCAAATGCATTGCAATGCTAAGTGCCAAGTGAAAATGGATTTTCGGGGAGTCAACTGTCAGTTTTGACAGCAGCAAACAGCAACAACAACCACTGTAACGGTGGCACCCACTTTTCTCAAATTGAAAATTAACTTAGCGGAACTTCAAACTTTTGGTATATTTTTTTTTTTGTTTTTTGTATTTTTTTGCTTTTTGTTGGCCCCAAAAAGACAGCGGCCACAATTTTCAGCGTAATTCTTTGTGGGCGTGTGAATCCAGAAACTGTTGCCATAACACTAATGAGCATAGATAATTTGCGTCTATTTTGTTTTTCCTTTGGCACTGCACAAATTGCGCGCAATTAGAAAACATGAAGTATCTGCTGAAAATTGCTGGGAAATTGTAACTGAGCCAAAGGTGTACATTTTCCAGACATTTACAGTTTTACAAAAAGAGCTGGTTAAATAAACATAAAGAAATTCTAGGAAGATTATAGTTTAGTGTAGGACAAATTTCCTCAATATTCTAGCTAAATATAAATCAAAATGTATCTAAATATATTAAATAAACTTTCAATGCTATATGAAAATATTTCTCATTTTATTTCACTATTAATAAATCTAATACTTTATAACTCGGTATATTTATAATCCTTTAAATGGTTTTTACTATTCAAATAAATTTTCATGTAATATTTATGGGTGTCTGTTCTTAGATGAGAAAGCACAAATATTCTTTAGAATTATATTCGAAAAGTATTTAAAATCGAACTTCCGAGAAATCATATATATACATATAATAGTTTCAATAATCTTCTACACTAGTCAGCAATTATTAAAATGGAAATAAACTACAAACAAATTAAATTTTCTCAATTTGTATTTTAATATTTTGAGTTATTTTTAAGATTTTATTATGAAAATCCAGCTTATTCTGCCAAAGTAAAATAAAACAAAGCTGTTACCTCTGTTTTTACCTATTTAATTGAAGGATATAGGATAGAAAAAAAAACAGATACCCGTCATTATTATTCCTCCAACTATTGCTGAAATATTCCTTAGCAAGTGTTTGAAAAAACACAATTTGCTTGAGCTTAAATAAACTAAATAATTCAAGTTGTTTATAGCTTGAGATACTCCTAAGGGATGCAAGCTAGACAGGAATGCGGCCCTGGTGTTGGAAATGTTGTCAATTCGAGCTGAATTGACGCCCCGCCACCCGCCGGGCCACCCGCTGCCCTTGGGCAACAGCCAACAGGAAACGCGCAACATGAAAAGAAGGCGCGAGGCAATCGATTTGTGGGCTGGAACATCCCCCAACCCCCCTGCTGCCCACACATGTGGGCGGTAGATGGAACCACCCTGAACACTTGCCCCCGCCCAGAAGCACGCATTCATTAAAAACGCATTAGAAATGACATTAGGACAAATATAGCCTCGGCGCGCCACTAAAATTACTTAAACAATACATAAAACATAGACCTCAATTCGGTTTGATTCACGGAGGGTTGGCCTTAGGGGTTGGGGTTAGGGGGTTACGGAAGGGGGTTTTTATTTCACTTACTGTGCTGATGATAGCTGGGATAGTAGCGTCGATGGTGTCCGTTGCTTTCCAGTGCATAGAAGGCGCTCATATCGCTGGTGTCCAGCCCAAGGCCGGCGCCTGCACCACCTGCACCACCGCCCAGGCCCGCGCCCACGCTGCTGCCCGCCGACGAGGCGCCACTGGACATACTGTGATGGCTGTGGGCCAGGCTGCTGCCGGCGCTGCCCAGGCCGTTGGTTTGGGGGGAACCACCGCCACCACCGCCTCCGCCACCGCCGCCCCCCAAGCGGGGACTGTCGTACCAGCTGCGAGCGGCAGCCTCCGCTGTTGAGGTCATATCCATTTCGAGTATAATTTTGAATGTTTTTGTATTTGAACGTGGGGAGCGCAAAATTCGACAGAGAATCTCAGGTTCTCCGCTCTCTTCTCTCTCTCTCTCGCTCTCTCTCTCTCTCTCTCTCTCCGGAGTGGTTAAATTTCCTCTCTACTTTTCTTTTGTAGGGTTTGTTTTGGCCGCGCTTTTCAACACATGTTTATGCACGCGTTTGCTAACACTGGCCCAGCTGCAATGAATTTCTGTGGTTTAGTAACAATTTCATTCCAATTGTCTTCAATTCTATGTGCCTGTGTGTGAGTGTGTGTGTGTGTGTGTGTGTGTCTGCAATTGATACGATTTTAACGGTAGCTGCTGGCAGCGTCTTATCAGCTTCACACCTTCGCTTATCAGCTCCAAAAATACAAACACAATACAGTATTTGGCTTCAAATTTCTTCTCCCTCGTTAGTTTTTTATTTTTTTATTTCATATTTTTGTTGTATTATTTTTTATAACCGTTGTACAGTTGGCACTTGCTTCTGACCAGTTGATTTACGATTGCACAGTAGCACTGCCAACAAATATTTTCGATTAGAATTCTGTTTTTATGATCGCACAGACTTTAGACTAAGAGCGCACTACGAGTTTACATTTATTTATATTTATATTTATTTATATATTTATTTTATATGGTATAGCATCGTATCGTTATTCAGTTCTTGAGTGTGGGAATGCATTCGAGATCCTTTCTGATTGATGACAATGCAAGGACAAGTAGAAGGCACAGCCGTCCTCCCGGGGGATCTAATAAACATGTCGCATTCTGAGGGCTCTGCCTGCCAATTTTCTTTTCTTCTCTTGTCTCTTTTTGTGTGTTCTTGCTCTTTGTTTACACTGCAACTCAGCTAATAAACCAAAACAGAGGTCAAATCAATTGTGTGCCGATTTCTATAGGAAAACTACAGGCTAGTATGCTGCTCACAAAGGCAATAAGCCGAAAATAAACACATGTATTTAAATTCTTTCTAATTGCATTAAAATTATATTTGAGAAGGGCCTTTAATAGTTGTTTAAATTATAATTATTAAAAGCTTTAAATAGTTGTTTGAATTATAATTAATAAAATTACAATGTATCTAAATGAGTCTATATTTTCCGATTGAAAATAAAACATCAAAGTTTTTATTTATATTTTTAATGCATTTTGGAGTATTTCTGAAGTGCTAGTTATAATTGTTATTATATAATTTATAACTATAAGAATAAAGAATCTAAATGATACCTTTATTTATATTTTGAATTTGCTCACAAAAGCATTAAGAAGAGAATTTATTTCAATTCTTTTTAATAACATTATATATTATACAATAAATTTTCGAGAATTATTCAAAATTCGGTGTATTAGATTTTTATTTACATTTTACTTTAATTTTTTATTTAAAATTTGAGTTCTATTTAAAATAGATTAACCAATTTTAGTTAAAACCATAATCAATTAAAATCATATGAAATTTGAAAAATTCGTATGACTTTTAGCTGAATTTATCTTGCAATAAAGTGTTTATATACAAGTATATACTTCTAACAAGTGCTGCATTTTATTTAATTAATACCCTGTATTTTTTTTGTCAGTGTAGCTGCATACCTGGCCTCAGAGTGCCTGCTGCAATTGTCAATTGTCAATTGAGTTTTGTGTGTTCGCTGCTGGCGCTACAAGAGGCATCCTAAGAGTCTTGCAACTTGTTGTGTGGGCGTTTGCACCGACGGCAAGGTAAATGTGCGTTTAATGCAAAGGTGTGTGTATCTGTGAGTATCTGTGTGTCTGTGTGCGTCTCTGTGTGTGCGTGTGTGTGTGTGTGTCGACTACACCTGGCTAGCAATTAGTGCTAAACAAGCGGTTTATATCCTACGCTCGACTAGTTCCAATTAGACGAAGAGACATTGAGACATTGAGAAACTCTGATCAATATGTAGCTGGTTTCTGTTATCAGCTGCGATCTGTTATCTGTTATCTATGTTATCTTTTGTTTAGACAGGTAGCCGTGGCATATAAATGTTGAGGCGCTCTTATCAGGCAGGCCGTGTTTATATTTGCTGAGTATCTGCAGGTTGTATCTAGTTTGTAAGTATCTCTGGCATGCTTCGATTTTTATCAATAAGTTGCTTTCTCCAGCATTTTGTTTGCCTTTGCCTTTTCGGCCTTTATTTGTTTTGGCTTCAAGAAAATTATTAATAATAATAATTATCAAAGAAGTGCAGTTCAGGTTCAGAGTTTGTCAGTATTATTGTAAGGCAGCACTTTTCGTATTTTTGTATTTCTTTTGATGCCTATCGTCGAATTGACAATTGCGCTACAAATAACCAGGAATGATAAGGCGACATAACTTTGAGCATCGGCTCGATAAACACTGTGCACCGTTTTTCAGTCTTTGAGTCTTTGATTTCGATTGTTTAAGGTTCGGCTGTAAATATTGCGTTGGGGCAACCGAAACTCAATCAATTTATCAGAGGCAGCGATAACTGTAGCAGCGGTTGTTGTTGTTGTTGTTGTTATTGTTATGATTGTTGTTGTTGGGGAAAACACTTTTCATTATAAAAATTTTGAGAATTGATAGCAATAAAGTGATAAGCAAACTGTCAAGTATTTTTTCTATATTTTTGACAATGACGCAGCCCCGCGTGCATGAGTAAGACAGGTTTCTATACAGTCTATACACTCCGAGAAAATTAAGAATTTTCATACTTGAATTGAGAAGTTCAGCTGTCGAATGTTTTATGAACCAGAGAAATTAGTAATCCAGAAACTAACTTATTCAGGCGCGCTTAAACATTTTCATTTTTATGTTTACGATATTTTTAAGATTAAATGAGGATACGGTTTGTAACTAATTGTATCGTTCTAAGCTCTTAGTTTTTTATCTTTATCTCAAATTTGGCCTAAATTAAACTGAATTCTATTCCGATTTGCAATTGAATTGTAGAATAAAATACGATTTATTTAAGAGCTTTAATGCTGTTTATCTGAATCAAGTTTGAGGTGTCAAAAGTTCAATAAGACAGCAAATTATTGATTCAAAAAGAAAATTCTTCTTTGAGGCGCATTCTTAAAATTCTTATTTATATTTTTATAAACTTTTGAGATTAAAATCAGTTACGATTCGTACTTATTTTGATCATTCTTGCCGCTTTATTTTAGCTTTAATTAAGCTGAATTTATTTGCTACTGTAATCCGATTTCTAATGGAATTTATAACAAAATAAGTTTCATTTAAGATCTCTAATTTATTGTTGTATTTTTCTGAGTGTATGTTTGCTGTTTGTTATGCTATATAGTGCTATAACTCATTAGAAATATTATTTGCTGATTATATGTATATCGGTTGGGTTGATAAGCCTTGTTAAAATCACATCAATTGCAGCTTGTGTTTGGGTTTTGGCACTTGAAACAACATTCCAAATATTGGCGATATTTTCTTCTTTTCTTACATTTTGCGCACATTTGTTTTGTTTGTGTTTTCGCTTTCGTTTGCTTCTTTGGCTTGTTTTATGTTTTGTTATGCACTTTTAGTATTTAAATAGATTTTGTTGCGCGCGCTTTTTGCCGACGCGTTTTTTGCTAAGGTTCGACTTGAAGTTTGTCGCTTTGCCGCTGTTTATTGACATTCGATGCGAATTGTCGTTGTTTGGTCACTGTTGTTGTTGCGATTTGTTGTTGCTATTTGTTGTTGCGATTTGTTGTTGCGATTTGTTGTTGTTGCTATTGGCTGTCACTGCAAATAACGCACGCAAATGACGTACGCGACGCCAATACGTAACGAGCATACGCTACGTAGCGAGAACACGCGAACACGAGCGAACGTAGCGAACGGGCGAACGTAACGAACGAGCGAACGAGGCACGAGGCACGAGCAAACACTTCAACGGCCGCAGACCAACTGAACCACGAGCGCAAAACAGGAAAGTCAAACGCAGTCTCACACACACACACACACACAGGCGCAGAGAGCGCGCGTGTGTGTGTGTGTGTGAAACTTGTCTGACGAGGGCTGGGCTTTGGCTTTTGGCACATACAAGATGGTCGCATCGGCAGGCGGGCAGCGCGTGCGCCAGAGCGAGACGACTGCTGTGCGCGCTCAATATGCTTGTCACTGTTTGGCCTGCATGCGGGGCGTGTTTTTTTGCCTTGTTATGCAGCGAGCGGGCAGGTAAACCGGTTCCGTTTCGCTTCGCTCTTGTTGTTGTTGGTGCTGCTGCTGCTGTTATTATTGTTGCAGTTGCATGTTTGTTTGTAAGGGCTGCCGCTGCCGCTGCCTCTGCCGCCGCCTCTGCCTCTGCCACTGTCTCTGCTGCTGCCTCCGCTGCTGCTCGTCATGCTCGAGTGCATCGTTCAATAATCTCTCTGTGGCACGCCTCTCTGCGCTGCGCTCTGCACTTGGCACGCTGCTTCAACGTCGACTCGACTCGCTCATGCGCCAGGTGAGGCCTCGGCTCCAGCTCCGGCTCCGGCTTCAGCTTCGGCTCTGCTTTTAGCTCCAGCTTTGGCTTTGGCTTTGGCTTTGGCTTTTAGCTTCAGCTTTGACGCTGAGCTCTAGGCTCTGGCTTTGGCTCTACGTTTTGCTTTGCTTTGCTTGTCTGCCTGTCTGTCTCTCTGCCTGTCTGTCTCTCTGTCCGCTTTTCGCGCGCTCTCTTTCTCTATGCGTCTCTCATGCTCGGCGCTGCTGCGCTGCCAGTGTCGCTGTCGCTGTTGCTGTTGCCTCTGCTGTCTCTGCACTTAGAAAAATAGAGCATAAGTTGTTCGACAAAATAATGCTCTGAAATGCATCTTGTTTTGCCCTAAAATTCAATAAAATCATGAATGAATTCAGTTAAATTTAAGCAAATATTCTGATTAAACTAAAATAAAATAACCCTGTTTTCCCATTTTCAATGGGCACAGGGTATAAAAAGTTATTAACCAAGTTTTTACTAGATTTTTATTGGGTATACAAATTAAATGAGCTTTCGTTTAAATTCATTTAACATCTAGATTTTATTTATTACCCAGAATATCATTAAATATAATTTATGTATTGCTCTTAATTTAATTTCAATTATTTTATGGTTAATTTTAATTTGCAATTCAACTTTTTTGGTGACTGGTCTTGGTCAACATTTACAAAAAATAAATAATTAAATAAATTGATAAAAAATTACTGTTAAAGAAAATCGAAAAATTAATAAATAAATTAACAAATATTTACTTTAATAGTAAACGTTAAAATTAC
Organism: Hypselothyrea guttata; assembly: GCA_035045125.1. NCBI lineage: Eukaryota > Metazoa > Arthropoda > Insecta > Diptera > Drosophilidae > Hypselothyrea > Hypselothyrea guttata. The sequence continues at coordinate 552,155 of JAWNNJ010002200.1, read as the reverse complement.
AACGCGCTTAAATGAAGAATTTAGTACTTGTATCAAGAGTCTGCTGTCTTATTGACACCGCAAAGTCTTTCTCTCTGATTTCAGCACTAAATCTCGTAATTTTTCTCTCAGTGTGCTGCCTACGTTTCGTACGCTGCCTCTGCCGTTGCCTCTGCCGTTGCCTCTGCAGTTGCCTTTGCCTTTTGCCCATTGCCATTGCCTGGCTGTCAAACAGTGACAACAATCATCGATCGTTCCGTTTGTGATTATGTGGTTTATTTATGGGCTTTAACATGTGTGCAGATTTGTCTGCCGATTTTGAGTTATGCATGTATGAATGAGCTCTCTCTAGCTCTCTCTCTCTCTCTCTCTCTCTCTCTCTCTCTCTATCTCTCTTTCTCTCGCTCGCATTCGCACATGAAACTAAATTTGCATAAATTAGCAGCTCGAAATTAAGCCAAAATACGAAATTATGCCTATGTTTATGCATAAGTCTGATTAATATTTGCACATAAATGCCTGTTTAACTATTTATGTAAAGTGGGTAAATAAGCATACGATTATGATATAGCCAGGGCTGCAAGCCATAAAAATTGGGCAGGTTTTATAAGAATTCTTAGCATTTAAAATGTGCGGTTTTTAGTTCCGTTTCCGATTCTGATTTGTCTTGATTTCGATTCATTAATTTAAATAATGTAAAAACAGTTTTTATTGACAAAAGGTTACCTAATGATCTATTATTAATTATTCAAAATTTATCGTCATTAGGATGATGTTAAAATACTTTGCTATCCCTATTCTTTAGGAGTAAATATATACAATTGTATATATAAATTGAAATATTACACATCACTATGGTATAAATTACTACACATAACAGTAATAGTATACCATAAAATAAAGTATAATAAAAATTTTTATATTTTCAAAAAAATCGCTCGTGAAAACACCAAGTAAGCGTCATCCCAAATTACACAAAATCAGCAAACATTTTCCTTTCGTGATAATTTATTTTTAAACGCAATAAAAACCCGAATTCAAGTTCAGTTATTTTGTTAATGTTTAGTTTGGTTTAGGTTTTGTTTCGAAGCACAATTTTTCAGAATTTTTTGGTAGTTTTTAAACCCGAATTGCAGCCCTGAATATTACAAATTTGGCTTCCAGAGCGCAGACTGCTAACCTATGCATAGTTCGTTTTTGTGCCTGTTTTTTCTCAGGCAGCATCTTTGGCTGTCGCGGAGAACTGTATCTAGATACAAATTATTAATATCGAGCTCATAATTTTTGCGCTCGAACAACTTGGCAAGTTGGCTGCCGTCTTCAACTTTTGCCTTGGAGTTGCGGCCGTACAGCTGCTGCGCATAAATACAGCCAAGGCTCACACACACACAAACACACTCACATAGATACACACACTCACACATGTACAATAAATATATATATATATATATATATATATATATATATATATATATATATATATATATATAGGAAACGCTGCTACGTGCGCTGTTGTTTCTGCTTTTTTCTCGAGGTTCCCGCATTGATTTTCGCTTTAATAAAAAAGTTTTCCTCTCTCGAAACTTTTTGGCAAAAGGGTTAAAGGGCTGCGATTGTTGTTGTTGCTGTTGCTTTTACTGTTGTTGTTGTTGTTGTTGTTGTTGTTGTTGTTGTTGCACCTGAAAGTAGCGCAGATACTTTTGCAAAGTGCCTTAAGGATGCTGTGACTCTTGCCACAGCTGCAGCCAAAATCGAGCATATTTGCAGCAGGCAGACTCATTTCACAAGTTCAACCGGCAGTGTCAGATGCAGATACAAATCTGTAGAACTGGATTAAGTTTGTGTCTTAAAGCCAAGTCCAACAACGCAAACAATCAAAAGCATGTCATATGCTCCGATAAAAGCAGATACATACGCTCAGATACAGATACACGAGTCACAATAACAAATAGAAACCTAAATGTGGCTTACAATCTTTCAAGTTCTATACGTAATATGTCAACATGTCGTAGGCCGCATTGACAAATAATTCCCAATGGAATCAGTGCCTAAAACGGAACTAACCAACACAGACAGACTAACTAGCCATAATTTTAAACGTTATCTCTTACTTGGAGCAGATTAAAGTCCTTATGCGCGTTGATAAGATTAGATTATATATTTCAAGTGCTTTCATTGCTGCGGTAATAGATCATAATTGACGTCAGTTCTAACCAAGAAATTTATTTTTAACTCTTAGCTGGCGCTTTAGCCAAACTTGACAATTAGCTGAATTAATATATATAGTGGGCTAAGTTAAATTTAAAATTTATTTTATTTATTAGAAATTGTATGTAATATTCAATCTAAATTCAAGTGCATGTGGAAATCCACAACATATATACATATATTCTTGATCAGGTCTACCTGTCTATCCGTCTGAGAAAAGATATTTGATATTTGATATATAGTTTCTTCTATGCAGCAAGCGTATCAAATTTATTTTAGACTTTCGATTCCTTCCCCCGCTTAGCGTTAAAAAAAAACACATCAAAAGATATGCAACAAACAATTCGTTCAACTTGACAGAGGGAGATTGGTTTGCCTCATCTAAGCGCTTAGATTATTCGACTTTGTCTTTGTGTATGTATATTATAGAAATACAAAGTACAGGATCTCCCACACTCGGTCACGTCCGATTGTAGCCTTCCGCCCGACTGATCTGCTCCGTCCTTACTAGTTTTCTATCAAAGTTAAGCACGAGCTAAAGATACAATACGTATGTATTTTAAATTTTTTGCTTAAAATAAATGGAAGTATGGATGGCGATCACTTGGTTGAAATTTGTTTTTGAAAACTCGGAAAACTTAACGGAAAATAACCCTGTTTTTCCCATTTTCAATGGGTACAGGGTATAAAGATACTGGGAGCACAAAGAGCTCGGGGGTTAGTATTAAGTTAATTTTTGCAACAGGATTCTCACCGATCTCAGATGGTACTTGTAGCGTTCAGCTTAACGGTACTTTGGCATGTTTTGCGCACTTTTAATCTCTCTCTCACTCTTTTTCTCTCTCTCTGTCTCTTTCTTTCTACCTCGCTCTCAGTGTCTCTGTTGAACTTTCTTTTGATTTGCTCGCAGTCTACGCTGAAACCATTAAGCGTGTAAATAGCTCGACCTGCACAGCTCCAACACCCACACAAACACACACAGATACACAGAGACATGCACATACAGTTAGGAAAAGCACTTCTAATGCATATTTTTCCAGCACGTGCGCAGCTTTTCCGGCTGCGTCCACGTAGCCGTAGCCGTAGTCGGAATCGGAGTCGGAGTCGACAGAGCGAAGCCAAGCAAAAAGCCAAAGAGACAAGGCCAGCAGAGCCCCCTCGCTCCCCTGCCCCTGCTCCGCACAGTAAGAAGAAGAGCAAGCCATGTGCAGCGCAGCGTGTGTAGTTTTAGAGCCCCCCTTCCCCTGCCCCTGCCCCACCTTCTACCCGCTTCCCCTGCCATGTTAAACACCCGCACTTTCCAGCAATGAGTTGAAGCCGACGCACGTTGCGTGTAATTTTGATTTTAATCGCATAAAAATGTTTTGTTTATATGTATAATTTAGTTTTAACAATTTATGTTAACCTTTTGTTACCATTTTTAATTTGTTATTGTTGTTATTACTGTTGTTGTTGCTGCTGTAGCTCATAAGCAGCAACAATTAAATGCGCCATAAAATTGGTTTAAATACGCGTTTGTTCTATGAAACTTTAAAAGTATCTGTATCTGTTTCTGTGTATCTGTGTGTGTTTGTATCTGTCTGTGTGTGTGTGTGTGTCCGACTATATCATAAATGTACGCTACACTCGACATATAGACAGTTATTATTATTGTTGTTGTAATTGTTATAATCATTGCCAGACGATAGAAATCAGCGACATTTTTACAGCATTTAAACAAAGCATAAATTCTGATTTAGCTGCTTCTGCCACAAGTGTCTATGTATGTGTGTGTATCTGTGTGTGGTACGATATATGTGTGTGTGTGTGTGTGTGTGAGTGTCTGTGTTGTTTCTGTATGCAATATGCTGCTGAAATATAATCATAAAAACGACCGCGGCAGCTTATAAATAAAATCAACAAATAAAATGCCATTTAAATTGCCACTCGTAATTGCAAATCTACCGCCCATCTACAGCCCACTGCCACGCCCCCCTACCCCCACAGCACAGTCGCACTCCCAGAGCTCTACAAAATTATTGAGGCCATAAATATGCATGCCACGTTCCATGAGCTCAACACTCGCCGAATGTGTATCTTTCAGATTTCAGATTTCAGTCTCAAACTCATAGATACAATTTCCAACAGCAAAAGCAAAAGCAAAAGCTCAGCTCAGATACTCGCATCTAACTTTTCACAGTTATCTATATTAATTCTGCAAAACCCTAATGATAATTACCAGCGAAATAAGCATAACATCGCTCCAGAACAAGCTCGTATAGATTCATGTCTCTGATAAGGCAAACTCTATTTCTTCCTAATAGTTTATCTTTAACTTTTTCAAAGCTTACTCTGGCTTAGAAGCATACTTTCTAAATATGCCAGCGAACATATTGCAGCGTTAAATTTAAACATTAAAATTTATTAATTATATCAATGCATAAATATTTAGTTTAAATTGCTTCAAAGTGCTCAAAAGTTTTCTTTTAAGTGTAAAGCAGTTCGCTGAAATGTTGATGTAAACTGGATTGTTTTTGTATATTTTGTAAATAAGAAAAATCAGTATAATAGTTTAGTAAATCATTTTAATTAAATTCTCAATTTTTTATAAGTTTATATTGAATTTAAAATTAAAGTTTTATTGCAAAATATACAATAAGAAAAACACATTTCACAGCTCATAAATTCACTTTTTCTGCTATAGCTTTAATCTGTAATTTCTATAATTTCGCTGCTACGAATAGCTAATAGCTAATTAAAATAATAATAATCATTAAATTGTAAAATAAAATGTGTAAGTTAAAATTAGTATTTAAATTAAAGTTTATAATGAGGAATTGTTACACTGGGCGGCACAAGTATTGTGACAAAAATGGCATGTTTTCAATGGCATGCATTTCAAATTCTAAGTGAAAACAATTGGTTGTTTTAATTTTTCTAGTTAGATATATTGTACTTTTATATAAAAATCACAACTTGGACAACTTTTAAAACAATTTTTTCAGTTTATTCTTTTTTTTTTAACCAAAATATGGCGTTGCCAAAATGTCATACGTACTGTGACAAAAACTTTAATTTCAAATTGTAATGGGAAATTGTGCTTTATAAATGCAATTTATGCTGAAAATTAATGAATTACTTATTCTTCTTGCATTTTAAGCCAAGGATATGACCCAAGGATATGACCAAATCCTTTGAAAACCTGTTTCATTCAGTTTTTATCAAATATTTGGTCTAAATCTTTGTTCTTGTCGAATCCAAAGATTGGTTTCGCTGTATAATATAAAAAACATTAAATTCTGGAATTTTAGGTTGATAAATTTAGTTTTCGAACGACAATTCTACCCAAATATGCAAGAGATTTGTTAAATTGGCTTGCAAGAATTGTCCTGGAGCCTGAGCTTCATAAAAAACGAATCCTGTTTCGATAAAAATTTTAGCAAAAACTTTGCCGAAATCAAATAACGCACTCTTAGCCATAGTAAATAAAGCTTAGTATATTATTTTGTTTCAAATATGTATTTAATTGTTTGACAAACCATTTATTTAGCTTGTTTTCAGCCAAGAAAGCCATGAATATTCAGGCGTATCACCCTTGGCAATAATCAGCAAAAGCATTTTGCTAAGTTGTGATGTGGATTTTGTTTATGCATATGTCTGTGTATATATATATAAGTGTAAGGATCGATGTGGCTATATAATTTAATAACTGCAACAAGCAACCGCAAGTTGAAGCAGGCGAACAGTTCATATGTCATGTGCCAGTTTTACGACTGCATTGCAGCTCCTGCTGCCCCTTTGGCTCCCTGGCCACGTTCTAATTTCATAATAAACTGGCTGGCAGCCATTGCAACAACAACTGCAACAACTGCAACAACAACAACTGCAACAATACTAATAACAACGCGAACCTGCAACAAGAACCAATTCAAATTGACTGAGACTCCACACCGCAATGAGCGTAAATTTCATGCAATGGCCGACGAGTGGCATAAAGAGCCAGTGCAGCAGTGCCCCCTCTTGCCACTTGCCCCTTGCCCCTCCCTCCACAACTCCCACACTCCCGATTGTCCAGAGCCTGCCGGCATATATCCTGTGCAGCTCGTAAGCACCTCATGCGCCAGGCTATAAATGTAAATTGCCTAAATGTGCAAAAGCTCGAGCATAGAGCATACGTTGCCCGCACACTGACAAGGCAGAGACAGCGGCAGGGAGGGGGCTTGGAGGGCAGAAAAGCAGCAGAAAGAGACAGAGCGAGAGTGAGAGAGAAAGAGAGAGAGAGAGGGGAGGGGAGCAGTGTGCGCCTCGTAAATGAAATCAGTTGGTGCGCGAATCCTGCATGGGTCAATTATGCAAATGCAAATGTCCAGGCCACGTTACACTGCCCTTCTCAATCCTCCCTGCTTCCTTTCCCCAGCAAACATGTGCCTGCATGCGCAGACATGCATATACATGCATGCACTGAAAGAAAAACTAGAGTTTTCGCGCTTCAATCAACAATTTCACGTTCTTCAAATTATTCTTTCAATTCAATATTTTATAAATTTTTAAGTTTAAAATAATCGTACGTAATTAAACAATTCTTTAATTATTCAATTCTTTCTTAAGTTGAACTCAATTCCTTTTTTTGCCCTAGTTAATTTGAATAAATTTATAGAAAATATTTCTATTCATGCATTAATTTAAAAAAAAAAACTACACACATTTAATAGCATTCGTAGGATTTATTCTTTATTTTTTTAAGTGTATATACATATACGTATATATGTTTAGAACATAATGGTACGTAGTTGGAACCTCGTCCTGCAGCCATGTGCGACATGGCGAAAGTGATTTGTTGTTTGGCAGCGCAAATCTGTTTTCATATTAAGTATTTTAGCGCAAATTAAGTTGAAAATGGCAGCCGAAACAAGCGATTCCAGACATTTGAATGGTCTATAGATACTTTGTGGACCTGCAAACCCTCCTGCCTCTCCTGCCACTCCCCCTAAACAATGTCCGAACAACTTTCACTGCACGTGCAAAGAGCGGGCTTTCCATTTCGAGCTGCAATTGAAGTTCCAGCCAAATAAATGCCACGGCACGTATGCAAAACAAGACAGACAGACGGACAGACTGACAGAAAAGAGAGACGGACAGACCGACAGAGAGACAGACAGACATGGGCATTACAAGACTAAAAGAGAGTGGGACTTAGACACTTAGTCAGCCTGTTAGACACGCAGCTGATGACTGTGAACATATGAGAATTGCAAATATGGAGAGAATATTAAGCATTATGAGAGAGAAGCATTCAAAGAGAGAACTTTTCAAACGGATAAATTAATAATAAATTGAACTATTAGCTTCTTAAAAAATCTGCAAACTTTCACTTTTCAAAACTTTTGCCTTCACTAAAAATTTTTTAGAAATTGATGCAATTTAAAATCTTATTAACAATATAAAAGTAAAACAGTTATTAGATGCATTTCTATGCCATGCCGAACATAAAGTTTTAGCTCTAACTAAAGTTTTATGATTAGTATTGAATATGGTCACACTGAAGCACACAATTTTAAAGCATTTCCATTCTATTTCACACAGACTGCCGCCGTAATAGGAGAGTAGGAAATAGGGAGTGGAGAGTGGAGAGTGTAGAGTGGTGCTTAATGTTCATTTGGGTCTGGAGCGAGCGTCCATTGTTTGCTCACAGTCTGCGCGAAGTTTGCCAATTCATGTCCCACTGTCTGTGCGTCTATCGTCCGTCGGTCCGTCCGGTTCGTCCTGTACAATACGCTTGGCAAATAGCGGACAGTCTGGCGGACAGACAGACATACGAGTATGCATGCAAGTTTTCCGCTTTTCCGGCTGGTGAATGAAACGAACTACACACACATGAGAGCACAGAGGGTCTATGGCTACTTCCGCTCCGTCTGCTGTTCCTTCGGCTTCCCCATCTCCACCCTCCTCATTCCCGCTAAGCACCTGAGCAAACTTATTGCCGGACTGCGCATTGTTTGCCGCCGTCGCCGTCGCCGTCGCCGTTGGCTTTAAAAACGAAACCAAAACCGTATACGTCAAGGTTAACATGAGTGCGGCTGCCTTTTGGCCACGCGGCGTCTGAATAACGACGTGTCTGCCAGGATAATTTTACGATTTCCTTTTGCTCAAGCCCAAAGCGAGCAACCGCCGCCTGCCCCAACCCCTTGCCCTTGCCCTTCCCCTTCCCACTACGCTCCTCATGTCATACCCCGCACTTAATGCCAGCCCGGCAATGAATCCTTTTAGACTACCGCTGCCCATTAAGCAATCTAGCCAGCAATCCGTTCAACACCTACAACACTGCAACAGCAACAACAATGAGCAGCTGAGCTGCGAAATTTACGAGTACACTTAGCGAAAAAACCAAGGCTTTCTTGCTTGCCGCAAGCCAAAATAATTGAATACAAACTTTGTGTAATAAAATATACGTTTTGGAAAAATTAAATATACTTCGGCTGTTAATCGATCGATTTTTAATAAAATGTTAATAAAACAATTTTAAATCAGTTGTGATAATAATATCATGTTATATACGATTTTAAAGAAAATTGTTCTTAAAAAAATTTGCTAATATACAATTTTCCTAAAAAAAAAATATAATTTTTTTGAATTTTTGTTTTATGAATATATTTTAAATATTATATTTATTATCTAAATTGATTAAAAAGTCTTTTTAATAAAATATTTTTCATATTCTATTTATTCTACTAAATATTTGAATTATTTTTACTTAATATTAAACATTAATTCTTAATTTAAGAAAGTTATTCTTGAAATATTAAAAAATACTTTTAAAGTCATCATTAATATCGAATTAGTTTAAAAAATGTTATTAAGATACAATTTAGTTGTAAGATCAATAAATCACAAAATAACAAGGAAATAGATTTATATTTTAAAAATGCTAAATTTGCTTTTTTTCTGAGTGCAGCGGGAGAGAGCGGCAGAGCGCAGAGCGCTTGCAAATTGCTGAAAACCAACAAGAACAGCGAAATCTCAGCTGAAGCTTAAGCTGCCAAGAGAGTGGCAATGATAGAGAGATGCGACGCGAGTGATAAGCCAGCGATAGACGATAAGCGATAAGCGCTTACGCATTTCTGAGTGCGATCCGCACAAAGAGAGGAGGAAGGAGAGGACAGGGGAGAAAGGCAGAGAGAAGTGGACATATGTGCTAGAGCGAAAACAACAGCAAATGCTCTTGAAATGTTTTTTTTGCTTTGTTTTGTTTTTTTTTTTTGTATTTGTAGTTTTTGCGATTGCGCTGATCAGATAGGCGATCGTGTGCGACGGGGCGTGCGGACAAGGTAAAGGGCAGGGGCAGGGGTAGGGGCATGGGCATGGGTAGGAGCACTTAAACAGGGTACACTGTAATTTGATGTCATATTGTGTCACACAAAGAGACAGATACAAAGGGTGATAGAGGCGAGGAGGAGGAGAGAACTATGCAGTTTCTGCTGCGATTTACCTGCGCTCTCCAAGCGGCAGAGAACACAGACTTATGCCAAGATAACCATAAACCCTACGGATCTCCCTCTTGTTATGGTAGGCGTGGCAATAGGCCAATGGCATCCTACAGTCGTCAACCAGCATATCAGGATACAATTCACAATTATTTGGGCCCCTAATCGAAATGGGCTCTAAGTGTGTTTGAGATCTAACATTTGGATACCTTTAGATGTTGATTAAATTTTGTTGTTTTTGTTTTTATTGGATGGGCTGGGGCCGAGCACGCGTTTAATTTGATTGCGGCGCTACTTTAATGGTCAAATCAGTTGCTTCGGCACTCAAGCAGTCGCTCAATCAGTCAGTTAGTCGGTTTAGTCAGTGGATTTCTCAGGTTTTGATTTTAGAGCCTGTACTTTCCAAAAGTACAAAGGGGTCTATTGAGTTGGTACAAGTGGGAAATTTATATAAAAGACAGAAGTAGGCGTGGGAGACCCCAAAAAGTATATATTCTTGATCAGGACGACAAGCTGGGTGGATGTAGTCATGTCCGTCTGTCTGTCCGACATTATAAACACCTAGATCTCAGCCACTATAAGAGCTAGAGTTAGCATATTAGGTATTTAGGAGCCCTTATGCACCAAGCAGATCAAGTTTATTTCAAATGTTTGATACCTCCTCCCCTTTTCAAGCTAACCGTAAAAAACCCCAGCAACCACAATTAAAAGCTTCAGACTATTTGAATGTGGTACGTACATGGCATATTGCATTCTCCATCGATATTGAGAATTGCTTTACGAACCGATAAGAAACAGCGAAGATATGCAACAGACAATTTGCTACATTTTTCAAGAGGGGAATGATTTGCCTCATGCCTAGCGTACTCGATTTCAGTGATTCTTTCTGTAGGTGTGTATTATTAAATCACAAAGTACAGGTTCTCCTACTGTCGCTTACGTACGACTGTAGCCCAGCGTCCGACTGATCCGCTCCGTCCTCACTGGTTTGCTTTAGGGGTTCTGCATTTACGAGCGCTCTGCAGTTGTCTGCTCGCTGAGGTTTTTATGGGGCTCGTCGCGTTGCGCATACAAATGATTTGATTTTTTTACGGGATTTGATTATTTGGATGCGTGTGCTCCGCTTTAGGGCATGATTTGAGTTACTTCACTTTGTCACTTGGCCATTTAATGCGTTTTCCTGGGAATTTCGCTAGACTCTGAGAGCCGCAGCAGCCGCTTAGGCCATAAGTCGGGCTATTGACTTTGATTTTTATGACATAGCCGCTCCTGACTTTCAGCATTGCCTAATTTCACCAGCGCACCATGGGCAACATATTGATGAAAGCCAAATAAATAAAATATTTCATTGTGTTTCATACTTTTAAAAATGTCTTGAGCTTTGAATTTGCAATACTGTTAAACTGACATGTATTATTTTAAATATTTATACCAGGGATCGTAATTATTATAAGTTTTAAAATAAAAATTATAAAATAAATGTTATTTGGCCGTTCGCTTGCGTGTTTTGTAGACAATTATCTGCGTTAAACTCATTATTGATTATTAGTTAATTTAAAAAGTTTTTAACAAATTCAATATAACAAATAAATAAAATGTCTTAATAAAAATAATAATATAAAATAATACAAAATCAACACATTTTTAAACAATTAAGAAATGATCTAAGAGGTAGAATTATTTACCAAATTCCAAAATTCTTTTTTGGTATCACAAATATTTTGATTAAATTTTAGATATTTATTTTCTCATCAATTATCAATCTTTCAATAATAATGCAGCATTTATGAATTTAAAAATTAACCAAAAGTCCTTTCAAGTTCACTTATTCAATATTCGTGAAAAGTTTATTTATCTTTAATTTTAAAACTGTAATTTATGTCGCATTTATTAATTTGTTGCCCATGGTGCAGCGTTGCGCCCGCTCAGCGCTCAGCGCTTTCTTTAAGCGCGATTTTGGCCAGCAGATTGTGAATGTGGCCGAGAGTTATATGGCTGTTGCTGCTCCAGCTGTTAATGAGCTCATTTTAAGTAGTTCACATTGATAATGTTGGACTATGCTAGATGCCAATGCTGGACTAGACAGACGTTCTAATTTGATTCGATTAGTATCTGGGCAGCGCTGTTTAAGTGCCTTTTAGCTGTGATTAGTTTTAATGGCTAGTTGTTGCTGTTGCTGTTGTTGTTGTTGGCGTTTTAATGGCTTACCAATAGTGCAATAAATTTGCTTTTACTTTGCCCACAAAAACTAGAATGCACAACATTCATTGAAATTAAATGGCGCTTTTAATGAGGCCCAAGAGCGAACAGCGAACACGGAATGTCCATATTGATGCATGTGTTGGCCAAAAAGCCGTTGGCACCTAATAAGCCAGTTTTTGACAGCAGTTGGCAGGCAACTTGTTTCAATGAAGCAATTAACGCCAAAAGAGCTGCAAAAATTGCCGGGCAAATTGCAATGAATTGATACAAACAGCAGCAAGCTAAAAGTAAACATAACACAATTTACATTGAGCATAAGCTCTCGCTCTCTATCTCTCTCTCTCTCTCCATCTCTATCGCTGTCTCTCTCTGCGTGTGTGTGCGCCTAAAAGGCTGCAGCTTTCGACGCTTGGCCCGCATAAAGCAGACGCAAAAACGCTTATCACAGATGCAAATAGCAAAAAGTGCGACAAACACAGCGTGTGAATTTATTTGTATACATGTGTGAGTGTGAGAGTGTGTGTGTGTGTGGCAGCTTTTGTCTCCATTAGCTAACACACACACACAGCACACACACACATACACGCACAGCAGCCTAATGCAAATAATTTTGACGTTCACTGAACTTTGCCTAGAAAATTATGCAAGCCGTCGTGTCTCTGTCTCTGTCTCCCTCTCTCTCTTCCGCTCACTCACACACACTCGCTCTCTCTATCTGTGTGTGTGTGTGTGTGCACAAAATTATAGCAGAAAACTGCAGCCAAAAACACAATAAAAGCGAAGCGAGAGATCCCAAGCGCCCAAGACAAAGTTTGCTCATTGCTGTACCATTTTTCTTTTTTTTTAATTTTTTTTATTTTTATTTTTGTTGCATGCAGTCGACAACAACGAACATCTGCAACAGCGCACAGCATGCACAGATGTTATTGTTGTTGTTGTTGCTGCTGCTGCTGCTGCTGCTGTTGTCTTGCCTGACATTGCGCATGCTCGTGGCCAATGAGAGCGCGTGCAGCAAACGCCGCCCAAATCAAAAATGGCGAGTTTACAACAGAGAGCACAGCGCCCTCTGCCAGCGCATATAGTCGTCTCTGTCCGACGCAGGCATACGCTATGCGAGAGCGCGCTCTGTGCTCGCTCTCAGCGGCAAGCAGTGCAAAAGCAAGCAGTGCGCCAGCAGCAATCAATTGCTTTGGCTGAGGCAAGCTCATCAGCCAAATACAACGCTTCTTATTGTTGCGATTGCTGCCGTTGGTTGTTGCTGTTGCTGTTGCTGATGCTGTTGCTGTTGTTGCTGCAATCCTTTTGCTATTTGATTTCAATTTCAATTGTGGCGCATCCTTTGACGTCGCCATTTTGTTTGTTATCAACAACGAGCGCTGTCGCTTTTGTTTTCCATGATAATTGCATTTGTGTGTGTATTGACGTTGACACCACAGCTCCCGCCCTCCTCCGCTCCCCCTCCCTTCCCTTCCCACCTCATCTTCATTCACTTGCTCTGCTTGACATTTATCAATGCTGCTGATTTTCTCTGCTTTTTTGCGTGATTGTTCCTCTTTTTTCTTCTTTCTTCGTTTTGTTTGTTTGTTTTTTGTTTGTTTGCAGCTTGCTTTTCAGGCTTTGACAAAGCGTACAGCGCATGCAGATTAACTTTTCACCTGTGCCCAACTGGAAGCTGCGGGCTCAGCAATCAGCCACAGTTGTCATTGCTGCTGCTGCCGCTGCACAATGGGCAAAAAAGCATTAATTTTGGAGTTACTACTAAAAAGAAATCTAAAACACTACAGGCTTGCAAGAATTTTCGTTAGAATTAAATAGAATTTAGGCATAAATATTTATCGACTTTAAATAAAATAAAAATAATATATCAAAACAAAAAAACCTGTAAGGAGGGTGCAGACCAGATCTCCCCAAGGCCACAGTCGGACGTAACTCACCGTAAAAAACCTTCACTCTGAGTTAAGCATATTGTCTGTTGCATATCTTCGCTGTTTTGCAATGCAATTTAAGGCCTTTAACATCGTAATACAATTCAAAGCATCGATGGAAAATTCTAAAATTCTGACTGCTGTGGTTTTTTGTTTTTAGCGTAGGAATGTGGTAGGAATCCAAAATCGAAAACAAACTTGATCTGCTTGCAGCATAGGAAAACCTAGATTCAAAAAATGGTACCTCTAAAGTCCAAAAATGTTCAAAAATTGCAGATGGGCTCATTAACAAATAAAGATAATTTTTATAATGCGAAACTATTAAATAAATGTAGAAATGCTAAAACGATTGTGTTTTTGCCCATAGTGCGATGCTGCTCGCTTTGATTGAATTGTTGTTTGTTTTAAGCTGTGGCTTTTATTGTTGCTCATTCACAGTCGACAGCAACAAACAATGGCAACATTTTAATGAATATTGCCGCTTGACTTGATTCCAACTGTGCGCATTGATAAAAACGCCAGCATTTTAAAATTTTCATAATAATTGCGCTTAAATTTGCAACAATTGTTCAGCCACAAATGCCGCAGCCGCAGTGGCAGTGGCAGCCAGTGATTCCGATTCCTGTTGCCAGATTAGAGGCAATCCACCCACCCACCCATCCAGCTAACCGGTGATACCAGCCACCGCAGTTAGCAACCACCGATTGCAACCCCAAAACGGCCAAGAGACGGCCGCTTAATGCCAAACAAATCCAGCAACTACAACAACAATTCCCATTCCCATTCCCGTTCCCATTCCCGTTTACAATCCCAATTCTCATCCCAATCCCAGTTATATTCCCAGTTACCATATCGTCGATCGCATCGTTCTATTAAATTACCAAAAGCTGTCGCTCGCTCAAATGGCAAAACCCAAAAAGGCAACAGCGACGTGTGCAACACACACACATACATACAATTGGGGGGTGGGGGGTGCTGCTGAAATTGCCTGGTCACAATTGAGATAAGATTGCCAGGGCTGAGATACAAGATATGTCATGTATCGCACGTTTGTCTCAGATTGCTAGCCACTGGCGGGGCATGCAGCAGCCGGTGGTGCGTGGTACGTGGCACACTGGTGGGGCAGGGGGGCATATCAAACTGCATCAAATCCAAATTACATCAAACTCAAAGTGCCACACTCAACGCAGACGTCGCCAGCTAAATAATTATACAAGCCACAGCGCCAGATCGCAGATAGAACATGCATAGAATATATGTAAGCAAGTACAACAATGCCACCAATATGGCAGCATACATACACTCTGAGAAAATGTGCGTCATTCAAAATATTTACTAGTTAAAACACACATTTTGTCGTTAAGAAAAACATGTAATTTAAGGTAAATATTTACAAATTACACATAAAACTTAGATACTAAAAAAAAAACATAAAACAATAAAATTCGTTTTAAATACAAATTTAAATATCGCCAAAAAAATAAATAATAATTATTATAATAATAAATAAATAACTTGAATATTCAAAAAATATAAAATAATAAATTTCGTTTTAAATTAAAATTCCAATGTCTTCGGGAAAATAAATAATAATAATAATAATAACAAATTAATAAATAATAAAACCTTTAAAAAAAGAAAATTTAAATGCTATTCGTCTAATAAACAATAATTATTATAATCAATATATTCAACTTAATAATAAACATATTTGAAAAGAAAATTTAAATGCCATAATAACAATATATTCTCTAATGTAATTTTAAGCGTAATCTTTATTTGTTTGTATTTAAATTCATTCAATAAATAATGAATTAATAGAAAACTTTAAATAATTTCTTATGAATAATTCAAATGCCATCAAAAATTAATAATATAAAAATAAAATAGACAGGTTTTAATTTAATTATTCTTATTTATTCCTTTCTAAAAATCAGCAAAAAAATCTGTCTAAATTATAAAACTTGTTTTCCGAATTTTGCTCAGTGCAAATGGATAGATAAATATGAAGCGCAGGGCGTGCATAATAGAAATTTGCATGCGCAATTATTTGAACAAACCGCAGCAATTACACGCCAGCAACACAACGCACAGCAGCAACATCGGTAGCAGCAGCAGCAGCAGCAGCAACTGCCAGACAAGCTAATTAGCCAAGAAAGTTACTGCGATGAGGTCCTGGCAGCAGGACACTGTAACTCGGCTCATTCCAGCAGCCGCAACGAATCGATTTTTGTATTTTATTGGGCATGCAACGATGCTGCCTCTGCTGCTGCTGCTGCTGCTGTTGCCAGCAATTTGTGCATCGTTAAGGGTTAGTGCATCGCCAACACCATCGCCGAGGCGCCCCAGCAAATGTTTTGATTTGTTGTGACAGTTTTTGGCCGTGGCTGGTGGGAACGCGGCTCGGAATGTTGTTATGCAAAAATTAGGCGCATAATTTTATTGCGATTTTTATGATCGAGCGGCGCTGTTGATGCTGGGAAACTGGGGAAACTGGAAAACTTGGCCAGGCTGATGGCTATTTAATTACACTGCTCACAAATCTCTTTTGCTCTGTGAGAAAGTTGCGCGTGTCTGTGTCTTCTTTAATTTAAATTATGTCCTTTGCTGGCATAATGCAATCATTCCACAATTTCTGCCGCTTTTGTCATAAATTTCCCATTTTGAGCGTGCCTTGCCTTCAATTATGATAATTTCGCTTGAAATCCTTTCAGCAGCAATCCGAGACTCCCTACAAAATGGGAAAAACTTCTACACCTGACATCCCAGCAGAGCTGAAATGAAAAGAAAGACTACAAAAAGGTTGTTGAAATGCGTTTCATGTTTGGCAACAACAAGCGCTGATTTTAGGCACTTTAACAACAACAACAACAACAACAAGGAAAACAACATCAACAACAATGGCAATCGGAGAATTTTTCAGTTTTCCCTGCCACAACAATGCGTGGAAAATTATGAAAATTACGTTGAGAAAACTGTCACATCATCGTTCAATTTACTGTTCCCATTTCTGGTTCTATTCCCCAGATCTGTCGCTTGCTCTGCTTTGAAGTTCCACAGGCTTTTGTCTGCATACTTCAAGGACTCAAAAAAAAGGATCACAACTCAGCAGAGCATTGGGTTACACTACAAAACAAGGTATGACACAACTGCTTTCAGCCAGAGATGGCATTGAGAATAAACCTGCCACAGATAAGAGTCCAGAAAATGCCTAGGAAAAATGTTGAAATATTAAAAAATACATTTTTATTTTATTTATTTATTTTACTTTATTTGTATGTACAATCAAAAAATATTTAATCAAAAAATGTAAATGTTTGTTGTATTCAAAAAATTAATAATATTGAATTGGAATATTTTTAAATGTACATACAATAATATTTAAATAAATCATACAAATATTTGTTAAAAATAAAATATTTAGATAAATCATGCAAATATTTGTATAATTAGACCTTTTCGTTCTTAAAGTTGTCGTATATTGACAAAATCAGCTCACAAATAATTAATATAATAAAATATATAATTTGGTATATTATTAAGACAAAAGTCAGTTTATTATAGTTAAATATTTGATGCAGATTTGTAATTATTTTAAATAAAATCAATATCATTATCCATAGTTGTTTTTTAACTTTCATAAAGTGTTAATTAAATATATAATTTTATTTCAAGCTAGACTTATTCATTTACGGCTACATTTTAAAATATATATTTTACTGAATTAATTTTCATAAAATGTTCATTAAATATTTTATTTCAAATAAATACTTTTACACTTAATTGCAAATAAAAAGTTTTTTAAATATAAAATTTTATTTAAAATAAAACACCAATTTTACGGTGCCTTTTGACAGACATAATTATCTGAATTAATTTTGGAAGTAAGAGGGCCAGTAATTTTTTGAGTGTATCGCTTAGACTTGTCTCCCTGGACTGCTTCGCATATTGTTATAGAAGATCAGCGAGTTCAGTTCAATTGTTTTTTACATACAACTCTCTGTGCAGATCCATTCAAGCCATGTTGCTGCAATTCTTCTGCTTTGCTGCACAAACGTGAGCTCGAAGAGCGTTATTTCCCCTAGATGCTGTGACAATTGTTTGTGGCATGCACTCGACATAGTTCTGGCTTTGTTGACAACAAAAAAAAGAAAATGGAAAATAATGCAAAGGGGAAAATTATTGAAATGTTCCTGTTCTGGCAGTCAACACTTTGCTTTGCTTCGCTTTGCTGGTGGGGCAGCTTGCACTTGAGAAGCTGCAGCTACTCTCATTGTGTCAAATAGCAATAAGCCCATTTTATTTTGTGCCCTCCTGACTCACAGTCGCAGAGTTGCACGGTCTCTAGCGGCACATAGATACATCTCTGAAAGCCATAAATTCTTCAAACGAAGCAGCCCCTAAACCACCACCAGCCACAGCCACAACAGTTATCCGCTTGGCAATACAACAAAAACAATAAAACGTGGCAACAGCCCCCCGCCCAGAAAGCACGGCCAAAACAAGCAGCGGAAGGCCATGCCCCACCCACACCTGCCCGCCAGTTGTTGTTGGGCCAAAAAAAAAAAAAACCAGCGAGCACACTGTACGCGCCATTTTCCGTGCGATTGGCAATGTTAAACGCAGCAACCACAGCAACCCTGAGTCGCCATGACACCCACACAAGCCCACTTCCGCTGCCACGCTGCCACCCACACTCCCCCCCCCTCACTTCTCCCTCCCTCCCTCACGCTCATTCTCTCCGTTGGGCGTCCTTGCTGACTGTAGTCGCAGCTCCCTCTGGACCAGAAAAAGAAATGTTTCGCATAAAATGTTATCGCAAAGATTTACGACCCGACTTTTGCGCATCACACGCCCCGCTGCCCCCAGCCCCCTCTCTGCTGTTGCCCCTGCCCCTGCTGCTGTTGCCGCTTGCCTGCTGCCCGCTTGCAGCATCCAGCAACTTGTTTTATGATAATATACGAGCTTTCTCCGCTGAAATATAAATGTTGTGTGTATGAGCTGTCTTGCTCTCTGTGTGTGTGCCTGTGTGTGTGTGTGTATCTGTGTGTCTTCTTTGCGCCATTTTTGTTGCTGCTGCTGCTGCTGCTGCTGCCTTGTCATCCTTTCAGGAGGCATCACATGGCAGCGCTATCTATTTATCTGCGCATTTGTACATATTTATTTTAATGTTGAGCAGCCAGAGCAGAGCAGCGGCAGTTGCCACAATTGCGCCAGTATCCACCTAAGAAGTAAATCTACAATAAAAATGGCTGCTGTATCCATAAGATACATGCCACTGATTTTGGCAGCGCTTATCTGCAGCTCTAGCTGCGCCTAGCTCACTTGATATGTTTGCTCTGCAGCCCCAACTGCTGCTCCACAATAACTTAGCTCTCTCTCTCTCTCTCTCTCTCTCTCTCTCTCACACTCTTTCTCTCTCTGTAGGTACAGTTGCCACTTGAGAAGACACAAAAGGAACCAAAACTCAATTCTAATTATGCCAGTTTCATTCACCTTTCAGTTATTGTTTGATCATTTTTCCATATCTGATTCATAGATTTAAGTTTGTTAATCTATGTCTACTATTTAAAAAAAAAATAAATAAAATATTTGATATTTTTATTTTAAATTGTTTTTATTTATTTTTATGGTATACAAATATTGGATATTTTCATTATCAAACAACGTATTTTATTCAGTAACTTTTGGAGCTACACAATGCAACAGTTTTTAATGATGAGATTCATTTTTAAAAGTTATGACGAAAACAGTGTTTCCATTTATTTTAGTTTTATTTTAATGACGTATACAATTTGGAAGATTTTTTGATAATTCCTGATTTTATATTCAAAATATTAACGATTCTTAATAGTTAAAGAATTACTATTAATACACACTTTCTATTTGAAATGTCTATGAGAGAAAAATCAAGTGTTTTCGTATTTGAATTAAGAATTTCCTGTTTAAGATTTCGGTGTTTCAATAAGACAGAAAATTCTTGATTCAAAAAGGAAATTCTTCATCAAAGCGCGTTTTTCCTTTTTAGAAATTTATGAACTTTATGGATTAAAATAATTCGTACTTTATTTAATAATTAATTGTACTTAATTCCATTTTGGCTTTTAATTTATCTGCAATCAATTACGATTCTATTCCGATTTGTCATGGAATTCTCGTAAAGAAAAAACACCATTTTGAGCACAATTGTGCCTATTGTTGCAACTGTGTGTGTATGTGTGTGTGTTTATGTTAGTAAATGTATAAGTGTGTGTGTTGAGAATCGTAAAATGAAGATTTTTCATGTGGATTGTTGAGGCGCATCCTTGTCGCTGTCAGTGTTGTTGCTGCTGGCTTCTTGGCTAATGCCAAAAGCTGCTGCTGCTGCTGTTGTTGATGCTGCTGCTGCTGCTGCTGCTGCTCCTTCTCTAGTTGCTGCTGTTGCTGTTGCTGCTGTCGTTTCCCCAACGGAAGTAATTTATGACTTTTCGTTTTGCAAATGTTTAAATCTAAACATAAATTTCCACACTCTGCCAATCTCTCTGCTCCATGCTGCTGTTGTATCTCTATCTCTCTTTGTGTGTGTGTGTGTATGCATGTGTGTGTGTGTGTGTGTGTGTGTGTGTGTGTGAAACATATGAGCAGCGTTTATATTTATTTCATTTTATACGCTGCTTTTATTCGCACTGATAAATTGTGCAATATATGTGATAGCCATAAAAATGGCTCGAATGGCTCAAATTGGCTTAAAGCGCGCCACAACAACTTTAAGAAACATGACAAAACAATTTTGACTTGTGCCCACACACACACAGATACACAGATACAGATTCACAGATAGAGATACAGTTAGGCATATGTGTGTGTAAGACACTTAATCAAATTATCTGATATGTCAGCCTGATCCGCGTCAAAACAAACACGCAGCTAAGCCGACTACAAAGCCAACTGGCCATGCACTCACAGCCCAAATTAATGTTATTAAAAGCAAATAATGAAAAACTACATACATACATATACATATGTAGTTTATGCAGCCCACACACACACACACGCACAGTAAAACTATGCCTTTGAAATTAATGAATTTCCAATGATTATCCTGACTATAACAACAGCAAAGCGCACAAAATTCAATTACTTATGCCAAATAAGACCAAGTGCTTAAATCAACAAAACTACAGCCTAGTCACAACTACACACACAACACGCACACACATAAATACACTCAGAAAAATAAAGCACGATTTATTCTACAAATTCAATTAATGTATCTTGTTTTGTTCTAGATTTCAATTGCAAATTGGTAAAATACAAATTAATAAAAAATAAGTTTGATTTAACTTCAACTTGATTTAAGTACGAAAGCTCTTTAAATTTCTCTCACTGTAGGCTTGTGTGTAAGGCTATCAGGCTGGCAGATAAGCAGCCAAGTGGCAGAGACAAACTGATCAAATATTCTTAATTATAATTTGATTTGATTTATGATGCTCGTCGATATCATGTGACATTTGTAATTATTCTTGTCGCGCCCGAAACTCCAGCCATGCCGCATGCAACACGATCAACAAAAGCACAAACAGCAGCAACAACAAGCAACAGCAACAAGCAGCAAGCAACAGCAACAACATCATCATCATCCTACAGCAATGATCAACGATGTCATCGCTGCTGACAACGACGAGGAGCAGGCGACAATCCTGAGCTGCATACGAAACTAGAATTGCTCAGACTATAGCTATACCTTATAGTATACGTACATACATACATACATTTGGAGAGTGTGTGTGATCTGCTCAGAAGTCTGTTAAGGCATAAATGATATTAAGTGCTTCAACGTTAATCAAGTTAAATAAACAGCTAATATTAGTTGAAATAGTATTAAACAAAAATTTGTATTTATCTTGTGTTCATCATCATACCCTCATTTTTTATTTGCAACAAAAAATATATTTAATGAATTTACTGCTGATTTATTATAATTAGTTATTAATAAAATAATAAATTTAAAAATCAAGACTTATGCTTACATAGTCTGTTAACTGACAATCTGTATTAAATAAAACAAATTATCATCTCATTTGACTAAATTTATTTATGATTTTATGATTGATTTATTAAATTTATGTTAGTTCATACCGATAATAAACAACTTAAATAAAATATCAAATTTGATAATTATTCACACTATATATCACACATATTTTTTTCGATATAAAAATTTATAGAAATTATAGAATCTAATAATATAAATACTTTAATAATTAATTTATTATAAGCATCCGTTATAAATTGTATTATTAACAATATTCTCATAATGTTTCAATAACAATACTGTTTTAATTTAAGTTCTAAATCAAAGTTGTAATTAAATTTATTTGTTTCACATAAAAGTAAATCCATAAATATACAAATATTATTTACTGAATTCCATTTTTTAGTCCCAGCATAGGTATTATATTTATTTTTTAACCATTGAGTATCGCTAGATCTTAGAGCATACCCACTTCGAACTGAAATCCCAGGAATAGTGAAAAGCCATTTTTAATGTGTAATAATTTTCATGACATTGCCACAACGTTGTCTTCGTTTCTAGGCTGTTTGTTATTATGATTTCGCTTTTTATATGCTTATTATTACCACTATGACAAAGATCAGGCGAGTGAGTGTATGAATACAAGTTGAGTCGAGTCAAGTCTATGGGGAATAAATCAACACGCTGTGTGGCTTCGTCAACGATCCATCTTGTGGCATGGGGCATGGGGCATGGGCTTGCTATGACTTGGCCTGCTGCCGTCGATCATAGCCTGTTGATCGGAAATTCTCGCCTACGATGCGAGTGACAACAACAATAGGGTAAACATGAAAAAAATAATATATATATATATATACTATATACAGACATATTTATGTACAAGTACAGAGTTGGGTAGAGCTTGACTTTTGATCAATGGAACACAAGCGCGATCTCTGGCTTCATGCGCTATACAGCGAGTTGATCAGCTACATCAAGTACTATATAATTAGCTAATTAAATATAAATTATAATAAAATTGTTCCTGATTAATACAGTTTAAAAAGTTAGCAGATAACTAATTGCAATCGATTAAAAGCAGCTTGTTTTTTATAAGCAGCTTTGATCTGCTTAATTGGGGCACGTTAATAACACTTATTTAAAATGATTTCTTTAATTTCAGCACGAGCTACCTTTTATACCCTGGATCCAACACCCAGAACGCACAAAGTATATAGATTCTTGATCAGAAAGACGAGCTGAGTCGACGAGTCATGTCTGTCCGTCTATCCGTCTGTCTGGATCTCGGAAGCTATAGAAGTTAGAGCCGTCATTTTTGGAATGTAAGTAGATGCATACCATACGTAAATCAATTTTATTTTAAATATTGGATGCCACGCACCCATTAGAACCCTATTGATAGAAACTGATTTAAAGCCGAATATTAAGCGTTATATTTAACCTAGAAGGTTTTTATTCAGGATAAATACTATCTACACTCATATTTGTGTTTTCTTTAAAGAGCATTAAAATCTGTTACTAAACACAGAAGATATTTAAGAAACAATATTGCAGGCTTTGCCTCGCTAGCTTATCATTAAGCCAGTACCTTCATTAATCATACAATTTAGTATAGTTCAGTATAGAGAGTGTATGCGAATGTCACGTCGAGCCTAGATAGATATGGAGCGAGCTATAGACTCCGTGCTCGGTGTGAGTGTGCTGATTATCGCGGCTCGATCGTAGGTTCGATCAGTTAAGGGCAGCGGATAATAAGCCGAATAGGCGTATGACAATAAGCCATGTAATTAAGTGTATGCCATATCAAAGCAGAGCAACTCGGCTGAGTGGAGGGGAGGGGAGTGAAGTGGAGCGGGGAAAGGGAAGGAGCTGGCGGATTACCGAGCAATGCGTGGGCTGGGAAGAGAAGCTCAGTTTGTAAGTCAAATCTCATGGAATGTGCACGTAATTGTGGCTGACAAATTGCAGTCAAAATAAGATAGATTGCGCAAAAGCACAATAAGAGCGAGACGCAGATATTAAATGAGAAAGAGAGCGGTCTATTGTCTCACTCCCACACACTTAATACGTCTGTCTGTCTGTCCGTCTGTCTGTCCGTCTGTCCGTCGGCTGTTTGCGGTCTTTTAATTAGCATGTCATGTGTGTCAGTCGGGCACTTGAGCTGCCCCAACGGTTCCAGCTCCTGAGAGCTGAGGCTGCCACGCCCGCCACGTTTGGGATGGGCGCGAAAAATGCATTTCGTTTCATGACTTGCACTAAATTCAATTTACTTTTTAAATATTTCTCTTATTTCTTTTTAGTTGTGTTTTTATTTGTACGAGAGTTTGCTGCCACTCAAGCAAGTGCCGCTCCTGCAATGATCGGCGATTTTGTTTTTACGCGGAATTGAGCTAATATCGATGACTCGACCATTGAGTGGCCTCTTTCCCTGCCTCTGCCCCTCTCTCTTTTCCTGTTTCTTTCTGGCTAACCTCACATTTATTAGCCCTGTGCAACGCCACTTGAGTTTGGGCCTTGCGTTTTTTAATAAGCGGTTGTCGTCTAAACCTTTAAGTTCCTTGGCCACTTTTCAATTAGCCCGGGTTTTTGACTTGCCCTCTGGCTCCCCAAAACATCAGTCTGCCTTTCGTACGCTGCACTTTAATTAATCGCCGTGTCTAACAAAATATGACAAGCGCCATAAATTAAATGCCAGATACTCGTGCCTCGGCCCAGGCTCCCAGTTGCCACGCCAGGGTAGAGGCAGGTGTTGCCTCTGTGCCACAAAAATTTGCGTGTGCGGACAGCTAAACTGCTACTGTAGCTACTTGTATCTGCCGCATATAAATGAGAGATGTTTAACTAGGCGACACTGACTCCCAAAACAAAGCACACACAACACACCACTGCTCCCAAAAGATACGATGCCGCGTTCGCAGTGGCATGCAACCAGCTCCAGGATAGGCTTCTACGTGGGCAGCAGATACTCGATTTTGTAGCTCCTTCTTGTATTCGGGTAGGCGTAGAAATAGTAAGGGATTTACTGAGCGTAAAATGGTTTAATAAATAACTGAAATATATTGAAATATATTTGGATAATTTGATAAATTATTACAATATTTATATTTAAATTTACAATATTTATAATTTAATTTAAGTTTCTTAGTAACCTATGATCCTAGCAAAGTTCAACTTAAATAGAACGATCTGCAGTATTAATATTCTAACGATAAATAATAAATATTGTAAATATTTACAATACATAATTTGATATATGCACAATTTGAAGTGCCAAATTTAGGTCTTAATGCAAGTCAAAAATTTGCAAAATGGATATAATTACATAAAGGGTTATATAAATAGGAATCAGTCGAGAATAATATGCCACATACAGGTTTAATGGCCAAAATTATTCGAAAATTTTAAGAAAAATTCGCTAAACAAAAATTAAATCAACATCTTTTTATATCGAATAAGTTTTTCGATTGAAGTTCCGTTTTAGGTCTTACGAATCCCTCAATAGCGCTTTTTGGGCCTAAAATCATCGATGGAAACTTTTAATTATTATAACAGATATAAAAAAGTATTTAATTTAGTAAGATACTAATTCTATGAAATTTCAAAAATATATATATTTCTTCAGCTAATGAACCGTAGATAAAAATTTCTCAACAAAAATTATGCAATTCTAAAACCGGGTTTACTAATGTTTCTTAAAATCAGCCTTAAGCTGGCAGCAATAAATCTACAATCTGTGCAATTTTTATGTAATTATCTTTATAGGAAAAGTCGTTGGTCTTAAAACGTATTTCAAGCCATATTTACGGCCATTTTCTTATAGCTATAAAGGCTCATGCAGTTGCCATTTGCCTGCTGTTAAATATACGTATTATACAATTTATATAATATAGCAATAAATTCGTTTACAGTCGCATATAAATTAAAAACAAAAGGGTTTTACTACATTTACTTTTGGCTGTTGTAGGTGATGGGGATGCGGGGGAGGCGAGGGCAAATGGTGGCACCACACAAGCCACGAAACCACGCACATAACTCAAGGAGTTTGTGACATTTTTATGGCAAGAATATATTTTATACGTAGATTTTTGTTTCGCTTTTTGGGGCATTTCGCGCTCTGCGTTCAATTAAAACAAAAAGGGACACATTAATCCTTTTTGCACAATATCCTGTATGGCCGGAATCCCTCTCTCTGTCTCTCTCTCTCTCTCTACTCTCTCTGTCCTTTCCTCTCCTGCTCTCTGTTCATGTAGGCGGCTCCATGGAGACCCAGAAACCGCAGCTGGGAGCCTGGGAAGTCGGCCATTTTCTTGTGCCAGCTGCCATTTTTATGCTCAGTATTTTTTACATTTGCTGCTCTTTTTTCGGCGTTGTTTTTGCAATTGTTCCTTGTTCCCGTGTTGTTGTTGTTGCTTGGCATTAAAAATGTTTTATGTTGTGTGCGATTTGCACAACCTACTTTGCACATGCTTCACTGAAGGCCAAGGGGGCTCGAACAGGGTCTAGGAATATTTGCCTTTGGTTTTGCTTTGTTTTGTTATGCAATATAAATAAATAATACCCTGGCGTTTAGATCGAATGGGGTGTGCTTAGCAATAGAATGAGTAGAGCTTTCATATTTAATAAGAACAATAATAAAAGGAGTTTAATTTAGTTAGCAACTAAGGATCAGTATAAATCGAAAAACAGATCCAGTTCTCTACCATTTTTTTTTTATTTTTTGCCAAAAAAAAAGGTAAATTTGCCCAGTGTACCATAGCTAATTTAAACTCATCATATACGTAATGCCATTTAAAGCTTATACAAAACTAATTATGGTAATACTTTAAACGAGCTAAAGTTTGCTAACTTTAAGTTTGCTGAATTGCCTGCAGGGTATCTGTGCGTTGTGCATTGCCAGGAGCAGGCAGTTTAACGGTTCTGCTGTAAATAAATGTAAGTGTCTATCTGCGAGGATATGAGCTCGTTTGTTTACGTAGAAAGGCTTAATTTGTACGGAGCCAGACAGCACACACACACACACTAAAACGAGGGTGTGTGTGTGTGAGTGTGCGAGAGGGACAGCAAGAGAAAGAGAGGTGTGTGTGTGTGTGTTACTTTTGTCTTGGCTTTAACTGTTTTTATGGCGCATTGCGACTTTTTATGGCCTTGTCTTGTTTTGGCTTTGCCTATTCTAATGTGTAAGTCTCCCCCGTGCAGTGCCACGCCCCCCAGCGCCCCAACCGGGACGAGAGAGAAAAAAAGAAAATAATAGAAGAAGGGAAGGATAATAATAAAACTGCGCTTATCGCAGATGCTGATGTGAACGCACAGCGAGCGGCGTTATAATAAAACAAATGGCAGGCCATTTAATTGCTGGCCATAAATGGGCGCCCTTTATCCTTTTGAAGGATGCTACCAAATGCAGAGCGTAGAAGGTGGGCGGGGGCGGGGGCGGGGCAGGGGCCGAGGTAGTGTGTAGGAGTGCGTGAGGTTCTCCGCTGTCGTTGTTTTTGGCTTTTTATTATTATTAGTATTTAAATTTATTTGTTGCTTTATAGCGTGCCGTGGAATGCGATAAATCTGAGCCAGCGTTCCGTTTTTAATGGCCCCAGTCATAAAAGGTAAGCCCAAAAATGTTATTATATAATTTGAGCACTCCATATACAAATATACACTCTGTATATATGGTGTGTATAATCAGAGCAACTTAAAAGTCCATTTAACTGTTGTGCGATATGACATAATTGAGTGGCCGCTTATCAGCCTTGGATATCCTTGAATATCCTTGGGAAATGCTCGCATATGCATCGTCCATTCCCCGTTCTGTCCCGTTGTGTCTTCAACTTGTTTCGTTGTCGTCGCTGGCAACTGCAATACAATTAATGCAATTGGACAATTGTTATCCTTCTGCTGCTGCAATTAAATTGACAACACCACAAACTTTTGGCTGCAGCAGTTTCGTAACATTTGGCACATTTGGTTTTATGACTCAATTATGCAACTAATTCGTGGGGAGTCGCAGCACAATCTGTGCTCCCCCACCCAACCCCTGCTGATTGGGAGGTAGTGTCTATCTCATAGATACACAGATGCGGCAGCAGCAGTCTCAGCAGCAGTAGCAGCAACCCTCGGCAACACCTCATTAATTACGGCTGTTGCAACCGCAAACAATACAAAAACAACCTTAAGTACTAGCAACAAAAGAAAGTCAACACGACTAGCCGACACCCTGCACGCATTACAGACTGGTCCAGAAAGCAGTGCAAGCAGTTTATGCTCTGCAAGCAGTTCAACTTATTCCATAATGAAACCAAACAGAAACTAGTTTGTTTTTTTAATAACTTTTATGTATATTATACAACTTTAGTTAAACTAGCAGCAAAGCTTCATTTAGTTTTCAACTAAACTTATACAACATTTCAGCTTCATAACTAATAAACTGTTCCATATAAACATTTTCATTATTTTCTCAGTAACTGAATAAACTTTTCCATTTAATTAAACAAATTCATATGCTTTGAACACTTAGAAGTATCTATACCAAATGTTGTATGCCTAGCTGCTACAGATGCAGAGATCTAAATATGAAATTTATAAATAATGTATGTTATGACCAAGTTCCAGCTATCCTACGCATTGCCCATCGCTTACAGGGTATTTCAAGTCTTGTAGTACCCAGCAAGCAACTACATTTGTTATGATTTTTTGATTTCAATTTCGATTTCGTTTGCCCAATGATTAATGCAGTAGCCACACCCACTTTGTCAGCCTAACTGCATACTACTTATAACCAGATAGACCTACGGCCCGGGTACCAGGTAGATTGATAAATGAACATGAACTGGCGCTCTGCGCCTCTCATTTCTTATATATGTAACTGGTTAGATGCTTATCCGTAGCATTCCTGCCGCCCAAAGTGTCATTGTTGTCGATCATTTTTATGTGTGAGCTCCATTTGATTGACATGCCCGTAGAGGTGATCATCTTTTCGTACCTCCCGCTCTAAATCGCTCCCTCTGTGGATTCGTTTTATGGACAAACAACTTTTGTGTCGCCTTTTACGATCAGGGCAGTGCGATGTGAGTGAATTTTACGATCCAGACTCCAAAAGTTATTAACATAAAACGTACATTAATCATTTTATGGGCTGCATAATGAACTGTGCGCTTAGTTGGTGGCCAAACAAGATACTACGCAAAAAGTCTGCCCAGTTTTTGGCACAGCTTCCGCTGGGCGTCAAGCCAAATTGCTAAAAACAAAAAAAAGGAGGGAAAAAACACTTGGCATAGCTGCATTTTGGCCAGTTACTATTACTGGCTTTTGGTTTTTGGTAGTTCAGTAGTCGCTCTGGTTCTGGTTTTGGTTTGGTTTGGTTTGGTTTGGTTGACTAGCACTTAATCCTGGCGCACAACTATGCCGTTTGCATTGTTTCACGCACAATGGACACAAAGGACATGTTTGCACTGATTATCAGATTAGGCCATTGTACGTACAAATTGATATTGTCATGTTTCAAGTGCTCCGGCCGCGGCACACAAGTGAAAACTCATTGAATGCTGTCGCCAGTGCCGATTAAGAGATTTTTTTCGCACTCCCAAAACAGAGCGAGAGGCCGAGACGGGCCAAAACGGGCCAAAACTCTAGCCATGGAAACAATGGCTCGCCAGCAGGCAAAGATTTGTTGCAATTTTTGATGAAACAATCGGCCAGACAATGAGTGGTTTGAGTGGTTTTCGGTTTTTGGTTTTTGCACTGTGGCTAAGGTCTGTGTTCTAGTTTTTAGCCCGGCTCGATCATTAGCATAAAGCCACAACGGCGGCAGACAACAACAGCCTCGCTCTCTCTCGCTCACACATAGAGTCTGTTTCTGTCTGATTTTACTGGGCGTTAGCCGGGCGAGAGCAGAAGGATTAGCAGCAGGAATGTGCATATCATTCTCGATCAGGTTGGAGGAGAGAGCTCTTACTGCAGATCTGCAGATCTTGTGCTCTGATAGCTCATCTCAAAGATTGCCGATCAGACAAGTGCTTATCTTGAGCAGTAGGCGTTGTGTGCCAACGATCATATCTCGGCCTGGCCTTGATTGTTCGGCCCAAAGAATTGGTCAAAATGATATCAGATTTCTCTGGAAATCGCAGTAGAACTTAAGCACTGGATTTGTCTATCAATGCAAATGCATCTGGCCTAGTGCTAGCCAACTGCTAGACAACTTGTCTGGCCAGCTGGGGAAAGACGATGCCGCCGATTCCTATCAACCTGGCCTTGTGAATTCCCAACAATGCGATTTTAAGCCAAGTGATAAAGACACAACACATATGTACAGATGATACGTGTTTCGCACCTTTGATGTATCATGATACAAACTAATCCACAATAAGCTACAAAGATAAGCTAGAACTGTGGGTATTTCTGATGAAATCTGTGCCGAAAACTATCAGAACTCTTAAGAATTTTGAGACACTTTAGTATTATATATTGTTCTATATTTTATTCAAAAATTTATTAAACAAAAACATTACTTTCTAACTTATACTTTCAGCGTTCTCTAGACGTTGATCAGTAGTGACAAAATTAGTATATTTGTTATTTTGATGGTGTATTCTCGGCTCTTTCTAAATTTAAATTCTAGCATTTTAGCTTCTATACAAGATGTTTAAACTATTCTTATAGATAACCTTCGATCAGTTACTTTTCTCTAAGATATTTTTCGAAATCTAGTAAACCCCAAATATGTCTAACCCCCGTCAAATTAATATCACATAAGACTCATGATAAGAAACCTCTGTTGGGGTTCATAAGAATCTACAACTTAGCTAAGTACTTTCACACCAGATAAATGTGCTCTGGCTATTGATTACCATTTATCTCGATAAAGTAATTATTGCACGGTTTAATAGCCAAACAATTTCGATAGCACTATCTGTTTAAGATAAAATTCCCCCTTGCAAGCATAAATCCAGTATTGATCAAAGCAGTACTTATGTACCCTATTTTAGAGCTTATCCCTTTGAAAATCCTGGCGCCAGTTGGGATAGATCTCGGCGATCACGGCATGATATCAGCTCATCCGTACTATCTATTCACTGCACTTGCCAAATGCCTTTCACAGCCTGTAGGCGCTCACTGAGCTCTGAGGGTCCTAGCGCCGGGTCATAACTCTTAGCGGATGCTATTTGTATTTCCATAAATTTTTGTGCAAGCGGCAATAAAAATATTGGCCTGCCTTCGGCAGCAGCAAACACAAAAGAATTGCACCATAAAATTTGAACACGGATACACAATACTGAAATACACCTATATAGAGCATAAGAACAAAGCGCCGCGCGATGGCCGAAGCCATAGCCTTTTGTGCCCTAAGAGCTCAAAAGTAGTGCAACACTTTTGGTTTATAAACAAAGCCAGCAACCTGCAACCTGCAACATGCAATTGCAACTTCGACTGAGGCAGGGACTGAGACTGAGAGAGAGTCTTGGCTACGAGCTGCCTCCGTTTGGGCCATTGTGTTCGCAGAAGTCGTTAGTGTGACAGGTTGGATTTGTTTTGTGTACGGTGCCTAAGTCTGTCATCATCATCAGCATAAGACTTGTCTGGCGCCAGCATTAGGGACAATATTTTCGACTAAATATTTCGTCACAGGCAACAACAACAGGCAACAAGCCCAAGCAGCAGCCGAGGGCGTAGGTCAAACCCAAAAAAGAAATATTCTAAGGCCTGCAAGGTCTAAATTCTAGACGGCGCTGCGGGCGTTTATTTTGGTAGATATCTTGCGACCCCTTCGACGTTGTTGTTGCCGTTACATTGATGATTTATGCCGCAACTAGAGTTACAGGTGCATGGATTCAGGTAGAGTCAGGAACGCTATCGCCTATCGATGCTCATCGATTTCATTCAGCTGAAATTTTATTTCATCTAAAGTATCTCTAAGATAAGTCTTTTAATTCTCTATGTTAATCTACGAATGCTATTATATTTCTAATAAAATGGGATATGAAATTCACGAAAACAGAGGGGAAATTCTTTATGTATAATTAATTCTCTCTAGGATCTTTCAAATCCCAGTATCACTAAGGACCCCACGGATCTATGTAGACACCTCTTAGGACTCGCCGGTTCTAGCCTAAACTCAACCTAAGTTTTAAAATTTGTTTGCAAATGAAATTTTTGAATATCATGCAACTACACTTTTATATTAAACTTAAAAAAAAAGAATAATTGCTTTTTTAAAGTTCTTAATTTTTTTATTTAATTGCCTGCAGTCTGAACACCTTAGTTGGATATATGATATATGGATATAAACTTCTACAAACAGATTTTATGCATACTGAGTCCTTTAGTCCTTGCAGCCTCCTGAATGCTGTGGCATGTGCTACGGTTCGAAGTTGCAACATATTGGCATACTTGAGGCGCCTCGCCTCGTTCGACCTGGCAGGCACGCGCGTTGCAGCACTTGAACTCCAAGCACCAAGTGCTGCTGTAGGTCGTATCCAGGAGCGGCGGAGGGGGCGGGAGTGTTGCGCAGGAAGGTTAAAGTTTTTAGCAGCCGTTCGTGTTTTTTTATGCTACTTTCTACAGGAGTCGCACGCTCTCTATTGGAATTTATACAATGAAAACACTTAAGTTTTTTGTGTTTTTTGTCGAGACGTGTGGAGTAGCTGAGCTGAAATGTGGCAGGGGGAGGGATTGTGGTGGCAGGCTGACGGGGTGGTCTGAACTTTTTCGGTTCAAGAACAATGGTTCAAGAGCTGCTTGCAAAACAAAAAGCGTTTTAAGTTTTAATTACGCCAAGCACAAAAGACTGCAAGAATGAACAGATGAATGGAGGGAATGTGGAAAGGGGAAATGAAGTTGAAGTTTGCAGCAGTTAATCGGAAACTGTATATATATGTATATCAGCGAGGCATTATTTTGTTGAATAGTGTAAACTAATGACAGTCCTCAGGTACTTGGCACGGCGCTTATCAATTAGTCTAAATCTTTTGGGCCAACTTACAATGTGGGCCAACTTTTTTTTTTTTTTTTTTTTTTTTTGGGAATTGTACGTGGGGCATAGCGGGTCGTATGACGTGCCATCTGAAACTATCTATCAAATACAGGCAGCCATAGCTTGTCAACGATTAGATTTCCAGCTCTCCACAGAACCAAAAAAAAAAAAAACAAACTCCAAAAAAGCACTAAGAAAGAAGAGAACAAAATTATAACAAAAATTGCTCAATTGTGACTGATTAGACTTTGTTTTCAATTTGTTTTGTAGACGCGTTGGGGCTTGGGGAAGAGGAACAGGGTAGCTGACAGTGCCAGCTATTCGTAAAGTTTTTAATCAAAATTGTACAGGAAATCAAAAATCAGTTTGGAAAAATAAAAATCACAGTTTCTTATCATGATGTTCTCCAGCGCTTTACCCCAATTGCTATCCCCCCAGCCCAATTGGGTCTATACCCAGCAATGAAGTGTCTACAAAAATAAGCTGTATTGGCTATAGGTGTTAAATCTATTGAAGACAGTTTAAAGAAGTGAAAATAATAATAATTTATTTAAGAGGTATTTTATTTGTGTTACAATTTATTTGCAGCTACAGTTAAATCTGAGCTTTAAGCTGTCAATAAGTAAGTTAGAGTTTTCAATTGAAAGGTCTATACTTGAAGTCTGATTGCAGGGTATCTTCTAGTTCAGTCATTATGTGTTAACGTTACTTTCGTCTAGCTTGTTTGCTGCTGTTGTTGCTTTTCAACCGTTTCTTCAAATGTCTAAACAATGGGCTTGTGAGGCCCTTGGCGTGTAATTTTTTGGAAGAACGCAACGCAGTAGCTATGAAATCAATTACGCGATAAAGATTTGACAGCACAAGCGCAGCAATGTGGCAGTCGATAATTAATTTTAACGCTTTATCGCATTGAGGTGCGCCCTGTGCGTCTCTCCGATAGTCGCTGATAGCTGATAGTCGATAAATACAGCAGCAGCAGCAGCAGCAGCAGCAGCAGCTACAACATTGTCCGATTTGATTGAAGTCTGTCTAAAGACATTTCTTTATTTTGGTTTTTGTTTCCTTCATTTTGTTTCTAATCTCTGACACAATTGGAAAATTATGAGTGTGTGCCGCATGCCTATGAATTTATTAAATTTCTTCTCTCTTCGTCTTTTTTGTCGTATTGTTTATGGCTGTCTCGTAGCGCAGATGTTTCCCATGATATGCAAACGAACTCAATTATTTATTTTATCACAAATGATTTTGCTTATCAAATCTAGAAATCGCTCTGTCGTACCATACCTTTTTCTCGGCTACCAACTCCAACTCCAACTCCAGCCACAACTTGAACTCTCCAGCTCTCCAGTTCTCCAACTTCCATTCGCATTTCAACATCAACTCGAGCTCTCTTCAATCCCGAAAACCAACTCATCTCTTGTGTGTTTTATGTTGTGCCCTCTTGAGTTTTTCTTACAATTGCTCGGGTCCAAGCCCAGCCGTCCTGGCCCATCCGTCCGCCATTATACTACAAGGAGCATCAACCGAATGAGAAGGAGATATACACAGAGAGAGAAAGAGAGAGGAGAGCAACTCATTCGCAAAGCGGTCGCATCTTTTGGCGCTATCTTAGCGTTGAAATCTCTCACAGTTCATGTCAAATTTCTTGTGTTTTTATATATCATCGCCATGGCAGGCTGCTCTGCTCTGCTCTGCCCTGCCCTTCCTATTTCTTTTCGCCTTCCTTGTAAGTATGTAAATGTCGAGTCGGCGAATCCGGGAATCAGAATCCGAATCCGAATCAGAATCAGGCAGTTGCAGCTGCATTTTGCACTTTGCCCGTGCCCCCGCAGCTGTGACTGATTGTCGCACGTTTATCTTTTGATATGGCATAGCTTCCGTGGCCTGTCGCAGATGTATCTACGTGTGCTTCGTACGGTGCGCTGGCTTAATTAAGTTTCAAGCCGGTACCGCCTGGCTGTCTCCATTATTCTTAGCACCTATTGACATGCAAAGCCCCGGCCGGGCAAAGACATTCTAGTCGGGCCCACACAGATAGACGGCAATTGGGCCCACAGGCAAATCAATCAATTCAACACGCAATTTAAGTAGGCAACAAGCCAGAGCCAGAACCTGAACCAAAGCTGATAATTTCTCTATTTTGACTGGATGGCGGTGCATGCTCAGTGCCAGGGACTGACAATAAATAATAACTCAATACAAATCCCAATTACAGTCGAGTGCCACCCGCCTAGCGGCAGCAAAGGACAAACCCTCGTTATACTAGTAGGTCCTTGCCAGCTACCCGACAACCTTCTCCGATTGTCCTTTTTGCCCCTTCCGCATGTGAGCGTGAGTGTGTGTGTGTTCGTTTTATTTGATTCGATCAGCGGGGTTTCGCCTACGATGTCGCCGTCTAGCGCCAGGGTTTATATGGATTTTTTCGGGTTTATCCTGAGCCCTCGCCCGCCACATAAATCGTTTGTTTTTGGCCACAAACCAGCCCCTGTTGCTGTGTGTTTTCTCTTTTATTTAAATTTTCATTTAATTTGTTATTTGTTTACATGAAATACACCGACGTGCGACGACAACAACGACAACAGAGGCGACATATGACAACATTCTCAGCCGGTCACAATTGCCATTGTCTGCCTCTCAACGCCACCGAGGGGGTAGAAGAAGCATGCCTCTCCCCTATGCAGGCCCCTGCCCACTGACCACACACAGACACACACCTGGACAGTCGTAGCCGTTGGCTACTGTTTGGCAACTGTGTCTAATTGCGGCCTTCAGAGCCGAGAATTCCACAGAGAGCAGCATTTTGCGATAGCTGCAAAGAGACAAAGCCCTCAATTGATATTTCTGGGAAAGAAATAAAAGAGAAAATTCACGGTGCATTTAAAAATTATTAACAATTAAATATAAGCGTCAGTAAAAGTAATATCTTAAACATTTTAAATAGAAATATTTGATAGATAGATTTCATTCATTTCATAGATTTCATTCCATATCATTGTTTTAAGCGATTTTTTTCGGCCAAAACTTTTACTTTTTATCACTATTATTCCAAATATTTTAATTTTAATTATTTTAATTCACCCATCATTGTCCCCTTTAACATACTTTATTTCAGGCACAATTTATTTTCATTTCTTAACTCAACGTTTCAATTTGTATAACTTAAATTGTTTTCTAAGCTTGTTGGAATCGAGCCCAGATTTACCTATTGTAATTTATTTATAATTATTTTATTAAAATTGAATATTTGGTTCATTCCTAATTAAATTATCTAATATTTAAGCTCTTTACTTTATATTGCTTTTAACTTTTAATAATACGCCTAAAACTTCAAGCTGGGAATTAAAAACATAATGTTGAAAAATGTCTACGGATTTTTTGCACAAAAAATAATCTACAAATTATATAAATAGTTTCGTAATTCAAAAAAATAATTTCAGCATATTCTGATTCAACAACCTTTTAGCAAATTTCCTATAAACATAATCAAATAAGTTAAAGTATTTAAAACATCTCACACATGGCATTTTTACAAGCTTTAAATCGCTAAACATAAAACTTATTTAATTTATATAGAGCATTAAATTGACATATCTTGAACAGCAAAACAACTTTATTTTATAGACATGCCAAAAAAATTCTCACCCGATTTCCATTTGAGCACATAATTTATGCAAATGATATAGTTTTAATGAGTTCCACGAAACATTTAATGCATTTTTGCTTTGGCTCTTAAGCAAACTAGTTCAACTTTGGCCAAGTGTTAGGGGCGATGTGGGAAAATATATAAAATATATATACACAATCCGCTCTATGATAAGCAGAACTGGTCGTTAAAACCCTTTAAATAAATAACAGCAACAGTAATCGGAGTAGGCATTAGCAGAGAGACTAGACAGCAGGCTTTCAAATCAAAGGCGAATCTGAACAACATCTTGAACAAATTAAGTGGACAACAATAAATCAGCGGCTGACGACGGAATTCAAATGAAAAATCAATAAGCTGAAAAATCTATGAAACAAGACAAGCCACAGTTCGAGCCCCAATACAACCTGAGTTCCACTTGAAGTCCGATTCCGATTCCGATTTCGATGTCGATGCCGATGCCGTTGTTGTTGTTGTTGGGAACGAGCTGCGTGTTTAACAACAAACAATTAAGATGGCGACCAATTGATAAGCTAGCAGCCAAATCATCAGCCACAACAACTACAACAACAACAACAATCACAGAAGTTGTGGCCAATCGTTTGTTTGTTGAAAGAAATGGCTATAATGAAATAATTATGGTTGCGCCTTAGGGCTAACCATTTATATGATAGCCAGCGCCTCGGTTACAGCGTCTCTGAGACCTAAAACGCATGTTAATCAAACAACGATTGCAACAGCAACATCTACAGCAGCAACAGCAACAACAACATCTACAGCAGCAACATTGTCTCCTACATTATCGCATTAATCGAGTTGGTTTTTGCCAGAACGCACCGTGTGTCATCGTGATGAAATCTAATCAATTAAAGAATACAATGTGCTCTTCAGCGTTCAAATGATTTATTAGCCTCAAATTTCATTTTAATCATATTTATTAAATTTCTTAATTAATGTTTTTGTTATTTAATTCTTAATAGATTAACTTATTGAGATACAAAAGCACATTTTTTTAAAAAGGCCCCGGCTATTCGGGACAATGCTGTCTTAAAAGTAAAATAAATATCTTGGGCGTTCTTCTTTCAATAAGAATTTATTTATTATAATTTATTTTATATTAAGCCGCAAATTTAAATAACAGAAAAAGTATATACAATGTCAGAAAAATCAAATTTTTCCGTAATAGAATCAATAATTTGCTGTTCAAGTTGAATAAGCCTGAAAAATTGTCGATCTTTACATTTTATATCTTGTATTTTCATATTTATAGGATTTTAAGATTGAAACAAGTTACTATTCGTACTTAATTTAATCATTTTATGCACTTAATTTTAACTGAATACAGTATTTTGCGAAAAATAATCTGATTCCATTCACGATTTTAATTTTGTGTGATTCAATTTTAGTTTTTAATGTTTCTTAAATAATTTGTATTCAAGTAATTCAAATATAATTTACAATTTTATATTACATTAATTTTTTCGCTATCATTTATAATTATTATTTTGCTTGAAATATTTTAGCTTTAGCAGCTGTGGAAGCTGTGTGCCTCATGCAACCTTTGAGCCGTGTTTCGTTTATCGTGCAACTGGCATCTGCCCAGTGTCCATTGCTCATTGCTCATTGCCAGCTGATGAGTTTGATTGCTGCTTTTGGCCATGCGTGATATTTATTTGTTATGTGACACAAAACGCCAATACTCAAGCTGCTGCAGAGCGCAGAGCCATGCCAGAGCCAGACCTTGTTGTGGCATGTGTCTCGTGTTGGTGGCAGAGACAATTGAGTGACCAACATGAAAAATGAAACTCTGCAACATTTTTAATTTGGCCTGCCTTTGTGTGGCAGCCACAAAAAAAACAAAAAAAAAGAGGCAAAAAGAGAAACCAAAACAAAACCAAGCCAAATTGTAAACATTTTTTGCGCGCCTGCATCAAGATAAGGCAATCGCAGCACAATGCCTGCTCCCAAGAACTATTTGGCCAGCGAGAAATTAGACACGTGATTGGGATAACTCCCGAGATGGCCACAACAAAAACGCGCCAGATAATCGATTGGCATTGGCAAAAAAAACTCAAGCGACTTTACTTTTTGCAGCTAAAGACTTCCGATGCTAAGATTTAAACCAAATACGCCCGAGATTCAATCAGCTCATCTACTCGTCATTTGAATAGGTGCGAACTGCGATTCAGATCTACCGATGAAACCCAACACAAAAAGGAAACAAAATCAGCAACCTCCGTGGTTGAAACTGAAACAGGAAGCTGTTTAAAACGAGGCTGCTGCCAAATTATGACTAGAGACACATACGGGAACAGAATGTTGATGCCGTTTGCCACTTCACTTCTGCCACAAGACAGCACAGTTCTTTGGGGCACCTCGATGGCATCCAATTAAATTCAATTTTCGAACAAGCTCAAGCGATGCTACTGCGATAAATTAAGCAAACATTTTGTTTGCTTTTCAATGTCCGCAGCCAAAACAACCATTCGACTACATCTTAGAATGTTACGACTGGAAAGTACCCCGGAGTTCAAAATAGAGAAAATCAAGTTCATAGAAATTTTACAAAATTATAGACATATTCTTTATCAAATCGAAACAATTATACCACATTTTGCAGTCGATATAGCCGATATCGCCATGTCTGTCTGTCCGTCCGTATAAATTCCTCGTTAACTATCAGAGCTAGAGACTTATACTTTGGCATGTACGTAGCTTATGGCATTCTTCATCGATGCTGGGAACTACATTTCAATCGGATAAGAAACAGCGAAGATATGCAACATACAATTTGTTCGACTTTATGTGTATTGCCGAACTTCAATGTATAGTGACTGCTACTGTCGGCTACGCCCGTTTGTAGCCTTCTAACCGACCGATCTGAATTAAATTTAAATATTTTAACATTTTTATTTTGATATTTTAATACACCCCGTATAAAGCCGCTGCAGTTGCAGGGTATAAAAATCAACACACACAACGCGACACTTGCCAAACAGTGCCAGGCGAGAGGCAAACACAACATGCTGATTATCAAAAATTGATAAAGCATTAGATACCCAAACACACACATATCTAGAGGACTTCTATGGTTTGTTTCGGTTCACTTGCTCCGGTATTTTGTTTGGTTTTTTTTTTCATTTGGTAGGAAAAAGGAAAACAAATAAATTTCTAACGCGCGCTACAAGTTTATTTGTGCGTTACAAATATTTATTGGAAAGGTAACACTTGCGTCCAACTGCAAGGGGAGTGCGTTGGCCAGGAGGGGGGGCGGGGGCTGTTCAACTGTTGCCCAATTGACCAATTAAGAGTTAGCAGCTTGATGATGTGTGTCGCCACATGTGCGTTTCCACTGTATGGGTTTTCCAAGCTGCGCTTAGGTAAGGCTGCAATTATTTGTGGTTTGTTAGCAGTGCGTGTGGAGGGGTCAGGGGTTGGTAACGGTACAGTGAAAACCAGTGAAATGAGACAATAATGTTTCAATTAGTAAATCGAAATGGGAGTAGCATAGAACTATTAAGATATAAATTAAAGTAGCCCAGACTACATACTAGATACGAGAAAAATAAATTATTTTGGAAATTCAAATTAATATTTTACTTATGGGTGTTATAACAGTAAATTTGTATATTTAGTAAAAATTTTCTAAATGGCGGGAATTCTGTCAAAAATATTTGCATTTCTATTGCGCTTTGTATTAAATTTTACAAAATTTATGAAATAAAAAAATGATATTTTTTTCAATCGACATTTATCCATAAGATCTTAAATTTTGCAGGCATTCATACAAGTAAATTTTGTGATATTTTAATATCAATTGTTATTAAAAAGTATAGAAGAACTTAGGAATAACTTAGATATTTAATGGATTTTTTGAAAAATTGTTAAGCTTTATTTGAGTGTGATTCAATACAGTTTTATTAGTAGTATAGTATATTAGTCAGATATTATATTATAATATAGTCATCTCCTCTACCAACTGTCAGGGATTGAAAAATTTTTTTATAAATCTATTATTAATATTTAAGCTTCTTTCATAATCAGTTCCTCTACAGCTAGTGCCCACTGTAATAATTATTAACATTTCTGTGTGTAATTGTCGAATTTCTCTCTTTTCAACTGCTGTCTCGTTCGCGCTCTTTATGTCATCTGTAGGCGCCAGTGAGCATGACTTGCAGTTCATTTGCCATTTTGCTCTAACAACTTTGTAATTTTTTGTTTACACGCTTAAATTGTGGCATAATTGCTGCGGAAAGTGGCAATTGGTTAGCGTCCACATCGAGGTCTTCATGCCGGCTCCAGCTTTGGGTTTTGTCAATTGTCAAGCGCTGCGAATGCGCACACATGTCCAAAGCGACTTTTGAACTTGGCCAACACAAAAGGACAGCGTTATGGCCAGTCCAATACGCACTTAACGCTGTCAAGACCAGGCAGACATATAGACAAGAGAAGCAGCTTAGCCCGTAGATAAAACAGATGCTAACACGCTGATAAACCGGACGATTGCGTTGTAATTCATGTAATTATATTCTCAATTACTGAACAAAAGCGATCCAGATGAAGATGACGGCTTCTCGATTAGAGTCCCAAAAAGTAAAATATGAAAAATCAAAAGCAGGCCTACAACAAATAGAGCCATGAATGGCAGATAAACTTCTAAATGCTGCTCACTCAAGCACAGTCAAACAAGCTAACAAACAAAACAGAATTCAGCTCAACTGCAGACTGGGTGGAAAGCGAGGCAAGGGAGCTAAAGCTGAAACTGCTACTGGTAGTATGTTTACACTGAAAATAAAATTTTCAAGACAAGCCAAATAAGGAGAATCTTTCTTTTTAAATACTATGAATATCTTATAATCGCTCCAAATAATTATAATCTTAAAAAAGTATTTTCTAATAATATTACATGAATACATTTTTATGGAATTTAAAATGTAGCATACATTAAAAAAATCTTAAGATTGAAGTTAACAATACCTTGTAGAAAAACAATTTATTATTCTTTTAATAAGAATATTAAATGGAAAGAACTAAAGCATGCAAAATTGTTTTCATAATATATTCTGTGTTTATTAAACGATTTCAATGTCCTTTTCAGAATCGACATACATAATCGTAGAAAGTATATGTTTAAATCCTTTTACAATTATTTAATTTTACACTTTTTATTCGGTTTTTATCGATTATGGCAAAAATATTTAAAATAATCCAAAATAAAAAATTAAATCTAATAAAAATAATATTAATTTGTAATATCTTGAATATCATATCATTTTTAATTTCATTATGCTTTACAATTCAGCTATTTTATCTTCTCACTTTATTAAACAATTCGTTTTGATTTTCTCAGTGTAATATCTAAGCCTGCCTACATATGCAAATGGCCGTCATCCTGCGGCCTGTCCAGGCAACTTAAGTGGTTTCTGCTCGACGGCAGCAGCAGCAACAGCAACAGCAGCAGCAGCGATGTGATGCCTACTGCGATATGATATGATTATGTTAAACGCTCGTTTTGTTTGCTCTCTCTGACTCACGCGCGCTAGACGGTGGCAGAGAGATAGAGAATGAGCCTGAGACTGAGATTGTGGCAGAGACTGAGGCAGAGGCAGAGGCAACGCGCTGCCTGCTGTCATTGGTCATTGGTGTAAGGCGCAGGCAGCAGCTGAGCTAGTTGTTGTTGTTGTTGTTGTTGCTGCTGCTGCTGCTGCTGCTGCGTCGTCGTCATGGTCTCTTAACTGATTTGCCAGTCTATGGGCTGAAAGGAGCAGCAGCTCGCAGTGGGGCTGCATTCAGTTCGGTTTGAAGTTGACGATTTCATAATTCAATTTACAAGATAAGAGGCACAAACCAACCAACCAAGCGGCCAACCAAGCGACCAACAACAGCAACAACAACAACAACAAACAGCAATCGTTTTGGGGCGTGTTGTGTAAAGAAGACAGCAACAACAACAACAACAACAACAACAGCAAAGCAGACAAAATAAAAACCTTTTAATTAATTATGCATCAGCGATTGTGTTTAAATCAAATGAAGCTCAGTCAAATCTCTGGCAGAGATAATATTCGCATTGTTGTGACAAGCAGATGCTGCTGCTGCTGCTGCTGTTGCTGCAGTCGACGCACGTTACGCATACGCCTCGTGGGACAGCTTAAAATAATCGCAAACAATCGTACACAAAAGAAATCATAAATGAAATATTTCCATTTTAAATATATTATCAGGCAATTAAGATATGACAAAGATTATGTCACAAGAATTGCTCCAAATCGCAAGCGCTCTTAACTCAACTGAGACTCATTTCGATAATAAGTCTATCGATTGCCTATGCAATACGGCTTAAAATATATTTAATATTTATCTATTTACTATCGAAATTTTTTCAAAATTAAGATTATGTGGCAATAAGCCAATCGATTGTCCATGCAATACGGCTTAAAATATATTTAATATTTATCTATTTACTATCGAAATTTTTTCAAAATTAAGATTATGTGGCAATTTATTTAATTGCCGAGTTAAAAGCGAAATTTTAAAACAAATTCAAGACAAATTTCATTCTGCAGAAGATCAAAAAAATATAAAATAAAATTATGCAATCCATTTTTATATATTCTTAATATGATTTGAGGTATAAAGATTCGTTATATCAATTATTTGAGCTAGTACTGATAACATATAAGTAATATAAATATAACAATCTTTTTTGTGTGCATTAAAATAAAAATTTGTGATGAAATTTATGCTAACTAGGAATTAATTTCATTGGAAAACCAACAGATATATTTCATCCACGATTGATTTTAGCAAAATACAAAAAAAAATTGCCATATTTTTATCTGAATAATTTTGTGTATCTAACTTTGACATGAATACTTGAAAATAATTTGAATAATTTCGTTGCACTTTTGTGCTTTTTAAGCTTATCAAATAAACTTTCAAGAATTTGCCACAAAAAACAAACACGACAAGACAAGAGCTCGTCTTGTGCAAATACAGCAGATCCTTTAATTCTCAGCATAATTTCAAATCAGACAAGCGTTAAAAACATTTCATTATAACGCTACACAATCGGAATATTTAATGATTTAATCGGCCAACGAAATCAGCTACAACAACACTTTCGAGCTGAAGTCAGAGCCGGAGTTAAGATGGGACGAGGAAGTGGAAGTGGTGCTGTGGAGCTGCAGCTTCTTCTCAGACAACGTAGCTCGATTAACTGCTTCAAATTCACAGATTTTAAATTTAAAACGTAGTCACAGAGTGTAGAGCATGTAAACAAAAAGGAAAACAAGGCAACAGAGTTGCTTGCAACGCATCGATGTATGGATACCCTGGTTTAGTTAATTGATCTTAAATTAAATATAAAAACTTTATCTGTGAATGGGTTTGTCTAAAGATTAATAAATTAAACCAATTTATATTTTTTTAAATGTAATATCTATTAACAACTGATTCAAACCTTTTTTATCTGCTGAAATACCTTTCAAAAGGGTATGGAACACAGAAGAAGAAGAAGAAGAAGAAGGGCCTGCCCCTGCAGCTCCACTGTCAACTGGCATTGTGTGGCAACATTCAGATATAATGGCGCGAGTTTCAT
This sequence comes from Hypselothyrea guttata, assembly GCA_035045125.1. Lineage (NCBI taxonomy): Eukaryota > Metazoa > Arthropoda > Insecta > Diptera > Drosophilidae > Hypselothyrea > Hypselothyrea guttata. The sequence continues at coordinate 508,164 of JAWNNJ010002200.1, read as the reverse complement.
GTTTACAAAAAGATTATGCAGCGCCCAGTAAACGTGCTGCAGATGTAGCTGTAGTTGTAGCTGGAGTTCTAATTAAACAATTCGTAGAATTTCGCGTTAATTGCGAGAAAACGACTCGAACGTGCAGCTTGGATGCGGTTAAAACTGCAGTTCCATGTTGAGGATGAAACCTTAAAACCAAAAGAGTGGCAACATTGAGAAGAAAGAGAGAGAGAGAGAGAGGGAGAGACCCGGCTTAAATCTAGTGAGAAAGCTTTGCACTTTGATTAGGCATTATTATGTGGGCAGACAGTTAAGCAGCTCTGCGTACTCATAATCTAACCCGCATCTGGTCAGAATACTACAACAAGAAGCTGAAGACTCTATTATTATTAAAATGGCATTGTGACATGAGCCAGGGGAGGAGGGAGCGAGGGGAGCTGGCGAGGATCGCAAACAGAGAAAACTCAATTCAAATTATCGCCATACAAGATCGACAGATGTTCAACAAAAACGTAGAGCATCGACAACAGTCTCTGAGCCAGCGAACAACAGAGGTCAATGAGGTGCAGCGACCGTTGTCCAGTTGGATCGATCGATCGTTCGTTTGTTTCTTTCCTTAGTTCGATCGCTCGTTTTGAGTCAGAGCCAAAAGCCAAAGCAGTCGCACGTTTCGCTGAGCAAATAACGCCCCATTTGTTGCCAAAAAATAAAAAAAAAATACTAAACTAAAGCCCTTAATCTAAACCAAGGTAGGCCAAGGGATGCAAGAGCAGAAGCTATGCTGCTGCGGGTTGATCGGTTCGAGCGATCGACATTGGACAACGCCACGCATATTTCGCATAACCCAGGCACACCTTTGCAAAGCCCAAACAAAATAAAAGGAAAACCAGTAATATCCAAGCAGATCAGTCAGGCGGAAGGCTGCAGTCGGACGTAACCAACAATAGAAGATCATGGACTTTGTGTTTAAACAATCTCTGCCTGCAAGATGTACATAGCTAAGCGCTCAAATCAGGCGAAATACTCGCTCAACCAAATGGAACAAATTGTCTGTTGCATATCTTCGCTGTTCCTTATCCGATCATAATTAAATTTACTGCATCGATGGAGAATGCCATAAGCTAGATACATGACAAATTACAGTGTTTTCTTGTGGTTAACGGGAGAATAAGGGGATATAGAAAAAATCGAAAGCAAACTATCTGTTTGCGGTAAGGGAAAACCTAAATACCTCTTATAGTTTACTATATAGTATCAGTCAAACAGATTGATAAACGGACAGACAGACGAACATTAATATATCCCACTTGCACCAACTTAATAGACCCTTCAGCACTTTTTAGAGGTACAGGGTCTAACAAATGAACACAAAAAGGGATAACCGCAGCAACCACAAAAGCATAGAAGATGTGCATATGTATGTAGATATGTGTGTATGTATATCTGCGCCTTGTTGAAGTACCCAAAACCCGCACGCAGTCGACGTCAACGCTACCGTCTCGATCAACATGCTCGTCATCGTTGCTCGTCATTGAAGAGCCAACACACAATCCACGTCCAGGCAGGCAGGCAGACGGACAGCTACTCATGGGTCGGCTTATCAGCGCCGATTAATCAGCATCGCTGTTGCTGATAACGCCAGCCAGAGAAAGAGAGAGAGAGAGGGAGATGGAGAGAGGGAGAGCGCGAGCGCGAGCTTGTAGCGCAGTGTTGAACGCATTTGTTCTCAGCAGCAGCAGCAGCAACAACAGCAACAGTCGCAGTGGCAGCCAACACTCATGTTTAAATTATGATGGCTTCTATGTTGCGCCCCGACTCTGGCTACAACTTCAGCGGTGGCAATGTCATGCATACACATGCATTCACACAGATACACACACATACACAGGCAGACTCTCACATGTGGGCATATGGGTAAAATGCCGTCTGATCCGATCTGATCCGATCCGATCTGATCATGTTTTCTGACCCTATTGACAGCATGTCGTCGCAGATTTCTTAGCAGAATGTTGCCAACTCATCGAAAGCTTTCGTTATCAACATAGCGTAGAGCTTTTTCTGCTGTATACATTTGTTTAGATACATGCTAACTACACTGATCAAATTAAAGAGTTTTCGCATAAAATAAATACTCAAAAGAAAATATTTTATTTTTCATTTTTTCAGTTTTTGATCTATATTTTTTGCTTCTGTTCTAGGTTCTCCTTAATTAATTATTTCATTTATATTTATTTACTATTATTTATTACACTATGCATTACTTTACGCTTATTCATTTCATTAGATTATATTACATCACCCTATATAATTTTATATTATAATATATTTATATTTAAAATCAAGCTGGTAGGCTATATTTGCACGTAACCGAAATCGGAATACCCTGTTGTTTATGTTTCAATAATCGTTGCTAAGTAAATTAATTTGGATTATAACTTTAATTTCTGTTATGTAACAGAAAGTAGTTGAATGTGTATTCTTTTTTGCAGATAATGATTATCATGCTGAAGTACTCGTAATAGCAACATTGTTGCTAATAAAAGGTTCTCCCAGCGGGACAATAATATCGCACACACGCCTCGCTGGCTTATCAGAAAGAGAGAGCGCTTAAGCGAGCATCCCACGCCTTGGCTTATCCTATAAATAAAGCAAAGCCGCAGCTTGAGAGCTGATAAGGCCAGGGCAACAGCAACAGCGACAGCAGCAACTGTTGTTGATTGTGATTTTCAGTGCATTCTACGCGGCTTTAAGCGTCGGTTGTAAGTCAGCGAGAGAACAAGATCGCATGAGAGACCAAGAGATAGAGAGAAACAGAGAGAATTTGACTGTCAGGTGTTCTATATAATATATGATTTACAGTTATGCATGGCATATTGCTGCTGCTGCTGCTGCTGCTGTTGGGCCTACGCGAGCAACAGTTGCTGGCGTCGCCCGTCTACGATGAGCAGGGTCGACTGAACGTAAGCGCCAGTTGCCCCAATGCAAGCTGCAGCATGTCCGAGTTGCAGTGGGACTTGCAGCATCCGCTGCTCTTCACCGACGCTGAGAAGTTGCCGCTGCAACAGTTGCTGCTGGCAAATTGTCGCATGCGAGCGCTGCCCGTGGACATGTTCCGGCAGATGCCCAATCTACAGTTGCTGGTGGTGCAGAACAGCAGCGTGAACCACGTGAACAAGGAGGATTTGCAGTGGTTGCCAGAGTTGCGGCAACTGCACTTGCCCAGCAACAGCATCGGGCCACTGCGGGGGCAACAGTTCGAGGCGCTGCGGCAGCTGGAGGTGCTGCAACTGGGCAACAACCATGTGCATAGCCTGCATGCCGCATCCTTTGCTGCGCTGCAGCAGCTGCGCGTGCTGGGCTTGCAGCACAATGAGCTGCTGGAGCTGCCAGCGGGTGTCTTTGGGGCACTGCCGAATCTGTTGCATCTGGATCTCAGCCACAATGAGCTGACCCAACTCTCGGCACAGACTTTCGCCAACAACAGCAAACTGCAGACGCTGCTTCTAGCTGGCAATAAGTTTGCCAACTTTGAGCCGCGTGCGTTGTTGGGATTGGAGCAGCTGCGTCTGCTGGATCTGAGCAATGCCGGTGAGCTGGCGGCGCTGCAGCTTCATGGGGCACATCAGCTGCTGCTGGAGGGCAGCGGCGTGCGCAGCTTAATCATCGAAGGCGGCGTTATCAGCCTGCTGGCGGGCAACAATGCGCTGACGCAACTTGAAATTGCTGATAAGAGCGCCGTCATCGAACTGGACCTGCATGAGAATCAGCTGAACAGCAACGCGACTTCTCAGCTGCTGCACAACATGTGGAATCTACGCCGCTTGAATCTAGCCAAGAATCAACTTGACTCGCTGTATCAGAACTCCAGCTCATTGCAGCTGCTGCTGCCCAGTTTAACGCACTTGAATCTGGCCAACAACGCGCTGCAGCACTTGCCACCGGAGGCGGCGCTGCTGCCACCTCAGCTGCAAGAGCTGGACATCTCCAACAATCACCTGATCTCGGTGAGCGCCGAGAACTTTGCAGCCCTGCCCAATCTGCAGCGCCTCTTTATGGCAGGGCTGCGTCTGTCCGACTTCGATCATCGGCTGTTCCATCAGCAGCATCTGCAACTTAAACTTCTAGCCGTCTGCGATGAGCAGGACTATGGAAACATGCGCAAGCTGCATCTCTACTACAAGGATCGGGATGTGCAGTTGCCTCTGCCCTGTCATGATCTGCTTAAACCCACTCCTCAGCTGGAAGAGGCGCCTCAGGCTGCGCCACAGCTGGTGGGGGACAGCATTCATCCGTATTGGACCACACGGGATGTTCTGGCCTTTACCACGCTCATGGTGGTGTTTATCATACTGATGATGCAGTTCTATCACATCCTGCAGGAGGAGGGCTGCATACGGCGCTTGCAACACTGGTGCAGGGGCAGACAGCTAGGCGCAGCCTACGGCACACGCGCGAGACGCCTCAACGAGGAAACCTCCGAAGTATGATTTCTAAAATGCAACTCTGCACAATTTCATTTACATTTGTCTATTTTTTTATTTTCTTTTATTTTTATTTCATTTGATCCCGTTTTCCGAACATTCCACAGAGCTCAACCGCTTAACCACATCAAGCATACACTCAGAGAAATTTTTGCATACTAAACAATTGGCTTAGGTAAACCTAAATTTAATTTGCATTTTAATAAATGAACAACAATAAATATGTAATAAAAAAAATTTTTCAATAAATATTGAACAAAATTTTAAAGAATTTATCTATAAAAAATTATTTTAGTGTAAAAAGTAAAATACGGTGCTAAAAAAAAATAACTCACTTTGTTTATTTTTAATATTTTTAGAGTTATATCAAATGATTGTAAATAATAAAAAAATGCTTAAGTAAAAATATTTTAATAAACATTGCAACTTTACAATATTTAAAAAAAATACAAAATAAAATACAATGAAAATTAATTTAAGCTTTTACTGTTTTAAAATATGTACGATATCGAAAATTGAATAAAACAAAATTTAAAATAAATGAGGCAAAACCACAAAAATGTAATTAATTTAAAATATATAATATTTACAATAATATAGAGATAAATAAAATACTTGAAATTTTAATTTAATTTTATTTTAATTTTATTTATTTAATTTTAACTCATTTAACCGTACGAGCACACTCGACTGTTGCATGAGTTGTGCGCTTTATTTGCTAATAAATTATTCCAATTGCAGTTTTTAGCAAACGTCAGAGCTGCATGCTTTTTGCGCTCACTGTAAGCGAGGCATGACAGGCACATGTTGCCAGCGGTTATCTTGGGAACATGTTGCTAGGCCAAAGTCAAAGTCAAAGCCACGAGCTGCTTCAGTTAAACGACAATTGCTGACAATTTAGCGCTAGTTAAGGCCGTGTTGTTGTTGTTACTACTAGTTAGTGTTGTTGTTGTTGGTATATTGTATGCATATGAAATGTTGCAAAGACATTGGCTGTGCCACAAGGAGTCGCAGCAACAAGATGCATTTACAAGATTCGTACAAAATACGAATTTAAGTTCAGAATAATTGCACAGCATGCACGGAGGCAACGGAAACAGGTGAGGCAGCTGAAGATGTGGCAAGTTGTGGCATGGCAGATAGGGCAATGGAAGTCGTGTGTGCAACATGTGACTGCCTGCTGTTGTTGTTGTTGCTGTTGCTGTTGTTGCTGCTGTTGTTGTTGCCGTTGTTATAGTTGCTGTTGCCTGACCAATGCCAACGACAACCACCAGCAATTGCTGTTGCAACCACTTGAACAGCGACTTTTCCGCCTCTGTGCGCTTGCTGACTTGGACTGCACTTGCCACATGTTGCTGTTGTTACTCTATGTTGCTGCCTCTCTCTCTCTCTCTCTCTCTCTCTCTGTATGTTGTTGCTGGCCCTGCCCCGTTTTGCTTTTCTATTTTTCTCCTCGGCCAGATTTGCCTACGACATGTTTTGGGTGGAAATTGCGGTTCCATGTTCAGCTTGCCTCGTTGCTTATTTATTTCTTGTGTTTTTTATTATTTCGGGATAGCTTCGTAGTGCCTCGCAGCCTTGTGCCACTCGCACTCGCACTCAAGATTTTGATACGGCATCGCAAATTCTGAGAAATTGTATTTTGATTTATTTATAATGTTGCAGCGACATGCACACAATTGCACCAAGTGGCAGGGGGAGGCGGTGGGTGGAATCCAGCCATGGAAGCGTTATGTCCTTGCCTAAACATACGTACACTGAGAGAAAAAACAAGAGTGAAGAATCAAGAACTTCCGGTGTAAAAAGTTCAATCAGCCAGAAAACTTTTAAACGAAGCCGCAAATTTTTTATTTATACGTTCGCTGGGAATTTTATATTTTTATTTTTTTTAAGAACTTTTGGGATGAAAATAAGTTAGGATTCTTTTTATTTAATTTTGCTTTTCACCGAGATTTGACCAATCCCAATACGAAAATAATTATATTATCTTAAAAAAATCGTCTAGGGAAGGAAATTTTTTGTATTCCTATAAATTTATCTGAATTTTTTGACGATTAATTTTATATTGAACTTGAATTGTAGAATAACCCAAGATTAATTTATAATAAGAGTTTCATTTAGTAGACCGATTTCATCTTCTTAATTTTTCTGAGTGTACATATATTATTGCTGCTGCTGCAGTTGTTGTTGTTGCTGCTGCTGCTGCTATGCATATTCAATTTAAATTTATTGTTTATGTTTCGATTAAATTAGAAATATGCAAATGTTATGCCTGGCATTAATTAGGCGCACATAACCTCACTTCTTACTGAGCGTTTATGCACAAAACGCATTGGCGTTTTAAAACGCCAGCATTTAGCAAAATACAAAAATAAATAAAACAAATATTTAAATAAATATTTGTACCTTCTAGTAAAAACGTTTAAAACGCCAGGATTTAACAATATACGAAATAAATAAACTTATGCAAAATAACATAAATAATAAAAATATTGCCTTAAAACGCGCGCGTTTTCTCTACTGTTTTAACCACAGTCTGCTAATTAGCAATTATGCAAGTCAATTTAAAACTGTTCTACCTATTAACCATCTTACACAGATACTTACATATATAAATACATATAAACACATACTTTCAAAGCACACAACCACACGTGCGTTTCATTGGCGTTTTTTAACGCGCAGAGCAATTAAATAACTTCGCGCTTTTTGTGGGCGTTTAAAAGTAAAGCGCGCGCGGCATTCTTGAAAAAAAAATAAGTATATATATAAAGCATATTTCAACAATTTGTAAAGCACAAAGAAATCGAAAACGAAAGGCTGGCAATTGCAATTGTGCCACAAGCAACTTGCAGCTTGCAACGTGCAGCGTGCAACGGCTAAGAAAATTCACAACAATTTACCAATCGTTCACGCGCGTCCACTACAGTTCACAGAGCAGTTTATTGCGTGGAATACACACCCCCTCCCTAACAACAACAACAAGAACAACAACAAGCTGCCACAAGAGGCTGCAACATCGCACCCCTTTTTGGGCCAGAGGGGGGGTTGCTGGATGGGGGAGTGGGCGTTGCCGCAGAGGCTGTGCAAAGTGTAAATTTATGATCATGCGATTTTTATCGAATGCGAATGTGAAAAAAGTACAACAACTTTTGCACTTTATAAAAGAAGTCAGCCACAACCACAATTCCAACCACAATTCCAACCACATCCACAACCACAACCACGGCCATTAACAGAACCACAATTCGAACCACGGTCCGAATGGCAATCCTTTTGCCGTTGGCCCGAACGCATTATTAATGCTCGCACGCCGTCTGTCAAGTTTTGTATTTAGTCAATTTTTACTTGTATGGTGTTTTATTATTTTTATTATTTTTTTATTGAATGGTTTTTAGACCCTTTACTTTAAAAAAGTAAAAAGGGTCTATTAGTTTAGTGCAAAGAGGAAATGTGTGTAACACCCAGAAGGAGGCGTGGCAGACCCCAAAAAGTATATATATTCTTGATCAGGACGACAAGTCGAGTCGATATAGCCATGTCCGTCTGTCCGTCTGTCCGTCTGTCTGTCCGTCTGTATGAACACCTAGATCTCAGCAACTATAAGAGCTAGAGACACCATATTTGGGATTTAGGTTCTCCTTATCAGTAAGCAGCACGAGTTTGTTTTAGATTTTGGATACCTCCCCCCCTTCCCCCGCAAACCGCAAAAAGCTACTGCAGCCACAGCTTTAAAGATATTGATTTGTAATTTGCTACGTGACTAGCTTATGACAAACTCTATTGACCCTGTGAATTTCGTTTAAATCGGATAAGAAACAGCGAAAATATTGAACGGACAATTTGCCGCACTAGGCAGAGGGGGGGTGGTGTGCCTTGCATACGCGGGTAGCTTAGTGTGTGTTTCTTTTCTATTTTTGCTGCTTAGACCCTGCATTTTAGGAAAGCATAAAAGGGTATATTACGGTATTGTAAATCCCAGAAGAAGGCGTGATAGATCCCACAAAGAATGAGGTGCTGAGTCGATATAGCCATATCCGTCTATTTGTCTGTCTGTCCGTATGAAAAATTAGATCTCGGAACCTATAAGATCTGAGAACTCCATTTTTGGTGGCTAGGTTCTCCTTTGCAGCAAGCAGATAAGGTTTGTTTTAGAATTTTGATATATCAATTTCTTCCCTCGATAACCACAAAAAACTACAGCAGTCATCTATATCTTAGCGACTATAAGATCTAGAGGCATAATTTTGGCTATGTAGGTTCTCCTAGGCATTTTATTTTATCTTTTAAATACCTTCTCCGCTAACCACAAAAAACTACAACAGCCACAAATTTTATTATAGAAATACAACGCACAGCATCTTTTACTGTCGGTTACATCCGACTGTAGCCCCGTTTTTACTGGCTTTTATGTTTCTTATTATTTTGATTTTTTATATATTTCGCATTTTTAACACTTTGGCCGTTTGGCTCATTTCATAAATCATTTGCGTGTTATTTTTGAGAAACGTTTATTTTTGACTGCGTTTATCAAATTTTCGCACACTTGGGCACTGGCTGGGGCTGTGGAAAATGTGATTTTCCAAGCGTTTCATGCGACACGCCCCAAAGACAAAGTGCAACAGCAGCAACATCCAAGGCAACAGCAACATTAACAGCAACAGCAACAGCAGCAGCCGCCGGCGTTTCCCAACCTTTTTTGTTGTTTAAGCCCAGGCACGACAATGACACGGCGCGACCTTAGCAGTTCAGCTCAATCATAGAGTCATTCAGTCATTCATTCAGTCAGTCAGTCAGTCAGGTCGTCAGTCATTCAATCAGTTAGTCATTTAGTCAACTCACACGTGGATGCTGTCATTAATGCGATTATTCTGTGCACTTTTGGCAGCAACTCATAGCATTATTTCCGAATCACTGAACGGCCATACGTCTAGCATATAAGGCGAGGGGGGAGCAGGCGGGGGAGGGGCAGAATTTAAGGAGGGGAGCCGGGCTAAGTTCCTCACATTAAAGACACTTTAATGGGCAAGCGTTTTGGCAAGACAATGCATAACCGCAATGCCACTGCTGCCTCCTGCCACTTGCCACTTGCCTCAACTACACTGCCACGAATTAAAATAGTTCTATTAAAAATAGTTCTATTATTATTCGTTTGTTTAATAAAATAATTAGCCAAATTTGTTAACAAAATGTGCTTAATTTTTTAATTGTTTGTGAATTTAATTTAATTTTTGTCTTTAGGTTTTATTTTAAAAGTATTCCAGAAAACAACTTTGATTTTACAAATTTTAAGTAAAATAAAAAAATATTTAAGTTTATTCTTTTTTTCAATTTAAAGATATTCATAAATTTAATTGGAAACGGATAAGAATATGTATTTCATTTTATAAATTTGTGTATTTTCAACTGTAATTTATTTTTGTTATGCAAATTTTTTAAATTTTTAAAAACTGTTAATTTTTAAATACTACTGCAACGAACAAAATACGCAATAAAAAAGGGGTCCCGGTTAAAAGGAATTTGTTTCGTCCATAAGTTTATTTTATCAAATATATCGTTATGTAAGTACTATATTTAAAAATCTATTTTTTATAAAAGTAATTTTATTGTATTACTGGGTTTATATAATTTATAGCTATGCTTGGCTGAAGAAAATATATATATATTTAGAATAAAGCGCATATATCTAATCCGCTTAAAAAGGCACCTTCACCACATTTATGACCAGTTTTTCTGGCAGTGTAAAGCCAAGAGTACACAGTGAACTCTGTATATTTCACACCATGCTTAGGCGCAAATTTGTAGCGCTAATCCTGGACAGCGCCAGGAGAAGAGTCGCCGAAGTCGTCATCTCATTAGCGCCCCATGCCGTGGCAAGTGGTGGGAGTTTGGTGCGTGTTGCACGTTAATCGTATTATTTACAGCAAACAGGATCAGCGGCATGACTTTTCGACTATTCCGCTGCCCCACCCCCAAAAGAGAACGCCGAGCACCCTCAAAAGTCAAGGCGTCAAACGGTCCCACGGGGATATCAATGACATATGTAAAGTGTAAGCCTTGAGTCCAAGAGGGTTCGATGGGGCAGGGGGGTGTGCGGTGCAGGGTGTGGGGTGGGGGGTGGGCAGAGGCTGAGCCACTGTCAAAGCGTCGACCCGTGCCGGCGTGCGGTTCGTGTAATGAATATCCGCTTAGCTGGTGCGCCTTGCTGCCCCGGGATGCTGCAAGCCGGGGGTTGCAAGTGCCACAACGCCAGCCGTTAGCGTTTTGGGTGCTGCTTAGCCTCTGCCCCTCCTCCCTTGAGCCTTTGTTGCCAGTTTCCGTTGCTGTCCGTCCGTGTGCCTCTTCTGGGTGTTGCCGCTGTGTCAGGCGTGCTATGGGAAAATCAACGCAGTGACTGCCACAATATGTTGCACGTTCATGTGCAACTTCAGCTACTTGCCAATTGATTGACTTGCCAGCGAAAAGCACAAACTCTCAAATACTGTCAAATGGTGAGAGAAAAATGAAACATTAAAAATACAGTTTGAATTACTAGTTGTGCATGCTCAACAAACAGATACCCTGTAAAGTTAAGCATCTTGAGATCTTGGTAATTTACTGAAAGTAGCTTAAGTTTTATAAAAAGCTTTATAATATATCATCATTATTAGGGAAGCAAACTTGTTCATGATGATTGTTATAAAACTCTTCATTTATTTCAGAATTAAATAATCTACAAAGTTCGAATATGAATTTTATATTTTTAATGTACATTTTACTTTCTGTTTAATACCACAATATTTATTAAATTGGGTTATAATATAATACATTCTTGATTCAATTTTTTATTTAATACTTAAGAGCTGCTACTCCAGTGACTTTCGGGTGGATTATTTAATGTAAAAAACTTTCGTTGACTAACTCTTGCTAAGACAACTCGCGATGGTCCAACTCTCGCTGGCCCAACTCTCGTTTCCGAACTCTCGTTGGCTTAACTTACTCTGGCCCAATTCTCGCTAGCCCAACTCTCATTGTCTGAACTCTGGCCCAACTCTCGCTGGATAAACTCTCGCTAGACCAACACTCGTTGTCCGAACTCTCGGTGGCTCAACTTTCTCTGGCAAAACTCTCGCTGGCTCAACTCTCGTTGGCCGAACTCTCGTTGGCTCAACTTTCATTGGCAAAACTCTCGCTGGCTCAACTCTCTCTGGCCAAACTCTCGTTGTCCGAAATCTCGCTAACCCATCTCTCGCTAGCCCAACTCTCGCTGGCTAACCTTTCTCTGGCAAAACTCTCGCTGGCTCAACTCTCGCTGGCCAAACTCTAGTTGACCAAACAAATAAGTTGAGCATGTAGTGTTTTATTGATAGATTCTATAACTACGCTAATTTACGCTAATAAACTTTTGCTTCTTTCTGCTTTTAAACCATTGACTAGAGCTGAATTTAAGCGTAACTTAGTTTTCCGAAACTTGCTTTCAAAATTTAAAGAGTTCATGCAACCTGTTGAAAAACACAAACGTTCACATTCACAATCTCAGCCAGATTTCCATTTACATTCACATTCCCCAACACACATTCGTTTGTCCACTTGAGAACTTTTCACGCGTTTTTCCACAGAAATGCTATAAAATGCCGAAAGTGCGCAGTGGAAATATCCGAGTAAAGTAATTAACGCAATCATTAAAATACGCACAGCGTCGAGGGGGCATGGGATAACGGCAGAGATATATCAGTAATTAGTTTTCTACCAACTTAATGCATTCCGATAGCTGACGGAGATGCGCATTTAAAGCCTTTCTCGTTGGTTTTTAATTTTTATTTGATTGTCATTTTACTCTTTGGGTTCTTTAATAACATTCTCCAAAAGTGAGCGCCAGGATCTGCGCTGAGCTATTTTTATGGACTACCAACGGATAGTAGTGCTCCAGTATAATAAAAATAAACCTTTATAGTTGCCAGCTAATGAACAGACAGAGAAAGTGAGTCGAGAGAGGGGGAGCGGGGAGCGGGGAAAGCGATGGCGCTGTCGGCACAGATTAACATATTAAACGAAATCGATAACGATAGCGATAACGCTAAGGATAAGGCAGGCAAGCGCTACCAGTTTAAAGGATATTGCGGCACAGAAGCACGTGATGCGCTAATTTCAGTCTTGACACTTGCCCGCAGCAAGGATTTGGATATGGATTCGGATACAGATTCGGATTCGGATTCGGATTGGGGTGGCATGATGGCACAATGAGTGCGGCGTGTGGTCCGCCGGATATGTCAGAAGTGTCGTCATTGTGGCACGTGACTCGCTTTACGCAGCAACAAAAAAAAACAACACTGAAGAACAATGGCAACGCGGGCGGTCCTGGCTCAAGGACTTGTCGAGGGGGGAATTTCGACCCATCTGCAACTGCAACTGCAGCTGTAACCCGAGACTCTCCGAACAATGAGCTTTAATTTGTTTTGATGCACTGGCTCGGGATCGGAGTGGGTTAATCAGAGCAAACCGAAAGCAGATAAATATATTAGGATAGAAAGTAAAAGCAACCATATGTTTATCATAATATATTGATGAATAGAATATATAATTTTATATGTATATATTTTTGTATATTCAGTAGTTTTATAATTGAATTCAAACAAGTTCGCACGCGGCAAGTCGCACGCTACATGATTTTTTTTTTGATTCGCAGAGCAGATACAAAATTTTCCGTAACTTGCATTCGCATCTTTTTTGTTAAATTTTTCTTATCTTCTTTCAATCCTAAACGATATTTAAAAAAACAAATGTCAATACATAATAATTTAATTTAGTATTGAATATTTGATATAGGGGTGAGCTTTTTGTGGAAATGCCGATATTTATTTAAGATATACATCCGTCAGTTTCTGAATTACCCAATTTAAATGATACAGGGCATTAAGCTTAATTAAAGTTGTGAAGCTTGAAAAGAATTTCAAATTTTATTAATGTATAATGAAAAAAAACAAATTTTTGATAAGTGCTCCCAAATCGCGATTAAAAACTTGCTATTATTCTACCAATACTCTGTTCTAAATGTTATAGGTTGAAGGTTTCTGATTGATTAAATAAAATAGATTACAATAAAATCATTTTAATGATTACCTAAAATTAAAGAAGCACTAAAATAAAAGCAGTTATACTTAAATCTAAATCGTAAAGCAGTAAAATTACTTAAAAAGTATGTATCTCTAAAGAAGTTAAGCTTTCTCCATCTAATTTATGGTTTACGTATGTTTAAGTATACTAAGCATAAGAATAATAAATGTATTTTAATGATTAATAAGACTAAAACTAATAGTTGTAATATTTGAATGTAAATTATGAACCTGAATAATTTTAGCATGTTTGAAAAATTAAAAGTTTTCGTTTCAATCAAAAATTTGCGATGTTAGAATTGTAATAAGACAGAAAATTCTTTATTCAAGAATGAAATGCTTAATTAAATTTCTTATTCGCGTTCTTTAAATTGAAATTCATATGTTTATGAACTTTTAAGATTAAAATAAGATTCGGTTCGTATTTTGAATTCTAGAACAAAACAAGATATTGTTTTTGGTAGTATTTATTTTTCTGAGTGCAGGCTATTCTAAATACATAATTTAAGGTTCTTGTCATGATATATTATAATAGATTATATTGAAATTATTTTAACGATCGCTTAGATTAAAAGTGTATTAAAATTAATAGTTGTAATATTTAGTTGTGTTTTTTCCCCGTAATGTAAAGGTGATTAACGTATAATGGCAGCTGCAGGGGGCGTTGTTTGGCAGCAGCCAATCCCCTGGCGAATGCAAAATAGGCGCAAAAATCACACAACAACAGCAACATCTGCAACAACAACAACAGCAACAACAACAAAAGCAACAACTGCAACAACGGCAACAACCACTGCAACAACTCTCTGGTCAGGCCACTCTCTCGCTTATAATGGGCAACAAGTTGTTGTTGTTGTTGTTGTTGTTGTTGTTGTTGTTGTTGTTGCTGTTGTTGTTGTTGTTATTATTGTTGTTACAACTGGCGAGGCCAATGCAAGAGGATTGCATCTGATTGGATCTCACTGCAGGCCGAGGCACTTGCAACTGCAACAGCAACAGCAACGGCAACAGCAACGGCAACGGCAGCAACAACAACGAATGAGGCTCGAATTGATGCAGATGCAACGTGATGCTTGTTGGTAATAAAATTGGTGCTTAAACGAATCCACTCACAGCCATTTAGCAATATCAGACATGGCTGTAAAATTAACAGAGCAACACACAACGACCCGGCAAACGATGGACCCCGTACCCGTACCGTACACTGAGCGAAAAACGAAGAGTTTTCGTTCTGCAGTCAACAATTGCCCGTTTCAAAAGTTCAAAGAGCCTGCAAATTCTCGATCCAAGTACGAAACACAATTTTTAGAGGCTTTCTTTAATTGTTAAGCATTTTTTTAAGCCTTAAGAGCCTAGTTGAATTCCAAAACAGGTTCAAGAATACTTAATTCGTTTTCAAGATTCAAATAAAATGCGTTTCGATCTGTTACTACTTTAATAACCTAGATTCATTTCCGATTCCATGGATTTAAATTTGAATTAAAGTTATTCAAATTGATATAGTATGCATAATTTGCTAGACCAATCCAGTCTTCCGGTTTCATTAATTATAATCTTTCTGATTCCATGAATTTAATTCTAAATCAGACCCAAGATTTTGATATAGTACGTATACTTACTTGTTGCAAGTTATTGAGATTGAAATAACTTTCGATGCTTTCTTTGCTCTTTTTGACCTATTTAGGTATTATCAGATATTCATTATTAGGTCTAATTGGATTTTTCTAGGTTTTCCCCAATCCGTGCAGCAAAAGCTGGACCTTTATTTTAAATTGTTTTAATTTTATAATTTCATTTTATTTCCCTATATTCTAATTTTGCTTTAATTATTTTTGATTTTAATTATGTACTGCTTAATTTTAATTTTCAATTTACATATTCTTGGTAAATAAGAACAAACCAAACTCAACTTAGGAGCTTTATTTTGCAGCATGACTTACACTGAATTTTTGTGAGTGTAGCCGCTGTCTGATACACACGGAACCTGCAATCCCAACGAGGGAACGGCCTCAAGTGGTAAGTACTATACTATATATCTGTGCAGACTTGTTGCTGTTGTTGCTGCTGTTGTTGTTGCTGCCTGCTGCAATTATTTTGTGTTTGTTGTTGTTGTTGTTGCTGTTGGCTTTTTGGCCAACGCTCGCGTTAATGATGCAGTAGGAGTCGAGGGCGCGCAGTCTTGTAAAATGGCAGACTGGTTCTGCTGCAGGGGAGCCTAAGAGCCGATCGGGCCAGCCATTGCGTCTGCAGCACATCAGGCAGTTAGCAACACCCACTTTAAGATCACGACAACAACTACAACCACAAACCATCCACGGTGCAATATGCTGCCCCTAAAAAAAAACGGAAAGGTTTCGCCTTCGTCTTGCTCTTGCTCTTTAGCTGCACAATTTTTCGTTAAGTGCACACAAATTTATGACAAAAGCTCATGAGCAGCGACTGATGGAACCCGCAAAGCTCCGTATTTTTTTTTATTTTTTTTTTATTTTTTTATATTTTTTTTATTTTTTTTGTTTTATTGAGATTTTCAAAAGTTTGACAAGCGATTGGGCAGCGGGTAATGCGGAATGGCATGCAGCTGAGGCATATGGACTCCACTTGAGGCTCTGCACGATCGCATTAATTTATTAATTTAATGGCAAAAACGTTATACGACAAAGAGTTGGGCCAGGAGAACGAGACAGGCAGGCAGCAGCAGCAACAGCAGCAAAAGTTCTTTTGTTAGGCGAATATTTTAATATACTTCAAGCAGGTCGTATTACAACTACACAGAATTTCTCTTGTTTGGCATAAAGTGTTTAATTTTATTAAAGTTTTTATTCAATAATTTTTATCAATTTACATTTTTGTTTAATTAACTTAATGAATAAAAAAAATAATCAACAATTTGAATTACAATTTAAATTGTAACATACGTTATCGAAATTTACAGCAAATCGATATGCAAACTATGTTAAGTTGTTGTCTACTGTTAATTAACAGTTGTCCAGTTGTATAAGTTATCGGTTCTGTTGATGCTGGTCAGTGCTGCCCAAAATAGCCAGATTTATAAATATAAAATATCTTAAAGTAGCTTAAAATCAAAAGAATAAATAAAATTAAAATAAAGCAATGAAATAAAAAAAATACCAACAAAAATAATACGAATTTATGATAAGTAATGTTAGAATTATAAAACGCGCTAAACTGGCAAAGCTGTTAATGTTAATAGCATTTTTGCACTGTTGCATATTTTCATAAATTTGAATATTAGACCATATTTTTTAAGCAAATATAAAAATCAATATATTAATTGAGTGTTACAATTAAAACAATAAAAATATTTTTGTAAGAAAGTGTTATAATAATTGATGAAATTGAAGTATGCTTTTAAAGAGTATTCATTAGGTGATGGGATTACGGATGGATAGGGTAGGGGAGGGCAGAGTGAGACAGCTTCAGCTGCAGCTCTCCCCCTCAGGCTGCAGCGCATACACGCGGGGCGTTTCTAACAATTTTATGCCAGATGAGCGCCTAAATGATCGCGATCAGTTACCTGCCAGCCGCATCCATCGCAGAGCCGAAACCTCAGACTGGGGTTTTCGGCTAAGTTGGAGTAGGAGAAGGAGATGGAGTCGGAGAAGGAGATGAGGTTGGAGTAGGAGTCTGAGGTCTGGACAAGTTAGTCAAACGTGCGTCCACTTAAAGCGCAGACAATCTTCATTATGGCCACTGCGGGGCACACAGCGTTGCAAGTTGCTGTTGCTGTTGCTGTTGCAAGTTGCAAGTTGCTGTTGCAACTGTTGTTGCTGCCAGCTGAGGTGTTTATTAAGGTGTAATGCAATTTTTCATATTTCTTTTATTTGGCTGAACGCTGCGCGTGGGCGGAGCAACTGGAAAATTGCAATAATATGTTTGTGTATCTTTCGTTTCTTTGGCTTTTGGCTGCCAACAAAATGGATGCACAATGCAGGCCACGTTAAGGAGAACCTGCAACAAACAGCAAATGGCCATAACGAAGCAGCAGCAGCAGCAGTTGAAAATAAAAAAAACTGTGGCAACATGTTTGAGGTTTTCGCTTTTCCGACATAAATAATGGTCATAAATTGAGCATGGCCGGAGC
Organism: Hypselothyrea guttata; assembly: GCA_035045125.1. NCBI lineage: Eukaryota > Metazoa > Arthropoda > Insecta > Diptera > Drosophilidae > Hypselothyrea > Hypselothyrea guttata. The sequence goes on along the minus strand of JAWNNJ010002200.1, from coordinate 490,507 downwards.
TAAAAATTCAGTATTTATAGCCAAATGATAAAAATAAGATTTATTAACATTTCTGCTGCCCCCACCCTCACCCTCCTCGCCTCCCCCCTGCACACACATACACACACATTCACACACCGTAAAAAAAACGACGGGAAAAGCAGCGTGTCCGGCGGAGAACATCCGTTTCATTTCGCCGTGTGGCTGATCCTGAAATTCACGTGGGCGCATCCCTAATTTCTTTTATTTCCATGCCCTGCCAAAGGGTATTTGCATGCAGTTACTCAAGATAACATTATCAATTTTAACGTCTAATTTTTATAAAATTGCTGTATTATTGGTGTAATGTAAATTTATATTTTAGTTTGGTAGTTTTAAGTAATTTTGAGAATTATGTCCTTGAAGAAATAAATGATTTTAATAACATTTTTCTTTTTTAAATTTACTAGTTTCCATATTTTCATAAGTTGAAAATGCTAGTCTGCAATATAAAATGTATTAATATTTAACAAAAATATAACCAATATACAACATGAAAAATAATTATAAATTTATGATAAACATTAATAAAATTCTGAATGCTGATGAATTAGCATCTCTAAAATCTATGTTAATGCTAACTTTTAATCGTTGTTAATGTTTACTTGCTGTTAATGTTCACTTGCTTTTAATGTTCACTTGATGTTAATGTTCACTTGCTGTTAATGTTTACTTGCTGTTTAAGTAAATTTGTTGTTTATGTTCACCTACTGTAAATGCTCACTTGCGGTGATGCCAAGTTTCTGTTAATGTTCATTTGCTGTTAATGTTCACTTGCTGTTAATGTTCACTTGCTGTTACGGTTACTGTTAATGCTCACTTGCTGTTATGTTAAGTTGTTATGAATGCTAAGCAATCGATTACATTTTAAATAAACGTTTATTTAAACGCTAAGATATCTCAAATTAATCAAAATTGTATAAATTTGTTAAGTTTATTAAAAATTAAATTATTCTATTTACTGACACAATTTGTAGGATTCGCATGAAATATTTGGTTTATTTACAAATTGTCTAAAATTTAAAAATAGCTTTTAAAAAAAATTATAAATATGTATCTATCTTAAAAAAAATTATTTAAAGCGCATGCAAACTTCGGTTTTTAGTGTTTATTTGCGTATGCATTAACACGGACGACCACCCGGCTAATTATGCAGTTTTTTATTGCTTGCCATATTCCAAATTTGCGCCAAGAAGCCATATAGTAGGGCTAACAAGGGCTGAGGGGTGATAAAATACAAGTTAGAGGGGGAAAGGGGGGCCTACTGCCTTTTTATGGCGTTTCACAATTAGTGCAGCGCAGCGCCTGCGGCCGCCTCTGTTGCAAACAAGATTTCAATAAGGAAATCACAAAAATCAGAGAAATCAGAAAATCGAGCAAATATAGCAAGCAGCCAAAAGCCAAGTTAAGAATATAAAAAACAACAACAGCAACAACGCACACGCAGGCTGATTTTAATCAAATTCACAGCATTGTTTGGCTGTCAAGCGGCAAAGGGCGATTATCGAGGGGTGATGAGGGAGAAGGGGAAGGACCGAGAAGGAGGCGCGACGAGAACCTGAAAGGCCTGCATGTCGTAGGAGCTTGTAGTTAAAGTCGCATTTGTTCCTCTTGTTGTGGCAAATTCCAAGCGCATTTCATACGCCACCACAGGCAACATCGCAATAATAATAACAACAAGAACATGAACAACAACAACAACAACAAGAAATAAGGCCATAAAGCTGCTCCAATATTGACCACAGCTGCCCCAAGCGCTCCAAGCAACCCACCCACTTATCGCAACGGCAGCCCGCCCCTATGTAAAAAAACATATTATGTATAATGTGCCAAACTCATGAATATCATTAAAAAAAACACCGAGTATAAAAAAATCACTACTCTCTACAGCCGTCAAATTGTCAGCCATTTTCACAATTTTCAAATTCAAATTTAAAAAGGTTTTCGCGCCCACAGGGCAACGCTGACGTCATGCATGCGCGCAGTGCTGCCAGATCAGCGTTTAAGCTAAGTTGCCACAGCATTGCCACATAGTTAAATTCAGATTGCAATATATTATTATTTAACATTTAAACAATAGGCATACTTATTTACAATTTATAAGAATTCCTTAAGCAATTTGCAATTATTATTTGTTTATACATATTTAAATTAATTATATTTATATGCAATTATTAGAAACTTTTGGGGTTTTATTGTGCGTTGCCAAGGTGCCAAGGTAGCTAGGGTCAGAATGCTATTTATGCTTATCATAAATTTATTTCAAAATACATATTTGTTATTTGTATTGTTTAAATTTCAATCATATTTTTTTTTTAATTTTTGACTTATATTTATTTTAATATATTCATTCGGATGTATTGTAATTTGAATCTGTCTGTTTCTGGCAACACTGGTTTTTATTCAAAAGCATCGATACCTATGCAGTATTGAGTACTGTGTTGCTAATATGGCGGCCGACCGATAACTTTGTGGCGGCAGGTAAATCAATTTTTGAAAATACTTTTAAACTATAAGAACTGATTACAATTCCACAAAAAATTGCTCATCGATTGCTAAATAGTTTAAGATCATAATTTACTATGGTTTCAATAACACAATTACCAGGTTTTTGGGTACAACTTAAATATATCCTCATATCCCCTATATGTTCTAATACATACAAATACAGACTTAGTGTAATGTAAACTTACAACTCTAATGAATAACATCAAAAATATAATTTATTGCTGTGTTACATATTTTATAGTAATAAATTGAATGATTTAAATTCAATTTATATTAAAAAATTAAAACGTGGCAACTTTGCGCGCTTTCTGTCAGCCCTGGCTCACAAGCCGTGTTAATCAAAATCAATATATCGATTAGTGCAGAGTTGTGTTTGATTTTAAATTTTACAAACTAGTTATCGATACATTTTTTGCCATTCAATTTAGTGTCTCCGAATTAGTTAAATCTACCAAACCTTTTATATACAAAAAACAGTTATTTATTTGTGTTTGCTTGTTAATTGAATTTGTAGTTAATATTAATTGAATATAATTAAATACACTAAGAACGCGAATTAGAATAAATTCGAAATTAACTGTGACTGCTGGTTCCGAACCAGTGAATCGCATAATCTAGAAGCATCCAATCCGTCTATCGAACTAGCTCATTGCGACTTCGACGCCCGGTTCAATTGAGAGAGAGAGAGAGAGAGGGAGAGAGAGAGACCAGATTTGAGAGCAAGAGGCAAAATGTAGGCATTAAAAAAATATCAATCAAACAATTCAAATATTCAGCTCTATCGGCGAGTGTTATTGCGTCAAAAAAACAATATATATATATATAGAATTTAATAGGAGCCGCATTTGGTTAAATACGGCGCACGCTCGTGCTCCAAGTAAAAAAAAGTTATTAATTTTACCCCCAAAATCGTTGATTTTACTGTACTCGCAGCTTCGTCTAGCGTCCACGACGACATTGAAAATTGTGAACGGCAGCCGAGCGAGCGAACCGAACGAACCGAGCGAACCGCACGAATCGAACCGAACGAACCGAGCGTGAGCGTGAACGTGAGCAGAGGCGCTTGTGAACTCAGAAAGGCAGTAGAGAAAAAGAAGGCGACGAGGACAGCAGCAGCAGAAGCAGAATAATCGACGCCGCACGTACCGTACCGGGAGCATTTCAATCATTAATTTTTCTGTGGCATTCATTTTGCTAAAAAGGATTTTAAAAAAATAATAACACAATGACTGAACGCGAGAACAACGTCTACAAGGCTAAATTGGCCGAACAGGCCGAGCGCTACGATGGTAAGTGCCAACTAAAAACTGAAAAAAAAAATGGAAAAAACGCAGCGAAAAAAATAATTTTCTGTCAGCGGAGCGCCAGCTTTGGGGAGGGGTCCAGAGCAGCAGTGTTTGCCGTCGCGTGGCTAAAGTTGGAAAAAAAATTAATTTTTTTTTTATATGCTGAAATTTTTGTAAAGGTTTTTCCTTTATGAAATCTGCAGACATTTGTGTAGGTGCGCCGCTTTTGTTAGCAGCAGAGTCAAAGCGGCGTCGGCGTCGCAGCGCAGTCGATGAGTAGCGAATACCGAATGAAAAAGAAGCTGAGAAGGAGGCGAGGCGCGGCGAGGCGAGGCAGAAAATGAGAAGCGCAAGAAAGACTGCAAAAGAAGAAATGTAAAACAAACCTGATTTTTACCGGCAAAAATTCGCGTGGTTTTCGCTTTTGCGTTGCCTTTTCTATGCAAAAACTTACTTTTTACTTTGCTGCTTTTTCATTTAATATAATTTTATATATACATATATATATATAAATATATATGTGTGTGTAGTAGAGAGCGCGCATGGAATGGGGATTTTGAAATTTTGTGTATTTAGCGCTGGGTGATAGGCGCGTGAGCGCAAAATGACATCGTTGCTAAGGGCTGTTTTGTAGTAATTTTTGTGTTGTCAGGGCAGGGGCGCGCGGACTGGAGCAGCAAGGGGGGCGGCTTTGTAAACGTTAATTCCAGGCGCAACATAATTTGTTAGACATTTAAATCTACTAACGGGTGGTGTTTGCCCACAATTAAAATCGATGAGAGCCACAAAACTTTCGGCATTCTCTCTCTCCTTTCTCTCTCTGCTTCTCTCTCTTTTCAAAATGTGCTTTGTTGCGCAGCAGCAGAGGCGGCAACGGACGTCGTCATCATGCGAAAAATCGATGAATGAATCGATTGTGACTCTGTCTCTGCCTCTGCCCCTGCCCCTCGCTGTCTTTGCCACTTCATGTACGTGATTTTGTTTTTCTCTGCATATTAACCTTTTTTGCGCTTTTCAAGTTAGATATTTATTGCGGCTACTTGACAACTCTGCTTTGTAGTGCAGAAAAAAATTTGCACTAGGCATTACTCATATTTCTGTGCGCATGTGTGTGTGTATGTGTTTGCGGCTTGCATGTGTGTGTGTGTGTGTGTGTGGCTCGGCATACGCACGCACGCACACATTGCCACAATCAACGACTCTCACACACACACACACACAACTACAGTCGAGACATTTATTGTTGCTGGCTGCTTATTTAATTAAAAATACTTCAATTAATTAAAATACTGTTGAAAATGCAAAGCAGAAGAGGCAGCAAACGGCGTTTTTGGCGTTTGGCTAAACACAAAAAGCAAAAAGCGCGCGCTCTCTCAAAAACAACGTTCAAATGCGTTGCCGCATGCGTTAAAACGAGATAACTAGTGTTTGCCGCCAATGAATACTACTTTGCTGCTATCTCTGACAGGGTAGCCACACTAAGCACCATGGTGCTGAAATTGGTGTTATTCTGGAATTTTATTTAAAAGCATTTCCTTTATATTTTATAATTATTGAGAGCGAAGTTAACTCTTATATATTTTCCATTTTTTAATAATTCGAAGCAAATTTTATTTATAATTCAATATTTAAACACATTTACAACAAAGAAAAATATTTATAAATTAATGCACAGAGAATTAGTTAACCAGAATTTATTTATTTATTTAAAAATGCAAAGCAAATTAAATTTATAATTCAATGTATGAACAAATTTATAACAAAGAAAACTATTTACAGATTAATGCACAGAATTTATTTTCTATTTTATAATGCAAAGCAAAGTTATTTATAATTAAATGTGTAAACAAATATTTATGACTTATTTAAAGAAACATCTATAAATTATTGCCAAACAATTTTATTCTGTTTAATAATTGATGCAAATTTTATTTAAATTCAACTAATTCAGCAAATATTTGTACACGACGAAAAATACCGGCTAATTATACATAATTTTTTTTAATATATATTGATGTTTTTTTGTTGTGGAATTGGCAACAGTGTTCTTTACTTCGGACTCTGCTACCGCTTGGAATACAGTGGCGTTGAAAAGTGTGCAAATGTTGGCTGTATTGCGACATGAGCAGTAACAGTAGTAATTACAGCCGACAATTGGCTAGAAAAACTGACAACATTAACACCAGCAGCATTTTCGACTTCTTTTCGCTTGTTGCGGCTGCTGTTATTGCCTCGTCTCGCGTCTTGGTCTAAAGAAGTCAATCAACTATTAGCAGCCACTGCGGCAACACACACACACAGACGAGCTGACGCTCGCACACACAGACACGCACGCACACACACGTGAACATTAAAGTCTGTATCACATGTTTTTCTTCTTAGTTTGGCCTGCGTGTGCGTGTGTGTGTGTGTCTGTGTTTGTGTGAGCACTTGGCGTTGGCCTTGTCGCACTTGGGCAGTTTAGTCATGCTGGAGAGACTAATACAAATGCATTCCAGGCAGCCGGCAACGTATGTCTGGCCTGGCTTCTCTCTCTCTCTGTCTCTCTCGCTCTGTCTTAGCATTGCTCTCTGCTCCACTCTCTTTGCCTTTGCGGCGCCCCCACAAAGCCAACTCTGCGTTGCGTGCCCCTACCCCTGCCCCTGTATACACATTAACGTCAGTGGCAACGTAATTTTTTTCTTTTTTTTTCTTGCCCTCAAGTGTACTTTCAGGTGCTGCTTTTCCCTGGTTCTTTTGTATTTCTTTATTTGTCGTCAATGAAGGAAAAGCCAATGAAAATGCCAGAAAAACTAGACAATTGTTATATTTTTTGCCAATTTACTTTTTATAATTGCGCTCTCTTGTAACGGTACACACACACACACACACACGCACACAGCTGCATATATGCTGTGTAGACATTTTGACACACCCACCAGCATAAAGAGAAAGAGAGAGAGCGCAGAGTTGCTAAGGATCCTCGGCATGCGTCAGGGTTGCCATTGCTCGCGTTGATCCTTTGCCATTTGTATTTCCGAAATTCATAATTTTCAGTCGGAATTGCGACGTGACGCGCCTTAATTTTGCATTTGCCGTCGATGGGTCTGGTTGGGAAAGGGGGTGGGGAGAGCAGGCAGGGGCACGGTTGAGTGGATTTTGGGTCTTTGTGGGTGGTGTTGACTTTGGCTTTGTGCCGCATTTTTGTATTTCGCTTTTTTTCTAGGCGGCATATCATATCTTTTTGCCATGGAAATTTTGTATGATTAACATTTTATTTTTGGCATTTTTATACGATATTGATTTGGATTGTGATTAATATGAGTGTGCAGTGTTGCAAAATGCGCGCAGTTGCGTTTGGATGTCATTGCCAAACAACACAAATGTGGATTGTGAATTGTGGACTGTGGATGTTTGCTTAAATAAGCAACATGAATCACAAAGTAGTTAGCTTTATTCCAATTTTCACAGCTACGTGCTACAGCAACAATAAAGCTCCCGCCAAGCCAATGGGAAGGGGGGCGACGGCTCATACATATACATATACATATATATGTTTGTATGTACGTCAGTGGCTGATGGTGAACAGGGAGGGAAGAGAAGGAGAGAAAAACGAAACGACAGGCAAAGGAAAAGGCAAAATGTTACAATTACTCTATTTAGCGCTGATTTGTTTCAAATGCATGTGTGTGTGTGTGTGTGTGTGTGTGTGTGTGTGTTGCGTGTGTGTATGTGTGCGTTATCAGCACGCAAACGGCGACTCAAGCGTCCAAGTCCAAGTCGCAGTTGCCGTTGGCGTCGACGTCGACGTCGCAGTCACTAGAAGCGAATGTGATTCATGACGTGCTTTTGTCGCGATAATGATGACGCTGCCACTGCCAAGCAATGTGCAACTTGCAACATGCAACAATGTGTGTGCTGCTTGCTTATCAGCAGCAGTGTTGCCACAAATAGCCAGATTTAAATATAAAAAGTAATTTTTAAAAAAGTTTATATATAAAAAAAAAAGAACAAATTATGAGAATTGAACCAGTATAGAAATATTATTAATAAACATATTTTAAAATAGACTTATGATAAGCATAAACAGAATTCTGAAACTAGCTAAATTGGTCCACTCTGATCAGCGTCATGACTAGTGATGACAAACAATTTAATCAATCGACAGTTGATTCAATTTGATTAATTTGGAGCTTGATATTATTCAAATTATCCAATAATATAATATAATAATAAATACTGAATTTAATAACAATTTCTTTAATTTTTATACAGTTTATACTGAGCCATAACTTTTTAGGGATACTCGATTTAAAAATAGCTTTTTGATGAATTAAATATGATTAATCGTGACATCACAGCCATGACCAAAGCGGTCTAAAAAGGGCAAGTAACTCAGCACAGGAAACAGTTAGCGCTACTGTTATATATACAGATATACAGATATATGTATATATGGTGGTGATGAGTTATGTCACTCTATACGCGTCGGGCATAGATAATGTTAATTTGTATTTAAAGGGTGTGTGTGTTTGTTTGTATTAATAGTATCTTATTGATAAACACTTAGTGTGGCAGATAACTGGGCGTATTTGATTTAAAATTGCCTGAAAATGTTGCATTCCATGGACTTTTGGACTGTAGTGAGAGCTTATCAGTTGATAATTATGCTCCCTTTTGATACTGTTACTTGATCTGATTTATGATGCTTGCTCAATGCTCAATGCTAACCTTGCAACCGATTCTGTATTGCTGTATTTGCAGAAATGGTGGAGGCCATGAAGAAGGTCGCCTCCATGGACGTTGAGCTGACCGTTGAGGAGCGCAATTTACTCTCGGTGGCCTACAAGAATGTGATTGGAGCACGTCGCGCCTCGTGGCGCATTATCACCTCCATCGAACAGAAGGAGGAGAACAAGGGGGCCGAGGAGAAGCTGGAGATGATCAAGACCTATCGCGGTCAGGTCGAAAAGGAGCTGCGCGACATCTGCTCGGATATATTAAATGTGCTCGAGAAACATCTCATTCCATGCGCCACATCCGGCGAAAGTAAAGTATTCTACTATAAGATGAAGGGTGATTATCATCGCTACTTGGCTGAATTCGCCACCGGTTCGGATCGCAAGGATGCCGCAGAGAACTCACTGATCGCCTATAAGGCAGCAAGTGATATTGCCATGAACGATCTGCCACCAACACATCCCATTCGCTTGGGTCTGGCATTGAACTTCTCGGTTAGTCATCGATCAACGATCATACAACAATCGATCATAGATCATACATCATATCAACTACAATTTTTACTCCGTATTTCAGGTGTTCTATTATGAGATTCTCAATTCTCCGGATCGCGCCTGCCGCTTGGCGAAAGCCGCATTTGATGATGCCATCGCCGAGTTGGATACGCTGAGCGAAGAGAGCTACAAAGACTCTACCCTGATCATGCAGCTGCTGCGGGACAACCTCACATTATGGACGTCCGACATGCAGGCAGAAGGTGCGTAGTCTCAAGTCGATAAATCTTTCGATCGATTGTAATCGTTATCGTATCTTGCAGATTCCACAGCAGGAGATGGCGAGCCCAAGCCAGAAATTCAGGATGTTGAGGATCAGGATGTGTCGTAATTTAAGTAAACCCCCGCCCTTCCATTAAAAAACACAAAAACAAAAAAAAAACATATACCTTCTAAAGTAAATATAATACATATAATATATATGCATACAACAATAAACAACAACAACAACAGCAGCAGCAGCAACAGCAACATGGGTAGTAAACAACAATAAAACAGCAACACCGAGAGACAGCAGCAACCACGACACGAAGGGGCAAGCCCAAGAATTGGGGCAACAACAGAACACTCGTGGCATGGCGAAGGGGAAGTGGAGTGCAGCAGCCGTCGCTCTTGATCTTGGCTAGGATCTTGGGGTGCAGGCTTAACCCAAAGGCAACAAGATACAGAACAGAAGAAGCAGAACAACAACAACAACAGCAACAATCAGAAGCAACCGCAAGCAACAGTTTACTACATTTGAAATTTTTTGCATTCGAGAAAAGCATTATATTATATTTAAATAAATATTATATTTAATTCTGAGAAGCGAAAACAAAATAAACTTCATTTCAAACACACACACACACACTAACACCTAACACAACAAGTAACAAGTAAATTATATAAAAAGTTTAAGAGAAACAGAAGCAGCAAAGTTGGCATAAATTCATGTTGCAATCAAGTCGAATCAAATCTATTCAGATACAGATACAAGCTACACGAGACACAACTTGAACTTTAATTTTAAGCCAGTCATAAAGTAATTAAATAAACTAATACGAATAAACGGGAAAAACAAACTTGATAAGCGCAAATCGAAGAAAAAGAAAAGAAAGAAAAACAAAATCATAACATAAACATAAATGTACGAAGCAAATGCAGCAATTAATTTAAATTTAATACGAAGCGAAAGAGAGAAATAATAATACAAAAAGCGCAATGTGAAGAGTCAAAAGCAACAAAACGAAACGAAATGAATAAATATAACAAGCAACAAGCAAAAGAGACAATGGAATGTTAGTTAAAGCGAAATTCGACAGAGTTGAAAGTCAAAAAAATATTTGTATAAACTCACAGCAAATGCAAATGGAAGAGCGCTCTATATCCACACTATATATACGTTCGATTCGTTGTACATCTGAACAATCACACACACATGCAACACATGCAACACTTGCAGCTCTGTGCATCTCAGTCTCCTACTCTCGCTAAATCAAAATGCATTCGAAAACAAACAAACGTATAATCTAGTTTCTAGAATCAAGCATCAAGCGCAGTTTATGTTATCGTAGCGTCTATATTTTGTTCCCATCATGTGCAAGAGTTTGTTTTTAAGCGTTTTCCAACTTTTCACTTCTCGCCACAAGCATTTCATATTTATATATATATAAATATAAAGAAAAATATTAAAGAAAACGAAACGAAACAAGTATTTGTAGTTGCTAAAACTAAACAAACGGTACACATATGTATAAATATATATTGTATACACCTTGGCATATATATATATATATCTCGATATATATATACGCCCGTATATACTTGTATATTTTCTATGCCTACCACTTATGTAATTTGTAGAGATTTCCAATTTCTTACCCCCCTGCAACAACCGGCGACTTGAATGTTTGCATTTAACACTCAACGAAGACAAGAACAACAACAACAGCAGCAATCGAAAAACCAGATACTAAAGCATATACTATATATCATTTGAATTCGAAAACATTTCGAGTTTTTTCCCCTCATTTCCCCAGCTGCTGCGGTAGAACTTCAGGCGAATCGAACAATTTCTTCGCACTTGCTGCTTTTTCAACACATTTCGATTGGGATATTGGGGCAATTGAGGCAGCATAGCTATAACATATACATATATATATAGTATATAGTATAGATATATGCGCAGATATATGTGTAGTCGGCAGAAATAGTTGATCAAGCATTGGGCCAGCAGCAGCAGCAGACACATAATTAATAACGAACAACCACAACCAGAAAAATCAGCAAACATTCGTATTCATTTCAAATAAAAATAATAAAAACAAAAAAAAACAAAAATGCGCAGTTTTTTATTCAATTTATGGAAAGGCTTGGGTGGGGAATTGGGGAAAAACTATTGATTGTAATAGCGCACGTTTTATTCGGACAGCATAAGGCGTGAGTCTTAGATGGAACCTAACTTTCACATGGTTCATTCAACCTATTAAAGGCGATCAATCAAATCTCAAAGTTTTACTTAAATCCACAACGAAAATTCCATATAGAAATTTAGGAATAAGTTTTAGCTGAACTTTCGAAACTTGAATATAAAACAAGCGGATTTTAAAAAATTTCACCAAGTTGATTCTTTCAAAAGAAAATACCGTATTATATGGCGCATCTGTAAAACTATCTACAACTTTTCACTAGTTTGTTTTAGTTTACTAAGTTAGAGCTTAATCCCAATGCTCTATCATCCTAATGACGAATATATTTCATCCAAAGGTCGAACCAAATCTGAATGACGAACCACTTCATCCAAATGTCGAACCACTTCATCTTAATGCCTAACCTTTTCATCCAATTCATCCAAATGAACCAGTTTAGACAAATGACGAACCAGCCCAGCCAAATGACGAATCACTTCATCCAAAAGTCGAACCACTTCATCCAAATGACGAATCACTTCATCCAAAAGTCGAACCACTTCATCCAAATGACGAACCAGTTCAGGCAATACAAAATTACCACCTTCATTTGGATGATATGAGCCTCATTTGATAATAGAATGAGCGTCATCCAAAATGACGCAAAATGAGCGTTCATGGAAATCGACTATTAGCGTCCCTTACAGTCGCCTGCGCTCGACTGCAGCCTACCCTACTGCAACGTCATGTTGCCTTGAATAAACAATATACGGAAATCTGTGCCGTACAACATGCTGCAGATTGCGGATTCTCAGCGGTTCAGAAGTGTCTGCGTCCACTTGAGCTCAATGCCGTAGCCATTGGCATTGACTAGAAATTTCAGACGAGGAAGAACTGGGTCTAGTGGCTATTGTTTGGGCTGGTCAGCCCGCCACAGTTGCGCCCCCCTTGTGCCACATGTGGCATGCCGCATGTCATGGCATATCTATATTTGAAAATCTACGTAAATTGGCAGAGAAAACACGGCGCAAAGTAGACGAGCCGACAGGCCCAGCTAACGATTTATTTGCAAAACGCTGCTGAGCCGGAGACGACACCAATAATATCGGGGCATGACGCTGCAGCTGCAAATCGAGAAGCTCAAGGGGCTGGACAACTACAAGGCGTGGTCGATGACGGTGCGCGCCTATCTGGAGTCCGAGGATCTCTGGACCGTGGTGGACAACGGACCGGAGAATAACGAGGAGGTGGGCTGAATATTTGATTGATTTACAGACATTCCATTTTGGTTTGTTTTTTTCAGTCGCTGCTGAAGGACAAACGGGCCAAGTTCATCATACTCTGCCTAATCGAGACGAAGCTCTGCCAGTTTATGGTGAGCATACGGACAGCCCGGGATCTCTGGAATTATCTGCGCACCCAGCACTCGCTACGCTAAAGCTCCGACTCCGACCTGCACTGTGAAGCAAAATAAATGACAATGAGGCTGCGTACGCACAGTGGTTTTGGCTTGTAAATAATTATAGTGGTGCTATCGTCATGAAATTTTCAACGAAAATCAAGAAAATCGTGCTAAATGTGTAATACAAAAATTGGCCACATCGGCCGACTATATCCTATAGCTCCCATAGGAACAATCGGCGCAATAATAGTATAAACACCAGTCGAACGCAGCTGGCAGTAGGATACCATGTAGTTTGGTTATTGCATGCGACATATCTGCCCTAAGCCCAGTTGACCAAATTGTCTGTTGCATATCTCCACTGTTTCCTATTTGATCGTAGTGCAAATCAAACCGTCAATAGAGAATACTATAATTCGACCGCAAATTACAAGTCTGTAGCTTTAAAATTATGAATGCTTTTCACACAATAAAAATGTTTAAAATAAAAATAAACCGAGATATTGATATTGTACGATTTCAAGATAATGTGCAGACTTGTGCAGCTGGATTTAACAACTAAGAATCTTTAAAAAGCGATAAATGTTTTAAACAAAATTTCGTTAGGGGCACGTGTACTTTAATATTAATATTAATTTGAGCATGTTTTTTGTTAACTTAGTTGAGAATCTGTAGCTTGTTACACGCTCTCTCTTTTCGCGCTATTTCCTTGACTATTATGTTAAGCAAAACAAAACAAAAACAAATTTCAAAAAGTTGTTATTATTGGTTGCATTCACCAGGTTACCGCTCCATGGATCGCTCACCCGATAACCGATGAAAGCAACCCTAATGCATCATAAAATTGCATCATAAAATCCATGCGCTGCATTAGGGTTGCTTTCATCGGTTATCGGGTGAGCGATCCATGGAGCGGTAACCTGGTGAATGCAACCATTGACAAATAGATGTTGCGTATTTTGACTCAAAATTCAAACATTGAGGGTTTTATTTTGGGCCTATGAGACAGACTGTTGCTTATCACAGCTCAATGACCACTGGCTGCTCCTCGGGATCCTCGTCGAGCAGACCCTCAAAGTGCCAGCCGAGCTCCTTGGCCAGTGGCTTCATCAGGCGCTCCGCATTCACCATAAGTCCGCCAGCGTACAGATTGACGAGCAGCTCGCGCACATCCTTGTAGACGGTGTTGTGATCGCCGGGGGTCATCAGCTCCTCGGGCAGATGGGGCAGCTGGTGGGCCAGCACCTCGCTGTACTTCATGTAGGTCAAACGGTGCCGGCTGACCGCCGATTCGGAATGCGCTAGCAGGGCGAGAATCTTGCGCCAGTGCTCCAGGGATTCCACGGAGTAGCCGACCAGGAAGAACACAAATGCCAGCTGCAGCTCCGCAATGAAGGCGTCCGGCTCGTTGTTGAAGCCATCGAACAGTCTGTCGACAGCGGCAATGCAATCGATGGCATGTCGGGACAGATCCGCGGGCTCCGCATCCTGTGGCACACGTGTGGGCACCGCGCTGAAGCGAGGCGCTGTGCCCTCCAGGGGTTTGAGGCTGGGCAGCATTTCGCTCTCGTCCATCAGCAGCTTGGCAGCTGCTGGACGCTTGGGATGGCCACCACGTGGTCTGTCTGCATCCGTGCAGGACTGCAGCTCAATGTTGGTGCGTATTGTGCCCAGTTGGGGGCGACAGCGTTCCACGCAAGCCTCCGTCACGCTGCCCGTCAGCTCCTTCCATGGGCCCACATACCGGTAGTCGTAGGGCGCCAGCACCCGCTCCAGTTGCGCCAAATTCTTGCGTATGCGTTCACGTTCCAGCTCAGGATCCGCCGTTTGGCGTGGCCGCAGCTCCTCCAGCTCATGATCCCATTCCCTCACCAGTATCTCGTTCGCATGGAAGTAGTGCACGAAGCCCACGCGTGGTGCCGCATCGCCGTAGGGTCCGCGAGAGGCGCACCACACATAGTGTGCTCCAGGTGGTATCATTTTGACGCCCCTGAAGTCGGGGCCTATGGTATAGGCGCATAGATCCACGCCGAACTCGGTACCCACGGGAACGCCAGCGATGACCAGCACAGCGCCGTGGGCAAGCAGCCGCAGCGCCAAATCCGGATCCATTTGCATGCTGGAGTTGTCTTGGTTCATTATTAAATATTTATTTATTTGTGATACAGATCTGTAGCGTTTATTTCCAAATATTCTGCTGCTATCTTCAAACGTTTATAGTCTTCTGAAGTGGTTGTATTAGCAAGCCTTGCTATGTGCGATGCATTTCCTTCTTGATTTATTGCAGCTTTTGCAAAATATAATACAAATTTAGCAATTTGCAATTGGTTTATATTTATATTAAATTAGAAGCCTTCGTTATTTTGTTTACAGGCGATAGACTTGCAATTCATTATCGTTATCGATATCCCACGCACCGTTAAGCCATTTTGCAACACTATCGAAATAATCGCTGCCACATTTGGCGCATATTTTAAACTTTAATAGCAGTTTATTAGTTTATTTTATTTTAATTTATTAAGCAGCAATTAAAAATTGCATTACATCATGTAAGTTTAAATAAAACTATCTGCTCTAGTGGGCTTGACATATTGATATTTTTATGCGTACAAAATTCTACGAACTTAATTGTTATAAAAAATGTAATTTACAAATTATTAATATTAATATTGTAAACTGCGTTTGGTGCCAATATCGTCGAGCATTTGGCGCAGCTCCTCATCCTCAAAACGACCCTCCAGCGATGGTATCAACGCCTTTGCCTCTTCTGGCGCCTCCGGACAGAGATTGCCAAGCGCAGCGACCTCGAATTTATGCAATTTCTTCTGCATAAGTAAACTAAAATAAATGATTACATTAACAACTTAAATGCAGATTGAAGTCGCTTCAACTTTACTTTCTGACGGACAACATGGTCTCTTTGTTCTTGAACTTGCGGAAACTGTCGGTGTAGGCATAGGTTTTCATAAAGACTTCGGAAAACTCCTGCTCCTCATCGGCGGATTCGTTCTGACGCTTGCGATGATCGAGCAGCATGTGCACCTCAGAGATCAGCAAAGTTTCCGCATTTTCGAACTCTGCAAGACAGACAAACAAATTCACTTACTTGCAACAGTTGATAAAGTATTTAATTGTCTTGTGCAATTTACAAGTGAATGGAAAAACAAGTTTAGCCAGAGGGAGCGGGTCGTATATGACCGTTTTCTATGAGGAAATCGTATAGCTGACGTGTTTTATTCACGTCGATCTTGATGAGACGCCGGGCATCGCTCAGACGCAGATGCCCCGATCTGTTCTGTTCCGCTATCAGCAGATTCTTGTGCTCCAAATAGGCCTGCGGTATCAGACGCACGACGCTGCAAAGCGTGCGCTCCCCAGCATCCAGTTTGCTGTAACCGGGCAGATCTGCAAGCAAATAAATAAACAATAATAAATAACTGATATTTTTATTTATATCAGAGCTGGCACAAAATAAGAAAATCGTGTCAGAGCAGAGAGCTGTTTCTTTAGAAAACCCATTGCAAGTGGAACCGATCATTGCCAGCTCCGAATTCCCAGCCAGCACTTTGTGAAATATCTGATTAAATTCGAGATTATTGTTTATATTCTCCTTTCTCATCAAAATAAGCCTAAATGTGCTCGTTTTTTGATCATAAATAAAACTGTTGTCGGAAGAAAATTTTATGAAATTCGCGACTCTTTTTTAAAGCACATTTTAATCGAATTCAGATCATTTTCAAACCATATTTTGATCGAATTTGGATCGTTTTGGAGATTGCAATCATCTGGTTGATCAATTTTTGATTGCTTTACTTTTTTTCAGTTATCTTCTGCAACACCTTTCTCGTAGATAATACTTAGTTTCGTTTATATTTGTATATTGTTTGTAGCTTTATTCCGCGATCTATCGTATTTTTTTTTTCCGCTCGATGCGCGGTGCGCCCCTCGGTCGGATGGGCGGGTGGTGGGCTGCGTATTGGCTTGGGTTCGCGCGTTAACAAGCACATGCTTGGTGTCGCTGGACCACTTGAACATGCTGCCGGTAGTATGTCAACGCCCAGAATAAATAAATATCTTGAGCACATTTAGTAGTCATTGTTAAATTAATCATTTTTCGATCTTTTCGTCCATAATATGAATGTTTTTTTTAAACCATTTCAACGACTCAAAAACGACTCACTAAGATCATTGTTGCAAAATTAAATTTCCAAATGCTTTCTGGGTTATATGCTATATAAAGACTTGCCCGATATGTCCATGGGGCTGGCCTTGCGTCGAGGTTGCATCATGTAGAGCCTGGTGCTGTTGCCCTGCGCCATCTGCGCCGCACTCTGATTGCTCTCGTAATGCTGCACCAGCTGCTGCCAGTCGCAGGCGTCGTTCTGCCGCTGCCGCGCGTACTCGCGCTGCGCCTGCAGCCGCTGCTTGCAGAGTCGGCCGTACAGCGCTCCGCCGTACAGCGTGCGCACGCCGTGCTGCCGGATGTCGTGCAGCCAATGCAGGCGCGCGATCAGCTGATTGAAGTGCTGCATCGACTCGACCAGCGTATCGAATTCGATGGGTTCGCATATCTGCATGAAGGCAAGGAAGCGCAGGCAGCAGCTGTCGCTGCGGAACGCATTCGCGTACTTCGTTATCCAGCTCACCGTGCGGTTCGGCATGATCAGCCCGTGACGACGCATCACGGCGTACCGACGTTGTCGCTCCCTAGAAGCAGATCGAAATAGTATATCTTAATATATAACATCTAAGGTGCACAAATAAGTTGGCGACGCTATGCAGGGAAAATGCAGTGAGACCAGCAGGATCGGAGTACAGTCGGCCGTAACCCACAGTAGGAAATCCTGCGCTTTGTGTTTGTAGCTTAAAAACTGTATCCACAGTGGTGTCTTGGAGGTATTCAAAATTCTAGAACAAACTTGATCTGCTTACTGTCTAAGAGAACCTAAATACCAAATGTGGTGTCTCTAGCATTCTATAGATCGCAAGATCTAGGTAAGTGGTGCTCAAACGCTGCTTACGGCAGAGCACGCACCAATACACACACAAATTAAAAACGTCAATACTTGAACGCAATTTTATACCACGTGTCCCCATTGAACAAATGGGAAAAACTGGGTTAATAACTTTGTCAGAATGTATGTAGCAGGCAGAAGAATGTGCGTGTTCTTGATCAGAGAGATTTATGACATGTCCGTCTGTCTGTCCGGATGAACGCTGAGATTTATTTTTGTTTTTTTTTTCAATTTGCTGCACTTGTAAAAAATCAATTTTCACATTTTTACATGATCTAACATATACATATATCGCATATACCTCAGCCGATTGTTGTAGGCACGCACGAGGGCGCAACGCAGCTCCTCCGACAGCTCCGTTTCCAGTGGCGCCTCCTCATCAGCGGCTGAACGCTGCTCCTCGTCCATTATGGTCAGCAGGCCCTCGGCAGAGGCGTCGTAGGGCGTGTCGAAGTCGCCGCGGGCGCAGCGGTAGCCGGCATTCATCTTGAACTGCACGGAGGCGATGTCGTCGTGACGCGGCGGCTCCAGGCAACGCATTTTGAAGACGTAGGGCATGCGTTCGGGCATGTAGCATTGCCGCAGATGCTGCAGGCCCAGCAGGCGGTTGAAGATGCCGCCGAAATAGCAATCGCTGTAGTGTCTCTTGACCTCCGCCGGCGTATGCAGTTGGCCCAGATCCTTGGCAATCTCTGTCCAGTTGCCATAGCCCAGCTTCTGCAGCGCCTGCAGCAGCTGCTTCTCATCCCGCGCCGTCCAGCCAGGCTCATCGGCGAACACTTGTATATCATCGCGTACTATAATGTAGGCGTGGCAGTTGCGATGCGTTCCCTTCTCCCGCCCCCGCGCAAAGCATTGCAGGCAGAGCACGATGTCCAGGCACTCCGAGCACTTAATATAGGGCTCGGCGAGCACGGCACGGCACGTGGCACAAACGGTTGCATGTAGACTGCCCCTGTTATCAGTGGCAGCATCCAAAGCCCCCTCCACCTGCCTGTGAAACGCCTCCGGATTGTAAACAACAAGCGAACACTTTGTGTCCCCATCCGTGCGTGCGCGTGCAATTTTATTTGGCGAAATGCTTTGCCGGCGTTTCTTTAGTCTCACTGTAAGTATTAAATTCATTTGTTAGGCTGAAAACGAGCTGCGTTGCAGCAGCGCAGGCTTAAAACTTAAAATTCTCATTCACTTGTAGGCTGCAGTTTTCGTAGCTTGGGTTATTAGTTAGATTAGTGTGTGTACCTTTGGGAAATTGCAAATCTGCGGCGTCCTCATCTACCATATCCACTGGATTCATGAACGACATGTTGGCTGGCGTTTATTATACGTAAAGTTATATTTTATTATAAAATAAACAACTTCAGTTGTTGGCTGCCGCTTTTTTACCAGCTATCGTTATCGATAACAGTACAAAACGGCTTTCAACACTGTGTTCTGTGTATTTTCATTTTTGAGCTGTTGTTCATATTGGAGTGGAACCGTTTAGTTCAGACAGGATTCAATTGAACAGTTCCTCGAACTAAACTATATATATTTGTTATATATAAATACTTGTATAGCGTTGCCAATTTAGCTACCTAGTTTTAGAATTCATTTTATGCTTATCATAAATTTATTTCAAAATAATATTAAATATAAATATTCTATATTTAGTTAAATTTTCACTGTTTATATTTTTGCATATTTGCTTTATTTTTTTAATATATATTTTAAAATATTTCATCAGATATTGTAATTTAAATCTGACATATTATTATTTATCTTACATATTTTTGGCATTAAAATAATTAATAATATTAATTATATAGATATTACTTTTGAAATAAACGCGGATATTTCGCATAATTAGGCGGGATAAGGGTTAAACCTTTTGAACTGCTCGCACTGAACTACATACATACATATGTATACATACATACATACATACATACATACATACATACATACGTAAACTCTATATAACAGTGGGTACCTCTGCTCTATAAGTAATGAACCTCTAGCCACTGACGATCAAAGGCCCTACTTGCAATTTATTTGCAAAACGTTGCTCAACTGGATACGACATCAACAATATCGAGCCATGGCGCTGCAGTTGCAAATCGAGAAGCTCAAAGGTCTGGAGAATTATTTAGTGTGGTCGAGGCTTGTGCGCGCGTATCTGGAGTCCGAGGATCTCTGGAGCGTGGTGGACAAAGAGCCGAACAATGACAAGAATGTAGGTTGAATGGATGGATTGTTTTATTGATCAAGTACTCATATTGGGCTTCTTTGCAGTTGCTGCTGAAGGACAAACGTGCCAAGTTCATCATATGCTGCCTGATTGAGACGAAGCTGTTAAATGATTTGGTGTTTTTGTCCTTTAAGAGTTCCCATCTTCTCTGGGAACGATTAGGCAGGATTTATAACAAACAATAAAGTGTAAAACAATTTTTAAAAAATACATATGTATGTTTGTATCTTTTTAATTTAATTTAATTTGTATTACTTTTTTTATTATTATTTTTGCATATTTGGTCTTTTTTACCCTTTTAAAAATGGGTAAAAACAGGGTTAATAGCTTTGGGAGAATGCATATAACAGGCAGAAGGAGGCGTGGCAGACCCCATTAAGTACCATATATGTACATATGTACATATCGCTCATTTACTTGAAGAATGTCATAACCCATTTTTTTTAGTTATGACACATTCCTTTATTCTAGGTCCGGACGTTGAGCTGAGTCAATATTGCTTTGTCCGTCCAATTTAAGAGAAATAAATCTATTTACATTACATTCTTCAATAGTTGGCAGATATGATGTGAATTATACAATTCTGCAAATTTCATCAAAATCAGTTCATAATGGAAAATTATGGAATTATGTTTAACTGATAAGCAATTTCATCCATGTACACATATTCCAGCAGGAACACACATATACAGTATGTCAAGAAACTGTTTACACACTGCAAAAACAAAATATTTTTGGACTTTGCATGGGAAAAATAGCGCTTTTGGTTAAGTTTTTTTAATTTTTTAAAATGCAGAACTATTATATAGAGTATTCTTAATAAGTATGTACAAAAATAAAAACAAAATAATGTAAGGAACAATTTTTAATCAACAAATTATGAGTTTACACATTTTTGACACTGTCAAGAAACTCTTTACACACTTCAGTTTTCGATTTTGTCACTTTAAAGGTCAATCTAGCTCCAGGCATGTTTACTAACTAAAAAACAGGGTATATTGATCTATTTGATGCGTATTTAGCCAGATTTTGAAATTAAATCTAAAGATATGCAATCATAGCACAGCGTGCATAACCATAATTAACGGCAAAGTACCGTTTTTTCTTGGAAAAGAACAAAACAAAATCGAAAACTGAAGTGTGTAAAGAGTTTCTTGACAGTGTCAAAAATGTGTAAACTCATAATTTGTTGATTAAAAATTGTTCCTTACATTATTTTGTTTTTATTTTTGTACATACTTATTAAGAATACTCTATATAATAGTTCTGCATTTTAAAAAATTAAAAAAACTGAACCAAAAGCGCTATTTTTCCCATGCAAAGTCCAAAAATATTTTGTTTTTGCAGTGTGTAAACAGTTTCTTGACATACTGTATATGTATACACATGTATATGCACCATAGAGTAACAAAGACTTAGAGAAGAAATCAGCGCCCACTTTTGCGAAGAGAACTTTGAGTTGAGGGCCGCACCTTGGAGGCTGTTATTTAACAGATTGCCGCTTAACAGAGTCTCTCTCTTCAGTCTTTGTTACACAAACAACATTTGAGCTTGCCGCTTAACCGTTCAGTGAACCGTTCGTTCATCATAAATTGAACTAAAGAACTAAGTCCATTAATTTAACTACGATGAACACTTTATGTGTTCAATTTGCGTTTTACAACACTGACGCATTAAAGCGGCATGCATTTGCTTTGTTGCCTGGAATGTGATGAAATCCTAAAGGAATTCGAATTCTGCGTAAACAAAAGGAATGAGCGACGCTGATAGCTCCGTAACGATTGTCGACTCAGCCGAGGCCTTGCCCAAGTACTGTGACTACTTCAAGCATTTGCTGGTGGAGGAATTGGCGCTCGGATTGGATTTCCGGCAGCTGCACTACGGCAAGTGCGCTGTTATTGGCCGCCTGTCGGCAGTTCCGGATTATTTTCAGCTGGAGAACGTGACCGTGCCGCATCTGCCAAGGTAACGAGAGTTTAAGCCAAATGTTGCCAATGTTCTCATTTGTGTAATTTGTGTGCTTAGCGAGTGCAAGCTGCCCACAGGCGCCGTGACGCTGCTGCTGCTCAACTTTAACTACGACAAGGCGATCGAAGCGAATGTTGCACACAACTGCTGCTGCATCGTGCGAGGCGAGATTGTGCTTTGTAATATAGCGACGCCCAACAGTCCGGTGCTGACCGTGCGTGGCCTGCATGAGGACCTGCTGCGTCTCGGTGGCGAATCGCGTACGGAGTTTCTGGAGCAGGTGCAGCAGAAGTATCAGCCGGCGTTGAACGTGTGGCATGCGAATCGCATCGAGCAGCCCGAGGAGTTGATACAACGCCATCTGGAGATTCGTGTGCTCTGCGAGAAATGAATACCCACTTTATCAGCACATCGCGCAGCAATCCTCTGCTCTTCACCTTCTCTCAAGTCTTTCAACACGGAGCGGATGTTTGCACGGACATCGATCGCTTGAATCAGATACAGCAGGCAGCCTGGCTGGATTTCTGGCAGCGCGAGGGGCATCAGCTACTCGAGGAGAAGTGGTACGAGAAATATCCAGATTACAAGGAGGCATTTGAGCTGGCGACGGACGAGGAGCGCGCGGGTTGGGAGGAATTGTGGCAGCAGCACGTAACAGCGAAAAACGCCTACTTCTGGCATATCTGCAACTTGGCATTCGAGAATTATCAGATTGAACTGCAAGGCATTGAGCGTACTCTAAACTCAGCAAACAATCAGCTTACGCAATTGAATCTGCAACACAGCTCCGACAGTTCGGCGAGCTGCGTGGAGAGCGAGGAATCTTCGACCAGTGAGGGCGGTACGGATCTGATTGATCAGCAGCTAAAAGAGCTTGGTTTACCAACTTCCTTTGGAGAAAAGCAAAATAAACCGCGACTTCAGCGACTTCATCTTTCGAGTGATTCGGAAAGCGATCACGATTCATATCTCTGCATCATGGACAAAGTACAGGATGCTGCGTTGCACGCTGTGCTCAACAAACGCATACGCAAGAAGAAGCCTCGCAAGTTGAATGTGAGGATGCCGGAATTTATACAGCATGACAACGAGATGAGAAAGTATTGGTTCAGGCGTTTCTCCTTCTTTTCGCGCTACGATCAAGGCATCCAAATGGACCGCGAGAGCTGGTTCTCCGTGACGCCAGAGAAGATTGCCAAGGCAACAGCCTCTCGTCTGGCCTGCGACATTATCGTGGATGCCTTTTGCGGCTGCGGCGGAAACACCATTCAGTTTGCAAATACCTGCGGTCGGGTTATAGCCATCGACATCGATGCCAACAAATTGGCCATGGCTAAGCATAATGCCGGCATTTACGGCGTGGCGCACAAGATTGAGTTCATACACGCGGACTTCTTGCAGTTTGCCCGCAGCACCCAGCTCCGGCCAAACACCGTCTTCCTTAGTCCACCCTGGGGTGGACCGAATTATCAGCATATGTCCACTTTCGATGTAGAGCAGAATCTGCTGCCCATCGGTGCCTCACAGTTGATGCAACAAACACGGCGTCTTACGGACAACATTGCCATCTATCTGCCACGCAATTCCCAGCCTAATCAGATCGTTGCACTCACTAAACCTGGCCAACAGTGCGAGCTGGAGCACAACTACCTGGACACGCGTTTGGTGGCCATAACCGCATTCTACGGCAATTTGGTGCAGAATCAGAATAAGAACGATTGAGATAGATGGATAGTTTAAGTTGAAAATTAGGATTAGATTAGTTATAAGTTACCAAAGTATTTCCAAGGCAGTGCATATTAACAAATATTTGATTTCATTTTAACTATTGAAGATGTATTTAACCAATATTAGCATAACTTTGTTTGACTTGAAGCTTTTTGGCTGTTTTCTGTTACATACTACCGACATTATTTGGAAAATAAGAATAAGAACGATTGAGATCGGTTTAAGTTTAAAATAGTTTAAGTTGAAGATTAGGATTAGATTAGTTATTAGTTACCAAAGTGTTTCCAAGGCAGTGTATATTAACGAATATTTGATTTCATTTTGACTATTGAGGATGTGTTCTATAAGTGTTACAATTAAGCATAACTTTGTTTAACTTTAAGCGTTTCGGCTGTTTTCTGTTAAAAGCTATCCACATCATTTGGAAAATTTAAAACAATTTAAATATTTGTGAAGGACAATTGTTATTGTTACGTACCTAAACGTATAAAATATATATTAAGAATAACTATAGTAGATATTCTTGCATTTGTTTTATTAGACCTTGCACGAAAGTACAAAAGGGTACATTAAATTATTAGTAGTATACCCCACAAAATAAAAATATATATACTAGGGGGCTCTCGCAGGCCCAACTTCTGTCAGCCTAACTCTTGCTGGCCGAACTCTTGCGGGCCAAATTCGCATGCAGAACATTACCTGGCCTAATTCTCGCAGGCCCAACTCTTGGTGGTCGAACTCTCGCTGGCTGAACCCTCACTGACCCAACTCTCGCAGACCCAACTCCCGTCGGACAAACTCTTGGAGGTCCGCCTGATCTGCTTCCCCCTTATTGATTTTCCCCTGCGAATCAGAAACTTACTTAAACAGCCTGTAAAACCTGTAAGTACTCGATTCCTCGTTTAGTTTTGTGTTTAGCTCGTAGTTAGCAGTTGGACTGCAGCCACATAGTAAACTTGGCTAAGTCCATTTGGAAACATTTCTTTATGTTTAATCCGACTGTGCTGCAGCTTCAAACCACAGTCGGAGAGTTGCCAAGACAGCAGCCAGAGCGCAAGCACTTTATCCAATTTAGAAAGCTTAAAATGTTGCAGCTAAATCTGTGTGCGTGTTCATTGCTCTTGCATTGTTACTGACCAATGGTCATAACCATAACGTGTCCCCCCACACCCGCCCCTCAGTCACGGCATTCGCTGTCCAATGCGACTTTTAATTAAAAAGCAAACGGAACAAAACGGGCGCCAATTTTTAAGAACTTTGTAAAACAACTGTAAGCCTGCCCTTGGCAACCGGGCGGGGCAATTAACATGTCCCTGTCACAAAAGTTACCCATAAATTCCAGCGTCGACGTGATAACAACAGCTTCAACCCTTTTCCTAGCTAACAACATACTTAGAGCACTTGTAGTGAAAGGAAGGGGTGTTTTTGTGGGGGGGAGTTGAAAGAGTTGGGGGAGTTGGAGTTTGAGAC
The DNA here is from genome assembly GCA_035045125.1 of Hypselothyrea guttata. Classification (NCBI taxonomy): domain Eukaryota; kingdom Metazoa; phylum Arthropoda; class Insecta; order Diptera; family Drosophilidae; genus Hypselothyrea; species Hypselothyrea guttata. Next base: position 465,222 of record JAWNNJ010002200.1, on the reverse strand, counting down.
TCGGATTTTATTTACGGAATTTATAGCTGCTAACCGGCAATGGCATTTTGTTGTAGTTGCCGAGCTTAGGTATTTGGGGCTGTCAGTCTTTTTCAGACAAACTGTCTAATTAGTTTGATTAACTTATTTGTGTTAACCGAAGCAAAGGAATCTCGGATAACTAACATTTTCAGTGCATACTTTTGAGCGCTTATCATCGCTATAACTGTTGTGATAGCAATTTGCTGGTTTTTAGTTAATTAACTATATGTTTAATAATTATAAAACAATGGGTTTTATATTTACTCTTTATGTAACATTCAATATTTTAATATTAATTTAATATTTTACCATATTTCATCAGCATAGATATAGCATATTTCAACATGGAAAATGTTTATATATTTTAGCTATTAATCAAGCACTTTGTGAACGTTATTTTAAAAGTTCTAACTTGAAATTAAATTATATCCATACATGCTGTTGATTATGTATTGTGTGCTTAAGAGTAAAACAAATTTTAAAACCGATATTTTAGATTTAAAATCTCAATTCGATAATACCAAACAATCAATCAGATTGTGCGGCAAATAAAAATTGATTTTAGCAAAAGTTTCTAAGCCTACCAGAAATGTTACTTGAACTTTTTCAGCATATCTATTTTATTTATATCTGTTATTATTTTAGCAAGTATCTATAATAGATTTGAATGTCATTAAATTAAAGCACTCTGTGCTCATCTGTAATAAACAATTAATATTAATAAAGCTAAACACTTAATTTCGGATCTCAAGTCCAGCTGGGTTTCATAATATTGCCCTCCTAGCTTTTGCGTAGGCTTGCTTAGTTAGATTTATACCTTAAAAATAGTATAATAAAGTATTAAAGATAAGAGTTTCATAAATATACCACAACCGGCATGTCCACCTGTGGGAGTAGATTAGATTGCTGCTGATTTATTTATTTTGAAAACTGAACTATAAAGAATACTGGCTATACCTCAGTTTTTCGCCACCCAACATCGTAAATCAATTGGGAATGTTAACCATTGTTCGTTCCGGCTGCTCATCACGCTTAATTAGCTGCGCCCAGGAGCTGCACCTGCAAAATCGCATTTTCCGCTGCCAAGGCTTGGGGGGTTTATAGAGATTCGACGTTCGTTCACGGCGTAATCGCATTTGGTAATGTCAAAACTTGCAGCACAAATAAACAAAATAAACCACCCTGCTGTTTAGGACGCATCAACATCATTGTCAAGTGGCACAAATTACAGATCAAACATGCAACTATTACTGCACTTCGTTGGGGGAAGGGGGGAGGGGCAGGGAACAGGGGTGGCTATTTGTCAAGCACGTTGACAATATTACGATGAAATTAAATAGCGTAATAACAGGGTGACTTAATTTGTTTTTGCTCCGACAGACGCCATCCAGAGATGAGCCCAACTGAACCGATTTGAGCTGTGAACACGTGCTTGCTTTCCAATAAAACATTTGGATATAGAGCAAAACTCACTTGTTATTGAAATTTGTATATTCTCAACCCTTGGGCAATATGCCGCGACTGTAAAACGACAATTAAGCGACTCTAATAACGGACAAGACCTTGCAACAGATTTAAGTAGTCGATAATGCCTGAAATGACGCGTGACACAATTTGTTTGTCTTTTATTAACAATTCCTCAGCAATGAGGCACCAAATTGCCTTCAATATGAAATAGATCGGTGGGAGTTTTTTATATCGGCAAGTGTATCGCAGATAATCGTCTTAGAGTGCAATATTATATGTTTTGGATTACATCAATTATGTGGACAGTTTATAAAACTAATATAAATGGGAATGTCCTATTTTATTTAGCTCAACAATACGCCCTATATTATCTCCAAGCACTTTTTATGAGATGTTCCTCCGGGTATAAAAACAATGGAATTTCGTTTACAAAATGTATTATTTATTTAAATTTATTTTATTTTGTTTCAGGGCAATACAGTTCTATAGATAACGATTATTTATCAGTGCAGTTGCATACCATTATCGTCAGAAAAAATTCATAGCTTTGTTTCAAACCCAATTTTAAGAATTTTTACATAATAATAATAATAATAATATACTAAATATGCTCGTCCCAGATCTGGAATCAAAGAATTATCAATTATTTTTCAAGAATATGTATTATGTTGAAAGTTATTTGATTTAAATTTTGCATAAATTTGCTCCCATTGAAATAATCGCATATTTTAATTAGTTAAAGGTTATTTAATCCTAGACAACAGAATAAATGGGTAACTAATGTTATGAAACTAATAATATGTGTATAATGTACATAATTGGGAATAATTGAAAACAATTTTAAATTATTGAAAAAGTTTTCAGATAATAATAAATTATTTAATGATTATCATCATATATAGTGCTCATGTTGCGCACTTTTATATCATGCGAAACAAAATGGCGACATCATTGGGCTATTGATTAACCGTTATTCATGGACAGGCATTAAAATTAATAAACGCAACTGCAGAAGAACAAGAAGAACAACAATAACAATAACGGGCACACATACATACATACACCAGGAACCACAACAATAACAACTTTGTCTCGGGGGCAATAAAAAATGCCAAGTATCGCAGGAAATAAGAGCAATAATATTTAATAAATCTGCACACACACAGCGACACAAGCAAAGCTCTACATAACCGTATATACAATATGTTTTTATTTTGGTGGTTGAATGCGAAAAACCATAAATAAATACACACACACACACACACACACACACACATACACGCTCACACAAAAGCGTTGTATAAAAAGATAAAAACGTGTTGGCATCTCCGTGTATAGAGGTAGGCAGAGTTTTTGTGTGTGTGTGTGTGCGTGTCTCTGTGTGTCTGTGTGTTTGTGCCTTTTTGGTTGAATGCTTGAGCAAGGCGGAGTGGCATGGGGAGGGGGGGGAGGTCGGGCAAAGCCCCCATTCCAATCCTCAGGCGCCCCGACATCATTCTTCATGGCATTTCGGTGAAAAAGAATGCTTTTGATCTTCACAAGCGAATGATTTTTAATATGACTTTTTGCTGCTGCTGCTGACGATGATGATGTTCATGATGATGATGAGACGAGGGCTAAGAGACCTTTCCGTATTGTTGTTGCTGCTGAAAAATGTGTTTACTATTTGCACATTTACTGCATACTTATATACTATACGTAAATATATTTGCATAAAGTAAAGTAAGCCAACAGTCAATCAGTTCAAATGAGTTCAGCAGCTGGCAGGTGATGAGTTTTTTAGCAATTGCAGTAAATATTTAATAAGCTTAATTAAACGTCAATATAATGCAGTTTACAGCACACACACACACACACACTCCCTCTCTCTCTCCCTCTCTCACACACACACACACACTAAACCGCAACGCCTAAAATTAGGCAAACTCAAAGAGCCTAATTTGCGCCTGGAGTGATGAAATGGATGGGATATTTCGGGTGGTTGAGTGAGCCACCCAGATAGTTCGGTAGTTGGGTGGTTCGGTGGCGTCACCGCACACAAGGCATAATGATGGTAATTTGTTGGTTTGGCCCAAAAGAGCAAACGGCATGCTTGGAATTTCAATTAATTTCCATAATTTCCAACGCTTTATGAGCGAACAAAAGCAAAGCAAACGCGTCGCGCTTACGAGGGTGTTTTTTGTCCGACCTACACTGAACCCGAGCTAAGATGGAGATTGCTCCGGCTGAGACTTTCTCTTGTCTAGTTTCTGCTTCCTGTTTAGCGCTGTGAGTTACCGAACTGACTACAAATTCGTAATTGCAATGCATTGATTTATAGACAAGCAATACTATAGCGAATTTTAGATGTATTGCCTAGTCTGATACATTTTCAAAAAAAGATTAGCAAGCAATTCTTTTAAATATAATTTAAAATATTTATTTACTTAGTTACTATTTGAGTTAAATAAAAAATAAATTTATAAATCTACAAATAAATTGAAAATTATGGAAGATTTTTATTGATTGTATTTTTGACTCTCGTTATGGTATTAAAATGTAAGTTTCAGGAGTTAAAATATAATTCGCAAACACAATTTTTGGCTCTGAAAGGAATGTGAAGATTTAGAGATTAAATTTAAGAGATTGGGCTATGATTGGAACTAAAGTTCAACGAACCGCAGGATCTACCACTATTTTACATAAATACAAATTACAATATTATATAAAATACAAATTTAAAACCTTCTAAACTGCAGTACATTGTCTTAACTTAAAAATTTTAACTGCTCAAATAAGCTTTATTCAATTAATTTTTACATATTTTATATACAAATATGAAATGACGAAATACCGGAATAAAATGCAAAAAGAGGCAACTGTACTTAACATTTTAATTAAATATGACGTGCAATATGCAATTAAAAACTTAGTTATTAGTGGGCGAAAACCAAATATATTTGCAATTATAAAACAGCAGCAGCAAAGGGGCAGCTGCAACTAGGAAACAAATGTTAGCCAATCTGAAATTTGGCTAAAATTAATTTTTAGCCTGCATTACAGTTTGAAGTGTGGCCAAAGGTACGTAAAACTCATTTCGGCTATGGCCACAGTTGCAAATTGAAGTGGATGTGGCAACATCAGCAGCAACAACAACACGGACAGCAGTGGTAATAGCAATAATAACAGCTGCGGCATTGGCCAAAACACGATTTAATTAAAAACTCAAAATGCAGAAAACCCTCCGTAGTAGTACCTGCTATGTTTGTTTGTGTGTGTGTGTGTTTTTGGCGCTTTTCGGTGATTTTGGCGAATTGAGAAATTGCGTAAATTGCGCTCATTATGGGTTTTAGATTTTTGAGTGCCAGATGAGATACTAATTAATTTTTGGGCTCGGCATTTGGGCATTTATTGAAAAATGTGTGTGCATAAAAGCGAAGCGCGCACAAAAAAGGTTTTTTCAGCTATAAAATATTTGGCAGTAATTGGCTAGCGGAAATGACCGAAATAAAACAGATTTAACGGCGTTTATTTCAGCCCGCCCCCAAAAGCCATAAAAGGCATTCTATAAAAATACATTCAAAAAAGATTAAAAGCAACATGAAAACGCACAGAGCACGAGCCAAAGCCAGAGAGAGTAAAATGAAAAAATGAAAAAAATCAACATTATAAACAACATTATTAAAAACATGCCGCAAATGTTTTGCTACGCTCAAATTTTTGAGTCCATTTTGTTGTCGACAACGAATGGGCGTCGGGTGGTGGGTGGTGGGCGGTTACTGGACGCTGGAGGCTGGAGGCTTGGCTATGATCATTATGACGTTCAGCATTGCCAGGGTAATGAAATTAAGCGCCGCTTAGAGAATGAGACCAGCAGAGCAGGAAAAATAAATAAAAATGAGAGAAAGGCGATATAATATGCGAGCGTGCCTCGGATCCTTCTGGCATCCTCTATTAACATGTTATATTGTGTGTTATGTTTAAGTGTGTGTGTGTGTGTGGAACGACACGGTGCAGCTCAATAATAATAAAAATATTTTCATTAAATAAGCAGATTTCTTTGATGCTCACACACTCAGCAACCAGCGGGGTTTTATCCAAATAAAAAGCTTACATTTGAAGTTATTAAAGCTCTTAAACAGCTCAAATTAATAATAATAAGCAGTGATTAATTGAAATAAATCTATATAAATATATATATTGAGCACTGATTAATTATGATTTCTAAAAAATTAAATTAATTTTTTCTACTTATGCAAACGAAAATTATTGCTTAGTTTTTAACATTAACATAAGCTTAAAATTAAATAAAAGCTTAGCTTTATCATGGGCCTGTTATAAACATTTGCAAACATATGAAAAGCACAAAATAAATACGAGTTTCTTGCATTAAACATTAGTATTATTAAATGAAGACACACCTACGCAGAGCCCAAATAAGTAGGCAACAGTTTTCATCACACATTCTTTTGCCTAATGAAACCCGCACTGCAGCCCTGCACATAATAACGGCAATTTAATTTGTGTAGCTGGCATCCATGTTGCCTGCTTCCATAACGCATTTTTCACTTTTCCACTTTTTGCGTAATAATTCATAATGAAAAAACTTTTTGCTCGCCTCAAAGTTGGTTTTGCTTTGTTTATATACATATTTTATATATGTAGTATATATTTTTATTTGAAAATAAATAAACATTATGGCTATGGAGGATTGGATGCTGAGGGATTTGCGGGGCACAACATCATTATCATCATTATTATGCTGTATGCTGGGGGAACAAGGGCGCCGCAAAACGGCGAAGTTTATCAAAAGGGCAAGCAACAATGGCGACGACGGCGACTGCGGCTGCGACGCCATTCTCACTCCAACACGGACACATGCGCAGTAGCAAACACACACACACAACATGCACACACACACACACACACATACACTGGCTACTTGTAACTTGGAATTTTTTACCCTTAACTCGTTCAACATCAGCAATGCAAAAAATATTAAAATTTGTGGTAAATAAACAAATTTTGCATAAATATGTATGTAGTAAATATATGCAGCAGTTACTGCAGATCCACACACACACACATACTTACATAAATGCACACACACACAGCCATATTGTGTGCATGTATTTATATAAAACATTAAGCTCCCGTTTCTATGTTTGTGTGCGTATTATCTCGCTCTCGCCGTTTCTCTTCGTTTGTTCTCGCTTTCTCTCTCTTCTCGCTCTCTCTCTCTCTCTCTCACTTTCTCTCTCTCTCTCTCTGTTGAATGCCGCAGCCATCGCAGCAGGCTGAGCGTCTGCCCAATTCTTGTGGGTACATTAGCACTAATGATGATTGAAACGACAAACGTGTCGCCTCAGCCTCATTCTCATTCTCTTCCTCATCCTGATTCTCATCCTCAGCTCCAGCATCTGCTCCATCGTGAGCCGGGAGAGCTGAAAAAGCACAGAGAAAGAGACGAGAGATGAGATTGCCTCTTTTTTTGCTCGCAAAATGCCAAGCTTTGATTTTAAATTGTGTTTCTCGTGGCGAATTTAAAGCGCACTGGGCAAAATGGATGCTCCATTACGTCTCGCCAGACAGCAGGCACTTGGGCATCCCATTTTTCCTTTCGTTTGCCGTTTTTCGTTTCTCGTTTCTGGTTTTTCGCTTTCCTATTTTTCCTTTTTGTTTTTTCGTTTTTTGTTGCCATTGATTCACTTTGATGGGCGCTAATTGGGGTTTCTGCGGCGGTAATGATCGTTGGTATTCTGTGTAGTTTATCAAGTGGTAAATTTAAAACTTTCCTTTAACATTGACAGCGCACATCAAAAGGGCAAACTGAGTTCAGCTCAAAATGTGTTTAAAGTTGAGTCTAGTTAGGGGCTAGTTGGTCTATGCTGCAAAGAGTTTAAGTAGAGCATTAAATATCAGAAAAAAACATATTAATAAAGTCAATATAATGAATATTAGAAGAAACTATTATAGATTAGATTTTCAAGTAGTTTATTGGATTTTCAAGTTATTTATTTGTTTTATTTGATATGTATTTGCGTTGGCTTAGATAGCCGGCGTTTATTTTCCAATTTTTTCAATTTAATACTAACTTTTTAAACTGTTTTGTTATATGATTTATTCTAAAATACTTTCATAAAATTTCTTACTTTCTTTCTTAATTTAGTTACACTGGGTATATATTTATAATGAAGTCTCAAAATACCCTAAACACAGTCTAAAGACACTAAATATGTATTTAATTCTTATTTCTATAATAACCATAAAACAATAACTAATTTGTAGATTTTTTAACTGTAGATATTACAAATATTTATAGCATTTTTATTATTGTTAAATAATATCTTTATTACATAATAAGCATTATAATAAGTAAATCTTAATTGCAAACTTCTTAACTTTAGATGTTAAAAATTTTTGTGACCTCCACTTCCTAAATTACAGATCTTTTTCGCTTATTTTACATCAGCTTAAATTAAATACAATAAATAAAACAAATATCAAAACATATGTATTTCTAAATAAATCAGCTTTTTTGGAATTCTTGTCTATACAAAAAAATGTTTAATTAAATACTGCTTAGGTCTATCCATTGTGTTTAAATTTCTAATAATATTTGAAGGCAACCGAGAGCTATTTTTTGAAAATCTATATTGAACTAATAAACATGCCTGAAGTGCTTAAACCTACATCTTTAATATGTTTTGATCTATCGGAAGTAATAACAATTCCAGGTATATTGTATGTGAGCGCTCCGTTCGCATATTGCTTAATTAATTACCAGATGCAACCCAATTTTGGCGTCGCACATTATGCGGTGCTTAATCACAAGCCATTATTAATAGCGCTACGCCATATTGTTTTTCCTTTGGCACCGCCCACTTGGAATGCCATCCACAAGCCTCGATCCACTCGGCCAGCCAATTATCCATTTATTTAATAATTTCAATAACTTTTCATACACTCGCTCGCGTGTGCGGCACAAATGAGCAGAGCAGGGCGCTCTGTGGCATCAACGCTCGTGGGTTGAGGGGGAGCTGTGCAGAGGGGGGTGCATGGCAGCTGCGATAGGTGGGTGGTTTATTGGGCGGGTGGTTGGTGGGTTGGTGGGTTGCCTGTGTTTTTATGTAACGACTGGTGGTTGCTCCTGACAATCTGAATGATGATGATGTTACGTAGCTTATTTTGCTACCTCTGCCGCTGCCGCTGCCTCTGCCTCTGCTTCTGCCCCTGCCGTTCCTGTATAAATCCCGGAAAAAAGTCCCACAAGTGCATGAGAAAAATCACAACGCCAGCGCTCACACACACACACACACACAAATAGCAGCAGAGAAAAGCTGCGCTGCGAGCGTTGACGCCGACGTCGACGTCGACTGCAGCCGCTGTCGCTCCTGCAGATATTGTAAAAATTGTACGGCCAACAACTTTTGAATTCAGTTGAGTTCGCAACACGCACACGTTCGCATATGGCCAAAACCGAGGCTTAGATTTTCCGATAAAACGATTTCCCGACTTGTCGAAACGCGCGCAATTGTAGGCAACGCTCTTTTTGCCGTCGGCTAATTTTCAGACTGAGCTCATCCAAAGCTAATTAGTGATTAAGTTTACTTCAGATGTGAACCGCAAACATTACACTTTGATCTATGGATTATACGCAAAACACTCGAATTTAATTTTTGGAATTTAAAAGGTTTGTTTGATTGGTGCTGCTCAACGTAAAATATTTTTAATAAAATACAGAGAAACATATCTGTCTCTAAATTTATCTTAAAACAATTATCATATGTTTTAAAAGAAATAATCATACAAAATTTTATGGAAACAAAAAAAATATTAAATCAGAACGTTTTGAACTATGTATATAAAAAAGTAATGATTTGAAGCTCGATAAATTAGGGTTTCGTTGGGATTTATATAAATAGTATCTTATATTACATTAAATTGGCTAATTAATTGTTTTTGTTGTTTTTAGTTTAGACTTTGACTTAAATGGAATTAACAATTAATAGGTTTAACTTATATTTAAGAAAATGTGAGGAGATTTATTTTGCATTGGAATGCCTCGAAATTAAATGTTAATTTTTCACAAAACTAATTTACATTTGTTCTGAAGTTAAATATTTATCGAAAACAGACTTTTGACTCAACTTCATCATATAATATATAAATATCATTAATATTTAATTTTACATTGATAGCAAGTCATTAAGTCAGATAGAAAATCTACGGAAAAAATTATTATATATTATTATATGTGCAAGCGAAATCGATATAAGTACCGGAAGCTCTAGTTAGAATGAATATCACAAAAGGTTTGGAATTTACATCAGAGGTACACAGATACCTGTATTATTACGAATTAATTTCAATTCAAAATGTCTAAGTTGACACGTTAATGTTCAGGGTAAATTGCAAATAAAATTAATAATAATCTAATCTCTATTAAGTTTGGAATATTAAAATATTTAGCTCAACCTAACACTAAATGTTGGTACTTTATTAATTAATTCAAATCGATCTACTATTAAGTTAGTGTAATAGGACATTTATCGCTAAAGATTTATTAAGCTGTAATTTAATTCAATTGTTTGACTTAAATTTTGTCTTTTAATATTATCTATCGACTTGTCTTAGTTGACTTCAAATAATTAAATGAAAAGTCAGAGTTGCAAGTCGTTAACAAAAATTCATAAAGTAAATTCCGGAATACTTAACAGAATCTTTGTATATTTTTGCAATAGTGAATAACTGAATGTCTGTTTATGTAAATAGTATTCAAATAACTTGAAATATTTGAAAGCAAATAAAGTATGTATTTATAAACTATTTAATTGCAAACGCTTACAAGAGTTTATAAATGCTTCATGCTCATTTTGGGAGGCAGTAGCTGCTGCATTAGCCCTGTTATTTGTGTAGTTTGGCTTAATGAACCTAATTTATTTGATGCGAGCCACACTCTTGGCCACATTCACTGTCATTTGCACGCATGTGTGAGTGTATGTGTGTGGGTTTATTTGCCATCAAATGAATACTTTACGCACCTGGCCAACAACAATGGCAACAAGCAGACAAGACTGCAACAATGAGGCAACAAACTGTGACAAAGTCACAATTAGCCTATCAAATTGCCAGCGACAACAACAGAAACAGATGCAGCAAGAGAAACAGCAGAGAGTGGGAGAGGCACTGAAAGAGAGAGCGCTAACAAGGGAGAGAGAGAGGGGGAGAGAGAGAGCTGAAGAAAAGCACTGCAATTAAGTGCATAAATGAATGCACTCGCTGTGCGTCTGCGTGTGTGTGTGTGTGAGTGTGTGTGTGTGTGTCTGCTTGTGTGTGTGTGCGTGAAACAGTCTGCGGTCATTTGGCTGCTGCATTTAGCCAGCCCCAACCTGTTGTTGGCCAGTGCCATTCATAGTTAGGTCAATTGTTTCCATCAGGGCTGCAAGCGCAAGCAATTTTGTCGGACATCCGAAATACTGGTTCGAATTGTGTTTTATAAATGGTTTTATTTTGCGAATATTTGATTCCTGTACGGGCTTGCCTGTATCAAAAACAATTTAAATAAAATTGTATTTTAAAAACAGCAATGCTAGTTCTTACTTTTTTGTCAGACCATGCTTTAATAGTCGCATTGCCAGAGAACTACCGAGGTAAAGCCTGCTGTATTGTTTCTTCAATAACTTCTGCTTATTAAACTGTTTTCAATGTGATTTTCAGTATAGATAAAAATAATGACAGAGAGTATGTATAGTATTTTGAATAAAAACTTTCTTATCGATCAGAAACCACATCAAATTTTAATTTATATTGAACAAATTTATATATTTTACAAATAAATAATGTAGAAACTTATAGATTATAGCGAATAAACCGAGTTCGAGTTAAATTAGTTTTGCCATATTTAGATTTAGGCTATTCAGCAAGCAATTAAAAGATGTTTTTTAGCAATAATTTAATTTGACTATATCAAAAAGACTCTCACATATGGTCAAAATAGTTATTTTTTTGAAAAACACACTTCGATTGTGCGGACGATTAAAATGCGATTGTTTATGAAATAAAATGCGTGAAGTATAATTTATCTTACCAAATCCAGAGAAATTTTGATAGTAAAGATATTATAAATAAGATGTCTGTTAAATTTAAAATACAGCATTTTTGGATTGAGGGCTTAAATAGAAATCAAATGTGATCGATTGTATAGAGTATGTTGATCTCTTCCCGCGTGGGGAATATCAAAAATATTTGGAATAACGTTTGGTTTAAAAACCAGTTTGCAGCCCTGGAGAGATTCGTTCTCTCTTCTCTTCTCCGCTCGCCGCTTGCCATTTGGGGCAGCAGCGTCTCAAGCGGCTCAGATTACGCGTGCTGGTCAAGTGCCACTTAATTGCGTGCATAATCAGAGCCACAGTCAGAGCCAAGAGACAATGGCAATGGGCATAGTAGAGAGTGTAATGGAAGCAGGCACTAGGAGGGGGAGAGAGCAGGGGAATGGCAGTCGTTGACACCTGAACTAAATGCGGCAAGTACACTTAACATTTCGCTTGCATTTTGCAGATAGCCAACGCCTGAGACGGAGCTGCAGCTGAGGATTTTGGAGAGCGAACCGAGCGAATTGTGTGTTAAATACTAAGCATGTTGCAGAATCCTTCCAAATATCACGCAAATCCCTTGTCACACTTTCTGGCATTGCATAACTCACAAGCCAACGGTGTGGCACATGCACATCTGCACAGCCAGGGGCAGGGGCAGGGGCAGGGGCATGCACATGGACACGGTCAGGGGCATGTACATGGGCATGGACAGTTGCAACCGCATCATGCGCTGCCCACGGCTGCCTTGGCTGCTGCTGCAGCGGCAGCGGCTGTGACGGCGGCGGGTCAAAGTTCATACCAAATGGAGCTGCAACAACAACAACAGCAACAGCAGCAAACACTTGCCATTGGCCTCACCCCACCCACACCCACACAGACACACTCACACACACACGCACACCACCAACAGCAGCAGCAGCAGCAGCAGCAGCAGCAGAGGGAGCAGCAGAGGGAGCAACAACTGGCGACTGCGACGTCGCACGCGCAGCTCATTGAGGCAGCAGCGGCGCATACCTCCCTCGACGTCGGCAAGTCGTTCACAATAGCCGCCATTTTGGGTCTGCAACAACAACAACAACAACAACAGCAACACAAAGAGTATAACAACGCCATTAATTTATCGCTTAATGGCGGCAGCTCAGCGCTGGGCGGTGGCGGGGGTGGGGCTGCGCTAGACATGGCTGATCAGGACAACAACAACAGCAAGTGCTACAACAACAACAACAACAGCAGCAACAACAATAACAACAACAACAGCCAGAGTGTAAATAACTTCAATTGTGATAGCAGCGGCGGCAGATACTTGCAACATTCGCATCCGCATCCACATCCGCATTCGCATTCGCAGCAACAGCGCGCGAATTTCGCTGCCGCCGCCGCAGTTGCCGCCGTTGCCGCTGCCGGCGGCGCGCCCTCAGCGCTGCAGAGCCTGCAACAGCTGCATCAGCACCATGCGCAGCAGGCAACCTTAAGTTTTCAGCGTGAAAAACTCAAATCAGGTGAGCTTTCCCCTCTCTACCTCTCTACTAGAGCTGAGCTTCGATTGGATTTCGATTCGATTTAATAGATTTTTTCTCGGCGATTAAATTGATTTATTTTTTTGAGAATCGATTCTGCGATTACTTATGAAATTCAATGCAACGGTAATCGGTAAAAAAATCAATGTAACGGTAATCGGTAAAAAAGTACAGGGTCTTCCACCCGATTGATCTGCTTTTTTTTTTTAAATATTAATCTAATTTTATATGCATCGATTTTTAGGTTTTTCCCTCAGACTATCTGCAAATTAAAATTACCGGTTTTATTTCGATTAACCGATTAAATCAATTTTTAGAAATGAATCGATCTTGAACATTTAAGATCTAACCCAGCTCTACTCTCCACCCAAAAAACTCTATCTCCAACGAACTCTTGCAGATTCGCACAAGAAGAACGCGCTGAAGAACAAGCGCGTGCGCACGATCTTCACGCCGGAGCAGCTGGAATGCCTGGAGGCGGAGTTCGAGCGCCAGCAGTACATGGTGGGTCCAGAGCGTCTATATCTGGCGCATACGTTAAAGCTGACAGAGGCACAGGTGAAGGTCTGGTTCCAGAACCGACGCATCAAATGGCGCAAACATCATCTGGAATTGACCCAACAGCGCTTGGCCCTCATCCGGCAAACTCAGTTGCCTGGGGCAGCGGGTGCATCTGTTGTGGCAGCCACCACAACATCCGGGGAGCTGCAGCTTACAAACGCCGGCAGCACAGCGTCGCCCAGCCTGCTCGAGGAGGACAATGAGGACAGCAAGCACTCCCTAATCCTGCCCATGCGTCCCCTCAGTCGTGCTGCCTCCGAATCCGACCTATCTATATGCAACGACTCCCTAGATCTGGATGGCGACAGTCTTATGGATGGCAGCGAAGAGGCATAAGCCAGTAGAACTCTGTACATATAGGCATTTAACTAATGTAAATACATATACTTACTATAACTATAATTATCTACAATTAATAGTAAAGTCAAAGGTAGGATTTCCTATTTATATAGATCATCATTATCATCCTTATGCTTTGCGTCAGGGCTTCCGTTAAAATTTCTCTCTATATTCCTATTCGTAGTTTCTAACGTTCTCCTCTTATAGATAAAAATTCTTTAATCTGCTCAAAATAATATCGGCTGACGTTTAAAGTTCTGCAGTGTCTTTTAGATATCTAGCTCATTTACTTGAAGAGTGTCATAAGATATGACATTGAAGATATGATAATGAAATTTTTACACAACATAGATAATTTACCAACGAACATTTCTGCATTATTAACTCAATAATCGCGCTTTTTTCTCAAGTAAATGTGCAATCTGCACATGACTGGTTTAGGTAAAAACAATTAATTACTTATTACTTCTCTTATATTTATGCACATTTTGATGGGATTAAGCTTAGCTTAGGTTTAACATTCATGTAACTAAAATTATCACAAACGATGGTGAGTTGTCTTATTGCTTGGACGCCTGGAAAGTTCTGTCGTAGCAGGACCAGTGCACCACCTGGCCATTCGGATAGCGCACGATGGTGGTCTGACTATTGATGCGCTTGTTGCACTCCGGACAGACGCTGGCATCCGTTAGCTCAAAGTATTTCTTCTTCTCCTCAACGATGGCTGCTTGCAGTCGCCCTGCCTCCGCTTGCAGCAGGCCTTTCATTATCAGACGCTGATGCCGCTCCGCCATCTGAGTGCGTATAACAGTCTCCAGAAAGTCCTTTAACTCAGACATGGGCACATTATCGGGCAGATTCTGTTAAGAAGAATATATATACTTCTTTCTGACTGAACAATTGAATTATATGTGTGTCAACTCACTGTTAGCACTTTGGTGGGTTCTATTTTAAAGGTATAGGCATTGAGCAGCTGCAGCGCCACCTCAATGTTGGGTCTCAGAAAGTCTGGATGCATGGTCACGCCTTCATAGAGCGGTTGCTGTCTGGGTTTCAGCAAGATCTCTAGCAGCGTGTTATACACTTCCTTGTCTTGTTCGTAGTTGGCTTCCGCATAGGCCTCAGCCTTGGGCACATCGCCCAGCACTTGAATGTAAATGCTGAGCACTGTATCGTGCTTCTTCAATCGCCCTAGGATTAAGGCGCGCTCCTCCAGCAGCACAGTGGTTGGAAAGTCCTGCAGCACGTGATCTGGCGAGTAGTGTTGAGATTCCGCCAGCAACTTGAACAGCTTAGAACGCAATGGCAGCAATTCGGGAGTTTCCTCGCTGCAAATAGTTTCAAGATTTTAAATGAAGCTCTGCATAGAATATAAAGCTCTCACCCTTTGGCCTGCAACGTTAGCAGACGCTGCACCTGTTCGCTGTACTGCTTAAGCAGCGCATTGTGCCGCTGGGTGTTGGTGTCCTCCCAAACTTCGATGACATGTTCCAGATAGGGTATTACCAGAGCCTTGTCCTTTCTCACCAAATAGTCAAGTACTTTAGCCCTAGGTAACGCCTCCACTGCGAGCAGTTCATCGGTGAATATTCTCAGACCCTCGACGGGATCCTTGTCCAACACCCAATCGGCGAATTCGAATATCAGTGGCAGATTGTCGGGTCCCAGAGACTGCAGATAGCTTATGGTGCGCTTGTGACCCTGCAGTACGGAGCCTTCAATGTTAGATTGTTCCCTTAGCAACTTCAGCGCCTCCTTGTGCTTGCCCTTTCCATCGTACAGAATGATTAGTTCCGAGAGTTTGTTGTACTTCTTCAGCATCTTCTCAGACTCCTCCAGATGACATTTATTGAGTCGCAACAGCGGTGCAACCAAGGCATCATTTGTCTGCAGATAACACTTGAGCAGGGTGGTATCAATGATCTCCAAGAGCGACTTGGAGCTGCTCTTTGTGTCGAGCAGTTTGACGACCTCACGCTGTCGTGCCTGGGCCAGAAACTCAATAAGCGCCAGGTAGGCATCGTCTAGATCATGATCCTCCAGCTTTGGCACACTGGACGTGGGCACCGATGCATCAATGCTGCTCCTCGGTTCCGGCACCAGGCTGGGAAACAGGCGTATCACGTCATAGGGATCGATGGCGGCCTTCTCAAACTCCTTCATGGCAGCCGAGAATTCCTTGTTCACAAACAGTTCCTTGGCATACAGCATATGTATCTGGCGTATGGTCTGTGCCTTATCGGCAGCTTCTTCCTCAGATATTTCCTGATAACAAAATTGATTAAAAGAGATAATAACTGAGCGCAATGTTAAGCAACTTACGGTCAGTTCAATAGCCAATTGAAACTTCTTCTGCTGCAGCAACTCCTGGCGCTGCGTGGGAATGTCCACCATTCGTATGCACCACAGCTCAGAGGAGGCGGCGGCAAAGATTGTGCCACTATCGGAGCGCACAAGAAACCTGGTATTCTTGAGCTCTGAGAGGTTCTGCACCAGCGTATCCTTCCCAACCAAACTACGCACCTCGATGCTGTGCTTAACGCGACCAACAGCAAACGGTTCATCCCAAACTGCAAAGCAAAATGCAAATTTATTATTATAAGCTAAAGATATGCAGCTAATTGATTACCCAATCCCAAGAGCGGACTTGTCCAGGGCGTTGGCGTTGTTCTGTTGTTGTTAATGCCAGCATCGACGGAGCCTTCCTTGGCGGTGTATTGATTGGGATCGATGAGCATTAGGTAGTTATCCTTTGATATGCCCAACATGCTGTTGCGTATCAGGCAAATATTCGGCTCCTGAATGACGCTAGACGAAGTCAGAATAAGCCTGTGCATCTTGGGCGGAGTGCAGGATATCTAGAATGCATAAAAGTGATTAATACTATGATTCATAAACTGGGAATTCAGATTTCTTACATTGTATATGACGTATTCCTCCTTGTAGCCGACACATACGGTCTGGTTGACCCAGCACATGGCCTTGGGCACATCCAGCAGATCTATGGCCAGTTGTAGCGATGCCAAGCTGTCCTTTTTCCAGAAGAAGAACACCAAACGCTTCTTGATGGCGCAGCCAATTCGGATGAATGTGGCAGATTCGCCGGTGGTGGACTTCTGCGTGTCCACGTCCATGGTGAAGAGCGTGCAGCCCTTCGTCTCCGCTGAGCTGTGCATGAACTCAAAGTTATTCTCGATGCGGCTGATATCGCAGACGTGAATCACATTATCGGTCAGCACAAACAGCAAATTCTCGACGGCAACTACCTCCATTTGTGTAATGGATTTCTTGCTGAAATTCTTGTTGAACATTCGCATATCGACCCCGCTGTGCGTGTCTACGGAGTACATGATAAGCTGGCCGCTTCTTGTGCCCAAAATAACATGATTGCCTACAAATAATAATAATAATTAATCAAATTGCAATCCAATAAGTAAACATACCTACCATAGGCTGCAATGGCTTCAATATGCACACCTTGCTTCAGTATGGACTGCACACTGTATGCCTTATGCATTTTGCAGATTTTAGCATAAGAATTTCGCCTTGATAACAACAAAACAAATTATTATTATTTATTTTGCTTGGCAAAAACACAAACAAGCCCAACCCAACTGTTGAAACATCTGTTTTGAGGCCCACACACGACAGCTGTGGAATATTGCATGTGATGGAAATATTTGCCAATGACGAAAGTAAACATATTGAATAGTTATAAAATGTTTGGTTTAGCACAATAAATAACTACATAATTATGCATTAAATATTTATTTATTTAAGAGAGAATTCTGCAGTCAGTTCTCAAGTCGCAACGTGTACTTTTTCGCAGAAATGCCAAACTTTTGCAACACTGGCAGCAGTGCTGCCACCTTGTCTGAATTATCATGACCGGCAGAATACGGCGCGCAATTTGCGAGCAGGTAAATAAAACAAATTTTATTTAAGAACTTGCTAATATTGATGTTTTTAGCTGCCACAACTGCCGCAGCTTAAGAGCATTTACCATGCGCTGGAAGTGCCAGCCAAGAAGCAGCAGAATGCACGACCATTCCTGCAGTGGATACTGCCGCCGAATGTTGCACAACATGAGCAGGAATTATTGGAGTCTGTAAAAAGTCAGGAATTCGATGGCAATTATATAGAGCAGGTGCGCGTGATTCCCAGCGGCGGACGCAGTGCAGCCAAAGTGGAGTTTCAGCTGCAGCCAGATGCATTCGCAGCGCAACTACTGCAAGCAGAACCGCCTCCCCCAGCGTGCCCCACATACCCCGAAGAGCACATTGTGGTGGAATACAGCTCACCGAATATAGCGAAGCCCTTCCACGTGGGGCACCTGCGATCAACGGTGATAGGCAACGTGCTGGCCAATCTGCATCAGCATTTGGGCTATCGCACCACGCGACTCAACTATCTGGGCGATTGGGGCACGCAGTTCGGTCTATTGGCGATGGGCGTGCAACTGACGAACGCAGGCGATGCAGAGATGCGAGCTGCACCAATTGAAACCCTCTACAACGCCTATGTGGCAGCCAACAAGGCAGCAGAAAGCAATCCAGAGCTGGCTCAGAGAGCACGCGAGCTTTTTAGCACGCTGGAGGCGGGCTCGGATGCAGCCATGGCCAGCCAATGGCAGCAGTATCGAAACTATACCATCGACGAGCTGACCCGGGTCTATGAGCGTCTGGGCGTGCACTTCGACAGCTACGAATGGGAATCCCAGTACTCGCAGCGGGAGATCGGCGAGGTGCTGGCGCAGCTACGCTCAGCGGGGCTGCTGCAACAGGAGCGGGACGGACGCGAGATTGTCGTTGTGGACGAGCGTCGCGTGCCCGTAATCAAAAGCGACGGCTCCACCTTATACCTGGCACGTGACATAGCTGCGCTCATGGAGCGCCAGCGACGTCTGCAGTTCACACGCATGCTTTATGTCGTGGACAACGGGCAGGCGGACCATTTCAATGCCTTGTTCGGCACAGCCATCGACTTGGACAACAGCCTGCGTGACAAGCTGCTGCACGTGAAGTTCGGACGCATTCATGGCATGAGCACGCGTCAGGGCAAGGCCGTCTTCCTGCGGGATGTGCTGGACGAGGCCCGGGACGTGATGCGCGAGAAGCGCCGCGCCAGCGCAAGTGAGTGACAAATGTCAAGAGTATCGGAGACGAAATAAAAAAGTTATTGCTAGTCAGACCGCCAGAGAATTTCAAACTCTTTTTTTTTGTCAGTAGCAGACGCATACGAAAATTATGTTAACTGTTTTCTGCGTGCTCTGATCTCAAGTATTTTTGGTTTTCTTTGCAGCCACCAAGGCGAACGACAGTCTGGACGATGAGCACGTCTGCGATGTGCTGGGCGTGTCCGCGGTGCTGGTCAACATGCTAAAGCAGCGCCGTCAGCGGGATCACGAGTTCAGCTGGCAGCAGGCGCTGCAGGTTAGCGGCGACACGGGCATTAAGCTGCAGTACACGCACTGCCGACTCCACAGTTTGCTAGAGAATTTTCAGCATATACAGCTGGCCCATGTCAAGCCCAGCTGGCAGCACTTGACGCAGGAGCCGACGGATGCGATGGATGTGCTCTACGAGCTGGCGCGCTTCGAGCAGAGCATCTGGCAGTCCAAGCAGCAGCTGGAGGCCTGCGTGCTGGTCAACTATTTGTTTGGCTTGTGGTGAGTAAAAGTGCAGTTCACTCCTGCTCCTCTTGAGTTATCGTATTCGCTTATCATTTCAGCAATGCCACAAGCCGTGCGCTGAAGCGCTTGCCGGTGAAGCTGGAGAGATGCGAGCAGAAGCAGGCGCAGCGTCTGCTGCTCTTCCATGCGGCCAAGCGCACGCTGAAGCAGGGCATGCAGCTGCTGGGTTTAAAGCCCCTGAACCAAATGTAGTTAAGACTTAATTTAAGATTGTTTTATGTAGTTTATTGAAAAAATGCAAGGCATCGCTTTGTAGTCAGCCGCTCAGCGCTTCTTCCACGTGTACTTGCGGCGTGCGCCTTCCTGTCCGAACTTCTTGCGCTCCCGCCTGCGATAATCACGTGTCAGCAGGCCGGCTGCGCACAGAAACAGAAATAAAAGCAATTAGCAACGACAAAGTTCAAGACCGAGCAGAGCACACGGCACACGGCACTTACCCAAGCGCATCGACTCAATCATCTCCTGATCAACGAAGCTGCGCAGACTCATTGCGATGCCCCAGCGTATGGCACCCGCCTGACCGGATGGACCGCCGCCCTCCACATTGGCCTCCACGTCCACTTTGCCCAGCATGCCGCTAAAGTTGAGCGGAAAGAGCAGCTGCAACAACAGAAACGCGAATTGTTATCAAGTTGGAAGTCAAGTTCAGAGCGCCCGAGGCGACCATTGTTTATACATATATACATACTATATATATATCTAAACTGATCAACGTATGTATGTACTACTTATTGTACTTTCGTGTAATGCCAAATTAAACAACGGCTGTGTATTTCCTGCGCTGCAAGCACAACAATAGTTGTAGCTGTATAGAAATAATGACAAAATCGTTAGCCAAATTAAATGTCTGTTAGCCGGTAGAAAAATGCAACAATTTGTTGCATACCTGCAGCAATTAAGTAGCCACATGCGCCATACGGCGGGTGTGATGTAATTAATAAATGCCTAATAGTTACGAATGCTGCAGAGTGCAACAGTCGCGAGTGCTGAAAGCTTTGCTAGAACTACAGTTACAGTCGCTGCAATTTAACTAACATTACTTATTACTTTTCTTACTCAGTTTGTACTATATCTAAGATTATAATGCTTTAAATTACAATGTAATAAAAAGGGTTAATAATATACAATTAAATTTTTCTTATAATTAGAATAATTAAGCTGATTCTTAATTAATGTTCCGAGCACAAAGGGGCGTTCGTCAATGATAATATTAACAGATTATATTAAAAGTGGACTGTCCTACAAGCCAGAATACTTAAGAACCGCATATTTTATAAGATGGATAATCCTTTGTATTTCTTAATTGAACTTTACTTGCTTTAGTTTTATTCTTTATCAATTGACCCAAGAATTTTCCCAAAATCTAAAGTCACGTCCTATCGGACCTTAGTTATAATTCATTTTCGATGCTTTTTACTAATTCCACACGCTGTTCCTGAAAAGAACTGAGTAAGGATAAATCGGAGGTTCCTGAAAATTCATCTAACTGATATGCCGAACAAAAATGATAACCCTACAATTATCTTGGATTGAATATATACCTCAGGTGCAAATTCTACATTTCTTAAACAGCTGCAACCCAATCAATAAATTGTGCATACACCGTTAACAGACACTTCATAATTTGATAAAACAAAAATAAAATAAAAAAAAATATATTACACATCACTATGGTGCAAATTACTACACATAACAGTAATAGTATACCATAAAATATAGTATAATAAAAATTTTTATATTTTCACAAAAAAGATAAAACAAAACAGAAATTGACAAACTATTCACTTAGGCAAACGGCAAGCGACAATTGGCTGCAATCTACAGGCGGTTTCAAACTGGCTAAGACCGGTGATAATTTATGCACAAGGAAGGGAATTTTGCTTGGCCATAGGCCATGGCTTTTTATCCAAAGGCGTCTCTCCATGTCTTATGTAATCGTATAAGGTGTTGTTTTAAGCAAAAACAATTACACATAAATCACATTACGTAGCGTAAAATGTTTAATTGCTTTTTAACTAATTGATTTAAAACCAATATTAATATGCCAACAAACAAACAAAAAAATCACGGCTCAGCTCTGACGAAAGTTTCAAAGTCTACACCTACGGGGATATTCCGAGAAATTAATAATTTATACACTGCCAATGGATGCGTTAAATTTAGCTAACAATTTGTAACCTTTTAATGTAGTTAAATTTGTATTAATTATTTGTAAATTTGTATAGCAAAACTACTGAAAGTAATTAAATAATTAAAGAAGAATCTTTTCGTTGTTTTATGAATTATTTTGTGCATAAAAATTAAAGTTAAAAAGATTTTAATTAAAAGATTCGTTTAAGAGTGAATCATAAATAGTATATAAAGCCAAAAGATATCAATCTGTTCCAATACGTTTTAATAATACGAACGCATTTAAATTGTGTTATATTGTATTTAATGAAATTTTCAATTGATTGACATATTTTCAGCTTATTATTTTAACAAAATAAATATCAAAAGTTCATCAAAAGTCCAACCAACAGATGTTGCTCTTTATTATGCTATATCTCTTTATCTTTACCACCGGATTTCAACAGAAATTCTCAGAGAGTGTATTTAACCTTTCGATAAACTGTGAACAAATATTCTTATTGGTTTTGCTGATACTTTGCGGTTCTGTATTATATATTTTAAGTAGCTTTTTGGTCGCTTGACAAATGCGTGGGAACCGAAGTCAGCTTGGTGGAGAATACTATATTTAAACAATATGGTCTACGGCGCACAGACAATAAACGCGAACGTTATGATTAAAAACGAATAAACAATAAAGATACATAATAAAGCTGTGCACAAAAGCAAACAACTACAAATTTGGCAAAAAAGGAGAATAAAAACCAAAATAAAGGCGACACACAATAGCCAAAGAGCAAAACACAACGGCCGAGAGAATGAGAGACAGCGAGAGAAGAGAGAGGCGTAAAATAATCAAAACAATTAATCATTGCAGATTTGACAAAATTATTTTGATTCGTTTGTATCTGCGGCTGTAATTCGTTTAAACAATTTGTTAGATGACTTCACGCAACAGCAAGTACACACTCGTACAAGATTTTCGAATTAAAGACAATAATAACTAAATGGAACTGTGGCAGCTATAGCTATAGCTATAGATATAGGAACAGGTTTCGCTAAAAAGCCTAAGAAATCGCTGTAAACAGCGCGAAGCTGGGGGGAATTAAATATTTAACTAACCGGCATCGACTTCGACATGGGCATTTCTCCAAGTGTCTCGA
Source organism: Hypselothyrea guttata (assembly GCA_035045125.1). Classification (NCBI taxonomy): domain Eukaryota; kingdom Metazoa; phylum Arthropoda; class Insecta; order Diptera; family Drosophilidae; genus Hypselothyrea; species Hypselothyrea guttata. Next base: position 442,277 of record JAWNNJ010002200.1, on the reverse strand, counting down.
TAGGAATTCTTTGAGCCGGCGCTTCAAGAAATCTCTCGCGTCACAATTTATTATGATTGAAATGAATTTGATAGTTGGAGCGTTCTCTGGAGCTTTCCTCGCACATTTCCCCAGCGAACAGATGATCACGATGATCACGATCATGACGATGATGATGCTGATAATACAGCAGTTGATGGCATGTACTATATATAGTATAAGCACTAAGTGTAGCCTCATTGGCACTGTTCTCGTCCATCAGAGAGCTGCAACGATCACAAAATTTTCAATCATACCCGATCATTGATTCGGATTTTTTGTGCCCGAAAATTTTGCTTCAGCAAAATCGAATCGTCGTAATCGAGTGTGCTCGAAACGAATTTTCAGTTCGATTGCCTCTTGCTTGTTTCGTACATGATTGGGTTTGATCGAATGGGTCGGTTCGAGTCCAACCCGAGCTACCTACTTCGGCATGACCCGAACGTATGATGCACTTGCTGAACATTTTCAGTTTGCTTGTCATAGTCGGTGGCTTAACAAGCATTATTATGGAGGACGAACAAACATACATAGTATGTATGTATATGAAATAATGTTTTTGTTAATATTATTAGCTAAAAAAAATAAATACATAAAATTATATTTTTGTTAATATTATTAGTTTTAAGAAAAATAAATACATAAAATTATGTTTTTGCTAATATTATAAGTTTGAAGAAAAATAAATATATTATGTTGATATTATTAACTTTAAGTAAAATAAATAAATTATGCTTTTGTTAATATAATTATTATTTATTATTATCATGTGTGTAAGCAGCGTTTGGGCACTACTGCTCTAAAAAAAAACAAATGTATTTACATACATACATACAAATTATATATACATTTCACAACGAAATTCTCGATCTGATTGCATCACTCACACTCTTTGCAAGCGCAGCATGACCGAAGTCTGAGTTTAATGCTTCGGCCGTGTCGTTCGTTTTTTTCCGTTCAAGCATTTTCGAGCATCATGCTCGAACCAAACAAGCAGTTTCGACCAGTGCGTCGAGCAAGCAAGCTGATCGAACGAACTCGGTTCGGATTATGCTGCTGCCCGTTCGTGATTGGTTTTGCGACGACCTGTCCTGAGTTGTGAATGGTTTGCGCAATGTCTGATCGAGCAGGCTCGATCATGTCCGATGCAGCTCTCTGTCGTCCATCCACCTCCCACATAGTACACTCGTGTACTCATCCAATATCCACAATCGCACAATTCGCAACGCCAACTTGAGGTGTAGATTATCATTCTGGCGCAGTTCTTTTTATCAGTCAATCGACGTTTGTTGTCGCGCTTCGTGTTCGTGTCGGCACACTACTCTCAGATATTAGCTCCTGAATTGAAATTCCTTTGTTCCTAAACGGGATAATGGATAATGTCGGCTCAGTTGCCACAGCAGGAGCGGCATTATCCAAAAGCGAATCCTAAACATAAACACTTTGAGAGTGATATAACGATCAAATTGCGCAAATTAAATCAATTAACTACGTATCAAATGCTTAATCAAATGGTTTACAATTCCCCGAATTCCGCATGATATCAAAATAGATATATACTGCTACGTTTATGCCAAGTAAATGATTCGTGTTTCTAATAACTAAATAAATTGATGAAAAAGTACAAGTCTCCGCCCTCCCTTGCCTGGTTATTGGTTGTAATCTCCGGTTGTATTATCCTTTAATTTGTAGATATTCAATTAGCGTTACGTACCGCCCGGAGAATGCACACACTCTTCAGGTTCAAGGGCATTCTGGGAGGCAAATTCAAAAATAAAACTCTCGTCTCGCAAATACTTTGTGCCTTTTGCCTAGGGGCGGGCTCTCGATCTCTCAAGACCCGACGAAGGCTTTAGTTCAGCTTGTTCTTTTTTTTTTTCATTCAAATTAGTTTCAATTATAATTGAATCAACGCGAAACGAAGTCGCCTACGAAGACGACACGAAATGCTACGAAACACGACGAAAGCGTAAGCTTGGGTTGCAGGGGGGGATTGAGGGGGCGGCGCAGTTTTCAAAATGACGTCGCATGTCAAACGGTAAACGGGTAACTGTAAATTGCAAATGGCGCTTCCGGCTCGCGCTTTCAAATATTTCAAATTCTTAAAATCCCTCCACTTTCGTAATGTCATCTTTAGCTAACTATATTTATTTAGTTTTTACCACGCCGTCAAATATTTGTTTATTGTGTTAGAAACTTTCAAAGGTCCAAAGTGGAATTTCGATGATTTTGAAAACTGCAAACTGGTTTTTCAACATCGTCAATGGCCTTTGGTCTCTAGAGAATTTAATTAATTTGTGCGCATAATAAGTTAACAGCTCTGTCTCTCTCCCTCTCTCTCTCTCTGTCTCTGTCTCTCTGTGGAGATACGTTTCATTTTTTAGCCGATTGACCACGAAATTAGCTAATAAGTCAAAATAACGAATTAAGCAAAGTATGTTTAACTAACTTGTTACCAGGCGGTAAACAGCACTTGTTTTGTTATGTTTCGATTGAATTATTTTCGGTTTTCGGTATTGTTTTGTTAGCTTAACGCCAAATTCCCCGAAAAGCTTCCCAAACAATATTAATAATTTGTATAGAACAAATTGCGCTGAATAATCGTATTATTATTATTACTTTTCTAAATTTATACTCACAATTACGACAAAAAAACAGTCTGATAAATCAGTTTTACTTAATTATCTAACATCAACAATGGCACGAAAATTGTTGATACAACAACAATAGTTGTTGCATAAAAAAAGATAAAAATTAAATAATTTCAGCCCAACTAACTAAATAAATGTAATTAGTATTGTTTAGGGCTAGTTAGTTGGCATATTTTGTCATGATAAAACGCAAATATATACTGGCAAGTTATTTGGGGTTTTTATCTCTTTACAAACTGCGTTTTACACTAAATGAAAATTGCTCAACAAATGAATGGATATGAGTGTATTCGTATGCTTTGCCACAAACCGAATCGCTGACGTTGACATGAACAAACAAAATACGGCTGAAAATAGCCATTAAAGTAAATATGGAGCGATTTCGGCTCAAATTATTTACACAAATTTCAGAAAGAGTACGGAATAGTAAATAAATATTTGCAAATTATCAGACAAGCAATAAACAGTACATCTTTTTTAGGGATATTGTTTAGTCAGAAACATAAACTTTATATTATTGCATATTAATGCAAAAAGTCATGCGAATTAGGTTTTAATTTCTCTAGCTTAAATACACAAACAAAAAGATCCTCAACTCCAGGAAAAATATAGATAATGAGCTTATTTATACAAACTGTTGAGAATTTAGTAATGCGGCTTACATATATCACAGTCTACAGTTTATTTACCGGCCTATTGAAATCTAGTCTCTTTATAGATCTGAAATTTGCTTGAATAACGAATTTGATTTTAAAATAAACTTAATGAACCATTGATATAACAAATTTAAAAATTTAAGGATATCATTTAAATTTTCAATATATGTACATAGGTGCGAAAATTCTTTAAAAATTTTGTATTCAATTTTATTGCTTTTTAATTTGTACACAGAAAATTTCCATTATTCCCTTGGAAAAAAAGTATTAGCTTTAAATACGCTAAGAAAATGATTTAAAATCTCAATAGTCAATTTAGACTTTTCAAGAGCTACAATTATTGTAGCAATTTTGTAAAAATTACAAATAAATATTAGCTAATTATATAGAGCGCCATATATTTAAGCTAAGCCTAAATTGTAGACACATTTTAGCAAAGCTTTAGCCGTTTTTGTGATGTAAAAGCTCTAGTTGAGAACGTTTAACTAAACTAATTTTCATATAAAATTTAAAAACCATCCAAAACTTGCTGTTTCCCATAATTAATTGCTGCTAAGAGATAGTTTTCAACCCCTTCTGCAACACTCCGCCCCTGGAGAGTCTAGTTCATATAACTGTCAGACAGTAGCAAGTAGATAAATCCCGGCCATAAGAGCAACAACAAGGCTGTTGTAGTTCTGAGTGGGCTTGGGTCTTATGATGCTGCTGATGCTACTGTTATTCTTATATGGCAGCTCTTATCGCTGCGTCAAATGGGCTGAATGCTTAGATAACTCCAATCTCGAGAAGAGCAAGAGCTTGTCGCATGCGGCTAAAAGGAAAACATCAGGGAAAGTCAGAGTCCGAGTAGTCGGAGGAGGGCGTTGTTCGGTGCAAAAGTGACGTAAAAGTTAATATTTAATTAATTTAAATATTGTGTAGATGAATGGGCGAAAGTAAACCCACAAATTGGTGAATGTTCCATTTCAGTTGTGCTCCGCACGCACAGAGCATTGCATGGGGGAGATCCGATAAGTGATAAAAATATATATATACATATATATTTGGGGTTTATTATTGCAGCGAATTTCGAGTGAAGAAACTTTTTGGCCTCTGCTGATATTGGAAAGTTTACGCATGTTTTTGTTGCAGTTGAGACGCGACTCGAGTTGAATTTTTGCGCATTTTTGCGCGTTTCAACAGCAACAACTTGGAACAACAAACTGCAGCTAGTGGAACCTGCACACAAGGTCTGCTCATCGAGGTGCTGGTGACTCGAACATGGAGAATCTTGGCTACAAGGAGGGCAGCACGAAGCCCCGCCGCATGACACGTTCCATCAGCGTTGTTACCAAAACCGAAGTGGAGCAGCCGCTCACTGAAAATAATGCGAATAACCGGTAAGTGCCAGTTGCCACTGCTGCTGCTGTTGCTGCTGCTGTAACTGGCCAAAAGGCCAGCTCTAAATGCAAAAATACAAAAACCGAAATGCATTGAGTTCGGCATGCAAATAACCATACATAACTGCATGTCTGTATTATTTGTTTTAACTGCCATCAAAGAAAACCCCACAACTACTTTATGCTCAATACAAAAAAAGAGAAAGAAACTCTGCGTAATGATGGGCACGTGCAATTACAGCTGGGTGGGGCCGCCTACAATTAGGGGTCAATTTTGAGGTGTGAAACAGCGTTTGCGAATTCAGCAGTTAATACAAAAAGAGATAAAACAAAACAGGTTTACAGTTAACCCCCATTGATTACGCAAAACAGACGTATAGTTTTTATTAGCTGCAAATCTTCAACATCTTCCCACGCTGATTTCAACACAATAACAATATCATCTAACATATAAACTATATAATTATCAAGGATCAGCGCTTCTGCTTTATTTTTGCAATTATCGAATCTCTTTTTGAAATTTCTTTTACTGTAATCTCGGCTTTATCTTTGCATATATTTTGTGAAATTTAAGTGAAACTGCGCAGCAAATTGTTGATTTTATAAACTGCATAAATCGGGGAAATTGTAGCAGACAAAGAGTTCAGATTATAACTTCTTGAATGCAGTTTTGACCGCTCTTCTGCATTGCTGCAGCTGCTTATCAAGCGATAACCTTGACTCTTAACTGTTTAGACTGCGCTTTGATTTTAGAGCTGCTTATGCTTACGCTTTTCTCTTCAGCTTTTCTTTTTGTAAGATTTACATTTGGAGCTCAGACTCCTACTCTTTGCTTGCGCTGTAAACCTGGCCGAGAGAGCGGCGTGTTTACAACTTTTTGGCAACACTCTCTCGCTCACTGTCTCTTTTTAGTGACTCTCTCGGGTTTTAAGCTCGATCGAGCTGGCATGGAGCGAAGCTTACGGCGCTGCGATCAGTCGGAATTGAGACAACAATGCAGGCGGACGCATTTGTCGCTAGCTAACCGAATACAGAGTGAAAGAAGCTAAAAAAGTTCGTTAAAACGCGTTCGCAGTTCGTAGTTTGTCGATCAAGCAAAAGCAGTAACAATAACAACAAAACGGAAGTGAAAAATTCGCGTTTTTCACACAACATTTTTGCATTTTCCGCCCGTTAGGCACAATTGTTTGCAAGCGCCACAAAAGGCGTACATTGTGAGCCACTTGTCCGTCCGTCCGTCCGACCGATCGTCCGTCCGCCCGTCTATATAGCTAACTATCTAACTGTCTATATGATCGGCCAGTAGATGGGTCACTCAGACAATCTGCGGTTCCGGCTCTATGTGATCTATGTGTGTATCGCTGTCGCATTTCGGCAATGAAATTAGAAATTGAAAACAGTTCATTAGCGAATTGGCATCAACCGTGGATATGGCTGCAAACGGTGTACGTAAATCTCCCCAACTAAATCTCTCTCTACACACAAATATATAGTATATACCACTAAGTACAGTACAATGCATCGGTGCTTGCTGATTGGAAAACAGTAGCTGAAATTATGCAAAATACCAGGCGAAATTATCAACTGCTCACAAACAAAGCCAACGAATTCCGCCGGCATTTACTTCAAGAGCAGCTGTAGCCGCACTCAGAACAGCAGGTGGCGTTTTAGCTGTGATTGAAAACTCCACACAAAAGTGCACAGTAATAACTTATATAAATGTCTGGAGTCTGCATAACTTTGCATGCCATTATGCTGATCTCGTCTACGATTTCTAATCGTTTTTTTCTATGCTCGAAATTATGCATGTCTCAAAGTCAGACAACGAACTTTGCCAGTGTCGGTGGAACCATAAAAGTTGTAAAATAAAAACACATAATCTCCATAAAACGGATTAGTAACAGTCTGGCTAAAAGTAAAGCACACACGATTTTGTTGTATGCATATTTGTATCCAACAGTTAACGAGTTTTATGGACTAGTTGTTGTAAAGTGCTAACAACAAATTTAATAAACAAAGTTCGCAACGCACAACGAATCGAAAAAACAAAGATATAAATACTATATGCAATGTCGGATCAGAAAGCTATGTTATTTCTTATAGCACTTAATATAATAAAATATTTAATCAAGCAAAAAGTGAAAATAGCAACAATCGAATTTATTTAGAAACAGAAAAATTGAACTTAAAGTGAATTTTATGCCATAGAAACAGAAACCGTTGAGCTTTGGAGTGTAAAATAAAGTCAAATTCAATATATCTACAAGGCCCCTTTCTCTATAGCTTTATTCTCTAATTGCTGTTTTGTAATATAGCTTAAATTGATTGGATGTGGTATTTAGTTATACTTGGAAATGGTTCATAGGAATTTATTTTCTAACGACTCGTTTAATTAAACTCTTAAACGGTAAATCAGTTCTTGCAGAAAATGTAATTCACTTCACTTTGATCAAAAATTAGTTGGGGTTGAAAACTTAAAACTAATTTGTTTTGCTTTATATTTTTTATATAAGATATAGTATTTTTATTTAAAATTCGTTGCTTTTCTATCTTCGTATATACCCTCTATAGGGCTGCAGTACAGTCTACATTTTCAACTAAATCATTTTCATAAACCGCTTTCAAGATCTGTGCCAATGCAAAATTCGATAGCACTTGACCCTACAGTGACCCCAAAGAGCCCTGCTAAGTGCCTAAATAACTCGAGTTGATATCAAGATGTTATTACCGAGAGTACAACCTCCGAACAGCAGTTGACTGTTAGCATTATCGTCGTAACAAATGCTAATTGCATAACCATGTCCACTAATCAAACTCTCCTCAACTCTGCGCAGCTTCAAGTCGATTCCACCCAATCTCATGGTGCGATGGCGCAACAACACTGACGCCATGATCGAAGCACAGTATCCGACAACTGGTGAATTCGAATACATGGAGTGTGGACCATCGCCGCCGGCGGAGAGCGCGCCGAGCATGTACGACAGCTTCGAGGAGCCGACCAGCGAGCTGAGCGTGCAGATCTGCAACGATACGCTGAGGATCAGCCTGATTGATCAGCTGAAGAGCGCCGCCGGGCGTGTCCGCCTGCTGGAGGACATCGAGCAGGGCAACGTGGTGGCCGAGAGTCTTGCCACCCACTTCGAAGGCGCCACCAAGGCCGAGAAGAATCTCAGCTACTTGTGGGCGGCCTTCCTCAAGCGCTGGGATCTGCTTGAGGGTCTGCTAAAAGCAGGCGCCGATCTGCACTTCTGCGATCAGAATGGCATTTCGGCACTGCATCTGGGCGCTTTTAGTGGCTGCCTGGCCACCCTCAATCTGCTGGTGACCAAGGGCATGAATGTCAATGTGCAGTCCAAGTGCTACACGCCGTTGCACTGCGCCGCCTTCGGCAACGCCTCCGAGGCGGCCAAGTTCCTGATCAACAACGGCGCCCTCATCACCAAAGACACCAACAAGCCCAACTGCGAGGAGAGCCTGCTCCACTGCGCCGTGCGCTCCAACGCCCTCGAGTGCCTGCAGCTGTTCATTGGCGAGGGCGCCGATGTCAACTCGCTGAAGCCCAACGGCACCAATGCCATACACCTGGCCGCCGACCTGGGGCATCTCCAATGCCTGGAGGCGCTGCTGAATGCCCCGAATGCCGACGCCAATGTGCGCATCTGCATAAGGGAGAAGGAGTCCACGGCCCTGCATCTGGCTGCGGATGAGGGCAATGTGGAGTGCGTCGACCTCTTGCTGGCCAAGGGCGCCGATGCCAAGCTGAAGAATCATCGCGGCTTCACTCCGCTGCATCTGGCCGCGCGCACCTCCAGCCTGGAGTGCGTGGAGTCGCTGCTGCGCAACGGCAATGCGGATGCCAATGCGGAGGACTTTGATCATCGCACGCCGTTGCATGCGGCGGTGGGCAAGTCGGAGAACGCCTACGACATCATGGAGACGCTGATTCAGTGGGGCGCCAACGTGAATCACAAGGACATCTATGGCTTCACAGCGCTGCATCTGGCTGCACTGGATGGTCTGGTGCAGTGCGTCGAGATGCTCATCTTCCATGGCGCCGATGTCACCACCAAGTCCAAGAAGGGCACATCCGCTCTGAACGTGATCACACGCAAAACCCCAGCATCCGTGGCCATGATACGACAAAAGCTGGATGCAGCCATCACCTTGCATCATTCCCAGGTGAGTTCCGGGCAATTAACCAATCTTCCTTATGCCTTATATACTTCTGTTATATTTAAAGGATCCTGTGAATCGGGAGGTGGAGCTGGAGCTGGACTTTCGCCAGTTGCTGCAGCATTGTCATCCGCGCGAGATTAGCTATCTGAACACGTTCGTGGACGAGGGCCAGAAGGAGATACTGGAGCATCCGCTCTGCTCCTCCTTTCTGTACATCAAGTGGGGCAAGATACGAAAGTACTACATCGGTCGCCTGATCTTTTGCTTTAGTTTTGTGCTCTTCCTAACGCTTTACGTGCTGACCGCGTTGGCCCACAATTGCTACAACGGCAGCAAGGATGACAACACCACGATTCAGGCCCAGGAGCTGTGCCAGAAACAGTCCATACTGGGCGATATGCTGCGCAACAATCCGTTCGTCATGGAGATGCAGTGGTGGGTGCTGGTGGCCATAACCATAGTCGAGATATTCCGCAAACTCTACGGCATAACGGGCTACTCCTCGTTCCGACACTACGTGACGCAAGTGGAGAACATTATGGAGTGGTTCGTCATCACCAGCGTCTTTGTCATCTCCTACATCTACACCAAACAGACCTACACGTTCCAAAACCACATTGGCGCCTTTGCGGTTCTACTAGGTTGGACCAATCTGATGCTGATGATTGGTCAGCTGCCCGTCTTTGATGTATATGTGGCGATGTACACCAGGGTGCAGGGCGAGTTTGCCAAGTTATTTATGGCCTATTCGTGCATGCTAATTGGCTTCACCATCAGCTTTTGCGTCATATTTCCGTCGTCCTCGTCGTTCGCCAATCCATTCATGGGCTTCATCACCGTGCTGGTGATGATGATAGGTGAGCAGGATCTGTCGCTGCTGATCAATGATCCCGACGGCAAGGATCCGCCCTTTCTGCTGGAGGTCAGCGCTCAGATTACCTTTGTGCTCTTTCTGCTGTTCGTGACCATTATTCTGATGAATCTGCTGGTGGGCATCGCAGTGCATGATATACAGGGTTTGAAGAAGACCGCCGGACTCTCGAAGCTGGTGCGGCAGACGAAGCTGATCTGCTACATCGAGTCGGCGCTGTTCAATGGCTATTTGCCCACCTGGCTAAGAAATCTGCTGCATTATACGGCGCTGGTTTCGCCGCAGGCCTATCGCGTGGTGCTTTGTGTGAAGCCGCTGAATCCCAGCGAGAAGCGATTGCCAAGAGACATCCTAATGAAGGCCTATGAGGTGGGCAAGATGCGCAAGCACTTCGGACACACAGTTTCGTCCAAGAATCCCGCCGAGAACTATTTGTCGTACAAGAACAAGTACAACAACAACAATGGCTGTGGCAGCACGGCGTATGCGCTGCCCGATCCTGACACGGAGGCCACACAGTTCACCACATTGACCAGTAAAATCGATGACAATGCGGATCGCATTGAGTTCCTTACGCAGGAGATCCAGGAGCTGAAGCAGGCGCTTATCACACAGCAGCAGCAGGCGAGCAAGGTGATTGATAAGCTGCTGATCGTCATCTCGAACCAACAGAAGCATCATCTGCGCAAATAGCCGAGCTGCTGTTCCATGCCATTCACTATTATTATCTACTATCTACTATCTTATCTATTATCTAAATGTTTACTCTATGCGTTTAAAATCACCGTTTTGCTACACGATTAGTCTTAAATTCTTAGTCCTTAGACACCGACTTGCCCCCAAGTTGCCCGGAAAAATTGTTGATATTATGTTTTAGTTAACAACTTTGATATACATACATACATGCATGCAAACCAACATATATATACGTCTACATATGCATAAATAGAAATAGTTGTTAGGCTACTCTAGAGAGGCGAGAAGCTGGCAGTTTTGTGTCTGTTTGTGTCTGTGTCTGGCTTTAGGCTGTGTCTTTGTTGTTTGGCGTTTGGCGTTGTCGTACGAGAAGCGTTTAAATGATAATTAAATATGCAAGTTATATGTACAATAAAAACAACTATCTATACACGCATTGTCTGACTTCTACGCGTTTTCCAGCTTATATTAAAGCTTAGTGCACTCACCTGCTCCTTGCTTTGTTCCATTTCAAAGTAGGAAATGTTCTTGCCATTGATCGTTATCTTTCCCGTGCCCGGCAGACGCACCGTAACATCAGCACGTGCCGTTTTGCGCAGACATTCATAGGTGGTGATGTACTGGCGTCCCTGCTCATCGATCTTGGGTTTGGGCACCTCCAGCTGCTTGGACTCGTCAATCAGTGGCTTCAGAAAGCGCTCAATGAAGGCTTTGCTCTTGTACGCATACGGCGAGGCGATTAAGCGCTCCATGGAGCTCGTAAAGTTCTGGTATTCAATATCCGCAATCTGCTCTACGAGCAGGCGCTCCAACTGATCCTTGGGCAGCAGCTGAAAGCCAGCAGTTTCGCTAAAGCACAGTTTATATAAATAACTGCATTTAGAGCTATATAAGTTAAGCTAGGGACTTACAGCTTTTGGTTCTCATCGGGTTTGTTGCCACGCCGTAACATGCGCTCCTCCAGATCGTTCAACTGATTTGTTTCTTTTACAATGTCCTGTGAATGCATAAATATTAAACCTTCGAAAGTGAAATTATTGAAGCATGCAACCTACGTGCAGCAGCTGGAAAAAGTTGGGTTTGCCGGTGTAGAACATGCTGTGGAAGGGACGACCCGTCTCATCGAATTCGGCTGCCTTGCGTGCTGGGAAAACCTCATCCGGGGATCGCATTGCGGGCCGGGCTTTTTTGTCGAACAGACCGGAGGGAAACAAATAGTTGATGGCTTCCTGTAGGGTAGTTTCTTAATACTTTTATCAATAAACAATTAATAATTGCTGCTCACATCAATATCCTCCTGTGTGAAGGTTTCGACATCGGCGCCCATGATGTTGGCCAAGTGGCGTTTGCCAATTTGAAACTCCAGATGCTGCGTCTTCATGAACTCATCGTGTTCGTTGGCCCGCTTCAGGTACGCCTTCATAGCCTTGCTAACTTTCTGCTTTTGCACCGCAGCCGGAGACGCCTCCACCGTCACCTGTGTGGCATAAGAAGCGGCAGTTACCTGAAATGTTATGCAAACATTTCGTTTGAGGCGTGTTTAACTTTATCATAGAGACCATATCAATGATGTTTCTTCACTTACGGCTTCGCTAAGAGGCACGCCATTGATTCTGCCGGCATTTTGCAGCAGATTTCTGTTAGTTTTGATTAAATTTAAGCTAAAAACACGCAGGGCCATCGTTTAATTTGTTGTGCGCACGATGCAGCCGCAAGAGAAAGATACAAATCAGCTGTTTGTTTAGCCAGTGTTGCACAAGGTGCCGAAAAACCAGATGGCAACGCTCAAGTGCCCGCTTAAATTTCCCAAATTCAAATTGAATTCCCATTCAAAATGCAAACTTTTTAAAACAAAAATGTAGTCTTTAATTTACCGTATTCCTCCTTTACAAATGTTTATTTATTGGCTAAAATTGAAAAACACACAACTTCAATGCTGATATTTTGCAGTATGGAAATAAAACAGAAAATACAAAATGCGATGAAAACCATTTCAACAGCTAATTACGTTTTTTATGCTATTTATAAATAATTGCCTAAGCTTTGAGAAATCAATTGCCATCAATTGCATTTAATTGCAAATGCAGTTGGCCACTACAATTTATTCTCTCAAGTCTACTCCACTTGTTAATCTTCACGTTATTTTTTCTTTTTTTGGTCGTAGTACAATTTAAATAAAGCAATTTAATATTTGAAAACTTTGTCGCGCCTATTTCCACGCCTGCTTGAGCAATTTGCGCGACGCTAAATGTCTAACGATCAGGGAGCCCGATGTGAGCACGACTAGAACTATGGAAATTAGGATATAATCAAAGTCCTCCTTCAGCAAATCGAATGTTTTGGAGGGCGCAACACGCGTAACAAACAAATCTGCAATGGAATCGAATCATTAAATATTCATATTCAAATGGAATAAACCGAACTTACCTAAGCCAGTGGCAACGACTAGACAGGTACTCTCTAGGCCGCTAGGAGCGGTATAAATATTACGCAAACGAGCTATGGTCTGATTGTAGTTGATGTAGTTCTCCGTTGGCAAGGGCAGCTCGGGTATGTAGGGAATGGCTCCCTCCTCGCGACCCTGCGTGGTGGACGAGATGGGACGTCGTGGATCCAGCAGATGCCACGGCATTTCAACGATGCCTCCGCTGGCAGTGCCAACTGAAAAGTCAAGACAACCGCATTATATTTGAACTTTACATCAACTTCAAATCACGAGCTTACTTAGCACATGCTTGTTGGTGATTCCTCGCTCAGTGATGGTTTCCCGCATCGCTTCGACGTGCGTGGGAATGATGTAGGACTGACGTTCCACAAGTGGCATTGTAGGTCCCTGCAACGAGCTCCACACGGTGTTGTTGGTCTGCGAGCTGCCCTCATACAGTTCAATTGTGGCTGTTGCGATATGAGAAACGTGAGTTAAGCAAGTACAACTGGAATCTATTTAATTTAGCTTACTGATCTCAGTGCGTCGCACTTTCTCGTTGAAATAGGAGTAGGTCAGCCAGTTCTCGGAGTGCACAATGTTCAGCGGCGGGCGCACTCTGCGATGTGCCATCGAGAAGATGACGGAGCCGGAAACCACATCAATTAAATACAAATTGAGCACAGCTGCAACGAAACAGAAACCAATTAGTAAACAAATAAAACTCAACTTAAAAGCCAGCTCAAACTTACATTTGTGCGTTGCATCTGGCGCTTGTGTAACGAAGGCCACCAGATTGGGATTGATATATTTGTACAGAACTGAACGATCGCCCAGCACACGGCCCTGCGAGTGCACATGCTCAATGGGATTCTTGGCAGCTGCGGCGATGATTTGTTGCTCCGAATTGTGACCGCCCAAGTGCACATTCCAAATGGGCATACAAGTTAATTCCTGCATGAGAACAAAGTTATTTATTAACCAGTAATGACGCAGCTGATCAGTCGGAAGCGCCAGACTGTAAACAACCCTGCACCCTAAATTTATTTATTCCAAATGTTTAATTGTTAAGCGACGTATAATTTAAATAGAAAAGGTTGAAGCAGCAGCAATGCTTCTTCTTACTGTTTGGTCTCGCTGAGAGGTAAATCTTGCAATATTGTATTGACAATAACTTCGGTATTTATTAACGAATTTCAATGCGCTTTTCAGTGTAGTTAAATGTAATACTAAAGAGTAAATATTCTCAATAACAACCTTCTATGTTCAATATTACGCTTGTTAATCTGTTTTTCTCGATTAAAGCACAAAAAAGGAGTGGCATACAACATTTGAAATAAATATGATATGATATGGTATACAACTACAGTAGAATCCGGTTATAACGACGCCGCTTATAGCGTCCGTCCGGTTATTGCGACGAAAACTCGATGGTTTGGTTGGTCCCCATACAAACTTATATGAAACGGCCTCCGCTTATAACGACTCCGCTTTTAGCAACAAACCGCTTATAACGACGAGATTTTTCAATTTCAATTCAATTTTTCATTTCAATTCAACCGGATATTGCGACGTGCCGAACAAAAAAAAAACTTTAAAGAGGAAAATTTGATTTCTTTAACAATGCTAAAAGAAGCAAACAAAATCATGGATTTTGTGTTTTTTCAATACGAAAAAGAAACAAAATCATGGATTTTGTCTTCCGGATATAACGACGTCGGTCCCTTGAAAGTCGCTATAACCGGATTCTACTGTATTAAATTTTTTGTTTTGATTAAAAAATTAATTTGTTTTATTTTAAAACCTATTACGAACATGGCATCCATAATATAAAAAAAAAATTTTTTTTTTGCTCCTTTCGGATAGTGCGTCTGCCGGATATAACGACGTAAAATCGTCGGTCCCTTGAATGTCGCTATAACCGGATTCTACTGTATCTACATTTCCAAAAATAAATTCTCTAGCTCCTATAGTTCCCGAGATCTACGCGCTCATCTAGACGGACGGACAGATGGATCAAGAATATACTTATACTATATCATTTGTGTGCTTTGCTAGGCCTTCTTCTGCATGTTACCTACATTTGCACAGTTATAAACCCTGCTTTAAAATTTTCATGTGTACAGGGTATAAAAACGTGCACACATAGATACAATCTATAGCTAGTTTTCCACTTACGCCACCCGCATATTTCACAAAGTAACCGTCGATCTGCGATGTTTTCTTGTCGGCGGTGTACATGTACATGCCGTTCGCCAATGGTGTTGCATGCTTCGGCTCCACGTGCACCTGATTGGCAGCGTCCATCATCAGTATGCCTTTGACAAAGTCTTTCTCCGTTTCAGGCAAAAGTCCCAGCTGCTTGATCTGGTAATCCAGCTGCAGCAGACCGCCTTCGGTGGCACGTCCAGTAATGGGATTGAAGCGGAACAAGACGCCGTTGCCAGTGCTCTATAGAGAGAAAGGCAATTCGAATATATTTTCAATGGACTAAATAGTATAATTTTAATTAATATCTACCGCATATTTCGCCACAATGGTGCAGAGCGGCTGCAGGGGAAAGTGCTTGGAGGTGCGCTGCACAATCAGACGCATCTGCTCGGCGTTCTCGAAGCCCGTCACCTCGGGCAAGTACAGTTTCCAGTGGTGCTTGCCGGCAATGTTGTCGATGCCAAAGATCTTGCCACTGCGCGTCAGCAGCACCAGCATTTTATGCAGTCCAAACGCATCCCGCACGAGTCCCGCACGTTGCGTATCCGTTGGCGGAGGTCCCAAGCCAATGACATGCAGGAACAGACTCTTTATTTGCAGCGCTTGTGTGCTGATGCGACGCATGAAGGCGCTGACAATGTCGCCTAAGAGACAAAAAGAATTTACATTAAGCGGTGAAAACTGAGAAGGATTACGGAATTGAACCGAATGCAGTGGCAAATAAATGTGGAGTTGTGAAATGAAGCAAGGGAAATAACTCATTTTTCAATGGTATAAAAATAAAAATAAGTGAAATGAAATGTGCCAGTTGGGGACAGCAGCCAACCCATCACTTACTGTTCAGATTATTGGCATCCACTTGTGATAGCATGGTTAGAAATGACATATATGTGCTTAAGTAATTGCGATGTGGATGAAGGGAATAAAGGCTCACCTGCTTTGCCCTTCATCTCGTTCTCCAGAGTGCCCTCAGTATCCGCGAAAGGCAGATCAATGAACTGCGTGTCGATGACGTTCGCCAAGGATTCCTCACGCGCCCAACGCACGCGTCCCTGTTGCACGGCCACAATGGACTCGGCGCTGGTGCCGAAGAGGAAGAGGCAGCTCTTGCCATCGCTGTTGCGCTTCTGTTTGCAGTCGAAGGAGCGCAGGCTTGGTGCACCATAATGCTCTGCAAAGGCGACGCTCATCTGCAGCTCTGCAACCGGCGAACAGTTGTCCAGATAAACGGCATTGATTTTGAGCAGCTGAAAGAATCGTAAGTGGTTTTAATCAGTAGATAAAATAAGCGATAAGAGCTCTGTATCTTACGCCGTTTTCCAAATCAGCAAAGGCCACAATCTTGCGGTAGTTGAAGCTGCCTGCAACAAAGCTGGCGCTGCTCAGATCGCCACATACAGTTTGTTGCTTGTTGACGCTAATCATCTTCTTGTTGGCCACAATAACTCCGTTTAGGCCCTGCAGAGATAGCAGTAAACTGTAGCAACTATTGGGCGTTAATCTGGAGAACTAACTTACCGCCAACGCTTGAATCTTGCTTGGAGGTTCGCTGTCTAAGGCTGTGACAATGATTTGCGTATCCTTGGCTATCAGATCCAGGCTGATGAGCTGCTTGCCATCCAGGCAGATGAAGTAGCTGCCGCTGAGCAGACAGCTGTTGGGCTTTATCCAGGCTGCCATGATTTTGCTGCTGCTGCCCGTGGTGTGCCCCGAGGTGGCAAAGTAGGCGGTTACCTCCAGATGACTGCGCCACGCGGGCACCACGTGATACAGCACGGCATTGTTGTAGAACCACAGCGCGTCCTGCGCCCGTTCCGTCTGCAACGGCATTGTGGACCATTCCCACTCAATGGTGCCCACATTGGTGTTCCAGCCACGCACCAAGGCTGGGGCATGCCCCTGCACTGTCAGCATATCGAAGCCCAGTTGAGCGCCCATTGGGGCAGCGGCCGTGTCGCTGCTGCTGTCGGCGAATCCGCTCACCTGCAGCAGTTTTATGTCGCCACGCGCCTTCTGCTCGAACACCTGGCGCCAGAGCAGCTGCCCCGTCTTGGGGCAGAGCGAGGCGATCGCCTGCTCGTGGCTGCTCAGCAGCACACGCGGCTGAAAGTGATTGAGGTCGACGTGCACCTGCTTCGCAGCGCCCACGTGCACGCTGCGCCTGTTCAAAGCAAATATGCAAATTAACAACTGTTCAATGTTCAACTTTTTCTCACCAACCAGTCGAATTTCTTAATCTGGTCCTCGTAGAGCGCTGAGCAGGTGCTCAGCAGCAGCAGCAGCGACAGCGCACCGGCCGTGGAAAGTGGGCAGCGCATTTTCAGTGCTTCGCTATGAAAACTCCTCGAAACTATATGGGATACGTGTAATACAGCGAACGACGCGTTTTTCAGTTATAAATTAATGAAAACGTCAGTAATTTGTGTTTTCCGACATAGTAAAATGGGATGAGACGACAATTTGATCAGGGTTGTTGCGTTTGGCAAATACGGCAGCTATCGAATAAATCGATAAATGTGTTGCAACCATGTGCAACATTTGGCGCTAAATGAAATTTTAAATTTCACTTCGAACACGACATTTATTTATTTATTTATTTATTCATTTAGCCATTATCTGCTCATTTTTTGGTTACAATATTTGCATTTAAGCTAAGATGTACAGTCCATAATAATCCACATAATATTAGAGACTCGAGAATGTATTGTGTTCGTTTGGGGAACTAGAAGGTAAATAAAATATATGTGCAAAATCGTGCTAAAAATCGGGTTTAGATTTAGGTTTCAAACAATTTGTGTAGCATAATTAAACATATAAAACTAGAAACGGGAGTATTTGAACAAAAAATCTTGATTATAGATAAAAAAAAAAATATAACCTGTTTTTGAGATACTTGTCATGCATATCACCCCACTTTTTAACCTACCCAAAGGTCGAAAATTTCGATAGCTTGTATTTCCCAGATTTAGGTTTCAAACGATTTTTATAGGATAAATAAAGATAAAAACTAGGTACAAGTGTATTTGAACAAATAATGTGGATTTGATAAAATTACCCTAGGAAAAGATGAAAAAATTCGATCTCTTGTATTATCCAAGTTTTGATTTTAAATGAGCTTTATTGGAAATTAAAGTATAAAAAACTAATCATAATGATATTTAGACCAATAATGTGGATTTTAGAGCCAGATATAGTGTTTTTGACCACACATGCATATAACCACACCCTAGCAAAAGGTCGAAAAATGCAATAGCTAGTAGAGCCAAAATTTAGGTTATTTAAGGATGTAAATCAGAACCCGAAAACCCGTTAAAGCAACGGAAAACGCAGATAACAAATATGTTTTCAAATTCTTTGTGGACTGCTGTTAGTTGACATAAACAATCTTAAACCCAAGTTGATAAGCAAATGGCCATAAACCGTGCTTCGGTATCAGAATCTCAAGTTTCGCAAATTGTTGTTGCCTTTTATGCTGATCCGAATGTGAATCGAGGCGTTATAAAGAACACCTTGTACCTTGTATTGAGTTAATGTGCAAGAATCTGCGACAAATCTGATATTGTAATTGGCATTTTTAGGTCTGATCAGTGAATGGAAACAGACATGTATCATTGCCCATTCGCTTGGCAATATTGAAGGCTATTTATTTATGTTTTTTAGTTGGTTACAAAAAATGTCTCATGTGTATATTGTATAGGAAAGAGAGCGAGCGTTGGCTTTTCACTGAAAAGCCATGTCTACTTAATACGTAAAGTGTGTATAATTTGAACTTAGAATTACGGCGTGGAAGTTGTTCAATGCGGGAATGCTAATAGGCTCCCTAAATGGGAAGCTAAATGCAAAAGGTGCAGAAAGATATATATTATATAATATATATTATACAGATATAATATATATATAATAGATATATATGTGTATAATTTGTGACAGCAATTTCGAGCACTCGTTGGGCTTGATACTGAATAGTTATAGTTGTAGCATTAATAAAGATAAAGAGCGCTGCTGCTTTCACCAGCTGAGCTCGTCGGGGAGTCCCCCGGGATACTCGCCGGTCAGGCAGGCGGTGCAGTGGCCCGTGGGCTTGACGGAGGCGATGTGCTTCCGCTGCACCGTCTGCACCAGGCCGGCGACGCTCAGGTAGGCCAGACTGTCGGCGCCCACGTGGCGGGCCAGCTGCTGGGCGTTCATCTTGTTGGCGATGAGCTCCTCGCGCGTGGGAATGTTGATGCCCATGTAGCAGGGGAACTGCAGCGGGGGGCTGGCGATGCGAATGTGCACCTCCTTGGCGCCGGCATCGCGCAGCAGCTTGATAATCGGTCCGATCGTGTTGCCACGCACAATCGAGTCGTCGATCAGCACCAGACGCTTCCCAGCCACATTCTCGGAAAGAGCTCCAAACTTCTTGGCCACGCCCAGCTGCCGCAGCCGCGTCGAGGGCTGAATGAAGGTGCGGCCCACATAGCGATTGCGGCACAGCACCTCAGCGAATTCCAGATTCGATTCCCGGGCGTATCCGTGCGCTGCTGCCGTGCCAGACTCCGGCACAGAGCTCACAATGTCCGCCTCCACGGGCGCCTCGCGCCACAGCTGCCTGCCGCACTCCAGGCGCACCGAGTACACCATCTGGCCCTCGAAGATGCTGTCGCCACGCGCGAAGTACACGTACTCGAAGATGCAGAAGGCCATGCGCTTGAACTCCGGCCGCTCCACAATATCCACCGTGCGGTAGCCGCTGCGCGTGAGCTCTACGATCTCTCCCGGCTCCACCTCGCGCACGTAGCGCGCGCCAATGGAAAGGAAGCCGCAGCTTTCGCTGGACACCACCCAGCCGTCGGCAGCTACGTCCGTGGACTTGTCCGCTCGATCCGAGCTGATGGGCATGATCTTGCCAATGCAGAGCGGCCGATTGCCGTAGGTGTCGCGCACGGCGTAGATCTTGTCCTTGAGCATGATGACCAGCGAGTAGGACAACGGCGCCAGCATCATGAAGTGCCGTATGCGTGCCGGCCAGTTGGGTCCGTCGTTCTCGGACACATCCTCCGGCGCACAGCAGAGCGACTGCGCAATCAGCTCGCTGTCGCTGTGCGTGGACAGGCCAACGCCACGCCCCAACACCTCCCTTCGCAGAGATTCATTGTTGACCAGCTCTCCGTTGTGGGCTAGCGCCATGGCGCCATGTGCCGTGTGCACCACAAAGGGCTGGCAGTTGACCACCTCGGATGCACCGGCCGTGGAGTAGCGCGTGTGTCCAATGCCCAGATTGCCGCGCAGCTTCTTCATGGAGTCGTCGTTGAAGAGCGTGCTGATCATGCCCATGCCCTTGTGCACGTTGAAGTTCTTGGAGCAGTTGCCCTCGCTGGTCACGATCCCCGCCGACTCCTGGCCCCGATGCTGCAGCGCCACCAGCCCCAAGCAGATCACGTGCGCAATATCCACATGCGTGGGCCAATCCCCGCAAGCAATCGCTCCAAACACCCCACACTCATGCGTCAGACCGGTTAGCTCCTTGTTCTCCGATATAGACAGCGTGGGCGCCTCAATTCCACTTTTGATTTCGCTTTTGCTTTTGATTTCGCCCTCCACCTGTTGCCTCCGACTGGCAACGCGCACATGTTGCGCCTCCAACACGTTGCTGCTGCTGCTGCTGCTGCTGGACATGTTGTTGCTGTGGCTGAGATAATTATCAACAATTGTTGTTAACTGCTGCAGCGAACGCTTAACATCGATCTGATTTACCTGGGGATTTATGCAACGGTTTTATACACACAAATCTTCGCCGAGCAGATGGAGAATTCTTGCCGCGATCATTGGCAATGGCATGCAGGCGATAGCAATATCGATAAATCTTATTTGCATCACATCGATACTTCGAGTTAGACCAATTAGATCAGATAAACGAAATAGGCATAAAATTTAAATCTCTGCTAATAATATGGAACATCAAATTAAAGTAAAATTTAACATAATCCTAATTTTTAAACGATATGGATATTAACTTTAATTGTAATAAGGAATAACATCCAACCATAAATTAAATTAAAGGCAGAAATTGTATGATACACACGATATGGGTATTCAATTGAATAAATTCATTTCTATAATAGTTAAAAGGAAATAACATCCAATCATGTTTAAATAAAAGAAGCCAAATTTGTGCAAAAATGTGTTTATATTTTTAGCGAAGTATATAGAGCTTATTTCACACTGTATTGCTGTTATTTATACACGATTTTATTATAAAATTGAATAGTACTAAGGAGTAACATACAAACATAATTAAATTAAAGACGGAAAATGTGTAAAAATATGTTTTAGTATATTAATTCTTAGAGATGATTATAAACCTTATTCTAAGCTGTATTTCTAATAAAACCATTTTTAAACGATATGGGTATTAAATTTCATCATTCCCTACTAGGAATAAGTAATAACATGCTATCGTATTTATTTCAATTCAAGGTGGAAAATGTGTTTAATTACACTTCTTAGAGAAGATTATACAGCATATTTGATGCAGTATTTCACCTTAATAGAACTGAGTTGTATTTATTAAAATAAAATTCGGAAAATATGTGTAAATGAGTTATTAATAACCCTGGATGAGTTACATTCTATTTTGGTTAAGTAAACAATATAGGTTTTAAATTTAAATTATTTAAATATATTATAAGTACACTTTATTTTAAACTGTTTTTCGTTGCTTTTATTAAACATTTAGCATTTTACAAAAATATTGTAGAATAGTCATTAGGGCCGGTACTTCAACTTAAGTGCTCCCGGAATCCGTAATCAATTTACGTGAGGAAACTTGTTGCATTTTATTTGAGGTCTCTATAATTACAGTACATATCTTAAGTAGATTCCAAATGTTGTCATATACGTGCATCTCTATTCGAATGCCTAAGTACTTGAATGTCAATTATTGATAACAAAACTCTGCTTTGACTATCAATATTTTGTTTAGAACATAATTGATATTCAGCCTATTATATTTGGTTTTCATCTTTTGTGAAAAATTCGTTACTTTGATATTTTTTATGGCCCTCCGTTTCCAGTAGTTCCTTAGCCTGATCTATGTCCGAATAAATAGCTTTACACAAAGCCTCCAGAGAATCGAAATTTTGCTGTTTTCTCAAAAACCCCGTTATAGAAATTTTTAACGTCTCGCCATATAAGTCAGAATTGTAATCGTGTAATATGTGAGTTTCCACGCTCTTTTCCTTATTGTTGTAATACGGATTTGTTCCAACACTAACTACCATCTTATGGACATCCCCGTTATTTATATTCGCCCAGCCGTAGTAGACGCCTTCCGTCAGACAATCGGGCAAAGACTTGACGGTTTCCAGCGAATAGTTTGCTATAAAAAATCAGAACATAAGTTATCAGCGTAATTTGGTTAAGTCACGTTTAATCTAATTCGTAGATTTCACATATTCAAATTCCGATAAAGCACTTGAGTTGGAAAACTGATAGGTTAAATAATTATTACAAAATCACGATGACCTTGTAAAATGTTAGATTTTATACAAGTTCCATTAGGGCTGGATTTATTTAATTTCGAAACAAACAGAAAAACATGAATATGCGAGTCTTTAATTTAATATCAAATTAATTTACGTGCTGAACTGTGACGAAATAATTACCTGTAGGAATCCCCAGTTCTTTGGAACCTCTGCCAAATCCGCAGACAATTTTGCCGCAGGCAAACAACGGAAACTCGCACTGCATTTTATTATTAGTATTATTTATATTATTATTTTGACTGTGTTGTGGCTTTGATTTCTCTTTGCGGTTTTTTGTAACACGATAGCTAAGGTTTCGGTGGAGAGACTTGATGGCGTTGCTCGTAAATTTACTGAAACAACTTGTCAAATAATTATATACAATTATCGCCACACGTTAATGATTTAACAGCACTTACCAAACTGGAAAGGTTCCCATCGAATTTTGTATTTATAAGCTGAAAGTCATACGGGATAACAGCTGACCGCACGGCAGCATCGCGCTGATATCGAGCAACTGCTATCGATATTGAGCTGTAAATGTTATCGTAATGCTTATAAACAACTACTAGTGTTGGGATTATGTCGATATTCACCCATATCAATCTTTTCGATATATTGGCTTGGATATCGAAGGTGTACAGGTTTTGAATTAAATTCCTTAAATTCTTAGATTTGTAATAAAAAAAACTTTAGACATAATTGCAACAAAAACAGAGAAATCTAATTTTTAATCAAACTAAATTTTAATTTCAAACAAAAGTTTGTTAAAACTTTTAAACCATCTTAATTGTTAAATAAAACATGAAAATATTTTCAAACCAACCGATTATTTAAATTCTTCACCTTTTTATACAAAAATAGACGCTCATTCTCTTATCTTGGATTGAATATATACATTTGAATATATTTTGTTGTATGTTAGTTTTAAACATATCTATGATATAAGTTATTATAAATAGTAACAGCAAGCTATTAAAAAAAACTAATAAATAAATAAAAACAAATAAATAAAAACAGAGAATTGTATAACAGAGATTATTAAAATTAATAACTTTAAAAAAATTTAAATAAATATTTTCATCGCGGTCCACATCGATAGACGCAAAAACCTTCGTCGACATTTTCGATAAGAGCTGCTTATCGATATTGCAACGATATAGCACACTAATACATACACACTATAGACTCAATAGATTGAAAATTCTGCACAGTTAAAACTTTTGAAAATATGTTTTCAATGTAGAGCAGAAGCGAGTGCAAAATGGAGAAACTCTGTCGGGTCTGCATGGACAGTTCCGTGACGCTGGTCGACATATTCGCCGAACGGCAGCAGCCCTCCAGGAACGAGCCCAGCCTGGCCCAAATGCTGAACGAGTTCTACGAAGTGACACCACAGGATAAACTACCCCAACAAATTTGTCTCTCCTGCGTCCTCGCTGCGCAGAACGCCTACAAGTTTAAGCGAACCTTCGGGGAAAGCCATCGACGCCTGGTGCAGCTGCTGAAGGCCAATTTCGTCTCCGTTAAAGTTAAAGCCAAGGATAATTACGCCTTGCCCTTCGTTGAAGCCGTCTACCAGAAGGAGCCCATTCCGGTAAACCTGGTGAGGGTCAAGCAGGAGCCCGTGCCCCAAGATGAGCTCATTTGCAACGATACGACGCCGCCTCTACCGCCATTGCCCAGCAAACCTAGCAAACCCAGCAAGGAGCCGGTGCAAAGGCAGCGTCTCAATTATTCGTACGTGCGTGGGCCGCAAGGACTCGACGCGAGGCCCTTCAAGTGCAAATTCTGCATGAAGGGCTTTGCCCGTCTGTATCTCCTACGCCTGCACGAGATGTAAGTACCGTGCATATCGCAAATCACCATCACAATTCCAATAATTTATATCCTATCTATATCATCTATATTTATATCATATCGCTCGTTTACCAGAAGAGTGTCATAACTAAAAAAAACGCGATTTTTGAGTTAATGATGCAGTAATGTTCGTTGGATATTAATCTATCTTGAGTCAAAATTTCATTATCCTATCTTCAATACACACAGCGTGAGAAGAGAATCTGTCGCTCCACCTTGTATGGAGATACACGGCGCTTGAAAACTTTAAACGCTTTTATCTTGAAACGCACTTTTTTAAGTAAAGACACTCTTCTGGTAAACGAGCGATATCAATATCATCTATGTATATCTATAACTATATCTATATCTAAGTCTATATCATCTATATCTATATCATATCTATATATATATCCATATCTATATCATATCTATATCTATATCATCTATATCTATAACATCTATCATCAGGCGCCACACGGGCGAGAAGTCCTATTTCTGCGACACATGCGGCAAGGGCTTCATCCGCGGCCATGACCTAACCATACACAACCGCATACACACGGGGGAACGTCCCTTCCAGTGCCCCAACTGCCCGCGCACCTTCATCCAGAACCACATACTCAAGGCCCATGTGCAGGACAAGCACAACTGCAAGCAGTTTTGCTGCGACCTTTGTCCGGCTGTCTTCAAACAGGAATTTCAGCTGCGAAAGCACAAGTTGCTGCCCCATGATAATCTGAGCCATGTTGCAAACAAAAAGAGTACAAAGAAGGCCACTAAAAAAGCTTCCAATCCTGTGGCATCCGCTGCTCAGAAGCAGCTGCCAGTTGAGACTAAGCCTTTGGAAGTCGAACCTGCCATGTCAAATCCTTATATAGAGAATATTATGCATATAGACAGTATGCAAGAAATCTCCGACAAACCCCTTAACGCCTTGGAGCGGGAACTGCGGAACAAATTGCCACCTGTGGCATACGAAGAGCTGGATATCGATTTCGAACTGAATGATCTGGATGTGAAGCTTGGCTTCAATCAATATACTTGCCCCACGTCCTATAAAGCAAGTCAGCCGCTAACGGAACAAACAGCTCAGAAAAAGAAGCGCTCGGATAAGTAAGCAATCTTTGATTTATATCGTAAATTGATAAACAATTCACACCTTATTTGTTTTAGAAGCCAACCGGGTCGTCTACCCCATATATGCAGTTTCTGCAACAAAGCGTTTCCCCGCCCATATGCTCTGACCCAGCACATTCGAACCCACACTGGGGAGCGTCCGTATAAATGCAGTTACTGCCCCATGGCGTTTACCCAGGGCCAGGCTCGAAAGCGGCACATGCGTAGGTTTCATATCGATTTTTTGGATAGGCCTGTTGCCAAAAAAATCTCAAATCAAATCTCAAATCCCCGCTTAAAACGTGTCGTAGTACGCCTGGAGCGCATTAAGTTACCCTGTGAATTATGAAGAAATTGGACTGATGAATTATACTAAGAGCGTATTTCAAACTATATTTAGATGATTATAAGAAATATTTTATTTAAATATTTATTGTTCTTGTGTTCTCAAAATTACCCACGAATATTAATCATTTTATTAGCACCTAAGCTACGAATATAAATTAATAATAATTAATAAATGTACAAATGTTTTGAGTAACAAGCAAAGGAAATGTTTTCTGATATTATAATATTTATCCAACAATTAAACTGTAATTTCGATTTTGTGCCTAAACAATGCAAATAATACAAAAATTCTTTGCATTATTTCGGCATAAGGCTTCAAAAAGTAAACAATTCTCAAAAATATATGATCAAATAGGCAATGTTTAGATTAGGTTAGATTAGACAATAAAATATAAATTATTTAACTTAACCCATAGTTAAGCAAAATAATATTGAAAAAAAAACATTTAAAAGCTTACTTTGCTCCAACTCTCGCCAGCCTAGCTCTCGCTGGCCAAATTCTCAATGACCGACCTGTCGTTGGCCGAACTCTTACCGGCCGGTGGGCACCGAAATATTTTTGTGAAAATTATCGTGAAGGAATGAATTTTTTTTTGTCATACCGTTGCGGTTGTGGTTTAATGGTTAGTCGTACTTAAACTAAAGTATTTGTTTAAACTTGATAGATGAAACGATTCGATTGATTTATCGATAAGCAAAACAAATATGTCTGGCTGATAGCAAACGATATTTGCGATAATTTGTCTATCGTGTGTTTCGCCATCCCTCGATGTGATTATCTAAACACATTATTTTTATTTTTGTTACAAAATGAACGTTCACGCCAAAATACTAAATAACAGATTGGTGCAGCAATGTGCCTTCAAGAGAATTGGTATGTACGAAGAATATCCCGATTAGATCTCAGCGAATGATGTGTGCTTTCAGTCACATTTTCCACTAAGCCGACAGCAGCTGCAGCTGTGCCCCAACAACAACAACAACCGCAACAACAGCAACAACAACAGGATGCAGCTGCAGCATTGAGCCGCAAGCCAATTGTGCCCCAGCATTATAGGTTCGTCTATCCGGAGTTTCTGCCCGATCCCAAGGTGGAATGGCGCAACACAATACGCGAGAAGCTGGAGCGCCTGGATATGCTGGATCGTCGTCGTCAGATCGAGCTGCCCGAGTTCTATGTGGGCTCCGTTCTGGCTGTGACCAGCTCCGATCCCCATGCGGCGGGCAAGACCAGCCGCTTCGTTGGCATCTGCATCCATCGGGAGCGCTGCGGCCTGCGCGCGCGTTTCATACTGAGGAACGTCATAGACCATCAGGGCATCGAGGTGCTCTATGAGCTGTATGATCCTACGATACAGAAGGTGGAGGTGCTGCGTCTGGAGAAACGCCTCGACGACAGTCTGTTCTATTTGCGTGATGCACAGCCGGAGTTCAGCACATTTGATGAGCACATGGAGGCGGAGCTGCCGGAGGAAGGCGCGCCGGTGCCTGTCAACGAAGTCAAGGTTGTGCTG
Organism: Hypselothyrea guttata; assembly: GCA_035045125.1. NCBI lineage: Eukaryota > Metazoa > Arthropoda > Insecta > Diptera > Drosophilidae > Hypselothyrea > Hypselothyrea guttata. Next base: position 414,869 of record JAWNNJ010002200.1, on the reverse strand, counting down.
CGACCACGCCCCTGGCTGGAGCGCTGGGAGCGACAGAACTTGCAGGGCGTGGCCAATATGGAACAGTATCTGAAGGACAAGCATCGCAAGTCGGCGGAGAAGGTGCAGAAGCCATGGGAGAAGTACGATCTGATGAAGCAATACCGCTCCACCATACCCGAGGAGGAGCAGAAGGAGATCTTCGCCGAGGTGCACACCGAACTGCACACTCTGGAACTGCAGCGCAAGCGGAACAAGCGAAAACGCAGCTTTGTTAAGCCCAAGCAGCTGGCCTGAGCATTTGTTATAGCCTAGTTAAGACAAGAAATCAAATACAGATACAGAAAATTGTGAAGTTAAACTTTTATGCATGGATTAAGCTATAGTATAAGGTTATTACACATAGGTCGTTAGGGTAGGAGGTGCTTAGCAACTAAACAGCGTTATAATAATTTACATTCCTCTTCGCTTGGGCCGCTAATACACGCGGTATTTGTAGAAATCGACAAATGCAATCGTCACATTCCAGCCGATGATCGTGACCACCAGATACAGCAGAAAGATAATGGGCAGAGCGATGAGTATAATGCGCGTATTCTTCAGATGTGGAATACCTGCAGAAAGAAGACCCTTTAGTAAAGTAATAGCTCAACTTATACCATATCTTACAGTTGTAGCCCAGGAATGTGATGTACACATAGTAAGCCATGGCCATCAGCCAGAAGGTGTTGCCCAGAAAGCGGGAGATGAACCATTCCTGGCTGATCAGCCAGTTGTAGAAGAACAGCTGGATGAAGTGCAGCAGCATCAGCGGCGGAAAGAACGCATTCAGATGCACATCGAAGGCGTAGCCCCATTCAATATCCGGCTCCACGCTGCTGGTGCGCAGGTAGCGATTCGTCACCGTCCAGAAGAACGAGGCAATTATGATGCCAACAAAGATGCAATCGACGAAAACCACGTAGAAAATAAACGAAATGCTCTTCCAGAAGGACAGGCCCAGCACATAGGCAAAGCCCAACGAGGTCACTGCAAGGCAATCCACATCAAATTATTCCAATAAGTGAATATATATCAGTTATCAGTTATATCGCTCTTACCACATAGACATATAATCAGCAGCACCAGAAACGCCGGATCGTCGCGCGCAAACTGAGATTTGGTTTGTTTCCTGTAGTTGAAATTTCTGTAGACCTTCTGCGGCGATATAAACAAGTAGATCATTTGCCACAGCGCGAATTCAAAGTCCATTTGATTGAATTTTAGCAGGCGCCTCAGATATTTGTAGCTCTTCGATGTGGCCGAGAGGCAATCCTTGCGGTAGCCAACGGGCGGGGGCAGCGGCGAGTGCAGCCGCGAGGCGCTCGAATAGCCGGAGACCACCGAGGGCGTCGGGGATGTCGTGTACTTAACATTAGTGTATTGACTCATTTTCTTTTCGTTTTAAAAACTAAAATTGTAAACGTAAACGTCTTGCATTTTCTTGTCTCTTCGAACAGCTGATTAATGCTCGATAAATGTTAAATTTATCGATAGTAGTTATCGCATAGTTTCTCACAGTTGAAAATATCGATAGTGCTCACGTTCAAGAGTGTGACCAGCGCAGTGTTGGCGCCAAAATGGCGCGTTTGAAATTTTAAATATTTCTAACATATATTTGAATCAGATTTAACTAAGCTAATTTGTGATTTTTATTTTGTTATTTAACTTTAAGCGCTCATATGCTTGCTTAATATTTTTTACGTCTTACATCCTTATTTTAATAACAAATTTTAGTATATTTAACTACTACAAAATGTATAGACAATTTGAGTTTTGGTCTTGTTTAGTAAATTCTTAAATTGAGCTGGAGCCATAAATATATGACAATACGCGCATTACACGTGTAAGAGTCAAAGCAACTGCTCAAATAAATGTTGCCCCATTAAATGTCAACAAAGCAAAACATGCGTTAAACTCCCACAATTTCAGGATATACCTTATGTAGTTCAATGGAAACGGAGAGTTTCAGCTGCCCAGGCTGCCCAGGCTGCCAATGCGCCACAATTAAGGCATCATTCAAAGCATTTTTACGGCGTTCAGTCCGTTGACTGGCCAAAGGTGACCGATCCGGCGGCTAGGGTCAATTTATGGCACAGACTCCTTGGCAATTGCACGGAAAGACAATAAGCAATCTTTATCACATTTATTGCAATGCATTGACAACAGGCCGGGATCGATATGCGAACCTCAGACAATGGCAAGCGGGTGCCAAAGGAGGGAAACGAAAGACAATCAGAGGAAAAGGTCAAACAATGACCGGCGTATGCACAAAAGGAGCAGAGTGTGCGCGCGCGCTCTTCCAGGCACATCTTGAGGTCGCCTTAGAGGTCAACTTCGGGTTATACTTAGCCATGTCCCAAGGGATCGGAGTTTGAGTGAAAACGAAGCAATTTTAGGGGTTGCATTCGTGTGCTCTCTTCAACTCTCGGTTTCACTCAATGCGCTGTTTAGACTCTGTAAATAGTAAATGTGAATAGATCTCGCCAACTATAAGAGCTAGAGTATCCATTTTTGATATGTAGGTTCTCCCAAGCTGTACGCTGATCAAGTTTGTTTTAGATTTGTCATATCTTGCACCCTTTCCCAGTTAATCACATAAAAACCCAGGCACCTCATAGATCTCAAAGCTTAAGACATTCTTCATAGATGCTGCAAATTACATTAGAATCGAATAGGAAACAGCGAAGATATGCAACTAACAATTTGCATCAACTAAAGGTATTACTCAAACACAGTACGTCGGTTACATCCGACTTCCGTCCGACTGATTTTACTTCACATTTGGCTGTCCACTTGGGCGATCGATCTTGTGTTGTGCATGCGGGACAGGACATTTCCGGATTGCATGCGATTGTCATAGTGCAACAATTGCGCTTTTTGTTGGCAATGTTTGCTTCTGCCGATTGTTTGTCACCTTCTGCTATTGGTTTTTTAGATCATGTTACGTTTCTTGTTTGCTTCGAACAAACAATTATTGATCCTGCTTCAATTGCCCTGGCATTTGTGCGCTTCTACAGAAACTGCCGCCATTTCTTGGCGCCCATAAAAATTAAACGAGAATTAAGCGTAAACATGAGAATTCTGTCACATAAATTCCCCCCGGGTCCCTGCCGCGTAGGTCCCTCTGCACCTTGCCACCAACTATTTTTAGTCCTTGCCCCGAGATTGCAGCTCTGCATCGGAGCTGCAGCTGTTTACTCGTTCCCTCCGCACATCTGCAGGCTGCAGTTGACTTGGGCTGCCGAGGTTCCTACTTGATTAACACATGTCCTGCTGCCTCTGTTGCTGCCTCTTCTGCTGCTGCTGTTGCTGCCGCTGCTGCCCAGTTGTTGTCGCCGATATGCGGGCGTAGCCCCGACATGAACCTACATAATTCTACATGCCTCTCAAAGGGGCAACTGCGGCGGTAGGTGCAGTAGTTGCCGCTATATGTTAATGTTTAGTTTGTTGATGCTCTTAACTCATTCATTATGAATTGGAGGTGTTAAGTGTGCCACATGCATGTGCCACATGCGTGTGGATGTGTGTGTGTTTCAGTATGTAATAACTACAAGAAGAAGTTAAGAATACAATAAGTTTAAATATTTCCTTATACAAGCCATAAATTTAAACGAATTTAAAAGAATTAATATAAAATATTAGGCTTTCAATTGCCAACATTATAAGCAAAATAAAATGAAAAATTTATATCTATGAATCAGATACAAACTATATAGTTGGAAAATAATAATAACATCTTGTTAAAAACTATTAAATAGTTAAAGTAAATAAAAGGATAATCTTAAACAAGTAGAGCACCTTGAATAATCCAATCAGAAATGAATTAATACATCTCTTAAGTGAGACTAATTAACACATAGGTTAAATATGCCTTTTTTAATGTTGGAAATGATCTTATTAGATTTCGAGCTTGTTGGAAATAATCATATTAGTTTTCAACTTTGTTGGAAATAAAAAAATTGGCATCAAATGCAGGATAAAGAAATTTATTGAGATAAGATAAGATATAAAAGCCACCGGTTTGCAAAACGGGTTTGTAAGCAGAATTTCCAAATTTTATTTACGAAAACCGGTACTTTGGATATACGAAACCATTTTGTTTGGCTTTACAACCCAAATAGATTTACCACAGCCAGAGATAAAAAATTTATAAAAACCGCGCTTTACAAATTGCTTTACTTCTCAAATTTTACAAATTATTTTATTCAAACACAAATACTAATTGAAATTCTTTCTAAGGGCCTTCACGTTTCTAATTATGATTAATCACGATATTTGTATTATTTGCGATAACCACAGAACCGTTACACCCACAAAGGACACAGTGAATTTTTGATAAAAGTTTTTCACGCTCTGTAGGGAATGCCACAAGATTGTGATCTTGGGAATGAAAGACGATCAAAATACAATAAATAGAAAACATATAAAGCGCACAATCAATCATAAGACGCTGAAGCAAACACGCAAATCCATAAGGATATTAAACAATGATTGCCAACACAAAGGAATCCTACGACCGAGGGAGGATCGAGCTGAGGTTAAAAACTGAGATTCAGGGTGAGGCAATGTTGCGCGTGCGCAGCACACGCTCCCTTTAAATGTTTACGCTATTACGCTTAAGGAAATGCGACTATTATAGAGAGGTTCAGACCTCTAGACATAGACCTAGACCCCGTCTGAATTCCAGACTCCAGACGGAGTTCCCACTCCGGAAACACACAAATCTTACGCGCCAATGTCGCGACCCTTGATGGCATTTGGCTGCTGCTGTTGCCCTTGGCACACGCGGCATTCACATTGCCTAAGATCCACACAAGACCCAGACAAACATACATGCATAGCTCTGACCCCCGGGTTCTTAAGTCAATAATGCTGGGGTAAAGTTCACTTGGGTCACAAATGATTTTCCTATTCAGCGTCCTTTGGGATTTGTTTGTCTTTCCACAGCAGCGACATTCAAATGAGCGCGGGGTTAGTTCCCTCTTTGCTCTTTGTCCTTGTTCTTAGCGCGATCTTTAGCAGCTCGACATCTGTCCAAACTCAAGTTATGAAGTTATGCACTAATTTCTGTTAGTTTCTCGTAATTTTTCAGCCATGAAAATTTGTTGCCTTCTGTTTTGGAGAGATGTGTTAAAAAGTGCTTCAATGTGTGTGTTCTGAAAAAAAGATTGGAAGAAAGAAGAGAAATTTGAATAATATTAGGAGATAAAGAGTTGTATAGTATAGCCAATATTTTCTACTAAAAATTAAGTTTGTAATTCAGGAAAAATTCAGTTTTTTGTTTAAATATTTTCTAAAGTTTCTCTTGAGTTTTAACCAATATATTTAGTTATAGATATATACAATTGGAGTTTTCAAACTCTTCAAGATGTCAGCTTAAATTTAACGCCAATTGCACGCCTATAAAAACCAGAAAACCTGCGAAATTTCAGCTCTAACAGCCCTATAGAGAGGGGATTACGTTTTTACGGCAATCTATGGTACCTTTCTTTATAGTTGAATGAGCTGTGTTACGATCGGACCAATTAGCAGAGCAGATAATAAAAAACTGCACTTCAAATAATCCCGTCAACGTGTGATTGGCATGCTGCGGATGAGCCAGGATCAGAGTTGCTTGGGAGATTTCGATCGCTGGACGCTGAATGGCATACGGATGCAGATCGTCGACAATATGAAAATGTCACGCTTATCGGAGCAAAGGAAAGCGAAGAAATCGAGAAGGGACGAGCGAGGAGCAGGGCTGTCCGGCATTTGCCTTTGGCTTCTGTTGTGGTTTAACTCAGCAAAATAGCTGTCAGACCGCTGGCTCAGTTTCTTGGACCTAGATTGCGTTTCATTCCTTTTCCTCTTCCTTTTCCACTTCCACTTTTCGGATTCAATCTGTTGTTGTTGATGTTGTTGTAGCACATGAAACCGGATGAAACATAAAAATAATAACAATATGTGTGTGTATCCTGTGCCAGGATATTGGCGCGCTGCCATATTGAAAACGTATTTTTATGGCAACAGCGCACAGATTTGCTCCGAAATGAGATGCAGGCGTTGCTCCTCGTGTCCTCGTGTCCTCGTGTCCCGTGGTGCCTATTCTCCCACCGCCTAGGTCCTGGCCGCGTGCCCGATTCCATTTTGGCATTGTCATTGTGCCCTGCGACCGTTATTTGAATGACATTTGAATTTGTGCATGGACCTGAATCGCCTATTCACTCTGCCAATTCATTGTTAGGTGCATGGGCGGCAATTTGTTGTGAGCCGAGAGATCCGACAGATCCGAGTGCCCTATGCCATACGATCAGCATACCATTATGCGATGACTTCATTATGCAGGCACAGCGCAAAGCCGAGCAGATGATGTTGCAGCCTGATCGCATATACTATAAGGATCGGTTGGTCTATGTAGGGCAGGCATTTTGGAAACTAATTGAAATGAAAGTGGAAAAGAACCATAAAATGATGTAGATGATATAACGAAATAATCTTATATTATTTGCCTCTATATAAAATAAAATTAAATTAAAAAGTTTTTTAACAATTAAAAGTATGGAATAATTTTTATCTATTAATAAATATTGACTATTTAAAATTTGTATTGAATATTTCATTGAAATTAACTATTATAAGTATATAAAGCTATTTGAATTAACTAAATTTCTATTATAATTATTTTAATCTACTTAAATTCCATAGAAATTTCATTACCTATAAAATATAATAAGTGAATTATTAAAACAATTAGAAAAACTTCATTTGCAAAATAAAATATTCATAACGTAAAATATTCATAAAAGTAAAAAAAATAATAAAAACCAAAAATATCAAGTTTTAAAAAAATTATAGATTTTCAAACAGAATTACGATAAGTTGAAAAATAACTCAAAAACTTCTTTCTTTCTAATTAGCATATAAAAATGGCTTTTTATCAACCCCACAAAACAAACAGCATAAAAAATGCTCAATATCAAACCACGCCTCGAGTCAAGCACCCTTAAAAAAATGTGGAATACGCTCACTCTACTCGAAAGGTTAATCGCATAATAATGCGAGTTCAAATGAAACCTAATATGTACGTACACCAATTACCATGTCAATTTTTTAACCCCGCTAAAAAAAGACACCCTATAAAAAGTGAGCGTTAAGTGGCGCTAAAAATCACATTAGGGGCGCTTACGTGACTCCTCGATTACGGCATAATTTAAAAAGTGAGGAAAGTGGCGAGGGGAAAGCAACAGGCAGGGTGCACAGAGCCGGGGTACGGGATAACAAAAGAGAAAAAGAGAAAAAACGGAAGTTGTTCTTTTTTATGAAGTGCTGCCTTTTTATTGGTGGTTAATTTGAGTGTGGGCACTCGATGTGATGAGGGTAACTCGATGTAGATGTCGATGTCGATGCAGATAATGATGATGCAACAAGTATTGTGTGCGGCATGTGTGAGATAGGGTAACCCTTGAAGGAAGGGTTCTTTTTTGTCGGCTTAGTCTATTTATAAAGAAGCGACAAGCGTTCCCTAAACGTGTCTCTCCGATTGCCCAATGTGTTGAAAGGGTAAAGTAGCTGCAGACTGCATTGTTGTTGTGCCGTATTTCAAGTTCAATGCCGGGGGATCTTGCGGTGCCACGCGCCTGAAGATGCCACAGAGCTGCATGTAATCCCCGCGCGTTGATTGGCCCCCGCCGTAATACCAAATATATATTTCTACATCTTGAACAATAGAAGAAGCCTCGCGCCGCTGTCTATAAATAAAAACAAATAATTTAAACTCTTTTTGGGCACACTCGCGCGGACCATTTTGTTTTTATTGTGTGCCGTTAATTTGGAGATTTTCCTTACCCCTTGATGGCGGTGTGAAGTGTGTGCAACGGGATTAGAAGCGAGAGGGGCAAATCTTTGAGTGTGTGTGTGTAAGTGTCTATGACACTTTTATAAATAACAAACTGTAATGTTGTCTGGCTGAAAAAATGAAGTTTTCTAGCTCTTGAGGGTTGGATATTGTTTTCCAGCGTCAAAATGGCGGCGATATTCGTTTTGAAAACTATTCATAAATTATTATCATTAGAAATCTAAAGTATCACAAACTTTACAATATAGCTAATAATGATGATTCAAAAATTTTTAAAAATGAAGCCAGAGCTTTCAATAAACTAACAAAAACGTAAGAGAAAGTCTCATGGATTTTAATTGATTATAAATATTTTTTGCCTAATAATATTATGGTAAAAATTTACTCTCTGGAATAAAACTCACTCATAATACATTGTTAGGACTTGAGTTTCAATTTCCATTCCAGTTAAAACAAATTTTTATAAAAGGTGTTTCAAAAAGAAGTTGGTCTTAGTTTCTGTTCCAGTTCCATTTAAATTTGACTCCCCGTTAGGAATTAAAAAAAAGATCTCAAAAACTTGAGAACATTACTATAACTTAACTGTTTTGCCAATTCCTAAAACCCTTATAACTTGCAAACTAATTTTATGCATTTTTATAATCAATTGCAAAACTGAAATCACAATACTCTCGATTCGCAGCTGTTGCAATTTGGGCAACAATGGCATAGAAAACCCAAAAAAAAGGGTTAAAATTCATCAAAATGACACCTTTATTTGAGGGAGTTGCAGTTTTCTGCTGCGCTACGCAAAATGTATCGAATGGAAATGTTTTTGTGCATGAAAGGGCAACCAAATGTTTCGTTGCGCTACGCTGATGTGGCAAAAACGAATGCCACATGGAAATGTATGCCAAAAACTCTCTCCGCAGTTGCTGCCCCTTTTCCTTATTTCTTTGCGTTTTCCGTTGCAAGCCACAATTCAATTGAATTAGTGACCAGCTGGAAATTGTGCTTAACCTCAGACAATTGAATCAATAACTAAGCAAAATATGTGCAGGATAATGGATGCACTTCACCATACAAAACAAAAATAAAAGGAGTCGACAGTTCTGATCGATGCACTGGGTTGATGTGGATGTTTCACCTGCCCACAGCCGAGAGGAAAGGCTTGCGAACAGCTGTGAGTCATCCAGAGTGAAAGTGACGTTTGCGACACTAGATGCACAAGATACACTGCGAAAAATTCAAACTAAACCAGTAAGGATGTAGTAGATTAGTCGTGGGGAAGGCTACAGTCGGGTGTTCCAATCATACACAACCAGAGAAAAGGTACGCGCGTATGCTCAAATCTAATATCCCCTCTCTCAAGTGATATCTTGTCTGTTGCATATCTTCGCTGTTTCTGTTCGTAAAGTAATTCACAGCATCAATGGAGAATAACACAGGATACGTACATATATATTTATGGAGTATTTTGTTTTGAATAGAAATTGTTAATTTAAAAGTTGTCCTAATCCTTATTTTATTTTGAATTAAAATTTCGGAACTTAATAACGATCTACTTAAATTACAAACATTATACTTCGATCAAGTCCTCAACATGAAGTTTTAAAAGTGATATACTTGATTATTATTGTCTCCGTTTATAGTAGTATGTGTCTCAGTGTGTTTGACAGCTAACGGAAATTGGAAACCCATATCCTCCCATCTAGTTATCTGACTCCCCATGACATCTCTATAAGATGCGTGTAGCTGAAGACGGTATCATTTAACACCTGTAGGTACTTCTGTTCCAATAATGATACCTCACATTACACTGTTCCAGCTGACATTTGCACTTCTGCAGCAATAAGTCGGTCAGATCCTAGATCTATCCAGCAGCCACATGTGTTGTTTGGCAAAAAAGTATCTGTTACTGCAGAATACAAAAAACAACAATGGCAACTACCTGTTTTTTATGCACAGAAAGAACGAAAAGACTCCACAAGAACTCAAAATGAAAAGCAAAAAACAAATGCAAAAAAATATCGATTCATTTGGTAAGTGAAAATGTTTGCAGCAGTTTCCATAGCTGCTGCAACCCTCGATGAGGGGTGGGTTTCTCTTAAACACCCCATTTGTTCCTGCCATTTTTCATGCATTCTGCCAAATTTTTGAAACATTTTTTGCTTGCTTTTTGGGTTGTTTTTTGAGCAGAATTTTTTTTGATGTTTTTTTTTTCGGTTTTTATACGCATTTCCGATATTTTTATTGGTCGTAATATTATTTTTTATGTGCGAAGCGTTAAATTGCTGCGTTTTCATGTCGTAATAGGCGTTAGCTGACTTTTTAGCTTGTGTTGAAAACATTTTGATTGGTATTATAGGGGTTTGGGAAAGGGGATGTGTTTGATAAGATGCATATTTGTCAAGCAAATTATATATTGCATATCTTCGCTGTTTTTTAACCGATCGTAATGTTATTCACAGCATAGATGGAGTATATCGTAAAATGCCTACATGCCAAAATACTAGTCTGTACTATACATGGTGGCTGCAATTGTTTCATAGCGGAGGAAGGGAAAATGTATCAAAGATCTAAAACAAACTTGATCTGCTGACTAGATGGGAGAACCTAAATCTCAAAAATGGTTTTTCTAGCTCTTATAATCAGCCATATCTAGATGATCATACGGATGAACAGACAGACGGTCGGATCGACTTATCGATGCAGCTCGTCGACCTGATCAAGTCTTTATAGACTTTATGGGATCTACCACGCCTCCGTTTTGTACTTTATTAAAGTACAGGGACTAAAAAATGATAGAAAAGAGTCTGTTTAGCCAGATTGGTATCGTGTCTTCTAGAAAAGCTAGTCTGGACTTTTAACATGCTCCCTATAAAAAATTCGGACTGTTCTCTCAGGCATCTACAATTACGCTGTTGACCCGTCAACATCTGCGTGCAAATAGTACGCACAAAGGCAAGGAAAGGCTGCGGCTGCGGAGGCGAAAGGAAAGTGGAATGTTGAAGGGCCAAAGGCCAAGCGAAATCGAATTCAATCGTACTTCTAGTATAACCCACACAATTTTTATTGTTTGCGCGCGGCAAATGTAGCAAACTGTCCAAACGAAGAAACGGCGAACGGTCTGTGCCAATGTCCAGGACTCGCCACTGCCCGGCTGTCCGTCTATCCGTCTCTCTGTCCGTCTGTCCGTGTGTCTGTCCAGTGCAAATAGTAAAGGACATTGTGGATGGGTCGAGGAGGAACGCGTGTGCAACCCCCACACACACACACACACAGACAAGAGGCACACGCTGCTGTCGTTTATTTCGACTTCCTTTTTTCTCTATAACGGATGCTGGACATTATCGATGGCAACAAAAACAAAAAACAACAACAACAGCCAGACTTTTTTCCTCCTTCTATATAGGCACATTTGTATGTATGTATGCACATACATAGATATTTTTAACCATTGTTATTTTTCGTTAACTAAAGTGCCATCAGGGGCAGATGTTTTTTTCTATCTCTCCACGTTCATCATGTAGGCGATGCTAGTGTTAGCTCTATCCTCGGCACTACCACAACTCCTATCCGCATATACATCCGACTGCTCATTGAGAAACTGGAAAAATCTCCAAAGTGTTGAGCGGTTGGCTCCTTTTTCGACCGCTTTTTATTTGGTCAAGTCATTGGGTTAGTGGATACCCTGCAGTAGAAATACATATAACATATGTATGTCTAAAAGAAAGTATGCGTTTATGTACATAGCCTGTGTAGCCTTTTGTTTCCCCCCGGTTTTTGCATATTTATCATTAGAATGTGTGACAATTCGTCTTGGTTTCTGCGTTTGAATTGATTTCACATTTCTATAGGCCACACAAATGCCAGCCCTTATAGAGAGGGTGCTGATGTATAGCCACGACTACCTCATATGGGTAGTCAGTAGGTTAGTTTGCCAAATACTAGTATATAATATATTAGCATATGTAACATATTATAATAATTAACAACTGAGTAGTATGACTTGAAGTGGAGTTGAGTTGAGTTCAATAAAATATCTTCTAAATATTGACTGAAAACCTTTTACAAACTGTAAAACTTAAAGTATTATAAGGTGTCCGAAATAAGTAAATAGGACAACTATTAAATCAAACTGAAAAAAAAACATAATGGGCACAGCACATCAGTCGGAGGCGCCTGACAGTAGACTACACCCTATATTTTAAACATAATATTTAATCGAGATTAATAACTTTATATAATAATTTAACTATGCTAGTTGCAGAAGTCTAATTCCAATCTCAGTTCTTCCCCTTCCATTAAAACTTGGCATTTTTTTAACAATCCACAACAAATAATTAATTTTGTAAGGCATTTAATCCGAAATCCTGAAGCGTGTTTGATTATGCCATAAGTTAGCGATGCCAAAACACTTACCTGGCCGATACCTTTGGCTTGGCTTGTTAGCGGTGCTCATTTAGGAATTCGTTCCACCTACCAGAGGGCTAAGAGGCAAGGGGCATGGACCTTGGTCAGCTGTTGGACGCGGCAAGAAAAGGAAAGTTGTTGGCGTGCCATGCGCAATTCCAGTGAAAACTGTTTACAGAAATAAATTATCAGCAAATCCCTAAGCGTGTGAGTATGTATTGGAGTGTTGTATGTGAATATATGTATTTATGTATGTATGTAGTAGGTGCCGATAGGCAGCACATGACGTCACGCTTAGGCATAGGATGAGGATCAGCAGGATCAGCATTCGAAGCCGACTCGATAATTGGCTACAGATGCCGGCCGATGGCAGCGTGTAATGAAAATGCGTAAAACTGAACAATTTCCTTTCGCTACGTGTTGCGATGTGGGCGCCATCAGCGCGCTGTGGCAATCAACAGCTCGTCCATCGTGCAACGGCTGTTTGATAAGGGCTCCTGGCCAGAGCTGCAGGGCTAATCGCAGAGCGGTTCTCCCATGGCCCCTGGTCAGCAGCCGAGTGCACTCTTGCGTGTGTGTATGTGTGTGCGTGGGTTTGTGTATGTGAGTTAATCAACTAAACACCCACACACACATATAGCCGAAATTATAACCCCTACTGCTGCTGCAGCCCTTGTGGCATAGTGAAAAACCTTGTAACACTTTTCCAAACTCCCTCGAGTTGCTATTTCGGCCTGCTACTTGGCTTATTTTTAGCTATTGTAAGTCTGGCGCGTCTAAAAATGGCTACTCACACCCACACACACACACACAGTCTCTCACACGCACATACATATTATTTCTCCCGCTCAACCCCACTCCAACATGGAGTACGAACATTTTCAATATGGCGTGCGCTCTGCTGATTTTTTTTAGCCTTTATTGTTGTCGTTGTTGTTGTTGTCGTAGTTGTTGTTGTTGTTGGTAATTTCTGAGGGTGGTTCTCTGTTGGCTGTAAATACCTATTTTATGTTCAGCCCTGTGGGAGATTCTTTTTTCCGTGGCATTAATAATACTTTCATGTTTACCATTGTGCGGTTCTTATGTAGATCGCCAGATAAGCCAGACGAAATATTAATGTGTTTGCAGGGTACGAGAGTCCAAAATGGTTGCATGCCCCCCCATACTACATTTGGGAAGAGGTAAATACATTTTGTTTAATGCATAAATTTACTAAACTCAGCTTAAAGAACTTATATTAAATTGTTGCCTTGCATACCTTCCAAATATGGTGTATTATATAAGGAAAGAGATGCAATTTCTATTTTAATATTTGTGATTAAAACATTATTTAATTTTTTACCACACATTATTGAATAATCATTGCTGCTTCAAGATACACGAATTTATTATTCAATCCATCTTTTTATTACATTTCAATCTATATATATAAATCTATTTATATTCAGTTTCAAACATTTTAATTTAGCTATCTGATTACGATTCTTTCAAAGTAATAAAATTCCTTTCTCCATCAATCATTTTACTAGTGAATACATTTTATTTTAATACATATTACCCTCCAAAAACCTTTCTTTATTAGTTTATTAGGAAAATCATATTATTCATACGCAGTTTTAAAAAAGATTTCTAACAAATGTGAAACAAAAGATGACCAATTAGCTAAAAGAGAAATCAGAACAAACATTTTTTAGGCTCAAGGTGCAAAGTGAGCAACATCTGCTCGAGAAGGGGAACCGAATGTGGAAGTCGGAAAAGAATACCCATTGGCAAGAGCAGAAACCAAAATTACACCTTTCAAATGGTCAGTCTGTCTACTCTAGGGTCTCTTTTTGAGCTGATAAGTGACCCCGGCTAGTTTCACTTAACAAAAAGATACTTTTTTGTCTGCCATTGAGTTCTCTTTTTGTCTGTGTGGCCTGCACAAAAGGCGCAAGGATGCAACAAGACCACAAGCCGAGATAAGAGGGATGCCTGCGAATGCTAGGTAGGACAATGAGTTTTGGATGCCGGACCGATAAACATCTTTGAGCTGATGACTTGTGTGTGCCACAAGCCAAGAAGAGACGAGAGTGGATTGGGTTATTAGCATTTGAAGGGCGCTCAAGATGATCGGCATGGAAATTTGGTTTTAAAGGGATATGCAAAATCTAATTTTAGATTAGATCTATAGCTTTGACTTGGGATCCGTCCCGGCACCAACATAAAATGCTAACATCCATTTTCAATCAACAACAAGCATATAAATTTCCATCCCTGGCTAGCCATAAATATCAATTATATTTAATGAGGAAAAACGGCATTTACGGAGAATAATTGTAAAATGTTTAATGAACAAATATTCGAAATATGCTGAATATCGTAGAGCTCCCCCCGCCAATAAATGGGCGCAGCCAATGCCAAACAAGCTGGAAAAACTATTTATAAAGCACTCAACAAAAGTGCGTCTCAGGGAAAATTGTAGGGAAAACAATTTCCACTCAAGAGCACGCGACATGGCACGAAGTGTGCACGACGCATGCGCAGCCGCCGAAGCCAAGCCGAGGGCTGTCCGAACGATCCCTTGCTGTGTCATCTCGGAAGGCGTTGCGCGTGCTCCCAAGGTTTTTCTCTATTATATAATTTTCCCCTCCCTTCCGTTTTGATGCAATATGATTGATCAATGGAAGTAGCGAAGAGTTCCCTCTTGTTAGGCCAATTTGCTGGGGTCGCCCGCACTCATTTAGCACATGATGGAGCAGTTTTTTCAAGATCTTTCGATTATTAATCATTTTTCTATATTTTCGGAAAAGCATTTAAAGTAAAAAGATATTTTTTTTCATATATGATGTTCTTTATTATTTCAGACATAAAAACATTTGGTATTCTTAGTTTAGCTAAACAAGGTTGATGGTTTCCTCTGCACACTGGGTTCATCGAAAGTTCTCGGAGGAAAACCCATTAAATTTTGATCCATTTGCTCAGTTGGCGATTTATGCTTAAGTTTCGATACTATACACAATTATTTATGTTAATGCTATGAGTTTTAAAAATCTTTTTGGTTTCTACGCTTTGTATTTGCTTTGTTTTGTTATAAAATCTCTAGATTTGTACTTGCTTTTGATCCTTATCAAAAATATTGTCATTATGCCAAAGAAGTTGCTTGAAACGATAGACAAATTTGAAATGAGGCTAGAAAAAAATACTGTTTGCTTTTGTTTTTTAAGACTAAAGTTTTATTTTCGATAAACATGATTAAACTAAGAGTTCTCATTTATGATTTGACTTTGGACTTTGCGCTGACTTGGCTTACATGGAGTACAGTTTTGGTTACTTAACTTAGGTAAGCTGAGAACTTAAAGTAAGGCTTATAATGCATGAGAATTTTTTAAACCGTTTGCAGGGTTTCATACTTCTGTTCGGTTGTTTGTTCATCCATTAACTGAAGTTACAGCTGAGATACAGAAAGATATATATATGTTTAGTTGAGTTCTTACAATTTATTTTAGTATGGTTTCTTTTTTTTTGGGTTTTTGAAATGGTTTTTGCTTAATGCTAGTGTTAGGTATGAGGGGGAGGGAGTATATACAATTTTTGGCAACGATATCAAATTCAAACTACTTCTACTATGTACAATTCTGAACAACGAAATGTGTTAATAATTAATAGTAATTAACAATTCAGCGTTGCAGCAGACGGGATGATTCAGGAGTGGGCGTTCCGTGCCATGTGCACGAAGAGGCCGACGGGTCCGTCGCACTTCTCGCCGCACATGTTGCACTTGAAGACGTCGTCGCAGCTGTGGTAGCCCATGTGGATGGTGTAGAGCACCGCATCCTTGAAGTAGATATCACAATACTTGCACTCGTAGATGGCCGGGGCGCTGCTGCCGCCGGTGGCCGACGAGGAGCTGGACACCGAGCTGGAGGCGGTGGCAGGCACAGCAGCCGCAATTGGTGGCGTGGTGGCATTGCTGTTGCTGCTGCTGGCATTCGAGCTGTTGCCGGAGCTGGAGGCGGTGGAGCTGCCGCTGGTGTTCCCCTGTGGCGCATGGTTGGCCTCCATCGACTCGTCCGCCGAGCTGATGCCGGAGCAGGGATCCTCGGCCACCGAGGCAACCGGCAACTTGAGCTGCTGCTCCGACTTTAGCTGCAACAGCGTGTCCAGCTTGAGCACACGCCCCTTGCGGCGTGCGGCGCTGCTGCTGCTGATCAGCGGTGTGTCCTCCTGATCCTTGAGCTTCAAGTTGATGGCCATGTCGCTGCTGTGTGGCAACTGTTGCTGCTGCTGCTGCTGCTGCTGCAACTGCTGCTGTTGCAGCTGCTTCTGCTGCTGTGCGGCCTCCTCCTTGATGGGCGTGCCCTGGGAGAGATCCATGGCCGAGTCCACGGACTTGCGCTCAAACTCATCCTCCTGCTCGTCCTCCTCCTCCTCCTCGTCGTGCTGCTCGTGCTGCTGCTGCTGCTGCTGCAGTTGCTCCTGCATGCCCGGCGACAGCTGAGCAAAGACCTGCTGCTGGGCGGCCAGCATCTGCAGATTGAGGTTCCAGTAGGGAAAGAAGGCCATGTTGCGGTTCTGCTGCAGCAGATTGGCCAGCGGTGGCAGCAGGGCGCTGGGCAGGTTGGGCGGCTGCTCCGCCACGCTGGCCACGCTCTTGGCCGGCGAGGGCGGCGAGACGGCGGCGGCGGCCACAGCTGGAGCAGCAGCTGCAGCTGCAACTGCAACTGGCACTGGAGCAACTGCAGCCGTGGTGGGCAGTGGGAAGCCCTGCAGCGCAGCAGAGAGCTGGGATGCGGCAGCTGGTGGCAAGATGGGCTGCTGCTGCTGTTGCTGCTGTGCTGCAGCTGAGCTGCTGCGTCGGCTGCTGCCGGAGACGGAGGAGCTGCCGGTGCCGGACTTGGTCTTGGGACCACGCCGAGTGCCATAGACATCGATGACCAGCGAGGGATTCGGCGTGCCGTCCTCATCCAGCACCATGCCGGGCTTGTGTCCGTACTTGCGCAGATGCAGCTTGAAGCTGTGGCAGTATTTGGTGGCATAATCACAGTCGGCGCAGCGATACTGATAGACGGAGCTGTGGGATTTGCGATGAGAGTTGAGCATGGACTTGTTGACGCAGGTGTAGCTGCACTTGTCGCACTGGAAGGGCTTCTGGTTCTTGTGCTTCCGGATGTGGTACTCCAGATGGTGCTTGAACTCGGTGACGAAGGGGCACTTGGAGCACTGCAGTATCTTGTCCGGCTTCATGTGGGTGCGCGTGTGCGCCCAGAAGTCCACCTTGGTGATGGAGACGACGCCGCACGTCTTGCACTTGTAGTTCTTCATCTTGCCGTGCGAGTTGTAGATGGGCATGCGTATGTTGGTGTCGTCGTCCTCCGACTCCGCCATGTACTTCATGTCCTCGCTGGAGTTGGACATCAGATCCTGCTCCTTCTCCGGCTCGCTGGCTGCCTGGCACTTGGAGGCCGGCGACTTGGGGGGCGTGACGTCCATGGGCGGCGTCAGCGCCTGCAATTTATCACCAGTTGCTGCTGCTGTTGCGGCAACTGTTGCTGCCGCTGCTGCTGCTGCTGCCGCCGCCGCTGCTGCTGCTGTGGGCTGTGAGCTGTTGCGCAAGTTGCTGGCGTAGTAATGTTGCATGGGATTGGGCAGACCGGGCGGCGTCAGCGGATTGAAGCCGCCGAGGCCGAGATGATGCTGCTGCTGCTGCTGCTGTGCGGCCTGAAAGTGTTGCTGGTACTGCTGCTGCTGCAACAGCTGCTGCTGCAGCGTGGCATCAAAGTGCTGCAGGCTGTTCTGATCATTGTTGCTGGGCGACGGCGTCATTGCAGCGCCACACAATGTGTCCATGGCCTGTTGCTGCTGCTGCTGCTGTTGCTGCTGCTGCTGCTGCTTCAGGTATTGCTCCAGCTGTGTGCTGCTGGGGTTGGGGGAGGGCAGCGGCGACTGGCGGGGGCTGCTGCCGCCGCTGTGCTGGCCGAGATGGTGGTGATGGTGGGCGGAGGAGGAGAGCGGCTCCTGCTTGATGTTGGCAGCGAACATGCTGCTGTACCACGCATTGTGCTGCTCGTAGCTGGGCGCCGTGGCGCTTGTCTCCCAGTTCTGCATGCTGACTGAGAAGGCTGCAACAGAGAGAGAGAGAGAGAGAGAGAAATATTAATTATTTTCCATTTTTTATAAAATAATTGTTATCATTAAACGCAGAGAGCGCAAAATAATTAACTGCGACTGCGCCAAGTTTTTTTTTTTGTTTTTTTGTAGCGTTTTTCTTGGCTTTTATTTTTGTGTCGTTTTTTTTTTGCTTTTTTTTAGCCACCCCTAAGCGTGGCTCGGCCCAAAGGGGGTTGGCAGTTTGAGTGAGTTTTTTTTTTGTTGCTTGCGCTCTTGCCACAAAATGGCCGTTGTGTTGGGTTTTATTTTGTTGATGCTCACCTAACGGTAATTATGTGCTAAATGTTGCAATGCTTCCACTGAGAAGGATCTTTAAAGCTGCTGTGTTATGCGTCTGCTCGCTGTTTGTTCTAACTGCTGACTGATGACGATTTTCAAATGCTACTGGCTTTTATTTGGTTAAGGGCTGAGCGCGATTCGCGGCAGCGACGCCGGCAGCGACGGCGACGTAGGCGCAAGCAGGTAGACGGCGCACGCGTCAAGGGATTGAGACGCTGCAGCTCATAGGTAGGCGAGGGAGGGGAGGGGTCGGGACGGGAGGGAAGGGAAAGTCAGGTAACGCGAGGTCGCAAAGTCGCGAGTCCTTAATCCATTCACCCGGATTAGCGCATTAAAGGAAACACAACAACAAAATTATATGGCAGTGGATTAAAATTAATCCGGGTCGCGGGGACAAAATTGCCGCGAGTTTTCCCCTAAGGTGGATTAAAGCTATGCAAATCGGCTAAGGTTATATGGCATGCAACATGGAAATGCGTTTATGCCCTGGATTAAGTTTTTCGCTTGCACTGCGCTAATAAAAAGCAAAAGGATTTAAGTTAATTGTTGCAACGACAGAGATGGCTGCAAAGACAACATGATGCAAGTACAGACAAACTGCACAAAGAACGTGCAACAGCTGCACTTGGCCTTTGGCTAATTATTGTTGTTGTTATTGTTGTTGTTTTTGCAATTCTCAGCTAACGTTTTGCAAATAAATTTGTTTTTAAACGCTGCTAAATTGTTGCTAAATTTACATTAATTGTAGCACATTTTGTGCTGTTATTTTTCGACTTGCTATAAAAATAAATATATAGAAAGAAATATATCTGTAAATATTTATATAATATAATATATTTTCTATATAATTTAAACTATTAATAAATATAATACGATAATTTAATAAAATAAAGCGACTTTGATTATTTATTATTAAATTATATATGATTAAATTCGATAAAAAAAACAAAACAATTTTAAAATAGAACCATAATTAAGCCATTCAGAGCTGTTTTTTAACTTCTTTAATTTCTTTAATAATTTAGTTTAATTATAATTATTTGAATTGTATGAATAATTGATTATAGTTCGCATTAATAAAACGTAGTTTAATATTATTGTAGCTATAAAACACCTCAAATAGATTACCTATAAATTTAAATTTGTATTATATTTTGAAAACGATTTAATTATTTCTTTAAATTAACTTGATTAAAACCCATATAATTTGCCTAAATTTTAATGAAAACAGTTTTTTATTGCAAGATATGAACTATAAAATAAAATAATGAAAATTGATCTAATGAAATATATATTACTTTAAAAAATATTATATCATTTTTGGGTGTTTTTTATCTCAGGTGATCTAAGGGTATAATTTTACCGAGCTATTGCGAATTATTAATGCGAATTTAAGTTTGTGTAATTAAATCAATATATTTTAATATATTTTTTATTATATATATTTTAATTTGATTAGAATTAAATTTATAATTCAATTTATAATAAAATTAAAATATATAATTATTAAAATAGTTGTTCGTTTTATTCTCGATATTATTATTAAGATTTTTGAGTGCTCATAGCTAAGCGTTCTCTAATAACAAATTTCTGTTTATTTCTCTCGCTTTGATTTGCGTAATATTCGAAAAAATTTTGCTATTAATTTCAAAAAATTTCAAAAAATTTTTGCATGTTTTTTTGTTGTATTTTTTCTATAGAATTTCGGTGCATTTTTGTGCAATTGTTTGTGCATTTAAGTAAATATTATTAAAAACGTAAAACGTCAGCAGAACGGGCGTTTGAAATGGGGAAATGTGGCAGAGATGGGTGTGGGGGAGGGTGCAGGGGGGAGGGGGGAGGCTGTAGAAAAGTGCAGCTAAATTTCTACACAATACTTATGCATAATTGATGGTACAGGAAATTTGTGCACTGCACAAGTTGCAACAACAAAGCTAGATATATATATACATATATATATATATAAGTATATATAATTTGCTTAGCATATTTATTTAATTTAGCTGGCGATATTTTTAAGAACCCAAATTAATTGGCTTGTCAGTGCAATAACCACAAAGAGCGGAGGGAGAGGGGAGTGCAGCTTGTCTACTTTTTTGTTCGGCCAACAACAAAAGCAGCAACAACAAAAGCAGCAACAACAACAATAACAAAGGCAAAAACTAAAGGCCAAGTGTAAAATTAATATTACGCCGGCTGCATGGCATAGATGGGCGCATGGAGAGAGAGAGGGGGGCAGCGGGGCATGTGGCAAACGGGTGTGAATGCAGCGCAACCGAAACTGCAAAGTAAACTAAACATGTGCTAGTCGTTTGGCCTACCCCATGGCCCCTCCCCTGTCATGCCCCTTGCTGCAGCAGCCCCTAAACTCACACACACACACACACACACAGAGAAAGAGACCCGACCGCCCGCCTCCCCTTGCAAAAATATCATGAAAATGGCAAAAATGGAAAATTCAGACGCAGAAAATGCGCCACAAAAAATGTTTTTGTTGTAAAACTGCAACAACAAGCGGCAGGCGGAGGGGGCAGCGGTGGCAGCGGGGCAGCTGCAGATGAATGTGCATTATAAAAAATTATTTATATTTAGTTATTCTTGTTGTTGTTGTTGCTGTTAGTTGTTGCAAGCAGCATGTTTTTGTTTATACACACACACACACACACACTGGCACTTATTTTCTTTAAAGAAACGTAGGAAAAGCAAGGAAAACCGCATGGAATTTGAATTTGTTAGGGGGCTTTTCAATGCCAGCACATCGAGTGCATTTCACAGATGATTATCAGAATTAATTATAATTCATTCGCCCGACTCTATTGTCAGCACACATTAAACGCGAGCTAAACACGGCTGACAATCATTTTGGCCGTTTCAGTTGCCAAAAAATAAGCCAAAAAAGAAATGACAAAAAGCCATAAGCATTAAGGGCGGCCTTCAGTTACCTAACCCGACTTATAGATATCCTGTTTAGCTACGTTTAACTAATACTAATAATTAATTATACACTTTTAATTAATAATTTTTTATATATTTTTTTATATTCAATTTAAATAATTCTTTCCAAAATCCAAGTATTAAGTACGCTAGTTCGCAATATTTAATTCTATCTAACGCTGCACCATTCTATAATACCAATCTTAATTAACCCAACTAGCCATAAACTTTAGTCTGATTGCAATAAAAAAGAGGCCTAAAAAACGCACGCAGCGGGCGTAAAAAACGGCAAATAAGATTTTGCACATAAAAAATGTAATCGAATCCCTCATTTTTTACTGATTAGCAGCTCATTTTTTAGTTTTTTCTTATACTTAATTTTTTAATGTATGCCCAAGGTATTATAGGGAGTTTTAAGTTTTTGCAACTTTAAAAAAAGAAGTGAATTGATTTGAGTTAATTAGATAGTTTTTCTTAACTATATGCTCTATTATAATTAAAAAAAAATATACATATAAATAAATTCTATGTCCTGATAAATGGACTGATTGCTAGGAGACACAAATGATAAGAGCTGAAGGTCTTTAAAAAATCTTAAAGATTAAAAAATATACTGGGCAACAAATTATCGAAATGCTATAAATAACAATATTCTAAAACATATTCTCAAAAACATCCCAACGCTTATTATGCCCAACTTTACACTTCCCTTTTACATCAAATTCTCTTAAAAAAAAATAGATATGTATAAAAATAATCTCGTATTTTTACCAGATATTTCGACCATGCTATTTCTTTTCTAATATTTCTCAATGCACTTTTGGCAGACGCTGAGCGAAATGCACATTAAAAAATTGCAATGTTGACTTTGAATTATCGTTGGGTGTCTAAAATTAAATTATTAAAAAAAGAAATTCAAAAGAAATTGCTAAAAAGCCAGCGAGACGGCGCGCAAGAAAGGCGGGCAAAAAGAAGAAGAAGAAGAAGCAGAACACAAAAAAACAACAAAGCAGCAAAAAATACAACATGCAGTCGGACATGTAAACAAATAAAATTAGCTGCCAGGCAACGATATGAATAGGGGCCAAGCGGAGGGAGGGGGTGCAGTGTCAAAGGGGGGGGGCGGCTTGACAGGGGGTTGTTAGAGTGAGGAGCAGCAGGGGGAGGGGGGGCTGGGTGCACGGGCAAAAAACAAGTTCGCTAGATCGGCTAAAAGCCAGACAGATTTTGAAATATTGTTTTAGAATTTTTGCAGTTGCATTTTTAGCAAATGATGTATGTGTATGCGAGTGTGTGTGTGTGTGTGTGTGTGTGTGTGTCAGAGTGTGTGTGTGTGTGTCTCTGTTCTAAGGTTAGACACAAAAAATAAAGAAGAAGTAGAGACAACAAGGGAATGCTACAAAGCAATGAAAATTGATGGGTTTTTAAAGCTTATTGCATTCAAAATATGCACAGTAAAAAATAAGTAGATGAAAACAACATCAATTGAAATAAAAAAAAGAAAAATTTGATTTAAACAAATAAATAGTGCAAAAAGTGTTGTACTTTTAATAAAAAATACACAACTTTTTTAGTCTATTGTGCTAAATAGAATAATTATCGTATTATCATTTTAAAAAATGAAATAATCTATTTACAGACTTTAAAATTGTGACTGACAGACATACGGATATGGCTATATCGACTCACACATTTCCTATTTGCACTAACTTAATAGACCATTTTTTACTTTTATAAAGTAAGGATCAAAAAATTCTAAGTAGTATTACATATTATGTGCAATAAATAAATATTAAAATTTATTAAAAAATTTATTTTTTAGCATATCATTTTATATAGTTATTATCGATATCAATATTTCAATTTATAAAAAAATTATTATTCTATATATATTATATTCTTGCTGATTTAATTATATTATTTTTATTAATAATTAATAAATACAGATTAAAATAAATATTCTTGGCGATTTTTCGCATTTCCATTACGAATTATAAGAGGATAAAAAACAAAATTTCAATTCCCATTCTCTGCGTTGCGACTAATACTACGAATTAACAAGAAGAATGAAATTCCTAGGAACTAACGAAATTTTTTTAAGGAAAGAAGTTTTTACGAATAATTGAAATTTGCGATTTGGCGGGTTAAGACTTATCGACAATAATACTAAACCCGTTAGATCTGCGCTTTGTTCTGCCTCAACAATTCCTAATGTGCGCTGTTCCTATGCAATTGGCAGTTCTTCCAAAACTTTGTTTGTTTGTTTATCAAAAACAGCTGCCCAATGATCGAAGAGCTAACCGTAAATCCAGTCTAAATTGGGTTAATCGTCCAACTAAACTAAACTAACTTCTAATGCTAATTGCTGCATTAAATGTGATTTAAACTCACCTTGAACGGATTATTGCTGAAAACTCCAAAATTATTTTTGGGGGCCCCGAAATGGGATTCGGGAACAGTGTCTGCTGCAGTTGGCGATGCTCTCGCGTGGCGCTCTCGCGCTGCGCTCTCGCTCTCGCTCTCTACACTTGACCGCGGCACCGTTAAATTAAACAAAACGGTGATAAAAGTGCGTGCGAAACAAAAAACGCGCACAGCACACAGACGCACATTCGCACTCACACCGACGCACACGCACAAGCACACACGTACACACGGTGTAGGTGTGGGTATTGGTATTGGTGTGTTGGCGGCTGCTCCTTTTTGCTCGTTTTTAGCTATTTTTTTGGCTTTTGCTTTTTAGTTGCTTTTTGTGTTTTTTTTTGTGTTCAAAGTTCGCGCATGTGCGCAAAAAACTGTTGTTTTTTTTTAAGGACAGTTTTAGCGTATTTTTAAAAAGCCGTTATCTATGCTTGATGCTAGATTTAAACACATTCACTGGCGGCGTGCGATTTTTTATTATTATTGTTGTGGTTGTTGTTGTTTTTGGTTTCGATTTCGTTTCGCATGGGACAGACAGAAGTCGTCCTTTTTTTGAGATATTTTGGCGTCCGCTGCTGCTGCTGTACAACGTTCGGCTTATGCGAGGCACTGAGCACGACTGAGTTGTAATTGTGCTCAGCACTAGTTCATAGCTAGAAATCTTCGGCAGGCATTGAGCTCAAAAAGAGCTCAAAATGCAAAGAAACAAATGTGGCAAATGCATGCACAAAAGCAAAAACACACAAAATCTCTCACGCACACAGCCAAGCAAAAAGAGCCAAAAACCCGACACGCACAGCAGCCGAGAGCCAGAGAGAGCGGCATTTCGCTCAGTTACAATGCCACTCAAACTGTACTCAACGCTCAAAGGCAAATGAGTGAAATGTACCCCAACCCCAAAAAAACAGCCAACTGCTGCGTCCGACGCGTCGCTCGCCTCCCCACGCACTCCCTTCTCGCTGGCTAGCGCTCTCTCGCTCTGCGCTCGCTCTCTGCATGCATCTAATATGCATCCTTTGGCCACGCGCTGCATTTTGTTGCATGTTGCAGTTTCGCATCGTTCTGCAGCTGCCGCTGCCGCTCCCCTTCCGCTGTTCCCTTCGTTATTGATTATTGATTTTCGGGTCTTATGCCTCTTCCAACTCTGATTTCAGCTATGGTTTATGGTCTTTGGTCAGCGTGCGCTCCATTGAACCGTTAGCGTTGAGCTTTTTCGAGGGAGGCTGCATTGTTCAGACTTTGCGCTTTGGCGCTCTCTTGCTGCATCAGCATTTTGATGCAACTTTAAGCTAGCTCATCATAGTTGCCAAGCACAAATTGGCTAAAAATAGAAATATAGCTAAAATATTTATTTATTAGCTAAAATATTGTCCATATTGAAATATATTTAATATCACAACAATTATTTGTTTATTTTTGTTTTTATTTAGCATAAATAAATTAATAATATCTTGTGGTTAATACAATTATTATTAGACGAAATTAAAGCCAATTATATCAATTTCCAGTATTTTGGTTTCTGGTTTCTTCATATCTGTAAAATTTGAAATAAATTTGTATAAATATAGTTTTCAATATTTCCTCCGTTTCAGGAACATTTTTTTAAAATTCAGTTTTTATTTTTTTATTTTTTAATATATTGTCCAAAAACGAAGAATATACAGAATAAAGTTCCCTATGCTAATTTGCATATGCTAAATTTAGCCTATAATAGGCCAAACTGACAACACTGCAGCGCATGCTATGCAGTTTTCGATAAATGTGCACGCCAGTGATGTTAGAAATGGCCAGAAATAGATTTCAGTTACAATATATCTAAAAAAAAATATTTTAAAATAAATATGAAAAGGAAATCCGCAAAAATGAACAAATACTAAAAATTAAATTAATTTAGAATATTAAAAACAAATATATAGTTTGCAATAGATTTATGATAAGCATAAATAGAATGCTGAAACTAGCTAAATTGTCAGCGCTGCTGCACACTGGCTTTTGAGTGCATGTTCAGAGTGGGAAAGAGGGAGAGAGTGAGTTAGAGAGAGGGCTGAGCAGGAGATTGAGCGAGAGTTTGGGGTCTTCAAGTTAAAGCGTTTGTACTTTCGCTTTCCGGATTTATGTTATGGATTAAAACTGATGAGAATTGCATTTGGCAATAGTTATAATTAATAATTGCAATTATTCGTTAGGCATGAAAATAAACAATTGTTAATATGCGAAAATGTAAAATTAGTGAATAAGCTGAAATTAGAAATATGCCATATTTACCAAACAAACGATTGCCCAAAATGCAAACAAAATTGGTAGAATATGCAAATAGCAGACACCCACACAAACACACACACACCTACACACACGCACACTCACGGACACACACGGACAAGCGGAGATTTACGGCTTGTTTTTGGGCAATAGAACAGGTAGCGGAAGGCGGCTGAGCGTTGCGAACGCGGAGTTTACGGCGGATTTAAGAATGTTGAAGAAAGGATTAACGCGCCGTCTACCTGCGGACGGTTCATTAATCCGGTTTTTGCAGCGCGTCCCGAAAATTCGCGGCTGCTGGGAAATTAGAGCACAAAATTGCCTGGAAACTATGGGATTAGCAGGGTCAATATTACGTCCAGACGGATTAGCGAGCGGATTAGCGAACAGCAATCAGGTGGATTAACGTTTTAGGGCGTGCGCAGACGGAGAAGCTTAATCCGTATATGGCCGGATTAGCGTTATGTAAAATTATATATGCACGTAAATCCACAACAAATGTTCTTAATCCGTTTTCCCTGGTATTTACCCCGGCACATGACGACACATGCCTACGGTTGACCTCATAATTGGACGATCCTTCAAGATCTTAACAAGCATGTAATATAACCAAGATCAAAGTTCTGCCAACAGATAAGTAAGTACGCTTTATTGTGCCCTCTCTTGGGGTGCTTCTGGATTCCTTTCAAGATCCCTTGATCTTATGCAAATGCCTCGATTTGCGGTTGACCGAATCTCAATTGATCCCTAACCATAAGTACTCCCAAGAGCTGAGAGCTCATTACTTTTGTTTGCATTTGGCGCACTTTTGCCCCGACCTCTCGCCTGGGATATCAGCTCGAGTTTTTAAGCTGATTTCATGCCAAGCATGAATTGCCGTTTTCTTCTTCTACGGTTTTCCTTTCTTTATATTCTTTTTTATCTCAAGTGCAAATTGGGCTCTCAGGCTGTTGTTGCTACTGGTTCTAATTGAGACTTGATGATTGGCAGCTAAATGCGGAAAATAGTTAAATATTATAATCATGTTAAATAATATTAAATAAATAAATTTTGAATAGAGAAATTAAATATATTTGGAGATGTTGAGTTCTCTAGGTTGAATTTTATTGAAACATATTAAAATAAACCCATTTAATGATATACAGCTTGATACCTGCGATAAACCGTTTCTATCCGACGTGTTTGCAATTATTTATGACTTTATTGAATTAATCATGAATATTGAACGTTGTCAATCAAATACTTACTTGGACTTCAATTAATTAACTAACAATCGTGATTTTAATACTGGATGTTCTGTTTTGCGTTTTCTTACCATTATTCCAAATTTGATTATAAGTTTGAGTATAAATCTTATATTAAGTAGCAAAATGTGCAAAAAATAGTTAAATATTATAATCTCGTTATATAAAATAAAATAAAATAAATTAACTACTTCGAATAAAGAAGTAAAATATAATCGGGCATCCGATGTTGAGTTAATTTCTTGCGGTTGCATTTCATTAAACATTATAAAAATGGCCATTTAAATTGATAAACACGTCTAAAAATCTGAAATCATTCATTTCCATCTCAAGTTTTCGCAATTCTTAATGACTTTTAAAGGCTTATCGATAGTAGTATAATCAATGATATAGAACGCCATTAAATTAAATATTGAATGCATGTGAATAGACTTTAATTAAACTAAACTAAGCGCAATGATTCACATATTTAATATTTGTATACCCTATACCCATAAAACAGGCTTAATAACTTTGTGCAAATGCATGCAGCAGGCAGAATAAGGCGTGATATATCCGTCCTTCCGTCCGCTCGTAGGACGAGGGCGTGTTTTTTGCAAGCTGTAAGAGCTAGTTTTTCCTACAGAATGACTTTTTTATTAGGTTTTCGTTTTTTACGATTATCCCACCCAACCAAATTTGATAGTAAATTTAATGTATAAACGTTATTGTTAGCTTAGTTAAAATAAAATAATTATAATAATCGTTGTTTGGCTTATTGTATAATATATTTATATTAATATTAAGCGAATTATGCAAATTTTTTGTTTTAATTTTGTTGTTAAAAATTCAGTTGGCTTGACCAATATTCGAATTTATAAGTTCTTAACAATCAACCAATAATTACTACCGAAATTTCAGCTTAGTTTCATTTTGAATATCATTGTGATTTTCAATATTTTTGCTAGTGAATTTAGTTGTTATTCCCAAAATTAACTGCAAACCAAATTTCTACTTTCTAAATTTCCCTGCAAAAACTGCGAATTCAAAACGCGAAAATGTCAAACCACGACGGGCATTGCGAATGCAAAAACATTGCATCTACAGACATACATAAATCAGGACAAAAGTGCGCGCGAGGAAACGCCTACTTTGCGGAGAGGTTTGCAATTCGGAGAAATATTATGCTAAGCAGGACGCGGTCGCGACTCGCACATCCGTAAATCCTTTTTTAGCATGAAAAACCGAAGGATTGAAAAAAAGTAGAGCAGAGGCCCGAGCAACGGCAAAGACAAACAGCAACAGCAGAATAGAAATACAAATACAGTTACAGATACAGATACAAATACAGTTAGAGATACATTTAGAGATACATTTAGAGATGTGTACATGAGCATGGCGAAATAGTTGCTCTAATTTCGATTGTTTGTCTTAATGGCTACGCCGTAAAAGTAGCTGCAAAGTAACAAAAGCGTGAAGGACAACGCACGGGACAATTGCACAGCTTCGCATATCGGTGGATTTGTGCATAGTTGATATTTATGATGAGCCAGAGACAACTCCTTGCACTCCTCTCTGGTAGGAGTAAGCTGAGTTTTGTTGTTTGTATCTGGATGCAGCAACCAGGTAATGAGGTTAGGCGTTGGCTTAACAATGAACATCACTGGAAAATCATGTGAAATGAAAATGCCTCAGAGTTGCTGACGCCCTACGATAAATACTATATAGTACTACGCATCGCTAGTCGCTCATTAGACTGCTCTAGTTATTAATTGTCCAAGGACTCCATTCTAGACTTTCGTACTACTCTAAAAACCTGTTAAAAAATACAAACATTCAAAACGTAGCTCCTTCTGCTTAAATCATTTTTTAAGGTCATAAAATGTTCGGTTTTTTACGATGTGGCGGCAGGTAGATTTTTTACTAAGCTGCCGTTTTTTAACCCTTTCCCCATTAACAAAAAAGTCCCGTTCGCTTTCCCTCTCTCACTATGCTCTCTTGCTCTCTCTCTCTCTCTCTGCCTCTCTCCCATTTTCTGCGGTGTCCTTGTACATTTAGTCTGAAACTGTCCGGGGCTATATATACTATTTCTCTTTTTGTTCGCAACTAATGTTGTACGCTTTGTTTTCTTTATGGTCCTTCGGTTGTGTTTTTTATGGCATCTTTTGTTAGACACCTTGCAGTACTTGCTTAAAGTTCATATTGGTTACACTATGGGAAAGGGTTAAGCGTTTGGACTATGCGAAAGGGTTAAGGGTTTGACTATGGGAAAGGGTTAAGCTAGACTTTCTGCACTTTTTATGAACAGTTTTCCTCGTTTCCAGGAACATCTATGAGTTAGAATGGTTTAACAAAAGGGTTAAATGCATAGTGTTCGTTGAGAAAAAAGGGTTAAAGGGTTAAACTGCAAAGTATACACTTAAAAATGTTAGAAAAATATAAAAAATAAAGAAAATATTTGTTTTTTTATTTAAAACTGTTTAGCCTCTGTAAAATTTAGCATGAATAATTAGTTTTTTTTATTAGATAATTATTGCTTATTGCTATCGATATAGACATGTCCGTCTTTTCGTCTGTTGTCCGTATGAACGCCTAGATCTCGCAAACTATAAGAGCTAGAAACACCATTTTCGGTGTATAGGTTCTCCTAGAGTGGTTCTCGGCTGTACGCTGATAAAGTTAGATTTTAAATATCTGATCCCTTCTTCAGTTAACCCCAAGACTATATCAGCTTCAATTTTAAATTAACGGACTTTTAATTTGGTATTCACGTAGGATTCTAGAATTTTCTTTGCCATCGGATAAGAAACAGCGAAGATATGCCAAAGACACGGTCTCCTACTATCGATTACGTTAGACTGATGATGATCCGTCCTTACTGGTTTATATCTTAGTATAAATGTCGTTAAGCTTTTATTATATAACTTTTTAAATGAGAAAATTCTATAAATATAGAGTTTTAGCGCCATTTTGTTAGTTTTGCAAAACTTAAGGAGAAATCTTTGAAATCAATATCAGTGGGAAATACCTATTTATAAGCACACAAATCATATTACTTTTGCCGTTAATTCCTTTCCGACTGACCATAGGAGTTACATTTGTAATGCGCCGGAAATGCACTTAAACAATGGTCAGCGCGAGTGTAAAATGAATCCGAATCCGAATCAGAATGCATTGTAATACTTTTGAAGCCCGAGCAATGCTAAATCCCAAGCTTAGGCAATCGGCAATTGGCAATTTTGAAATGAGCGCCAAAAATGCGAGGCGGTCAGTTTCACCCCGACCGAGGACACTAATCACTCGTACGGACTGCAGCGGCAGTAAACACATTTTCACACTTTCGTGACCCCTGCGGTGTCGTGCCGCCAACACCGAGGACACACCGAGGAGGATTCCAGTTTTGAACCCGGGGGTTGGACACAGAGCGGTCATTGGTGGAAAGCGGGATTGAGAGTGACCCCTTGTCAGCGTTCGGCAGAGGTTAAAATTAATGCGAAAACTGTGAATGTGTCACGGAAATTGCGTCAATTCGGGGTCACGCATAAGACGCAGGCTCAAGGAGTCGCAGGGTCATAGGGGTGGCCCCGGGGGCAGGGGTTGGCAATTTTCAAATTTATTGCTGCATTGCAAACACACAAAACGCTCAAAAATTGTAACGATTTCAATTTCGATTCGCACAAAATGTAAAAAAGGATTTCTGTTGTCGCATTCGTCCATTGTTTTGCATGTTGAGAAATGGTTCCTGGATTGAATTGACCATTCAAATGGCCGACTGCGGCTGTGGCTGACCCTTATGCCGACCCCTCGCCCCTAGCTTGACCTTTTTTCCGTCTTCAATTCCATATATTTGGCACATTTAAATAATTTTTCATTACCATTCGCAACATAATCCAGATATGCACAATGGTCAACAGTATTTTGGAATGGCATTTAATTGTTGACCCCTGGACGGGGTTTACGAGCAAAATGTAACGGATTTGGCCAGAACTAAATCAAAAACTGTAGCAAAACAGCAGCTGCTCCATGGGAAAAGAAAAACTGAAATTTATGAGCTGTAAAAAGCTGAAACGAAGAGCAAACAAAATCAAGCAAAAATTCGTTATTATAGAGTCGACTCTGGTATTGCTAAATTTGAATATGAAATATTATAGAACTCTCTGTATTTCTACTCCCCACAGGTACTATCTTAACTTACACTGCCCTATGCCTGATGATCAAATAGATTACCTAAATGCCTACTTGCTACCCAATTTCCACTTCCACTACAGTTTCAGTTGAAGCTCCAACTCCATTTCCTGTTCCTGCTCCAAAACAATATGTCGCTAATGGCCAGCGACGGCAGCCATTTTTGTTGTACGATGCTAAGCCGGAAAAACGTATAAAAAATTGAACTGCTTAGGAAAAGCAAGCAAAGTATATGAGCCTATTAGACGCAGCCCAGAGTGCGGACGAGTGGGGCGGGGTTTCAGCCTCTATCCATCTGAGTATATATCGTATGCCCAAAGTTGAATTAGTTATGCCTGCCAGGTTGGCAGAACAAAGGCATAAAACGCTATCAAAGCTAGAGCTAAAGGCAGCATATTTTATTTTCTAATGTAAGCGGTAAAATGACAGATTTAAGATACTTACGACCGGCAATACTTGGCTATGGTGAACTATGCATACGCTACAAATGGAAAGTAAAATGGAAATAATATTGAAATATGTATATTTAAATTGATTGAATATGAAAATTACTACGAAAATATATAATCATAAAAATAGATTATAAATGTATTTGCTTCGTATGTTTGTAGCAAGTCGGTTCAAATTTTCTTGTTTTCTTATTCAAGCATAGCGTGGCATTACAAAATGAACTGCACAGTGGTTCACATTTCATTTTTTGTATATAATTTTAATATGATTTTTTTATATTTTGTTATAGTTTTAGTTTCTTAAGCAATAATATTGTTGGATTTTATATTGTAATGTGCATTTATTATTAATATTTCTGTTAACAGGCGAGAGGAGACGTGTTGACGGAGTAAGAACGCCAACTGGTCTGAAAAGATTAAAAAAATTAAGCTCTAAAAAAAAAAAAAAACTGGTTTATTAAATGATTTATATCCATTTGAAGCTAATTTTCAATACGCAATATTGGCTGTATTCCAATAAGCTTTGACCCACAGTGGCTGTATAGAAATCCAGCTCCATCTACACTTACAGTTACAGTTTCTACTTATGCTGCCGTTGCTTTGCCCTGAAATCTTACCGTTGGACTATGAGTATAAACACCAGTGTCATTTATTTTCGTATTATCATAATGAGTACTCGTATATTTTTATGTGTATTTCTTGCTTTTTGCGCCAAACAGCAGACCAGCCTCCTCCCACTGCCACGCCCCCTGCATGTGTCACCCACTTACTCCCTATACATACACACATCCCCATACACTCTACGTCTATGTGTTTGTATAAAAAAGGAAGAAAAACCAAAATAAGTAAAAGACAAAAACAGCATTCGCATTCGCATTCGCATTCGTTTGTTGTTAAATTATCACCCAAGAAAGCATCCACCCTCTGCTTGGCTGGCTATTTATGCGGATGGCAATCTCCCCGCTCCCCGCTTTTCCCTCACCCACACCCACATAATAGACTGGCCCACACACACATTCATATATCTCGCCTCACGTAGAGCCTTCGAATTGCTGGCAGCACATTTGTTTTTTTCCAATATGGACCGTTATGGACTGCCTAGGAAGGGTGGATGGACTCAAGTGAGAATTGCTTTTTGTCTGAGCCTCCCGCCCCTGCCTGACTTGCCATAAGCCTGGCCAAATTCAACGCATATCTTTGGCTAAGTAGCCTCTGCATAAATATAGAAATCTGATAAATGAAATTCAAAAATAAACATGGAATTCTGTTTTATTTTTCAAACCAGTTCAAGTCCAAAGTATTTGGATATTTAGCAGAACACACAAATTATATTCCTAATCGGTATCTCAACAAATTCAATTATTATAGAACTAACAATATTTTTTTCTAGTTTTCCTTTAAAGAATTTCTCCTTTAATGCATCTTCAAATCTCTCTCAAAATTTAATATTTTCATCCCATAGTCTAATTTCTTATCATTCCAATTACTTTGGACACTCAATACCAATTCAACGAAATCCAATTCGACAATTGTTTAGCTGAAGCAAATACGCGTAGGTTTCGTTTGAGATTTATTAAAAAATATTTGCGTTGTGGAAACGTTTCTCATTGTTTGCTCAACCTGATAAAAACATTCGATGCCCGGTCATTGTACTAACTTTTTGTGCGTATGCTATGGAAATTTTTGAAACAAATACCAGTAAAACCAACCAATACACTTCCAATTAGAACTTGTATTTGTGTGTAGTTCAATGTTCAATAGATCTTTGTGAAAACAAGAGTTGATTGGAAGTTTAGCAAAATAACACATTATAACGATAGGTTTAATTAGAAAATGTTTTCATTTTACATCTTTTGCATTGTCCACAGAGCTGCATAGGTAAATCGTAGATCTCTGCAATAGAGAGAGGTATTACATTTTAGATAGCGGTACTGAGTCTCCAACCAATTCTAAATAACATGATTATTCTGCAAATAAAGGATAGAACTTTACTTTTTTCTTGGCTTGATGGGGCTTCTCAGAAGCCTCTACTCGTCCTTACTCCGTTTTTCGTCGCATGCGCTGATGTCAATTTTCATAGCTGGCCAGAGATTTCAATTTTCATTTTTAATTTATTTTTCAGTGCAGATGCAGAACTTTGGTATTCAGAGCATTTTGAATTATGAAGAACCTGCGCTCCCCTGCTTAGTAATCAATATAAATAGACAAATAAAGATTATATAATACCAACAGAAAAACGCTTATATAAACTTAAGTTCTCTTGCTATTTTGTTATATTTTTTGCTGATTCGTATTTTTTGCCATATGCTCTGGCTTTTTTGTGTATATATGTACATATGTGTGTCTAGAAGCACTTCTGAGGCTCATCAAAGCCCATCAACCATGCCACACCATCACATTTACCAACATCAGCCAATAACATTTTATGGCGTACGCCATTTCTATGTGCTACACACATATATGTATTATATGTATGGAGTCGGGCGATCAACGAGTGCAAAAAGAGAAAATCCAGCAGAAAAACTAATTCCACATAATGGCCAATCTACATAAAAAAATCGCTCGACATGAAAACCGAAAATCGATGAGCGGAATGGGAGTAAAGCGACAACAACAACAACAAGAGCACACAACTGAGTCACAAAAATGCCACCCCGCATAAATTTGCAAATAATGAAAATGGTAAAAAAAAATACACATACAAACACACACAATGCACACATACATTCGTACACACACACACACATGCTAGGGGGCGAATAAAGTTCCAAATCATGAAGCATACAAAATGAAAATCCACCCTCAAAAAAAGTTGCCACGTTTTTTCCTCTTTTGCTCTTTTTTTCCTCTTTTTGAGGGCAAAAAAGAAGAACGCAAAAAGCATTGTGTTGCTCTTTGTGCATGTGTATAGGTGTCTGTGTGTGTGTATTTCTTTGCATGTGTTTGTGGGGTTGTGTTTGTGTGGGTGGTTGCTTAGTTGGTTGGTTGGCGGCTGCTTGTTTCGCTTTCGCTTTGTTTGCAAAACAATCAAAAGCGAACGAGTCGTCGACGTCGCCAAAGCCGCTCTTCAACTCCCACTCCCACTCCCACTCCCCCTCTCCGCCTCCTTTATCACTCTCTTCATGCTCCACTCTTTCTACTGCATGTCAGCTTCTTTGTGCCTCCTGCCTGTTGGAGCGTGCTCCATGGCGCACATGGCCAGCGCTTGCCGCGACATTTCCCGTTGCCGCTGTCGCAGGCGACATTAAATGTAGCTCAGACTTTTTGTGCTGCATACCCTGTAATTCAGTTCAAGCATAGTTTAATTTAAAATATTTGATCTTAAAATAGGTATAACTTTTTCTATTCCACTTCATTGAAGAAATTAAATAGGGCCCAAACATGCTAAGATTCTTTTGATATTCATATAAATTTGAAAATTTTTGTAGCATACTTGTAGGCATTAATAAAAATTAAGTTGTCAGTACCTAGGTAATGTTGTATATACATATATGTGTATGTTAAGAGCCGTTTAAAATATGAGTTGATATTATAATTTTAATTTACATCAATTTATATTATTTATAATTCAAAATAGTAATCGTTTATATGGTTTATTTTATTATGATTTTAAGCCCCATGTAATTCAATATTACAATCCCTTAGTATGGTATAAAATTATGCAGCATAGTCTTAGGCGTCTGATAAAAAGTTCTCAATCCGATAAGATTTATATGCTAGGGTATATTCTAGTCGACTGGCTCGAGCGGAGTTTTACTGCTTTTTTGCTGGCTTTTTCGTTTGTTTTTCTTCGCATGGCAAACCAATTTCAAGCATATTTTTATGAGCCCACTGTGCAGCATTGCGAACTTGTCGACGACGCTACGTTGGCGGAAATGGGACTGGAGACAGCAATGGCGAAATGGCAAAATGGCAAAATGGGGGAATGTGGAATAGGGAATATGGGTGTGAGTATCTGGTTTAGGTTGAGGTTGACTTGGCAGGCGCAGCAGCTTTATTTTATTTTTCAAACGTGCGCCGGACCACGCCTCCACGCCCCCAGCAGTGGCGCACCGAATTGGCCATGTGTTAGACGCTAATAATGTTCGCCCAAAGTGGAACAACAGCGAGCGAGCGAGCGAGTCCATGCAGCCCTTCCAATCTGCCTTTTCGCTGTTCACGCTGAGAGAAATTTTAGATCAACTAGAGCATAACATTGAGAATTGATTTTGTGAATATTTCAAAACTAAGATTTTAACGGTTTTTTTGCTTGCAAATTTTATTTTAAAACTTGGTCTAAATATTACATGGCATACTTTTGGGATGGTTTAGAAATTCAAGAATTGAAAGATGTCCTTGGCATGAAAAGATTATTTATTATAATAAATAAGAAATCTATAAATAAAACTTGTTCGTTGGAGAATAATATATTATAAATAAAAACAAAAACATTTTATATTAATTGCAATAATTCAAATTCCATATTGAGATTGTTGTAACTATAAATTCTGATTGGAATTATATGGGGTTTTCCCAATCCCTGCAGGAAATTGTTGAATCTTAAGTTTTATTTTATATTTATTTTAACCCCAAATATCTTAATCGTAAACTTAAATTACATTCTAATTTTAATTTACGCCTTAGCATTGTATATTTAATTTGTCTGCTGAACTGACATTAAATAAACAAATACAAAATAAACAATTGCATTAAATTGAGGATAACCGAAACTAATAACAAATGTGTTTGTCGCAGTGCAAAGAGTCGTAATGGACGCATTATTTGTGGCTTACATTTCGCTGGCATTTCGACTGCTTTTTATGAGCCTTTTTAGCAAATTACGAAACTGCGCCATTTTTTTGCACTCTTCTTCCATTCGCAGAGCACACAAAACTGGGCGCCTATAAAGCAACAACAATGCTGAAATGGCCAACACACACACACATACATATATACGTAACACACACACACAGCAACGGGACAATTTTCAGCGTTTGCCCTGTCCAACTGCGCCTGAAAATATGCAACATTTTTTATATGTTTCTGCTTCACAAAGTTTTGCGTCATAAAATTTTTTCTGCTGCGGCTGTCACTTTTGTTTGCCAGTTGTTGCTGCTGCTGTTGTTGTTGTTGTTGTTGTTGGAGTTGTTGCTGCTGCCTTTGGTCTGTGGTCAGGCTTTTATACCTCACTCTCAGCTTGTGTGTGTGTGTGTGTGTGTGAGCGTAAGTGTTTGCTTTTTATGACCCAATATGGCCGCCAAGCGCGGCGTACGTGTTTGTGCCATCTTCTATACAAGCATGCCTGTGTGTGTGTGTGTGTGTGTGCGAGTGTGTGTGTGTGTGTTTGCCAGTGTGTGGGTTTATGAATTATATAGATTTTTATGCGGTCGCATATTATTTTTGTTACTATTTTTTGGTTCTGCTCTGTACACGTCCTGCGTCCTGCGTCTTGCTGTCCTCTTTGCCTTTTTTGCTCTTGTGGCGGGCAATAAAAATGTCTTTTTATATGCGACGATATCTGGCAGATCTGCCTGCATAATGTTATCTCGTTTTTGCCGCTCTTTATGAATATTTTGGCATTGCCTGAGTTTGACTTTTATGTTGAGCTGGCGGCATTCATTATACTCATATTCATATAAAGAATACACGGATGTATGGTCTATGTATATACATATATATACAAATATATCTGTACAATAGATACATATGTATGTACTGCTGGCATGCTCTTTATTTTGGCTATTCTCTCGCTCTCTGCTTTTGTCATTTTTGCATTAATTTCACATTTTGTGTGTGTTTGCTTGCGCTGCTGTTTATTCCGCATAAATAATAAATAATTTCGGTTATTGCGTCTGCACAGCATTAATAATATTTTCCACACAAACGCATGCTTTTCCATATGTGTGTGTGTGTGTGTGCGCACACACACGCACACTACATGCATCCTGTGAGGCAGCCAGGACAACCACAACAACAACAACAACAACAACCATTGGCCCTGAGCTTTAATTTTAGCTCATTTTTCGTTATCAAAACATTTGGCTTATGCGAGCGTATTTATTTTTTTATGCGCATACATACATAAATATTTGCAATTAAATATGCCCAAAATATGGCACACACACACACACACACAAGCATATTAACACATAAACAAACAGCTAGAATGTTTTATGCAGCGGCGGATACTTCATATATTCGCATTGGAATTTTATATATTCAAAATTTATATTATTCAAAAAAAAACTGCATTACAAATTATATTATTTCGACTGGTTTATAACTTTTCAAAAATTAATTGTACAAATAAACAATAGACAAGTCAAGCTAATATTTAGTTTTATTTTTTTAGCCACAACTAGTAATTTTTCCTGTTGCTGATTTATAAAATTCAATAAAAATTTAAATAAACATATGAATATCAATTTGAAAATTTTGGACTTATATTTATACCCTGGCCCATTGAAAAATGGGAAAACAGGGTTAATAACTTTGTCAGAATATATGTAACAGGCAGAAGAAGGCGTGGCAGACCCCACAAAGTATATATATTCTTGATCAGGGAGACGAGCTGAGTCGATTAAGCGATGTCCGTCTGTCTGTCTGTCTGTCTGTCTGTCTGTCTGTCCGTCTGTCCGTCTGTCCGTCTGTCCGTCTGTCCGTCTGTCTGTATGAACGCGTCGTTCTTAGCAACTACAAAAGCTAGAGATGCCGTTTTGGTTGCTATAGATAGGTAGTTATCTTACGCAGATCAAGTTTATTTCGAAAATTGGACGCCACGCCCCCTTGACGCCCAAAAATCAATAAAACCCAAACAACCTCGTGTTTTTTAACATAAAAAACTGAATAACAAGCGTAATATTAAACATAGAAGGTTGTTATTTGGAACATAAGCTCTCTTGTATTATATTTACCTATCCTGAAAAGCGCATTAAGATCGGTTGAGAAACACAGGGGATATAAGCTTCACAATAGTTGAACTTAAAAGTTCAAAAACAAGCGTATTATTAATCATAGCATGTTGTTAATATTGAATATATACTCTCTTATGGCACAGGGTATAAGACAGTCGGGCCCGTCCGACTGATCTGCTCCGCCCATTCTGGTTTCCAGTTGTATTTTACGGAACTAAAGTTTAAAAATTCTGCCAAAATAAATTACTAAGTAATTACTAAGATATTACTTTTTTTTTTTTTTTTGTTAAAAATGTGTAAATTTTATTTATAAACTAGTTTTTTGCTACCTTCTTGGCAGCTTGACAAGTTATACCTTATAAATCTAACAACAATTAATCATAAAGATGTATATGATATATATATTTATTGAATGATTTAGATTATACTATAGAAAAATAAAATAAAAATTCTTCACAGATTCTTTTTTAGAAAATTCAAAATAAATATTGTGGCTATTTATTTTTAGGATTCAACAGTCACAACGATCTTCCAAAAACCCCGTCGTAAACCCATAAGGGGTGTCGAAAAATAATAATTTAAAATATGCAACTTTGTATGTAAGTATATTAACGCCTCTTAAGTTTAAAGTCTTAGATCAAATAAATTGCATTTTGCGATTAACATCCAGTTTTATGCAATTATATTGGAAGTGCAATTAAATCATGTGTAATTATTGACATACTCGACATTGTATAAATCTTGCAATATTAGAATAAAATAAGAAACGTACAATTATTTAATTCGTAACACCGCTCCATTATGAGCTATAAAACTGCCTTGGTCAAGTCGAACACAAATGGACTTGGGTCGTAGTATGCACTAGCTACATACATACATACACACATAGGCTAAGCACTTGAATTTGTTCTTATTCATGACATTAATACATACTTACATAGGAGAATGTTTGTGAGTACAAAGATGCGATGGCGAGTGCAAGTGCACCCGATTTACACGAGGGGCAATGAACAATGGCCTTATCAGTTAGGACAGACCCACATGCGATTGATTAAGAATTCAAGTGCCGCTGACGACTAATCGGGTCGCTTAAGGCGCGAGTAATCACATAAATATACATACGTTTCAATTGTAGTCTACTCAGGCTAAGCATATTACATACATACCATAGAAATTTGACCAGCAACAACAACAACAACAACAACTACAATAGGAACAACGCACTTTGCGCGATGCCATAGAAAAAGCTTAGATTAATGCCCGATTGCCACTGGGATATATAAAATAATACACCAAAAATGCATTTGGTTTGCAGTCGTGCTGCATTAATTTAAATAATAGCATTTTATTTGTATACTAATTTCTAGTGATCAAATAAATAATTGTTATATTATGGTAATAAAAATAAACTTTGATTTTAAGAATTATTTTTTTTTTTGCATTTCAAATAATAATATTTTATTTCTATACTAATTTCTAGTGATCAAAAAAATAACTGTTATATTATGGTAATAAAATAAACTTTGATTTTAAGAATTAATTTTTTTATTACTTTTTTTTGCATTTCTGGTTCTTATGGTAATTTTAATTGATGAATAAGAAATATAATATATAAAATATATAATAATATATTTCTAGTTAAATAATTGGTGTCAATTAAATCGCAATTGTGGCTACAGTGAGCGCAATAGACACAGAGAGGGAAAACGCATTAGAGGAGATTAGAGCCAGAGCACAGAGGCGTATATTAGAAAACTGCTTGCACACAGTGTTGCCAGCTTAGCTATTTTCACATCAAATTTGGCTTATTACTAACAGTCAACAAAGCGATTAGCCCTGTATTTACCCATTATTAATGAGAAAAGGGTATAAAAAGGCAACAACTAAATAAGACAGAAGTCTTTTATTCTAGCCATTACACAAAATTAATTAGCTAATTTCAGCTGTTTTTAAAGATCTTATTAAACAATTTCTATTTTATTTTGTTATTTCCGGGAATCTTCGATTTTTTTCAAATTTGTTTTAAGCTTTTTTTTAGTTTTTGATTTAAAAAATTGTACAAAGCTCAAATGAAATAAGAAACAATTTTTAGCCTGCTGAGATTATTTTAATCAATAATTGCCCATAGCATCTTTTATTAAAAGCATATACTTAAAAATAACTTAGCTTTTTTTTTTGCCATTTTTGCAAATTTTTTATAAATTATAATATAATTAAATATTAAATATTTCATAAACAAAATATTGTCTTATTATTTTTATTTCGCTTTTTTTTAGAAATCTAGCTATTTTTTGTAATTGACGCGCAATAGTTGGCAACACTGCTTAGGCGTCCTTTCCACGCTGCGCCTCTGACCAAGCGCCGTTATCAACTGACAACAACAAATGATCAGCGAAGCCAAAGGCAGCGAGGTAGCGATTGCCTCGCAACATTTGAAACATTGTTGAATCGCACGTTCAAGTGGACGGATTGTAATAATAAAATTGCTTAATTCGCGTTCATAAACCGATAAGCCGCAACAAGATTACAGAGTAGTTAGCCATAACGTAAGCATGGCTGAGCAGTCGAAGGCAGTGGAGGGGTCCTACAAAGGCAACCATGTCCCTGCAGCGGATCAGCTGCACTTTGTGAGCGAGAAGCTGCTGAAGCTGCAGAGCAAGATCCTGGGCGACTTCGAGCAGCGTCTGTCCTGCATGATGGAGGACGTGCTGCAGGACATTCGCCAGCAGCAGCTGCGAGCGCTGGAGTTCCGGCAGTTCGACGCCCATCGGGAGGGAGATCAAAATGCGAACAGCACTTGGCACAATCGAACAATCAAAGCTGCGAACTCAGCAGCTGGCGCTGACATCAGCGACAGTCCAAATAGTCAAGCGGATGTCCAAAATGGGATGACGACGCAGCAGCAGCAGCAACAACAACGTCAGCAGCGACAAAAACAACGTCAGCTGCCCGACAAGGTGTTTGTGGCACGTGAATCTTACCTGACGGCCCTGCTGCAGGTGGAGCACATGCGCCCCATCTACCACATCTTCTACATCATTCTGTCCCTGTTTCTGCTCAACGTCGTCTGCTACGACTACTTTGTGGAGGGTCGCATCAATTTTGGCCTGGGCACCTTCAAAAGCGGCCTCCGACGCCTGCACTGGGTGATGGGCGTCTGGCTGCTGGAGCACGTCTTCGTCCTGGCT
Source organism: Hypselothyrea guttata (assembly GCA_035045125.1). Lineage (NCBI taxonomy): Eukaryota > Metazoa > Arthropoda > Insecta > Diptera > Drosophilidae > Hypselothyrea > Hypselothyrea guttata. The sequence continues at coordinate 372,638 of JAWNNJ010002200.1, read as the reverse complement.
CTCTACTACGCCTTCCAGGGATGGGCCCTGGTGCGTGCCAAGCTGCAATCCCACAGTGAGTTCCATACATAAACACCTTAAATTAAGCCAGTAAGGTCGGGGCAGATCGGTCGGACGGTAGGTTATATCTTCGCTGATTCTTACGAATGCCATAGGCTACATACGTGCCAAATTACAAGTTTGAAGCTTTAAATGGAGGAGAGGTATCAAAATTGTACAACAAATTTGGACAGCGCCCAAATACCAAAAATAGTGCCTCAGTTCTTCTAGCTTTCTGAATCTAAGTGTTTATACAGACAGACGGACATGACTATTGTGGGACATCAGATTGTTGGACGATCTATAGGTAGCTTCAGTAAAGGTTACGATCGATTTTTTAGCTCGCGGCGGCTCATACAAATTCTCGACTTTATTAGGGACTTCAGATTGTTGGGCGAGCTGTTGGTAGCTCCAGTAGGGGTTTTAATAGATCTGCTAGGGGTCTACGATTCTCCAAATACTAATAATAATATAGCCAATTCCATACAAATCCATGCCTACAATCAACTTCCTTGCAGGTTCGTTGCAGCGCTTCTGGTCGCACAGCTGCCTAATCATGTACATCAGTTCTCAGATGGTCTTCTGCTACGTCTCCACCTCGCTGTGCATCAAGTTCAATCTGCCCTTTGTCACCGCCTGCGTCCTCCTCCTGGAGAGCACCCGTCTGCTCATGAAAATGCACGCGTTTGTGCGCTACAATGCAGCTCGGGTGCTGCTGGGCAAGCAGAAGACAGAGGACGCTGTGCACTCCAGTTCGGGACGTCCCTACATGCCTCCGCTGAGTTGTTACGTCTACTTCCTGTTCGCACCTACGCTGATCTATCGGGACAGCTATCCACGCACTGCCCACATCCGCTGGAAGTTCGCTCTGAGTCGTCTGCTGGAGATCGTGGCCGTTGCCTTTCTCTACGCCTTCATTCACGAACGCCACATTCACGTCTACTTCGGGCAGTTTGGAAAGGAGCAACTGGGCGCATCGCAGCTGATTGTCAAGCTCTTTGGCATGATGTTGCCGAGTGCGGTTATCTTCCTATGTGGCTTCTATCTGATACTGCATGCGTGGCTGAACTTTACCTCCGAGCTGCTGCGCTTCGGGGATCGCATGTTCTACAAGGATTGGTGGACGTCGCACACCTACGATGGCTACTACCGCAACTGGAACGTTGTGGTTCATGACTGGCTCTACGAGTACATCTATAGGGACGCCTATACGCACCTCTTCAAGGGCTCCAAGCTGGCGTCGTCGCTTCTGGTGTTCATGATCTCCGCGCTGGTGCATGAGCAGGTTCTGGGATTTGCCCTGCAAGTATTTTTTCCAGTCATGTTTGTGATGTTTGGAGGTGTGGGCGTTTCCCTCGTGTTCCTCATGCGCCGCGCACCGAAGACCCTGGGCAATATTATCCTGTGGTTCACACTCATTGCTGGCAATGGAGTGATGATATCCCTATATGCCATGGAGTATTTTGCGAAACGCAACTGTGAGCTGTCCTACGACAGCTGGACGGATCACCTGACGCCTGCCATCTGGCGTTGCTATCATTAGAGATCCCCAAACGAATTCTAGACGTATTTTCAATGTGTACACATGGCGTACATTTTATATTTTAAATCTTTAGTTAATAAAATTAATGCGAATTTGTGCTGAACGTATGCAAACACTTATGGCCCCCGAGATAACTTATAACTAGGTTCGATCGCATCTATATATCAGTGTGAGTATGCACTTCAAACTTAAGCCTTATTTTCACAAGCACAGCATTTCCAAATGACCAACCAGTTGATCCAAATGAAGAACCAGAATAATATCCATGACGAACCAGTTCATTCATATGACGAAACAGATCATTCAAATGATTGACCAATTTATCACTATGACGAAACATATCATCCAAATGACGAACCAGTTCTTTCAAATGATGAACTAGTTCATTTATACGACGAAACAAGTCATCCAATACAATGATAGCGACATTTGTATGATCGCAGAAACGTCAAATTAACTCACATTGGAAATCGGCTTTTAAAATATTTTACATCAAAGTAACATGATGATGATGGTTAGCTCCCCTTGCCCCTTAACAAATACTGTCCAGTTATAACTATATCCGATGCCCGCTCCCTTAGCCTCTCCGGCAGCTAGACGCAGACGTCCACATTGGCTGTCGTTGTGGACGTGGCCTTCACCTCGTCGACGCGGTGGCGGCGGAAGAGTATGACATGCGGCTCCGGGGCATGCATCATGTAGTGCACCCAGCCAGGGCTCTGCTGCACGCCAAGGTTGCGCCACTCCGTCTCCGTCATCAGGTGCGCCTTTGGCACATGCTTGGCCAGGTCAGGCGGCAGAATAACATGTCTGTAAAGAGTGTGCAATGCATTGATTATAACGCTCCACTGGCGCTTACTTTGTTGCTTACCTGTACTCGAACTTGTCGTCGAAGTACTTTTCGGAATATTGAATTTGATCAGCGGGCATAATTATTGTTATTTACTTTGCGAAATAGCTGTGCTATCGATTGTGCAGGTTATCGTCTGGATAACAGCAGGGTTGCCAGAATGTTACGCATTGTGTGCTCCTCATGTTAGGAGCACTGCTCCGTTTAACAGACTGTTGTCAAACACATGTGCTGTATATTAGAAATAAATTTGAATCAATTATAATTAGCATTTCTTGTGGACACAAAAATATACAAATAATGCAAACAACCGCACATTTTAATTTGCTGTTCAATTTGATATTCCTGCTGCTAACAGCAACAGCTGCTCACAGCTAACATAGCTATGTAAATGAATAGCGCGCGCACTCTTTAAAACTTAGTTTACAAAATGTAGCTGAAGTGTATTTGAGTTAAAATATGGAAATGAAATGTGCAATTATATTTTGTATAGCCAATAGAAATGACATTATAATCTGCATAGCCCATACATTAGATTTTCGATAAAAAGAAAAGTTTTGCGAGCGCACGCATTAACAGCAACGATAACATACTCACTGGAACAAGTTCCAGCAGCAGCCAGAATCGATAGCTGCCAATCGAAAGTGGAGAGCAAAATAGAAACCATCGATACATGCAGCTCCACTCCACATGTGCAGTCAAAAGACCAAAAAGCCAAAAACTACAACAGCAGCGTTAAAGCCAAACGTTTTTTGTGTTATTTACGTGAAAAGCGAAAGATATATGTAAATGACATGCTGGCCATGAAGTGTCGTCAGCTGTCGATCGCAAGTTGCACAGTGTGGCAAAAGTAACGCAGCAGCGTTGCAAGTGTGTGCGTGAGCAGAGCAGCAAATGTTAAGTTGGAATTTATATAAGCAGCGTCGTTGTTTTTCAACAATTTGCCAGCATATATACACGTATTTGGAGTATATAATAGATACAGAGCGTTGCTGTGTTGCCAGCGAAGGCAGCAGACGCCCATGACAACGCCACAACAACAAACAACAGCAGCAACAAACAACAGCAGCAACAAACAACAACAACAAACAAAAGCAACAACAACGTTAACAGTTAACTCACATACATATGGACAAACATAATTAAAAATTAAAACTAAGGCAAGCGCGGATCGACGGGCAAGGCAGTTTCAGTTTTATTTTAAGTTTCCTGCCTCGCCCCGCCCCACGCACACGCACGCAACTACATATATGCTGGCATGTGCGTGTGTGTGTGCGTGCGCCTGTCTGTGTGAGCCACCTGCTGCTGCTGCTGCCAACAACAACAGCCACAAGAACAACAACAACAGCTCTAGGGGGCAGAGGCTGCTGCTGCTTCAAGCTGCCACGGTGACAGCGTGCCACAAGGGGCTGACCATGCCCTAGCCTACAAACGAAGCAGCAATAAAAACAACAGCAACAACATTAACAACAACAGCAACAACTGAAGCGGCAGCAGCAGCAACAACACCAACAACAACCGCAGCAGAATGAACGCCAGCCTCATCTACGAGATACTCATGTATCTGAACTCCTTCTACTTTGGCCTGTTCACCGCCTTCGAGGTGGGCGCCAGCGTGCTCAAGGCCATCTACCTGGAGTCCTACATCCTGTCCAGAGAGGTCACCATACTGCTTATCCTGTGCATCATCGAGACGGTGCGCATTATCTTCGGACGCAAGAGCAGCCTCAGCGATCGTGGTGAGTAATGTGCCCCAAAATAAATATATTTACATACATACATACATATATATAAACTCTCCCACTACCCCAACTCTCGCTGGCTACACTCTCGATGGCCCAACTCTCAAAGACCAACTATTCGAACTCTCGTTGGTCGAACTTTCGTTGGCCAAACTCTTGTTGCCCAGGTCTTGCTTGCCGAACTCTCTTTGGTCGAACGCTTGCCTAGCCTAGCTCTTGCTTGCCCAACTCTAGCAGACAGACTCTAGCTGGCTCAACTCTCATTGGCCCAACTCTCGCTAGCTTAACTCTTGCTGACTGTACACTCATTGACCCAAATATATCTGGTCTAACACTCGTTGGTCCAACTTTAGTAGGCTTAACTCTTCCTGCCTAGCTTACCCAACTCTCGCTGGCCGAACTCTCAATGAACGAACTCTCGTTGGCCAAACTTGCTGGCCGAATTCGCACTTGCCCAACTATCGCTGGCCGAACTCTTTCTGACCCAACTCTCGCTGGCAGAACTCTCGTAATATACAGACATACATCTACATCTAGACTTATATGAGTATATATGTATGTGTGCGTGCTCCTTTTACGCAGATTTGTTTACTTAATGAGCTGTAAGCTCAACAGTTGCCTCTGTGGGTTGGGGGGATGGAAGGCTGAAGGCTCTGCTCTGCTCTGATGACATGTTCAAATTATTTGTAGCGCTCGTCATGGCGCTTTGGCGTCGTCATTGTTTGGCATCTTCAACCCTCACACTACAACACACACAAACACACACACACAGGCAGGTCATAAACGTTTACACGCTCAACACGGCGTATGCGTAATTTTCTCGCAACTCTGCACACGTATGTATGTAAAAACGTGTGTGTGTGTGTGTGCGTGTGTGTGTGTGTCGGCAGCATTTAGGGATGCCAATTTGCGTGTGTTTAAACTCAACCATTTAGAATGTAGCCCATCAGTCGGACGCAGTCGACCCGAAACTGAAACTAAGATTTCAATTCCGGTTCTTCGTTTCTATCAGTCAGGGTTTCGGTTTAATTTCCTGTTAATAAGTTATCTTCAAAAAGCGAAAAAAGCGAACGAGGTTTTAGTAGAACTAAAATGTTGCTAATCGAAGACTAACCATTTTATTTTTATTTTATTTCATTCATTGTGGGCGGCAGGGGCGTGGCATTCAAGATTTGAAACTTGATTTGCGTATGGTATACACCTTTCAAATGAGACCAAAACGGCTTCTCTAGCATTTGTAGTTTAGAAAATCTCAGCGTTCATACAGACAGACAGACAGACAGACGGACGGACAGACAGGCAGACGGACATCGCTAAATCGACTCAGCTTATCTCCCTGATCAAGAATATATATAGTTTATGGGGTCTGCCACGCCTCCTTCTGCCTGTTACATACATTCTGACAAAGTTATTAACCCTGTTTTTCCCATTTTCCATGGGTACAGGGTATACAAATTTTAAGCAATTTAATAACTAATTTAGCTCAAAATATATTACTAATTGTACACTATATCTCTTTATCCCTCCCTCTGCAGGCTGGCAAGCAACCGCATCCGTAATATTAACACTGCCCAGTCTTGGTATTGTTATCTATTTGTGTTGTTTTCAAACCTATGTTCTCAAAATCGAAATTATTCTGAGTGCCTTAATGATCGTCCTGCAAGTTGCTGAACTAGTCTACGCCAGCATATTCATTTGCACCATGTGCCGACCCGTTACATACACCTAGCAGTTGATCAACGTTGCCGCGTCGATGCACATGACCAAGCCTCCAGCGATAAGATCACACGAAGCTGAAGCTGAAGCTGCAGCTGGAGCTGGAGCTGGAAAGGTGCGACGAAGACAACGCAACTTCTGGCATGATTGCGTCAAACAGTTTACATTCAAGTTGGGCGACTTTGATGTGGGCTAAGCCAACAACACGACACACAACAAGCAACATTACGGGGTCTTTGGATGGGATATAGAGCATAGTTGGATCACAAAGAATACACTGGCGTATTACTGCAGCACCAAACAACAAACACCGAACACCGAACAAACAATAAGACGAACAACGGCAAGTCCAGTAAAGGAAATCCGTAACGAAACGCTTTTCTAACGAGGTAAATTAAAAACACATCTCTTATATAATTGGTATTGCTTGCCTTACGTCTTGGCCACTTTTATTCCACGGATACCGCCAACTGCAACTGCAACACGACGCGATGCGACGCGACGCGACGCTTGCATCCGTTTCGATCGAAGGCGGCATTTGATTTGAATTCAGAGCGCATTCTTTTGTCCGTCTTGCGGCCTTTGTCGCCTGCCGTGTGCCGCGTTGTTGGTGTATTTTTATAATGATCTAAAATTATATACATAAGTAGTCTTCTATATGCCGCAGTGTTGGGGCTGCCGCCTGCCGCTGCAATATACACTTCTAATTCAAGTGTAATATATACGACAGCAATAGATGCCTAGATTAGGCCAGAGGGACTGCAAATGTGCGCTGCCTGTTGGAGAGCAGCTAAAAGCAGGGGCTATATCTGTAGATAAACTCTGAAAACATGCTGTAAATGCTTGGTTAGTTCATGAATTTATTTTAGTCGGATGTGGTCGACAGTAGAAGACCCTGCACTTGGTGTTTCAATATTCAGCGTAAGGTAATTGAAAGTGTCTGTTGAATATCTTCGTTGTTTCTTATCCGATAGTAATCGTAATCACACTATTGACAGAGTATGCCATAGGCTACTTATATGGCAGATTACACGTCTGTAGCTTTAAAATTAATTCAATTTCTTTAAAATTTAAAATCTGCTTACTGCATAGGAGAACCCAAATACCTGAACTAAATGATCATACGGATAAGCGGACATGGGTTTATTGACCTAGCTCGTCGTTCTGATCGAGAATATATATACTTGGTAGAGTCCGCCACGCCTTCTTAAGGGTGTTCCACACATTTCCCACTTGCCCTAACTTAACAGATACGTTTGTACCTATTTAAATGTTCAGGGTCTAATTGGTATTAGTCCATGCCTATCATGTAGCTCATTCACGGAACATTACGAACCGAATGCATAAAATTAAACGCAACTACGAAACAGTTTTGAAGCACCTAAAGGCGACAACGACCAACACATAATTCAAATAAATAAATAACAACAACAAAGTGCGCAACGACCGCTAAAGCAACAACAATAACAACAACAATAACAGCGACAGCAACAACAACAACAAAAACGACAACAACTTAGCCAATGGCCAAGACAGCAGGTCCACATTATTATTATGGTCAGTCTAAAAATACAGCGCCCAACGTGAGCATCGCGACTCGCGCATTGCCGGGATCAATTTTATAAACTAACGCAGATCGTGTGCACATAATAATCGGAATTAAATCGATATTAATCGGAATTAGTTTAAACATAGTAGCTTAGCTTAAGTTCAGTTAAAATGCCGCCAAAGCGACCGCCGCCGCTGGTGCCGAAGAAGCCAAATCCCAGCATGAACTACGAGGTGCTGATCTATCTGAATAGCTTCTATTTCGGGATGTTTGCCTGCTGCGAGCTGGCCATGGGATTGCTGAAGGCAATCAATCTGAGTTATACGGGCCATACGCTGGCCCAGGACTCGGCCGTAATGATAAGTTTCATAGTGCTAGAGACGTTACGTCTGATAATGGGGCGCAAGGGAACGCTGGCAATGCGAGGTAGACACTCGGCTCTATTTATAGTTTGTTATCAATTTGTTGTTTATATTTTTACCAACCACACAGCTCTCTCATCTCTCTCATCTCTCTCCTCTCTCTCGTTCTCTCCGTAGGTTGGACTGCCATACTATCGGTCTTTTTGATCGTGCCCTGCTTTTTGGGCGTCCTGTATCTGCTGCTGCTCCAGGCCTACAAGCTGCGTCTGGAATACTGTCTCGGGACGCTGCAGCTGGCGCTCTATTTGACCGAGGTCTGGTTTGCCATAGTCTTCGTATTCTCCACGTGTCGTCCAATAACTTATGATTAGTGAAAACCACAACTACAACTACACCTAGAAGACGAGACATTTACCAATTAACTTGAGCAAATAACAGAGATTAGCAATAAACAAACCCGAATAAACAAATAACCGAATAACAAGCAACCAAACAAACAATTGAATATTGAGACATGAGTAAATGTAATCATAATATACATAATATTGTAAGGTTTATAAGAGCGTACTTAAGATATATACACATATGTTTACGTATGCCTTGAACGGTTTTATAAAAAATAAAAATAACGTAAATTTGTTAACATCTAAGCATCAATTGGAAACAATACTACAAGACAACCAAAACTAAACAAAACAATTACGATTATGAAAAAATATACACTTGAATAATTTTCACATTTGTAAGACAATTTTTTGTATACACTTAAAGATAAACTATAAAAATAGTGAATTCAAATTTTATGTATTGTATGAAAAATTAAAATGTAAAAGAAACTAGAAACAAGAACTCGCATTCTGCAGACATGCAAATATAATTGTATAAAGTTGAAAAGAAAATGGAAAAACAATAGATTCTCTGAATGTTTAAGAATTTCCCACTGGCCTAAGCGAAATTCAAATGGCAATTTGTGTACTTTAATGAAATACTTTATATAAATCTAGCATTAACCAAATAGACGCAAATCAATGTATAAGTAAACCAAATATAACAATATTATACCATAGATGACATAGTACATATGGCTAAGGCTATAACTCTGTTGCCCCTTTCATCTCAGAATATTCGTCTACTCTAGTCAGAGGTAAATCTCATGCTCTCAACAATCTATCAATAAGTATCAATTAGTGAAAATGATAAACATAAAATGTTAACCTTAATGATAATGCAAGTGCATAATTCAACTAGTCCAACAACAGCTAAACTAACCTTATGTTGAGAAACAACTTTAATTGTATAATATTTATATAAATCTTCTGTTGAAAACCCCAATGTTAACATACATTTTAAAAAACCATCAACCAAAAGAATGTAACACAATTTAGTTATAACAAATAAATACAAGATTTTATGACAATTACATATATACCAATCATATAGATGCCATCGAGTCGGCATATGTAATTTTTCTATTTCAGCAGGCCTTGTCTATGCAATGAGCTTAGTTTAGGAACAACGCCTGAATAATTATTAGTTGAATTACACATAAGAATCAAAAATTTCAAAATACATTGTTGTTTCGGATTAAAATTGGCTCGAATTGAAGCATAACATCCGTTCGCATCTAACAAAATGGATCAAAATCAGGAGTCCAGTAAGTATACATATATAATCTGCATATGATGGCTGAAAATCATTTTGGATTTGCAGAAAAAGTCGACACCGAATCGAGTCATGAGTTGGTATGGACGGTACGCGAAGGGGAGGAGGAGGTCTTCGATTCCGTCGTTAACTACAGATTTATGAATCCGGCTAAAGCTGCTTCTCCCAAAGTGGCTGAATCGGTCGTATCTCAAGATGCGAAGCCTAATGCCAGCACCAAGCGATCTCAAGCAGTTGGTCACTGGAAACGTCTCTTCGATCGTGTACGGGAGAGATCCTCACCCAATTTAGCGTTGCGTTATAGATCATCGCATGAGGGTGTTCAGAAACATAAAAGTATGGATGATGTGAAGCAGAAGCAGTATACTACAGATCTGAAACTAGAGACATGTTTCATTCCGCCGTATCAGAAAGCCATAATTCGTGAAGTAGCTCCGACCTTTGCACACCGCATATTGAAACCAGATGATGCAGATGCTGCGTGTTCGCGACCGCTTGAAATTCGCGCTCCTCTGTCAAGAAAGAAGAACTCGCGGCATAATAAATCATTTATGCTAGAGAGCCTGTCCTTTATCAGTCCAGCCATAGCAAAGGCTGACAAAGTCGAAAAGGCTGAACGCCAAAAGGTGAAAACCAAATCCAGTGGTTCAAGTGGAAACGATGCTAGTGGCAGTGCCGACACATCTAAGGAAACCTCCAAGTCTGCTCATCCAACAATGCGACAGCGTCAACAGGAGCTCCATGGCTATCGCGTACTGATTGAGAAACGTAGATTGGAGCTGCTGGATCTGAAGTGTGAGCGGGAGCGTGCGGATGCGCTGCGTCAGGAGATCCTCTTCCACAAGGACTTGCAGATAAAATACAACCAGATTAAAGCCTGTGAAGAGAGCAACAGCTCCCAGGCATGAACCAATAGAACCAGATAGAATTCGGCAAACTAAATCCGCAGTTAAGCGCAAAATCAACAAGAAATAGTTAATCTTACAGCAATTCTAAATTTATGCAATAAACCAGCTCCAAATTTTCTCTGATCCGGCCATTTTTATTAAAACAAAAAAAAAATTATCAAGTGTAAAATGTATTAAAAATGTTTAATTTACAAGGCCACGTTTAAAAATTAACCATAATTTTTAAATATTATATATTGGCGGGAGCAGATCAGTGGGTCGCGCCCGACAGTAGAATACCCTGTAACATAATAGATATATACTTCATGGGGTCTACTTTCTGGGTGGTACGCATATTTTTCATTTGCACTAACTTAATATACCCTTTTGTATTTTTTTAAAGTACAGGGTTTAATTATTGAAAACACACGCCTTTAATCGATAATGCAAATAATTTAGTGAAATCTTATCACACTATATTTAAGTATTATTGCCTTTTTTGCTTATCAGACCGTGTTTGCTTACCACCAAAGTACATTCGAAGAAGCCAACAAGCTATGATTATCAACACGGACAAAGCAAGTAAAGGTACACCCACTAATACCGCCATGGTGTCTATGCTATGCAGCTGGAAATAGTTCAAATCCCGCGAAGCAGCTCGCATATGGGGTGCTTCTTTGTGACGTATGACATACTCTGTCCACCAAATCGCACGATCCAGACCCGATTCAGGTTGATCTCTATATCTTTTGGAGATAAGTGCAGCTGCCTCAGCATAGCTCGGCGTGTTCAGCAAATTGTCAATCGTCAGCTTCAGTTCCGAGTACTCCAATTTGTTGAGATCCAATCCTAACCCGAATCCCATGTGTTTGGCTTGATTAATGTTTAAAAACTGATCGAAGAATACCGGCAAACCAAGCACCGGTTTTCCATGGTAAATGCTCTCAATAGTGCTCAGGAGCCCACCGTGAGTAATAAACAGTTTTACATTTGGATGGGCTAGAATATCAGATTGTGGAAACCATTTACTAATGATGACATTTTCCGGTTTATTTGGCAGCTGATCATCCTCAAATTTCCAGAGCACACGTTGCTTGAGTTCACCGAAGACTTTCAGCAAAGTTTCTCTAGTTTCCACAGGTAAATCTTTGCTTTTGATATTGGAACCCAGTGAGAAATAGATTACGCCCTGTGGGGCTGATTCTATAAATTCCTTGATCTGCTCCGGTAGAGCTTGTGGCTTGAGGTTAATGTGCATCCCAGCTACTTCTATCATATTCGGTAAATTTGGACGGGCAAAACTAAGAGAGAAATGTTGTCCCAGCAACATAAGGGCAAAGCTGTCCTTCACTTCCATTATCGATTTCTTGGCATTGGGGAAGGATTTGGAATACTGGGCTTCCATCAAAGGCTGATGTATCCAATATTCTATTATTCTTTCCAGCCAATATTCCCACTGATTTTGAAGACGCTGATAGAACGTCATCTGATGGGTGCGCGGTGAGGCGATCAACGGATTGTAGGACAGTGGTGATATATTGCCCATATGATCATCGATATAATGATCTGTTCCGCAGCTAGAGAAACCCATTAACGTGGCATTGAAGTTTTGTGCTAAGCCATACAAAGCATCCATTCTAACCATCTCCGCAAGGACTAAATCAAATTCTTCACCTGATTTAATCAGTTCCTTTACAGCATTATCTTCGAGGATGCACTCCTGAACCTTATTAATCATCCAACTTACAAACTTCATCAGGTTCCAAAAACCGGGTTTCTTTATGTTGTTAAGTATTGCTGTAGAGAAGAAAGCAAGCATTAACATTCTGCATTCTACATTAAAATGTGTTTTATTACTTTCATGATATTCGTGTATCTTTGGAGCTGTTATAAATCGAATATTTTCGACGGGTTTATTTTCAAAGGTGTTGATTACGGTCAGTTGATGGCCACGAGCAGCTAATGCCTTAATGTATGATTCCACAAATATATATCGGGACCGCCCGGGAAAGGGGACTACGATCAAGATCTTGGCTCCCAGCGATTGCGGAATTTGATTAACAAGCCCCGCCAAGGTCAGAAACAAAAAGCCGTAGAATTTCATTATGCGTGCCGTTTGTAACTCGTTAGTCTATTTAAACCGACTGAGGTTTTAATTCTAAGCATTATGCTTTTATAGTGGATCCCAGCAGCGCTCTCTCAAGACGATATCAAGCTTTTGCTGCTTTTGATTACCTTAACTCTATAATACTTTTTGTTCAGTCTTATCAGAATTTTGTTTGCCGCTAAAGGCATGTGCGTAATCTATGGCAATCCCCATCGATGCTGTGAATAATATTACGAACGGATAAGAAACGTAAAGTACAGGGTATACTACAGTCTGTTACGTCCGACTGTAGCTTCGTCTTTACTGGTTTATCATTAATTTATATAAATAACATTATAAATTCTAGCAATTGAATAACAAGTTTTTGAATAATTAATAATACAAAATAATTGAATTTTCTGAGTAATTTAAATAATTCTACGCGCCAAAATCTGTACGGGCTTGTCTGCGTTTCATTGTGACTGTCAATTGCATTTCAATTCGACTCGAATTACATTAGATTTGTCGCGTGTTTTGCTAAAAATGTTGCTCAAAATGTGTCGGATTTGTGGTAAAAGCAACATGTGCGATAAACGTAAAGACCTATTCGATTCAAGCAATAGACAACTATTGCGGCATATTCAACTGATAACTGGATTGAGGGTAAGTAGTGCAGCAACAAGTGCAATTTGAAAATAACCCTTATTCTTATCTCAGCTACGAAAATCGCAAGTGGCGCCGATTTCTATATGTTACTGCTGTCAATCGGATCTAAAAATTGCCATGAGCTTCCGCAGACTCTGCCTCAAGACCGACAAGAAATGGCATGCTCCGGCCGATCAAGATAAAAATGTATCTTTAAGCGAATCGGAGAGTGAACCGAAACCAGATCTTAAACCCAAACCCAACTCTACGCAAGCCAACAGCACATATAGGGAGAGCGAATCGGAGGGGGAGCCGGAGCAAACAGTGGAAGTTATGTTAAAGAAGGAACAAATGAGCGATAAATTGATAGATGATGCAAATGAAGAATACGATCATTTGGCTCAAGATTATGTTATGCCTGCCACAATAGACATCGATGCCGACGATGATCAAAATGCATCAAATGTTGTTCCGGAAAAGCCAAATAATGTCTGCCAGACGAAGGCGTTTTTAAGAGCTAAACAAGAAGTTGCCATCTATATCTGCGAACTCTGTGGGCGTCATGCCAACAGCAAAGCCTCGTTCGATCGACACATACGCAAGCATACAGGAGAACGTCCCTTTGGCTGCGGGTAAATATACATCTTGATTATGCACATTTATTTACCATATGATTATCTCTTTACTCCATAAAGACAGTGCTCGGCCCGATTTCTCTCCGCAGCGGAATTACGCACTCATGGCTTTAGCCACTCCGGTGAGCGTCTGTATCCATGTCGGTACTGCAATTCGCGGTATATCACCAGCATGGTTAGACTGAGGCACGAGAGAGTTCATACGAATGAGCGACCTTATCTCTGTGCGGAGTGCGGCAAGAGCTTTACCAATTCCTATATACTGAAGAATCATATGCTGGTACACACGGGAGAACGTTCATTTAGGCAAGTAATTGTTGGCATTGTAAAGTATGTACTCTAATCTAAACCTTTGCAGATGTGAGATATGTAAGAGCTCGTTTCAACGTAAGACCAATCTAACAGCGCACTGTCGTTCCTATATCCACAAACGCAACGTTATCAAACTTCAAGAGGAACAGTTTGAAGCCTCATCTAAAAATGAAAAAGATTAAAAAGAGTTTAGTAAACCAAAGGTTTAATAACGAACTCGCCTGCGGAATACCCTGTACTCTAGTTTCTTGAAGAGTGAATTAAAAACTTATGGGAGAGATTGCTATGTCAAAAATTCTACTTGTAAGGTTTTTTGTCAGTGTGACAATAAAGAATTTTAATAAACTTGATCTGCTTATGGTATACTCCGAATTTAGTTTCGCTAGCTTACATAGTTACAATTTTACAAAGTTATACACCGATTTTGCCCAGTGTATGTTGCTTATCACACGATAACATAACTGTTAATTTGAATTGCTCACAGCCAGTGTTGGGCAACGCAGCTTGTGTTGCGCTTGGGTGAATGGCAGCTGCATTGTTTACAACTGCAGTCGCCACAAATATAATTTTAATCTAGTGCAATATGCTTCAAAATATTTGTCGCATCTGTGCAATCAGCAAGGATGCAGCTGACGTAGCCAAACTATTCGAAAAGAGCGCTCGGAAGCTGCGGCAACAGATTAAACTGCTAACCGGCGTTGTCGTAAGTGCAATTAAATGTTAATTTTTACGCTATTGATAACAAGATTATTACAGCTAGAGGACAAGCCGGATTTGCCTGATGCAATATGCACGCTCTGCCAAAGTGATCTGGATTGTGCCATAGAGTTTCGCAGACGTTGCCTGCGCAATCACAAAAAGTGGCAGGCGTACAATTCATCCGAATCTCAGCCCAAATCCGAGCCAGAGCCTGAAGCGCCGTCCACCCGCATTATTTGTGTGCGTCGTAGCGCTCGGAATCCACGTGTGCAATATGCTTCCGACTGTGAGGACGATGACCACGCACCGTGTAGCCCGGTGGAGGTGCTTATCAAAGTGGAGAATTCGAATAATAGTGGAGATACGGATGACGGCATCGATCATTTGGGTACGCCGACGTACGGGGAAGATTCAAATAAGGAAGATGACATCGACGATAAAACCCTTGTGCCAAAGATGCAAACTAAACGACAACGTCGATTGTCTAAATCTAAAGCTCTAAAGGCACCTCGTAGCAAACAAATACTTCCGCTTTTCTTTTGTGATCAATGTGGAAAGAACGTAACGGGGAAGTCTGCATTCGATCGTCATTTGCGCAAACACAGCGGCATCAGGCCCTTTCAATGCGAGTAAGTTCAGCAAATGTGTTAATAATGTACCCATTGAAATGAGTAAAAACTTTGGGAGTAAGCATTTAACAGGGAGAAGGAGGCGTGCAGACCCCATGAAGTATGTATGTATATGTATTGTTGTTCGACCAACGAGAGTTCGGCCAAAGAGAGTTTAGCTAGAGTGAGTTCGGCCAGCGAGAGTTCGTACAAAAAGACTTTAGCCAACGAGAGTTCGACCATCGAGAGCTGGGCCAGCAAGAGTTAAACCCGCGTGTGCTCGGTCATTAAGACTTCGGCATTTAGGAGCTGGGTCAGAGAGAGTTAGCCCAGTGAGAGTTGAACCATCGAGTGTAGAGCCAACGAGAGTTGGATCAGCAAGAGTTCGGCAGCGAGAGTTTGACCAGCGAGTATTCGGCTTTTGAGAGTTCGGTAAACGAGAGATTATCCATTGACGGTTCGGCCATCGATAGTTGGGTCAGCAAGAGTTTTGGTAGCGAGAGTTATGCCAACAAAAGAGTCTTACATTAATTACAAGTCGGGCTTGTTTTGATTAAACTTTTAATAAAATTGTCATTTCGGTTCCAGGCAATGCCCATCATGCTTTCTGTCTGCCGGCGAGCTGAAAGGCCATCAAGTAACGCATACCGGCGATCGCAAGTTTCCATGTCGTTACTGTGAAAGAACCTACGTAAACTACAGCGGCAGGCAGCGTCACGAACGCAACCATACCAATGAGCGACCCTACGGGTGCCCACAATGCGACAAGAGCTTTACCAACTCCTACATACTGAAGAATCACATGCTGGTGCATACAGGGGAGCGTATGTTCAGGCAAGTACACCAATTCTATTGGGAAGATCTCTGTATGACCTTAACGCTCTGCTCTCTTATAGATGTGGACTATGCCAACGTTCGTTTTCCCGTCAAACTCACTTGCACACCCACTATCGATCCAACACGCACAAACAAAATGTTGAAAAATCTGAACAGCAGACGCGTGATGCCGAATCTTCACAGTCGGAGCTGGAGATACAAAGTCTGAACTCCGGGAATGTCTTAGAGCCGGAGGCTGCGTTGGTAGCTGCAACTCTTCAGTTGCCTCTTTGATGTAATCCTAGTAATACATTGTACATTAAGTAGTTGAAAGTCAATTAAATGTTTTGTTAAATTATATATAAAAAACTTTGTTAAATCTTAATGGACGGCAAAACTAGATTAACCCTGAAAGCTCAGAAAAGCTTCAGTCGGACACAATCGACACAATCGATTACCAGCACCCTACTTTTCAATATCACACCTATTACCTTTTTATTTTTTCAAGATCACTTTCATGCCCGGCCTGCTAGAAAGGGAGTTAGACAAACTACACAATATTGATTCCTTAATTAACTTCTGTGTTTATTAAGCGATTTCAATGCGTTTTTCAGGTTTGAAAATGGTGGAAACTTTATTTGGTAAAACATATTTTTTATTTGGCTACTATCAATATGGCCACGCCGTCTGCGAATCCCACCATATGGACGTTGCCCGGAAGCAGGAGACGTAGTAAGCCGTCGTACCTGGCGTTCCACAGTAGGGGACCCAAGACTGAGCCTTGTGGCACGCCTGTGCTCACTGTGTGCTCCAATGCTCCTTGGGTGGTTTCGTTGTAGAGCACCCTACTGTGGAAGTAGCTCCTTGCCAGTTTGATCAGGTACGGTGGCACATTGAAGAAAGACAGAGCGCTGACTGTCCTGCTCCAGTCCGCCGAATTGAAGGCATTTTTAATGTGTAAGGTGACCATCAATACTTCTCCAGCCAGGCACTTCTTTAGCAGCGAAACAAAGATGTCACGGCCCAAGGACATAGCCAGTTTTAGGACTCGGTTTGGAATCCCGTTTGGACCTGGGGCTACGTTTGCCTGCAAGCTCCTGACGATTGACAACTGCTCGACGATCGGGCTGATGACTGCTGGTTCGGGAAGGGCGAGCTGCGGGGTGGCCAGCTTCTCCATGTCCGCAGAATCGCAGAACTCTAGGAAGCGTTTCTGCTTGCTGCGTTTTATAGCATTTTTGAGGTCTCTACGACACGTGAGGAATGCTATCTGGCAGTCCAGGAATTGCTCGGTCCCTCGCGCCCTTTGGTAGCGCCGCCTTGCCTTGTTGCGTGCTTGGCGCGCCTCAGCAATTTCGTCCGTCCACCAGTACGTGGGGACGTCGTGGCGCCTATTAGCTTCCCGCCGTGTCATGCTTGCTTCGCACGCAGCTTCCATTTTCGTCATGACCTGGTCTGCCATTTTTTCAGGATGTCCGACAATACTGTTGATTTGAATTCATCTGCAGCCAGTGTTGTGCAATGCTGACTAAATTCTGTTGTGTCTGGGTGAATGTTAAGTGTTGTTATGGGTGGGGGGTGGTTTTGTTTACAATTTAAGTCGCTTGAAATATATCTCACAAATTACCACAAAAATGCTTCAAAATGTTTGCCGCATCTGTGCAATTAACAAGAATGCTGCTGACGTAGCCAAACTATTCGGAAAGAGCGCTCGTAAGCTGCTGCAACAGATTAAACTGCTAACCGGCGTTGTCGTAAGTCCAAGTAAATGTGAATTTGTACACTATTGATAACAAGATTATTATAGCTGGAGGAAAAGCCGGATTTGCCGGATGCTATATGTAAGCTGTGCCAAAGTGATCTGGATTGTGCCATAGAGTTTCGCAGACGTTGCCTGCGCAACCATAAAAAGTGGCAAACAAACAAAACGCCCAAATTGGAGCCAGAATCGGAGCCCGAATTTGAGCCTGAATCGGAATCCAAACTAGAACTAAAACCCAAATCTGAGCCAGAGCCTGAAGCGCAGTCTACTCGCGTTATTCATGTGCGTCGTAGTAAACGGAATCCAAAATATGCTAGCGACCGTGAGGACGATGAGCAGGCACCTTGTAGTCCAGTGGAGGTACTTATCCACGAGGAGCACTCAAATAATAGCGGGGATACGAATGACGAAATCGATCATTTGGATACGCCAAAGTATGAGCAAGATTCAAGTAAAGAGGATTCAAACCAGGGGGATTCAAACAAAGAGGATTCCCACAAGGAGGATGAAATCGACGATGCAACCCATGCGCCTAGAAAGCCAGCTAAGCGAAAAAGACCAAAATCCATAGCTGAAGCTCTGAAGCCGTATCGCAGCAAGCAAATGATTCAGATTTTCGTTTGTGATCAATGTGGAAAGAACATAAAGGGCAGCTCGTCATTCGAACGTCATTTGCGCCAACACACGGGCATCAGGTCTTTTAAATGCGAGTAAGTTTACTAAACCAAAAACTCAATTACATCTCTTATAATTTTTTTTTTATATCAGCCAATGCTCATGGAGCTTCTTTTCTGCCGGCGAGCTGAGGGGACATCGGGTAACGCACACTGGAGAGCGCAAGTACCAATGTCGCTACTGTGAGAAGACCTACCTCACCTACAGCTGCAGGCATGCCCATGAACGCAGCCACACCAACTACCGGCCTCATGTGTGCCAACAATGCGACAAGAGCTTCACTTATCTGCATAGCCTCAAGAACCATATGCTAGTACATACAGGGGAGCGTAACTTTAGGCAAGTGCACAAATTCCATATGGAAGATCTCTGCATAACCCTTAGTTTCTATTGCGTTACAGTTGCGATCTATGCGTGCGTTCGTTTTCCCGCAAAACTCACTTGACTACACACTATCGCTCCAACACGCACAAACAGAATGTGGAAAAGTCTGGCGGAGCACAAGATCAGCAGACGCATAAAGCTGAAACTTCACAGACGCAGCTGGAAACCATGAATGCCTTAGAGCTGGAAGCTGTAGTTCTTTAGTTGTCTCTTACATGTCATAGTCATAATTTAAAGTCAATATTTTAAGATGCGTTGAGCAACTTTGGAAGATCAAAGTATGTCAGCTTTGAAAATTATTGTTTGTGTTTAAAATTATATATTTGCGTGTTTGTACAAACGGTTATTAGACATGGTTTAAATTATTTATATAAAACACAGAGTTTACTATATTAATTTGTTTTTTGTTCCCAAAAAACTGTCTGTATTTTGATCTGAACACATTAGTTTTATGTGTATCTCGATGCTTCTGCTATAATCTTTAGGCTGCAGCAAGATTTAAAACTAGATCAAGTCGGCTTAAACTTAAATGAACTAATAAACATATCTTAATTTTCTTAAATAAGTTGGTAGGCATCAGAGCTCGCAATATTCGATTTCACTTGGCCAGGGTTTTCAAAAAACCATCCGAAAACTAAGACCAAGATTGCAAAGGCAAGGTTGCTACTCAGACAGCGAACGATTTTGTATCAAACAAAATATTTTTAGTGACCGGACCCCTTACAAATATTCGATTGACCGTGTTGTGCGAGCTTTGATAATTATGTGCTAAGCGAAGTTTTCATTTGTTGGAGTTCCAGATTGCGCTTGTGTGCACTAGATCGGTAATGAGTGGCCAGATGAGTTTGTCGTGTGAAGGACTTGTGACACAGGTCGCAGCTGCATAAAACAATACATTAATAAGACTAGCTGTAATGATGTGAGTAGGAATATTCACCAGAAAGCACGTACTCCCGAATGTACGAGCATGTGATTCTTTAGAATGTAGGTGCTGGTGAAGGCCTTGCCACAATGTCGACAGCAGTAGGGGCGTTCGTTGGTGTGTGTGCGTTCGTGCTTCACCCGCGTGCTGTAATCCGTGAAGCAGCGTCCGCAATACTGGCAGGCGAAGGGACGTTCTCCGGTGTGCCTGCGCTGGTGCCGCTTCAGCTCGGAGCTGGTGCAGAAACGATCCGTGCAGACACTAACAGAATATAGAATATATATATATTTAGTGAAAATCAATCTAAATATTTATTGCTGATACTTACTCGCAAGCAAATTGCTTGTCGCCACGGTGTCGCCTGCAGTGCAGCTCAAAGGGCACCCGACCCTGAATATGATTTCCACATTGCTCACAGATAAACGTAAGATTGGACAGACGCTTGCGTCCGGGCTTTCTAGCAGCCGCCCCTTGTGCCTTGGCAATGTCATCGTTTAGCACCTTGTCCAACAAAACACACTCCTCATCCCACTTCTTAGGGGGCAAACTATATTCAGTGGTTGCATCCACAATGGTAAAGTGATGCTCGATGGTCGTGCCAAGGTCTGTGTCATCCTTAGCTTCCTCCTCATCCTTCACCTGATCCTCATCGATAATGATGTTATACTCCAATAGCTCATCATCGCCTTTAGCCTCATCGCTTATAACAATCTGCTCGCCTTCCTGCTCTGCTATCGTAAACTCCTCGTGTTCATCTGGCGGATTAAGCGACAGCACTTCAGATTCAGGTTTTTGAGCTCTATCATTAACGCTGGTTCTAAATTCCACGGAGAACTTCTCAAGTTGCTCCTCACTTAGGCCTAATAGCAGCTCCTGCTGCGCTTCAATAATTCTGCTGCGAAAGCGCATGGCCTCCTGTAGCTCTGTCCGACAGCAAATGCATATAAGATCCGGCAAACAGTCTGCATCCTCCAGCTAAAATCGAAAATTAATAGGGCTTACTTAAGAGGTAGAAAATGCCTAAAATTGCTTACCATCAGACCCGTGAGCACTTGAATATTCCAAAGCATATTTGGATCGTCAAAGATACGCGTGGATCGCCTTTCTGCTGCGTATCTGCTGCACACTCTGCACATGTCTTTCAGCATGATGGCAAAGTTATTTATTTTAAATTAAATAATGTTTGTGCTTAATAAATATTTTGGTTAATAGCGTCGTTTGGCCTACAGCTGTTTAGGCTTTGCCATTCACACTTACGCGGCAACACAACACAACACAACAAAGTATGGACTCTCAGTGTTGGGTAACGTCGTTATTAACACCGGTAAATCAGTGCTGCCAGCATTTCGTGAACTATTATCAAATTATCAAAAAACTCGCATTTTTTTTAAATACATAAATAAATTTATTTATTTTATTTGTTATGTTTACTGTAACTGTCATAGATTATTAAGCACAACATAGATTATTAACCCACGAAATCTCTGCACCTTGTTAAAAACAGGGACAACAAAATTAAATGTCTAAAAGCTGATAGACAATTTGAAAATGGTTGAATTTGTTGCATTTTCGAAAAGAAATGGCTAGATCTAGCCAAATTAGCTGCACTGCCGTGATTTCAATTGCTTGCTGTATGAAATTTGAACAGAATTTTGTGTACTTTATTAATTTAATGTTAATATTCCTTATTCTAATTATACATATGTTCAAAATGTGTTGAATGTGCAAAAATAGAAGTCCTCCTCATATTTAAATTTACCAAAGCGGCGTAAATTAGTTTTATATTGTCTAATATGCATATACAATTATTACGTAGTAGTTATTTGTAATTCAAATAATAATTATAACTTCGCATTTACACCATTAAGTTATTGCATGCAGTTTTTTCGTTTCCGTTTCGAAACAATTATTTTCGAAAGCTTTTGTTTCTAGGCAAGGTTTGTAGAGTGGGTTTAGTTTCATGTGCAAAACTTCATCGTGTAAACGCGTACTGAGAACCGTTTAATCTTGAATGTGCAAGCTCTCATCCTCCATCTCCAGTTTAAGCTGCATTGCCGGATCATGCTGCATCTGCAGCTTAAGCTGATACTTCTCCGCCGTACGCTTGTGCACGCCGGTTCGCATGTGCGTGCTCAGATGCGTGGGCAGCATGAACGACTTGTCGCACAACTCACACCTGCAAATAAGGTAAAAAAATATATAAATAAATTTGTATATTTCAGCTCCATTAAGATGTAACCGACAGTAGGAGATCTGGTTTCAATAATACACACACACAGAGGCAATCTAAGTTTTCCACTACCCAGTCGAGCGAATTGTCTGTTACATATCTTCGCTTTTTCCATCAGTAGGAAAATCGCTGTAATCGACTCAGCTCGTACTCCTGATAAGAATTATCTTAGCAGTGTTAAAGGATGACGAGTCGAGTCGATATAGCACCAACTAAAAAGAGCCTTTAATACTTTTTAAAAGTGTTACAAAGTCCAAAGACCCTTTATTACAGGGTCCAAAAGTATGGTTTTATATCAAATGGAAAACATTTGTTGACGTGGCATTTTACCTGTAGGAGCGCAGTCCGGAATGCGTGAGCATATGGTTCTTGAGAATGTAGCCAGTTGTGAAGGCCTTGCCGCAGGTGCCGCACACGTAGGGGCGTTCATTGGTGTGTGTGCGTTCATGCTTCACGCGTGTGGTGTAGTCGGAGAAGCACCGTCCGCAGTACTGACAGGCGAAGGGTCGCTCTCCAGTGTGCTTGCGCATGTGGCGCTTCAGCTCCGAGGTGGTGCAGAAGCACTTCTCACAGATTCTAGAAATAATAACAAGCGTTAATCGATAATCGATCAATTAAAAGCAGTAGGAACGGAGCTGATGAGTCGCATGCTTCCGACAATAGAATGTTGAATATATGCTTATTATTCTGGATTAACCGATTAGGGCGTAGGAGGCTTGGCATCCAATATTTAAACATTCTAAATTCTGAAAACGGCTGCCTTAGCTCTTATACTTTCCGAGTTCTCAGCATTAATATAGACAAACAGACAGACGGATAGACTACAGCTACTACCTAATCAAGAATGTATATACTCTGTTTCCACAAAATTACCCCTATTTTACAGGGTATAAAAGCAGAGAGGAGGCACTTACTCGCACTGGTAATCCTTCTCGCCCCGGTGGCGTCGGCAGTGCAACTCGAAGGCCATGCGTCCCTTGATGTGGTTGCCGCATTGATCGCAAATGTAGACGCCTCCGGCGCCTCGGCGTCGCGGATCGTCTGGCTTGATTTTAGGCTTTGGCGGTAGACTCGACTTCTTCACAACGTTCTCAGTCTCATATTCGTCGTCCAGCACATTGTCCAGCACGGCCACCTCGTCATCCGAGTCGTACAAATAGGTTTCAGTCGCATCGGTCACAATAAACTGATCCGTGATGCTCTCAATTTTCACATTGCCATCATTGCCCGTTATGAGGCATTCGTATTGCGCCTCCTCGATGATGCCGTCGTCATCCAAGCCGTCGTCGTCGCCCACAATAATATCATATTTCACCCTGCCGACAGTTTGGGGATCGAATTTAATAAATTCATCGTCATGTTCGCTAATTTCCGTCGCAGCTTCCCTTGCCGCTGCATCGGCAGCTGCCTGTGCCTCTGCCTCAAGCTCCACATCAATATCAAGCTGTGGCGACTCCGCTAGATTCTCGAAACCCAATACGGCGTCCTTGTATCCCTCGGGAATCAGCCCCAGCTGATCTTTCGTTAGCCCAGCGAGCAGATCTCTCTGAGCCGTGATGCATCTATCCCGAAAACGTATGGAGTTGGCCAATTCGACGTTGCAGCATTCGCACATCAGCTCCGGCAAGCACGGATAGCTCTCCAACTGAAATCACAAAGGGATTTAGGGATACATAGTAAACAAACTGATCTGAAACTGCATTTTTGTTTTTTTTTTGCTTACCCGCAGCCCCGTCGCCACTTGAATGTTGTCAAGCATTTTGGTGTTGGCCTGGTCGAAGATTTTCAACGATTTGCGAGAGCTGGCGTATTTGCCGCACACCCTGCACGTGTTTTTTAGCAACTTATTCACAACTTTCGCCATGATTATCGGGCAAAACGAATTTCATGTAAAAATAATCAGCGAAAAATGATGCGCGAATGGCTGGCGCTGCCAACTGAATTCTTTTTTTGTTAGCATCTAGTTTTTGCCGTTCACTGTACTACGTTCCTGCATTAACAGCGCTGTTAAACTTAACAGCGTGTGGCACACGATTGCCACACTTGGTGTTTCTAGCAACACAAGTGGTGTTTTTTTTATATATATGTATGCAAAAATTTTAAAATTGCTTTAATTTGTTAAAATTTGCAATAATTAAACAGTTACTTTTTTAATGAAATTCATTGTAATTTTTTATTTATTTTATTGTTTATAGTCATATGGCAACCGGGGCTTTGCCGGCAAATCCGCTTGTTTTATTAGATCTGCCTGTTTTTGATGAGCTAAAAGCAAGAGGTTTTTTGGCTAGAACGGCTCAGCAAATGTGGCGCTTACGATATATTTGACAGGCTGATATCTTGATATTTGCTCATAAGACCTTTAATTTAAAGCACATCATTAAGCACAACTTAGTTGTTTAGCTTTTATTTGGAGCTCTTCCCACCAAAAACCGCTTGTTTTCTCGACAAAATTGGCAACACTGAGCATAACAGAGCGAACAACAGGCGAGTCATGTCGACTTTGGAGTGGTAAGTTTCCAATGAAAATAAACAAAAATTTGTTTATATTTTATTATATTGGGCATGCAGGTTTTGCGCGCCGCGCTGCTATCAAGTCAAAAAAAATCACCTACATGGCCAGGAAACGCTGGAACATCCGCTCAAGCAGCTGGTTGTCAACACCACGGTAAGAGAATAAAACAAAAAAAAAAAAACGCCCAATAAAAAACGAATTGTTTATTATCATGCACAGCCGCTGGAGCAGAATCCGCTGAACTTGGCTTTGGCCATGGAGGGCACAGATCCGCTTTCGAAATTCGCACGGCAGGAGCAGGAGCTAAACGATCCGCTGACACAAATGTCGAGTGAATTTGTGAGTAAACAATGCAAATTGAATAACAAAGAATAAATGAATAATGCCAATTACTGCTGATTACAGACGCTGAAGTCTCAACGTGGCAGCGTACAGGAAGCTGAGGACAATACGCTGAACTGGAGCAGTCGCCGCTTGGGCATACTAAACAGATTCACCACCAATGAGAAGCTGTCGCTGTCCACCAGCTTTCTGTGCACCAGCAGCACGGAGGGCGGCGGCGAGAACTGTAAATATCTTCAGTATTTCCAGCTATGCTTCTGCTAAACTCCCTTTTAATCTGCAGTCAAGGCACAGACGGTGGTGGCGGATAAGGTCAAGTACCGACTGGAGCAGCTGGATCACTTCGACGACGGCAGCATGCGGCATATGATGGATCTGACCCAGCAGGAGTACATACAGCGCTTCGATCAGCTGAAGCAGGAGCTCATCCAGTCCTGGCACAGCGATCAGCGTGTCAAGGCCCTAAAGATCGCCATACAGTGCGCCAAGATGCTGTCGGACACCAGCGTGCTCCACTTTTATCCCAGCCAATATGTGCTAATCACCGACATTCTGGATGTATTTGGCAAGCTGGTCTACGAGCGCCTGCGTGCCAAGGCGGCGGGAGCGCCGGGCGCCTCAGCTGCCACGCTGCAGCGGGAGCTGGAGTCCGCACGCGATACCTGCCAGAATTGGTTCTATAAGATCGCCTCCATACGGGAGCTGTTGCCGCGCCTCTATCTGGAGATGGCCATATTCAAGTGCTACGAGCTGCTGGCCGCCTCGCAGCAGGAGCTGCAGCAGCTGCTGCTGCGTCTCACAAGTCAGCTGCGTGGCATCGCCGATCCGCTGGTCAATACCTACGTGCGTTGTTATCTGATCAGGGTGGGTGTGCCCGTAACCCAGAGCAAGACCTACATACGGGACAACTTTAGTGATCTGTTCATCATGTATCCACAGGTGCGAACTTATGCTTGCTATCTCTTGTTTGTATTTACTCTAAAATCTCGTTGCTTTGGCAGATCTTTCGCTTGGTTGCGCGCTATAATCTGCATCCGGAGATAATCACAGCCAGCGCCTACTTGCAGCTTTATGCGCCGGCGCTGGACTTCATGCTGCAGTGTCTGGTGCACAAATGCGAGCCCTACGCCCAGGAGATGCTCGGCGAGTGCCGACAGCTGAAGAACAAGTACATATATCCCTGATCTATATGAATCATTTCTGAGCAGAGCGGTCGGGCTCTCCGAAAAATAAGTCGCTTGCGGTCTTTTTCGTTTCGCTTGTGCTCTCGGTCTCCAATTTCAGTCTGAGTGTGAGACGCGAGTTGATCTCACACCGAATCATTGAAAAAGAACAAAAAGAGTCAGAAAAGTCAGAGAAAGTCGGCCGAAAGTTATCTTATTTGTTAATGGGTCGTTTGCTTTCTGTTAGGGGGCTAAAAAAGTTTGGAAAACGCCAGCCGACCTAATTGTTTTTAAAAAAATGATATTGAGCAGACCCATGATTCAAAAGAAAAAGCAAAATCGGTCGCAGGTTGAGCAAAGAGAAACCCGAACCTAAAAAATATTTGAGCGATCTTTTTTAAGAATTTTATTTTCGACACTCAGCACAAATGGGACCAATTATTGCGAGCTCTAATTCAATTAAATTCCCAGACCTTTAATCCTCATCTTGATCTTTTCAGCGGCGCCGTGCTTCTGTCCATCTTAAACTCTTTCAAAGGAGAATTTATCGCTGCGAATGCGTTGGAGTTTTTGGAACTAATCAATAACTGCGATACGCCCGGCATTTCCAAATCTCAGCTGCTGCGACCGCTGGGCGGCTGTGTCAGCAGCTGTGCGCCACTGCAGGAGCAGCGTGTGCCGTTTCTAAATGCTGCCTTTCTGACCATCAACACGCTCACGGATCCCAACGAATACATCAACTGTGTGGAGACCTGGACACCGTTTGTAGCGCAGTATTTTACGGTAAGCAGAAATGCCAGCTAAGAGACTAAATTATCATGGTTTTTCCCTTGCAGATACACGAGGTGAATCGTCTGCTGGGTGAGCTGAATTCCCGCATGTGCCTGGGCAAGGCGTATGAGAAGCACTATGGCCAGCTGCAGAGCATTCTCACTAGAATCATGCAAAACTATCGCAGCATTGAGCTGCTGCTCATACAACCACATTTCCTGCCCTACCTGGATCTCTTTCACAAGGAGTCCGTGCGCGTCGAGGTGTGCAAAACCATACTGAGCTATTACAAGCAAAACAGCGAGGAGCAAACCTGCGATGCCGTCGTCACCAATGCGCTCATGTATCTGGGCAAGATACTCAACGATTCCGTTAAGTAAGTCGGCCGTTATATAGGCTTGTTGGTCTATATTGTTAGGTAAATGCTGTGAAGACTTGGCAGCTATTCAAATTGTAAAACACAAACGTTCAGTCGGTTTTAAAGGCCCGTTTTGTACCTCCTAACTTCTACTTCCCCTACGAACATACCCATTTAAATCAGAGCTCGTAAAAATCGCAAAAATCGAGGTTCCATAAACCTTTCTCCCTTCCTAATTCATGTTTTGTCTAAGGCAACAACATAATGCTCTGTTTTCTGTCTCTCTGCGCAACCTACGATTATCTATTTAGCTCTCATTTCGAGAGCGATTCGTGTTTTTGGCTTAGACCAAGACCACAAGCGAAATTGATAGTAAAGATCTCCGATCAAAATATATACTACATTTGGCTCTTTTGCTTGCTTACAGCGCACTAACTGTGGAGGACGAACGTCGCCAGATCTCGCAGCTCATCAACGGCTTCATACACAAAGTGCACTTTGGACGGGATCTGGAGCAGCAGCTGAGCTTCTATGTTGAGGCACGTGGCACGTTCAGCAACTTGGATGCGGTTTATGTAACGCTTGTGCATGCTGCCTGCAAGTTGACGATGCGTCCCAACCATCGACAGGGTGTTAAATCCCTGGGTTTCATTAAGGCCTGCATCGCCTACTGTTTCATTACCATACCCAGCATTACGTCTGTGCAGCAGAAAATGGATCTGTATCTGCTGTGTGGTCAGCTGGCGCTGCGGCATCTGTGTCTCGGTCAGGGTAGGTTAAATATGATATTATTTAAGATAAATATTAATAGGGTTTTCTTAACAGCCGATGCCTGCTTTGAGGCGGCTCTGCAGCTGATTAGCGAGCTGCCTGCAGCCACGGTTGACTTTGAGGGCAAACCGCGCTGCCTGGAGCGTTATCTGGTCACATACTTGTCCAACATGCTGGCCACGCTGATCGTCGTGCCCGACAGTCCGGAGCAGGGCGTGCTGTATTTTCTGCGCCTGCTCTTGGAGATTGTGGGCAAGCGCAGCTTCAAAACTAACAGCACAGCGCCGAGCGTCATCTATCTGCATGCCTTGGATATGCTCTATGCGCAGAGTCTGGAAAGGTTTCCCTATCATGTCGAGGGCGGTAGGTTAACTACGAAAGCAACTTTGAATATATTTTAATTGTATCTGTTTCAGTTGTCTCCAACGATGCGCTCTATGGCCACGATCCAAAGTTTCTAGCCGAGGTGAACAATCTTTGCGGTCAAGTTGTGGATGGCATATTGATGCAGCTGAAATCTCTAGGCGCCGCACAGCAGCAGCGCACGCAGGCACAGCTCTCCATGGAGCTGTTTATGCGCATTGTGCGCTATGCGGATCTTGAGAAGGAACCGCTCTGTCAGCTGGCCGTAAAGCTCTGGCTGCTGGCCAACAAGGCGCAGGCGCAGCTCGACAGCGAAACCATTGTAAGCATTTCAAGCATCAAAGAAAGAGTTTTAACTTTAATTTATCGCTTTGCAGCCGCAAACACTGTGCAGCGTGGAGCATTTCTATAAACTGGTCAAGGATACCGCGCCCACACGCGCGCAGACCATAGCCAAGCTGTTGTTACGCATGCGCGATAGTTAAAAATAAGGAAACTGATAACTAATTCTAAGGAGACAGAAAAGGCTGCAAAAAATCTCATAAATTAGATTATATCGAGCCCTTCCCGCGAAAATGGAGTAACCAACAAAAGCAAATTTTACAGGAGAACGTTTTTTTCGCGAGAACGCGTCTGAAATTCGCAGCAAATCTGGCGCTTGCGATATAATTGACAGGCTGATATCTCAGTAAATACGCAAGATAAAATTATGAAATTTTTTGTGTGGATGAGTTGGGTGATTATGAACATAATTGCATCAAAAACCGAAAATCCAAAAAAATGTTGGTTACGTCTTTTTCGCGGGAAGGGCTCGATATGCTAAAGAGAATATTTGGTTTTGTGTCTCAATGCCGACAGAAACGTTTAAGGAATAGCAAATATTTTTACTAGATCGACTTAGCTCTTCATTCTGATAAAGAATATACGAGGTAGTCAAAATTATTTTCACAAATGCACAGATAAGCATCAGTTCATATGCTTCTCTTTTTCGAGTAAGAAAAGATATTTTTTTCATTCCTTTTTCATTTGCTTCTGCATAGATCGGACTATCCAAAAACAAAAATCTCATTTGAGAAAATAATTTTGACTACCTCTGTATATACTTTACATTTACATTTGCTAAAAGCTATTATATCCATCTTCAATGGGTTTAAGATATAATTATTATCAACGGTAGAACTTTCTTTCTTTTCTGATAGATTTTAAAAATAATATTTAAATAAATTGTTAAATAATGCTTGTGAAAAATATATTAAATATATTCCCTTAGCAGGTCTTAAACCTCAAATCAATACCGAATCAAATGTGAAATATATAGCTACTAATTTTTGAGATTTTATGCAGCCTTTTAGGTTTTACGGCTTGAGCTGAACGTTGATAACAAGTTAGTAAGTCAGAACAAATAGTTTTAAAGTATATATAAAGAAATATGTAAGTAGAATAATTTCTACAAGTTCTATAAATGAGCTTGTATGTTGTTGTGCAATTTCTTGGCTGAATTTAAGACTTAAATATCAATACTAATAGCATTAGCTGACTGAGTTATCCAAGCTGATATCCTACACCTCTGTTTAACTTGCTTTGCAAATAAAAAACGCAAATATTTATGTATAAAAAGCGCAATGGCGTTTATTCAAATTTGGATTGCCTTGGGCCCGCTTTGCACAGTGCCGCAAAAAGACAATTTTAAGCTGTGCGCATGACGACGTTTATATGCAGCAAATGACGTGAGTTCACACATAGAATATATAGATTTGAATATACAGTATTTATCGTATATAGTAGCTTATTTTATGACATTATTCACGAGCTTCGCATTGCATTTATGAAGGTGTAAAAATATAAATTACATTGTTGCATTTCATTTTCATTACATTTGGTAGTTTTCAACATTTGAGGCATTTAGTCGTTTTGCGTGTGTGCATTTCATAAATGGCTATAGACTATGGCTGTTGAGAAATTATACAAAATAAACACGTAGATATATCAATAACTTATATAGAGAAAGCTATACGTATACCAATTAAGTGTTAGAATATGGGGTAAGGTTTTGCTTTGGGCGCAGGCTCTTTGAAGGTAAATAAATATGCAGAGAAATGCCAAAATTTTAAAAAATTTGTCACAAAATTACAAAACTTTTAAAGAGTCTGCTTCTAAAGCAAAGATTTAGTATAAAAATCGTTATATTTTATGGGGAAGTGTGTATTTATACGTGATGCATAAGTATTTGTATTTGTGAGAACATATTGCGACCTAGAAATTTGTCTCCTTGAACTCCTTGGACTGCAGCACAGGCGCCACATTGCCATTGCCGCCGCCACCGCCCCCTCCAACAACAACCCCGCAGTCTTCATTCGTAGTCGCCTCGTCCGACGCTGCAGCACCCACTGTATAAGCCATGACTGTGGCATGATCCAGCTTGCCGGGCAGTGCGGTAAAGGCGCTGCTGTCCACAATGCGTTTGCGTGCCGCACGATGCTGCATGCGGTTCAGCTGCACCTCCCGCTTGACGCCGTCGGGTCCAGTTGAGAGCTTGTAGAACAGCTCGCGCTGCTCGAGCGTCTTGCGTCGCGCTGAGGTGATCATGCGCACAAAGTCGATCAGCAGGTGGCAGAGTCGGCGCGCCGAGGAGCAGGGCGAGAAGGTGCCATTGATGCCATAGCTCAGCAGATCCTCCAGACGATACAGCGTGAGCACATGCCGTTGGGGTCCGGTGACCAGGGGCAGACCCATTGCTGATTTTGGTATGCGTTGCACGGGCGGCGTGGCCGGAGGCTGGGGCACGCCCACGCCGCCGTTGCGCGCCTCGATCAGCGTCTGGGAGCGCATGTACTTGGGCCGGCTGGGCACGCTGCTGGGCGGGCTGCCGGCCTTGGGCTGGCGTGTGCGGCTGGGCGGAGTGGCGGACGAGGGATGCAGGCGGGCGTAGATGGCGGAGGCGCTTTTGTTCTGACGCTTGGGCGCCAAATTGCCGCCCTGCAGCTGCTGCAGTTTGACGTCCGGGGTCCAGGCCTCGGCGAATTTGCCAACAACCGGATCGAAGTTGTCACTGATGCCGTCCGAGGTGAGAAACACAATATCGCCACGCTCCAGACAGCTCATGGAGAACGTCAGATTGCTCAGCTCCGGCTTGTTGCCGTCCGCCGGCCCCAGGGCGCCCAAAGCGTCGCGCATATCCCGCATGGAGCTGATGTCATGCGAGGCCTGCGTCAGCTCCCGCACCCCGTGCTTCTTGGAGTACACATAGGCCAGCGAATCGCCCACGTTGCAGGCGCACACCACGTACTTGCCCGGTGCACCGTCCAGCGGCAGCACCACCGCAATGGTCAGCGTGGACAGCGCACCGCCCACCTCCAAGATGCAGCCATGCCCCTCCCACAGACTGCGCAGCAGGCTAACAAACACCTCCTGTGTGGTCGTCGCCAGACACTCCTGCGCCTGTCCGAACACCGCGCGGTCCAGATAATCCAGGCAACCATGCACCGCCGAACGTGCTGCCAAGCGTGCACCATCACCTGTGGAAAGCAAACCACAAATTAGTCTATGATAACAACGTATTAAAAATTGGGGTATATGTGAATATTCCGGGAAGGGAATAACATTTCTCAAGCTATTTCTAATGCTGATCACGAAGATCGTAAAATGCAGCCCAAAAGTATGCTACACAAAATATGCATTTAGAATTTTAATTCCTGATTAAAAACTATTTGCTCAAAATCAGATTGGAGTTTGTTCCTCCTCCTTATAGATATTAAATGTATCTAAAGATGATTCAAACATAGGTTTTCCCTGGGAAGGATGTTCAAAAAGTTATAGCTCTATTTCCAAGCAGATTGTGTTTAATACAAGTTCTACATTTGATCAAAAACCTGCCCTTACTTTTTATATTCAAAATTCTATAATATATCGAGCCCTTCCCGCGAAAAAAACGTAACCAACATTTTTTCAATTTTCGGTTTTTGATGCAATTATGTTCATAATCACCCAACTCATCTACACAAAAAATTTCATAATTTTATCTTGCGTATTTACTGAGATATCAGCCTGTCAATTATATCGTAAGCGCCACATTTGCTGCGAATTTCATACGCGTTCTTGCGAAAAAAACGTTCTCCTGTAAAATTTGCTTTTGTTGGTTACGTTTTTTTCGCGGGAAGGGCTCGATATGTACGAAATAATATCGGTTTGGTGTGGTTTGGAAAGCTTGAAGGAGGACTAAATACGGTACCTTTATTGTTTTATTATAAGAGAGACAAATCAAATGTTATTTAAATATTTCCTTCGAAGTTGCTTTTATGATGATTTTCAGCATAACTAAAAAAACATGATTTTAATTCGTATGCTCTACAAACTAAACTATTTATCCAAAATTAAATCGGTTTAAAGTTCTGAATAGGGAATAAATCAATCTAAAGATGTTTCTTACAAATATTTTAGCGGCAGGAAATATTTAAAAAGTTACGGATACCATTTGTGGCAGTTGGGTTAGCAAGTTGCCATATTATTGATTGTATACTGTTGACGTATTTTATGGTATAGATAACTTTTTAATTATTAATCGCAACAAAAAAGCATAAAGCTCGCTCTACTTGCCCCAGTTAACACCATCAGCCATGGCCATGGCAGCGGCATCGCCCCGCACCACGCAGCCGTAGCAGTCGGCGATGGGATTGCCCATGGGCTCCTTGGTCAGCATGTTGTTCTCGTAGAGCGAGACGGAGATGCCGTAGGCAAAGTCGCAGTCCATCTGCCAGTTCTGCACGCCGGCCACTGGCGAGGTTAGAGTGGTGCTGCTGCTGGTGGTGTTGTTGGTGCTGACGGTGGTGCTGCTGCTGTTGGTGGTGCCGCTCTGATTGCTAACTGCCTCACGCAGCAGACGCTCGCGTTCCGAGCTGCCGGCGGTTGTTGATGATTCAGTCTTGGCGTTCAGCAGGTTCTTGTTGTTCTGATCCTGGGCGGGACAGCTGCTGACCATGCTAACCACAATGGTGGTGGCCTTGCCGTTGCTCTCTGGCGCTGCGCTGATGTTGTGCTTGGAGTTCTTCCTGGAACGCATGCCTGCACCACCGGCATTTGTGGCTGCTCCCGTACCCTGCGCCGCTGCATCCGTGCTGTTCTGTCGCCTGGAGGCTGTGGGACGTGCGAACTTGTTGCTGAGGCGTGCGGCCGAGGTGAGCGGGGGCACGGGCGGCGTGCTCTTGCGCACGCCGTAGGCGTCGTCGTTCTCCTGCTGCGTGTCGATGAAGTCAATGTCATCCGCATAGCTGGCGCTCAGATGCAGCTTGGAACGCTTGATGCCGGTGAGGCCCTCGTCGGGTCCTGTGCAGGCCGCCGTGATGCTGTCGGCGCCGCTGGCATAGCGTCCCAGCTTCAGCACCGGCATCTCCGTGGGATTCTGGCCATTGTAAATCTCCGGTCCGCCGGGCATAAACTCCCGCTGCATGCGACTGAAAATAAGCATAAGTTAGGTTCAAGTTGAGTAGAAAATCTTAAGCTTACCCCTGTAAATATTTGGTTATAAAGCTGCCATCGTCGGACTCCTCGTTGCCATTGACGCGTCTCCGTCCGTCTCTGGGCTCGGCTATAAAACTCAATTGTCGAAAGTACGTGGTGACCTTTTGGCGTAGTGATGGCATCTTGATGAGATCTACTCCCAGTTGGCAGTTGGCTCTACTCCAATTAAAGCTGCGTCTTAATTGCAGCGGGGGGTTCACCGCCTACAAGGCCAGGGCATTCACCGCATGGGCAGCAATTGTTGTGGGAGTCGCAGCCTGCAATTAGAGACGAAGAAAGCAGCCGTTTTTTACTCATTTAATTATCAATAAATTATGCAATTAAACGTGGCGTCGTCTGCTCGGCAACAGGATGTGCCACAGGCAGTGAAAAGGAGCCAGCAAAGTAACAATAAACAAAAGGCGCAAAGCAGCTGAAGAGAGGCAGCAACAACAACTGCAAAGATTCCGCCAGGTTTGAAGTTGCAAATGACGCAGCTTCTGCGGCATGCCTGTGATTAATGACCTCTCCAGACAGGCTGGAGTCCCTAAAGTATTATAAAGCAGCCAGGCAGAGCAAAGAGTTGGACAGAAATAAGCGAATTATGAGCACAGAATATTTGAGTTTACAGTCAGACAATTCTATTTCATAACTCGAGAATATTCCGCTCTATACAAATTGTTTTAAAGATCTGTTATTTCAAATATTAAATTCTATGACAAATCTGAACTAGTTTGGCAAATTGTCCGTTCCATATTTTCGCTGTTTCTTATTACGAAATTCACAAAGTCAATAGAAAATGTCATAAGCTAGTTACGTGCCAAATTACAAGTCAATAACTTTAATGCTGTGGCTGCAGTAGCTTTTTGCGGTTTGCGGGGTAAGGGGGGGAGGTATCCAAAATCTAAAACAAACTCGTGCTGCTCGCGAAATAGGAGAATCTATATTCCGAATATGGTGTCTCTAGCTCTTATAGTTGCTGAGATCTAGGTGTTCATACGGACGGACAGACGGACATGGCTATATCGACTCGTCTTGTCGTCCTGATCAAGAATACATATATTTTATGGGGTCTGCCACGCCTCTTTCTGGGTGTTACACACATTTCCTCTTTGCACTAAACTAATAGACCCTTTTTACTTTTTTAAAGTAAAGGGTCTAAAAATCAGAGCCAAGTAGAAACAGTTCAACTGTTATCTTTTTGAAATCATTATAAAGTCTCAAATAAATCTCAGTTAAGTGCAATTTGTTTCATGATGCTTCTTATAATTTTACTTTAATTTACGTTAATCTTAACTGCAGATAAAAAGCAATTCAAAATTGCAGCTACTTGGCATTCAGCTGCAATTGCACTAGACAATCAAATGTCGCTAGAATAATAACAGAGCTAAGGGTATATAATTTATAGTATATTGCAAGAGCTGCTTATCTTTAGGCACAATGAAAACGCGAATGTTAAGGCTTAGCAGCAATAGATGCTGACTATCACATACCCTGTACATCAGAGTGTATTAAAATTAGAGACGAGTCTGCTTTAAATGACTTAAATAATAAACACCTTTAAAATTAGATGTAAAATAATAAGAGAATTCATTCAGATTACATTTTATAAAAGGTTTAAAACATAATAAAATTATAAGCATTTATTGAAATTTGTTATTGCGCATTTTATTTTGTTTGTTTCTCAATTTCAGCATACCCGTATAACCCGTACAGGGTATACATTTTGCGAAGCCAAACAAACACAACAATTGATGAGAATTGCAATTGTTTACTTTGTCCGTTATTATTTGTTTATTTATTATTTTTTGCAGCTCTGATGAGCAGTTTTATTCGTTGACATTTGTCACAACATTTTTTATTGCGTTTTGATGGCAATTTATGTTGCAGACAGAGTCTTAAAAGCAATAGCTGTTCGTTCACCCTCTAGAGTTAATTAGATTTTGATTAATCTGGCATAGTTGTGTCTATATACATGCCCCAAACTGTATGTGAAATTGTTGTGTAGATACCTTGACAATAGAGCAATTTGTTTTATTATAAAGTGACCTTAAAGCGATCTCTTTGCAAAATGTGAGACCTGTGGAAATGCTTCAAATATCATTGTGTTACTTGAGACTCAGCTGCGGTTACTCAATAGTCCATTAGGCACGTGTCGGAGCTGAACAATGCAGCATGAAAAGGCAGATCGGTAATGCCCAGCTAGCGTAAAAACAGCTAAAGTTGGCGTGAAATTAAGATAAAAGCTGTAAGTTAAGGTGTATAATAAATATAGTAATAAAGGCTAAAGCTAGATCTAAGTACGTTGTCTTTTCCATGTCAAGTGCTATTAAACTTGATGCTCGATTGACACAGGAAACGTCTTGGATCGGGGGCTATAGACTGCCATGACTGGCCGCCAGGTGGAGCGTGTGGCAACCCACTTGAGCTGCGCGCACAATGAATGAATTATGTAAATTGCTCTGAGGCATTCAAACGGATGCTGTGGGTATTATGGCATTATGGTTATATGGTGGGTGCGGTCGGGTCAGCCTTTGTAGCTGCATATACGTACATATATATATATATATATATTGTAGTATAATCTCTTTGCCTGTGCATTTAATCGCATATTCTAGCTGCTGTTGTTGCTCAATTGAATTGTTTGCGGCGGTGGAGTGCAACATTTCAATCAGTCTGATTGATTGCAAAAACGAATACAGCGTCGAGAGATTGTGGCACAGCGTATATGGTGGCAGAAAGCGCTTGACTGCGCTTCAATGCCCCAAAAGGGGCAGAGTTGCAGAGGGGGCAGCTCCAGATCCATCTAGGGAAATTGAAAATGCTCGCAATTTGGGTTAATTTCATTTTAATGTAGCGCACACACACTTGGTATGTGGGTGTGGCAATATCACTTGCAGCTCCTCTTGCCCCCTTGAAGATCGGCTGAGGCCTGGAGTAAGGCATAATTAAATTATATTACTTTGCTTTCGTTGATTCGTGCAGTGATTGATGATTGATGTCAAGAAGTTCAATTCAATTTCTTTTAGAATAAGCTGTCCATAGTTTGATCAATATTTTATTGTGATCATAACTAGAAATCGATCGATTACTTCTAGTTTCATATTGCCAGATATTCCATTAAATATATAAAAACGCATGTTGCATTTCTCCAATCACAATCCATAGACACACCCATAGCCCTACCCCAATTTTATATTTTATTTATTTTTTTTTACCTTCTACAATTCCACACAATAAAAGATCTGAAAAGTCGTGCGCCACCAACAATCGACACTTTCGTTTCAGCTCATATTCCAAAAGCTATCAGCATTTTCAACACCCTCAACTAATCAGGCATGAAAACGGGGCAACCAAAGAAAACAATTGCGAAAGAATTGGGCAGGGGAACGATACCAAGAAGTGTTGAAATAAATGTACACAAATCTCGGGCATTATTTGAAGCGAACGACAAATAGTAGGGGTATGCCACAAATGCTTAACTTAAACAATAAATACGTTTGTGGCAATAGATTGATTATGTTTTAAATAAACATTTAGATAAGCTGCAAGTCTAAATGAAAAGTTTAGAAAAATACTGATGTATACTGATTATAGAAAAATATATATGGTATTTCCAATTAACTACAGGTTTTATAATCGCAGAGAGAGGCGTCTGCTTATTAGGAATAGTAATAATATATGTATTTATTTAATATTATTTTTGTATTATTGTATATTCTATATATTGCTTATATTTATATTTTAACTACATTTTTAATAAAGGAAATTAAGTCAAATATTGATATTAATAAAAGGTTGATTTATATAAGATTTCTAAAATGAATCATTTCGATCTTAAATAGAGTAAATGAAATTTCCGTAAATAATTTAGGTATAAAGGTTTCGTTTTACAACGACTGATCTTTAAGACTAAGCTCTCGAAGCTATAATAATGATATAATGATAAAGAAATGTCTTAAAACAAATATATTTAATTTATTACAGACAATAATTCAATATATTATCAGCATTCCCAATATTTACAAACTACAGATAATCATGTAAAAATGCATAAAGATTCAAGAAGATAAAAATCTGCTGTGGAATACCGCAAATAGAAATTTGTTTACATACATATGAAAGATAGAGCCCCATGTTATAAATACGCGTATGACTGTATTTATAGCCACAGCACATGGCATAGAAATATATACAAAATGCTGCCCCTCGACCCAGGTACCAGACCCCAATGCATGCGATTCGACCCAACTCATTGTCTGGCGTTCAACCAGATGTTTGTCTTTGATTTGTTTTTCATTTTCAATTTGCGAATTCGCTTGAAAGATTTATTTGCTTTAATTGTTTGTGTTGTTTTTATTCGTTCTTAATTTCCGCTAAAAGTGTGTATAGATAATTGATAGGGTGAGACCGCTGAAAGATTTCGCACTGGCCTCGTGAATTGCATTTAATCGAATTATGCGAGGCCAGAGACAGATAAGACAGCCAACTTGCAACTAGTGGCAGCCACATGTAGCATATTTGTAAAGGCTTTGCCTGTGGCAAGTTCTGCTTTTCAGGTTGACAGGCTGAGGCTGAATAGGTGTTGACTTAATGCCGCACAGGGGCACAGAGGGAAACGTGCTAAAGCAAAGCAAACAGACTAAGAGCAAACATTGTGATAAAGAGGGGGGTTATGGGAGGGGCTGAGGTCTAAACAGCTGCATAGAGTTATTAGCTGGCGGCTTAAATGCATTTCTCCGTCACAAAGACGAACTTGGCTAATAGCAGATGCGGCATCTCAAGGTGACAGTGGCAGTGGCATTCATTCATTCATTCAAGTATTCAAGTATTCATTCCATTCGCTTGGCTCTCCAGCCATAACTCACTCAACTCGCAGACAAAAGCCATAAACGCGCAGACAGAAAAGAAAGTGAAGTTTTCGCTTTGTTTTCTGCAATTTGAGTTATTCTCTGTTGTGACAAGTTGTAGAATGTTTGCATCGCAACGAAAGCTGAAGGCCATCAGCAGCTGCACAGCTCATTGCAGCTAGAAAACAAGTCTCTTCGAATAGTATTTTCATTTTAAATAAGGAATTTGATTATGCTTTCAACTGTAAACAACATGAAAAGCGAATATTGAATTAGCAGCCAACTAAAACTGAGCAGAATTTGATTTGTCTTGTAACATAGATACTTAATAATGATAATGTCAATGACACTTGCAATGAAATTGATATTGGCCATGATTGTTGTGCAAAGAATAAAATTCATGATAATTTTATTGATAATAATAATGATCATTATTATCGATGGTTATCATCGAAACACCGGCTTTAAATATGACAAATTTGACTGAGATACGATGACCATCGATGATAATAAAAGCGCTTAAAATAATTAACACAATACTAAAGAGAATATTAAAAAACAAATAAACATTCTAATAATATACATTAATAAATTGTTTACTTCAAATAAGTTCTGTTTTTTTTTTATTTTAACATTGAAGAAATAAATAATGATTCACAAAACCTTTGATTTCAACAATTATAACAATAATTACAAGATGAACAGTTGAATGGCAACATCTATAATATTTCCAAAGAGAATGGTAATAACATTTTGAAATAACATAATTATAACATATTCAAGTTTATGGTATGATTATTTGTCGTAATTATTTGCACATTATTTAATAAAGACTAGAATTCTGTTATTTTGTCATAATTATTCGAACATTATTTTATAAAAACTAGAATTCTGGTTTAATTGTTATGTCAATCGTAAATAGATAGATATGTTATTAAAATTCAGCCAAGAGTTGCTTGAAATGTTATACGTATATCTTTCCAAAGTATGTCAGTCTTAATCACCGTAGTTAAAAGATATCTCAAACAGTACAAAACACGTAGATATGCAGGTAAACAGATACTGGCAGTACGTATGCCAAATGAAACCGGTTTGCTAAATAACACATTGCGTAAGTGAGATGGGAAACAAAGACGAGTTTTGTTTATACATTTTTTACTTGCTCAGTTATGAAATATTATATGCTTCTAAGGGGATAATCTAGACTAATGCGTTGCATGAAAAACATACAACAATTTGTACAAGAAAACTTATTTTATTATTCCTAAATGAACTGAATGAATGGAATTTTTAATATATATAAGATTATTATGAGCAGTAAACCTGCTTACTTTTTATCTAAATACAAGCCAACCTTAGTCTGAATTTAATTTATTTTAGAATATTTAAATTCCAACAAGATTTAATCCCGAGTAACTACAATATATTTCAGACTATATTTAATACTTAAGCCCTCTAAACCCAACACTCTTAAAATATTATTTTATTTTTAGATTTACTGCCGTTTTGCTCAGCAAATATATAATAATCCAAGAGCTTTAAATGTGAACCCTAACAGCGGTCAGCTGCATTAAAAATGCATAAGTCTCAAACATTTGCTGGCCAGGCTAAAGTGTTGGCTCTGTCATTTTGGCTGGTTCTATTTGTAGAGTCGG
The DNA here is from genome assembly GCA_035045125.1 of Hypselothyrea guttata. Classification (NCBI taxonomy): domain Eukaryota; kingdom Metazoa; phylum Arthropoda; class Insecta; order Diptera; family Drosophilidae; genus Hypselothyrea; species Hypselothyrea guttata. Next base: position 332,236 of record JAWNNJ010002200.1, on the reverse strand, counting down.
GGCAGAGTCAACGCTTGGGGCTGCATTAAAATCGGACTTATTAAAATTGCATGTGATGAAAATACACAAAGCGAGTTCCTTCACCTCCAAGTGGTTGGCATGTCACTGGGCTTGCCTGGAGTGCACTCCCCTCTTCTGCTCTCCTCCTCTGCCTCCTACTTTAGGTGCTGCCAGTTGCTTAAATTGGCAGCTAATTGGCATTTGAGCGGTGGTTGCGTGGTGCATTCATTTCCTGTTACAACAGCACGCAGAAAACAATTTGCATTAATAGCGAAGGAAGCGGAAAATCGGTGCCTACATTTTTCCCCCCTTTTTTCCAGCACACACAAAACACTTTGCAATTGAACGTGACGAAACCGAAAGTGCGACAGAAAATCCATAAAACAGAAAACTCAAAAAATATTTCCTACATGTGTAATGCGCTTTGTTGAGTCAGGGTTGCTTTTAAGAAGGCTCCCTAGAGGGAGGGGCAGGGGCAGCTCTATAGTGTGTGATGTGTGCACTTTCACATGCAATGCTTAGAGCTTTTGTTTTATCGTGCCTCATAATGATGCATTCAGTTCATTCATTCCACTCTGCCTCCAGCCAAGGGTGCAACAGCCCTCGTAGGGCTCATGGGGCATTGAGCTAGTCTTCGAGCCTTGGCTCTTATCGCCCATTTCCGTTGCATGTTGCTGTTGCTGTTTCTGTTTCAGTTACGGTGTCTATTGGGGTCGCGCCTCTTGGCCCCATTTCGGGCTAAAGCTCCCCAAAAAAGAATACAACTTGAGCGAACTTGCTAAGCACAGTAAATACTTAAGAAAAATACAATATATGGAGCACACTTAGTAAGGCTTCAATTGCTTTTTGGGCCAAGTGTCATGCTGTTGCCAGTGAAAAAGCAGGTTAACGATAGACACAGGGTGGAAATTAATTCCAACAGTCGAAAAACTGAGTTTCTAGGTTTTTTGGGCTCGGTTTTACAAGTAAAGTTTATAGGGAATACGTTTTTGGTAATTTATTGAAGAATTTATTAATGTGGGAATTAAAAAAGTGTTTGATATTCTTGAGATGATTAATTAAAACAAGAGTATATATTCCGAGTTTCAACGTTCTATGTTCAATATTACGCTTGGTATTCGGTTTTTATTGATTAAGGCGTAAAGGGGGCGTGGCACCAAAAATTTGAAAAAAGCCTCATCTGTGTCTGATGTAGACAATTCATGTAATGTAGAGAATTCATGTAAATATCTCAGTGTCTTTTAAATTGGCGAATGTATTTTATTTCATTCATTGTGGGCGGCAGGGGCGTGGCATCTAAGATTTGAAATAAACTTGATCTGCGTATGGTATACAACTTTCAAAAGCGACCATAACGGCTGCTCTAGCTTTTATAGTTGCTGAGATCTACGCACTCATCCAGACGGACGGACAGACGGACAGACAGACGGACATCGCTAAATCGACTCAGCTCGTCTCCCTGATCAAGAATATATATAGTTTGTGGGGTCTGCCACGCCTCCTTCTGCCTGTTACATACATTCGCACAAAGTTATTAACCCTGTTTTCCCATTTTAAAAATAACATTTTAAACAGACGTAACCCACAGAATGACCTATACCTTATACACTAGACCCTATACCGTATTTAAATAAGTGATAAGGAATTTGAATAAGTTGGTTAAATGTTTCCGACAATTATATTTAGTTAGTACAATTATTTTTGGCTGTTTCTTAGTCTGATTCTATTAATAAACTTCTTTGAAATCTAGTCATAATTCAAATGATTCATTGATTTAAGATCGTTTTTCATTGAATCACATGTTTCAGTGTCTTTTGACCAAACTCGTTAGCATATGTCTATAATTTGAGATTAAATGGAACCCAGGCAGGCAAGTAGCGACAGCTGTCGACTGAATATGGTATAGTATGAGAAACATGTAGGACTTGCTATAGCTAACTTTACATGAATAAATTAGCCATGGGCTTGGGTTGGGACTTGGGTTTGGCTGGAGCTTGACAGGCTTGTCAGGCATACAAATAAGTCTAATAAGTGGTCGCAATTGAAAGACCAAACCCCCTTCAGGCAGCATGCAAATTTATAAAACAAAAGTCGAGTGGGGGATCCGGAAAATATATATGTATATGTATATACATAGCAAATGCCAAGTAAAATATTAAATTAAATCTTGCATCAAGGCACGGCCAAAGAACTGCGACAAAACAAAGACCCCGAGCAAAGCAACAACTGCAATTCGCTAAACCTCCACGTCTGCCTTCCTTCTTCTTCTTCTTCCCCTCCTACTCCACACATCCACAGGCATCTCATTTGTCCCTCAACTGGGGCCCGGTGTCAAATGGCTGCCCACTGACGTTGCTCGACTTTCAGCTTACAATTTTCAGTGGCAGGTGCTTGGTCTGCACTGGGTTAAGTGACCGCTGTTGCCACTTCCCCGTCCCCCTCCCCTCCGCCAGCCCCTTGGCCAATGTCTAAATCTAATTTGAGTTTCATTGCCGCACGATGACTAACGTGTCCCCCTCTCCATCCTCCCGCCTCTCCCTCTCACGGCTGACTAATCACTGGAGCCGGCGCGTGCTTCAAGAGAATCGGAGAAGTGGAAAACCGAGCTGTTGGCGCCCCCACATGAATTCAATGAACTTTTCACTGACCGCTCGATGTTGTGCTTAAAATTGGCAAAGTTTGCTTTGTTATTGGGCCTGTCTGAGCTGCTCAATGTAAATCGATTTTAATGATCATTGGGTTCATGATTGGCCTCAAATTAAATTGTAATTAATCGCAACAAACTGATGAGAAGTGGGAGACATGATTTGTACTGTGTGAAATAATTTAATCTAGAATTGAGCTTTTATTTTTAAAGATTTACATAGTCTATGGCATTCTCTATCGATGCTGTGAATCACATTACGATCGAATAAGAAACAGCGAAGATATGCAACAAATAATTTAGATCACCTTCGTCCTTACTGGTTTCTATTTAATATAGCATTATTATTATGGAACTACAGTAGAATGCGGTTATAGCGACATTCAAGGGACCGACGATTTTACGTCGTTATATCCGGTAGACGCACTATCCGAAAGGAGCAAAAAAAAAATGTTTTTTTTTTTATTTTATGGATGCCATGTTCGTAATGGGTTTTAAAATAAAACAAATTAATTTTTTAATCAAAACAAAAAATGTAATACAGTAGAATCCGGTTATAGCGACTTTCAAGGGACCGACGATTTTACGTCGTTATATCCGGAAGACAAAATCCATGATTTTGTTTCTTTTTCGTATTGAAAAAACACAAAATCCATGATTTTGCTTGCTTCTTTTAGCATTGTTAAAGAAATCAAATTTTCCTCTTTAAAGTTTTTTTTTTCTTCGGCACGTCGCAATATCCGGTTGAATTGTGAAAAATCTCGTCGGTATAAGCGGTTTGACGCTAAAAGCGGAGACGTTCTAAGCGGAGGCCCTTTCATATAAGTTTGTATGGGGACCAACCAAGCCATCGAGTTTTCGACGGACGCTATAAGCGGCGTCATTATAACCGGATTCTACTGTATACAAATTAGAAGTTTTATTCAAAGCTGTTAAGCTTTAATTGGTGACTAAAATAAACCCATTTTAATCAAGTAAAGTCTAACCTAATGCTCCGAGCTCCATGCAAGTGCCCTAAAATTACTTCAATTAAGCTCGTTGCCAACTTTCATACACTTTAGCCACTCTATAGAGTCTATAGACTAAAGCAAACATGGAAATTTAATATCACAACAGCGGAGAACCCTTTGCATTACGAATGAAACTGGCTGGCATTAAGCAAACAGGCGAGACAGGGGCAAACTACTCTGTATATACATATATGTAGTATACTATATCATAAAATACCATTGAGACAACAAAGAGAACGAAAAAAGAAGCCAACTGGCTGGAAGTCTCAATGGCCAGGAACAGCGGCAAAAGCCGTAGATGGGAACGGTTCAGCTGTGGTTGGAGTTAGACAGAAGGCGCATAGCTTTATGCAGCATCCCTTGTCTGGGGAACAACCACCAACTCCCCCAAAATGATATGAAATGAGAGAGTGCATAGTTGAGAGTTCTGCTGGCTGTTGCCAGCTGCTGCTACAACAGCAACAAGGCCAAAGAGAGTATCAACATTCTTGGCCAGCAGGCGAAAGTGATTGAATTCCAACAAGATTCGTGGCGCCACCAGAATTGAGAGCATGCAGTGTGACGTGATGAGGTTTCTTTGCATTTAAAGTTTGTTCTACAGCGTTGAGGCAAGTGAAAAGCTTTAAAGAAAGTATTAAAAGCCAAGAGTTAGACCAGCGAGAGTTGTGCCAACGAGAATTGGGACAACGAGAGTTAGGCCAAGAAGCAAAAAATTCGATGAAATTAACTCGCCAAATGTTCAATTTAATCGATTTATGGTTTAAAAATATTCATAAAAAACAAACTTGGGTATATTTCGTCCAAAAATTAATATGTTAAAGTCAAATATCGTGTTTTTGAGTGCTTCTGCATACCGAAACTCCATTTTGGAGACTATATCAAGGGTCAAAAAATTCAATCAAATCTATTCGTCACATTTTGATTTTAAACGATTTGTAGTTCAAAAATATCCATAAAAAAACAATTATGGGTATATTTGGTCTAAAAATATAGATTTTATAAACAAATATCGGATTTTTGAGTGCTACTGCAAACCGAAACTTCTTTGGGACAATATCAAGAGTCAAAAAATTCGTTAAAATTTATTTATAATTTCCAACTGCACTTTAACTTGAACTATTTACGTTTTTAATACTTTTTTGAACCCCACAAAGCGGACGAGCATTTTGCGGCAGCAAACAGTGTGTCCCCATTTAATTTACATTTCATTTCCTGTTATTTTCCGCCTGACATTTGCCGCAGTGCTTGGCGGGGCAGCGGTACTATCCCTGGGTCCCCGAGTTCCAGGGTCGGTACACCCACATAATACACCATTTGGATGTGGTTGGTGGCTTATTCAAGGTATATCTGCCACCGAAATCGATTTGTAGCATGATGGGCGTGTTATCCTGGGGACACGTGTGCATGCCTCTAAACTCCCACAAGGGTCTAGCACCATCACTATCATCATCATCACCATCATCATCATTGTCGTCATCGTTATCATCATCACGAACAACATTTGGCCGTGTCATGTGTTTTGGGCCTTGGTGGTTGCAAAATGAATTGCCTGCTGCATTTTCAAATTGCCAAATGTTCCGTTTGGCGCAGTAAAAATAACTTAACTGAAGTCGGAGCGAGAGTTGGGAAGGGCGAGGGGAAACCGTCGCCAATGAAGCAAAGATTAGAAGGAAAACAAACGTAAGCAAGATCGGATAAAACACGACTAGCCGATGCTCTCTCTGGTATGAGTTGGAGATAAAATTTAAGAGTTATAATGGGAGAAAAAAAGAAAAATATCTCTGTTTACAACGTCTTGAATTTAATCTTTATAAATATTGCAAGAAAGATATCTCTTTATATTAAATACTTTTGGTTTAGTCTACGTGCTTATATGTTATATAAAATTATAAATATATTCAAACACAACAAAATTCGTTGGAATCCGAAGATCTGGTTTCCAACTCGTTCAATTAATAGATTATTTTTGGAAATGTTTGGTTTAGGATCTGCAAAATTCGGTTTCCGTTCCATTTTTTTCAAATCAACCTAATTTAAATCTTAAAGAAATTTAATTGAACCAAGAAGTTTGGTTAAAACCGGTTCGGGTTTACTAATTTTGTTAATACCCAGTTCTGTTCAAGGTTTGTTTAGAAGTAAAGTTAATTTGGGATTTTCGGTTCCAAACCGATTCGCTTTAAAGCCGTAGCCGATATGCTCTTTTTAATATTTACAGGATATATTTACGTATTTATTTGTACTGTAAACTCTGCCAAGAGTTTGCCCGCACGTCATAAGAACCGTCAAAAGTTTTGTATTTATTGGAAAAGTCTAAAAATGCTTACTGCCAATCAAAAATGCCACGCGATGCCAGCCAAAGGAATTAGGGAAATTGGGGAAAATTAAATTGTAATTTTCAGTTGCAGTCGAAAATGAAATGTAATTAACGGCAATTGACGCCGGAGTCTTATTTGGTTAGACCAATTTAACGCCGTGTGCACTTCGACAGTAAAAAAAGAGCAATAAATTAACACATTTCTCATCACAAAATAAGAAACCGGTTATTGCAACAATAACAACAACAGCAATAACAACAGTAAGAGAGCGAGACGAGACGAAGCGAAGCGAAGCGAAGAGAGAGAGCGAAGAGAGCTTTTCGCTCTTGTTGTTGTTGTTGTTGGGGCTACGCAGCAGCAGCTGAGATTTTGCAGCTGCGAAGAGCAGGTGAATCAGCAGAGGGCGCAGGCCGTAAAAACAACCGGTAAGGACGGGGCAGATCAGTCGGATAAAATGCTAGAGTCGGACGTAACCGACAGTAGGAGACCATATACTATTTTACGCCTCTCCAATTCGCTAGCGATTATAAAAAGATAACAATTTAAATACCTCAAGGAAATAAGTATATGAGCATGTTACGACACCCCCTGAAAAGACTAGTAAATTGTCTGTTACATATCTTCGCTGTTTCTTATCTGACCGTAATAAAATTTACATCATCGATGGAGAATGCCATAGAAGGTAGAAAGGGGGGAGGTATCAGAAATCTAAAACAAATTTGATCTGCGTGCATCATACGAGAACCTGAACCCTATAACTGGTGTCTCTCTATATGTAAATGCTGAGATCTAAGTGTTCCTACGAATATGGCTATATATTTTAAATTGTTTTAATTTTTTATTTCATTTTTTCCCCAGATTTTCTATTACCTGTTATATCTTTAATTTAATTTTAATTAATTTACTTTCTTATTTTATATTGCTTAATTTTTATTTTTAATTTAATAATCTTTTGTTGACTGGTCATTGTCGACATGCAAATAAATAAATAAATTTAAAAAAATAAATAAATATATCGTCTCAACTTGTCCTGATGTATGTACATATGTATATAGTTTGTGTGGTTTACAACGCTTCCTTTTGACCGTTACATTAACACTAACTCACTTTTCGTACGTTATTTTAAGTACAGGGTCTGAAAACAACAAAGACAACGGCCAAGTTGAATGACAAAAACAACAAGCAACAAAACAAACTTACACACACACACACACACACACAGACGCACACACGCACACACGCAGAGACGAGGCAAAGTGGAGCAAGGCACAAAACGGAACACGACAAAAACAAAGAGCCAAAGTTGACGGCCAAAGCAAACGACCAAAAATCAATAGATATGCTTAAGGACAACATAACAAAAGCAACAGCATAAACAGCAAATACAAATAAATATACATAAATACAAATATATGTACATAAATACTTACAGTAATTGTTGTTGCCTTATCGGATGCTTTATTTGTTGGCGCCACACACGCACTGCGGGAATGTCGTAGGAGGGCGGGACGGCAGGGCGGGAGGTGTATAAATATTTGAAAACAGAGGGTGGATTATTTACTGCCTCGTTGGGTTATGTTTTCAACTGCACTATCAGAATTTGGAACAACACGCGCTTGATGTTTGCTTGGCCATGCCGTGCACTGTTGTTTGTTTATTCAAATGTCAATTATGCGCGTTGCAATAAATAAATTTGTTCAGCAGAGCGCGAAACACGTCTCCCCACTGCGAACTCTCAAACGTAACTGTTGTCGCTGTTCAACAATGCGAGCGAGCCCCAAAAAGAGCGCTGCCAACTGGCTAAACTTTGTCAAACATGCATGGCCTGCTGTGCATCGCTCGCACGCACAACCGGCCAATCGTGCCATCTCGCTCGACAGGCCGGCATGCGAACTCATACTTGCTGCAAGCAGCGATGCCGGCTTGGACAAGTATAGCTTGCTGCGAAGCTTTTAAATTTTGCAAGCAGCATGTAGCTAGAAATGTAGCATTTTTTTAATTTCGTTCAGCTACAAATATATTTATACATACTTAATTAAAGCAAAATATTTTATATTTAAAAATATGGATGATAAATATAATAAATAAAAACAGGACAACCATTATTTATTTATTATAACCAATATCAGGATAAAACTAATTTGTTTATGCAAAATAAAAAATATAACTGTGAGGTTTTATACATTTAAATTTGGCCAATATATAAAAAAAAATAGTTTGGCAACTTCCAACTTATTTGTGTTATTATATAGATTTTAAATTTGAATAACGTGCGCATACAAAACCTGGCAACACTGCTGACTTGCTCCGTTTCACTTGCACGCACAGCTGGGGCCCGCTCAAGAGGCCGGCATGCGAGCTCATACTTGTTGCGAGTGCTATCGACAGTGTGGCCGTGTCGATGCGCTGCATCGATATATCGATACCACAGCGATTGTTCATCTTGTGTGTTTTAGCGTTGCGCGGCGTTCGCTCTCATAATTTTTGCAAATAATTAAGAATAAAGTGTCTCGAAAGGCTTAAAAAGCTGACAACAAAGTGTTTTAAACAAATCCAATTCCCGAATACTAGGTAAGTGGCACAATCTGCAAACCGGAGTGAATTAATACACACACACACACAGGCATGCAGACAATAACGCTGCGATGCGAATTTTGCGAGTTTCTTGGAAAGAAAGAAAAGTTAAAACAATTATTGCGGAAAGTCGTTTACAGTTGGTAAATGTGCGAATTTCGCTGTAGTTAAGTTATTTTTCCTATTAGTAAAGTTATTTTTTGCGCGGGTGGCGGCGAATGGCGGGAATGACACACATACACGCACACAGTTGCGACGCGCGCACAAACACACACACGCACGCGTACATACATGCATACATATTTGCACAAGCACGCACTCACACAGGTGAATGAACTTTTTTGCGTTGTTTTGTAATCTTGATTTTTTTAAGTATTACACACATTTGCGCGTGTAATTGTGTTAATACAAATGTATGTTGCTAATTGCTTTAAGCGTGAGACATGTATGTATGTATTGCACACACACGTACACACAACTACGGCCAATTAATTTGTTGGGCACAAATTCGCCGCTCCTGGCGATCCTCGCCACAGGCGTTTTATTGGCAGCTGCATTTTCGCCGCTGCGGCGAATTCGGCTCGCTTGTGTTCCCCTTTATTTTTGCCAGTTCATTTGCGTATTTGTTTAATTTGTTTCAACAACAGCAGCAACTGGCGCAGCAAATGTTAATGAACCTGCCTTCATGATCACGTTCGTGTTCGCAATTTCTCCCCGATATTTGTACAATACAAATTTAATAAATAATTTCGCACAAATTGCCAAATGTTTAGCCGTCGCTTTGCACGCTTACAAAGGGTATTTATAGATCGATCACACGAGTTATATACAAGTACGAGTTATGAAGAAAATTAAAAAAAGGAAATTTCTAGAATTATTGGGAAATTTTAGGATATTTTACATTTAAAGTAAAAAATTTGTTACTTTTATCATAGAGATCAAGGTATGCCTATAGATCGATCCTAGTGTCCGAAAATTCATTATGCTTTTTTAAGGGAATTCTATAATTGAAAAATATTAAGAAATTTAGTATTCAACATAAATACTTTAATGTGAAATTCCGAAGGAAATTAAAAAAAGGAAATTTCTAGAATTGTTGGGAAATTTTAGGATATTTTACATTTAAAGCAAATAATTTGTTACTTTTATCATAGGGATCAAGGTATGCCTATAGATCGATCATAGTGTACGAAAATTCATTATGCTTTTTTAAGGGAGTTCTATAATTGAAAAATATTAAGAAATTTAGTATTCAACATAAATACTTTAATGTGAAATTCTCGCTATTTTAACTCTCGTGGGCCATACTCTCGATGGCCGATTTCTCGTTGACCGATTTCTCGTTGGCCGAACTGTCGTTATCTCAATTCTCTATGGTCGATTTCTCGATAGGCGAATTCTCATACGTCAAACTCTCGTTGGCTCAACTCTTGTTGGTCCACCTCACACTGCCCCAACTCTCGTAAGCCGAACTCTCGTTAGCCGAACTCTCGTTAACCCAACTCTCGTTAGCCGAACTCTCGCTGGCCGAACTCTCGGAGTCCCAATGATTTTCAAGTAAAATGTTTATTATTTCATTAGACACGATTGGAACAGTGCAATTCTATTGAGATTACGATACTTTCCATGGAAATAAAAATTCTCTTTTATTTTTATCGTATTTAATTATAATTTTAATAGTTTAATTTGATTTTTTTTTTGTTTAAGGCGAAGCATTTTGCATAAAAATACACTTGGTTTTGATTTGTTCCATTTTGTTTTACAATAAGTTAGGTTTGGAAATAGAATAAGTACATGAAGTTTTGTAAACCATAGATTAAAGCACTCTATAATATTATGTATAGCTTGTCGATAGTTGTTCCATTTACTTGCTTCAGCTGCAATTTGTGTGAACAACTGTATTTTGCACCATGATACTACTTTATTTGCATAGGCCCAATATAGTATTAACTTGTCTTTTGATAATGCTGGAGGCAAGCGAAATTTTCACTAAGTAGATGTAGAGTAAGCGCATCGAAGCAAAAGCTCGGCTGGGATTTTGTAAATAAATTCCCAAACAATTTCCCATTCTACGGTCTGTTCATTGTATGTTGTAATAGTAGAAAGTGTAGAGTTTGCTACTAAATATTAATTTAAGTTTAAGTTTAAGTTTATACAAAAATGTATGTGTTTCGTATAGAGAGAAATGTAAATTTGATTTACAGTTAATTGTTAGGCATAATACAATAAATATAAGAATTATAGTATATAATACGTATAATATAAGAACAAGGCAATTGTTTTTGTTGCGGTTATAGTATCTATATGTTGTTTGGTACATTTTCCAACACTGCCAACCAAATTGTAATCAAAATCAATCGTTAACCATCAATCGTTTAACATGTAGTGTGGAAATATCTATATGTTATAGTATCTATATGTTGTTTGGTACATTTTCCAACACTGCCAACCAAATTGTAATCGTTAATAACCTGTTTACACTGAGCCCGAATCACGAAATAGAATATTCTGCCATAAGCCCTCTGTGGGTAGAAGAAGAGCCGAATAATCCAAGATTCGACTATTATGCTGAAAGTGTGGCCGTATCTTGGCTAGTATTTCGATACAAATTTAGTATTTTCGATACAAAAAAGTGGCATATCGATAGCAAACAGCTGTTTATTACAGCTAATAAATTTAAAAACGCCCGGAAAAATAAAGTTACTGAAATGAAAATAAGCGGAATGAATGATAAGAGCAAAAATATAAATGGGCCGATTCAATATTATTTCCAAATGAACCATTTTAATTGTTGTTACTCATTTGTATGCACTGTACCCATTAAAAATGGGTGAACATTTATATTTTATTTTACAATTTGTGACTATACTGAAAAGCGCATTCAAATAAAAAAAGATAATAATGTAGCAATATCGCAGTTTTTGTCTAGCTCGCTTTTAAAATCCACATAAATTTGCGCGTTTTCTTGTTTGCTTACGTTTGAAATGGCGCGTTTTCTTGTTTGTTTACGTTTGCGCTGGCCGAACAGCTGGTCGCGTGATTCGATTCTTGGTGTAAACACCCAAATCACGTTTGGAATATTCCGCTCAGTGTAAATATGCTATAAGTGTGGAAGAATCCATGTTATAGTATCTATTAGTTGTTTGGTACATTTTCCAACACTGCCAACCAAATTGTAATCGAAATGAATCGTTAACCGTCAATCGTCAACCGTTAATCGTTTAGTGTGGAAGTAGGAGAGATACAGCTGAATAGATCGAGAGTCAAGTCAAGTAAATTCAAGTCAAGTCAAGGGGGAGTTTAGTGGAGAGTCTAGGGGAAGCTCAGAGTATGTATTTGCCTTTGCCCCGATGCTCTGCGTGCCGCGTCGACGATGTGGCGCCTGCCAGCAGGAAGCTGGCGCTGGCGCCGCTGCTGCTGCTGTTGGTGCTGCCGTAGGTGCCATAACTTTCGTAGCTGCCATAGCTGCCATAGCCACCATAGCCGCCGAGCGGCAGGGCGTTTAGCTAAATCATTAGGGCCGAGAACGGATTGTACCGCATGATCTTCGACAGCAGTATCCACAGCACCGACGTGATCGCGCAGAGCACCACGCCCCCCCAGCCCAGATCCAGGCTCCACGATGTGAGGAACACGCGTGCGCCCAGCAAAGGCTTTGCAACAATGGCCACGCCCCCCGGACGCGCCACAATTCCATCCACGGTTCCATCGTAATCGCTGTCCAGCATCGGACGTCCCTGCTGCCGCTTAAAGTGTATGATCATCAGCGTAAAGAGCGCAAACAGAGCTGCAAGGGTGGAAGACGAATATACGTTAGGATTAGGGATAGCAATTTTGGGGATCTGTAAAACTCACCTGCCAGCAGATACATAACCCCCGTAATCAGTATGGCGCTTATCTGACGCTGACAAACTCCAAACGCGCCCACCAGAGCTGCGCTGCCCAGTATGATGAGGCAGACCAGGGAGCAGGATATGGACAGGTTCTGCATTCCTACGATAGGATATTTCCGAATGAATTAGTTATAGTTAAGGCGAGCCGAATTCGAACACTTAGAAAACAGAGTAGTTGGAGGAACTTAATTTACAGGGGCGAAGAAAAGAATTGAGAATGATAACGTTGCGATTGCCATGCAAAGCTGAGCTTTAAGCCAGGATTAGTGCAGTAGATAAGTAGGGAAGGTATTGAGGAGTAGAGAGGATATTGGGAGATATTGAATTAGAGTTATGTTGTGATAGACTGAAAGTAATACTATAGTTGATTGTTTTCGAGATTAAATAAATAAATAAATATTGATCTTCAAAAGATTTGTGCAGTGTACAGTCTCCTATTGTCGGTTACGTCCGACTGATCTGCTTCGCCTCTACTATGGCTATGGTTCAATTTTTGTTGCTTCGCTTATTAATTTTATTGTGTAGATCGATTAACTGAAACCAATTTCTTGATACGTGTCGCTCAAAAATACTTGTATATAAGAACTGAATTCCAAATAGATTTTACTAAACGTTATAGAAATGAATTTCGCAACATTGGTATTACTTTGTGTTCTTATGTCGATAATGAATTACGAAAATAACGCACCTGTAAGCTAAGAAATATTAACAATAACATTAATATATAAATAAAATTTTTATAATGATTGTTATTCAGGCTAATCTAGAGGATTAGATACCCTGCTGCAGACCATCCTTAATGGCGTTATTAGGATGTGTGTTTGAGTCTTTTGAAATATGGAAATAATAAAGCTTCCTTGAACATTTAGAAATGATTTGTTTTCGTTAATAGGAGTGGAGAGGATGTTAGAAAATATTAAATTAAAGTTGATCTGTGATAGACTGAAAGTAATACTATAGTTGATTGTCTTGGAGATCAAATAAAGAAATAAATAAGTATCTTTAAAAGATTTGTGCATACGCGCATAGCCTGCCTTTGTTGGTTAAGTCCGACTCATCTGCTTTACCTCTACTGGCTATGCTTCAATTTTACTTCGCTTATTATTTTTTATTGTGTGAACCGATTAACTTAAAAAAAATTCTTGACACGTGTCGCTCTACTTGTATATAAGAACTGAATTTCAAATAGATTTTACTAAACGTTATAGAAATGAATTTCGCAACATGGGGATTACTTTGTGTTCTTATGATGATAATGAAGTACAATAATAACGCACCTGTAAGCTAACAAATAACTAACATTAATATATAAATAAATTCTTATAATGATTGTTATTTAGGCTAATCTAGAGGATTAGGAGATGCCCTGATACAGACCATCCTCAATAGCGTTATTAGGAGTCTTTTGTAATATGGAAATATTAAAGCTTTCTTAAACATTTAAAAATGATTTGTTTTCGTTAACTTATGGCTCAAATATCTTGAAGAACTTCTGCTTAGGAAGCTATTACTTTTTTTTATTTAGGAAAACCGAAACAAAATAGAAATAGAAAAATAAGAGAACTGTAAAAGAGAATTACGAAAATCGAAGTTCATATCGTGGTAACTGTTAAAATAACTAAAACATATGGAACTCGCTTTCTGGCTGCTGTGTCAAATCAATAAATCACACTAAACCTATTGCTGCGTCCCTTACCCTGCTGGGGTTGTCGAAGTGCCCAACTGGGGCATGCATATAATACCTGCAATCAGAATAACAGTTAAACCAATTACCCAATACGTTGCACTCTACCAATTAAATCCCCGCTGAGACTAGTGTAAAACTAACTGGTTCAAACAAAAACTGACCTAAAAAATCGAAAAAAAAGCAGGCAAAGTGCCAATTGCGATTTACAACGCTTGAATGTACCCCCCAAACCCAATACCACTATTTGACCCATTTCTTTTTGGAGTACACGTATGTGTGCCTTGCCATCGACATTGGCTGTGTGGGTGGAAAAGTGAGTTGGTGTTGGTGACTGTTGGGTAATTATTCTATATACATTTAGAGGAATGTCTGTTGTGTGTATGTCGTGCGTGTGTCCTTGCCTCTGATGCTGCATCTGCCCCAGTCTGTGTCTGGTTTTTACCAGCATTTTTATACCCTGTACCTATGAAATGGGTACAAACAGGGTTAATAACTTTGAGTAAAGAAGATGACTTGACAGTATACATATTGTTGATCAGGACGAAGTCGATTTAGATCTCTCCGTCTGTGTGAACGCTGATATCTCGGAAACTTTAAGATCTATGACAGTTATATTTAGCATGTAGACGGATGTAAACCATTCGCAGGATAAGTTTCTTTCAAATGTTGGTTGTAACGCTCTCTTTACGCGCTAATCGATAAAAACCGATTAACAAGCGTAATATTGAACATTGACGGTTGTTATTCAGAATATATATTCTCTAACATTATATTTATCTATCCTGCAAAGATTATTGAAATCGGTTAATAAAAACAGAAGTTATTAGAGAAGCAATATTGCAGACTTTGCCTTGTTCTGATAGCGCGGACTGATACAGACAAACAAGTAAGAATAATTATTGCTGTTATATTTAAAATATAGGTTATAGGGTATTTTATAGTCGAGCACTGCCGACTGATCGCCTTTGTCCTTACTGGTTCATGTATTTCTCTTGGTATTTCATTTGCTCTGTTTTGTGTTTTCTGTTGCGCTTAATGTACTCAATGGATTTGCGGCACTTTTGGAATCTTTCCTTGGGGGATTTGCGTTAATGACTTGTGAAATGTGCGGGCAAGTCGAAGCCTTGTATTATGTGTGGAGCCATGAATCAGTGAGTGAGAGAAATGAATGAATGCTGGGAAAGCTTGCGAGTGTAGCGAATAAAGTTAGTTTTTCTTTTGCTTTATAGTATTTGTAGTAAATTGTTGTAGTTTTGTTTTATTTTGGATTTGGCGGTCTCTCTCTCTACATACATCTAAGGTGACGTCTAGGGCACAACCTCTACAAGTCGTTGGTGAATACAAAAAGTAATTTGATGTGATAAAGCCGTGTCAATAAAACGGGTGATTAGCTAATCAACTTAATAAATTATACAAACGAATGATACTTAAACTAAATACCAAATAAACCGCTGCTAATCTCTAATCTCTTTCTAGAGCAATCCTCGAAATGTCTGCTGAAGCTGAAGCAATTGTCACCACAGCCGCCGCAGATGCTGCGCCAGAGAAAAGCGCAGCTAGTGAACCCGTTGCGGCGGATACCACACCGGAAAAGGTGTCCACAGAGAAGGAGGAGGTCAAAGACAAAGAGCTCGATCGCGAAGAGAAAATATTGATAGGCAAGGAGCTGTTCAGCCAGGGATCATGCCACTTTCTCAAGCGAAAATACGACGATGCGGCGGATGAGCTGAGCCAGGTGTGCCAGCTGTACGAGGAGGTCTACGGCGAGCTGGCCGATGAGCTGGGTCAGCCCCTACTGCTGTGAGTATAGAAAAGCAGCTGGCGAAGATTACCAAGAGATTAACCAAATAAATTTTCTGTATGTTTTGCAGCTATGCCAAGTCGCTGATTGCCATGGCTTTGGATGAGAACAAGGTGATCGATGTGCCCGAGACGGCCGATGATGAGGAGGAGGATGTGGACGATGAAGACGAGGACGATGGCGAAGAGGAAGAGTCCAAGAATGATAAGGATAAGGCGAGTGCATCTCCATCCAATGGAGCTGGCACTTCAAATGGCAAAAAACTGGAGAGCATTAAGGAAAACGCTGCCGCCGATGAGGCCGATTCCACGGGCGATGGCGAGGCCAAGGCGGAGGATGCGGCTGCCAGCTCCAAGGCGCCCACAGCAGTGGATGAGGTGAGCAGCAGTAATGGCAATGTTGCCGCTGCTGCCAATGATGATGAGCGTCCCAGCACCTCCAATGGCGATGCCACAGCCAGCACCAGCAACGGAGCTGCGCCCAGCATGGATGTGGACCAGGAGGAGGAGGACAATGAGGAGGGCGATGGCGCCAGCGGCACCCTGCAGTTGGCCTGGGAGATACTTCAGGCGGCGTCCAAGATATTCTCGCGACAGGGCCTCAGCGGTCTCACCTACCTGGCCGATGTGCAAACGGAGCTGGCCAATATTGAATTCGAGAATGGCATACTGGAGGCGGCACGCGAGGATTACGGTAAGTCTTGGCCACAAATTCTCGATGATTCCATTCGTTAACTATGCTTGCATTTGCAGAGAAAGCTTTGAAGATACACGGCGAGCTGTCCACACGCAATCGACGCGCCCTGGC
Source organism: Hypselothyrea guttata (assembly GCA_035045125.1). Classification (NCBI taxonomy): domain Eukaryota; kingdom Metazoa; phylum Arthropoda; class Insecta; order Diptera; family Drosophilidae; genus Hypselothyrea; species Hypselothyrea guttata. Next base: position 315,505 of record JAWNNJ010002200.1, on the reverse strand, counting down.
CGAGCTGCACTACAAGATTGGGCTCACCTATCTGATGGAGCAGCTGAACAAGGAGGGCGCCACAGCGTTGCGCAGCTCCAGCGAGCTCATCGAGGAGGAAATCGCCGAGATCAAGGCCAAGGAGAACCCCACCGAGCATGAAAAGAACAATATGCTCGACTTGGAGGAGACGCGACAAGAGATTCTGGTCAAGATACAGGAGATCGAGGAGACACAGGCCCAATCCATTGCAGAGGTGCGCGCTGCACTGGACAACTACATCAGACCGATGAGCAGTGCAGCTGCCGCTGGCGCAGACGGCGCTGCCTCATCATCATCCTCAGCAGCTGCTGCCTCCAATGGAGCTGCTGCAACGAGCTCCTCCTCAGCGGCTGCCTCATCCTCGGCCATCAGCAGCAGTTCGGCCAAGCCAACGGACATTACGCATCTGATCAAGCGCAAGAAACCCGAGGATCCCAGTTCGGAGGCTGAAGCTGTCTGCTCTCCGGCTAAACGTGCTGCGGTTTAGATTACGGCTGATAACAGCACATTCCAGTGGCACACACACACACGCTCACACTCACACACACACATCGTTTACTTAAACAAACACACACACACATGCATTGCGGAACCTTTCACACTTTGAGCCTATTTAAGCATGTATTATTCTCTGTTTCCCGTTGAGCCCAAAACAACTTTCCATAAGTCTGTCTAAGATTACAATCACAATTAGTGCTAAGTGCATCAAGTTTTTATAATAAATAAAGAATAAGAGACAACCATTAATACAGAGAGAGCATGTTTCAATCGAAAGTCAAACTCAAAACGAATAAAACCCAAGAGCAGAAATGTGTTAATGGATGAGCTGCAAGTTCCTTGCGATTGGGCCATAATACGTACTCAGATGCGGCTGCAGTGTGATGACCTGTGACTCACTGTGCTGCCAATCGTTGCGCTGCTCCTCACCGCGCGCGTTCTCCATGGAGCCCGCCAGGTAGTTGACACAGGGCGGCGCCCCGCGCGGAAACTTTGGATTGCGTCGCAGCTCCTGCAGCTGCTGCATGGGCAGGTCGATGCACAGCGTCCAGATGCCGCCGTGCATGGGCACCAGAAACACCGAGTCCCGCCGAAAGCGATGATCGGCTGTGAATAGCACATATATAGAATATAATATATAATATATAGAAATTAGAAAAAGTACAAGAGAGTCTATTTAATTGGTGCTAATGAAAAATGTGTGTAACACCCAGAAAGAATTTAGGTAGACCATTCAGAGTATATCCTATATTTTGCATCAGGACGACGAGCTGAGTCGATATAGCCATATCCGTCTTTTCACCTTACTGTCCGTATGAACAACTAGATCAGAGCAACTGTAAGAGCTATAGAAGCTATTTTCAGTATGTAGATTCTACCAAATTTGTTTAAAATTTTGATATCTCCTCCATCTCCCGTTAACCGCAAAAATCCACGGCTGTCACACTTTAAAAGCTAAAATTTGAAGTTTAGTATTTACGTGGCCTCTAGCATCGACGCTGTGAACTGCATTACGATTGGATATAAAACCGTGAAGATATGAAACAGACAATTTGTTTGATTGGTCAGACTGTAGTGTTCCGTTTAACTGATCTTCCCTGTTCTTTCTGGTTTTAACCACATATAGTTCGAGTGTTGCCAATTTTATTCGAGTTTTTTCAGCGGGAAGGACAAAAAAAGCTTAAAAAAATTTGCAAAAAAAAACCAAACAGCTAGATTTTTATTATCCCTGTACCCATTGAAAAATTGAAAATACTGGGTAAATTTTAAGTACGTAATTTAAATAAAAAGTGTTATGGCAAAGGTAAATATCGATAAAAGTAATGACGACAGACCAATTATTGTTGCCTTATATATTATAATATAAATTTTGTTAAATTAAAAAAAAGTTGACCAAAAGCTATAATATATTTTCAAAAAAACCCAATACTCTCGCTACCCATATTTTTCTAGCAAATGTTTTTTAAAACCTGTCCGATCTAGCGGTAAAAAAAGCGTTTTTGGCAACAGTGATAGTTACCCCGTTTGTCCGGCTTGAGCACGGCGACCTTCTCGTCGAGCAGCCACTCGAGATGCAGGCCGGAGCGGTTCGAGTAGCGGTCCAGGCTGCTGCGATCCCACGTCACGTGCTCCCAGTGGTCAGTCATGATGGCGGCACAGAGCATGGCCGTGGCGCTGGTGGTCATCAGAAGGGTGACGAAGAGGAAGAGCACGGGCGGGGGGCCCATGCAGCAGCTGGAACAGCAGGCGCTGCCCCCCGTGCCGCTGCCCATGCCCATGCCCATGCCCAGACCGTCCATGTGCGAGCTAAGGGATGTGGAGGTGTCGAGGGTGGCGCCAGTGCCACCAGCTCCGCCGGCGCTGCCGCTGCCACGCCTCTGTATGACCTTGGCGCAACTGTTCTGCCTGAGTAGGATGCTGTTGCTGCGCCTCAGGCTCTCGACGGCGGCGGCTGCTGCCGCTGTGGTCGCTGCGTTGCTAGCGGGATCGAACTGCAAGGAGCCGCCAACGACGGACGAGGGATGCTCATAAATGCTGTTGTGGCGACTGGGTGCAAAGTAGTAGCAGGTGGTCTGCCTGGGCGCAATCTCTGTTAGCTCCGGTCCAGCGCCCGGCAGCTCCTCATTGCTGCTGGAGTAGACGATCGACTGCTTGAACTGATTGGAGTAGCAGTTCTGCTTGAAGGATTGCGAGGATTGGGGATTAGGGGGGGCGGGCAACGGCTGTTGCACGTACAACGCCTCGTAGTCACAGTGATGCGGATTGCGATAGATGACCGGCCAGGAGCGCGTCGTCTTCGAGTTGTGGCTGTAGCTGTTGGTCGTTGTGGTTGCTGCCACTGCAATGGCAGCGCTCTGCTCCACCAGCGGCGTCAGCTCGTTAGGCGGCTCAAGGTCGCCAGCGTTGTGCAGCTGCAGCTGCAGCTGTTCCTGATCCTCCTGTTGCTGCTGTTGCTGCTGCTGCTGCAGTTGCTCCTCCAGCTGCGTGGTGGTGGCCAATTGGCGCTGCAGCACGTTCTTGCCACTGCCACTGGCAGTCGGGGGCTCCGCCGTCAGCAGGCTGAAGTCCTCCTCCTCGACCAGAGTGACGCTGCCAGCGGCTATGCCTAAGCCTGGCGAGAAAATGCTGTTAGACGTCGGCTGCGAGCGGCTGCGCAGCAGCGTTATATGTTTGTTTGGTGCTTCATGCAACTGTTGCTGCTGCTGCGGCTGCTGCTGCGGCTGTTGCTGCTGCGGCGATGTAATGCTCACTTCCGGCACACATCGAGCCGTCACCTTGTAGCGACTTCCGCTGCCAACAGTGACGCCGACGCCGACACCGACGCCGACGCCAACAGCGCTGCCAGCTGCGGCGGCGGCGCCCTTGGCCCGCACCAGTCATAAGTCAGAGCTGTCGCGTTTTTTGATCTTGTTCAAGCTCATGTGGTTCGTGGTGGTTGCTGTGGTGTTGGTGACGTTGGTGGTTGCTTTTTGTTATGCGCTGATGCGAGTGTTGTACTTGTTGTTCTGCTTGTTGTTGTAGTTGTTGTAGTAGTATTGGTTTGTTGTTGTTGTTGCTGTTATTGCGTTTGCTAAGGTGTGCGACGCCTAAAAGCCTACTATGAAAATTTTAAACTTTGCTTGTGCCCAAAAACAAACTACAAGCGACGTTTTTTTTGTTCTTGTTGTTGTTCTTGTTGTTGTTATCGTATCTGCAACAGTTTGCAGCTGTAGTTGTTGCTTTTGTTTAGTTGTTGTTTTTGTATTAACCAATTTACAGTTATGTTTGTATTTGTTGTTGTTGTTTCTTTGGTTTTGTTTCTGTTTCTGTTGTTGCTTCTCGTATTTGGTTTTTGTTTGTTTTTCTGTTTTCTGTTTTCTGTTTTATTACTACGTTATTGCAATTTTTGTCTTAGCTTGAAGCTATATATAAAAAGAAAAGAAAAAGGAATAGAGAAAACAAATGTACAACATGAGTTTGGAAAGAGAGTTGAGTTGAGAGACAGACATAAATACTACAATATATTGATAGATAGTAGAGTCTCGAGTGGGTGCCAAAGTATTCTAAGCACTACAATCCAAACTTGCAACATTAAGAGACACATGCAAAGCACTGTGGTAATGATAACAATAGCAATAACAAATGTGAAAATGCGAAAATGTGCAAATATTCAGGCTATTTGTGTGCAAGTGTTGATGCTGATAACATGCAAATATAAATATAAATGCAATTGTCAATTGTTGCATGAATATGCATGGTTTATATGTAAAATGTTTTTTCATGCATATAGAATTGCTTCTGCAATAGAATTGTTAATCAAAAGGATCCTGGATTAACCTTGGATTGCTGAACGTTATAGATTCCACGATGTTTTTTGTAAATTTAACTAAATCAACATAGACAACATAGTTTTAACATTAAATATTAACATTCATTTGTTAAATAATTTAGAACAAACAAACTTTAAACTTAACATCAAATATTAACATTTATTTGTTAAATAACATAGAAACAAACTTAATTAGAATAAATTTCTATAAACGGATAAATAGAAGAAGCCTCCAGCCTCTAGTTTGAGTGCCTAAACCTAGAGAAATTTATGCCTAATTATGATATATTAAGTGTTTAAGGTTTAGGTGTTAAAAAGCTTAATTAATAAACACTTTCTAACCAAGGATTTACTGAACCTTTAGAGAACTATAAGAGCTTATGGAAATGATTTTAATTAAAGTTAATTTTCACATATCTCAATTCTCAATTGCCTTTTATTAGTAGTAATTACTCAATTATCTCTGGCAATTACTTAGCAAACTAATCAGTTCAATTGCATTTGCAATTCCAAGCACCATGCTGCGATGACTAATTCAATTTTAATGTGCCAAAAAGCGAAACTTGTGTAATTTCGTTGGGAAATTCAATTGGCCACCAGCCGGAGTCGGCTGACCTGAACTCTGCTGACCCGGCGTAACCTGCAACCAGCTATTACAGGTTGGCCTTAATCAGCTGAATGTAGTGTGTGTTGCATTTTGCATGAGGAGCCCACAAGCTCTGCGCTTAGCGGATATCCGCTGCCATGGCGGACAACCGTCTGGTTATGGCGGACACACAAACACGCACACACACAAACACACATTACCTGCACCGCCATCTTCCCCCGCAGCCCCTTACTGCTACAGCTGTTTTTGCAAATTAAATTCCAAGCAGATGCCGCTGTCGTTGGCTTTTATGGCAGAGTATCTATCAAAGTTATAAAAAATATATTTTACACGCTTTTTCTTGCAGTGTACCCAACTTTAAATGTAGCAAATTTCTTAAGTCCGCATAAGTTGCCAAAATGTTCTTGTAATCCCAATTGATATGAGAAGGGTTTATGCTCAATTCAATTTCGTAGCCAAAAGTTCGGCTTACTTGAGTTGATAACAAAATTTACTGCATTTAGTATTTATGAACTTTAAGTGTTTGAAATGAAAGTTTGCTTATGCTTGCTTAAATGAATACTTGCTTCAGCTTTGCTTTATGCATATGGAAGTTTTGCAGTAATAGTTTAAGGGAGCTTTATAAATATTTAGTTTAATAAAGAGTTGATTCCTTCGGTCTAATTCAATTTCTGAACAGCACAAATATTGAGTTAGGTAAGTTTAAACTTATGTTGGCTAAGATATTAAGTTACTAAAGAATGAGCCAAGAAAATTAGAAATATACGTTTGGAAGTATTCTGAACCAATTCTTTTAACTTTTGTCACATCTTTAAAAATAATCTTTAGACTAATTCCAAACTTCATATCCCCAGCACTTACAGTTGTCAAGATCTAAGTAATACCTTGATAATCTCAATTAATAACGTCAATTCACTCTAAATCTGTGCAACATTTCATTCAATTATGATTTATTATTAACACAGCTTAACTTAGTTCCAAAGGTGTGCTACCAAAATATTATTTTGCAGACATGAGTGCGATTCATTGAGTTACCTGCTGAGTACGTGCCACACAGGTGTGTCATGTGCGCAACACCTGAGGGCTAACTTCGTTTGGCTCGTTCAGTTATTTGCAATTTTAATGATAACGAAATAAAATGGCGGAGACAATCTGTGGAAGGTTGGCATAATTGATGGAATAGTGGAGAGACCATAAGTGTGATTGAAAGACGCCAAGTTATAAACCACAAAAAAAAAGAGCAAAGGAAAAAATATGAGTGTGAATGTGACAGATTACAAAATGGTGGGGGAAGGAAAATGGCGACTGGAAGGCTGGTTGATAAAGTGGAAAAGTTCTCTATGGAAAAAGAGATAAAGGTAGGATGGGAAATATGAAATTAGTAGGAAGATAGTGATAACGAGTAAAACATAAAGTTAGAGAAGTTGAGGAAAAATATTAGATAGATATAGAGACAAAAGAATATGAAGAAAGAATGGAGAGATGACAGTCCGAATAAGCTGACACATTTAGAAGAGTATTGAGAGGAAGATATGGCTAATAGGTTTGCGAATTGGTAGACAATCTGTAACGCTTGAGTTCAGGCACAGCTGTTAAACAGACGGAAATTAATTAACAACCATAAACTTGTCTGCGGCTGAATTGATTGAGTATTGTTAATCAAGTCTTGATGGTCATGGTTATTGTTCCTTTTTTGCTGTTGCCAAAATACAAATTTGATTACGTAGCTGCTTGGCAGACTTTCTGTTTTGGCAGCGTGAACCTCAACGTGTCAGGCTTATGCAATGCAACTGGGAGCAGCACAAACACATCCATAAAATTGCACAGCTGTATATACAAATACATATATACATATATAAGGTTGTACGTGAGTGGCTTGTGAAATCTTTCAGCCAAGTGCAGTACACATTTAAGCAAACCATGCGAACTTGGCCAAGCTCATATTTGCCGAGTTCGTTGCAGCAGAGTCGAGGAGCATTTTCACTGTTTACACGCCTAATGGGCCAAAGCTGGAGAGAGAAGCGCAAGTTTTGCAATAAGCCAAGTCTCAACTGCTCTTAATGTCAATTTACAGCGCAATCTAAGCACAGGCATTTGCCCTGATAAGGTTTATGCATTCTGGCTGTTACATCCTTAAAAACAACTTAAAATAAAATATATTTAATTAGCGTTTGACAGTTTAAGCCTTACAGATCAACCCACAAAAGTTGGGCTAGCAAATTTTACAAGTTGTGAATAAAACTGGATTCAAAAAAAGCTACGAAGCTAAAAAGTTTTTAGTGGATTTAAAGCTGGAATACTTCCGTATCATTGCGAATTTCTTTCTTAAATAATTGTCAGAGTAATTAATTACGAGCAGCTTTGCTGTCTATGTTTTAATTAACCAAATGTTTCTGTGAGTGTATGCAATAATTTTAAGTACCCTTATAATTAAAACAAATAAAGTGACTCATACAGAAGAGTCACATAGAATTGTGAGTTTTTCATATTTTCCATTTATTTCCTGTGCATCACAAACTTTAAAGCAATTATATGCAAAATAAACAGTGCTAAAGTTTAATTTAATAAAACGCTCATGGCTGTATTAAGTATGTTAACCACTTGACACGTATGGAGTATTTTTATATATATTTTTTAAGGCCCCTAGAGAGTATTTTTGCAAAACAACTTTATATGGCACGTGCAACAATTGCCAGCATTTTTTCACTCTCTCTCTGCAAGTACTGCGGCATTTTATGCATGTAATTAAAATGGCACTTTATTACACACACACACATACACACACAAGTACACACTCGCACACACACACACATGCAAGTGACAGGCGAGTTGATTGCGCATTTTGTTGTTGTTGTTGCCGTGGCAACGCTTTGCCCGCCCCTGTTGCCTTGACAATTAAAGGCGGCCCAACATTTTTTTAAGCACCCGTGTCGACCTGTACCCCACGCCCCTCCCTTGCCACAAAAAAAAAGGGGTCAGTCCGTATTAGCCAAGTCTAAATACGTAGAAAAGTCGGCAGTTAAGGCATTTTGTCCTGTGCTGTCCTGTCCTGTTGCAAATGACGCAATGCAAATGAAAATTATATGTGCGGAGTGAGCGCATTTTCCATGGTGAAAATTCGTAGCCCGCTTTTATGCGTAACCATGAAATGTTGCCACTAAAGTTTTCTCTTAGTGGCAACTTCGCTGCTTCGCACTTGCCACTTTGCACTTTCAATTTGAGTTCTTGCTATATGCATGAAGTCGTTTCGGTTGCACTTTCTACGTGCTTAAGGCAAAGTTCCACAGCTCCGTTAAGTTATTCAGCGCTGTTCAGCGCAATTGTTTTAAAAGGCAGATTACAAAGTAATCTTTAGGGTCAAATTCAAATGAAACTTAAGTTTCGAATACAGCCAAAGCATAAGCAAAAAATTTAACGCTTCTGCAATTAAAACTTCCAGTTGCTTAATCACAGAAATGGGATACAAAGTGAACTTATAGTAGAGAAAGTTAGCTCATATTAGGTTTAACTCTTCAAGCGGTTCAAATTTCGACCCATTACGAAATACTTTTTCATTTCATGTTTAACTTTTTTCATTATACGCAAAACAATTCGATTTAAAAAGTAATTAAAAGCGACAGAGTTTCCGCACATAAATGCCAAGAGAAGTTAATATTCATTGTAAATGAGATATAGTTAATATCTTAAATTTTTAAATATTTAAATTAGAATCAGGGATGCCAATCAAGCTAATAATAATTGTAAATGAGATATAGTTAATATCTTAAATTTTTAAATATTTAAATTAGAATCAGGGATGCCAATCAAATCAATAGAAGAGATCGGAATTACTCCTTTTGATATAGGATTTAATTACATTTATGGCGACAACTCCAGTTGGGATTTGATTCCGGTTATTAATTATTAAAATAAAAATCTGTTTTATTTTGTGTCGTCTTGTGTCGTTAGCAGAAACTTTATGCATCATAAATTCAAAGTTTTCCGTAGTTGCCCAAAAGTTCTTAAGTTTTACTCAGCCAAAAACACAGGAGGAACGTAATAAAAATGCATTCTTAACATATATTACAAAATACATAAGAAAGAATAAAAGGTTTTATAAACCCCATAAATAGTTTTTATGATGATTTTCTATAATTTTCGGATAAGTCGGATGTCACGTCTTCTGTCCTTAGTAGTTCAAATTCTCTTATTTTTGTTTTCCCAACTGCATAAAAATATAACAGTTCCCCTAACTAAATTCTCAAAACCAAACAGCTTCTTAAACTCATAAATATATTTAAATAAAATTAATAGCTGAAACGTTAAACACAATATTACCAGATATGCATAAACACTGTGTAAGCTGTATTAAAATTAAATATATGGGATTTGTAGTAAATGCGACATTTTGGCCAAATTATACTTAGGGCGCATTTAATACACTTGGCTTAAATAAATACTTGGCCTGCTCCGTGGAGAGCGAGAATCGACAAACACGCAAACAGAGAATGAGACAGACAGAGGCTAGAGAATAGAGAATAGAGCAGAGCAATTATATGTATGAAAATATTCATGTGCGGAGGGTTTTTCCGGCAATAAGTGGAGTAAACAGCTAAAGATTTTCGTAGGGTATGCGCGATACAAAGATATGCTGTAGGTATTTATTCTACAAATTTAAAAAATACTTATAAATATTTATATATTTAATTTAATCACTTTTAAACATATTTAGCAGAGTAAATAATACCCTATACCTATGCGCTTTACAGGGTATTTAAAGCTGTTAAAGGCAGTTAACTTAACGCCCCTCACACATAAATGTTGGGACGATAATTTCATTGGTGTGTCTAGTCGACTGTGTCAGTGCTCTTCGAATGCTTCCATAGGGGTTGCCATTAGATTTAAGTGCTGCCAGCGTTGCCAGTGGATCGTAATAGGTTGCCACTAAGGCAGACAAGGCAAATTGCGAACTAATTGCTTGGCTTAGAGACAATGTCAATTAGTTGCAACAACTTTCGCTGTGGCCCAGTTCCTGGGCCTGGCCCTATGCCCAGCAGCATTGAAGTTCACGTTTTTGCCATCTTTGGACTTCATTATCAGTCACAAGACAACGCGTCGTATGCGCAATTTTAAAATATGTACTTTTCTTAGCAGCTGCCAAAAAATAAAGACGCAGTCAAGGCCGCAATTTGCTGCACTTTATGGGTTATTTATAACTTTCGGGCGCTCAACGTACACAGCAATTTATGCGATTTTTAACTATAACGTAACATGGGCGCCTAGTTTCCGGCTTTCGTTCGCAGCAGCCAAGGCCAAAGCCAAAGCTAAAGCCAAAGCCGTAGCCTGAGCCAAAGCGAAAGTCGTAAAGTCTAGCCGGAGTTTTGCTTAATGCGCAGGCAGCATGAATATTTTTAGATAAAACCCGGCAAGAGTTGGGCGTGGCCTCTGGCCTTTCAAAGTGTGAGCGCCATAACAGTTAAGGAAGCACTAACCGATAAGGCTGATAAGGCAAGGGAGAATCTATACCTCGACTTTTGAGCAACTGCAGTTGCTTTTAAGCATTACTCCTTTGGCCTGCATAACTCCGGTCATAGTGATGATGTCAAAGCACCCTGTGCCATGCGGGTCAATTTCAAAAATGTATGAGGCAATCGTCGAGACATGCCAAGGCAAACAACTCGCAATTTCCCAGCACCGTGGGGCATTGTGAGCATTGTCAGCAGTCGCCCACAGTCTTTGGTTGCAGACAAGATGCTTGGCTTTTGGGGTGGGGGTAGGGGGGAAAGGGGCACCCTGCCTTTGCCTGCAATTGCTATTTAAAAGCCCAAGGCCACTAAATGTCAAATTGAATATAAATATTTAAGCTCGTTGCCGAATGATGCAGCAAAAATTGTAGCGACCTTCGCTAGTTCCGTTGGCTTCGCACATTTCTCGTGCCACTGAGGTTGTTGGTATGTACTTTATCGACCAATCGAGGGCAAAGGCAATTTCGCAGTTGACTTAGGACATAATGCCATAAAATATGTAGCCCAGCACATTATACATTCTACATTATACATATTCAAAAATACTACATGCTCAAAAAACAACATACACACATAATTGGCCTGGTCAGGCAATCGGCTTTTGCAACAAATTTCGTTATTGTTACGCAAATTGCGCATACGACGAGTTGAACGCTTTTCCAATTCCGTTGCCTTAATGCTCATCAATGGCTCTTTTGCATATGCAAATCGGTTTATGCGTGTGTGCCCGTTAGGGAATCATTGCAGTGCAATTTCATTGAACGAGCAACACATGAATATTTATATTTACGTGATGTGTCGCATATCAGCAGAGCAGAGCACACACTCTGTCCTTTCATAAATCGCATTAAGAAATATGAAAGGTTGCAGATTATGGGATTTTAAACTTATTGCTATTTGCATGGATTTTAATTTAAGCATATTATAGAAATTGGTAAATTGTTGGCCAAGTAAAAAATATATGGACGGGGCAGATCAGTGGGACGGAGGCTACAGTCGGACGTAACCGACAGTAGAAGACCCTTTACTTTAACTTCATGCATTTACAAACACAGTCAAAGGAACACACACTAAGCTACCCGCGTATGCAAGGCACACCACCCCCCCTCTGCCTAGTGCGGCAAATTGTCCGTTCCATATTTTCGCTGTTTCTCATCCGATCAAAACGAAATTCACAGAATCAATGGAGAATGTCATAAGCTAGATACGTACCAAATTACAAATCAATAGCTTTAAAACTGTGGCTACAGTAGCTTTTTGCGGTTTGCGGGGGAAGGGGAGGAGGTATCCAAAATCTAAAACAAACTCGTGCTGCTCGCGAAATAGGAGAATCTAAATCCCGAATATGGTGTCTCTAGCTCTTATAGTTGCTGAGATCTAGGTGTTCATACGGACGGACAGACAGACGGACAGACAGACAGACAGACAGACAGACAGACGGACAGACGGACAGACGGACATGGCTATATCGACTCGGCTTGTCGTCCTGATCAAGAATATATATACTTTATGGGGTCTGCCACGCCTCCTTCTGGGTGTTACACACATTTCCTCTTTGCACTAAACTAATAGACCCTTTTTACTTTTTTAAAGTAAAGGGTCTAATGAATAATGTATGTTTATCCACACAATCGGCTTTTACTTTTCAAATATTTGCTGATTGCATAATTATAGCATTTTCTTGTCTTTAATATCTTGTGAATAATTCATGAGTGTTTATCCATTAATTTATCTATTTACTTATTCTCCAAAATACCCTGGCTGCAAAATACCCTGTACCCTATATTCAAAATATAATTTTACGAAACTGTCACACGAAGCGTAGCAGCAAAATTTAATGGGATTAAATAAATACACTTGTATACATGTAATGAAATTATAATATGTCACTATGCTAGAAATTACTACATACATAGTAATAGTAAACTATACAAAAAAATATCAACAATTTTAGATATAACAAAAAAAACAAGCAATACTTATTCTTCTTACTTTTTTATGTGTGCCAGATTTAGCGGCAGCTTACTACCGCTCAAATCAAACTCTTGCCAATGTCACACTCTAGATCCACAAACTAATGGCTTTGAAATTATAATAAACAAATATTTATTATAATAATCACACTCGCCACTCCACTTAAGCGCCCTTGACACGACCTACTCACTTAACCACAGACACTACACTGTGATCAGCAGCACTGCAGCAGCTGTATTTAAAGTGCTTGCAGGCTGCGCAGCCGCTGTCTCTTATCAGTTCTCGAAAATAAGAAAGAGAAAGAGCCAAGAAAACTCACCCACTAATCGACCGCTCTCTATGCATAAGCTGCTAGGCAGAGCTTAGCTGCTCTCCTTGGTGGCTCTCCAAGCATACCGCCTGCATTACAAGTAATGCAGCGGGTAGCCGGCTCGCCTATAAAGAACACATCGACCGCTCTCTAGCATAAGCTGCTAGGCAGCGCTTAGCTGCTCTCCTTGGTGGCTCTCCAAGCATACCGCCTGCATTACAAGTGATGCAGCGGGTAGCCGGCTCTTCTATAAAGAACACATCAACCGCTCTCTATGCATAAGCTGCTAGGCAGCGCTTAGCTGCTCTCCTTGGTGGCTCTCCAAGCATACCGCCTGCATTACAAGTGATGCAGCGGGTAGCCGGCTCGCCTATAAAGAACACATCGACCGCTCTCTATGCATAAGCTGCTAGGCAGCGCTTAGCTGCTCTCCTTGGTGGCTCTCTAAGCATACCGCCTGCATTACAAGTGATGCAGCGGGTAGCCGGCTCTTCTATAAAGAACACATCAACCGCTCTCTATGCATAAGCTGCTAGGCAGCGCTTAGCTGCTCTCCTTGGTGGCTCTCCAAGCATACCGCCTGCATTACAAGTGATGCAGCGGGTAGCCGGCTCGCCTATAAAGAACACATCGACCGCTCTCTATGCATAAGCTGCTAGGCAGCGCTTAGCTGCTCTCCTTGGTGGCTCTCCAAGCATACCGCCTGCATTACAAGTAATGCAGCGGGTAGCCGGCTCGCCTATAAAGAACACATCGACCGCTCTCTATGCATAAGCTGCTAGGCAGCGCTTAGCTGCTCTCCTTGGTGGCTCTCCAAGCATACCGCCTGCATTACAAGTGATGCAGCGGGTAGCCGGCTCGCCTATAAAGAACACATCGACCGCTCTCTATGCATAAGCTGCTAGGCAGCGCTTAGCTGCTCTCCTTGGTGGCTCTCTAAGCATACCGCCTGCATTACAAGTAATGCAGCGGGTAGCCGGCTCGCCTATAAAGAACACATCGACCGCTCCCTATGCATAAGCTGCTAGGCAGCGCTTAGCTCCTCTCCTTGGTGGCTCTCCAAGCATTCCGCCTGCATTACAAGTAATGCAGCGGGTAGCCGGCTCGCCTATAAAGAACACATCGATCGCTCTCTATGCATAAGGTCCGAGGCAGCGCTTAGCCGCTCTTCTTGCTGGCTCTTCAAGTAAAGCTCGTGCATTACAAGTAATGCAGAAAAAAACTATTTTATATATTTATATTTTCTATATATTTGTCACACACAAATATACAAGTCTTAAGCAAGCAAAGAAACAAAAAACAGAAAATAACCTGCCCGGTTACCAGCCAGAATGCAGCAAATGCCAGAAGTTCGACTATTTCAATCGATTAAACGGAATTGCGATAAAGGACGCCACTGGAATTGACTTTTGGCCTCCCAGTGGTAGCCTTTGGAGCGGCCTTTGCGTGCCCCACAACCATAAACCAAATAAAACTTGCAATTTAAAGTTGCCAACTTGCCATCGACTCATGCACTCGCTCTCTCGCTCTCTCGCTCTCTCGCTCTCTCGCTCTCCCTCACTCTCCAATTTACTGTTTCTACCTCTGTCTCTGCTGTCTCTGTGTTTAATGGCAGACAGCTATTAGAACGCCTCGCTCTGCATAATTTCTAACTTGTTGACTTCAGTTGAGCGACGACAAGTCAGCTCCTGTGTCTGCCACAGAATGTGGCAAGAGGTGCAGCGGTCTGCCAGCACTAATTTATGACTGCTCCAATGCATTTGTTAATTGGGAATCGGAAACTATCAGCAGAAACAATCTCAATGGCTCGAACCAACTAATACATATGTTATGGCCTGGAGTCTAAAAAGTTTCTAACTTAAACTGCAATAATACTAATTGATGAATTTATTTAGAAAATGAACAGGCACTTAAAAATATTAAATTGAGTAAGTTGTACAATTTATGTTTCGATTTAGGAATATACATAAACAAAATTTATTAAAACTAAAACTAAGATGAATAAAATAATACTCAAGCCACATGGCTTGCAATTTAATTTCGTTTCGATAAAGTTTATTTAATATTTAATTTACCAATCATTAAATTTAATATGCAAATTTCCTTTGTTTAAGTATAATTTAAGGATAACATTAAGTGTATATTAAACTAATCATTATATGTGGGCATAATTATATCGATTGGAAAGCCCCGAAGGCCGACAGCTGTTTAGATGTCTACGTTTAACTAGAAATAATCCAGTTTATAAAATTCCCAGAATGCCGGGTGATTCCCCATTTTCCGCTGAAACTCATGTTGAATTTGAGGCAAGAACTCTTCATCAGCTTGCAATTAGGTTGCGTGTTTCGCTTTGTGGCAAAGTGTCTGAGGTAACATGGTATTGACGTCAATCCGTAATTATATACAGCCATTTTGTGTGTGTGTGTCACATAACAGTCATATTTAATGTGCGCTTGATTGAAAAGCCGATCAACTTTACTGCCATTACATAAAATAATACAATAGAATATATGATTATCTAGTGCGCAAAAAAGGACAATCGATAAATATTTTATGCCTGCTCTTATTCGATAAGTTAATGGCTTTAATTTGTAGCTTAAATAAAATCCATGAGCACATATTGCTGTAAGCTTTTTTAAATAATTTAAAGCGTGCCACAAGTCAATTTGATGCAATTTACTTGGTACAACGGGGCGTATGAAATGCCAAAATAAACGAGCGTCTGTTTGTCTGTTGTGCGTTCATCTGTTTGATTGTTGTTGTTTGTTTGTTTGCATAATACAGTGCATTCGGTCTGTGTGTGCACGCTCGTGTGTCTGTTCAATGAGGCGTAATGCGAACCTAAAGCCAATCAATTTGACCCGAGCATAAAACAATTTCAATCAGCTGCCCAAGCACTTGTAGCTACGATAACGTATACGACTCAAGACAGCCTTTGTTTATCTTTGGCTCAGCATTTCTGCAAGTGTAGATGTGCGTGTGTGTGTGCTGTGTCTGTGTGTTTGTTTGGAGTCAAATCACGCCATTTATCAAGTCCTGGGTCTTGGTACTTTATTGCCACGCAACGCGAAAATTGTTTGCACTCATTTTTCAAGCAGTTCTCGCCATGCGTATTACTTTGTCTACTTTTGAATGCTTCTATCGAATTTCAAGTGTTTTGTTTTGTTTTGCCGATTTCCAAAGGCCAAGAAGAAGCAGCAACAATTCACGAATTTCAATTGTGCGCGAAAACTTTCTTTGCATTTTAACAATAGACACAAAAGAAAAGTTTACAACTTGTGGCTGATGCCAGTTGTTCATGTTATTCTTTTGCTCATTTCTGCTTCTCTTACTGCTTCTTTTGTTCTGCTTTTTGTACCCTGTACCCAATAAATGTAGGTAACAGGCAAAAGTAGGCGTGGCATATCCTCCGTCTGTCTGTCGATCTTGAAACCAATAAGAAATTGAGCTGTCACAGACAACAAAATAAGAAAATGCATTTCATCTACGCTTCGTATGCACAGCGCTTATTTGTCGTATACAGGGTATACATACAGTCGAGCATGCAGCGCAAGTGTTTTGAACATATTTTATTCAGTATTGTTTGCAGGGGTCTTTAGTCTAAGTGTGGGTTGCAAACAGACCGGCCTCTAAGCTGTGCCTAATGAGACCGCGTTTAGCAAAGTTCGTTTGGGGTTAGAGTTTGCTAAATAATGTATATAGATATTTTCTTATATAATTTTTGAAATGTTTTCCTTATTAATACTGCAGCCGTGCTGGCTAAATTATATAGTATGTAGGCTGTGGCATTGACACGAAAACATTTGCAGCCAAACACGTGTACTTTAATGAGCTTTATTATGCTATTTGATGTAGACACAAACAAGTTTGTTTATATACATTCGTGTACGTACAATATATACTCAGTAGGTATACTTATATACACTTAAAAAAAAGTGCAACTTAAAATGGCCCAAGAGTTCTGCGGCTTTTAAATATCCGTAGAGTTCTAGACTTTATTTCTTGCAGACAATTGATATTTCAAATCAATAATTAATATTTTGTGCAATGCGACATATAAATTTCTTTATACTTTAATTAAAATATCATTAAATAAGTTAAATAATCCATTATAATCTTCTGTATTTGTATACCCTGCTAAAATTAAAGTCTATTAATTAGATTTTCAAATAAAAGCAATATTCTACCTAAAACAAAAAAATTAATTAAAAGAAACAAATTTAAGTGGGACTTTTTAGTAAAGTTTAAATATATTTGGGATATAATTCAAGTTGGATTTTTAGAGTAAAGTTTGAACCAAGAAATTAATTATTATAATATTTTTAAACATGACTTTGAGGTTTTAAGCTGCCAATTATCAAATTTGATTGAATATAAATATAATAAGTTCAATACGAAATTATTTCAAGTGTATATTGCGTTGTTCAGTTTCTGCACAAATTATTAATACCATTCAAAAGAAAAGAAAAATAAGCGAAGCCGCCGACTTTTTGCTCACTTTGCATAATGAAAAGTTGCCAGAGTTCAACAATTTCTTTGTTGTTATTGCTGTTGTTGTTGTGATTCCGTTGCTTGCTTTTAAATTAAACCACAAATGTCGCATACTTCGCCAAAATATTATTACATACATAATGAATACATGCAAAGCTGTGCGCTTGTATTGAAGAGCACAACATAAAAAGTATAAAAAATAAGCTTATTTTGTTGTTGTTTTTTTGTTGCATATTTGCTAAACTTGAGTCGCCCTACAGCCTTGATGCTCTGCTGTATAATTATGGCCATGTTTTTGGCTCTGGCCTCGCTCTGCAGTGATTGCTAAGGTATTGTTGTTGGTGTTGTTGTTGTTGCTGCTGTTGTCATGTTGTCATTTGACAGGTTTGCGCAATAAATCAAAACTGAACGACAGCATATTATTGTTGCCGAAAATTGTCTATATACAAATAAATTGCCCTGCAGGCACATAAAACTTGTCAAATTTTTATTTATAGGCGTCGCTTTAATTAAAGCACAAATATTTCATGCGACCCATAAAAGTAGGCAATGCTTTTTATGCGAACGTGTAAAGGGAAGGCGTAAGCTCTGATATAAGGCTTGAAACATATTAATATATAGCAGAAAACCTTTACAGAGTAGCTGCTAGTCGAGCAGTCTTAGCAGCTGCTGAGCTGTGAAGCATCAAATTTATGAGTGACTAAAGTAATAACAATAAACGCGCAGAAAGTAAAACAATACTACATTGTTACCTGGATTGCCATAAGTTTTATGTGTGTGTGTGGATGTTTGTGTGGGTGTGTGTGCTTGCAAATGCAACTGTATGTATGTGTGTGAGACGGTGAAATGAAGCACAAGGCCAACAAAGCAGACAATGGGTAACAAAAACAAGCCAAAAGCCGCGAACACACCAGGGCAACTGTCAATTCAAGCAGCAAACGACTGAAAGGCCAACTCTCAAACTACCCTGTAAGTTTGATAATTCGTTTAGCACAAAATAGCTTAAAAACCAGTTCTAATACGATTTGTTGAACAAGCTTAAATGCACATGGATACATAAAGTATCTGATAGTTGCATTATATGTATCTCATAGCAAAAAAAAAAAACAACTACCAAAATACCCTATAAATTTCTCAATTCGGTTAGCACAAAACTAGTTAAAAGCAATTCGAATTAGCGTTGTTAGACAAGCGTAAATGCACAAAGATACAAGCAGTATCTGTTAGTTCGATTGTATCTCGTAGATACTCCGGTGGCGCTAACTGCAGCAACTGTTGGCCAACTCAGCAGCTTGCATGCTGCATATCAAATCCAACTGAACAGACACACGTGCAGCACTGTGACATGCCTGACTCATGTCAAATACTTCGATTTTCTCTGGAGAGCGAGAGCAAAAGTATTTTATTGCACACAGCAGCATATTGGGAATACGGTGCAGGAGCTTGGCAGCGGAAGTGGCCGAAGTGGGGGAAGGGAGGGCAGTCGGTTTCAGGTATATGTCGTGTGATTGCTTTGTTACGAACCAGATTGACACCCATACACTGAGCTCAGGTCACAGTGCGCACATCCGGCGTTGACATTGCTGAACATTTGTAGACTTTGGAAGCTGAACTCACTACTTTATGCATTCGGCATCGGCTCTAACTTATAAATGGATTTCCTGCCAGAGTTCAATATGGCACCCGATAAGAGAAACCAAACAGTTTATAATTTATAGTTAGGAGCTATGACAATTGTTATTAAATTTTGGCTAATTGATTGATGTATTTATGCATTTTTATGTAAATCAAATCAAATTAAATCAAATTAGTTTTCATTTATTTAAAGCTAATTAGCTCACAAAAATCAATCACAAAACGAGATGAAATGAAAATTCATGGCAAATATTCTAAAACATTTGCTGCTCGGTTTGCACTTCCGGTGCAGAAAACCGGAACATCAGCTAATCCCCTGAATTTCAGAGCTGGTATAAAACAAAACAAAACTGTATAGAAACAAAACAAAACTGTATTAGCTGAGTTCAATTTATTTTGGACAGCAATGTTTATTTGACAGAAAAGTAAGAAAAATCATTTCTGCTGCGCTTTGTAGGTTTTATAAATATTTTTTAAAATTATATTTGCATTCGTACTATACATTAATCTGTCTAAATTTTCAATGTTTTCTTGTAATCATGTTTAGTGACTAATGCAATAATTTATAAGTATAATTACTTGGAGCATTAGGAATATACATCTTAAATAAATAAATAAATTTTTTTTTTTTTTTTCTAAATGTATTTTAATAAGCATAGAATCAGTACAGCAATATAATGTACTATAACAACACATGTATGTATATGAAATGTAGCCAAACCCCATATCACATATCAAATAAATAAATAAAACCAGTAAGGACGGAGCTACAGTCGGACGTAACCGACTGTAGGAGACCCTGTACTTTGTGTTTTCTTCGCTGTTTCTTTTCCGATCGTAATGTAATTCACAGCACCGATGGGAATTGTCATAGACTACGTACATGCCACATCCCAAATCTTTAGCTTCAAAACTGAAGCTTTAAAACTGTAAACTGGAGATAAATTGGTTTTTCAATTAGCGGAGGAATGAGAGGAGTTATCAAAAAACCCAAACAAAGTTGATATGATTGCTGCAAAGGAGAACCTGAATGCCCAAAAATGGTATTTCTAGCTCTTATAGTATGCAAGATCTAGGTGGCTTCTTTGTTTGATCTATCTTCGCTGTTTCTTCTTCGTTCGCAATGTAATTCACAGCATTGATGGATAATGCCATAGGCTACATACATGCCAAATCCCAAGTCTATAGCTCTTAAACTGTGGCTGTAGTAGCGCTTACATACATTTATAAAACAATTTACTGCTGCATAACTTCGCTGTTTCTTCTCCGTTTGTAATGTAGTTCACAGCATCGATAGATAATTCAATAGGCTACTCACATTCCAAATTACAAGTCTGTAGCTCTAATATTGTGGCTGCAGTTGCACATAAATTCATTTTGAAAAACATTGTCTATTGCATATCTTCACTATTGCTATTTCAAACCATAATTTAATTTAAAGCAACGGTGGAGAATGCCATAGGCAACGCACATGCCAAATTGCAAGTATGTAGCGCTATTATTGTGGCTGCTGTGGCGTTTATAGTTTTCGAGATTTTTGAGGTAGGTGTAGATTTTTGATGATTAGCGGATGAAGAAGGCGAGATATCAAAAGTTTGAAACAAACTTGATCTGCTTGCATTAGCTGACTACCTAAATCCGGAAAGGTGGTGTATTTAGCTCTTATAGTTGCTGAGATCTAGGTGTTCATACGGACAGACGGACAGACACACAGACACACAGACGGACAGACGGACAGACGGACAGACGGACAGACGGACAGACGGACAGACGGACATGGCTATATCAACTCAGCTCGTCGTCCTGAGTCAGAATATATATACTTTGTGGGGTCTACCACGCTTCCTTCTGCCTGTTACACACAGCTGTCATTTGCACTAAATTAATAGACCCTTTTACTTTTTTAAAGTACAGGGTCTAATAAATTATATTTTCGTTCGACATCGATCGGTTTCTTACCTACTGGTTTAAAAAAAAAAAATAATTATAAAAGGTATTATAATCTGCGTAAGGAAAAGACTATTACATCCGACTGATCGAATACGTGCTTACTGGCTTTATAATAGCCACAAGTAGATTATGTTGGAACATTTAATATATCAATCAAAAATATTTCTGGTTTGCTTGACATACAAAAATCATATCAGTTTAATTAAATTATTGATTTATTCAAACGCATAATTACCGCAAAGAATTTAAATAAATTCCATAAGTGATAATAAATTGCAATGCATGAATCTGTTTCGATTAATGCTGCTTCCAATTAAAGATTGTCGACTGGCACTCAGTTGGATTCATTCGGAGCATTCATTTGGATTCATTTGGATTCATATTCGACAAGAGCTTTGTCGTCGCCTGTCAATTCGCATTGCCCGATGATCCACTGGAGAATGCCGGCAGGCAAACGGCATTAGCTCAGCGTTGCCAACAACTCTATAAATAAATGTGGTGAAAGGGCCCGAGGAACGGGGAGGGACACATTCGAGTAGCAACTGACATTTGGGCACACGATGACATTTCCATGCGTATGAGTGCGTCCTTTATATGGCGTACATGTTTGCGCATGCCGGATTACCCAGCTGACGCTTAATCTGAAAATATAATTCGCTTCCTGTGATGGCATGTCAGTAGCGTCATCTGTCGCGACGCTCGTCATGCCAAAGCCGCTTGCAGCTGAAAGATATGAGACACTCGCAACCACACTCACAGCCACACTCACAGCCACACTCACAGCCACACTCACAGTCGTAGTCGGTTCTATTCGCACACCAGCTAAACAAATGCGTCAAGTGCATCCGCAGACTCACCAAAGTGGGCCAAGTGGCGGCAGGGGCGTGTGGAGTGGGAATGGGTATGGGGCGTGTCTAATCCTGACATATGCGTTAATTTGCATAGTTCGTTGACTGTGAGCAATGGATTCAGATTTAGTTTTAGCCACATGTTTACGGGTATGACAGGTTCAGAGTGGCATACAATAAGCTGTCCAATTACGAATGCGCATCAAATTGAGCTTCAACCAGTAGGAACAGAGACGATCAGTCGGACGCGTCAGAATATAGAATACACTGCACCCCATATTTTAAATATTTTTTTGTAAAATATCTTATGAAGCGCAGCAGCAATGCTTCTTCTTATTTCTTTGTCTGTGCCATGCTTTGATAAACGAAATATAGAGCGATTGAGGCAAAGCCTGTAATATTGATTCTTAAATAACTTCTGGGTTTCTTAACCGATTTTAATGCGATTTTCAGTGTACATAAATGTAATGGAAAAGAGTATGTATTCCGAAATACAAACTTCTAGTGCTAGTTAAGTGGGTTTTTATCGATTTTGGGCGTGAATGAGGCGTGGAATCCAGCTTTTTACATAAATTTGATCTATGGTGTACTTCTAACTACCTAGCAAAAATTACTTCCTTAACTCTAATATTTTCTGCAATTTTTTTTTAACAAAATTGTGATAGGATTTCTAGAAAAACTAAAAAACGAGAGGAGAATTTTGGGTAAGTTGACACTTACAAAAATTCTAAAGCTGAATGAATATTTTGTTACCTTTTAACGCTAAAAGTAGTACAATTGCTATGTTTTCTAATATGCATAATTTGAAGATTTAGAAATTTCGTAAAATGTGTAATATGAGAAATCCTATTAAAAAATAGAAAAGTATATTCAAGATATGTCTAAGTAATATATTTATTTAAACAGTTTAAAATTAAAATGAATAATTTTTGTACATAAACTACTTTAAAAATAGTTTTGAATATTAACAAAAATAGTAATCAAGAGCTTAGAAAAAACATGCAGTTGGACAAGCTTACGTGTTGACAGAGTATTAATGAATCGTATATATGAATATAAATATGAATACTTGCAGTCGAACATATTATAGATCAGGCAGCCAAGTATATATTTTATAGATAACGAGTATGTTGTGTAGGCATAGTATGGAAACATGATATCTGTAGAATATAAAACGAGATTCCAAACACTTACGTCAAGGGGCAAGAACTCAGCTCAGCTCAGCGCAGGATGTCGGGATTGGGGGAAGAGAGCAGCTTGTTGCATTTAGCATGAGGCAAACAGTTTGCACACAATTCTCTTGCGTTTATAATTATTTGTAGAGTTTGGTGTGCAGGCATGAAACTGTATAAATAGTAGATGTATTAAGTAGCAGTTGACATGCTTGAAACATTTATAAATTCTTGCTGGATGAGTCCGCGTGTCTCGACCAAGTTGCGTGAACAGAGCACTAAACTAGCCTCAAAATAAACACAGGCACAGGAAGAGGGACAGGCACAGGCACAGGCACAGGGACAGGCACAGTCATGGGCACACAAATACAAACGGAACTACAGACATACACATATAAGTAGAACTAAGCATAATATATTTATGTATGCAGAGCTAAGGCTATGAGTACACTCAGAGAAATACAGCCAAAATGTTCTTTAATTTGCAAGATTAAATCAATCTAAAAAAAAAAGAGTCTAGCAAAATTCTAGAACGTATTTTATATAATATTTTTGGATTAATGTAAGAATGAACAGAATTAAATTAAGTACAAATGAGAATAGATTTTATTAAAAATACAATTTTATACAAAAAAGATTTGAAACATTTTTAAATGTACTTAAAATATCCGTAACGTACTTAACCAATTAATTTCTTTTTTTTTAAGATATATAAATTTTACAACAAACAATCAAATTTCTAATAAATACAGGTTTATAAAATTCAATTTCACAAGTTAAATTATCAAATTAATTATATTTAGTTTTCGATTTTTGAAATAGAGAACTTTGAATTGCAGGAGAATAACTAAAATTAAGTACATTCTGTTTTAGAACAAATTAATTCCGAATATTACAACTTTATACATTTTTGGCTTGAATCAAATAAGAATATTTGGATATTTTCTCTGAGTGTATATGTATGAACGCCTCTAAGCGTCGGCAAACATGACGTAAACCCCCAAAAAATGTGCTAGGTTATTTTCTTTATGCTTTATTTGCGTTTTGTTTTCGTTTCATTTTTGCTTTTGCTTTGCACTTTAAACATTTTTTTGCTATTCATATTGCTTTTAATATCATATGTGTCGCCTTTGTTTTGCGTTGCTTTCATTTTGAGCATAACCACAAAAGATTTGATTTAATGAAGTTTGCTTTTAAGGCGTACACGCGAGCGGGCGGTGGGGGCGTGGCGGTCAGACACAGCGACGACAACAAGGACATAAAAGAAGGCGCAGCGCACACAAAGAAACAACTACAACTACAACAATAACAATGGCGAGCACAAGAACAACGAGCACAAAGTGTGTCATACACCAACACACACGTAATCTCACACACACTCGCACACACACACACACGCTGGCACTCACACACGTGCATAGAAGCTGGCACACGATCGAAATGTCGTTCTCGATAGCTAATTAATCGATTGCATTTACGAAATTCGATCTGACGGCGATTATACAACACTGGCAGCCGTTAAAGTTGCAACTGCAATTCGAGCAGAGGCGAAACTTCGGCGTTTGCTTTCACTTGCACTTTTGCACTCGCACATTCGTTGTTGTTATTGTTGCTGTTGTTGTTGCTGCTCCTTAACTTGGCTAATATCAAGCCACATTCTAGCCGACACTCTGAGTGTTGTTCTTGTTGTTAGTAAAGCTATTTGTTCGACGATTGTTACATGCGCCCACCACAAAGCGACGTCTGTTGCGCACGAGAGCCGAGGACGGACTAAGCAGCCGACGCCAGGCGACAAACAACTCGATTATGAGTCGAAAGGACTCGTCACTCGTTCAGTTTCACTCAACTTGCATTGAGTTTGAGTGAATTACGCTCGCTGTGAATGCTTGTCGGGAATGTGCGCTGTTTGATGTCAAAATAAATATATGTTCCCAATAAAAGATAAATTAATATGGTATATTGTATAAAGTATTAAATAACCATAAGGTTACTTTAGCAGCATTCATAAAAACAGTGTTGCAAACTGGGCATAAATCGAATGGAGTCGATCAAATCAAATTCAGGATCGTACCGAACAATAATAAATTAATAACACCTTATCTGTTAATACCAACCTATAAAGCTTTTAATTATATAGGTCATTCGTGTAAACATCTAAAACTTTACTAAAATTACAAACAAATTGAATTAGCTCACTTAGCCTGAAATCCTCTGTTTCTCTAGCTTCATATTGTATTATTAGAATTAATTACGCTTAACAATTTTAGTACATAAATAAATTAGCTGAGCATGAACCAATTTCGAATTAAGATCTTTGAACAGCTTCTATAAATTCTACGTTTATCGCCAGAGTAATGATGATAGTCTTCGACTAAGAATTATTATTCAAGGATTCAGTACGTCAAAAGAGTGAAACTTCTCCCATTTAATTAATTTGATTTCAAAAAATAATTGAAATAATTTTAAAAATAATTGAAATATTTTTAAAAAGAATTTGACAAATACTACGGATTTCCAATAAAATATTGTGAATTTGTCGCACTGTTTAAAATACATTTTCCTTTCTAATACTTTGAATTTTGGCCATTTTTATTTTTCGATACAGGGTATTTTCTAGTCATGCATTTGAATTGCGCTCACTGACGATGGCTTTATTCCTGTTGTTGGTATTTTTGTTTTTTTGGCTTCCTGTCATTTGGTGCTTGCAGTTTCGGAATTCCACAGTTTTTGCTGCGGTCTGTGCGACAAGAAACATTTCCGGTTTCCGCTTTGCATTAACGTCAAGCGGGTGTACGGCACCCGCTATAAGCCAAAATACGGCTATCCCAGTGCCAATTGCTGCTTATAAAGGAAATTCGCGAAATAATCCTGAGAAAAAACTAGCGAATTTTAGAAATTGCCACAGATGAAATGCAGAGTCGTTTAATTTGCATACAAGCTGCTGAATGAAAGGAGTAGGTGCGGAGGGGGGGTTTAGAGAGGTGAGTGAAGGGGGGAGTAAGGAGAGGTTGGTGGGGGGAGGGGGTAGGTGTTAGTACACCCGTGAGCATTGGGTGCAAATGAGCAAAGTTGAGTCGCCTTTTTGTTGAGAACTCAGACGCCGTTAAGTGAGAATGAAAGGGCCCAAAGGTAAATAGGCGTGTGTCTGTATGTGTGCGTATTTGTGTGTGTGTGTGTGTTTGTGGCAGCAGAATAAGGCCAACAACAAGGCAACACATGTTGCGATGCTGAGAGCAACCTGTTGGCAGTGCGCGGCACTTGGCTCTAAGTAAACATGTTTGAGCCTGCTCTTTTAGCTGGCCAATAAGCATTATTTGTTATTGCTGTTGCTGTTGTTATTGTTGCTGTTCTGTTTGTTGTTGCTGCGCATTCAGTGGGCGCAATTATTTTAATAACCTGGCCAATTTACATTTAACAGCCGCACACTGACCTAGAATCTGTGTTAAAATGAATCCATTTATAATTTAAACTCTATTCAGATCTAATTTTGTGAGAAATCTCTGTAATTATTGCTGACAAATTGCAATTGAGGTGACAATTAAATTTTGCGTCAACTAGCGTTACCTTAACTTATTTATTTAGTGTGGACAACGAAAATTAAAATTACAAATCTAAAATAATAATCTCAAAATAAATAATAAAGTCTGGGGAAAAACCAGAAAACCCCAATCAGACCAAAATTAATGGTTTAGTCATTGACAGTTACAGTAGAGCCAAAACAAAAATTCCCCTACATGGCCATATTTGCAATTTTTGTATTTAACTATATCTTTTAAGCTTAAATCTATAGCATGCACTAAAGAAAATTTGGGCGTTTCCACATTTAATATTAAATTTGCAATTACGCCACATAAAGTATACCCAACATAGAAAGCATTACTTAGAAAGCAACAATAGCATATAATTTATTTATTTTCTTATCTTAGGATATAGAAATTTATAAAAATATATCGTTATTTTTTAAATTTTATATAGACGATATCGGCTTAAGCATGATTACACTTATATGACTGGAGTCAAAAGATTCGTTTATTATATTACTATATAACTTATTGTGTTAGCTGTTTTGAATGATTTATAAACTTTTATAAGTATTTTCCCATCGATTTTAAGTGAAGATTTGAGCATAGACTGATAATCTATGTTTTGAATAAACTCTGAATAAAACTGTTGGTATATTTGTATACATATAGGTATTGGTATTGGAAGTAAGCTTAACCAAGGAATTTCAGTTTAAACTTTTATATGAAAAGTTGCTTCTTTTACGAAGCTGCCAATTAGAGTTTTCTTTGCATAATTTAGTGGAATTTATAATTTATTTAAATTCAACAAAAAAACTTGCTGCTTCAAATGATATAAAATATATTTATTATGCACTTATTTGCCCTAAGCTTAAGTTACGCCGCTTCCAATCTCAGAGTGTGAGCGTGGTCTGTATCCAGGGCAGATAGGTGCCCACATTCACGTACACCCCTGGCACATTTGCCTGCCCGCAGCCAATGCCCCAGGCCACCAGGCCGACAACAAACCAGACGCCATTGTTGGAGCAAACGAGGGGGGAACCCCCATCGCCTGTGCAGGCATCCTTGCCCGCTTCCCCTCCGGCGCAGACGAAGCTTGTGGGGCTGAGCACAAAGGAGGCGCCGAGGCGTGTGGCACGCAGAGCCGTTTGGCAATCGGCATTGGGTATTAGGGGTACGTCCACCTGGCGCATTATGGCCTGGTAGGCACCCGTGGGTCCAAAATCATTCTTACCCCAGCCGGCGACCCAGCAGCGTTGACCCACAAAGCTGGTGGTGGGCAGACAAGCGGTGCCCACGGTGGGGCGGGTGGTCAGGGAGATGGCGGTGGCCAGCTTCAAAATGGCCACGTTGTTCTGCATGTTGTTGGGATTGAAGGCGGGATTCACGTACACATTGGAGACCAGCACGTCCTGTGCCGGAATCGGTTCGTTGGTGCTGGAGGCATCCCACTCGCCGAGGCGCACCTTGAAGGATGTTAAACTGCTCAAGGATTAGGCTAACGTTCGAACTTGAAATGCTTACGCCAAATTGTACACTTTGTGGGCAGCAGTCAGCACATGCTGGGCGGTAATTAACGCCCCTCCGCCCAGGTATACTTCCGCCGTGGTCAGCAGAGCCGCCTGCCAGGGATAGGCGCCGAAGCTGGCCTGGCCAGGACTAGCCAGCGCCGAGCCAGCAGGTGGAGGAAAACGCAGACCACACTGATAGTTTCCCGCCTGGCAACAGGCCACCAAACCATAGTTGCAGGTCAATGGGGTTGTTGTAGGGCTTAAAGTGGGCTGAAATCACAGTTAAAAATCACAATTATATACCCTGTACTCGTTGAAATTGTTAAAAACAAAATAAAAATGGTAGGTAGCAGGCAGAAGGATGAGTGGCAGATTTCACAAGGAATAAATTCCTGATGAGGACGACGAATTGAGTCAACTTTGTACTGTCTGTCCGTATGTTTAAGATCTCGGAAACTATCAGAGCTAGATCAGTAATTTTTGGTATGTAAGTTGGTGTAAACAATACGCAGATCAAGCTTATTTTAAATCTTGCATGCCACGCCTTTTTCGCCCACAAAGAGCATAAATGTAATAAATTGAGCTATTAAAGATATACAAATCTATCTAAATAAATTCGGTCTTCAGTAGTTGGTAGAGCATGTCAATGTCTATCAATGCTGTAAATTTTATCAAAATCTGTTCATAATTAATAGAGATATGTTAAATCAAAGTTTTGCTAGGCATACGCAAGCGAGATAGGATATATTCCCACCGTATGCGTATGTGTGTGTATGGCATGCACAAACACACATACAAGCATGCGTGCAGTCAAACACCTTCACATACAATTAAAATAATTATAAATATAAATAATTTTTCCTACCAATCCTCCATTGTTCACAATGCGTATGTCCAGCTGACCACTGCCATCGTTCGGTAGCGGGTTTATGGGATTCGGACAGGATCCCGCCGGCACGCAACGGCAATTACTGGTGCCCGGGGTTACAATCGCTGGCACCGATGGCCAACTGGCCGGAGGCACCTGTGGCGGCACCAGGGTGCCGACAATCAGCTGCCTTGTCATGACTGTAATCAGCAGTAAGTATACCTCGGAATGTATTATCAGAACTTCCACTTACTCGTATGATTATTCCGATTGCCCACATCGCTGGGCTGTGGTGCGCTCTGCTCTGAGAGGGATCCAAAACTCCAGCCCTGTACGAGGGCTCCGTGCAGGCTGAGCAAGAGGCTATGGCAGAGTAATGCATTCATTGCCTTTCCAATGACAACTAACTCGGTCAAGCGATTTGCCATTTGGCTATATAGGGCGTCCTAAGCGGACGCCCGTCCGTCTATAAATTATACCCACCAAATGGCCTCAGTTTGAAGCTCGACTTAACTCAGGGATTTTCCGAGTTGCATGGCGCACAAAAACACGCCGGGCATAATAGCAGCAAAAACCACGGAACCACAAAAACTATTTGGGCTATAGCACAATTTAAATGCTCTATAAACGTTATGAATATTTTTTTTATAAGGAAAGTGAAAATGCCAAATCCTTACATATTTGTATAACATTTAAATTTTTATTTAATTTGGTAAAATACCAAAATTTTATAATAAAAAAAATATAAATAAAAAAAACTAAAAAAAATTTAAGTAAATAAATAAAATAAATAAAAATATATAAGAAATATTTTTTGCGAACATACAGAAGTTTTTTGTATTGATAAATATTTTTAAATAGTATTATTAATTATTAACTTATATTTATTTTTATTTTTATTTTTTTGTATTTTCATTTATTATTTAATATTTATAGAATATTCAACTGTTTTTTAATGACATGGGTGAGGCCGAAATAGAATATAAAATAAGAATAAAATTTGACGAAAACTACAATTCTAAAATTACCAAATTTTTAGCTTTACCTAATTTATAACCTTCAGAATTCAATTGTTTTTTTATTTATTGTAAACTATTCTGGTGCATTTCAAATTTTTATTAAATTTATAAGATACATTAAATTAAAAATGTTGTGTAGTTAATCTTTCAAAAGTATTATGTGGTATTATTTTATGTTGACTATACAAAATACTTATGTCTTATTCGGATATAGCCATAATATTTAAGCTCTATGATCAATTAACTATCAGAATTTTAATTTATGTACTAGTTTGACAGCTAGACAAATAATTTATGTTTGGCAGCTTTTAAAATACTTTATTTATTGTTTGAAAAATATTATACGTATTGTCGTAGCAATAAAAAAATAACAATTCATGAATGCAAATTTTTAAATTTTTTTTAATTTCAAAATGAATTAATTAATTAATACAATTGTATATATAAATTGAAATATTACACATCACTATGGTACAAATTACTACACATAACAGTAATAGTATACCATAAAATAAAGTATAATAAAAATTTTTATATTTTCACAAAAAAAAAAAAAAAAATAGATAAGAATTATATAGACGCCTCCTTTCTCCTTTCTCCTGCCAAACCTCTGCTGCAAATGTTTGTACCCCGAGGGAAGTGCATAAAAGGCCGTCATCGCGGTCATACACACATGGGAGTGTGCATGTAAAAAATAGTGCATAAAAAACAGACTAGAATAAACAAACACAAATAATTCGTATGAGTAAACCCCAGAGGTACACACACACACACACACACACACAAACACGATTCGATTTCTGTGGTCATATTATATTAAACAAATTGCTCTCACAGCTTTGTTGCGATAATTTCGTTTGGCTTTTCATTTTCATTTACATTTTCATTTTTATTGTGATGATAATTTTGATAAATTTTTTGTTGCTTTTCACGCAACATTTTGATTAGATTCTAACAACTTAATAGTTTAATTGTGCAAATAGGTATGACTCTACGTTCTATTATTACTATTATTGTTATAGTTAAAAATCGCTGTTATTGTTTTGGCTGTGAATGCTTAACACTTGCCGCTTGGCTGATAAAGAGTTAAAGCTCTTAATTTGGCCCACAAAAATGTTAAGCCAACAGCATACAAAAGTTTTAGGCATAAAGCTTTCTTATCGGAAGTCTAGTAGGTACCCTCAACTTGAACTAATAGATCGATCGTTAGTACTAACTGGAATGTTTGGCGACATGGGTCATCTGCACTTGGACTTCACGGCCATACCAAAACTTTATGGCCAAGAAAACTTCTGGCATTGGCGCATGCTGCTAAAATGCTACTTGGAGGCAGCCGATCTATGGAAGGACGATCATCCAAAGGATGTGAGTAGAGTGAAATTTAAGTATACCCAGTAATGACAGAACCGATCAGTCGGACGCGCCGAACTGTAGGCTGCAACCTATATTTTATATAAAATTTAAAAATATTTATAAAATACACGAAGCTCAGCAGTAATGTTCCTTCTTAATTTTCTGACCAATATCTTTAATATCTTTTATGTTTATGTACCGATTTCAATGAGCTTTCCAGTATAAATAAATATAATTTTAGAGAATATATTTTGAATACCAACTTCCTATTTTAAATTTGATCGGCTTGTTATATAGTATATCTATCTATATTCCTGTTTTTAAACGGTATTATAGTATTCCCTACTAATAACAATTCTTTTGCAGAATCCACATGCCAAATTTATAGTTTTGGCCACGGTGCGGAGCGATAAGATTGAGCCCGCGTATGACGATGAGACAACCCAGCAAATATTCAAAAATTTGGAAGAACGTTTCCGTCCATATTAATGCAAATCGACATAGATTTTGTTTTGCTTTTTGTGTCATACTTTATCTAATAATAATATACTGAATAAATTGAATTGTGCAAAAATGAATTTCTTACGAAGACATAGTTCAAGGGAAGAGGAACCTGCCAATTTGTATATGCCCGAACTTCCAAAACTTTCGGATAGTCACAATTACTGGCAATGGCGCGTCCTACTGAGAGCTTATCTGGAAAATGTGGACATGTGGGAAGGCAATTTGCCCATAGATGTAATATAACAGTTAATACACATTTAGGCATATTATACTATACTACACTATATATATTTATTTATAGACCATATACAGTAAGTACATTTTGCTGAATACTTTGGAATCCTGCATTATAATTCGGGAGTACGAATTGAAGAGCACTAGTGCCATATTTCAAAATCTAGAAGAACGTTTCGCAGACTCAAAACGGACATAAAATTTATAATACAAATGCATCAAATTTTCTCCATAATTTGGATCTATATCACTTGGTAACAGCCGAAGACCTCCGACACCATGGCTCCCCCCTAGTATATTTAAGTTTTGTAAACCTAAATTTACTAATGTTAAGTAAATAAATAAATAATTACTTGGTAACAACATAATTAAAAATTTTAATAGATCTGTAAATTTCATAACGTAATTATAAGCATCCTGACAAACTTCACAACCGAAAAAGAATCCCAATTGCCTCTGCAAGTAATTGTTAAAATATATCGTAATATTTGTTTGATTTTGTATTTAATTATACTAATAATTGTGGTTTGCTTTTCATGTCATACTAGATAAAACTATAATATTCTGAGTAAATTAAATCGTGCACTTATGGATTTCTTACGTTCAATAGGAATTGGTTCCAAACACTCCGAGCCCGCAGATAGTTTCGTTCCCGATATTCCAAAACTTTCGGATGCCCAGAATTATTGGCAATGGCGCATCTTGCTGAGGACTTTTCTGGAAGCTACGGGCATGTGGCATGGAAATCTTCCCATGAATGTAATATATAATTTAATACATATTTGTTTACTTGTTTACCTTCGTATGTTTCGTTATAGACCACACAAAGCAAGTACATTTTGCTGAATACATTGGAAACTTGGATCATTATTCGGGAGTACGAAACGCAGAGCACAAGTGTCATATTTCAAAATCTGGAAACTCGTTTTGCGGAAGTAAGACGAACATCTCGTTCATAAATTTGCATATCTAAAAATGTCAATAAATAAAAAATTGACAGTGTTTTTTAACTTTTATGGCTTTATCAGAATGCCGATTTTTCAAAAGTGCTAAGTGCGCGCGTATTTTCGAAATGCGTGAAGTTGGCTGCAGCAAATATTTGATATACTTATCGATGCCTCATGCCCAACATGTATGAGTTCGCATGCTGGCCTGGTGAGCGCAATGGTATGTTTGGCCGACGGTGTGTGGGAGTGAGTCGGCACATATCATACTTGTTCGCACTAGTGAGAATTTGCTGGCGCCATCTACCTTTCATTTTTTATGTAAAATAATTACGCGCCACAATTTCGATTTAGTGCGAATAATAATATATAATATTATATTTATACATATTACAAAATTAATATTGAAAGACGATGACTTTAAAAGCATAAATCTTTCGTCAAAAATATCTGCAGAAAAAAATGAAACCTTAAATATTACAACCACAGCCTCGACATCAACTGCAATAAAAATAAGATTGGAATTAAAATATTCACAAATAATATACATTTACTTTAATTAATTGCAGTAATTCTTTGAATTGTTTATTTAATTATTTAGAGTAGCGGAGATTTTGTAATTGTTGTTAAATTGTTGGATTTTTATATATTTTGTTCACAAACACGTTGGTCTTGGCAATGGGGCTCATACTTGCTCGATGTTCGTGGAAGATGGCGAGCTCATACCGTCGAGCAACTCGCAACATGTTCGCACAAGTTGGACTACTCTAGCTGGAGCGAACGAACATGTTTCAGTTGCATTTTAAAAGTCATTGCGGGTGGACGTGCGGCGCGCGGTAGCTCGATTTTAAATTCCCAACTTAAAACAAATCAGTTTTAACAACTAAACGACGCTTAACTCAGTGCGAAATGTTTTTTTCACATGTCACTAACAATTAACAATGTCTGCGCGGTAAGCGAATAAAAGCAAAAGAGAAACGAAGCCAAAACAACGCAACATCGAACACACCTGTTTGCCTGCATTCCTGAACCTGTGTTCGACACCTGTGTGTGTATGTGTATGTGTATGTGCATGTGTGTGCATGGCTGCTGTTAGTGTGTGCGTGCAAGGGAAAGGGAACTGAGCAATGTTTTAAATAATTAAATTGTAAACAATTTGCATCGATTGCAAGATTTAGCAACAATTCCAATGCCCGTTGCGCCTGCGTAGAGGCAGCAGACAAAGAAGAAGCAGAGAAGCAGAGAAGCAGCAGCAGCGACAGCGAACAACAAAACACAAACAAACATACAAAAAACCGGTTAAAGTGAGAAACTTACAAACACACACACATACTCACTCTCTCACACGTACACGCATACCAATGCAAGCGAGCATTCGCTGTTGTTGTATTTGTGTTTGCTTGGAAAATAGAAATAGAAGCAAATAAAAATCACAAAAAGATAAATAAAAATACAAAAAAAAATATCAATTTCAAGTGCTGAAAACAAAATAAAATCTTGTGCAAATTGTTTATTTATTGTGGCAAAGTGCGGAAGTTGGGCAGCATAAGGGTTAAAGGCTTATCGCCAAACGAATTCGAATTGCAAACGAAACCAAACGAAAGTGAATTAAAGCCAAACACACAAAATATAATTGTAACTGTAATTGCCCAACCAGTTTCTACTCCATAAACCCCACCAAAACCAAACCCCGCAACCCTTCGCATCTCCAAGCTCCGTTCTCTTATCACAAATAGCGCGGGCACCTGTTGATCGTATAAGGTAAGTTGCCTTCTATATAGTATTTAATACATTTTATGATCTGCAAATAATAATTATGAGTTTATTAAAAAACCGGGAAAAAGTCAAATTTCTTAGTTGTTAACGCGAATTCGGAAACAGACTAAATTTTTGTTTCCAACATTCATTTATAATAATTTTTTCCCAAAAATATATTTTCTCATTTATTATTTTCTTGCTCTTCTTTTGATTAAGGTTTAATTCAATATTCAAAATATTATATATTATTTCTATAAAAATTTGTACGGAGCAGATCAGTCGGACAGGCCCGACTATATTACCCTGTACCCTATGTTATATATATAATTTTATAAAACTGTCATAGGAAGCGTAGCAGCAATGCTTCCTCTTCTACTTCTGTCTTCCGCTTTAATGGCCGCACTGCTAGAAGGCGAGCAAGACAAAGCCTGCAATATTGTTTCGTTTATAACTCCTGTGTTTATTAACCGATTTTAATGCGCTTTTCAGGATAGTTTAATATAATAGAAAAGAGTATATATTGCAAATATCAACGTTCTATGTTTAAATTTACGCTTGTTATTTGGTTTTTATCGATTAGGGCGTAAAGGGGGCGTGCCATCAAAAATTTGAAATAAACTTCATTTGCGTGATATATAGACCTACCAACTACTGAAAACATAATTTATATAAATTGATTTGTGTCTCTTAAATTGGTGAATGTAATATAATTATGTTGATTGTGGGCGTAAGGGGCGTGGTATCCAAGATTTAAAATAAACTTGATCTGCGTATGGTGTACACCTTTCAAATGTGACCAAAACGGCTTCTCTAGCTTTTGTAGTTTCCGAGATCTACGCACTCATCCCGACGGACAGACAGACAGACGGACATCGCTAAATCGACTCAGCTCGTCTCCCTGATCAAGAATAAATATACTTTGTGGGGTCTGCCACGCCTCCTTCTGCCTGTTACAAACATTCTGACAAAGTTATTAACCCTGTTTTTCCCATTTTTCAAATGGGCACAGGGTATAAATTTATAAAACAAGATTTATATCAAATTTTGTTTTAGATTTCAAACTCTGACAAAATATACCAAATAAAATAACTTTGCAATTTGTTTAAGAGTCGAGTTGTGCATAGTTAAAAGGGCTCATGTCTTAACTGCCCAAGAGCTCAAACTTTCACTGAATTGCGCGCCAAAAGTAGAAGAAACAACAACAATTGCAACAATTTGCGGTACATGCCAAAAATTGCAATTGAAATTCGCTGTTTTTTATGGTGTTTCTTTGAGACTTGTTGTTTTTGCTGCGTTGATGTAACCTGCAGCTGATTTCCAAGCTGATTTGCAGCTTCATTAAATCCAACTCAACTCACATACTCACACTCACACTCACACTCACACACTCGCATTCACACTCACACACACTCACTCGGCTCAAATGGAGTGTAAGGCGAGGCTAAGCTGATTATGAGATAATCAGCGAATTGCTCAACGAAATTGCGGAACACACGGCTGCAATTGGGCGAGTGTGAGAGATATTAGAGTTTGCAAAATGTATTGATAGCAGGCAATGTGAAAGCAAAATAATTAAAATAATTTGGAGCAGAGGAGGGCAGGGAAACTGTAGCTTAAACAACTTCATCGGTAAAGAAAGTATCCTAAGGAGATTTAATTGAGAGATTAAGTATGAAAACACATTTTCTTAACTTTTTTCATTTATTTAAAAACCGTTTTCTTACATTTTATATCAATTATTAGCTAAATTCAAGTTTTTTCACTTAATCAATTTTATTTCTAAAACTTAATTTATATCCAATTTTTTTTAATAATTTTTCAATTATAGCTTTTAATCAATTTTGTAGTATAAGAAAGAACTGTAAATTTTTAAACAAACTTATTTAAAATGTTTCCAAAGACTCCAAAAAACCAATCTTTCTAAAAGTATTAACTAGACATATTAATTAAATTTTCTATTTAAAATTTATAGATGTAGCTTTTAAAAAAAATATTAAATAATTAGGAATTCAAAAAAATTGTATAGAAAATGTATAATTAAAACGTTGTTTAAAATTCTGCTAAAAATAAATTAATTTCCAATAACTCAAAGACAAAGACTTAAAAAACGAAATAGTAAATTCCAAAGACCCAATCTTTCTAAAAGTATTAACTAGACGTAATAATTAAATTTTCTACGTAAAATGTATAGATGGAGCTTATAAAAATCAATATTGAGTAATTAAGAATTCAAAATAAAAGTGAAGAGCAAATGTTTAATTACAATTTGGAAAAAATAAATTAATTTCCAATAACTCAAAGACAAAGACTTAAAAAACGAAATAGTAAATTCCACAGACTCAATCTTTCTCAAAGTGTTAATTAGAAATATTAATTAATCTTTCTGCTGTAAGCTAAGACAAATGAACTGGCCAAAAAAATGGGTAGTAATCAATTTAATAAGCCAGAGTGCAAAGCAAACAATTTATTATGCATTTGCCGCATGACTCATTGCAGCCTTGCCAGTTGCCATTCATTATTCCTGTCATACGGAGTATCTAAATGCAATATCACAAGCCGAATTCCAATAGAAAGCAAGAGAAACAGGGTATAGACACAGCCGAAATATTCCCACCAAAAAATGCAGAAATACACAAACAACAGCAAACAGCCAACAACAAACAACAAGAAACAGAAAACAAAAACAACAAGAATCGCAAGCAGTCAACAACTTTATAAAAAAGCAGCAGCAAAACAGCGCATAAAATACAAAAAGTTATATAAAAACACGTTAACAAACCGCACACAGGCTAAGAATGGGGAGGGCACAGCTGCTGCTAGGCGGCAGTGAGGGGAGTGGGGAGTGGGGAGGGGGCGGGTTGGGGCCTAGACAGCGCTCACATTGAGCCACGCTTCAATTGCAAATGCATTGACGCAGATACGCGGGCTACCAGTTGTTGTTGTTGTTGTTGTTGTTATTGTTGTTGTTGTTGCTGTTGTAAATTCTACAGGTTTCTGTTGGCCGTCTGTGTAGCCGTTGCTGTTGTTGCCTTAATGGCGCACAGCAACAACTGCAACAACAACAACAACAACAACAACAACAACAACAACAATGCTCTGCAATTTTACGCCAAAGCTAAAAAGGCGACCGATCGAATCGTAGCAATCGCCGATCAGAGAGCTCCTCCAATCGTAGGCAAACCGGGCCAGGCAGACCAGAGCAGCATTGCACACTGTCGCACAGTGGTCACCAACTGATGAAATATTTATACAAAATAATATATATTTTATGTTGTTAATCCAGAATGAAACTAGATAGTTCTTACTATTTAATTTAAACCAACAAATTAGTCTAAAAAGTTAAAAAAAAATTAGGGTGGATAATAACCTTATCGAAAGGTTAGTACATTTTTCTCGTAGTGTCGAAATATTATTTTTTACCATATTAAACACTTTCAAATAGTTCCGTAGATTTTTTGCTAAGCATATGAAATTCCCGTTTTTATTAGCTTAACAATAACTGATCTATCGTCATACTATTTAGGGTGTCGTGTTCAATTGATACGTTTCATTTGAAATGATTTTCACTATTTTTATCATTTTTTCCACGTAATTGATAGTAAATCTGTAGTACATAATAAAATCTAGTAAACCCTAATAAAGCCCATACTAAATAGCGTAACAATGATGACAATGATGGCTAAAAGTATGTGATGGTCACATAAACAGACCTTTAAGTCTTATCAACCACTTGACTTCGATAAGGTTAGCTTTAATCTGTACACTTTGAAAAATAAGTTATTATTTGCACTACAAAATAAAACGCAATAAATCGAATTCAGTTGAAAAGGGCTTTTAAATTGAGTATGAATCAAAAATAATAATATAATCTTAAAGTTAATCCAGAATTAATTGCCTTATTGAACTTTTGACATGGAGATTTCTTGATTTCAATACAAAAACGCTTGAAATTTCTCTCGGTATACTACAAAAAGTTAAATAATAATATTGATATTGATATAGATGGCGTCAATTCGCAGAAATTGTAATGCGCTGCGCATAAGCTGCAGCCCAGTGTGCAGAGGCTAGCTGGCAATTGACATGGACAGCGTGCCACAACAACGTTGTTGCAGCAATCTGCTATGGGCAATGAGACTTGGTGCCGGCTTGTGGTCGAGTTGGGCAACGTGGACAACGTGGACAACGTGGACAACGTGGACGACTTGGTTGGTGTTCGATTCGAATTCGAATTCGAATTCGTTGCCGCCGCCGGCTTTAAGCTCAAACTTAAACTCAAACTGAAACTCAACTCGACATCGACTCGCCTCGATTCGATTCAGTTTGATTTTGTTTTTGGTCTTGGACTGCGAATGCGACTCGTAATTGTTTCATAAAACGCAAAACTGGCCACAGCACGAGATTGGGGGAGGGGCAGGTGGGGGGAGGCGACTCTAAAAAACAGGTGCGCAAATGCGCATGCGCACGTTTTCTGGTTTTACATATTGCGACTTGCTGCTCGGCTTTTGGGGCAACACTTTTCGATTTTAATTATGGTTTATGTGTCGGTATCGATTGTTGTTGTTCATATGATATATGCAGCGATATATCGAATGAATATATGTAGTATATAGTACTCGCAACTCGTGACCATACCAAGGTTATTATGTGAGATTTCCGATGGAGTGCAGGCTCTAGGTAATGGAACTGCTGCAGGCGATCGAGACGGATCGGATCGTTGAGACTGCCCATGCGTATTTATGGGCCCATTTGGGATTGGGGCTGTGCTTATTGGAGTGCAAACCCATGGACAGTGGTGCTCTGTCTGCTGTACGTATTATTATTTAGAACTACAACTAGAGTGTGTGTTCCACATTTGCACTCATTCATATGCTGATATTAACCGCTTAAACATGGTATTGTTCGCTATAATCAGATCGTGCCCGAATGCAGGGTATTTGATCAGCAGATGTATGATTAGTAGAATCTGCGATAAATATAATCACACAGCAACCGACCCTAACTGACCCAATCGGAATGTAGTCTGCAGTCTTTCGTCTTAAGATATAAGCATAAACCACAACTTTACCCCTTGGTTCAATATAAAATACTTAGTATAATTTTATTTATCTTTTCCTTTATCTGTTTCCTTTGTAACTTCTAAGTGGTTTATTAGGTACAAGGTCGTATTGCTATGACTCACGTTAATTTGTCCTATCAAATTTGATTAAACAATGGCAAGCATTACGTCTGCTAACACTATAAAGTTTAAAGCTTAACAACTTGTATTCTATACTGTGACAAAGTGCAAAAGGGTATATTAAGTTAGTGCTGATAGAAATGTGTGTAACAATCAAATGTTGGATGTCACGTTCCCTATATGGCTTAATCCATAAAAACCGAATATCAAGCGTAATATTGAACATAAAAAGTCGGTATTCGGAATACATACTCTCTACTATTACATTTAACTATGCTGAAAAATTAATTGAAATCGGTTGAAAAACACAGAAGTTATTACAATATAAAATGTTTTAAAATTATATTTATAATATAGGGTGCAGTGTATTCCTAGGTAGTGCGCGTCCGACTGATCGACACCGTGCTTACTGCTTGTTTTTTAGTAAATGCCACTGTGGTAGCTAGTTTTTGACTGAAGGTTAACTTATGAATCTTACACTGAAATGCAGACTCTTGGGTTTCTATGAAAGTATCCGAAAGGTAGCAGGAGATCTAATGTCAAGGTACTCGCATGGCATGCTCACGATTCGGCATAACTCACACGCAATCTGACAGATACACAGCCGAAAAGTAATACAATAAAGCAAACGCAGCAAAAGCTTAGAGATACAAATACATATATACGTATAATATGTATGTATAAGAGCAGATTGTATCTCAAGTTACGCGCACACGCGTCGCCTGCTGTCGGCGCATTTGTATTTACACTTGATTGCAATTTGTATCTAGCAGATACACAAGTGTCTGCTGTGCTTTGCATACAACGAATGCCGTTAAAATGTGTGCGTTTTTGTTGTTGTTGTTGTTGTTGTTGTTTTTGGTTTCCATCAGCTGTAACTGTAACTGACTGGGGACGAGTCTCTTGCCGTAAGTTATTGTTGTATCTGAGACCTGCATGCAGCGAAGCGAAGAGCGTGTGGAGCGTTAAACCAAAACAAAAATAAAACACAAAAAACACAAAATATATGGAAAAAATACACGTTTTTTACTTGTCTTTTTTGGCCTTATTAATATTTATCAATTTGTTATTTAACTTGTTTTCATTTCTTTGTTTCGCTGGTGGAAACAACTTTTGGTACACAAATCGAGAGGAAGAGATACGAAGCGAAACAGAAATCTTGCGTACAAATTCCAATAGCTTTTGCATAATTTACCCATCAGCCGAAATGAAGTTGAAATGCGTTTAGTGTTTTTTATTGTTATTGCTATAGATTTTTTATTGCAAATTATATTCAGGCTGCATGTGGAAAAATGTCAAAATATCAAACGCTAATCGAAACTGAACTATTCGATTCTCACATCTGTAAGATACATTTCAAGTCAGCTATCTCTCGAGCGAGTCCGACTGGCGTATGCTTATTTTAATATAAATAGCAAACACATCAACTGTCTTCAAGGCATTGGCAATTCAACCTTACTGTTAAGTCTGCTTGTTAGCCTTATAATTAAACGCTCGTACTGGCTTTGCGTGTTGCTTTCATTAATTGATTTTTATGCCTGAAATGTTATTTTTATTTTTTTTAAAAGCTAGAATACCTGCAGCTGACACTCCATAAATATTTAATGCCTCGTACTTTGTGTTGCTTATAAATGTTTTATTATTTTGCGGAATCGTGTCAAAGCATTTAAAGTTAATTTCAGTTTGCAATTAATTCGTCGACCCAGTCTCAGGTGAAAACAAAGGCCTTCGGCCATATCAATAACCAAATAAATTCGCACAGAGAAATGCGATACAAAAACTGCTGAAAACTGTAGTTTATCGCTTCCAGCTCAGCTTTGGCATCTCAACAGTTATTTTTCCCTGAGGCCTCACCCACGATAAGTGCAAAGTATTTACCTTAAAGAGCTTGTGAGTTTAAAATAGACTCGATCGATGACAAAACCTGACCAAAAAGACAAACAACACGCGCCGAGATAACTGTGACTAAATGTTATATGCAGTTTTAGTCGGCAGGCCATATTTGATTAGTTACGAGTGCTTTTTAATCTGGTATACCACATGTGATAAGTTGATAAAGCCATAGAGAATTATACAACAAATGTTCATGCAATTAAAAACGCATTTGGTTTGTGCTTTTAAGCAATCGGCTAGGACTTAAAAAAAATATAGGGACGGGACAGATCAGTGGGACGGAGGCTACAGTCGGACGTAACCGACCGTAGGAGACCCTTTACTTTGAGTATATGTACGTACAAACACAATCAGACGCACACACACTAAGCTACCTGCATATGCAAGGCACACCACCCCCCCTCTGCCCAGTGCGGCAAATTGTCTGTGGCATATGTTCGCTGTTTCTTATCCGATTGAAACAAAATTCACAGCGTCGATAGAGAATGTCGTAAACTAGTTAAATACCAAATTACAAACCAATAGCTTTAAAACTGTGGCTACAGCATCTTTTTGCCGTTTACGGGAGAAGGGGAGGAGGTATCCAAAATCTAAAACAAACTCGTGCTGCTTACTGAATAGAGGAACCTAAATACCGAGTATGGTGTCTCTAGCTCTGATAGTTGCTGAGATCTAGGTGTTCATACAGACGGACAGACAGACGCACAGACAGACAGACGGACAGACGGACATGGCTAAATCGACTCGCCTTGTTGTCCTGATCAAGAATATATATACTTTATGGGGTCTGCCACGCCTCCTTCTGGGTGTTACACACATTTCCTCTTTGCACTAAACTAATAGACCCTTTTTGCTTTTTTAAAGTAAAGGGTCTCTAAAAATAATAGTAAAGCATCAAATATTATTTACAAAAGACTTAAATAAGAAGTCCAATTCCACTTAAATATAAATCACTGTTTGCTTAAATATTCAATAAGAATAAATAATACTTTAGTTTGATATAATAATAAATATTAAACTTTAGCTTTTTAATGAGGTTAACAAAACAATCAGGCATATAGCAATAAAACTTAAGCTTTGTAATATACTTGTAACATTAATAATACGTATATTAAATAAATAAATGTTCAACAGATTTTTCCAGGTGTAGTTGCTTTTAGTCTGTTTAGCTAGCTATAAAGTAATCTGCTTTTAGTAAGATATTACTTTTAGCCGCCCCTTTGAGCAATCTGCTTCATTTGCAGGCAATTCGCGCTAAAATCATAAATCATTTGTTGCATTATCAAATCAGATAAGCTCTGGCATGTGTTAAGCGAAACAGGAAACTGCAGCAGAAGTTTTGCTAAACAACTGTGCAAATTCAGTCAAGAAACAGCTGCTGGCAATTGAAGTAAATATTATTACAGACTATTGCCAATAGGCGTTAGTCATATTCAAGATTGCAAATGTTGCAGAATAAATGAATTTTGTGCTGTTTAGTAGAAGTTCACAAAAAGCAGTCAGGTTTCTACTAAAGCAGTCACAAACTGCAATTAGACACGCACTTTCTATGGACCTCAATGTGCTAAAGTCTAATTGCTTTAACTAACTTTTGAGGCTAGTTAAATTTTCACTAAAATAATATAGGAAGAAAGCGAGTTCCCGCGCACTTACTCTGGTCTTAAATCTTGCATATAGCTTTAGGTACTTTAAGTACTCATTGTTTTGGGTATTTCTCCCAGGCGTTGGGTGTTAATCATGGTATCATTTTGTCTTGAAATTCAGCATTTGATTGCATGATCCTGTGCTTGTGATATTTCCTGTCTAATTACGAACAATTAAAGTGCAACAAATTCAAGTGTCGAGCAGCGTGATTACATTTAATGAGCGTTGATGGCAAACATAATCATTTCGATTAAATAATCGGCTACTTGCTACTTGCCATACCACAAGTGGCAACTTGTAATGATCTTTCGCACATTTGCACAGTGCCTGCAAAAAGTTGAATGCCTGGCGCGAGTTGCGATTGCTATTGCTATTGTTGTAATTATGAAAGTTTTTCATCTGGTTTGTTGTTTTTTTTTTCTCTCTGCTGCCAATACTGACTCAAAGAGTTAAATGAACGATATGAACTCATTTCAAAGAGTCAAGTTTATGCTGCACTGAGTCATTTCATTCATACGCCCGAACAGCTCTCGGAAGTGAAGTGAAAAGCTGCCATGCGACCGACCAGAGACCACAAAAGTGGCTCTACTCGTAGCTCTGGGCTCCAGCTCAGACTCTGGCTTGGAATCTGTGGCTGAACCTGAAACCAACAGCAGCAACAACGTCAACAACTGTAACGCCTTGCAATGCGATACAAAGTGCTATTGGCTTTATGCAACAACAGCAACAAGCGCAGCAACATCAGCAACATCAACAACAATAATGGGAGCAACTCTGATCCGATTCGATCCCATGGCAGGCTCTGCACAGTGGGTGCTTGCATACGACATAAATCAAAAAAACTAAATAGAAAGATTTTAATAAATCAAATTAGATTTGGTTAAGAAACTGCAAAGATATGCAGCAGAAAATGTTGTTGACCAGGCCAAAAGGAATATATGTATCATATAAAAACCCCATTTTAATATTATATATTTAAAATATATGAATAGATTTTTGCTAAAAATTTCCTAAAAATATCTCGACTAGAACTATTTTAGTCGCATTGTTTTAGACAAGATCGACCACTGTGCTCTGGGCAGAGAGCTAGTGCCGTTGGCGTCGCCTTCAAAGACAAGTTTTACACCAATTTCCGTTGTTGTTTTTGTTTTTGCTGTTTTCTTTTCAATATTATATATAAGTATATTTTGTTATTGTATCGCTTTGTTGTTATCTGGCTTTCCATGTTATTATCTAAAGGTTAAAGACTTATGATGCGCCTCTGGAATTTTCTATAATTTTTTCTATGCGCTCATAATGAGGCTTTAATGTGGCAATTGGTGTCTGCTTAAGTGCATGTCTGTAGGTGTGTGTGTGTGTGTGTGTGTGTGTGTGTCGGTGTTACCAACTAATTGAAAAAGGAAAATCAAGTGGAAAATTGTGCAATTGATATATGAGTACAGTGCAGGATGATGACTGTTGAACTGTGAATTTAATCAGAGTTATATTATGATTGATAACTCAAAAACAATTATGTACAAAACTTCCTTTGTTGAGTGATTCGATAATAGATGTAATTGCAATTAAAATTCTTTAGTTATTTTATAATTCACAGCTTAAAGTGTATAAAAAGTAAACTGGCATTTGTTAACATTAAACAATTTTTTATAAATTGATTTAGCATGCAAGAATGTCACTT
Source organism: Hypselothyrea guttata (assembly GCA_035045125.1). Taxonomy (NCBI): domain Eukaryota; kingdom Metazoa; phylum Arthropoda; class Insecta; order Diptera; family Drosophilidae; genus Hypselothyrea; species Hypselothyrea guttata. The sequence continues at coordinate 270,584 of JAWNNJ010002200.1, read as the reverse complement.
GATTGCAAATTATAGCATTTAATTATTCTTAGAATAATGCCTGATATTTGTTATGAAATAAATAACAATATAACTTGTTTGTATACAAAATATAAGTAGCATTTAATACTAATTCAATTACAGAAATTAATTAGAAAAAATTATATAATTATTATAAAATATGCAACATTTTTGCTAGATTTCCCGCTGACTCAACGCAATTCCAATTCTCAGCAAATTATGCTGTTGATTTTATTGGAAATTTCCCACTACAAAATAATATTTCCCAAGAATTCAATTATCGTGATATCTTAAGCAATATCAGCGGCAAATGCAGTTAAATTTGTCTTTTTATTAGAGTATCGTATATAGCAGGTTACCTCAATTGTTCTTTATCTTAGTTCCGATATTTTCCGATTGCGTCAATTGCATTTTGTGGCTCGACATGTGCTCAATTATCGTTTGAGCTCGGCATATTTCACGTGGTTAGCTTTGTTTTTATTATTTATTATTTCCATATTGTTTAAACAAATAGCTCAACAATAACAAAAACAATGCAATAACTAAACAAAAAGGCAAAACCCATTTTCTTTTTTGTTTTATTTATTTATTTCCGTTTGTGTGTGGTATTTTTGTTTAATTTCAGTCGCTTTTTTTTTGTTGAATTTGATTTTGTTTTTGCTGATTTTTATGCTGTTCTGTTTATTTTTTGACGCTGGCTTTTGTAGGTTAGCAATGTGAAACCTTGAAATTGTCTGTCAGCTTTTAACATCAGTTTAAAGTTGATTTTTATTCCGATTTTTTTTTATTTTGTATGCTAGGTAAATCGGTTTGCTATAAATTTCCTTCGCTTTTCGCTGTATTTTTATCGCTGAAATATTTACTTGCCATTTATTTGTGCAAATTTATTTGTTTTCATTATTTACAAGCTTTTTGCTCGTGCGATATTTTTTGTTATTATTCGTAAATAAAACTGAAAATGTTACAAGTCTATTAAATTGTCCAAAATTTCAGTTATTAATACTGCAGTGAAATTCTAATGAGATCGTTAAGTATTTAATTTAAAGCAAATTTTATTTTAGTTAAAAATATATAAGCTATATAATATAGTATTATAAATTTTAAAAACCATTACAGATATATATATTTTATACAACTTAAAAATTGTTTATTGTAGTAAATTGAATTTAGTTTATTAAAAACAAATTTCACTTCAAGTACTTACCTACTAATTATCTCTAATAAAACATATATTATATGTAGTAAATTGGCATAAATTAGGCTTTTCGCATATGAAAAACCAACCAATTTTCTTGTTGAGTGCACGATTTGACGAGGTGTTCATATAATATAATAATATTTACTCAATTTTATTTCCACTTAAATCTAAACAACGCTTTAAAGCTGTTACGCATCGTAGAGCCAACTTTTAAAGGCAATTTAAATTTGTTTTTATATATTTAGGATTAATAAAATCTGTGAAAACTTAGGATTAAAGTTTGAAGTAGAATTTAAAGTGTAAAGAAAAAGCGTATAGTTACAGTCGAGCGCGTCCTACTGATCCATTCCGTGCTAAGTAAATTTTAAATATTATTACAATTTATGTAGTTTTTCCTAGCTTTTCATGTCTTGTCAAAATTGGGATATTACCCAATTGGGGCATTACCCCTTGCCCAACAGTATTACAGAGTGTGTTTGAGGCAACATTTACATGCAGCGCCTTTAACAGTTTTAAAGTATTTTGTGATAGACTTTTTGGCCTGTTCCCCAACCTGTTCGCTTCGGTTAAGTTAAGAGTTGCAAGTGGATTTTGCTTTGGAATTTTTTAAGTCGTTTGTTTTGTTTTTTTTTTTTTTGTTTTTGGGTGCGACGCTTTGATTGATTTGATTTGGGCAGCTTTTAGCTGTCCAGTTGGCAGACGCAACTCAATGTATTTGGCCAAGTTGTAGTTGTAGTTGTGGTTGGTGTCGGTGTTTGTGGTTGTAGTTGGCTGACTTGTTTTGCTCTCTTCTGCCGTTTTCTTTTGATTTTTATGGGCCGAAATGATTGCGCTGATTACGTGACGCTGTCAATTGATTTGTGTGCAAAAAAAATAAAAAACTTAAAAAACCCCAAGCACTTGGACTGCGTAGCGGCCAAAAACCGATTGTGAACGTTAACTTTAACGCATTTTGCTCTCCATATGAAATGGGAGTCCAAAAAAAAAGCAGCAGCGGCAACAACAATATAACAATTTTGTGTAAGTTCGTGAGCTTAACAATGTTTTTTATTATTTTTATTTTTTCGTCGTGGATAATTTTTCACGAAGGTTTTTCAATTGTTGTTGCTGCCGTTTGCTGTACAAAGGCCTCAATTCGAGTGATTTTTTGTTGTTGGTTTTTTAGCTGCCGAAATGTGCATTGAATATTAATTTTGTTCAGAGGCCATTTTGAAACTTGTGTGTATCGACTATACAAATACATAGTATACCAATACACTCAACCTATATTAAGACATTAGGAATTAATGAGCTGAGATATTCAATAATTTAGAAAGATCTCGCTTTGCATATGCCCAGATAACAAAGCCAGGGCATAGAGGGAGATGTATCTGTGATTTATGCAGTTTTATTATACATTTTAAACGGCTCGAACGTCATCGATAAAATGTAGTTAAGATGGTTCTTTATGCGCATATCCTATAAACTTAATTGCCATGCTAAATGCCATAAATACCAGGCATATGAAGCCTGTCTAGTTTCTATAAGCCGGCAGTTAAATCCAGTCTTATCAGGCGACCGATGGCATTTAGCGGAGAACCTGAAACCCAAGTCGGGCAAAAAACAAAAACGCATATATTAGAATTTATTACATCAGAGCCAGGCTATTGCGCCATTTGTGGCAAATATGCATGCACAGTTCTAGTATATATTTAATCTATGATAATGCCAGATAAGTTTTGCAACGTGCCATTAAAAGTGGTTTGAGTAAACTACTACTATAACTAACATGTGCTTCTCTCTCTCACTCTCTCACTCTCTGATGATTTCACATTCATTAATCGAAACACGCAAGGCTTAGCCAGTAAATTATTGAAAATAGTTGTTATTTATTCTAAGAGCTAATAAACCATCTCTGATTATCAAACTATATATTTAATGTGCCACAAATAACATTCGATTACAATTACTAGAATTTGTCACGTACACGGGTTAGCTGTTATCTGATTAACTAAGAATTTTAGCCGCTTAATTTTCGGTTGTTACACTGAGAGAAAAATAAAATCCGTTTGAATGGAGGCTAAGATCTCGGGAACTGTAGGAGCTAGAGAAGCTATTTTGGGAATGTATTCCCTACGGGGACCAATTTTATTTTAAATAAAAAGTTTATTTCGAATAAAACTTCTCAACAAGCGTAATATTTAACATAGAAAGCTAATATTTAAAATATATACTCTCCACCATTATATATTTCTATCCTTAAAAGTTAATAAAAATCGGTTAATAAAACCAGAAGTTATTTAAGAAACAATATTGCAGGTTTTTTAAAGTGTTTTTTAAATATATTCTCTAGTCGAGTGCGTCCGTCTACGGAAATTTGTTTGAAATTGGCTTAGTTTACGCATTTTAATGTCAAGCATAAAGAGTTTTAAATTTAGATCTATAACAACTTCATATACCCTGTAGTTGAGTTCAATATATTGAAGTACAACTGTTGATTGGTCAAGGCCATTGACGCGTCAGTACGAATAATTGGTGTTAAGTATTTTTAGCAACAGCTTCGATTCCAAAACAAAATGTTATTGTACTACATGCAAAATCACGCCTCATCACTTTAGCGGGAATTGGCTATTTTTAGCTCTCCTCAGCACAGACATGACGGTGCTTGTTAAGAGCTTAAGGCGTAGATACTCTGATGTAGACTGCAGCTCAAGCGCTTGGGGCAATTGATTTCGGTTTTAATTAACACCCACATATGTGCGGTACACATTGTTGTTGCTGCCGAGGGGCGTGGCACATCATGGTTTAATTGCCACTTGCTCTCTTGGTCGAGGTCCGCTGAATCCAACCAAATTGGGGGGGTCTTATCCCCACGGTGCAGACAGCGTCACAACTTGATGAATGAATCAATGTACAGTGAGTTGTGTGTGTGTGTTTTTTACTGATTACAGTTATGAACTGCAACTGTCAACTGTTGTTGTCTTTTGTTGTAGCCATGGCAATACGTCAGTAATGGGGGCTCTGTCCGTATTATAAGGGTGGATGTAGCAGTCCAGTAATACGCACTTATAGGCGCAATCACTGCGACTAATTGCACTTTTCAGATAGTGAACAAATCGATAAATTTATCTATTTGCTTTGACAATATCGAAGCGTCTTAATTAGTTACGATTAGCGGGTTTAAAATGGTTGCAGCAAAGTAAATTTGTAAAATTTAATGAAAACTATGATGAAAGTTGTAGCCATGATAAAAGAAAAGATCTAAATTTTAAAATAAAGGCAACGGATGAATAAAAAATATATGCAAATTATTGTATTTTAAAGTAATTTAAACGTTTAAAATAAACTAGAGTTTTAATGCACCCTTAAAAGAAATAAAAATTAATCTATAATCTTCAAAGTCAGCTATGTTATTTGCAAAAACTTTTTGGCTTATTTGTACTACAACATTAAAATAGTTTCCATGTTAATAAAAATTATACTCATTAAATATTTTTCAGAATATTCAAAATGTTGAAATCTTTATGATTTTTATGATTTTTTTTTTACATCTAAACCATTTATATTCCATCGGTTATGCACGCCCATACGACCCTGCAAAACTTAACCGTAAATTCAGTTTATAATGCTGCAGCTTAAGCGCCTAATGGAGCCCAATCAAACGCTTAAAAGATTGCCCAAATCGATGAGAATTATTAAGCCAAATCGGTGTTTACATTTGTTGTTAGGCATGCTGCTTATTAGGTTATTTCACTGATCGTTTCGTTACGCAAGTTATACTTAAAGGCAGCAATTGTAGTTGTACTTATTTTGCCCACATGCGATGCACACATTCAGTCACTACACCCACACGAACTGTGTGTGTATCTGTGTGTGTTTCTCTACAATTTGTAATTTTAATTTTTTGTGTTTTGTGAGTTTTTTATGGGGTACCTACTTGCCCCCACGTAATTGCCTCTGTCTATCCATCATGGGCTCTCGCTCTTGTCATCCAACATTGTCGTCACTTAAACTTGACCTTTATTTTCATTTATTGCTTATTACTGCATATTGCTTTATATTGTTTTGTTGTTGTTATTGTTACTGTTGTTGTTATTGTTGTTGTTACTGTTGCTTGTTGTTGCCATCGTTCTGCTTCTTGTTCTCATTGTGATATTTGTGAATGGAGGCGAACTCGCAGTCGTCGCCCACTTGCACTCGGCCAGCTATCAGTCCATTTCCATTTCCATTTCCATTCTCATTTTCGTTTTCATTTCAATTTCCATATTAGTGCTGTTTTTATGGTTGCTGTTAATCTGTGTATGCACAAGTGCAGATACAGCTACATTATGTATCTATGCAGTACATTTGTATCTACAACTCGTGTGCTGCGTTCCGAGCTAATTTCCTCATACTTGTTGCGTAAAAACAAGCTGCACCAGCACTGCTACACTCAGAAAAAACAGTATAAATCGTTCTAAAAAAAATAATTGCTCTGGAATTTGCTTAAATTTAAATTTTAGATTGTTTTTATGACAAATAGAATCGTGAATAAATTCAGTTTAATTGATGAAAAACCGAATTGAGTTCAAAATAACTGCAAAGAATAATTAAATAAAATACAAATTGTAACTTATTTTAATATTTAAAGTTGGTGAAAACAGCAATTAGAATTTTACGAACTCGATTTAATGGCGAATTTTGTTCTTGAATCATCAATTTTTGACTTATTGAACTTTTGACACCGGAACTTCTCGATTCAAGTACGCAAAGGCTTAATGTTTCGCTCAGTGTACTTTACTATGTTATTTATACCAAATATACAAGTCGTATTATAAATACTAATTTAATGAGCAGCGCATAAATCACAGCGTTTGCCTTAAAGAGGCGTTGCCAGTGCAGCGCTAAATGTATCTATAGCTGTAACTGCATTGTATCTATAACTACGTACATTGTCTTTGTCTACGCTGATATATGATCCGATCACAGCCTGATATATGAGTCTGGCTATTAGCCTTAGCTTTCAAGTGATTCGCTCCGACACTGGTTGCATTTGCATTTATGTATCCATTGATGCGTACTCGGCTTTGTTCTGTTGTCTGGGCCATCTATAAGGCTTAGAATCCAACACGTAAAAATTCCATTAGACATTCCAAAAGACAAAACGAAAATAAATTAAAATTTTTGTTCAACAGAGCAACAGCAACAACAACAGCATCTTAAATACCCAAAATGGCTGCTAATTCTTTTTTTAGAGTCTAAAGTGTCTAGACAGCCGAAAAAGAATTCTAGGCCTGGCCTAGACCTGTTTCTATTCATACCATTTTTGTTTTGGTCTCCGAGTCACATTAACACATGATCAGCGGAGTCGAAGAGGGCCGATCTATGCCAGGAATTGAAAAAACCTGCAGGTCAAAACAGATAAAGCAACTGAAAACGAAATTGGAATTGGAGTTGGAGTTTGAGCTGGAATTGGAGTTGGGTATTTCGAGTTGGAGTTTGGTATTAGAGTTGGAATTTTTGTATTGAAAATGGAATGCATTTGGAATGAGTTTAGATTAAAGCTGAATCTCATTCAACTGGTTCTCTGCCCCAACTGGTGCGGTGTTTTTGACCTTTGATGTTGCGTATTGTAAAGCAGTTTTCGTAGACGAGCCAGCTTAATATGAAAAGTTGATTTTTATAATAAAATTCATGGAATTTTCAACTTTAGGCGCGGCTCAGATCTTCAATGATCAATCAACTGCAGCAGCAGCAGCAGCAGCAGCAGTAAACAAAAAACGTATACGAATACGAATATAAATATGAGTTTTGGGTTGACTCACAGCGCAGTCAGTTTAATTGATTCAAATGAAGATGATGCTCGGCAGTATGATGATGTTACTCACACGATGATGATGTTGCTGCTGCTGCTGAATGACGTTTGTCTATCTTTGTCTATATGTTCGTATGTAAATCGATGCATAACAATCAAGTGGCAGTAGCTAAACTCCTCTATATGAATTGCTGCTCGGAGCTTGCGGCAATATCGTGAGTGGAATTATCAAAAAATAAAAGAGAATGAATTACAACTGCAAACTGCAAACAGCAAACAGCGACATGCAACCCGGCAGCTGGCAAGCAGTGCTGCCTGTTTGGCTATTTTGTGGCTAGATTTAACCACTTTCAAATAGCTTCGTTCACTCTTGCAAAATTTATAGAACTAAGTTGTGTTTAAAACTGATACCGTAACGATTATAATTTGCTAAATATAGATCATAAAGTAAAAGTAATGTGTTGATTTAATTCAAGGAATTCAAGAACTCGTAATTATTTGTTTAACAATAATTTTTCAAATATTTAATTTTGTAATATTTTATATTCAAATTAAATGTAGAAATTACTATGAGTTTTTATTTATTGGGCATTTTCAGTTACTCTTATTTCTAATTTTAGCCACTTTTGAGACCAAAATTCTGTCAGCACTGCTGTCAACTGGCAACTGGCAATTGTTGCTTGTTGTCTTGTCATGCAACATTTTGTGTCGCTCTTTGGCTTTGTTTGTGCTTATAATTGTGAGCAGCTCGCTTCCAGCCTCCCCTTCTGTCCCCCCATCCCCCACACACCTGTCAGTCAGGGGCGTTCAAGCGCATCACGTTGAACTTAACAATTGTAATCCGCATATTTTGCATTTGCAGCGGTCAAAGTTGACTGACAGTCGCTGAATGTCAATGCGACAATGACAATATCTATCACAAGGAAATGGCAGTAATGGATTTATAGTTATAGAGACATATATATGTATCTATGGGCTTATTTATTATACACTTGTAGACTTTTCCATTCAATTATTGAAATGAGTGTAATTGACTGGGGCAGTTACTAATTGCACTCAGTGTTAGGGGTCGTAACCTGGCTTCCTTTTCCCTCCTAGAATCAGCGCTGCTTATCGCGCACTCAACTCGTTTAATCAGCAAAAGTACCATTCACGTGGCATCTAATTGTTCAGGTATAATAATAGTAAAACCAATGAAGTCATAAGGCTAAATACATTTAATCTTTGGCTAGTCAGAAATTGCTTTGTTTACGAGCTCTAATCGTGTCTGTTGGCTGTACTTGTGGTCTTATCTGCCAGATACTTTGCATAAATACCCAAACGCACATTGTTCTAAACACGGGAAGTTCCCTGTTTGATGGGTTTTCTGCTGTGCCACAAACAAGTTGAGCTGGAAATGCGCATCTGCGAGTCCTGGGAAAAGACTATCTTACAAAGGCATGGACAACTTAATGTCCAGCAACCTTGCACAGGTAACAGGTAAAAGTCAGCAGACATTCACATGGAATCTTCCTCTTTCCTCCACTCAAAATAAAATCATTAAAAATAATGAACGCACTTCCGCTGCGCTGCGTCTGCGTCTGCGTTTGCTTCTACTTCTGCGTCGGGGTCTTAGAACCTAACACAAACATTAAAATAAGGCAATGGTCAAAAGAGTAGGGGCCTGCGAGGGTTGGAATGCCGCACAAATTAAAAGGTGTGCGACTTGAAGTCGCGTCGTGAGCTGCACGGCATTTGCAATTACATATGTAAGATTCAAACAGAAACCAAACCAAAAAACCAGAAAAAAAAACCCAAAAAGATGTGGGCAACATGGAACGGAAATAATGCGCAGCTCAGTTCCCCCTCTAACTCTGATATTGCCTATCTCTGCCTGTCTTTCTGTGTGCCTGCACTGAGAGAAAAATCAAGAGTTTTCTTACTTACTTGGCCAACAAAATCTTGATTTTAAGAATAAAATACCTTACGATTTGCATTAAATGAAATCATTTTCTCAATCTGGTTTCTTGGCTTAATTAATCAGAACTTATTTACGATTTTATATCGATTCTAAAACAAAACTAGATTCATTTACGAGCTTAATTTTGTAGAACAATTTAAACTTTGTTTTGCTGAGTGTGTTGTATCTACAGCATACGCGTAGAAACAAAGGCAAGTTGGTAACTTGATTGTGGGGGCCGGACGACACATATAAATTATCAACGACGCAGTCAACTAGTTGGTAGTTATGCATAGATACAGATACATTTATGGCCACAGATACAGATACGGATACAGATACATTCGGTTGCAAGTAGCTAGACTAGACATACTAGCTACAGCCCACGTAAAACCAAGACAAACATATTGTGAATGAAATTCTTTAATTCATCTGGTTTTTTTTACAGGGTATGCTAATCAACTTGTATAGCTGAGTCAATGCACTCACGAATATTCTGTACATTTTGCGTATATTTTTGTCTTTTTTGTCTTTTTTTTGTGATTTCTGACTCGTTAAGAGACGCACCCATCTGTTAAGCTCGAAAGCAATAACAAACATGGAATAATATTTTATTATCTCTCTGGCACACTTCAAAAACAAACGCACATTAATTTTAATTTAAAACCAATAAAACACACATTTAGAACCTGTTTAATTTGAAGACAATTGTCAGGTATATGGGGTAATAAATGTTGGCTCTAAGTTGCTATTAAATTTGCTCGTAAACAGTAATTCTTATATAATTTATGATATTAAATAAGTAATTGCAGAGCGATATAAAATCAGAATATAGATCGTATTTGAATATTATCAATACCATAATTACTTTAGATTTTTTTTTAAATTTTAAAACATAAATATTGTTAGCTTTGCTTGCGAATAACTGTCCTGTTTATACCCTGTACTTTAAAAAATCACAAAAGGGTCTATAAAGTTTTTGCAAATGTATATATCCTTGATTTTAATTTTGGCATTTTAGTTGCTTTATTTGATAAGCAACAGCGAAGATATGCAAGACACAATTTTTCTGAGGTTGTGATGTAGTGATTATTGAATATCAGTCTCTAATTATCAGTTACGTCCGACTGTAGCTATTGGCATGACTAATCTGCTCTGTTCTTACAAGTTTAAAGTTTTAAAATTAAATTTTATCGGTTTACTTCTGGTTGGGGGTACCCGTGTTATAAGTATTTGTTCAAAACAAAAACAGAACACTAACTGAATAAATGCTAAACCGACTAACTGTAGTAGATACTATGGTATGCTTATGGTTAGTAGTTGCTGTTGCTGTTGCTGTTTTTTCTCGGTTCTGTTTTGTTGTTTACACAATTGTTAAAACAGTGGCAAAGTGCGGAATCATGTTGTTGTTATTGTTATTGTTATGGCTGTATGTACGTACAGTAAGCACTCTGTTTTGGTGCTTTATTAGCCACACTTTGCTTTATTTGCTCAGCGTCATCGTCATCGTCGTCGTCGTTGCCAACAAATGGCGCTAAAGGTGTGATGGGCGTTATGCGGGAAAATAAGGTCAGGCCCAGAACTTTCCAAAATGACTTTTAGTGTTACCGTCTGTCTGTCTGTCCGTTTGTCTGTCTGCCTGTCTGTCTGTCTCTCTGAGTGTGTTCTGTGTCGCTTGGCTGCTGCACTGCCACAAGACAACCGTGGCGCAAAACAATTAGTCAAGTTTAGTGGGGACCATTTGTATCTGACAGATATATGCGCTTTGCATGAGAGACGCAGCTAAAACACAAACAAAACAAAACAACAAAAAAAAAACGCAACCATTGACACTCCATATGGGAGAACTACTAACCCGTTTTGTTCTGTTGGCTCAGCCAATTACCAAGCCCAGCACATAAAAATAAAAATACTTCTGAGCATACGTATCTGACTCGAGGTACGAATCTTTTGTAAATGTTCAAGTATCTGCGGTTTGATTCAGGCGACGCCTCAATCGCTGCAACCTACATATGTAGCTGAAATCAGTACACATGTATCCGAAGCTGTATCTGTATCTGTATCTGAAGCTGTATCTGTATCTGAAGCTGTATCTGTATCTGGATGCCACATTGTGACGCATCTGAGCAGCAATTGAACTTTAAAAGCTGCTTGCTTTTGATTAAAATTTAGTTTGATTGCATGAATCGGTTTACTTTTCTCCAATTTTCGTTTTAAAGCCTCAAGCTGCGCGCCTGTTTTCATTTTCATTTTCAATAAATCCACACATAATTGCACATCTTTGTGGGCCTTACAAATCAGCTGAGAGTCTTTTCAATTTCTACCATTCGAGAAAGCTGCCCGCATTTCAATATGCCTTGTTTTATTTAAGATGCGTGTGAAACAGTTTTATTGCCATTACTCAAAATAAAAGCCACGATGCAGACATTCAAATTCAAACATTTCAATTCAAAATGTTTATCGATTTTTATTTTAAAGAGCGCTATGTAGCTCTCTGAACACAAAAGGTAAATATTTTAATAGTGTTTTTGTTTTCTTTGGTTTATTTTCAGACGCTGCGCAAACGTACACGCAACCACAACAATTTGCTGGGTAATTATATGTTTTATACAATTTTCAAATAGTGTTCTAAGGCTAACAACTGCCAAATACCCTGTAGATGAGAGTGAAGTGAGTTGGTAAAGACTTAGAGTCTTGGAGGTAATTAGGCATTTAGCATTCCGAATTTATTAATATTACCATAATTTATAATTTTAAAATTTTGAGGCTATTCACTTTTTATTTTAATAATTTTTAAAATAATTTTTATTTTAATAATTATAAATATATATATAAAATAATTATTATAAATTAATTGATTAATTGATTATTGTATAAAATTATTATTATTTAAATTTCTAATTTTTTTTCAACTCTCTGACGAATTTGTTTGGGTTAAGTATACCATATCCTCTATTCAGTAATACAGGGTATGTAGGCCCAACACGGTGCTTAAGTTTGTGGCAAGTGCAGAAAATTCAGCGTAACGGTTACAGACACACACACACTCGCACACTCACACACTCATACACACTCATTGAGTATTCAAAGTTTGAGTTCTTGGCTGCTATTACGAGTACAAGTGGCTTGGAAGGCACGCAAAGTTGAACATGGCTCAGTGGATGCATGTTTAGAACATTAAATGTGGGTCAAGCGATGGTGAGGCGAATCTCTTGCATAACCCTCGGCTTACAACTAATGATCGACAAGGCGCCATTTGTGTTTAGTTTTTTTGTTCCCCCCATTTTTTTTTTTTTTTTTTTTTGCACCTGTATAGACTTGTAATAGTCGTAAATGCTGAACGGCATTTAAATGTTAATTTGCCTTACTGACGTTGACTTTTCAGCACGTTCAGCTTGAGTTTTGTGCGTTTTAATTGCAGTCAGTGATTCCGTTGCTTCCATACAAGTAATTACCAAACACACACTTGCACACACACGTGTGTGTGTGTTGGCCTACTCCGTGGAGTTGCTGCTGGCCCTAACCTTTAGCTGGGCACTTTGATGATATGGCTAAATTCCCAGCCAACATCGAACCGTAATTTCAATAGCAAATGGGGTCACCAGTGCCAACTCTAGTAGGTTTTTTGTTTACGGGTTTCGAGTTTTTACGGCTTAAACCTATGCAAATGGTTAACATCAGTCGTTTAGCCAGTATAATTTGTTGTAATCTGTTTAGCCGGCATTATGTTATAATTATAATTCATAACTTTGTTCGAGCATTTGAGGTCAACGTTCAACGGCTCATCATTTGACTGATTTCTGTATACAACAATTTATTGGCATTATTTGTGTGCTTATCGCTTTAGCCCATAAACAAACTCAAATACCCAAATTGCACAATTCATAAACTTAAATATACTTACATATCTGTATGTATGTATGTATGTATGTCAACAAGCGGAAATTGAACAATTGCTGAATTTGCACAGGCATTGCAATTAATGGCTTCGTTTGTTTTTCTAATATTTTGTGCTTTGTTTTGTGTGGATGTGAATATTTGAGTTTACATATGGATAGGGCGTTTCTGATGGAGTTTAGATTAAATCATACAGAAATTACTGAATAGATTTGTTGCTAATTACAATGGGAACAGCAGTAGAAAGATAAAAATTTATTTTATTTATGAAGCTCTTCTGAGTTCTTTTCTCATATCTTTGATCTTAAAATACTTTGAGTTTAGTTTATTTCAATTTTCATATTTATTCTGGTACGTCATTTAATTCTTACATTTAGTTTAATCAATAATATCCAATAAATTAAATTAAACTTTTATTTCTGCTTGATGAAATTTTAGCTCTTATAACATCTTTCTAGTAATTTATAAACTCTCATCTGTTGGCAAATAAAATTGCAATAAAATCAACAAAAATATGCGGCTTGAACTTTGAACTTGATCCGAACAAATGAATAACTAATTAACTAACCAAATGCCAAAACAAACCAATAACAAATAAAACAATTCCAAAAAGTCAACCAAAAATTGAGTTAACAAATATATTTTTGTGGATTTTTCTTTGTGCGCATAAATTACAAAAAATGTTGTCATATGACAAATATGGGCAAAAAAAGACTTAAAAATACATACATACGTAACTGGTTAAAAAGCCTGTGGGTTTGTGACGTAAAACTGTTTTTTTTATGAAAACTTCGGCGAGTTCCTGATATATTTATAATGATTGGCTTTCGCGCTTTATAACGTCATGTTATATATACGCTTATATGGAGCGTATTCACTAAATTAAGCAATATTTTATTTTTGAGCTGATGTATAGATTCTATGAATTAAGTTATATCTCAATCTAACTTTGATTTAAGATTTATGATTGTCTTTTATTAATATACCTGTCTTTTGCTCTAATCTGATGCTATATCTTTTGATATTCTGCTTGTATCTTATTTCCACTCAGTTGTGTATAAATAAAGATACAAGTTGTTAATTTCTAAAGCCATAGAACATAAGCAAAAGTTTCTAAATTGCTTACGGTTCGATTTCTTATGCCAGTACCAGTTATAATAAACACAATTAACTTTTAATTTCACTTGTCTGGAAATTGTTTCTATTTGGACATGGCTCAGTTTCACTTGACTCTGGCACGTAGCCAATGGATTGTTAACTCCACATGACATGTCAATTCCAGCACAGTGAGAGTTGAAATGTTCAAATGTTCAAAATGCTTTTAAAGCGTTCACAAAATTCTTGCAGTAAAAGTGCTTGACCACAGCGAAAACAAGCTCAAGATCAAATCGTCAGCATCGTCCAGCTTGTGGAGGCATCTGCAAATTGTTTTGGCACATGCCAAACCCAAAAAACTACAAAAAAAAAAAAAACAACTTACAAATCCGAAACTGCCAAAGTATCTGGTTAGCGCCAGACCTGTTGGCCAAGTTTTTCTGTTTTTTCTGTGGCGAGAGAAAAAGTCTAAACAACAAGAACAATAAACACAGCAAGGAACAATTATAAATTCGCTAAGCTGTTTGCCAGCTGCGGTAGCTAAAATCTTTTTGATAATTATCAACGGGGGGTGGAGATACGGTGAGCATGAGGGGGATTTAAATGCCAAAGCAAATGTGCGTCAGCAGAAAATGTTGTTGTTGTTGTGTTTCGTTTGATTGGCCAACAATAAAAAAAATCAATTCAAAAAATATAAAAAATGTAAAAAATGTATTCATACCAGTATGGACAGACTGGATCAGTCGTACGCGCCGGACTGTAGAATACCTCGCTCGCTCTTGCAAACTATTACCAAATAGCAAATTGTCTGTTGCTTATCTTCACTGTTTCTTATCCAATCGATAAACAAATCATTAAGTAGAAGTACAATAATATGTATATATTCTTTGTGTGGTCTACCACGCCTTCTTCTGCCTGTTCAAATTTGCACCAATTTAATATACCCTTTTCTACTATATAAAGTAAAGGGTCTAAAAAACGAAAATATTGCTGCAGGTGATAAGTTCTGGTTTTTTAGTAGTTTTTGTAGTGATTGTTTATCTTGTATTTCATATGTCCGACGCGTGCGCTTAAGTTTTGTGTTAATTTGCAATAATTAATATGCCTTTTCTACACATTTATTTTATTTATATCCATAAGTTTTAAGTGTGTGTTGGTATTTGGGGAATTTACACGCTAAGATGCCCAAAATTTATTATGAAAAATAAATTTTTTAAAATAATTTCTCTACTTGAACATGCGCCATGCTCAACTGATTGACTTAACAATTCAGAAATACCTTTAATTCATATAACCTATAAGGAAGATAGTGTTTCCCCCCCCCCGGCAGAAATGAGTGGAAACTTTCGTTGCGTGCGGCATTCCATTGCCCAAAATGCAATTACAGGCGTAACTGGGTAAAGCAATTCAGCAAACTGGGAACTGAATATATTTATGTTAGCTACTGTCTACTGGGTCTCTGTGTCTTTAATGAAAATGCATTTAATGCACTCCCAATTTGTAGGCAACAAATTGCCGGCAACAATGACAACAAACAACTTGTCGTGATAGACATTTAAACGGTTTAATGTCTGGAACGAAGCAAGAAATCTAAAAACAAAATCTAACGACAAGCATTTTTTTTCGCTTTTTAAATAAAATTAATTAGAGGCATAATACATTTGCAGTGGGTAGCAACAATTGTGCAGACTTCTTTAAACTGATGAGAAAAGTCTGGGGTTAAAGCGGAGATCTTGGGATTTTGAACTTGAAATAAGTAAAATTGTATAAAAGTTTGAATAGGAGAAACTGCTTTAAACTGCTTAAAATATTAATAAAAAATTTATTAATAAATTAAACATTTTTTTTACTATTAATTTTAAATCGAAAGAGCATTCACTCTTCGTCCAACTCAAAGCCGTTCTAACTTATTTTCAAAAATCGCCTGACTGAGCCGCGATTTGATCTCAAATTTTAATAGCTTTAGTACAGGCATGTGCTTTGGTTTTTTGCGCTTATGTCATTTAATTTAATTTTGATTAGTTTCGTTATTTAATATTTTGTTGCTGCAACTTGTTGTAATTTTAAGCGTGCTGCTAATTCGCCAACATTATGGCAAAACATTTTATACCTACCAATTTATATCTATTATTGTTTCCTACTCCAAACTGCGCACTTCTGTATAGAATATTGTATTTAACTGGAATGGGGATCTGTGTTCAAATTCACGCTTTATTACGTTTGGCACGCATGACACTCATTAGTTTGTGGACATTATATACTATAGATGAATTGTATAATACATAAATATACTATTAAGTCATCGCATTGTAATAGAAATGCCCATTTTAAAGGCAAATAAAAAACGTAAAAATTTCAAAATAGCCTTAAATACAATGTTTATCAAAGTTATAAGAATTTTAAATTGCAAAAAATTCTAGCAAATTGTAAGTTATATCTGCAATTTTGGTGGATATTTTTACAGGGTATTATGCCGTCGTCGCACGCATAATCGAATTCACACACTTGTTATTCAATTAAGACTTTTGGGTCCCAACAGTGAATGTGCTCATGGAGCATGAATCAACTAGCCAGCATAAAGAGATTCAGTAAGTGGCAAAAAATACTTGTAAAAAAGCAACCTGAATGCTAAGCATATTAATCTCATTGAGTTCTCTCATAAAAAACAGCCACACAAAGAGCGAAGAAAAGCAAAACAAAACTCCTCTCAAGCTGGGCTGGCGATTTGATTTATTTGCTCAAGTTTTTAGAATGAGCTAATAAATAAATTTATGAATTAACTAAATGCGACTCACACGTTTTGTGTGCGCTGCCAACAACAAATCGCATAAATTAGCATCACGCAAATAAGCAAATATTCAAACTTTAATTAAATGTTGAGCATTTCGTTCATTTTTATTGCAAAATATCTCTCTTTTGGCATTTAGCAATAATATTTCCTTCGAATTAATTTCATGCCCACTGTTTGCATTGAGTTGGTTGATTTTGTTATTATTTTTTGGAGCCTCTCGTTTTTATTTGTGTATCTTTTATACAGTTTTCGTTATTGAATCGGTATTGCATTTGGAATTCATAAGCAATTTGTGCGCTAATTGAAATTCAATGGACTGCGGGGCAATGAAATATCAACTGGTTTCTGCCTCCCCTTCCCCATTACAATGCGAAATTTGTCAGCTAATTTGTAAGCGGCAAACAAATAGCAAAAAAAAAAAACAGTCACATTTTTATTTTTTACAAAGCACTTAACAATGGGAATCTGTTTATTGTTTACTTCGAAAAATCGGGGATTTTAACAATGGCAAGCCATATATAATTAGGGCTTACAATTAATTAAAAAAGTTATTACATTTGCTTATTTGTTTGCCAAAGGTGAGCTTATTGACGTCAGCAAACAGCAAATAAAAAGTATAGACTTGGAGAATTTGTAATAAATTTAGAAATACTTTAAAATAGAATGGCAAATAATTGACAATTAAATAATGAATTTTAAAAGTAATATTTTGTTAACAATTAAATTAATTAAAATTATTACTGCAGTCTAGTGATATTTCAATATTGCTTAACCTATTGAAAATAGAAACGGCAACCGTAACCATTACTTGTTACGGTTTTGCCAGTTTTTCAAGGGCTTTCCGTAAGCATTCTCCAAAAGAGAACTTGAAAGGTGTTAACCCAAAAATAAATCAATTATTGTTATTATAAGCTAATGAAAATTACACATAATGTAATCTCAAATAATTATTACATTTAGCACATGGTAAAAAGATGCCCATTCTATAGGGAAACTTGTCAGCTTGCTCTAAAAATAGGCTAAAATATTTAGATGTATTTAACAATTTGTTACGCTTAATCAGCAGTCGGAACTATTGTGATTCTATACGGAAGTCGGTGCTATAGACTTCCCTTCGCCCGAGTTAGACCAAGGTTTTCCATTTAGCCAGGCCACATGGTCGCCATGTGGTTTCTTTTGGCCAGGTAAATGCATTTACTGGACAGCTGAGAACTGTTGGTGAGCAACCAACAAAAAACGGCCATAAAGAGGCCAGTTGCCAGTTGCATATATATATATTTTTTTTGGCAAACAACGGCAGTAGAAACTAATAAAAAAAAACGCAAAAAATTTGAAATTTTTTGAAAAAATTTTCTCACGTAACAAGTACACAGCGAGCAAAACAAAAACAACAAGTGATGGAAAAACAGCAGCGGGTTGGGCCGAGGCAATTTACTTGGCATCGTTGTTGGTATCTGTGTGCATTTGGTAGTTGGTATGTGATTTTGTTGGCAACATGTTTGCCAATTTTGATGCTGTTGTTGCTGTATTTTTTTTGGCGTCTGCGCAATCCATAAGAGGGCATTAGCTGCCGAGAGATTTGGGGCTCTGTTGGATTCTAAATATCAGTGGAGATTGCAAGTAGCCGCTTGGCTAGCACTCAACAACCTTGGCTAATGGCCAATGGACTGACATGGCGATATCAACACAGCTGGAGTTGCATTCAAGCCGCTGAGCTGGATTTTTCTTTCTTTTTTTTGCGTTTTTTTTTTTTTCTGGCATGTTGCAAGCGTGGTGCTCGCAACTTAATGGCTGGCTGGCTTTCAGTTGCTCAGCTTCAGCGTCAGCTTCAGCTTTGGCTTCATTCAATTCGCATCGCTTTTGGCCAGCCTCGCCTCGATTCACGTGTGTATTGGCCAATTTGCTGACTATATGACTAAGCAGGCCGTCCAATTGTCCGCTAGGCCTGTTTATCTTTGCCAAGAATTTGACTCTTGATCTTTTTAGAGCCTGCTGTCTGTACCTAAACTGTTCCGATAACTAAACCAGATATACGGTGGAAAATTTTCACACAAATTTCAGCAAATTCACGTTAATTGCTCGACAAATGCGATATATTTTCAACAGCCGATACAATTAAATAATGATGCTAAATAAAACCCCTCACGCTCTCGTCCAGAAGTCATGATATCTTTTGTATGGCCAAGTTGATTTTGCAAATTAACTCTCTACTTCGAGTCTGATAGACGCACGGTTACCTTAGCACAATTTTCTTAGGAAATTTTTCTAGATTTTTTATTATTTACTGCAATTTATCAATTAGCATGTAGTACTCCTACCTTCCAGACTCTGTGGGTTTTTTCTAACAATCAATCATGAATCTATCATTTCTTCGTTTGGCTGCTGAGAAATTGCTTTCATCCCGCCAGAATTAACATTTTATTGAAATGTAAAAACAACAGCTTAAGTGCTGCTAAAAATAATAATGATGGCAACCCTTGACACGACATCCTCTCATGAAATCATCAATAAAACAATAGCCGCACCTCTAGAAGTATCACTTTGCAATGTAAACGATTCTCCACCTACGGTAAAAACCAATTAATTAAGTGCAAGAATATGCTCATGATGTGACTGAGTAAAGCAAATTTAAATAAGAGTTTAGTATACAAACTATTACTTAATAATAGTTGGCTCTACGGAGAATACAAAATAGATCTGTGGTTGAATTAATTCTACGTAATTGTAGCTTCTTTGGCCAAAACGTGTCGTGTTAGCCAATTAGGCCTTATAGAGCCACGATTAATATTCATTTATATGGTCAGCACATTACACAATACGCGATTCTTCCAATCCTTTGCCTTATAGAGCATGTTTGTTTAATCGTATGTGATGAGATTTAATTAAATTAACATTTCTCTTCATTTACTTTGTCCAGGTATATTTATAGACTTTTTATCTTCTACTATGTGTGTTTTTTGTGCATTTCTTTCGTGTGCCAATTTTAACATTTCATTAACTTCAATTTAGCATTTGTGCACTAAATAATTAAACACTTGCCGCCAGTATAAATATAGCATATGGTATACGACCTTAGATCCATAGATTATATAGTACGCTGTCGTTGTTGGTCTTGTGGCTTTTTATTTATGGCATTTATCATTAGACAGCCACATGATTTGAATACCAAAATAACTACGAACGTGTTCATGCTACAAAACTTGGCCAATTGAATAGTTAATACGCTCTAAAATGTGCCAGAGCCACAGGGAGTGTGCAGGGAGGTATTTACTGTCTAATCAACTGCGAAAGTATTGGTAAACAGTGCACGATTTGATTTGTAGAATTTAGATTTCGTCTTGCTTCAATTTGCCAAAGTAGAATCAAAAGAAGAAGTATAATAATAACACTTTATGGAGAGGTAAAGCTGAAGAAATTTTATAGATTCTAGAATTATAAGAAAGCAGTAAGAACGGAGCAGATCAGTCGGGCGGAGGGCTACGATCGGACGTATAATAATATTACTTTATGAAGAGGTAAATCTGAAAAAAATAAATAGATTTTAGAGTTATAAGAAAGCAGTAGGAACGGAGCAGATCAGTCGGGTAGAGGGCTACGATCGGACGTATAACAATATTATTTTATGAAGAGATAAAGCTTAAGAAATATATAGATACTAGAATTATAAGAAAGCCGTAAGAACGGAGCAGATCAGTCGGGCAGAGGGCTACGATCGGACGTATAATAGTATTACTTTATGAAGGATAAATCTGAAGAAATATATAGATACTAGAATTATAAGAAACCAGTAAGATCGGAGCAGATCAGTAGGGCGGAGGGCTACGATCGGACGTAACAGACAGATTGTTATAAGCTACGTTTCTAGCTTTCAAATTACTCTGATTTTTTCCCGATTTCCCTTTTACACTAAATTTATCGAACCTTTTGTGCGTTTAAAAGTGCAGGGTCTAAAAATCGTTTATTATTACTTACAATTTCTCCTCTCTCTTATGCCTATTAAAATTTGTGTTGCAATTGTGTAGACAAATTCAATTAAGTAAGGCAAAACTTGATTAAGTTATTCATTAAATTATATGGGTTTAATATCAGTAATGGACAAACTTCAAAAGTGTAAAATCTCTTTCTCCAAA
Source organism: Hypselothyrea guttata (assembly GCA_035045125.1). Lineage (NCBI taxonomy): Eukaryota > Metazoa > Arthropoda > Insecta > Diptera > Drosophilidae > Hypselothyrea > Hypselothyrea guttata. Next base: position 249,761 of record JAWNNJ010002200.1, on the reverse strand, counting down.
CCTACAGCGGCTTATAAGCTATAGCTTGGCAACGGGCTTAGCCTAGAGAAATGGTTTTCTCGTGCACTTGGATCTTGGCTCTTGGCTCACATAAGCCGATAATTGTGGCTAGGATCAACTTTTACCGCCGCCAGCGAGACTTGAGTTTAATTAAAAATTGTTAATTTTTAAGCAATATGAAAAATGACAAGCAAATTCAATTAATATAAAGGCAACTGTAAACATAAAATAAAATAAAATAAAATGAGAAAAAAGCATTGGTCATTGGGCAACTGTTGCTGGCAACAGTTGGCAGGTGCTTGCAGCAATAGCAACAGTTGCAACTGCAACTGCAACATGAATGAATCACCTGCGAGATGAAATTGCTGTAACTGCAGGTATTGTTGCTTTTGATGTTGCTGTTGCTGTTGTTGCTGTTGTTGTTATTGTTGTGTAAACACAGTACAAAATACACACATTAAGTTGTCGTATTTTGCATTTTGTTATTGCTCAATTAACCCCCTTAGTAACATTTTTCGCTAATAAATTTTTGCACCATGCAATGCGCCACGAACCCTTTTCAGTCTGCTGATGACAAACTACTTATTTGTCATGATACTTTTTTTTAGAGCCTGTACTTGAAAAATGTACAAAAGGGTGTATTAAGTTGATGCAAATGGAAAATGTTTGTAACACCCAAAGTATATAGTATACTCCTTTTCCGAACGACAAGTTGAGTTTATATAGCCATATTTTTATGAACACCTAGATCTCTCAAACAGTAAGATCTAGAGACACCATTATTGGTATGTAGGTTGTCCTATGTTGTCCTATGTTTTGTTTTAGGTTTGATACCTACTTCCTTTCTATAGTAACCACAAAAAATCACAGTAGCCACAATGATAAAACTACGAACTTTTAATTTGGCATTCTCTATCGTTGCTAAAATTATCATTACGATCGAATAAGAAACCGCTAAGATATGCAACAGACAATTTGCTCAACTGTGTGTGTATGATTAAAACACAAAGTAGAGGGTCTCCTACTGTCGGTTACCTGCGACTGATCTGCTCAGTCCTTACTAGTTTTGTATGTACTTTTGTTGTTGCTGGATGTTTTAATTGTTGTTATTGTTTATTTTGTTTTCAGTTTATAGCTGGTGAAACTCGGCATTTGGCACGCCTGCAAGTGATCCATTGTGTATGTTGAGAAATGATTTGTACAACAAGACGGCACTGAAATTTATATGCGAATCTTAAGCAGTGATAAAAGCCACGGCAATAGTGACAAGATAACAGACAATTCAAGAGACGTACAGATAGCAAAAATCAACAATTAATTAGCCAAAAAACCAAGCAAGATTTTCATACCAAACTTTCTCTAAATGCAATTGTGTTTTCTATTAGGGTTTATTAAGTTATATGTATGTTTTTTTTACTGCCGGTACTTACGATTTGTCTAAATATTTGTCTTCATTAAGATCTTGGCTGCTATTTTTGGGTGTCTCGTTTGTTTACCTTTTCGAATTGCGTTGTTATTTTATTATTCACTTTGGCGACTCAATGAATACCGAATACCTTTTATGACAGCAAATGTGAGCATTCTTTATTTATTTGTTGTTTATTATTGCTTTATGTGATTTTGTTCAAGAAATGCTAAAAACTCATTTGAATCACATTTGAATAAATAATATTTGTTATTGCTTTAAGTACACTAACAGAAAAATGTCGTCGAAGCTGTAAAAGTTATTAGCTTAGTAAAATCTACTTGAATCTTTTACTAATATAGTAGAATATTATTATAATAAATACTAAATTAAAGTTATAATTCTCTGAAAACCTCGGCCAAATTTATTTATTTCCTTGAAGTATTTATAAACCGCCTTATTTTAGCTTTTGGGTTTGGGGCCAACAAATTGGGCTCATTCGTATGCCATAAATGCAGCAAGTCCAATTCCAAATCGCATATGGAAATACAATATACCATATAGTGTTTGCAAAAATATATTTACTCACACTAAATAAATGTAAATGAAACAGAAACAACAACTTCGCTGCAGGCAAAAATGATGTCAAGGCATTCACTTTCAAAAGCCAATTCGAAGCGAAAAAAGCAAAAATAAAAAAAAAACAAAATCAAAAGCAGAAAAAAGGTTTTTTTTTATACCGACAGCAAGAAATTTAATAAGCAACAAAATTACACAGACATCAAAAAGTACAAAATGAAAAATACAAAAACAGCAACAAACAAATAATGAAAAAAAAAAAACATAATAATAATTTAAAAACCTGCTGCTGCCTCAATTAAGTTAAAACATAAAGACAAAATCAACTTAATGTCGGTTCAACTGGGCCCCATTAAACCAACGCCGACACCGACTCCGACGCCTCTGCTGACCCCTCCCCAGACCCCTCCGGAACCCGCTTAGATCCCAGAAAATACGCAATCGTAAAGCTCTATTCGTCATTAAGACAAATACTTGAACTGGCATATCGCAGCGTTCCTCTGGCTTTATTCTGGGCGTCAGGCTCTTAATATAGTTGTAAAGTAAGTGAAAATTCACGCAGAGAGAATGATGAACTTGCAGATACGCTATAAACAAGCAGTAGCTTTTAGATCTATGACAAACAGCTACAAAGAACTGAGGAGCAGCGTCATACCCTTTAGGCAGCTGCATTTATTTACAGGATATATATAGCATATGATTACGACGAATTTGCTGTACTTGAGTTGAAGTTTTTATGATATGCATTGCGTGGCTTTTACTTCTGTCCATAAAACGAATGTCATGCGTCTTTGTGTTGTTATTGTTATTGTTATTCTTACTTTAGTTTTTTATTACGAGAATGGTATGCGTATTTGTATTCGCATTTAATTGCCTGTTAAGTCACATGAATTCACGCGAATGCAGATAAGTGTCGAGGCCAATGAAATTATCAGCCAGCTTGGCGTTAAATTCTTGATCAAATGCATGAGATAAAGCTGAAATGATTCAATGAGTAATAATAATGTATCATCTGTCCGTAAATAATCAGGTGTTGACTTGAGCTAAAACGTTAATAGGTTAGGAGTTATGCTTACTTTTCTTATAGATAATAATATCAATGAATTGCAATTCAAAGTATCTTAAAGATATATCTTAAGTAGATAATTTATTGAGCTGCATTCATAACAGATTCATGAGATTCAATATTTATTCGATGCATATCTGAAACTCTTTGGCTTTGGAATTGAATACTTCGGTTTATAGTAGTCTGAGCATTGAATTGAATACTCCATTCAATCGCACTGTTTATTCAATCATTCAATTAAATGCATTCCGATGCGTTCGCACGTACAAATCTGGCAAACTTCCTTTCCTTTTTGATTTGCACTCGCCTTCAGTATCGAATATATTCGAGTATATTCGTTTTGGGATACGTATTTGTATTTGTTACCCAGTTTGTATTTGTTTTGCTTGTGACACACATGCCCAAAAATCGAATTGCGAAACTGTTTAAATTTAACTTTTTTCATTTATTTATTATACCCTGTATTTATTTTTGTTTTTGCTGTTCTTTACTTATTTTTATACTTGTTTATTTTGAGACATTCTTGAGTCTAAGTCGAAGTTCTGAGCGGCGTTTCGTGTCTCGGTCAGCTACACAATGTTTACGATTTATTTAAGTCCACAATGGACATACGAACACATACAAAGCAAACACACATAGATACACACTGCTTAAAGCCACACGCGGTGCTGTGGCTAAATTGAATTTGGCCTGAGCCAAGTAAACACTATGTACACATACATATTTTGTTATTGCTTTATTGTAAATCAACTTTTCAATTTGCTGTTGACACAGTTTCTGTGCCAGAGGCTGAGCCCCAGACTGAGACTAACTCAGATAGACTTACACTGGGAAAAATAACCGAGTAAGAATTCCATTGAATTTCAGACTTAATATGGCTAAAAACAAAAATTTGTATCTTGGTATTAAGCCGGAATTCTTGATTTAAAAAAAGGTTGTAGTTTGCAGAAGTTTATTATGTTTAAAAATTAAATATATATCAACATATTTTGAGGAATAAAATGTAAAATTTTCAGTTTATTTCAAATGCTATTTGTTGAACAATTTCAATATTTTCTGTTCTTAAAAATATTCTTAAAATGTCTATTAAATATCCATTTTCATTTCCAAATAAATATATATAGCTATTGATTCCAATTGAGTTGTAATACAAAGAAATATAATATACAGTAGAATCCGGTTATAGCGACATTCAAGGGTCCGACGATTTTACGTCGTTATATCCGGAAGACAAAATCCATGATTTTGTTTCTTTTTCGTATTGAAAACACAAAATCCATGATTTTGTTTGCTTCTTTGAGCATTGTTAAAGAAATCAAATTTTCCTCTTAAAATTTTTTCTTGTTCAGCACGTCGCAATATCCGGTTGAATTGTGAAAAATCTCGTCGTTATAAGCGGTTTGACGCTAAAAGCGGAGACGTTCTAAGCGGAGGCCCTTCCATATAAGTTTGTATGGGGACCAAACAAGCCATCGAGTTTTCGTCGCAATAACCGGACGGACGCTATAAGCGGCGTCGTTGTAACCGGATTCTACTGTAGTCATTTCTTACATAACAAATAATTTGCTCAATTTGATCTATATACAGATTTTGTTGCAGTGTAGTCGGAGTTAGAGCTACGGCATTGCACCTGAGCAGTTCGGCGACTCTTTGGGGTATCAAAATAAATGATAATAAATTGCATTTTTGTTGTACTCACAAAGGCTTGTTACTCGTACCTATTGAGAACGCCGAGTGTCTCAAGTGTTTGGCTATAAAGCTTGACTTTAGACAAATATCTGTGGCTTGGCTTCAAGTTTGCTATTTGTGGTTGTTGTTGTTGGCGTTGTGGTTGTTCTTGTTGTGGTTTTTCACTTTAAGCTGCCTGGGAAACACTTGGCAGTGGCAAACGCAAATTTAGCTGTTAAAATTGTTTAAAAATACATTTTGATAAATGACTTGACGCTTTTATAAAACAACAACACAAATCGCAGCAACAACAACAAGTTTTTAGTGAGTTTCTTGATGAACTGCTAAAGCTGTCTCATTGTCTCTCTTTAGAGTCGCAAGTCAAATAAATAAATTCAAAAACGCTTCACAAATTATATGATATGATGATCAATCACTTTTTTCCTTTGACTGCAAAAATCTAGCTGCAAAATAGCTAAAAATATAAAATAAAATAAAAGTAAGAAAAAAACCAGCAGCATTGTCTGTCTCTTAAGAGTCTATTGTTAAAAGTGCTAAAGATTTATTGCCAATAATACAAATGAATGACGTTGAATTTTTAATTGGACTAAATTCTATTTCGCAACATTCTAGCTTATGAAAAAAAAAATGTACAGAAACATTTGTCGAAGGTCGTTTAATGAATTTAAATAAGTCTATTTGCAATGGCTATTGAAGCCTAACTAGGAAAATGCTGTAAACGAGTTTTTTCAATGGAATTTTTCAATTTTCTTCTAAAATGAACTGAACCAGTTCAGTTGCTGGGAAAAAGGCGACACCCAAGTGGAGCTAAACAACATTTAGCTGGACTTTCTACACTTTGCAATGAATTGGATAATTTATGGCTCATAGCAAAAGACTGCCGCATCAAATTCGGAATTGTGTTATTCATTTAGGTAGAGAAGGCGATATGCAGATCAGTTTCAAGTATTTAATTCTGTACCAATGAATTGAGTAAAAACAGGGTTAATAACTTTGTGCAAAGGTAGGAGGCAGAAGGAGGCGTAGCAGATCCCAGCAAGTATATATATATTTATGATCAGAAGCTGAGTCGATTTAGTCATTTCTGTCTGTCCGTCAGTTTGAATGAACGCTTAGATCTTGGAAATTCTAAGAGAAAGAACAGCCATTTTTAGAATGTAGGTAAGATATCAAATAACAAGCGTAATATTAAACATTGAAGGTTGTTATTTGGAATTTATTCTCTTGTCTATTATATTTAACTATTCTGAAAAACGCATTGAAATCGATTAATAAACACAAAAGTTATTAAACAGTCAATATTGTAGGCTTTTTATCGCACGCCCTCTGACGGCCATAAAAGCAAAGTGCAGACAGAAAATAAGAAGAAGAAGCATTGCTGCTGCGCTTCATACAATATTTTAAAGTTATATTTAAGGTATAGAGTGTTCTACAGTCTGGCGCATCCGACTGTTCGGCTCCGTTCTTACTGGCTTTATACTTTGTAAACCCAATTCCCCTATTTAAAACCGCTCGATTCCCGTCCACTTGGAACTTAGGCACAGCTGCCTTGGCATATTGATTCATGCCGTGAAACGAATCGATAAACACTCGCATTTGGGTCCGCTTGGCAGTTTTAAAGCGCTCCTATTATTAACTTCCTGGTCGCACCTCTTCAATTGAAATTTCGCACACAAACCGGGCACAACACTTGGCAACTCTGTTTGTACTTCCTCATTTTGTGTACGAAAGTGTCGCTTAGTCGCTTAGTTTTATTTTGTTGTATTTGTCACTTATTTTATTTTATTTTATTTTATTTAATTGTAATTTAAAATATGCGCACACACGCGCGGCAAATAAATACATTAAAGACTTGCAATTATGGGCTTAAGGGAAATGCCGCTAACACGAACTGAACAATAATATATTGATAATGCCCTAAGAGCCGTCTCATAACAAAAACACAAACCAAACACAACAATTACTTACTTTTGTTTACCTTTTCATACAAAAATTCAAAATAAAAAACTAAAAAAAATATAAAAAATTCAGCGCGCTTTCTTTGCTTCTTTTTCCATTTGTCATTTCTGCTTTTTGTAAAGTGAAAACTGCACGACGATGTCAATGGCCTAGGGGCCGGGCCTGTGCTTGGGTCTCAGTTTGGGTTGGGGTTTGGGTTTGGGTTTTTTTTTGTTGGGGTTCGGTAGCTTAACTAACTACTGGGCTTTGCTCATATCCAATGAATGACTGGACCGCCCACACAGTTGACATTTGCCGGCGACTGGTCTGTTTGATCAGGTATTTCAAAAGTGAAAGCCCGCAGCCAAGGAAAAACCTTTAAGCAAATACTAGGTATCATAAAACCCCATCGCATCGAACTGCACGAATAAACAAACAAAAAAAAGACACCTGCGCAGCTCTCAAGGTCGTTGCATTGCACACATATGGCCACATTACCATAGACAACATTTGTGTCAGACGTCTGGCCACAAGTCACTGACCAAAGGTACCACAAAAGTTGATTGAAATCATAAAAATGATTTTATTTATATATATTTATTTATTAAATCTCAACTATGAACTGTCGAAATCTCATATAATTCTGATTTTAAAGCGACTATTTTAGTATTATATTATCTAGTGTAGTATTATTATATAATAAGCAGTTTCTTCTGACTGATTGAGTTATTATACTAACCACGCCTAGAACTTAGTATACCTAGAAGTCTGTAATTTTAATGCAAACTAGTTTTTATGGCAAAATTTAGAAATTCCAGCTGCAAATGGCTAAATTATTCTATAATAGCCAACCTGCTGAAATCTTTGATAAGCGTTTCTAGGCTTTAAAACTATTGCTATCTGGCTACGTATATTCGCCAAAACTTATCTGTTAATTTTATATACGTAAGTATTTCTCCTTCGCTGCAGTATGACGTGAAACTTCAGACAATTTAGTTATATACGCGTGTTAAATAAATTGGCTTAAAAATCACTGACAGCGCACAACAATTTGATAATGCCACAGATTAGATAACAAAGGCAGTTGAGATGATGATGACCAGGCGATTAAGCAAATGTTTCAAGTGCTGATATTATGTATAATAATATACTCCAGAAACGATTGTAGTCACATGATGAGCTTATAAATTCTAAATAATTCTGCTTAATTCAAAGCATGAAATTTAACAATTTAACAATTTAATTGATGTGTCATTAATCTAGAAACGTGCAGAATTAGTTATCTGCAGGGAATCGTTTGCGTAAAGTTTATAATGAAAGGAAAACCCGTTTAATTTCGATGATGACTGGTAGCTAACCTATGGCAACAGTTATAAATTTGTGCCGCAAAATAATACAACATTTATTCATCTAAACTCTGTATAATTGCTCAGTTAATCGTTTTGTGGCTAATGACTTTGATAGTTTCGCCTTTAAATGCTTTTCAGCTGCAATTATTATTCAAATAATGTGAACAAAGCATACAGACAGACAGACAGACAGACAGACATACGGACAGAAAGATAGATTATAGTACAGACAGATGGAAATTAAAAAAAAATAAAAACCAAAACAAAAACAAAACCTTTGTGTGGCATTTTCCGCAAACTGCTACTAATGAAAATTATAATTGTCTCAGTGCAGTGTACTACTGTAAATGCTATTTTTGCATATTATGACAATAAATAAAAAACACAATGAAACAAGCCCCCAAAAACTGGGTACACAATTATTTTTACAGCTGCCTAAGGTGCTAATTATGCTACAAGTACCGCCAGATGTAACCAAGTTGACACAGCCAACAACAGTTCATTAATTGCTTTAATCAAAATATTTACCTCGTTAAAAGCAGCATATTGTTTCGCCTGGGAGTATTTCAGCTAGTTTTAAATTTCACGAAAAACAAAATTTGTTGGCATACGTTGAATTCAACAGTAATAGCTTATAAGTTCAAATCTCTCAAATCTCTATCTAACAACATTTTATTAATTATTTTCTTAATCATTTTGAGACCCTTCATTAACTACATTTTGCACTTCCTTTTAATTAATGTTGATCTCTTGCCATTGATCTTGATACTGCAATTAATTTGCATACACAATTGCAACAAACAAACTTATCAGATCGATTAAACCGATCTTAATCTGATCAATATACTATCAAACTAGTACTTTTAAACGAGTTGTCTATATATTTATTTTATGAGGAACTGCAAATTAAGCGCAATAGAGGAAATAACAGATATTGAAGACCTTTTTAACTAAATATTAATGCAGCGCGAGTTGGGCCAGCGAATGTGCGGCCAGTGAGAGTTCGGCAAGCGCAAGTAAGAGATCTCGACCAACGAGAGTTGGACCAGCGAGAGTTGGGCCAGTAAGAGTTAGGCCGTGAGAGTTGGGACGGAGCCCCCTAGTACAATATAAAAGTATAAATGAAATTTACAATTTAATTAAAGTTTAAAATAAAAAAATGAAGATATCAATATAAAAGTATAAATGAAAGTTACAATATAATTAAAGTCTAAAATAAAAAATTAAGATATCTTGGGATGAAAATAAAATACATTGAAATAAAAACATTAAATTCAATTTTTAGATTGTAAAAGATACAGTAAATAAATCTCAAAATATGTAAATAAATAGAACTTTATTACAGTAATAAACTACAAGCATAAATTTAAAATATGCTTAAAAATTTTATTATAATGAAAATGACAGAATTTTATTTCATTTCCTATTTAAAGAAATATAGAAATATTATATCAATGTGAAAATATTTAATAATTATTTAGGTTAAGCAAATGGCTAACAAAAGAATGTAAATAGGAAATATGAAATCTTTGTTATAATCTTTTTTATAATTTAAAAACATTTATTATTAATGAAATTACTAATTAATTGTTTTTTATTCTAATTGCAGCTCTGGTAAATATGTCACAATTGAGCGCCTACTGAGCCACAGCAACTGCAACTGCAACACGATGGCAGCCAACGACAACAGCCACAGCCTGATGACGCTGCCAGGTGAGCCTCAGGTGGGATGCGATGAAGTCGACTTCATTCGATCGGGAGCCGTGACGCACAACAACAACAACGACTACGACGGTTACAGCGGCGTCAACGCAGCGCTAAACGCCACCAAAGCAACAGCAACAATAGCAACAACACCCACAACAACAACAACAACAATAGTCACACCAAACAATGAACCAAATGTCAACAACAACAACAACAGCTTGAAGAAGAACAAGGAACGCCGCACGCTGTTCCACTTCGGCAGCAAAAAGTCCAGTTTCAGTTGCAGCAAATCAGAGGAGGCAACGGAAACGGTTGTTAAACCCTCCGCAGGGTCCTCTCTGTTGCTGCCGCCCACGCCCCCCGTGCCCATTGGCACCCCGCCCAGGCAGCACAAGTTCGTCAAAAGCAGCAGCATCGCCCGGCTGCTGGGCAACACGTACAACGCACGCAAGTTCGAGCGTGAGGAGCAAAAGCGACTGGCGAACGAGGCAAGTGGCAAGTTCCATACGTTCGGGGGACGTCGTCGTGGCGCTGGACCGTATCTGGAGCGCTTCAAGCGCATGTCCCGGGAGGATGGCGATGTGGCAGGCAGCGATGAGAAGCAGGTGAAGGTGACCAATGTGATGACCTTGACGACGGATTCACGTGATTTGCAGTACGGCAGTCGGCAGGAGCATGTGGGACGCAGCGAGGATCAGCTGAGCGCCAAGGCCATGCGCACGCTGACGCGCGGTCTTGGCAAGCTCTGGTGGAAGCGTACGCACAGCGTGGACATCAGCACACCCGATCCGGAGTACAAGGTGTCCTATCTGGGCAACGTGCTCACCGGCTGGGCCAAGGGTGAGTGTTACTAGAGATTCCGTTTGACTTCATTCGCTGACATCGTTTCTCTCCCTGCCAGGTGAGGGTTGCGTGGAGAAGCAGCTGAACACGCTCTGGAGAAACTACACGCAGCACGCCAAGCCGGATGTGATCATGCGCGTGAAGGTCTGTGCCTCGGGGCTGAAAGCGACGACCAGACAACATGGACTCACCGAGTACTGGTCGAATCGCATCACCTACTGCTGTGCGCCAAAGAATTATCCGCGTGTCTTCTGCTGGATCTACAGGCACGAGGGCAGAAAGCTCAAGCACGAGCTGCGCTGTCATGCGGTGCTCTGCAGCAAGGAGAAGATCGCGCAGGACATTTGCGAGACACTCAAGGTAGGTGTTATCAAATGATCTTACAAGTTTTTCCTGCTCAACAGTTATTTCTTTGTATTTACAGGAGAATCTGGAAAGCGCATTGCGTGAATTTAAGCGTGAGAAAATTCTGAAACAGAATGCGCGTCTGAGTCTGGCCAATGCCGTCTACGATAATCCTAGTCTGCCCCGGCGCAAGATCATGCTCAGCGTGGGCGGCAACAATTACAGGCCGCCGCTGGAGCGCTCCAAGTCGGCGCCCAAGCTGATGGCCATCGAGGAGGCCATTGGCGAGGAGGAGGGCGACGAGATCGAGGATACGAATGAACCTGAAATGAAACCCTGCTGCCAGCGTGACTCGCTCTATCCGGCCATGACGCTGGGCAGACGACGCTGTCGCCGTGGTCACTCCATACGACGCACCGGCAAGATATCAGCGGCAGTTCCCTGCTGTGCCCACCAAGCGGAGGCAGCACAGTCGGCACTGGAGCTGAATCTGGACACTGCTGCAAGTGCAGCGGCAGCTGAAGCTGGCCACGATGGCTCCGACTCGGACGAATTTGAGAAGCTGCTCAAGTTCGACACGACGTTGAGCAACGAGCTGTTGCCGTACTTTGACATGCAGCTGCACAAGAACACCAGCCAGAGCCTGGGCAGTCTACGCGAGCTGCAGGCGGAGCCTGTGGAGCCGGAGGACGAGGAGGAACCGTTGAGCCTGCTGCCCACCATCAACAACGATCCCAGTGCCGATCCGCAGGCTGATTACGATACCGGCGATGTGGTGCATCTGCGACGCAGCGGCGTCTGCAGCGATGGCGAGGAGGACTTCCTGGACGATGCGGACGATCATTACTTCCGGCAGGCGGCCATGCTCACCATGCTGCATCGCAGCTCCATGCGCAAGCGGAACAGCGATCAGGCCAGCCTGCAGTATCGGCATCAGGCGCAATCCTCCATCTCCTCCAACGCCTCCAGCTCGACGACGGCCAGCGGCACAGCGCAGATGGGCGTTGCGGCTGGTCAGCAGTGTCTGGCCAGTCCGGACAGCGATGAGGGCTCCATTTCCAGTGGCTGCGAGACGGCCAGCACCGTAACGAACGGCAACCAGGAGGAGTACAACAAGTCGCAGGGCAGCCACAACACCAACAGCTGCAGCAGCAACAACAGCAGCCCCAACAGCGACGACAGCAACGTGCAGCATCAGGTGCTCGAGCAGATAATGTACTACCAAAGACTGGAGGAGTCCAAGCGCAGGCAGCAGCTGCGCCACAACAGCGACGCCACCAACTACAGCAGCTCCAGCAGCATCACTCTCAAGCTCAACTCCTCCTCGCCCGCCGAATCGCTCAGCGGCCTCGAGGTCTCCGATCCCCAGAAGCCCACGCTGGATGCGGGCGGCGTCGTCTCCGATGACGATTCCGAGTGCAGCGATGAGAGCGGCTACGTGGAGTACCAGGAGAAGATCAGCGCTGGCATTGCGCCCATTGTGGCCCCAGTCAAGCCAGCGCTGCCGCCCAAGCCGGCGCCAAGGCGTTCTCTCAGCACCGGCACGTCGGTCTAACAACCAGAACAGAACAGAATTATGGATGGATGGTGTCCCTTTGTCACTTTGTTATTTCTGAGCAAGAAATTCTATTTAGCCGTACGTAGCAAGTAAATTGTAGTCGTAGTCGTAATTAAGCTAATTAGCGTTTAAGTCATTTGTTGTTGGTTCATCATACAAGGAAATAACCTAACGATATTATTCCCCATCCATCATTTGCATAACTATTATTACATACTTATAGCTTATACCTAGACATATTATATATGAATAATTGTTTTGTTTAGTTCCCGGAATCCATATCGACTTGTTGCTCTTTTATTTTGATGATATCCACTTTTGTTTTTCTCCATCGGGCTAGTCTGCACTTGCCTCTAAAGGAATTTACTTATACGATATGCTCTGTGTATAAATTAGACGCCCTAGGCACTGCATGTACTATATTTAATCCACGAATTGTATCTTATCTATATAAATTATTATTATGAAATATATTCAACTAAAGCAACGACATCTCTGAGTTTCTAATCTGTAGTTAACATATTTCTCGGAATATTATATTGAGGTCTTTCATTATAACAATACAAGATGTGCGTAAAGATTGCAACACAAAGATTAACAACGGATAAGACGGTGGAATTCGGAAAACGGAAACACCCATTAAATGGGAAAAAACAAAGTACACAACTTCGTGGAAAAATAACAGGCAGAAGAAGGCGTGGCAGACTCCACAAAGTAAAAATATAAGATCTGGAGACGTCCTTATTGCTATTTAGGTTCTCCAAAGTTGTACGCTTATCACGTTATCAAGTTATCGATAAGCTGTCCCAGAGCCATCAAGGTTTCAAACCAATTTTATTAAATTGCACATTAATTTTTATAGCATACTTTTATGTAGCTTGGTAAAATTCAATTAACGCTAGCTGGCTAGATGCAATTTTTGAATGCACCAAAAAGTATGCAACACTACACTGCTACCCAAAAAAAATTTTTTTTTTTTTTTTTTAGACCCTTTACTTTAAAAAAGTAAAAAGGGTCTATTAGTTTAGTGCAAAGAGGAAATGTGTGTAACACCCAGAAGGAGGCGTGGCAGACCCCATAAAGTATATATATTCTTGATCAGGACGACAAGCCGAGTCGATATAGCCATGTCCGTCTGTCCGTCTGTCTGTCTGTCTGTCTGTCTGTCCGTCCGTCTGTATGAACACCTAGATCTCAGCAACTATAAGAGCTAGAGACACCATATTCGGGATTCAGGTTCCCCTATTCAGTAAGCAGCACGAGTTTGTTTTAGATTTTGGATACCTTCCCCCCTTTCCCCGCAAACCGCAAAAATCTACTGCAGCCACAGCTTTAAAGATATTGATTTGTAATTTGGTACTTAACTAGCTTTTGACATTATCTATCGACGCTGTGAATTTTGTTTCGATCGGATAAGAAACAGCGAACATATGGCACAGACAATTTGCCGCACTAGGCAGAGGGGGGGTGGTGTGCCTTGCATACGCGGGTAGCTTAGTGTGCATGCATCTGATTGTGTTTGTATGTACATATATTAGTAGAAGTAGTAAAGTAAAGGGTCTGCTACAGTCGGTTACGTCCGACTGTAGCCTCCGTCCCACTGATCTGCCCCGTCCATATATTTTTTTGGTAAAAATGTGTATATTTTATTAATAAACGTGCCTATTGTTACCTTTTTGGCAACTTAACAAGTTATACTTAAACAACTTAACAAGTTATACTTAAAAAACTAACAACAATTAATCATAATTAATAAGTATGATTTATATATTTTATACATTTATCTAGACGATAGACCTTGTTGGGAGGTCCTGTGGATGGCACCTCTTCAATCTTCTCTTTCTTGGGCTGTTTTTTAATAATCTAGCCAGAGGGTTGGGATGGATGTCCATTCTTTGTAGGTATCTTTCGGAGTGCTTTTGAATAACATCACCAACTTTGGGGACCTTGAGATCTCTCTCAATGTCTCTGGTGCGCATGTACCAAGGCGCATTGGCAATCCTTCTTAAAATTTTCGCTTGTGCGACCCTAATTTTGTTCAAGTTGGTTTTGGCCGCAATGCCATAAATTTGTAAAGCATAGCTCCATATGGGGCTGAGAATGGCCTTATAGATGTGCACCTTGCTACGTAGCGAGAGCTTGTTCGATGGTGCCAGTAGCCACGCCATTTTCCCAGATTTCGCCATGACTGTCTGCTTGATCATGGTGGTGTGCTGCTTAAAGGTCAATCTTCGGTCCAGTATAACACTACACTGCTACCCAAAAAAAATTAAAACAAATAATAATATAAATGAAATAAATAAATAACTATCTTGTTGCATACTTTCGAGGGAGTGTTGTTGTTGTTAAAAAATTAATTAATTAATGCAAAAAATAATCTAAATATAAAATAAAAAAAATTGACAAAAATATTAACAAATTCAGCAACTTGCAAAACCACCTATTAAGGTCAAAAAACAGGGCAAACCCATTTGTTGAGTCAAAAAACTGCGCCATAAATACTTCTAGTAGAGTTATCGTTATGAAATTTTCACCAATAATCTAGAAAAATAATCTAACTATATTACAAAAAAATTGGCAACATCGGCTGACTATATATATCCTATATTGTGGAATTATCAATTTTAAAATTGAAATCAAAAATTAAATTAATCAAATAATTTCTGCTGCTATTGAACAGACAATAAAAACTTTAAATTTTATATTTACAACCAGTACATCGGATGACCGTCTATATATATTCTGGCTTTGCAGCGCTGATTTAAGCATTACTAATTACAACATGTATAAATTTGAATAATCGTCAAAATAATTGCAAGAGAGCGTTTTAAAAGAGACCCTCAATTTGTCCAGTTTCTGTGTTCAGATCGATGTCATAGATGGCCGGGCGAGTGGAGAGTCCGGGCATTTTGGTGATGTCGCCACACATGGCCACAACGAAGCCAGCGCCCGCTGAGACGTAGACGCTTTCCACATGCAAAGTGAAGCCTTTGGGAGCACCCTTGATGTTGGCATCGCCAGTGACGGATCCGGAAGTCTTGGACATGCACACAGGCAGCTTGCCAAAGCCCTGCGGGATTATAGAGAAAGAGTATGAGTATGGGAGCAGTTGTAACCCTGTCTATTCCACTTACCGCTTTCGTTAGCACCTCAACCTGGTCGAGCGCCTGTTTGGACAGCTCCACCTTGCCGGCTCCGTACATGGTCTTGGCGATCTTGTTCATCTTGTCCACCAGCGGCAGTTCCGGCTCGTAGAGCAGCTTGAACTTATTCTCCAGTTGGCAGGCCTCGATGACGGCCTCGGCAAGCGGCACGGCGCCAGCACCACCATCTGACCAGTGGGTGGACACAACGGCAGCAAAGGCGCCGGCTTTAAGCGCCGCATTCTTCAGCAGATTATGTTCGGCAGGCGTATCAGCAGAGTGTGCATTAATGGACACCACAACGGGCATGCCGAAGGCAATGCCGTTGGAGATATGCTGCAGCAGATTGGGCAGACCCTGCTCCAACAGCTCCAGGTTCTCCTCCGTGTACTGCTTGTTGAGTGGTGCGCCTGGCGTAACCGGAGCACCGCCACCATGCATCTTAATGGCTCGGACAGTGGTGACCAGTACGACAGCATTGGGCTTGCGTCCCGAATTGCGGCATTTGATGTTGCAGAACTTCTCCATGCCAATATCCGAGCCGAAGCCAGCTTCAGTGCAGACGAATCCCTCGCTGCCCACCAGCTTCAGTCCAATCTCATCGGCTATGATCGAGTTACAGCCGTGCGCAATGTTGGCAAAGGGTCCGGCATGCACCAACACCGGCGTGCCCTCCAGCGACTGCATCAGATTCGGTTCCAGAGCGTCCTTGAGCAGCACGGCCAGAGCACCGGTTACGCCCAGATCATCGGCGGTGACGGGTTGCCCGGACTTGTCAAAGGCCACCACCATGTCGCCCAGACGCTGCTTCATGTCGGCCAGGCAGCGGGAGAGCGCCAACACGGCCATGATCTCGCTGGCCACGGCAATGGAGAAGCGCGTCTTCCGGCTGAGACCCTTCTCCGTGGGCGACTGTCCGATGGTGATCTCGCGCAGATGGCGATCATTGATGTCCACCACGCGCTCCCACATGATGGTGTCCGCATCAATGTCTAGCCTGGCGAATTTGCCGTACTCCGTCTCGTCGAGCTCATCCGGATTGGTCTTGGCAATGCCCAGACGCTGCAGCCGACGCAGCTGTATGGGACTAAACTTGCGCTGGCCCTTGATGCGGGGCACCAGACGCTGGTAGAGCGCCTGATTCGACTGCGTGGCCTCGTGGAACATGCGCGTGTCCAGCTGCGCAGCCAGCAGATTATTGGCCGCCGACACCGCATGAATGTCACCCGTCAAATGCAGATTGAACTCCTCCATGGGTATGACCTGGGCGTAACCGCCGCCGGCGGCGCCACCCTTGATGCCAAAGGTGGGACCCTGCGACGGCTGACGCAGTGCAGCCATCACGTTGCGCTGCTTGTGCGCGCCCAGCGCCTGCACCAGACCCATCAGCGTCGTCGTCTTGCCCTCGCCCAGCGGTGTGGGCGTGATGCCGGCCACCACCACATAGTTGCCCGCCGGACGCTCCCGCAGACGCTGCAGCACGCTCAACGAGATCTTGGCCTTCTTGCTGCCATACAACGAGACCTCACTGGCCTCCAATCCGATCTCCTCGGCCAGTTGCCCGATGTTCTTGGCATGCTGCGCACGTGCAATCTCAATGTCGCTGGGCACGGGTCGGAGAGGACGCAGTGGCAACGGCTGCAGCTCCCAGCTGCTGCGGTTGGCGCGCACCGCTGCTCGGCGGGCGGACACCACGGTGTTCTTCATGAGCATGGCCACGGTCATGGGTCCCACGCCTCCGGGCACGGGTGTCAAATGGCCAGCAACCTGCTTGGCCTGCTCGAAATCGACGTCACCAACGAGACGATTGCCGCTTGCCTTGCTGGGATCTGCAACGAAATGTGGCAAGTGTCAGCTCTGTGCTGTGACAGTTTCAAAACTAAAATTAAAAAAAAACAACTGTTGATGTTTCTGTTTTCCTCTGGCATTATCAGTGGAAAACCAAATCGAGCTTATCAGCAGCTGCGCTCACTGCAGGGGGTCAACCCTCTGACCCCTGACCTAGGCCACAGATAAGCCGCAAGTGAGCAGCAAATAACAGAGCAGAGCACAGCAGCTTAATCTCACCTGGCTTCACATTGATGCCACAATCGATGACCACCGCACCGGGCTTAATCCAGGAGCCCTTGACCATCTCCGGCACGCCAATCCCCACCAGCAGTATGTCCGCGTTGCGTGTAATCTGCTCCAGGTTACGCGTCTTGGAATGGCACACGGTGACCGTGGCATGCGACCACTTGAGCAGCTCGGCAGCAGGCGTACCCACAATCTTGCTACGTCCCAGAACAACCGCTTGCGCTCCAGCAATTTCCACGCCTGTGCGACGTATCAGCTCCAGGCAGCCCCATGGAGTACACGGCAGAAATCCACCCAGATCCCCCGTTGCCAATCGTCCCTCATTCACCGTATGCAGTCCATCCACATCCTTGCTGGGCGACACCGCATCCGTCACCCGATGAGCATCGATGGGTGAATCACAGTCCAGTGGCATCTGCACTATGATGCCGTGCACCGTAGGATCGGCATTCAGCTCTGCCACCTTTCGAAAAAAAAAGTATTTGGATTATTTGCGAAGTTAGAAATAGGAATATTAATTAAATTATCTATCCTATGTATCCAATTTTATACTATCCTATTATTTTCTATTCTATTTTTGGTTATCCTACCCTATTCTATTCCTTTCTTACCCTTTTCTGTACTCTCCTAGTAAAACCTAACCCTCCCAAACAAAAATATCATATCCTTACCCATAATTTCCTGTTCTATTTAATCCTATCCCACCCCTTTTTCCTAACCTTTACCGTCATATAGCATCAAATTCTATCATATCCTATTCCATCCCATTCATATCCTTTCAACCTATACTATCTCACTTTCTTATCATTTCTATCCTATCCTGCCAAAATCCATCCCACCCAATTCGATCATGTCATATTCAGCATAGATTCTATGCTGTCCCATCATATCCGTTCACATATTAATCTGTCCTATCATATGTTTGGTCCTATATCGAATAAAAACCGCAAATAAACATTTTATAAACAGCTAAAAGATTGAAAATGTTTATAAACTTAATAAAACTCAAGTACCATAAACGCGTCACGACTATGCGCTTATTTATAGATCCAAAGGTGCTAATTCTCCGACAGCAATCTCTTAATGAAGATTTCTTTATATACTTTTGAATGAGAAATTATTTTGTTGTTCCCTGGGAACGAACACACTATTGCATAATTGTTAATTGACTTTCGACTCACCTTATCGAGCAGCTCCAGTTCGGTGATAGAGCGCGGCAACTGCACGTGGAGGGCGTTAATACCGATCTCCGTGGCAGCCTTGATCTTCATGCGTATATAGACATTGGAATCCTCCCGACCACCGACCTGAACGATACGCAAACCGGGAACAAAGCCAGGACCCATCTGCTGTAGGGCCGCAACCTCCTGTTTTAGTTCTTCCCGTATGCTCCTAATGGTATAAGTTATAGAGGTATTATCCGATATATGGCTTATAGTCTAAGGCTACTCACTTGGCCACAGCTGTGCCAGATATTAGTTTGGCCTCGTTGGTCATGTTGTAGCTTCTCCAATCGCTGTAAAACGCTCAAAGTATCGGAATCTCCGCAGACTGATCGGGGAATATATAATCTTATCGGAGCAGTGCCAACCGTTTCGAAAGGCTCACGCAATGCAACTGTTGGTACGGCACTACCAAAAGCCCTATCTATACCTCGGTCGCGAATCGTTCAAGTTATGAGAGCGCTCGATCGATCGCTCAGTCTCTCTCCCTGCCTCTATCAGTAGTTAATCCCGTGCTCCCTCCAATAATCTACCGCTCACTGCGCTTATCAGTGGTATGTGAGATTATCTGGCTTCACTTTTCTCGTAGGTCACACACACACACATACAGGTCTCCTTTCCCGTAAACAAAGTATCTGTATCGCTTTTCTTTTCCAGTTTTCCATTTGTCATCGTCCGAGCTGTGACCACAAAATGACATTGGATGAACCTCGTCGCTGCAGTTAAATGTCGTTATAAATTGTTAGACATCAAGTAAATCCTATTAAATTAAAAAACAATAATTTATTCTCTTTATAAATTATTTGAACAAAAATTCGCTTATTATACAGCAAACAATTTCTTATCAAATTGGGTTTCATCAGCCGTTCATAAAGTAAATAGGCAGCTTTTAAAAACATTGTTTATAAGATAAGAGCACAAATTCGCAGCGAGCTCATTGATATGAGATTCGGAGCTTTTGGCTTATGAGCAAGATTTAAGATTTGTTTGTTCAATAACTTTGGTGTTTATATTCCGATTGTAACCGAATTTTTAACAGAGATAAAAAATATCACTACATTTTTCGTTATGGGCTATTAAAGAAGCTAGAAGCAGTCCTCAAACGCCTTACAAGTTTTTTATTAGTGGCCTTATATCACCCTGGATAGATATGTATAAAATATATATTATAGATATATCGTCAGATATACACTTTGTTAAGTCGTGTCCAAGTCAACTTATTAGACGAGTTTGACATGAAAATAATCTGATCTGTCAAATACTAAAAGCTTTAATTACTAGAACAATAGAGAGTATAGAATAATTGCACTTTTTTTTGCTCAGGTGCTAATTGTGTATACTAAAGTATTTATTAAATTAAATCGCTATAACGATCTAATTGAAATGCTAAAAAAAAGCTGAGAGAATCCTTAAGTAAACAAAATATTGCAATAATATTTAAACAGTTCCAACAAATAAATATTTCACCTAATGCCAAGTGTCTGCTGAACCACTGTGCACGCTACCTGTGCCTAGCACTGACTTCATAATCTATGGCAAACAAACAGAAACACGCAGCGGAATCAAGAGCCAAAAGAATATTAGATAAACATGCATTATCAACAGGTGCCAATTGATTGATAATACTAATAGTTAACAGATAACAGGCGTTAGATACTCGCCAAACACTTAGCGATAGACAATTGACAGAGCATGACGTGATTGGTGCAGAGAATTCAACATTTTGTTTATATTTTTTTATACCCAGTACCAATAAAAAATTGATAGGAACGAGTTTATTACTTTATGGGAATGTAAGTGATAGACAGAAGAAGGCGTGGCAGATCTTACAAGGTATATATTCTTGATCAGGAAGGCGAGTTAAGGCGATCTATCCACAAGTAGGGCAACAATTTTTTGGTAAGCTATATGTAGTATTTCTTATGCTGATCACGTTTATTTCAAATATTGGAAGAAAAAGCCACACAAGCGTAAAATTTAAAATAGAAGGTTGAATAACAAGCGTTAAATTGAACTTAGAAGGTTGTTATTTAGAATATATACTTTCTACCATTAAATGCATCTATCCTGCATGGATATCGGTTAATTAAGATAGAAGATATTAAAGAAATAATATTAATTAAAAAAAAGTAAGAAGAAGCAGCAATGCACTTTGTTCAACATTTTTCAATAATACTTAAAATCTTTTAAAATTGTTTCTCAAGTATTTAAAATATGAAATGTTTTAAAATTTATTTTCCAAGTATTTTTTTATTAATTTATTCCCGACTAATGACAAACTTAAAGCTCTACTTGATCTTCAGAGCAGCGCGCAGCTTCGCCGAGCGACTGCGACTGTTGCGAGCGACTTCCTCGGCATCGGGCAGGATGACGTGACGATGGAGTTGGCGCCACGGGGTTTGCACAAAGGACTCCAGCAGCTGGGGATCGTGGGTGAGATCGTGGCCACAGTACTTGAGGGGCAGGGGATTGGCCACGCCCTCAATGACGTTACCGTTGAGATGGCGCTTCACGATGGTGTCCTCCAGCGAGTGGAAGGTGATGGCCACCAGACGCCCCTCCAGACGCAGATACTCCTGGGCCAGCAGCATGCCGTAGTTGATCTCATTCAGCTCGTTGTTCACAAAGATGCGCAGCGCCTGAAACGTTTTGGTGGCCGCATGCGCCGGCCGTTGCAGCTTGTCCAGGCGCTGCCCCTCGCCCAGCACGGCGGCGACCAGATCCGCCAGCTGCCCGGTGGTCTCGATGCGCTGCAGTGCCGCACGTGCCTCAACAACGGCGCGTGCGATCTTCTTGGCCGCCTTCTCCTCGCCATAGACGCGCAGTATGCGCGCCAGATCGTGCTCCTCGATGCGTGCCAGCACATCCGCAGCGGTGATGCCGCCACTGCGTCCGCCATCCATGCGCATGTCCAGCGGCCCATTGTGCGCTATGGAGAAGCCTCTGCCGGCCTCATCGAACTGCATGGAACTGCAGCCAAAGTCGAACAGCATGCCGTCCAGGCTGCCACGCGGCAGCTGCAGCGCCTCCAGCAGCTGCGGCAGCTCCGAGAACTTGCCCAGCAGCGGCACCAATCGACCCGCATACGCCGGCTCCTCGCTCAGCCGCTGCGCCAGCTCATGCGCCAAGGGATCGCGATCCAAGGCGTAGACCGTCGCCTCCGGGCAGCTGTCCAGCAGACGACGCGTGTGCCCGCCAGCGCCGAACGTCATGTCCAGGTATTTGCCTCCAGCCGCAGGCTGCAGATAGTCGATGGCCACCTGGCAGAGCACCGGGATGTGAGCAGCTTTCGGGAGAGTTGCAGCTGTAGGATTAGCTGTAGCTGTAGGTGTGGAAGGAGCTACAGCTGTGGATGGAGTTGCAGCTTTAGATAGATCTGGATCTATAGAAGTAGTTCCAGTTGTAGAAG
The DNA here is from genome assembly GCA_035045125.1 of Hypselothyrea guttata. NCBI lineage: Eukaryota > Metazoa > Arthropoda > Insecta > Diptera > Drosophilidae > Hypselothyrea > Hypselothyrea guttata. The sequence continues at coordinate 227,431 of JAWNNJ010002200.1, read as the reverse complement.
CAGCTGAGTTTGTAGATGAAGTTCCAGCTGTAGTTGGAGCTGAAGCAGTCAAGCATCGCCTCAGTTGTTGTCGTGTGTGCAGGCTTAATCTAGTCAGGAATGGGCTCATCTTGGAAGGATCTCCCTCTTCTCCCTCTCCCTCTCTCTCTCTATATCTACTTGGGCTTATCGTTCAGATACTGCAGAAACTCGGAGCTCAGCACCTGGCTGCACTGCGCCGCTGTCAGGCCGGTGGCTGTGGATTCGTGCTTCCTCGGATACTTCTTGGCGTGCACGTTCTTCGACAGCCGCTCCAATGCCGCCAATTGTCTGTCCAGATCTGCGCTGGCCTCGGTCGTCAGGTTGGCGGCGCTGGTATGTTTGCTCAGTTGCTTGCGGATTTGCTCGCCCAGATCCCTTTGGAATGGTCGTGAAGAGAATACGGTTTTTATTGTGGCACGTGTTTTTTTTTTTTTAATTTGTGTATGTTTTTATTTGTGTTTTAATAATTTGCTTTTGTTTCAATTAAAAATTTAAGTAAAACAAATAATTTCAAACGCAAGATTCAAGCGCGCGTTAAACAGCTTCCACAATCCACAACGTGCTGTGGAACTTAAAACAAACATGCAGCTAACAACCAAAAAAATGGCAACAATTGTCAACATTTATGCAATTTAGCCACAAATTTAAGCACAATTCAACATAAAGTAGTTGCATTATATTATTAATAACAAAATCTTTTTAATGATTAGGTAATCGAAACAGAAGCTGAGCAACATTTATGTTCACCTCATTTGTCATGTGGTTTTTGTGCTGTTTTTATTAGGCTTACCTGCCCACTTTGCTCTTTTCTGCTGGCCACTTCTCAAGTACTTTTAGAAATCTTTGGTATTGCGCGGACATGCTTAACTTTAGACTGCAAATTGTTAAAAATTAGCGGCAAAACAAAAACATTGCACGCGCCTCACAGCTGTGCGTTGTGTTCAAATGTGGGCTGGTTCGAGCAACAACAGCAATCTCTCATTGTCGCACTCGCACATGCAGTGCGTTCCCATAAGGCCATCGCGCTCTACAGGCCGGCATGCGAACTCAAACTTGTTCGATGCGATAACGAAATTAATCGGGTCTGCAGAAATATCGATTTATTTGCAGCTGACTCCAGGCGCTAATTTTCAAATATATGTAAATTATTAAAAATGATATAAACAAAATGAATAATTAAAGGAGATAAATTTTTAATAAATTAAATGGGTTGAATGTAATAGCTTAAATTATATCAAATGTAATTTCTTGAGTTTTGCAATAGTTTTTTATTTTTGTTTTTGTTTTACGATCTCTTGTTGATCTTTTGCGCGGTTTAGATTGGTTACAATACTTATAATATAATGATTTTTAACATAATTTAAAGTTCATAGTTCTTATTAATGTACAAGAAATTGTAACTCGATTTCTTATTATAGTTTTTAGTCAAAAAACAAGAGGTATGAACGTGCGAACCCAAAATCTCAGCCAATCAGCGTCAAACCGGAATACAATACACGCGAGAGAAACCCAAAGAAGCCGAGAGAGAGACAGAGAGAGAGAGAGCGCGCGAGTTGGAGAGCGCAACAGTAGTAGGCAAAAAACGCACACATAAAAAACATAAACAAGCGTTTTTTTCAATGTGTGCGCAACAGAGAGAGAGAGAGAGGGAGCACAACAACCCTGCTCTCACATCTGCTGCACGTTCATGTTGCCATGAAAAAAGTTCACTCTGTGTTTTTTTTCAGTCGAGTTTTTGCCATCGAACCGAACGGTTCTTCTTCCTCTTCTTCGCGCTCGTCTTTTTGTGATTTTTCGCCTCCGTTGTGATTTGTTGTTCGCGCACGCACGACATGTAAACAACGCACGGGTCGGGACGAAGCACAGGCCAAAAACGAAATTGCAACTAGCGTGAATAAACCCAACGCCTCCCACACTTCCCCCTCCCCTGCACCAGTGCATCGCAACGAGGCGCCAAAAATTTCTGTAAAAAAAGAGGGCAGCACAAGTGCAAAAAAAACCACACACACACATACACACAGCGAGTGTGTTGGTGTGTGTGTATTTTTGGCGTGCGCGGCCATTTTTTTCCTTAGCTCGCGAGCTTGTATGTGTGTATGTATGTATGTATGTCGAGCTTGTGTGCCACTGTGCGCTCAGTGTACTCGAAATTTGTAAGAGCAGAAACCGTAAAAAGCGCAAATAAGAAAAAAATACAAAAAAAGGCGAGTTACTCCAAATTAAAATGTGCGTGAAACAGTGAATGTAAACAAACGTGAATTAAAAAGGGCAAAAGGCCCCCACAATCAACCACAAAGTAAGGGGATAAGTAAGGGAGATCTACCATTTGCCCCTTTCCCCCATATTAAGCCTACCAATAGGTCAGGCTGAACACGTGCTTTTGCTTCTGAAACCCAAATATCAACAGACTCGCAACAAAAAAAACATAAAAAATAAAAGAAAACGCGGAACAACAGTAAAAGGCGCCGTTTCCAATTGGTATGCATTAAAAAAGTTGCAATGGTTTTATGGTTTTTTTTTTTTTGCCAGTACGCACAGTGGTAAATAAGTGGTGTCCAGGCGAACGCTAATCAATCGAGTTATCTGTGGTTTATTTATAAACACATCAAGTTAGATTGATGAGTATTGTTTTAATTGATATGGCAAAAAAACAAAATTTTTATTCAATAAGTTGATAAAGAAAAAAATAAAATAAGCAGTGTTTCCGGAAACAGCCAGATTTAAATTACCAAATATCTGTAGATATATCCTAAAATAAATATTGGACAAAATATAAGAATAATAAGAATATTAACAATAAAAATATATTTTTAAACAGATTTTTTAGGAAATGTTTGTTTCAGCATATTCATATTCGTTCCAATTCTGGTTTATTTTTATATTTATTTGATTAAATTAGATAGATAAAATAATAAATTAAAATTTAAAAAATACTACAGATTTCGATTACAAGCATCTCTAACCAAAATAAAATTAAACTGTTGGCAATTGTAGATTTAAGTTTCAAAAGCAAAGAGAATTGATTTTAAATAAATTTAAACTTGGAACATATTAACACGGTAAAGGTTTTGTATGACAAATATTTCAAGTAGAAACTTCATTGTGTAAATGCGGACTTCTATTACAGAGGTGTTAATTGTGATATATGGTGAATAGTCGCAAATTAGAGCCAAATGATAATGGTTGCGCATTAACTAAAAAAGAACTTCAAATTTTTCGCTTCAATCTGATAAGATTAATTCGAACCGGGTTCGGTTTTCCTCATGGTGGAAACGGTTCAAGATTTGGTTCAAAATGTCGGTTTCAAAACTAGATCGGCTTAAATCCCGTTTGCAGCCTCTAAAAATTATTTGCCAAGCAAAACTACACAATTTCAAGCTCTCTTTAAAATAATTTCCCAAGAAAACCCGTGCGCTCAAAATTTGCATGAATTTTGTCGTAATATTATATTGCATATTTATTGCAATTGGCACACTGTGCAACAGCAACAACAACTGCCAATATTTGCCCACACTCCACCCCCGGTTATTGTTTGAGTTCTTTATGTGCCATTCATTCGGTGGCGGTTTGTGTGTCGTCTTTTTATCTTCATTCTTTTTGCTCTCGCGCGCAGCATTTCTGTTTTTTTTTTTTTTGCGTTTGTTCGTTTTTTTCTTTTTGCACATTTCGCCCCCGCATCCAGCTGCAGCTATCCTAGAGCTCAGCATATTTTTTTTCGCCTATTTGCTTTGCACTCCAAGCTTTTTTCTTTCGCTTTTGCCATTTACCTCTGTCCGGCTCTTCTCTTCGTTTGTTTATGTTGCGCGCTCACTCGCTCAATCGCGCTCCCCTGCTCTCTTTATGCTGTGTTTTTTCTTTCTGTTTTCAGCTGCGGTCGCTGCTTGCGCTCAATTAATTTTCGTTGATTCGTTTTTTGTACACGCTCTTACATACATACATACATGCATGTGTGTGTGTGTTGTTTTTTGTGTTGGTATGAGTGAATTTTTTTTGTGTATACCATTTTTTATATGCTTCTAAACGGCGGCGCAAACGTTGACGTCGTCGTGCTTTTTGGGGCCGGCCAAGTGATTTTTTTTGTCTTGTAGTTACAAGAGTTTGAATGTAATTACAAATATTTGTAGCTATGTATGTATGTATGTATGTACACACTTAAATTGCATAGATGAACATGCGTGTGTGTGTGTGTGTGTTTATTGCTTAAGCAATAATTATTGGAATCCACAGTTAACATATCAAAAACTTCTGTTAACATGCTACATGTCTGTTAAGTTAGCAGCATATGTAAATGTAACAGCAACATGTTTATGCATATTCGGCATCTTACTCTCACCCGGTGAATGTTCAACAAGCGGCTGAGCATCCTGTATTCTTCTTACTTCCTCTTCTGCGCCTTTCGGCCTACTGTTCAACTGACCGACCAACGTCAGCAGCAGCAGCAGCAACAACAACAACGACGCCAACCGGTTCTTTTGACCAGTCAAGCAATAAAAAATGTTGGAAACAAAAAACCAAAACCAAAGCAAACATAAAAAAGAAAAAAACACAGAATTTGCTTCTGACGTCAACTGCGCAGCAGCGGCAGCGCCAGCTACGCAATGCGTTCAGTTGTCTGTGCGTGTGTGTGTGTGTGTGTGTGAGTGCGTGCGTGCGTATGTGTGTCTTCTCTCACTGCTTCTCCCACTCTGCTACGCTCTTTCGCTCTTTCACTCCCAATTTAATAACTCAATTTGATTTTTTTTTGTCGTTTTTTCATAGCGCAGCGACGCGCGCCAATTTCTGTTATTTGTTTTTTATTGATTTTTTTTCTTTCGGGAAACAAGGAAAACTGATAACAATAAAACGAAAGTATAATATAATATGTATATATGTATGTATGTTCTGTAGACGCCGCAAACACCTGTGACCAGCTCTTTGTTTACCAATTGCTGTCAGTTTTTTTTTTGGTTTTTGGCTTTTACTTGTTTACTGTTTGTGGGTCAGCAGTGTGTCCATTGCTCTCAAAGGATTAAATACTGGGGCAACCAGTGTTGCCAGTAATAGCTAGAGAGTTGAAATTTTAAATATATGAAAAAAGCTAAAAGAGCATAGGCCATAAGTAATATTAATGATGATAAATTTGCAAATAGATTTATGACAAGCTTAAATAGAATTCGGAAACTCGCTAAATTGGCAACGCTGGTTGCAACGTGAGCCAATTATGAGCAGTATTGCCAGCTTTCAAATACAAAAAATTTAAAGAAAATATATCTACTAACAATAGAGCAAATATTAAAATAATAATGATACAAACTTAATCAATATAGAATAAAAAAAATAAATATATATTGTCAAGCATAAGTAACATTCTGATTCTAGCCAAATTGTCAACGCTGATTATGAGACACTTGAATGAATGAAATTTAAGACAATAAATGAATATTGTACGTTCATTCATGAATTACGTATTTGAGTACGGGGTTCGGCCAGCGAGAGTTGAGTCTGCGAGTGTTCGGCTAGCGAGAGTTCGGCCAGCGAGAGTTTGTTCAACGAATGTTCGTTCGACGAAATTTCTAACAATATCTGAGCTCTGAAATGGTTTTAGAAAAATTGTAAAAAATGTGTTAAATCTTGTTTAGTCAAATTTGTAAAAATATCAAAATTAGCAGAATATATTTAATATACAACTCCTTAGCTTCGATTTTCTAGTAAACACAGAAGGCAATTTAAATTGTTTGTAAAATGGCGAATAATCCAGAATTCTAGATGAAATTATATGTAAATTTCAATTAAATCTAGCTATCAATCGCTAGCACTCCCTATTAACTCTCTTTATTTTATAGAATACGAGAACTTTGCTTATCTGCTAAAAGTTACTCCACATTCCGCTCCGACAAAGCTGAGCAACATCTGTGTTCATCTGGCTTCAGACTTCGCACGAGTGTTCCAATTTCATTTGTAGTTTTATTCTTTATTTCGAGGTGATTGACACGTTCAGTGGCGCCCCTGACTACACTCCGCATGCCCCCTTCCTTCATCGCTCGCCTCGAGCAAACACCGGCCAAAGTTGCTTTCGGTTTCGCTAAAGCAAAAAAAAAAAAAGAAATGAGGAAAAATGTAGAAATAAATTGTTATATTTTTTTAAATTAAATGTTGACTCTTTTTTTCTTGGTTTGCTCGACTCAAGCGCCTTTTTTGTTTATCTTGTATTTTTTTTGGCATTGTTTATTTTTTGTCGAGTACAATTATTGAGTTTTTTGCTGCTTTTGCATTGTTCTTAATGCAACTCAAAAAATGAGTTTTGTTGTTCTTATTGTTGCACGTTTAATTCATAAACAATTAATTAATTCATGCACTTTTATGTTAAAATGCTGAAATTTATGTACAGAAGAATATGAAAAAAGTTAAAGAATAAAAAACAAGCAAAAAGTCTTGAGCTGGCAAAACCGAAGATGAAACTACACTAAGTAGAATGAGTTGTTTATTAATTAACTAATTCGAGATGAACATTGTTTGTAAACAAATTAATTAGATTAAATAGCTGAAGAGAGGTTGCTCTGATTCTAAGTAAACTTACAAAAGTTGAAGAAAATCCTTGTATTCTGCCCAACAAGGAAAGAATTAATAAATAGGAAATAAATAAATTAATTAATAAATCTTCTTTACAAATTGAAATAATATTTTAGTTTGTTTTATTTATTTTTTTCTGTAACCGAATTTAGATTTTATAATATCAAATTTTGGTTTGCCTTCTTTTAACTTATATTTCTATTTTTTAAATATTATTTTATTTAATTTTGTTTTTGATTTCATTTTTATTTTATTATTTTGATTTGATTTGTCAGATTTGATTTACCTTATTTTTAATATTATTTTATTTCATTTGACTTTTATCTGGCCTGAGTGTATACCATCAAATTATCATTTGTTTCACTTAAACTTATGTATTTAAATAGTTTTATTATTTATTTTCAAAATGTTTAAATTAGTATTTAAATTTCAAATTTATTTTTATTTAATGCACGTTTAATTTCTTAATTATTCTATATATTTTCAACATTAAAAAACTTAAATTAGTTGTTACCTCATAAATAATTTTCGAATTCAATTAATAAGTTATTTGATTTTAATATTATATAGAACTTTGCTGGCTCAGAAGTTTTGTAGGGCATACCAAATTCTAGAATACCCTGTGGTTAGTGTGTAAAGCACAATGAATTGAAAAGTAGTTTAACACTTTTGTCAACTAAACAGAAATTTGCGCTGCGAAGCGACAGCGATGGAAGCCTAAATAACAAATTACAATATATATTCTGCAATTTCTGTATTTTCAGCACAAAACGCAAAAGAAAATAAAAATTACAAACGAAGTCAAGTTGAAACAAAAAAGGTTGTGCAAATCGCCAAGTGTCGGTTTCATTTTGGCCACGATCGTTGCGCCACACAGAACACGCATCGATATACCCAACCACCAACCATTACACCCTGTATACCCTGTAAACGCAGTTAGCCAACTGCAGGGCAAGGCCGCAATCTGGACGCACGGACAATCGCCTACCGACCGCTGAACCTTGGCGGGCAGCCGCTTATGGCCGAGCTGCCAACAACGCCGAATGGCGCTGCCGCCCTTGGGGCTGCCGGTGGCGACTATCTGCACCGATCCATCGATCAGCTGCGCACCCTCAGCCATCTGACGCAGGCGGACCTGCGCACCGCCCAACTGGTGCACGAATACAAACCCTTCAACATCAGCGAGTTCCGCCAGAACGTTGAGCGTCTGGACTACTCGCTGAAGAATGGCCTCGTGCAGCAGCAGCAGCAGCAGATACTCGTCGAACAGCAGCAGCAGCAGCAACAGCAGCAGCAGCAGCATCAACAGTCCCTGGTGGAACAGCAGCAGCAGCAGCAGCAGCTGCATCATCAGCAGCAGCTCAAGGCCAGCTACAGTGCGCCCAGTTCGCCGCCCACGCCCACGCAGCTGAGCGAGCAGCAGGAGCAGAAGGTGAGGCGGTTACTCCACTTATTTCTACTTTCTAAGTTGTATTCATTTTAATAAAAATGGATAAAAACAGTGTTAGTAATTTGGAGCATATATGTAACAATCAGGAGAAGTCGGGCCGATCCGACAAATTACATAAGTTCTTGATCAGGGAGCGTAGCTGATTCGATTTAATCCTGTCCATCTGAGTGTCCGTACGTCCGTCTCTCCGTCGTCTGTCGCCAGTCTGTCCGTGTCTGGATGAACGTTGAGAAAACTATAAGAACTATCGCATACATTTTCGGATTGTAGGTTGGTTTAGACCACCTTTATTTCAAATGTTGGATGCCACGCCCCCTTTATTAATTGATAAAAAACCGCATAACGTGCGTAATATTGAACGTAGAAAGTTTGATTATATTTGTATATTTCAATAATCATATTATTTATAAACGAAAGTTAAACTGATGAGAGTTGGACCATCGAAAATTCGTTCAACGAGAGTTAAGCCAGTGAGGAGAGTTCGGCCAACGAAAGTTCAGGCATCGAGATTTTGGCCATAACAGTTTGGGCTAGCGAGATTTGGACTAGCGAGAGTTGGATTAGCGAGAGTTGGATTAGCGAGAGTTGGACCAGCGAGAGTTGGGCCAGTGAGAGTTGGACTACCTAGAGTTGGACCAGCGAGAGTTGGACCAGCGAGAATGAAGATAGCAAGAGTTGGGCTAGAGAGAGTTAGGCCTGCGAGAGTTTCACATTAATTAACCTCCCGGCGGTTGGGGGCGTAGCCCTTCCAGTAATTGTATATATCGATAACAATTGTGTATTTCAATAATAATTGTAATTTTGTATTTTTTTGCAGTATGATCCGAGTCGCTCGCCTACGCGTCAGGCGGGCAGCAACGGCAGCAGCGGCTCCTCGCCGGAGGATCAGCGGCAGGGGGGCGAGCAGACGAAGCCATACAAGTGCGGATCGTGCAGCAAATCGTTTGCCAACTCCTCGTATCTGTCGCAGCACACGCGCATCCATCTGGGCATCAAGCCGTACCGCTGCGAGATCTGCCAGCGCAAGTTCACGCAGTTGTCGCACCTGCAGCAGCACATCCGTACGCATACGGGCGATAAGCCGTACAAGTGCCGGCATGCCGGCTGCCCCAAGGCCTTCTCCCAGCTATCGAATCTGCAGTCGCATTCGCGCTGCCATCAGACGGACAAGCCGTTCAAGTGCAACTCGTGCTACAAGTGCTTTGGGGACGAGGTGACGCTGCTGGAGCACATACCGAAGCACAAGGACTCGAAGCATCTGAAGACGCACATCTGTCAGCTGTGCGGCAAGTCGTACACGCAGGAGACGTATCTGCAGAAGCATCTGCAGAAGCACGCCGAGAAGGCCGAGAAGCAACAGCAGCAGCAGCAGCGACAGCCCAGCGTGCCCCAACTGCAGCAGCATGTGCCAGCCGGCGGCATCGGCCTGAATCTGCAGCGTCAGGCGATGAACGATGCCAACGCCGTCTACTGGGCCAAGATGGGGGCGGACAGTGCGGCGGCCACGTTGGCCGAGGCCATACAGCAGCAGCTGCCGCAGGCCAATGGCAGCAGCTATGCGAACTTTGCCACGTTGCAGCAACATCAGCAGCAGCAGCAACACCAGCAGCAGCAACAGGAGCTGCTGCAGCAGCATCATCAGCGTCTGGCCGACACTCCCGGGCACTCGCACAGTCCGCACGAGGATGCTGGCGAGGATCTGGTGCTGCGTCAGACCACGCCACATCAGCATCTGCAACAGCAGCAGCAGCAGCAGCAACAACAGCAGCAACAGCAGCAACATCAACACCAGCAGCAACAGGCAGCCTCACATGCGCACTCCCACTCACCCGGACCCGGCTCTTCGGCCTTCACGCCGCTCACCGTCGTACCGCCGCCGCCGCCGCCGTCGCATCTGCAACAGCATCGTGCCCCGCCCGCTGCCACCGCCGCCTATCTGTACCAGCAGAACGCCGCTGCCGCCGCCGCCGCTGCCGCCTTTCCCACGCAGCTCATCTCGCTGCATCAGATACGAAACTACGCCCATCAGCCGGGCGCCGGGCTGATTCCGGGTGATCATCTGGCTCTGGGCCTCAGCGCCGTGGCCAAGGAGAAGGCGCAATAGTATCGGGCGACGCCTGCGGGCCACAAAAGGCATTCAAAGCACCTACGATGACAACAGCAAAAAAAAGGGCAGCATTAACCCCATGATTTAAGTTAGCTTCTAAGCCTAGTTTTAGTTTAGCTAGAGGCTGATCCCAACAGCTGTTGGCGCATTTGGTTTCCTCCCCGCTGAAACTAGCTTTAATACTCCCGTATGTAATCCAATAATAGTGGCTTTTTATACGCTAGTATTAACGATGGTTTCAGCGTGAAACCAAAGCGTCAACAGCTAATAAAACGCTTGAAAAATGACGGCTATATTAGCATTTTTTCAGCCAAACTCAGGTTTATTCACTTAAGCAATATGTCGCCCAACTAAAACCCTAGACAGCTTGAAACCCTAATGATTAATATTTCAAATTGTCTACAGTTTTAGCGCTTTACCTATAAAATGTAGATGCCGTACCAAGTACTGCGATAGTTGCCTCTGTATATTGAAACCGAAGCATGATTATTCTAATTGAGAAATGATTTTACCATAAGCATAATGTACAAGTCAACGTATCAACCTAGTTAATACAAACAAATTTATACTTAAATACAAAGCAAAATATCATAACAGTTCGATCTATCAATAGGCTAAACATACGTATATATTTTACAGATTTTATATTGTAAATCAGCGTAAAAGTAATAAACATAATTGAACGATTATTTATAAAAGTTGAAGTTGGCGTTTATCAATCGAAATTCTTTCGAATTCCATGCAAATTTCTCACCGCAAGATTTCGAATTTATCAACGCTTCGACATCTAAGGATGCAACGATGCAGAAAAATGCAGCGTAATCCGCTTATGAGATTTATGTTCTTAGCAGGAGGAATACGAGTCTAGGGTATAAGAAACACATCTCACATCCCCTCGATATGCGTTTCTTTCAGTCTACAGACAGCTGCTGCTCTCTGGCCGCTGACGTCACAAGCTACAAGATTGAAGATTGAAGATTAATGATGAATTTGATTTGCCGTTCTTGCTGCTGTTGTTGTCTCTCGATTCAATCTGAAATCAAGCTAAATTTAGCCATTACAGAGCGTATATGAAACGTGTAGCAGCACTTAATGAGACTGATATGCCCAAATACAAATAAAAATTACCAAGTGTTTGCTTAGTTATCATAAAGCATAGAGCTCGATTTACAGGGTATATCATTCGGCTGTCAGCTGCATGAGCTCACTTATAATAACTTTTGAGGTAAGTATTCTTGGTATGATTATAGGTAATATAAAATCTCATTAAATTTCTTAACCATCATTTATAAGAATTAATGAAGTACAGAGTATTATGTATTGTGCTCTTTGGTTAGCATATTTACAGGGTATAACAATTCGAATGTCAGCTGCTTACGTTCACTAATAATACCTCTGCAGGCAATTATTTTTGGCATAATTATAACTATTATTAAAGTGCATTAAATCTTCCATTTTTTAAACATCATGTTATTAAATTTATTTAATTATAGAATAATTTGTTTTATGCCTTTGGGTTAGCGTATTGTATATTCCACATGATCTTTTATTTATTTACATTATTTTGCCAAATCTATGTCTAATGTTCATTTCGCTGCCACAGCACGAATTTCAACTTGTAGACACAAGTGTCTGCTTCAGAAAAACGAGTACATCCAACAGACACTCAAGTAGCAGAGCTTGAATATGCTGTGTCTAGTTTGAGCAGAACTCTAGATCAAACAAGAGTCGTAAACAGATTAACTGTACTATTAAAATACATATAGTATATAGTATAATATAAAATAAATTAAACAGAAGTCAGTAGATCAATAAAGATCAAACAAAATGATATCGAATTAACCATCAAAGTAACTGATCTTTGTTTAAATCCAGTTCAACAGTTCATCTTTTATTTCTATGCAGCTATAAATAAACCAAATGAATTTTAATATACCTATAATTATTCTTTTCAATCTAAAATTAATTTTAAAATAACTTTTAAGCCAAGAATTACAAAGCATTCTAACCTCTCATTGAGTTTCATAATTATCGCTATTACTATCAGTATTATAACGCCATGAAATCGTTAAATATATTTCTTAAAGAAACTACAAACGACACTAAGCATTATTTCCCTGCAAATTACTCTAAAAAATATACGTAAACCGCAAAAAAACACTTAAAAAACTAAAACCAGTTCCAGTTCTTAACAGGTGTTTTGCGCACACAGAGAGAAAGACTCGCAAAAGTTTGAATATCATTATTAATAACAGCGAATTGTGTTAAATTTATACACATAAAAAACAATGAAGAAGCAAAAAAAAAAAGCAAAAACAAAAGCAAAGCAAATAAAAACAAACATGCAATAAAACCAAGCGAAACAAAAGAGTTTACGATTATATTTATTTTTTATGTGGCACTCATAAAAAAGCAAAAGGCAAAAAAAAAACTCCCATTTATAGCCTCGTAAAAACAACGCTAAACGTTTTGAAAATTGAATGAAAAATCAGGCAGAGGGAAGAGTTCAGCACCCACCTGAGGAGTCAATGAAAAGGGGCCAATCACGATTGTCAACAATGCAGAAAAAAAGGGATATTTATGCCGGATTTCGGCACGAGTGTTGCATAGTTCTTTTGAGCCGAATCCTGGCAATAAAACCAACAAATCATCGCTAAACCCGTCGCCGAACACAAAAGGAATTGGCAACATACCGCAAAAAAACGAGGCAGACAAAAGGTGCACAGACAATGGATATAATCGATCATTTGGCAGTTTTCGCTATTTTGCTATTTCGAACCCTCTTGAGTGAGATCTCTCTCTCTATAAGGAGGGCGCTACGCAATGTTTGCCAATAATATAATTGACAAATGATTTGATTTTCTTTTCTTCTCCTCGCTTTTCTTTTGCATTTTAGCATTCGCATCGATCATAGACTCCATTGATTAGCATATCAATACTGCATATTATAAATGCACTAATGATCAAGGGATTGTTTGCTCAGCTATCTGATCTGATCTGATCTCCAAGCCGATCTGATGCTGTTTTCAGGGTGGCTGTCATGTCAGTTTTGGGTGCTGAAATCATCACCGGCTCTCAGCTCCTTCAGCGCTGTTCTGTGCATCATCAGCCTTTGTTATGCTAACTATGAGAAAAAAATATCCATCTATCTATCCTGGTAAAGGATTCTCTTTAGTTTTTTTTTTCGCTGTCTCACTGTCATTTTTCTTGTCCCACTGCCTTGATCGATATGATAATTAGATTGCAATGCCTGAGGCCGCAAACGATGCAGAACTTGCCTGTTATCACAGCCAGTTGATAAAAAATGGGAGAAAAGCGGAGTGAGGACATCTGTCAAGCACTTGGAGAGCGTACACTGTTAAAAAGTTGTACTGCTTCTTGGCTACTAAGGAAAGCATATCAAAACGAATAAGTAGGCATACGTAAAAGCAAATTAATAAATAAATTTATTTTAACATTTAATATTTAATATCAAATTCAAAATCCAAGATTCCAGTAAAGATTGTACTCATAAAACTTTGCGTACTCTTAATTTAAATTTATATTTGATTTTATATATATATTTTTTTTTTAGGAAAAATTGATATGTTTGGTTTTAAACTTGCAGTATATTAAATATAATTTGTTATTTGTTGAATATTTATGTTATTATAACTATTATTAATTTGTTTTTATATATTTCATAATAATAGAAAAACAGACAAAATTATAAAGCTGTAAAATAAAATAGTTCTCTAAAATAAATCATTAAAAAATAAAAATGAATATGCACTTTTCTTTAAAAATGATTTATAAACTTAAAAAAGGATTATATTTTACTATTTAAAAAATATTTATAGAATTTGAATTAAATTTAATTTAATTTATTGTGTAACTAAATGTATCTTATTTATTTTTAGATATAGTATGGTGTATTAGTTTCATATACCTACAAGCAAAATAAAATAACTTCTTTGCTTTCAGTGCATGCTTCAGAGTTTCGGGAATTATGCAAATGGAAAGTGCATTGATTTGAATATGTTGTGTGTGTGATTTCAATGGCATAAAGATAATTTGATGCTGTAGAAAGGCACCATCAATGCCATCAATAGATTTATGGTTTCTAAACTCCAGACATAATCAAAACACACACAAACGAGCGGAGGGAGAGAGAGAGCTGAGCCCAGAAAAGGTTACCCCTAGAGATACTCTGGGGTTGTGCAACCCCTCGAGGAAGATCAAGAAATTGTGTTTAGCATAAGAAAAGAGGATCTCCGAGTTGAGCTCAGAGCATCCCTAGTTTGGCGTGTGAAGCCTTCGGTAGATTCTATTCGCGAAAAGCATTTAGTCGGGGCAATTCTTTTGGATAAACTATTTATGAAATTATTACACAATGCACACAATAAAATAATATCGAGTGGGGTGCTACGATTAGCTCGATACGAGATCGACATCGGTTGGTTTTGGGATGGGATTTCGGGTCTTTGGGTTATTTGGTTTTTTGGCAGAGGTGTGTATGTTTTTCCCATAACTTCTTGTTGGCTGTGTGCGCCTTTTTGTTGTTGTGGCACCATAAAACGATATATGCGACTGTTCTTTAGCGATTTTTGCATATTGGTTTCTTTGATGCCATTCAGCTCATTGTGCGATTCTAATAAGGTGCGATATTGTGAAATTTGATGCCATTTTTGCCGTTTATTATTATTGTGCCTCTGCTGTTTTCTGCACCCTTTATTTTTTGCACATCTTTTGTGCTCTCCCATTGAGCCGTGCACCTTATCACAATGGATTTAATTGTTGAGGTTTTGTGCCATTGTGGCATTGTATAGCAACTGGCTGATTATCATTTCGATTGATATGCGATGCTTTCCTCTCTGCATATAATGGCATATTGCCAAATTTGTGTAGTTTTAATTATTGGTTCATTGTGAATTTGCATTTGATTAGCGGATTATTGATGATATTCGAGCTGCGACTGATCAAGTTATCGCTAAACTCTGACAAGGTGTTTTATAATTTTATATGAACTAAGAAAGCAGGCAAGGAAAAGAAAGAAAAATTGTTTATAATAAAGAAATTGATAAGTTCAAATCTATTATTTATAATAAATTTTGTATCAAATCAAAAACCTCATTAAAAAGTTCATAAAGTATTTTCTGCAGCTGCTCTCTAAATGAATTCATTTAAATTTCCGTATTTCTCTTTGAGCTAGAATGCAAATAAATGGGAATAATTAGAATTATTGAACATGACTAATGGGCAAATATTGATTTTAAACTTTCACAATGCGCACAAAAACTTCTTACAATGCCTGAATATGGAAAATAGATAAACAAATAGCGCAACCAGAGCATTTATAAGAAACAGCGTAGATGTCAGCCCGCAAAAGGACCTTAAGGTCCTTTCTCATCTCAGGGTGGCTTCTCAAAAAAATCCATAATCAGCGCCTGCGGCTGACTTTTTTCTTGATTTGCATAGTTTGTCTACCCAAGACAGATGAGAATGAGAACTGGGTGGATGACCTCAGCAGCCTGCAGGCAGAATTTTAAGATAACATTTTAAAATAAAAGTAATTCCAGCTATGTATCTATTTTTTAATTATATTTTGCATAATATGAGCATCTTTTTTTTGTGTGTATCTAACAAAAAAAGCTATTTTTAGGCATCATATAAATATAGTAGTTTAAATTGTATATAATAAAATAAATGCATATTTTATAGAATTAAATAAATATTTTGTTGTAGAATCAAAGAAATTTGGACTACTGAAACTATCTATAAAGAAAACATGAAATAATTAAATGCTAATCATTTGCTGCTATACAAATATATATTATTTGTTAAACAGTTTAAAAAGATATCTTTAATATTCACACATAGAGATTTATTTATTTATATACTTATTTTTTTACGACTCTTGGTACTAAATTTATTTACATTTACTGGATCTTTTAAATTTCATTTTATTGTTTTTCTTTTCTGAATAATTTATCTGAAACTTTAATAACATTCCAATTTTAATTTACGCTTTTGTATTATATCTTTAATTTTTTCCAACTGCTCTCAGTTGATTAATTTAATAAATAAATAAATAAAAGTATTCGCTTGTTAGCCACGCTGAATAATTCATTCAGCTGTTGGCTACGCATTAGAGATCTTTTCTTTTTGAATAATTTGCGTATTTTTCTAATTGAAAGAGCATTTTTTATATGTGGATCTGAAAAATGATGCTGACCCTGGCGCACCCTTGACAATGAATAAACTCTGAAAAAAGGACTTGATCAACTATGCAAATGGGCAAACGGACTCCGGTCTTGGCAAGGACTTTGCAGACGGGATGCAGAGATATCCTGTATGAGGATCGAGGTGGTTCCAACCCTTTTATTAATGGCGCCGCCGCGGAGTCCGATGCGCGAACGTGTCGTGCATAAATTAAGCGTCTTTGTATGAGGAATCCTTGATCCTTTCACCCTTTTTCTTGAGCACAGCGCTTCCGCATGGAAATGAGGCAAAAAATCCGGATTTTTTTTCTTATGCTGTGTCTTCTTTGCCAGTCGTGCGTTCGCTGCCATTATCCTTGATCGTCACCCAGGCCTGTGGGTAGCGCAGCGAAGAAAAAAATGAATAAGGAAGTAAGACAAAAAATCGTGAGAAAATTTCCAGCGCCAAATATTCAAATGAGGCCGCCCGTTGCATACTTTTTTGGGTAGTTTTTTTTTGTTTTTTATTTTTACTCCCTGACATTTGAAAAAAATCACGAGTATACGTGCGCGCATCCTTGCTGCAAACGCGCCTTTTATTCAATTCGTTTTTAACCCATTTTTTTTTTAATTTGTAAATGCTGCTTTTTTATGCTTGACTACAGCAAAAAGTCGTTTATAATTGGGTTCCATTTTTTCATTGGTCGTTTTTTATAGCCTGCTTTTTTTTTGAATATATGTTAAAATGCTGTGTGACAAGTTTTTTTTTTTGCCGCCGAAAAGGATCACATTGTTGATTCGTTACTGTAAGTTTTTTTTTCCACAATTCTAAACATTTTTACAATAGAAATGCCAGCGTTTTTTTTTTTTGGCTCTTAGCGTGAAAATGTTAATTAAATTTTTGTTAGTGCGTCGCCATTTGCCGTGCTTTTTGAACAGAATAACAAAATACGCAATTCCTTTTCCAATTGAAGTACTCGAAACACGTGCGTTGTGATTGAGCGCGCTTTGGGGTAAAAAAGTGCCCAAAAAAATATAGAAAGTGTTGGAAACATTATTCCATTTGTAAATATTTGTACAAAGCTTAAGTATGTATGTACGAAGTATGTAAAAAATTTTGAAGTGCCTGGAAATTCTTTAAGTTAAGATTCTACAGTAAAAACTGTACAACTAAAAGTAGTTAAATTTCTATGGCTTTTAACTTAATCTTAGATGTATTATTTTATTTTAAATAAAATATAAACGAGTAAAAAATATGTCATTTGGTTCAATTAAAAAATCGTTTTCAATATTTTATAAATTTTTCAGTATCTTATTACTTATTTAAATAATTTGCGCATTTGAATTCATTTTGAAAAACGGATAAACCATATTTGCTTTGTTAAAAATTCAATCAATTCTCCATAAAATTCATTTTAACGGATTTGAAAATAATTATCACACTTTGGTGTCTCTAAATCTTTGTTCAACGATTCCAAAATTACAAAAAAGGCAGCGCATAAAATCAATCAAAATGTGTGACAATCCAGAGAGATAACAATATATAAAAATCCATCAAACTCGATAAAATAAATTAGCAAAAGTGGCCAAAATGAAATAAATTATGCAGAAATTATACAGTCGCCTACGAAAAATTGGCAAATATCCAATCAAAATTTTTAAATATGCACAAAGATGCGAACTTATGACCACAAATCGAAATGTTGTTTTCGCTTGCGATTAAAATTAATTAATTTACTTAATTACAGGTTCAAGCGAGACGCCAAGCTGAAGCTGATTGACCTCTCAACAAAAAATACAAATACAACAAAAAAAACTGGTTAACTTGTGCCAAAATTAAGCGACTTATTACGTAGCCAATTGAAAATGTGGAGAAAGAGAAGCAGCTGGGGGGAAGAGGCAGAGGAAAAGAATGAACAATCGACAGTTTAAAATATTTTGGCAGCTAGTAGAAAGAAACGAGCGATGCTGTAGTAGAAAGTGCTCAACAGAATTGCAATGTATTTTAAAAATTATATAAATTTAGTAAAACAAATTTATTTCTCCACTTTTACTACCGATGCTTTTATATTCATATTTTGTACAATCAGAGTCGTGTTAGTAATAAAATAATTATACTCTTTGCAGAGCTGATGAAGTACAGGGTATAGAAATATATGCAAAATGATTGATTAGGGGTTAACCAGCTATTAAAAAAATATTCGGCTTAGAATCATCAAGTATAGTATACAATTATATAGTATACGTATTTTAAGCAACTGAAAAAGCGTAAAATTAAAGCGAAGATTCGTTTTCTAGTCAAACCGGATTCTAAATGAAATTGTGCTGAATGAAGGGAAAGCAAAATTGCGTTGTTCTTTCTATATGAGAGATACCCTGTAATTTAAGAAAACTACAAATAAGAAATAATTTTAACAGTATTAAGAAATATTAATTGTTTCTGATGTACAGATACTCTGAAATCTTAGAAAACTTAAAATAAAAAATGTGAACAATCAAGTATTGGGTTTTAATTCAAAGAATTACGTTCCATCAGATCTCCTATATTATACAACAAAATAACGAAAAACACCAGACAAAGACGACAAATATAGATATTTATTTAGTAATATAATTAAAATACTACAGGGTCTAAAAATGCTGAGCAATTGTCCAGATGATGAGCTGCCCAATCCGCACAGGAATTGCCTGCGGGAAATGTTGAACACGTTGATCTGCAACGATCACGACGTGAAGCGCTTGAATACACAAATCAGGAACTTGCAATTGGAGCTGAAAAACGATCTGAATCGCATCGAGAAGGAGCATGCCAAATGTGGTGCGGAGAAGAAGAAAAAGATCAATCCCAATAAAGTATGCCCTCCGGAGGAGGATCTGGCGGCATTCACCAAGCGCATTGTCGATCTGGACGAGGTGAAACATTTCTATACCAAGCGCTCGGAGCAACTGCGCAAGCGTCGGGACAGCATTATTGTCTATGCCAGGCAGTGCCTGCAGGCCTACAGCGAGGAGAAGTGCAAGTTCAAGGCGTTCCATGAGAACACCATTGACTACATCAACCGCACTGCGGTGCTGTCCAATGATGAGGCCGTGGTGCAACGCTGCCAACAGGACACTTGCACGCTGCACAAGAAATTTGTCAAGGAGGTGGCGAATCTGAAGCGTTCCGAGGCGCAGCTGGAGGCGTTCTTCAAGCTGCTGAAGGATTCCGATCCGAATGCGTACTGCGAGTGCTGCTGCTTCAAAGATTACGACTGGCTGCCGACAGATAAAAATGCCAGTATTGAGGAAATGGCCAACGAACTGAAAGCCAAAATGGGTAAGGTGCTGGTGGGAGCCTTTGCTCAGTTGCACGTGCATATGCCACAGGATCCGCAGGCGTTTCTGGCCGGTTACCTCATGAACGTGGAGCGCAACGAGCAGGAGGCGAAGGAGAAGCTGGATTTGTTCCAGGAGAACGCCGAAGCTGAGCCAAAGGAGCTGCCCGATCCAACATACCATTGCGATACCGATTGCCCTAAGCCAGAGCCGTTGATATAATCTAAAATATATTTTAAATTGATTTGTTAATTGTTGCTTGAGACCATAAAGCAGGTGCGAACATTCACAACTTGGCATTAATTATGGGGTACAAGATTTCGTTTAATTATAGTGCATATAGCTAAGCATAAAACAGTCGTAGTTTAAGTACATTTGCTTTAAATTAGTATAGGATTATGATTATAATATTATTCTTCATTTTCTAGCACATTTCACAAATGAAATCACAACAGGAGTTTTTTTAAAATTTGTTTTTTTTGGTGCGTTTTGCTTATTTTTTTCTGCGACGATTGTCACGACGAGATCCGCTTGGCTCCTTGTCGCTAACGCCCGTAATGGAGGCGCCGGACACGTCGGTGTTGGCCAGCTTCTGCTGCGTGTCCAGAAAGAACATGACGTCGCGCACCTGCTCCTTGAGATCGGTCACCTCCTTGTCGTGATTGTGCTTGAATTCGTTGTACTGCTGCTCCAGATTCGTGTATTTGGTATGCCAGGATGTTTGATTCGTCTGCAGCGCCTTGGACAGCTCGCGCTCCTCCGTCAGCTGCTTCTGCATCTCCTTCAGCCTGTCAACAAATAATTAATTTATCAAATTAATCTAAAATTTCGTATAACAATTGTTTCTTACTTGTTGTTGTGCTGTGTCAGCTTCTTTTCCAGCTGCTGTTTCTCCTTCTGCAGCGTCTGCTGTAGTTGCTGCAGTTCATCCTTTTCGGTCTGCGTCTCTGTGGCGCTGTTCTTGAAGCTTTGCCACTCCTGCTCGAGGCGATCCAGACGCTCCTCGTAGTATTTGCGCTGCGTGTCCAGCTGCGAGGTCAGCAAATAGGTGAACTCCATTTGCATGGAGTCGATCTTCTCCTCGCGCTCGTCCTTTTCGGTTTGCGACTCCACCAGCTTGCCGTCGGACTTGTTCTGGAACAGGCGATGCACAAAGTTATCGCCGGCATAATCCCAGACGCTGGAGGTGCCCAGCTGCATGGCAAACGTGTGATTTGTGGCACGATAATGCGCCGCAGCATGTCCGCCCTGGTATCTGCCGCAGCCCACATGACCACAGATCAAACAGATCCACAAGGAGTCCGTGCCCTCGCACTCCATGCACACAGAGTCCTCTACCAGCTCAGGCGTCTGCACATGTCGACAGACGGGGCAGGTGGAATCGCCCCACTTCATAAGGCAGCTGGCGTGAAAGGCGTGGTTGCAGAGTATGGTCAGCACGCCATCCACGCTCTCATCCATGCGCTCCAGGCAGACGGGGCAGGTGGGCAGCTCGGTATGCCCCAAGGGCGGCAAGCCGTGCTCACCACGCTCCACCTCCGACACCCAGACGGCATGACAAAGCGAGTCCGGCTCCAACGAGTTGTAGGCGATGCCATTGTACGATTTGTAGAACTCCAGAGCGGATTCATTCGCACGGAATCTGCAAAAGTTCAAGCGTTAATAAGGAATTTGAAGATGGAAATATAATTAATGTATATAATTATTTAAAATGAATAAAAGTACAGGTTCTTAATTTATATTTCAATACTTACTCCAGCAGCACCATGAACTGATTGGGACTGCCGTCGCGCACGATGCGCACGTGCCTGATCTCCGCGTGGCAGGGCGCTATGAAGTTGAGCAGATCGTGGCAGTTGAGGGTGGCAGGCACCGCCAGGAGGCACAGCTGATTGGAGGGCGCCTCCTTGATGGCCTTGCGCTCGCTGCAAGCAAAGAACATGCATGAAAATCCCGCTTAACACACAGAGATTCACTCACTTCTTCTTGTAGAGATGTATGATGCCCTTGGTGACCTCCACGATGGGATTTCCCGAAAAGTAGCCGATCTCCTTGGGGAAATTGGAGGCGGATGCGGAGGCGGGCGCCGCCTGGGAATCTTCGCCGCTGCGTGGCGTTGTCTCCCTGGAGCTGCCTGCGGAGGGGCTGTTGGTGTGCTGCTGCAGCACGGCTGCCCAGTTCATCCTGTTGGGATCCATTTCCGTCTCCTCCGACAATTCCTGCTGCCAGCGCTGGTTGGTGTGCGTCTCGATGATAATGTCGCGTGCCTCGCGCAGTCCGCGGTCGCGTTCCCTTTCCTTTTGCACGCGCGGATTCGTCGGATGTTCCGCAGAGACGGCGCCTTCTTGTTCTGCAAGAGAAATTCAAATTATTTAAAGATTTCCAAATCGTGCGAAATTTTCTTTGTCTTTGTTTTGTTTACCTGCGCTAGCTTCCAAATCGATTTCGATTCTGATGACACACAATGAGACGTTTTCTAGCATTACACAAGCATAGTTTGCAACCCAATAAACCGAAAATCATTATTTATTAACAATTTGGCATGATTAATTCATTGCTAAATGCGCACAACAAAAAGCGAAATTGTAGAACACAAATAATTTACGATGCTGAATGTGCTAAATAATGCCAAAATTCATTGCTGAGTTAGCGCGTATATCGATAACTGTTATCGAATCAGTTGTTGCGCATTTACCAATACTGAATAGCCGTTACATTTTAACGTACCCGATTTGCTGTCCATTTGTTTTGTTTTGAGGAAATATAATATTAACAATGTTTAAACAACTAATAACAGGCTGTCTTTCAATTTTCAAAATAGAATATGAATAAGTAGACGCTTTGGCAGTTACACTTAACAGTCGGTGGATTTTTATTCTGCGCATAGATTTTGCCATGTGCTATTATAGTACTATTTTATATGTTTCTATTGAATATAAAGTATATCATAACATTTATAAAAATATTACATTTCTCAAGTTTATACTAAATATTTGGCCTTTTTACCCAGTGTGCCTGACGGGCAAACAAATTTGTGCTTGTCAATTATGGCATGCATGGTTGCCACAATTGGTGTTTTTGTGGTGTTCTTTTTTTAATGTTGTTGGAAATATTTTATTATTATTATAATATATTGATTATGCAAAACAAAATTAAGTAGAGTTTAAGCCAATCTGTAATAGAATAAATTTAAGAGTAGAGAACTCATAATAAAAGATAATTCTAATGAAATCTAAAAGAAAAGTGAATGATAGGGAAAAACGAAGAAAGCTGCAGAGGCCAAGGATAGTGATTAATTTAATTAAAAATAATAAATAAAAAATTAAAAATAAAACCATAGTACGTTGATTAAAATAAAGTGTTAGATTATGTTGGCTATTGAAGAATAGCGAATTTAATTTAAATACAAAATTTGAAAATATATATAACTCCAAGAAATATATTGTTTATTTTTCAATTGGTTGTTCTGATTAGCTTTTGGTGGCTTTTCACATCGGCAACTTGCAATCCAGCAGGTTGGCCAGAGTTGGCTCGAACGCAAGTTGGCTCGAAGGCAAGTTGGCTCGAACCGAATGCACGTTGGCGCATGCAGTCAGTACGAAAGCGTCGCTGCTGCCAGTTGGAGGTGCGCGGGAGCGTTTTTCAAAGCGTCGAATGCGAATCGCGTACGTTGACCGAGGCACAAAAACACGTTAAAATATTTCGTCATCGCATGCGAGGCGCGCTTTAAGAAACCAAAACAAAACAAAACAAGACAAGAAATAAAAGTGAGTTTGGTGTTGTTGTTTAACTAGTTTTTCCTCGGTTTTTTATTGTTTTTTACTGCTGTGTGTGAATGTGGCTGTTGTCTTGTTTTAGTTGCTGCTGCCGTCGACAAACGAATTGCAACAAACATGTAATTGTAATTATGAAGATTGAGCCACAAGCAGCAAATATAAATATAAAAATAAATATAAATGTATATAAGTGTGCGCTTATTATGGCATATATAATGTGTGTATTTGCGGCAATTGGCCAGAAATCATATGTATTGATTTTTGCCATTATATATTAATGCCAAAAATACAACAAAAATAAAACAAAATTGTAACAGAAATGCGGCCATGCCTTGGTCCGTCCCTATACGCGTAAACATGTTCACACACACACACACACAGGCATGCTAACAAGCAGGCGCCGACACGCACACCATCTCCCAACCCCTGCCCCTCCCCTGCCCCACCCCAACACCCACACACACTGACACACACACACACACATAGAGTCCTTCTCTTTGGGCTGTAACTGACAGCTGCCAAGTGCCAGAGCTTGTCGTCAACAAGTCTATCAAAAGTACGTTTGTCATTTCTGCTGCAGTCGACGCCTCTCTCTGCTATCGCCCCTCCCCCTCCAGCTCCCCGCTTACTACGTCGCTTACAGGCGCTGAGAGGAGTAAGAACTTTGGGCTTGTTTTACTATTTGAAGTGTATTTAACTAGTTCGTCAAGTATTTACTACTATTTGCCTATTACTTACCTGCATTACAGACTTGCCTAAGTTAATTAGCAACTCTGTATTTGTATCTTAATCAGGGCTGGAAACTAGGTTGAACCAAACCAAACCCAACCATTTTGAAAATTTTATTTTTAGCCAAACAAACAAAATATTTAAATTCCAAACCTCTTAAAACTATATTTTTAGTTCAATGCAATCAATTCCAAGATTATTTTCAATTGTAACCATTAATCAAATACCAGAATTGCGGATCTATTTCTGCATTGGTTTTCCAGATGAAGAATTTTTTACTATATTATTCATTACTTTTTAACCGTATCCACTTGTTTGGTTTAATTAGAAACCATTGCGCGTATTTTATTTTAAACAAAATCTTATATCGAAACGAAGATTAATAAAATAGCTGAACCTTAACCCTTTTTGAAACAAACTTTAAAGTTCATTTAAATTAATTTTAAGTTAATTTCAATAATTAAACCGTGTTTGAATCTTTAAAAGCACTTTATATATTTCCAGCCCTGGTATTTTTTTTTCTATTAACCTACTTTCTCATGACTTAATCAACGTACACACTGTCTTAAGTTAATTAAGAACTGCCCATTTATTCTAAATTTATATCTCAGTTGTTGACTTGCAAATAAATTTAATTCTCTTCCATTTTTGTTTGAATTTTACTTTGCCTGCATTTTCCGGTATGTTAAGCTTTTTCAGCATTTTCCATGATTTTTACAATTTTGTTATTTACTTGCCCACAGAATTCTCTGTTTTCATCTAATCAAATTGTTGACTGTAGCTTTTGTATAGCTTGCACTATATAATTTTGCTTGCTCCGTACTCCTTTTTCCCCACCCACTTTTCACTAAGTGCTTTTCGTTTTTCATTTGCATTTTCTTTCTGCTGCAAATACGCGAGTCACAGTGAAAATTCCTTTTTATAAGTTAATAACAAAAGCAAAACGAAAAAATAAACGAAAAAAATTTGTTAAACTGGAGACAATCAATACCCTGGAATACATTGGTTCTAAATGTGCATGCTAAGTTGTGAATTATTTTTAATTATTAGTATTAAATTATCGGAAGCTTGGGAGAATTTGCTATAAGTATAGCGCTCTTTAATATATTATTATTACGTCCATTAAAATCCGTCTTAGCTTTTCCTTTTCTGGCTAAACAATTCGATAATATATAGGCTTGGCTACGGGTCAATAGGTTTTGGTTTTTGTCATAGAATCACGTACAGTCATTCGGAAAATATGGCATTGATAAAATGCCAAGTACGAAAAACTATTACTTGCAATTTGCCAATAGAAACTTTGGGCATTTGAGACTTAAATTACGTACTTTATGCTCAAAGAGAGTGCCTATAAATAACAAGTAATGGCAAGCAATGCCAGAAGTCTTAAAAAATAAAATAAAATCCATCACAATATTTTTGAAAATAAATGCTAAACTAGAAGTAAGAAAGTTGCTAGCCTTACATGCTTGGTTTCATAACGGGTGGGAAATTTTTTCTAAGTCAGAGTCTAACATATTATTATATTATACTACAAATATTCCCCATTACAATTCATCAAAATTCTCTATTAAAACGTATCTTAATTATACTTACATTAACTCTAAAAAATTGTTTTCTTAAATATTCCTTAAGTGAAGAATGCAGAGTTATAGGATCGGAACGAATAATTAGGTCGATATAGCCATGTCCATCTGTCTCTCTTTCGTGCAGGGTATTCTACAGTCGGTCGCTTCCGACTGATCCGGCGTTGCCTTTACTGCCTTAGTTTTGGCTTTTTTTGCTGAACCATTTGTAGCTTAAATCAAAATATTTGCAGCTCAGAAACATACGTATTCGCAACAGATTTATAGTTATGATAGCATTGGATTGTTCTATGGGGGTTATGCTGTTCTGGAATTTCTACAAAATGCCCCATAAAATACAAATTTCAACTTCTGCTGGCGAAGGCGGAGGAGAGTTTGCTGTTGTTGCTGTTACTGCTGCTGCTGCTGTTGCTTTATTCAAATTGAGTTGTTGTTTATTCATGCATTTTGTTGCACTACAAACTGCATGCTCTTCATTGTTAGACCAAAACACACAGATACAGTTACACACACACAGATACACAGATACACAGACAGACTGCAGCTGTAGTAGTTACATTCATTCATTCATGAAGGTCTCTCCTCTGCTGCCTCTCCCTTCGTCTCCGGCATTTCCACAGCGTCTGTCAGAGCTCAAGTATCTGTTACGTTTAAATGCCGGCACACACACATATTCAAATTTACTGTATGAGTGTGTGTGTGTGTGTGCGTGTGTATTTGTGTTGTTTTGTTGTTTGCTGCCCCAAGTGCGCACTTTCACTTTTTCTGCCGCTTCGACTAAGCAAATGCTGAAAAAACTGGCAAAACGACAATTGTGCGATCAGGTTTAAGTTTTGAACCTTTAGTACTCAGCCAGAGTTAACAATGTTCGTATTAGCCATTTATGTTTTACATTAAATTAACTAGTGATAGCACGATTAATCATATCATAGGCAATAATCGATTATTTTGTTTCAAGAAACGATTTCAGCGTACCGATTGAAGGGTTTAAATAAATCGTATAATCAATTTATTATTTAACAAAATAATCACAAGCTGAAATTCGAATTTCAAGAAAATTAATGCCTGGAATAAGAAAAGTTACTCTATTTTTGAATTATTTATTTAACTCATTAAAAAACATATCCATTTTTTAAAATAAAACAATTGTTTAGTTTTTAGAAATGAAAAAGAAATTGTTTTTAAGTTCAGAATTATTGGCATTTCAATTACATTTCAATGTAAATGTAGAAAAATTGTAAGAAAATAATAAAAATTTGATTAGTTGATTAATTGAAATTAATAATCACAAGCTTCAAATTAATCATACGATTCGATAATCGATAAATGAAATTTGTTTACCTTCACTTAAATTTATTTGCTTGTGAAATTTACAAACAATTGTTTAATATCTTTGAAATTGAAACAATTTTTAAGCTTCAACATTTATATAAAATACATATTTTTGGTAAAATCATAAATCATAAAATTAGCTAGCTCGAAGCGGCATTTTGTATGCACTTTGTTTTTTTGCAGCCTTTAATTTTTGGGGGATTCCATATATGCATATTCAATAAATATCATAAAAAATGTGGAAATCGAGGCAGATTTAAAATCAAAATGATTACCAAAATATTGATTGCGAAATTTGCTAAATTATTTATGATGTGCTTTCAACTGTTTTTATTAATAGTACATCTCATAGTCCGTTTAAATGAATCATCAATAGTTACCATTCTTAACAGTTAGCCGGTTGAATGATAACTATTATTTATGCTTATTCAAATTCTGTGCATTTGTATATTCAACGCATACACCAATTTTATTTCTGCTGCCTACCACAAAGAATCGAAAGCCGATCAATATTAATCATACGCCTAATTGTCCAATCATTTGAACAGCACATTAAGCATACGCCACGTCGCACACAAATATCTATTATGTTTATGCATGTTTAAATATTTGTAGAGCGCAGCAGATAGCTATCCCTAATTTACCCGAAACTACAATAGAAAATATAATAGCGGCAAATTAAGGGCTAATTTCGAGGCAGATTATATTCGGATTTCGGGGTATAATCATAAAAATTTGGAAATTCATTGTTCAGCATTTAGCAATTATGCTGCACTTTAAGCTTTATAGCAATCAGTCAAATATATCAAATATTATATTACCTACTTAGACTTTACGCTAGAAACACGCCAAAGTTGGAGTCAAGATTGCAGCTAAGCCGCTGAAAACCTCCATTACTTCGGCAACTATTTTGCAAGCACTATGAATTAACGGCTTAATCAACTTAGGGGAAATTCGTTGGATTCAAGTTTCGCAAGTGTCAAGATGATTGATTTGTGTGAGCAGGGAAAACTAACAAAAGTTAGCTCAACTTAGCAGCTGTTTTCTTAAGGAGTTTAGTTTTAGCTGCAACGTAATACATCAATGTCAAAAATTTGTTGAGAACTGCTAGAGAAATTGTGCAAACAGATGACGATATTAAAACATTATTTAATAAATAAATCAAAAGCCAAAGTACAACTATTCAAAAGGAAATTCAATATGACGTGTGATAAGAATAAGTAAAGTGAATTGTTGTATTTTTTCTGGGTATGGCAACGCCAGCTGGTAAAGTTGGCTGCGATTGAAGAGATGGAAATGGATGCAATATTATAACAGAATAAAAATGAAAGATATATAATTTTTGAATATGTATATTTCAGTTGAAAGAATATTGTAGTTTGCAAATGTATTCAATATTATCACATAAAGAAAACGAAATATAATTTGTATTTCAATTACAAGAATATTTTATTGCAGACTTCATTTACTTTTGTTCAACTTTCCATTCAATTTACTGCTGCTTCACAGTTTTTATTTGTCAGTGCAACCGCTTGGAATTTAAATCAATTTAAAATCAAGAGTCTTAACATTTCAATTTTCACCGCAAGATTATTTTATTGCATTGCATTTTATTTTGTGTGCGGTGTTTCGCAACGTGCTCCAAGAGTTGCCCCTAAACGTTGCTATCAATGTTGCCACGCATACGGCACCCTACGTGTCCTTGCAGCTTGCACCCTGCAATGTGTCGACTGCAGCGCACACGACATTCAACGTGTAAATGATATAAAAAATGGCAGCTCAACAAAAAACGCATAGGGGAAGCAGTGGGTGTGGAAGTGTAAGGGGGGAGGTTGCTGCCACGATGTTGTCCTAACTGGCAGCTGTGCAACACCAGCAACAACACCAACACCAGCAACAACATCAACACCAACAACAATAAAAAGGGGTGACAAGTGCAAATGTCTAACCTGCAGCATTGCTTGCACTCAGTTGCATTTTACATGGCAGCTCAACTGAGGCCTAATACCCTGTAATATAATGCGCGCATGGAAAATGTTAGGCTTTAAAAACTACATACTATTTCTGTTTACAGATCATGCTAAATTTTATTAAAAAATATTTTCTATCCATAGATCTTTTAGCTTAAGTCTATTTTTAGGAGTTCAAAGATTAATGTGAGCTAGAATTATTAAATACAAATTTATAATATTTCATATGTAACGTATATTTCTTATTATCTACCGAACATTGACTGAAAATAAGCTTAACATACAAAGCCTAATAAAGATTTGTCAAACCTTAATTTAATAACAACATGTCAAAGGGCAAACGTGCTTTGTGTTTAAAAATTCTCAGTAATACGGAATAAAGGCATCAAGCTTGCGGCGCCTAACAGCAATAACATTTTTAAATCAGAAAGGTCACCAAATGAAAACTTGCAGAATTATTTCCTAGTCTTGTTTATGGAATTTAAGCTTTTAATTATTTAATATATTGTATAACATATATAATATAATAATACCAAAGATTTATAAAATAGGTAAAATAATTGTGCCCAGTTAAAATTTTAATTAAACGATTTTTATAATGTAACTAAGTATTTAAAACCGATTTCCAAACAAACTTTAATCCAAATTAATTTCAGTTTAAATTTGAAATCAAATATTGGAATATACATTTCTGAAGCAAGTCCGGTATTATTAAATTTATAATAATTTAAAACAATGATTGCTAACTTAATCGGAACTTCCGATGAGAATATAATGCACTTCAAAAGAACAAAATTTACTATGGCAAAATATTAAATAAATAACAAAATGGTTATAATTCTTAAATACCTAAATATACTAAAGTTTTTTTCTGAATGTACATTGCCATTTATCAACATATTTTATATAAATATGCATACATTAAAAGCTTTTGCCTCCAGGGTATGCAGTTGTCTAGCAGTTGCCAAATGACATTTCGACTTGGTTTATATGTAAGCCTGTTTGCTGGTGTTGGCTTGTGTGTGTAGGTGTGTGTGAGTGCGTGTTGTGTGTGTTGTGTGTGTGGGTATGTCTGTGTGCACTTGAAGTGCACGCAAAGTTTTGTTGTGCATTTGCCACGCTTCTATTTTAAGGACCATCTCATGTGGGCCCGCATCCGGTGTGTGTGTGTGTGTGTGTGTGTATGTGTGTACCTGTCTAAGCATCTGTATGTGTGTGTTCTATGTCAGCAGGTGGTAAGCAGCCACCTGCTGCTGCTTCTGCTATGGTAATTTTATGCTATGCAAGTTGAGGCAACGCTGCGTATACGTTATGTGAGAGCGTCAACATGGTTAGAGAAACAAAGGTTTTTGTTTTTTAAATACGCTCGGTACGCTGTTGATTCTACCTGGTAATGACTCTATCTCTCTGTTACCCCATTTGCCAAGGTTCGCTATGGGTACCTATCTACCCGCTCTTATGGTATTTGCATTTGCCTTGTGCTTTTTCAGCATTTTCATGCCAAGCAAATAACAAACAAATCAACTTATTTGCCAGCACTACTTTTTTTGCAGTGTGTTTTTTTTCAGGTACAAGTTTTCGGTTTTTGAGGTTTTGCTCATAGCCTTTTATTGCCGTTGTTGTTGGTCTGTTTGCTGTTTGCTTTAAGCTGAACTGATTGAGTGCAGTTCTGGCATACATTTGGTCAACTGTTGGTTTAGTTAGCTCAAAAGTTGATTACGCTCACACAGACAAGCACAGTTTTGCTCCATGTGCAAATTGTTTACAAAATAAGAGGAAATAAATTGAATTTTCCATGTAACATTTTTCATTTCATTTTACAAATTTGTATTTTTTTTTTTGCTTTCTCTACGAACTCGAATAACTTTCAGCTTGTTGCTGAATTCCTGTTTCGTTTATTAAATTCCAGCTCGAAAATCGAATTTTTTCTACTGCGTAAAAAGGAAAGAATTTTGGCTGCGCTTAATTGATATTAGGGCAATATTTTTCAATACTCCTCTTTTGGGTTACTCTGGGCCGCATCAAGTTAATTAAAAAGTTTAATTGAAATTTATGCTACTTTATGCACTTTATTATAACGAAATTCCAAGGCTTATAAAAAGATGAATTTGAAATTTTGTATAACATATTTAATATACCCTGTATTCTATGAAAATGGATAATGACTGGGTAATTAATGGGGTAATAAATGGGGTTAATAACTTCGCGGAAAAGTATGCAAAGGAGGCGTGGCAGTCGAAGTATACATATATATTGTTAATCAGGGCGACAAACTAAGTCGATTTAGCAATGTCAGTCTGTCTGTATGAACACTTAGATATCGCTAGGTATTATATTTTGCAAAAATTTAAAAATGTTGTGGTAATATGGGCACGTCCGACTGATCGTATCAGTCCGTTCTGTGTATTTTTCATTTTTATCAAACAACAATTAAATATAATTAAATTAAGGATGTAAATTAAGGAAGCAACCAAAATTGTCGGAGAATCTGAATACTGATTCAAAGTTCATTTTCATTTATTGTTATTAGTTAGTTTAAAATGTTCAGTAATCCAATAAAATAAATTTTGGAGTTCTGGTCGTAGTTTCAATTCCCATGCTGCTCTACTGTAAACTACTGTTCCTTTTGCTGTTAACCAACACTACTTATGCGTATTGATGCATGCCTCGAATGCTGTGCCAATGAGCTGATTGCCTTTCTCCCTCAACCGCTCTGCGTTGTACAGTTTTAGCATTTCAATTTGTTTGCTCAGTGGCTAGCTTACCATAGAGATCTATCAAGGGCAAAGCAAACACATCAGCGTTGCCATTGAGTTGGACATGGAGAGCGAGAGAGGCAGAGCGGGGTGAGAGAGGCGGAGCGGAAGAGCGGGAGCTTTAGAAATCAAATGCTTAAAACTTGCACAAGCTGCGTATCGCTGCTTATCGATGGCGCTGCAGGCTGGGCAGCCATTTGCCATTCCACTTCCCACTTCCCGCACTCCGCCATGCTCTCTTCGTGCCCTCTTCACACCCTCTTCGCACTCTCTCGCTCTCTGCTGCTTGTAAAGTTGTGCAATAAAGTTTAACGCATTTTTTGCGCTCATGCACTTTGCTTCATCATCAATTTTTATTGAAATTGACACTATCTGGACGGCCAAATGGGCGTGACAGCAACGAGGGGGCGGGCGAGAATGAATCACTGTGCAACATTTTGTCAGGGACACGTTTAATGAGAGCGTACAGATAGAAGAGGCAGAGAGCGGTAGAAGTTGACAGCTGGTGGGTGGAGAGGGGGAGGGGTGGGCTGGAGCTTATAAACTTTCTAATTGGATTAGATATTGCGATATGAAGTAAATTCATTAAGAGCAATTTCTCTGCGCTGTGTGCTCATTTCGGTTTTCATTTTTACTTTATACGCTTTGCGTTCTCAACTGAACATAAATGTTATTAAAAATTTATTGCCAACTTTTTATTTCCTGCACCCATGCAAACAGGGTTTATAACTTTGTGCAAATGTATGTAACAGCAAGAGAAAGAGGCGTAGCAGACCCAGCAAAGTATATATATTCTTGATCAGAACGACGACCATGCGCAAATCAAGATAAATTTTGGTGCTGGATGCCACTTGATAAAAACTGCATAGTAAGCGTAATATTGAACATTACAAGTTGTTATTCTGAATACACATACTGTATTACTATATTTATCTATTCTAAAAATCACATTTCAATCGGTTAATAAACACAGAACTTATTTTAGAAATAATATTACAGACTTTGCTTCGCTCGCCCTCTGGCAACGCCTAATAAGTATAGTACCAAAAAAAAGTAAGAAGAAGCATAGTTGCTGTGCTTTGCAAAATATTTTATAAATATTTTACGAATGCTAGAATTCGGGCTCGACGTCTAGCAATGAAAGATTTTTAATGGACAAATTTGGCTTTGGTCAGATTGTACTATTTCGAATGTTGCCAACGTTCTCTTCAGTGACCTTAGAAACGAAAATTATCAAACTTGTCTTTATATGTGAGTAAGGCGGAATATATTTGAAATATACAAAGTCGGTCGCTTACGACTGATCGGCTCCGTTCTTACTGGTGTTCACTCTCGCTCTTTGCCATCTGTTTTATTACAACATTCGCGCTACTAATAAGCAAACGTAACGAACAAACAGAAAGTTCACAGCAACATAAAACAAAAAACAAAAAAGACAAAAATGTTAAAAAAATGAACAGTTCATAAAGGCAACAACAACATGTAGCAAACTCGTAATAGACAACAACAAATGGCAAACAGTAAACAGCTGCGACACACATCGCACTCAGTGGATGGGGAAGGGAAAAGGGAAGGGGAATGGGAAGGGGGAGAGGAGTTGGCCAAGAGCGTGAGTTGGACTGGAGGAGAGCTTTTGGGCATAAAGATGACTGAAAAGATGTTCAACTGGTTTTGTTAGACCATAAAAGACAACGGCAACAGCAACAACAAACAGTCAACAACCAACAACCAACAACAAACACAGCAATGCGGCGACAAACGAAACGAAACGAAGCGCAGCGAAAACAAAAGTAAACGACGCGCAACAAAAGCGCTAAAAGAGCACAACAACAACAACAACAACAACAACAATGATAGCAACAAACACAGCAACAACAGCTGCACAGCAGCAACAATGCTTAAAGTAATAACTGTAAATAGTATTGCGACATAATGAAAAAAAACAACAACAAATGCGAATATATATCAATTCAAAATGGAGTCAATACAAGTTGATTGCATTTGCTGCTCAGCAGAATGTCTGCCAGAGGGAACGCCAGAGCTAGCTGGACCAGTGCTGCCAGTTTGGCCTATTATAGGCTAGATTTTGCATATTTCCTATTGGAAATTTAGCAAATGGTTTGTTATTTAGACTGCTCTAGATACTTACATATTTGTATCGGAACTTATTCTTTATGAATCGTGAACTTTATTCTGATGCCGATTTTGCAGTCATCGATAAAAATATAAAAAGAAAAATCTTGCAATTGTTTTGATTTGCCGAGATAAATATATAGATTTAATTTCATCAAATGACAAATATAATAACCTAAACAAGGGCTAAGTTTATGATATAAAAAATATATAAAATAAATAATTCTATTGAAAATTTTACGAATATTGATTCAAGCTATTTTTGGCTTGTTTTCACTCTAAATCTAGCTTACGCTTACGCGTGCCCAAAACCTGTCAGCACTTAGCTGCACAGACTGCGTGAGCGTGGGAAGCGAAGTTGGTGAGAAAAGAGAGTGCGAAGAGAGAGAAGGTGGAAGAGAGCGCTTAATGAAATCGGAAGTTGTGCATTTACTGCGTATTGGTTGTAAATATTGCATAAGTAAATCTGTGCCAATTTCTGAATGAATGAATTCCTGCACTGAGAGAAATTCTTATTTTAAAATATTTATAATACTTGTGTGGAAACTTAAGTTATGTGAATATACATTTTATATTGTGCATATATTAAAAATGGTAAAAAAAAAAAAACAAGAAGCTAAGTCGATCTAGCCCTGTCAGTCTGCGAGGTGCAGGGTATTGAACTGATCAGCAGAATCTGATTGCTTGAAAGCTCTCTCTGTATTTAAATATATAAAAGGTTAAATTTATGGTCGAAAATATAAATTTATAAATATTATATGTTATTATTAATATTCGCAAAAACAAATTTTAATTTTAGAAAGTACTCTTATCTTAGCGTGTATCACAATACTTTGTGTTATACTTGTTTCTCTTTCAATGAGCAACCCCATACGAATATAGAGAAGGGCCGCAGGATTTGTCCATACATATAATATTTTATTTGCTATTCATTTAATCTACTTTTACAAACACATGTGTGGCAGCAGGAACATACATATGAGCAGAAACCTCTTTAAGAAATTAAATTTCTTCCGTAGCCTCATCTGGTGTATTAAAAAGTTGAACTCAATTTGTGTAGGGCCGATCTTTTTTATGGCCTTAGCCTTAAGAATTAACAGCGCCAGGCATCTTATCTGTGCTGTTTTACGACTGATTTTTAGTGCTACTCGTAACGTCAGTCATTATTGTGGCCCTGCTTTTAATGACTGTCCCATGGCTCTCTCATTTCACCGAAAAACAAATCTTGGTAGAATAACAACAACAAGCTTTCCTGAATTTATGGGCTTTTATAATTCGCATCTACCGCTCTCCCGCTTCCCCCTGCTCAATGGCATCTTAATGGATGAGCCCTGAGACATTACAATGAGCAAACAGTTGGGACCAATTAGTAGGTGAATCCAATGTAAAGTAATTGAAAGCTTTAACAGATAGCAAAAAGTTTTATTTTCATTGTAAGCCGCTTAATAAATTAATGACCTTAACACAAAGAGCTTTAATAAGTATTAATTGCGTTGTTAAAGGGAATTGTTGTGCAATAATATTGTAAATAGATTGACTACTGTTTATATAAATAAAATAAATTAAAACTAATATCTCCGAATATAGTCTTTATTGGTAAACATTATTTGGTTAAAACAAAAAATTAAAAACTTTAAAAATAAGTCTTTGAAAATATCTAAAATGTATATAATGAATATTAAAAACAAAAATTCTCAAAAATGCCCTAATTGAATTTTTGATTAAATACAATATTTTTTGAATCTATAAATATTTAAACATTTTTCGCTTAACCATAGTTGTTTTATAATTTTACTTTATATAAGTAAGATTCATTTTATTCGAAATTATTGTAATTATTAATTTTAATATTTATTTTTTTGTTTATTTATTATATTTCTGTACAACTTAAAGTTTTTCCATTTAACAAAATAGGTTGCTGAAAATAACTTTTCTGTGTTTATTCCGCTCTTTTCCTCAGTGCAACTTGGACTGTAGCGTGGAATATATAATGGCAACGCCTGTAACAATCATGTAAAATTGCGTTAAAAGCAAATGAAAGGAAATGGAGCGTGCGGCAAGAAGAAGCACATCAAATTGGTATTAGAAGTTAACAAGCAGTTACAAAAGGAAGGAGTAGCCGAAGTAGAAGAAGCAGAAACAGAAGGAAACAGCTCGTAACAAGTGAAATTCGTGGGCGTATGGGGCGTGGCAGAGCCAAGGAACAAGGAACGAGCCAACGTAGAACAAAAAGCGTTGCAGCGTTGCCACATACGTGCACATAAAAGTCAATTAATGTACAATTACAACAACAGTTATAAGAAACGCTTGTGAATCCGCGAAGGTGGCGACGGCAAGCCGAAGAGGAGAGAGAGTGGGAGTGGAAGAGAGGAAGCGTAACGGAAACAGCAGGCAACAAAAATTCCTGCAAATTACACGCAAGCTGCAGCAAGGGTGGCAACGCCAACAACAATAACAACAAATTTAACGTCGGCCACAAAATGACTTTCGTTAACAAGCTGAGCAAAAGCTTCCGCTGGCTGCGCTGCTCAACGCTGTGCGCCATTTTGTTTTATATGTTTTTCATTGGCCTCATACTGCACAGCACCAGCCACAAGCTGCAACAGCAGCAGCAGCAACAACAGCAGCAGCAGCAACGAGAACTGCAGCAAAGTATTGCTGCTGTGGAGCAGGCCACAGTTTTGGCCAAGTCAACGCCCAATATGCGCGACCAGCAGCAGCCGCAGCAATTGGAGCACCCAAAGCAACAACAACAGACAGAGCAACAACAAGAACAAAAGCCCAATTTGGCCAATGCCAAAAGGCAACAACAACAACAGCAGCTGACGAAGGAGGAGCTGCAACAAAAAGTGCAACCGATGGCTGCTAATGAGGTGGCAGCGGCGCAGGGCAAGGCCGGCGGTAAATCCAAGTCGCAGCAGCCAGAGCCTGAAACAGTTATAATAACGGCCAGCAATGTGAACGAGAAGCAAATACTTGCCAAGGCTTTCAAACGGTAAGTTGTGGCTCTGCTCCTAGCCCTCACTACACTGCAAACAAAATAAACTTTTCCCAAAAATTACAGAAATCAAAAGTTTGGGCAAAATAAATGTTTCAATAGAAGAACAAAAAATTAAAAACTAACAACGAAAATAATTAAATGCTTATATTTCTAACAACGCCTAAAATTTCAAATTTTAGTTAATAATATTAATTTTTACATGTTTAAAAATTTAAAACTTTAGCTAACTTTAAATAATATAAAATATTTAAAATAATTTATTTGAAGCTTAAAATATATTTTAAAGATCATTTTAATTATTTATAAAGAAGCATGGAAAGCATAAATTTAAACTTTATTTCTTGCATCTAATTATTACTCAATCGGATTTTAATATTTTGAAGTTTGAATGTTTAAAATTTAATATTTTATTAAATTAAATTTTACGTTATAAATTATAATTAATTAGATTCTTCAAAATTGTTCTCTATAATTGCATGATAAATTTAAATTTTAAATTTAATTTAAATTTATCATGCAATTATAGAGAACAATTTTGAAGAATCTAATTAATTATAATACAGCTCCCTTAATTTTGTATAAATATTATAAATAATTATTTATTTATCTGAAACCTATTTTTTTTAAGTGTACCCACTGTCATGGTCTTGATAATTTGGTGCTAGTTTGGCGGCAGCTTTATTGTTGTTGCCTGTGGCTATTGTTCACGCTTAGCGAGAGAGGCAGACCGACCATAAAAGCGGGGGCGTGGGAGGAGTGGGCAGGAGATAGAGCTAGAGCAAGATGAGCGCAAGGACAGTGCGTGCCATAATTGTGTGCACGACAAATTGTGAAATTTATGACAACGGAGGCGAGCGGAGCAGCAGCCACAGTTGATGGATGTTGTATTGTAAAGGTGCTTTTGGGATCTCCCAACGAATCCAATTTGCTATTTCGACTGATTTTGATTTGCTGGCCATTTTGTCCGGCAAAGTAATCGGATTATGGCAGTCATCTCAACGAACTACGCCCAAAAGCGAAACGCAATCATAATTATTGATTTACAAATCGAGAAATATGTATGTGTTTTTCTTTCATTTCCAACGTTTAAAGCAAAAGTTTAAGATTTGTAAAATCAAAATCATTTTTGTTATTCGTAACATATATCATTTTTAATGCAGATTATTTATTGCCTTTCCGTCCGACCCAAAGATTTATGTGGCACAATTCGGCCAATGGGGCGTATGCGTAATGACATTTAAGATTTGCCTGAGGCTGAAGTTAGTTTTTTGTGCGCAGCTTGTGATTAAGTATACGATAAAGTGCTGTGTTTAATTTATGAATATGCTATTAACTTAAAGAACATTTTAAATGAGATGCCAAAAAGGAAAGTAGTCAGAATTTTTAAAAAAAATTGCTTATTTTATTAATATAAAATTTGAAGTTGATATAAATTCTGCTTAGAATGTCATGAAATTTTAATAGATATTTAAATTAAGTTATTGTTAACAGTATATATATTTAAATATACCAACTGCAATTAATTTAATTTTATTAAAATGGCATTCAATTGATGTGGTCAACATGACGTATGTGGAATGCAGTTTGCGACTTGATTCTAATGTGTTTAAATTGACACTTACATTAAGTTTATTAATAGTAATTAAATCGTGAATTTGTTATTAGTTTTAAAGTAATTTCAAGGCACATTTGTGGCAATAAAAGCAAAAATGGAAATTTAAGTCAAGTCTTGAATACTTAAAATTATTGCAAAATATTTGAATAATTACATAATTCAAAATTATAATTAAATTATAGCCTGGCCATGATTAAAAGCGACTACATTGCTTCCTCTGAGAGCGATGCCAAAGCTCTGTTTACTGATAATTTTTATCAATTAAACTCCCAATTGGTTTTTATGTACACCAATTAAAAGTAATTTGTTCATATGAGACTAAGCTGAAATTGTTTGGGAAAAGTTGTGTAAAATTCTATGTGCGGGTTTTTTCATACCACGCTTTTCGCATTATCGCAAATTTGAAAACAACAACAACAACAGTAATAACTGTGTGTGCAACAAAAATTCCCTCAGCAGCTGTCAGATTCTGTGGAATTCTGCCAAAGGGTTGCCTGCCCATATGTGCGGTGTGGTTGTGTGTGTGAGTGTTTTAAATTTAATCCTCAATCAAATATTAAAACAGGCAACAGACAAACACACAAACAAATACTCACACACGTGCTGATAGCCGTCGAGCCACGCCCTAATTTAACATGAAATTGTAATGTTTCTGTTTGTTTTGCCTGAAATCACACAGAACTATCATTAATTTTGATTAGGCGAACGCTATGTAAATAGCGTTAGTTACATCTCCCTACATCAATAACATATAGCATATCCCGCCCAAGGACATTATCGATGCATGGAAAATGGAGGCACAGCTGAAATCAGTTGCTGTGCTGCAGAATTCTATTTTAATATTTATTGAATAGAAATCAGCTAACGTGCAAACATATACGTCGATGCCACGTACAATCGCATGCAAAATAAGCAATGGGGTATGCAGAAATTATAGATAAATAATGGCAGCAAATTTAAAGTAAATATTCCAATTGGCAAGGTAGCGTGAAGGGAAGGAGATAAATAATATTGCATGGTAAATTTTATGGAAGGTTTTATTCATTTAGAAAAGTGGATTTGGGTTTATAAAGCTGAAATATGGAGCTGTGTTTAAGGAGTAAAATAAATGTTAAATAAAATTCATTATGACTAAAAATCGTGAAACTGTACACCGATTATAAGCTAGAGCTTACGTTTAACGATATTACGCTGCTTATATTTCCTTCTGCTTTATTTCTGTGCCTGTAGAATTTGATCTTCTAGCATTTCAACAGCCCAGTAAGGAACTGCAGGGAACAGGATATGCTACAGTCATAAACTCCACACATTATTACTGTCAACTTGTATTCCCTTTACACACATACTATCTGTAGTTAAGGCAAAAGTTTTATATTCAAACAAAAAGGAGAACAAAATATTTATGTGGAAAATGTTGCTGGCATTTGAAATAACCAACAACTCGGCGCAGCTGAGGAAACTTTATACTCGATTTGGATTTCGATTTAGGTTTTGATTGCTGTCTCTGCAAATAATTCTCAAATTACTTGTACTTGCCACACTTTAAGTCAATTTATTGACCCAACATCCGCCCCATCCCGCCTCCGTTATGCTCCATTGCACATGAGAAATTGCAATTTAAGCAGCATGAATTGGAAGTTCTTTATGATTTGCGTTTATAAGTATTTGTACATGGATTCGCACTCAGCATGACGCTTTACTTTGGTCGACTAATTACCCAATTGCCAAGGCAGCAGACCATACCAAAAGCACATAATACCCTGAGCATATAGAAATAGTAAATTGTAATTGCTTTATGCTGCCCCCCAGGGGGCAATTGTGTGTGTTCCAAAAGCAAAACGAGTTTATTAGGGAGTTCCAGAAAAAGGTTCTTAGGTTCGCTTTTAACATAATAAAACTCATATTAAAGCTTATTTTCTTTTGCATAATGTTATGTAGTTTGACGAATAATTTAATTTTAATTGAATTCGTAAATGCTCGTAATAAGATTATTAGATTATTTTATTTTCCATCTTCACTGTTATACTATATTACATAGAATATATTTATTTAGTTATTCTAATAGTGCAATTGACAAAGGAATTGAAAATACAATATAAAAGCGCACAATAAAATTAGCATGATATTTTAGTACAAAGTTAAAATATCTGGATATAAAATAAAATAAAATAAAATGAAATTGAATTTAATAGGCCCAGCCTTTGCTTCAGGAAAAATCCAGGAAAATCAAACTAGAGTTGATTGTTATATGCTATATTAGTTAAATAAATAAAAATATAATAATTAATAGTGGGTATGGTAGATTCGGAAGAAGCCTATTGTAAACTTAATTGTAATAACAAGTTATACTTAAGATTGATATTATTCTGAATTAAGCCCAATATTAACGCCTGCATTAAAAACACAAATATTTATTTACTTGCCTTAGGCAGTTTACGTAATTAAAACATTTCTTTGCTATACAAAATGATTTCGTTATCTTGCTCTCCCCTTTCGTATGCCTGTTTTTACTGTCAAAAATTTGTGTTGCCTGTGCAACGGTAAATGCTCACAAAGCTCAACAACTTAATGCGATACACAATGAACCGCTTAACAGCTAGTTTTCCTTTGCTGACAGCTGAAACTTACGGCGGGAATTCCCAGTCCAAGGCGATTGTCTGGGCTAAATAATATGAGTCCTTTGACAATAGCGTTAACTCACAGCAGGTGGGTGGAGAGATGGGCGGCGTGGGGCAGGGGTGTGGCTGACAAAAGCTGACAGGTATGTGTATGTGCAAACAGGTGTTTGGCTATTAGAGCTGAATGAGAAGCACAAAGCAGAGGGATAAAGCGCCAGATGATGAGGAGCGAGCAATAAACTCTAACAAAACCAACGAAATAATCAACAAATGGTAAACAGGGGAATACCCAAAGTGTGTGTTTGAGTGTGTGTGTGTTTGTAAGTGTGTGTGTGGCTTGTGGTTGTGCACAGTGGTTTCATTAGCATATAGTTGCAAGCATTAGAAGTTGAATAAATAAACCCTAAACTAAAGCGATTTTCAGTTACTTTCTTACACAAAACTTTGCTATTTTCTGCGTTTGTTAGTTTTTTCTGCTCTCCCAACAAACTTCTCTTCCATTTGCGGTTGTTAGCGCTGAAGTTTTGACCCCAAGAGAGTAGAGCTGTGCTCTTGCCCCTGATAAAATAAAAAATAAAAATATAGAGCGAAGTAACATTTTTACTCGCTCTCTTTGGCATTTCCACGCACAGTTTTTTAGCTTTCAAAAGTTTTTCGTTTGTCGTTGTTTTTCGTTACATTTTTTTTTTCTGTTTGTGCACAAAGAAGAACAGAGAAGAGTAAGAGGCACTGAAGGCAGCATATTCCCTACTGACAAGGGTTTAGTTACTAGGCGAAAGTGCATTTTGCATAAGCCTGTGGTTTTTCCCTTTTGCCAATTGCCAATTGCTAGCTCTAGATATTATTATGGTCAACTCTTTGCTCCTTTCTCCCGATGGTCGTTATTTTATGAGACAGCAAAAGCAGATTTTGCGAAATGGAACCTTTTTGCCTTGGATTTGTCTGTCTTGTTTGTTTTTATTTTCTCTCTCCTTTTTTTTTGGTTTGTGCTCTCTGTCGAAAGTTGTGCATGCCAAATGTAAAGATCCTCTTCAGCTATGCAATAAAATCAAATTGCAAACATAGTTCAGGCAACTACTGACAGTCAAATAACTCGACTCTGACTTCAAGTCACACACCGATTTTGTAGTGTTAAGCAGAAATTCCAACTCAATATCTATGTATATGCTTTGAGTGCCAACGATACAGATGCATTAGGAAAATGTGAATGGAATGTGGGCAAAATATTCGTTTTAAATTGTGAGCAAAAGTTTAAATCTTTGAAAATAGCTGAGTTTTATAAGACACAGCTAATGTTACAATTTACATATAAATATTGAAATTGTTAGAATTTAAAAGTAATTTTCTAAGAGATTTAAATAATAATTTAAAGTCAGAGCAATTGAGAAATTTAGACAAAAATGGCGAAAGCAAACTTATATCATTTGTATCGCAAAAGTATGCTATAAAAATTTTATTGAAAGGATGTGAACCCTTAGGTTATAGATTTTGATTCGTAAACTATTGGAAATCAGTAAAGATAATTAAAATGTATTATTATCTATTTTATTTATTATACTTTCTTCAGAATAAAGATTGTGAACATGAGATAAACCCCGTATAATAGCTTAATACTAAACGCAAAATTTTGCATTTGGTTCAGCATATATTGAAAAAGTATTGTTTAATTTAACAATAACTTAGGTAATTGCGGTTTCTAGAGACTTTTGCATACCTAAAGATTAACATCTATATCCTATTTTATAGACTGCTTGTTTTGCGCAAGTTTTTCGCACGTATCAAAAGCCAGCTAATGATATAGTTGCCAATTGTCTTGTGGCACATGCTCATAATACACAGCAGGAAAAATCTGAAAGAATAACATAAATCACAATTTAATAAACATTAAAGAGAAACATGCACTTGATTTCTGTCAGTGTAGCTATCGAGGTCTGCGCCTAGTTAGAAAGTTGTTTAGCTGTTGCAAAACTTTGAGTCGCTTAAAGTTTTGCGTGTTGCGTGCAACTTTCGCGGGGAATTCCGAGCGCGTGTGTGTGTGTTTGTGTTTATGTGTGTGTGTATGTGTGTGTAGAGCAGGCAGCGGAAACGGAAGCGTGGCACTTTCTGTTCAGCGCTAAATCAATGTAGAGGCCATATCAGCAACGACAAAGGGATAGCCTAATTGGAATGTCCCGACAGGACATTAACGTGCCGCATCTAATGATAACAGTCACAATGTTTCGCTCTGTGTATGTGTAAATGTGTGCGTGTTGCTGACCGAGTTGTTAACGAGTGTACAGGCCAGAGAGTGGGAGGCATACAATTAAAATTTATAACAATAGTCGACGACTGTTGCCATGACAGTTCAGTTTCGCACAGTTCCACATACAATTTAATTGCCCCCAAATGGCTGTCGTCAC
Organism: Hypselothyrea guttata; assembly: GCA_035045125.1. Lineage (NCBI taxonomy): Eukaryota > Metazoa > Arthropoda > Insecta > Diptera > Drosophilidae > Hypselothyrea > Hypselothyrea guttata. The sequence goes on along the minus strand of JAWNNJ010002200.1, from coordinate 183,892 downwards.
ACCACACACATACCTCACTGTTCGCTGCCCTCTCCTCTCTTTCTCCCTCTCTCTCTCTCTCTCTCTCTCTCTTTCTCTTGTCCTGTTTCTGCTGTTACCACAATATTAAAACGAAATTTAAATGCAAAAGCCACAAATGTATGGCGCTATTAATATCATCACACGCAATTATCACAACATTTTTTGGTCTGTTTAATTGGAGTTTAATGTCGGGACGACAACTCCGATCCATAAATCAGTTGCTTTTCATATCATATTTGAACATCTTTTCAAGTTTGGATGCATACCTCATGAGACCTTTGTGTTGTGGGTTTAATTTAAATAATCGAACAAAGGGAAAATGATAAGTTAAATACAAATTATAAATTTGTAAGTAAAATTAACCCTCTATAAGATAATTGTAATGTTTCCCCTATTTATATTCCATGCCTAAGAATGGCATCTTATATACCATGCTCACTAAATTAGGGTATTCAATTCATATGTAGATAAAAAGTTGATGTCTACATGAACAGCATAATTTGCAAATTCTTTCAAGACATCTGGAATATTTAAGCTAAAGTTTTATATGGAAGCTGAAACTTTTGATTGATAGTTAATTAAAATACTAGCAAATACTGTTTTAAAATACATTTCATTATATCATATTTGATATAAATTTTTACTTTCTTATTCTTGTTTAACAAAAAATAGTTTTAAAGTAATTAAAAACTGATTTATAATTGGATAAAAACTGAATAATATATAGGAACTGTACTGATATCAAGTGTATAATTAAATTAATTAAATATTTTATTCCAACTTTTCTCCTCTTCAGAGCTGATCGTAATCACGATGGACGTCTGACGATACAGGAATTGGGGCAGTATATAAATCGTCGAATTGTCGATCACATCGATGTTGCCATCATGAACAATGTAAGGGAGTTTCGCCGTGTGGATATTTCGCCTGCTGATGGACTGATTACCTGGGATGAGTACCACAGATTCTTTCTACGGGAGCACGGCATGACTGAGGATGATATCGATGAGCACGATGAGATCAGGCATACCTCATTGAATCGCAAGGCGCGAGAGGATATGATGCGAGACAAGGCTCGTTGGACAGAGGCAGCAAGAACGGATCTATTCACGCTGACCATTGATGAATATTTGAGTTTTCGACATCCGGAATCGAGTGTATCAAATTTACTGGAGCTAGTGGATGATCTGTTGCGTCAGTTTGATCAGGATGGCGATGATCAGCTGACGCTGGAAGAGTTCTCTGATCTGAATGTGGACGATGATGAGGATCTGTTGCGCAAGTCCTTGATCTCCAAAACATTGGTAGAACGTCGGGAAGAATTTAAGCGTATTATCGATAAAAACCATGATGGCAAAGCCGATAGAGGAGAACTACTAAACTATGTGAATCCCAAGACACCACGCTATGCACTGCAAGAGGCAGCCACATTATTCAGTCTGTGCGATGAGAACAAGGATGAGTTGTTGACACTCAAAGAGGTAAGTTGAATACAAAGTTTATAAGATTGTATTTGATTTGATTTTTGCTTTTTAGATGACTGACAATGCAGAGATATTTTTGCAATCGAAAATGATTGATACAGCAAACAGTTTTCACACGGAATTCTAGTTTTTATTCAACTTCTATGCTCAGTAACTTCAGCTGCAACCGTCCCCAACCAAATTGAATCCACTCGTATCACCCACGATCCCAGCACATGTCTGTCTGTAGAACTATATAATCTTTGTGCATTTATAGTGATATTAATTTGTAAGTTGTGGGTCCTTGAACCCCCTCAGTAGAATCTGAATTATTTAATAACTATAAAATTAAAAATAAAGCACGTAGTGTAAGCAGTAAAATATATATATAATAATTTGAAATATTAACACTAGTATTATTGTATATAACTATAAGTTGTAATAACTATAGTTGTAATATTGTGTATAAATTTCAAATACTTAGCCATAATTTTTGTTAGAAACTTTGTACTACAATACACATAAAACTTAAGTGCAAGAGGCAATTTATTTAATGTGTGATCTTAAATAAAATATTTTACTTAAGAATGCAAAGCAATTATGATAACATAATACTCCAATATTATACACAATAAATATACGTAATTTTATGCAAATTATCAACGGTATTTCAATATTATTTGAATTACAATTAACAAAGTTTGCAGATTGCCTCCGGATAAAGTTCAAAAGTCCAATGCCTAATGGAGGTTAAGTTTTACATTTTAAATCTCTTTAAAAGGTCTCTAGGGCAGGTCACTTTGCTTCTTTTTGTTCTATACACTTTATATACTTTTAATTCCATCCTATATCCTGTGACAGCCATTTGATTTTCCGTGCTGTCCATGTAAGAAATTAATTTTGCAACGTGCTTAAGCCTCTTAAGTTATTCCGTCCGTCCCGTCTAGCTGTCTTTCCGCTGAGCAGACAAATCGACATCATTAAACATAATCCCATGTTCAATTTGTTGTTGTGCAGAAAGATAAATAAGAGCACACAAAATGATAAATAAGTGCCACTTGAGCATGGCCAACCAGACGGAGAAAGGCGGCAAAAGAGAGCGAAAGAGGAGGCGTAACCTGTCCTGCACTTGAATGCCGAATATCCATGGCAACTTAAGCTGAAAGCCTGCTAAAGCCTGATGAATATCCTTGGGAATTTAACAGGCAATTGACTTTGCTGATGGGTGTTAATACTTCTTTAATCTGAACCGATACTCCGACCCGCTCGCAAAGCAAATCAAATCATTTTAAAGAGAGCTGCCTGTCAAAATTGATGGAATTTTGTATCAAACAAGAGCCCCATACGTGTGGAGCATTCAAATGATGATGCTCAGTGGCAGCAATTGGGTGAGTTAAGAACAGCAGGTCTTATGAAGCGGCTGCTGACAATGGCGAACCGCACTGAATGGGTAATTGAATCTAATTATTTGGCAGCACAGATAATGAGCACGTATAACGCACAGTACCAACATTAGCCGCATATACTCGTAGTACTCAGAATGCCATGCCAGATAGCTATTAGAGTGTACGTCGATGGTATGCCATGGCAAGGACCCGTATGTTTGCTCTCATCTTTGTTGTGTGTATTTATTTCAGCGGAAACGGAAATGCCAGGCACAATAATTTAGCTACAAATGGATAGCACTTGAAGCTTGTTAGACTCGTAGATACGCAAAAAAGTTATTTCAAAGTTGTTGAAAATTAAAATTTTATTTGCATTTGCTCTTCATTATAACTTTAAGCTTGTGTCAGTTCGTTATAGTTTTTATATGCAATTACTTTGGTTAGTTAGTTAGTTTCCGTCTGTCAACTCGTTTGCTCTATATTTACAGGGTATAACAGCACATCAATTGTGCGACGAATTGCCTTGCACACGCAAAGCAAACTCAGCTGTTACATGTTCTAATTTCAATGTATTTTCATCAGACTTAGACTTATAGCTTCAACAATGCCTAATTAAGTTGGTTATCTAAATGCGTAATCAAAAAAGAGAACAAATTTCTTTTAAGAATATTAACCGAATTTTCTGCTGCTCTTATTATTTTATATTATTCAAGCTACAATTTAAAATAAATAATTTAATATTTAAAGTGTGAGTTCTGATAAGTAGATACTATATTAATTAGCTCTCGGCGATTTTAAATCGGCTGGCTCAAATTCGTGAAATAGCAAAAAAAATTCAACATTGTTTTTAAAGCCGCTAGGCTAATCACACACAGATCTTTAAAAAAAATTATTGACTTAAAAACATTACAAAAAAGTGTTATGCAGTTTTTATAAAATATTAAAACGTCCTTTTTGAGCTTTATTATACTTTTCGGTTGTTACAAGGTATTATTGTTGCATCAGCAAATGCAAAACGGAGAATTGAAAATAAATCAAAGGGATTAAAATAAACCAAATATCTGCTGCTGCGTATGTGGTATGTTTTTATTTCGTTTTACAAATATTACAGAGTGCATGCGGTTGTTCAAAGGGTGCTCACTTCTTCAGGAAGGGGCTGACCACAGCGGTGGCCGCGTAGCTGGTAATTGGTGTTGCATAGATGGAAGCTGGGGCTGCGTAGGTGGCCAGAGGTGTACGGTAGAGGGGCGTGGCAGCTGCGTAGGTGGAGTAGCTGACGGGCGCCACGGCGGAGTAAGTGGCAGCCAGTGGAGCCACAGCCGAATACCTGGTTGCCAGCGGTGCCACTGCAGAGTAAGTAGTCAGTGGTGCAGCCAATAAACTGGCCTGGGCCATGGCCACACACAATGCCGCGCAGAGGATGAGGAATTTCATATTGATTTTTGGTTTGTGTTTGTTGACTGATGCCATTTACCAATCAGCTGGGCCAATTTATAGCCCCACTGTCAATGCAGACTGCAGAACCGGTTTTTATTGTTTTTCTGTTTTTCTGTGTGTTTCTGATTGTGGTCTAAGCGGCGTTCAAATTAGAACACAAATGACAATTTTCAAATTTTGTCGGTTTTGTAATCGGCTTGAGCGTGATGCGGATGTTAATTGTATTTTGGGGTTTCTTTGTCACAGCACAGCCTCATTACTCAGCTTAATTAAGTTATCAATTATTGCTAATGAGTTGCACAAGGCAGCAAAAACAAAGAGAATTGCTTATGGAAATAAGGAGCAAACAAATTGATTTAGGAATCAATTACAATGACAATTTGTTCAAAATTGCTGGCAGTAAATAATATTCAAAAATTGAGTCCCACGCTAAGTAATTTGCTTACTTCTTATGCCAATTTCTATTGCTAATTTAATTATATTTTCTGCAGCAGGTCGGGAGATTTAACTCCCTGCCTGAAACATAAATAAATAGCCTAAGAGACTCGTTCTTAACTAGCTTATTTGTAGCATATTTGAGTGTCATTATTTGATACACATATGTGCATATTTTGTGTTATTTTGCACAATTCTAGGAAAGTCATGTAAAGGCATTCAGTCCTGTGGGGTATATATTCATAAATTGAGTTGGCAACATAAAACAAATGGCATCAAGCTAAAGTTAACGAGCCGCAAACCAAAAACAAAAGCAGCGACTACGGGAGGTTTTCCATATGTATATGTATGGCATGTTACATACAAATGTTTTGCATTATGAGAACAGCGAGTAGGAGCTTAGAGAAGAATTGAGTAGCAGCACGTAAGTCTAGGAATAACAGGGAATAGGAATAGGGGAAATAGAGTTGCCTGTCTGCAGCTGTTGGCAGCTGGAAAATGTGCTACACGTAAATTACATTAGTCAAAGTGGGTAAAAATGCGACAAAACATAACCAAAGTCCGAGGCACTAAGTTAGCAGAATTATTGAAGCTACTCTGGCCAAGAAATCTACTGAAGTCTGACCAAAGCAACCGAAGAACAACACACAAAAACAGCATAAATATGCTAGACACATAGACAAATGGTATCTATGACTGTTTGCTCTATAGGGGGTGTGTGTGTGTGTGTGTGTGTGTGGGCCATAAATGGTTCATCTTCAACTCATACATATTAAAATCTCAGAAAATATACTTCAACAGTTTACCAAATGAAAGCAACAACATGCAGTTGAGTCAGCAACAAAAGTTTTAGATACCCTGTAACGACACTTCAAATCTCTTTAGATTCCTAGATTCATAAGCTGGTGAAAAGATAATTCATAATAAAATTGTAAAAATTGTATAGTTTCTAATTTCGAATTTAAATATTATAGTTTATAACTGAATATATTTAATTATAACAAACGCTGTAAAAATGTAATTATTAATCTTTTTTTTAAATATTTAATAGTTTATTAAAATACATTTTTCAATATATATATTATATATTATGTTTTTAATATTCAGAATGCATTTATTGGATATTTAAATCACAAAAGTTTATCGTTAAGTTTTAATTGATTTGTTTGTCTAAATATTATATTTTCATCAATTTCAGATTCATTTCAAATCGTTTCCTTTTTTATGACATGAGTTAGCTTAGTTAGGAACTTAAAAACATCTCTCTACAAAAATATCTTTATCTTTTTATATTTCTTTATTGTGGCAGTCCCTTTTTCAATTATATTCAGCCAGGTATGCTCGCACACATCATTTACAGGGTACAAAACACAACAAAACACAACACAAATAAAAATATTCTTGCACAAATTTAAACAAACTCACACATAGCTACATTGAGAGTGCTCCGGAGTGCTCCCGGGGGAGGGGTTAGGGGTTAGGGGTTAGGCCAGGGGGTGGCTCATGCATTTTAAAATCTCACCATTAGAGAACTCTGTTACTTGGTATGCGGAATATGATTTGAGCACGTTTTCGGCGCCTGACATTGCATTTAACATTTTGCATGCATAACTGACAACACACAACAGGATCAGCGGAGGTTGGGGGTGGGGGCAGGTCAGCAGTGGAACCAACCTAAGAGCCAACAAAAAACAAAAACAGTAAACACACTCGAAAAAAGCAAGCCACAAAAACTTAATGCATTCGCAAACACTTTTTGGTCGAAGGAACTTGATGTTTTCAATGTAAAAATGTTTTAATTTCATAAGCATAAAGAATAAATCATTTTAAATTCCACTTTATTTGCATAAAGCAGCATACTGCTAAAATTGGCTAACAACACATCATTTAACAGGCGCCCAGCATATCAGGACAGACACAGACCAGGATAAGTCGAGTTGAGATTGCCCTTGTACAATGGCTGAGATTGCCGATTTTGTGATATTTTAGCTTTAAGTTCAGAGCAGCTAAACAGTTTTTAAATATTCTGTTTAATTTAAATAAAATCTATTTTGTATTGTTAGATATTAATAATTTTAAAAATTTTATTTATTTTAATTTAAGAATTTTATTGACTTTAAAAATAAACCCATACCATCTATTCTTCCAATACTTTTTACGTATTTTATTCAGTTAACGCTGTTTTAATCTATCTAGGTTATTATTATCTCAGCTTTTTATATAAATTTGTATTTAACTGAAATTTGTGTAATATTTTTTATTTATTTTATTGAAATATATTTTCAATTTTTAATTGCTGATACATATTTTTGCAAATATTTGATTATAGCATATTTATTTGTGCATATTTTCATTCAAATATTCAAATTCAAATTCAAATATATTGCAACTTGGTAAACGCCTGAATATATTGTATTTATTTAAACGAATCCATTTTTCATACATTTTTTTGCAAATATTTTCGCAAATATTTTCAACAATTTAAATTTATACATAACCATTTGCACATAATTGCTTTTCCATGGATTACAGAAAATAGCCCACGTATTTTTTTAATTCCACACAAAATTGTTGCAGAACAATGAAAAAATAACAACAGGCAAATAATTTCAAACAGAATTGCCATTGAACTAAAAAATAAAACAATGCAATTATGTGTATATGGATGTATGGATGTATGGATGTAGTTGTAAATGAGAGAGCGATTTCCATGTGAATAATTTAGAGTATTTCAGTAAAGAGTTTTTGTGCGCAAATCCCTGAAACTTTTATGATACTATTTATGATTTATTTATAGAAATGAGAGAGTTTCCATATATGCCATATTTTATATGCTTTTATTTGGTTTGTTGGCCATTGTCTGGCGACCTGCACCCAAAATGACAATAAAAGGTAATTTGGTAGTAACAACTTGAAGGCAAACACTTAACTAACTTGCTCTTAGTGTGTGTGTGAGAGAGAGGGAGTGTGTGTGTGTGTGGGTGTGAGTCTGTCCAGGTCCTTGTTCTCCATTTGAGCGCAGCTCAAAACTTCTCATGGTGTGTGTAAACTCATTCACATACATGGCATGTAAAAAGCAATTTTCGTAACATTTGCATGCCTTAAACCAACGCACACAATCCCACGCTTATGCACACACACACACATACAAACATACAAATGCACACTCACATAAGCTCACACACACACACACTTACAGCAGCAGGCAAGGACATGCGGCCTACCTTGTGCCCAAAGAGTAGCAAAAACTACGATTATGTATAAGTTCCAGCTAAAAGGGAAGCATACGTATGTGTGTGTGCGATGTATGTGTGTGTTGAGTGTGTGTGTGAGAGTGAGTGTGTGTTGGTGTTGGTGTTGGCGTGTAAGTTGAATGGAGTACGTGTTGTGCTGAAAATGCAATTTGCCTTCTGTGCGAAAAGTACGTAAAATTTATGCAAATTTTTTGTACCTCAACTGCCCCTGACCCAAACACGTTGGCGTTGGCGTTGGCGACTCAGCTACAAGCGGAAACAGGAAATGCGCCATTGTGTATGTGCCTACTACATATATACATACATACACATAGTTTGTGTGTTCTTGTGTGTGTGTGTGTGCTCGCGTATTGAGAACGCGCTAAAACGAAAATGTACTGAAAAATGCGATAGATTGCCCTGAAAACGAAAAAACATGCAAAGTGCAAATAATAAATTAGCAAACACGACCTTTGAGATACCCTACAATAAAAGCAATTTTGACAGGGCTGTCATTTAGCGTTAAACATTTCAGGAATACTTTATTTATTCGTTACTTATGCTAGATTCAATTTTTTTAATTTGAAAGCCACCAAAATAATGTGATCTATAAAGTAGGAGTTAGGCCATATTTCCTGAACTAATAAAATTATTTACAATTGAAATAAATAAATTTAGATTTTTTCAGCTGCAATTTACTAAAAATTTCAATTAAATTTAATTCGTTTTAAACCCGTGAAATTGTAAAAATTTTGTGAGTGCAACCTACCCGAAATGCTGCAATTTACAGGGTATTTTAGCATTCAATAAGCCTGGGTGCGAATGCGAGAACTAAAGCGACAACAGCAACAATAACAACAGCGACAAGAATAACGGCAACAATGCGTAAATACACCATCAATAGTTTTTTTTGACATTGCTCATACGCCGCGTACGCCGGCAGTGTTTGCTATAAGCACATACACGAGCGTGTGTTTGTGTGTGTGTGAGAGTGTGTGGTATTTGCTGTGTCACTGTATGGGTAAGCTGTGCCCCTTGTGCGGCTTTTGCTGAATAAAAAATAAGAAAAATAAAGCAAAAATATTGTGAACACACAAGGCACAACCAATGGGCAAAGAAACTTTTGTATGTGTGTGTGTATGTTTGTTGTGCGTGTGTGAGCTAAATGAAATGCCGCCGGTTAGTCCAGTATTCACAAAAACACTCACATAAAGCAGAGAGGGAGAGTGTGTGTGTGTGAAATTGTTTATACTACACTGCACGTGCCTTTGACAAGCCTCCATTGCCTCCATATAAGTGGTTGTATTAGTATTAGTGTGTTTGGCAGTGTACACGCTAGTGTGTATGTGTTGGTTTTGCGTGTATGTGTGTGTGTGCCTCTGCGTTTTGGCTTATGGGCAAAGAAGCCGAAGCGTATTAAGCAAACAGCGCCGTTGGCAGCAGTCAGGCGCTGCTTTTGTTGCCATATGTACATGCAACACAGCCATGCTTCTAAACGTGGCATGGGGGCACAATGCCCATCATGTGTGTGTGCGTGAATATGTGTGATATGTGTGTGTGTGGCTTGTTGGTAACGAGCTGCGAGATAAACGACAGCGTTTAATGCGTTCAAATCTTTTTTAACGCCACATCAAGTCATTTTTCAATCCTGATCTAAGCATAAAGATTAAGTTGTCTTTAAGTCGCCTCTAGCCAAAACCAAAGGCGATTGCAGCAGCCACTATGCTTGGAGCCCTGCCACACACACACACATACACACTGCTGCACCATGGCAGAGGAAACGAGCTAGTAAGGAGCTGTCAATGTTACTTAAGCACATCCTTATAGGCAACCAATAAAAAACACTTTGTTAGATTGCCCCAAATAGGAAGAGGGAAAAGCGATTTTACGAAAGAGTTTTTCTTTTGAACTTTGCAAGTAGTAAAAGCTGGTAATAATAATTTGGTTTAAGAATTACATTTAAAATTGTGCATAAAAACAATAGTATGAAAATTTGGTTAGAAAATTTAGAATTTCAGGCTTATCAAAGACCAATAATCAATTAAAAAAGGATCTTTTGTAAACCTAAATTTAATAATGTAATATAAATAAATTAAACTTACGTTAGGATAAGAAACAGATTTTGAATCGTTTTGTTATTCAAAATTATCCATACAATTCCAAACATTTATTATTATTAAATAAATTAAATATTTTAAAAATATTTTCACGCCTGAAATTTATTTTTGTTGAAATTTATCTTATTTAAAAACTTACTTACATTACAAAGAAATATTTCCGCTATTTTGGATATATTTAAATGCAACGAATTGAAGTTATTTAAAATGCTGCTCTGATATGCTATTTTCTCGTTACCTTGGGGTATTTTAAAAATATCGATTGCGTTTCGTTACTACAGTGAAAATGCCATTTCCTGGCATTGTGTGCCCTAAATTTTAGCTGACATTCGAAACGAGCAAAGACAGAAAATACAATAGCAACATGGACAACAACAATAATAATAACAACAGCAACTACAATAACAAGGAGGGGAAGAAGTGCAGCAGAGAGCAGAACAAATTTCAAAAAGATTTTCTTGCAATGGCAGAAAAGTTAAATTTGTTAGCGCAAAATAAAATTAGTTGTGTTTTGTGTTCAGGTCAAAACAATTATTAGAAACTGCCAAGAAATGTACACGACGAGGCAGAGCAGGAGACAGTAAATAGCAGAAGGCAGGTGAAACGGAAATAAAGCATGAATTTGATGAAAATCGGAATGAGAATGAGAGCAAAACTTTGGCCTTACTCAGGCGGGAAAAGAAAGAAACTTTTGTCTCACATAATTTACTTTTATGAATGCCTAGGGAAAGCAGCTAAAGAAAAAAAACATACTTCTACGAGCTTGTTGTTGTTTTCGTAGTGCCTGAGGAGACTCCCTGAGTTTGTTTTTTAATCAGAGCCAAATCCCTATACATATACCTCGTGCTATATCTGTCAACGCACGCTCTCTCTCGCAAAAGTTCTTTAATAATATTCATGGCTGACATCTCAAATTCATTAAAAGTGATTAATATTTGTGCATCTCTTAGCTACTTCTCCCTCTAACAGTTGCCATCACTTTCTATCATTAAAACTGTTCCCATAAATCTCTACAAGAACTTTATCTCATTATGGAATATGATTAATTTTGTTCTCAGCTGGTTAAGTTGCGTTCGCAGATTCGCGTAAGTTGAGACATAGTATGGGCATTACTTCCTGTTGACATTTCCCTGTTTATGCTAATTAAAGCCTCCCTCACACGCTTGCCTTCTCTAATAATAACTTTCCTCACACGCTAAAAATGTATTCAGACCTTATAAATAATGTAAGTAAAATATACATAACAGGCGCACAAATGAGCTGCCGAATCATAAAGTGAATTCAGTTATTTAAAAGAAACACTCCCAGTGCAATAGAAACACAAAAACACACATTTCCACATTCAAATTAAACCCGAAAAAATCCGAAATGAAAGCTAAATGTTTGTACAAATTACTTGACGGGTCATAAAATGTTTTACGCTGTGCCAGCCTAATACTTTGGGCAAATAAAAAAGGCACACACAATGGCGAATTGCTGAAAAGTGATATACCCTGTAAATGTTTTAAAGAATATTAGGAGTTTGAAAATAAATTAAGGTAAATCTATAAAAGGACTATAAATAACAATACAAATATCAGCGTATTATTTAAATAAAGATTTCAAAATCAATACCGTTAAATATAAAATTTAAAAGCATACTTTTGGGAGCTTTAAAATTTTTATTTTGAATTAAATATATAATATAGTTTTCGCTTGTTTTAGGTATAAATTTTGGTAGTTGAAGATAAAAATATCTATGTTCAGTTTAAAAACATTTATTAATATATTATATTTTTCATCATACATATTTATAATTAATAAGCAACTAATTTATATAAATAAATTTCAATCAACGTATATTTTTTTTATACATATTGAAAATAAATAAACTTAAGAACATAAATAACGTTTATATTAGAGTTTTTTTTTAATATATTCACTTTATATAGCGCTCTTTTAAAAATCGAGGCAAAGTCCTTGGCTTTTGGCAAGCTTTCATCATGTTGCGACCTTTGTGTTTTGGCATTAAGGTTATAAAATCTATTCATACCCAGCACGGCGAAGCATGTAAGAAAATTCCATTACCAGCTTTCCTTCACAAAATTCTAATTATATGCTGCATACGTAAATATACAAATAGGAAAATGTACTTTGTTTCGTCTGTTGTGGAACCTGATAAGAGCTCTACACATTACAGAGTTTCAGGTGCTTTTTATGCAGCTTTATTTCATTGTGCTCCTACGAGTACCTAAAGCTATTTTTAGTTACTTTTGGATATTAGTTGGGATGCAGGAAAGTATTTATCTTTTGTGGCATGCATGCCATTATGAAAATGAGGCAGAGCCTGGGAAATGGCAAATATATTTCCCTGCAGCAGCAAAACCATAGAGGCGTGACGCTTGTAAATCAGTTTATCTCAAGAAATATTGCGTCTTTTGCCGCCCACAACAAAGTACACTCACACATGCACACACACATAGTATATTTACATTTAAGGACATAAGTTTATCAATTACAAGCTCCGGCACGGCGAACAGCACAAATATTTGCTGTCTGACTAAATGACTTTCGTTTATACACACACTTAGGCCTGTTTACTTAAGTGTAGCGAGTATTATTGCAACTTCCTTTCCCCTGCCCTCCCTAGGTTCTTGGGCACCTACTTGCTCGCAGGAATGGCGCATACTTGTTTGTGCGACATTCCCAAACGTTTAAATGGATATTAAGCTTAGAGTATAATTTGAACATTGTTCACCTACTTTATGCTGAACGCAAATTTAATTTGTGTTTCCACTTAAGCTGACTGTAAATAACTCGGTTATAAAATTTGAAATTCAGGCTTATTTTTAGAATTTTATGCATGCTAAGCTTGAAACTGAAACCAAATCATTTTATTAGCTCTGTGAAAAGGAGAAACAAGCAACTAGAGCAAATATTAACAATCCACAGCAATTGTCTTCAATTTGCTTTATTGCTTTAGCTTAAAATTGGCTTAATTGTGATTAAATCCAAGTGCTTTCGATGTCGAATGCATTTGCTTAGTTTAGAATCGATAGCTTATTCAAGCGGCGATTAAAAGTTAATTTATTTGAAATAGTAATTGAAACAGAAAGTATATGATGTGATATTGTTGGTTGCTCCATCCTTGCTGGTTAAATAACGCTTTAGCTTGCCCAATTTTCCAGAGTTTACAAACCCCCTTGAATTCTTTAAACCTTTGTACAAAAACAGCGTTTATTAAGTTTGCTCAAAGAGCCCCGAAGAGTTTGCGACTTCCCATAGCGAAATTCAACTGCAGCTTAATGAATACCTTGTCTTACTTGATTGGCTTTATCTGCTTTCCGGTTTTACAGTTCAATTCCGTTGCAATTAATCCATCGACAGGCAACGAGAAGCTCAACGCCGCTCATTGACTTGCAATTGGCGCCCCTCAATCACAGTCTAATTGGCTTACAGTTCGCACAGCAATTCAATAATATTTCATGTTTGCAGTTCACAGTTCACTAGCCACAAACCAGCGAGTGCCATCCCCATTGGCGACCTACTTTCAGGCCTCATTGCATTTGCCTCGCAGACGGCCAAGTGGATGCCATGTCCAGGCTTGCAACTGGCACCAAAGCGAAGGATACGGCATAAACTGGGGTGCAGGACGAGCTGTAAAGTTGCGTGACTTCAAAGAACCGACTGCTGTTTAGACCCTGTACTGCACGAAATTTAAGAAGGTTAGTGTAGGTTAGTGTAGCCAATTAATAAAATATATTTTCATGATCAAGACTCCGATCCGAGTCGAGTCTGTACCTCCGAATGATCACCTAGATATCACAAACTCTAACAGATAGAACCACCATTTTTGGTAAGTAGGTTCTCCAATCAAGCAAGCTGACTTATTTAGCAACGATCGGATAAGAAACAACGAAGATATGCCACAGACAAATTGCTCGACCGTGTGTGTATTATTGCAATGCAAAGTACAGGCTCATCTACGGTGGGTTATGTTCGACTGTAGCCCTCCGTCCGACTGCTTTACATAAATATTTATGCGAATTAATTTGCCGGCACGCATGAGGCATGAAGAGCGCGGCAAGTTCGGGGGGCACGAGGAAATAAAGTGAGTAAAAACGTGAGGTAAGGAGAGTTCAATCAGACATGAAACAATATTTACAGTTTGAAAACGAACTACGAATTAACTCGATTGGCTGTGTGCCACTGTGCCCGGTTTCATGTTAAAGCCATGCCAAAGGCGCTAAAGGACTCAGGACGGCTGCATATACATATATATGCCCCCTGCTGTTGCCAGCAGGTATCTACAATATATATAGATATATAAAATATATGCTGCTGCTGTTGCTCTTGTGGCATCTGTTGCTGACAGCCGCATGCCAACATAAACAAAAACACTCACACACGCACAACTCCAGAGATGTATGTGCGTGTGTGTGTCCAGCAATTGACTTAAAGTCAACAATAGCCAGAAATAGCAACAACAACTACAACAAATTATAACTTGGCCATTGAAATAACATAACAATTGTTATACAACGGACAATAGATAAGAATTATCTAAATGCCCAAAAGGATGTCACAAATAATTGCTTGGGCTGGCTGAATAATAATTTATGCAACTCCGACAAATGTCTAAAATGTTGCCACAAAAATAATTACACTTTATATAAGTTGCATATTCTGAAAATTTAAATTTATTATGTCTCAGATAAATGACTCAGACATTTAAAATAAATAAATATACATTTTTATATTTACTATAAATAATAATTTTGTTACTAATTGGAAGTTTCAGCGGATAATTGTTAACAAAATTGACATAATAAATTGAAATATTAATTGCAAAAAGTTGTATGCAAAGCAGAAACGTAACTTGATTTTATACCAATTACAATTAAAATATAATTAAATACAGCAGGAATCGTTGAACAAAATAAATTAAAAATGTGAAAATGTGAGTGTGTGCCATACAGTGCTGATATAAATTCATATTCATTGCAGTGCACTTAATGAATATAACGAGTGTCATACCAATGGGCAAATTGGCCTAATTGATTCATCCGAATAGTGTCAAGGAGCATTGCAGTATCGATTTCAGTTGCATAATAAAGCTGTGATGCTCAGCCACGTGAGGATAGTGTATGAAATGCAATGTTTAAGTAGCCCTTGTAACAAGAGCAAAACAACATTAAATATTGTTTCAAATAACTACGAGTGTCGTTCTAAAATAAAGTTCAACGGTGCGTATGATTGATAAGCACACACGCACAAGCTGTTTAACTTGTATTAGCAGAGTCAACAGAGCATCAGCTCTGTTTCTCAATAAAACAAAAACCATTTATCAAGAAAAATAATCATATACTAGATATATATATTTGTATTTGTATTTGTGTGTCCAGTCTGCCTGAGCAAATAGAAATTTGTTGTGTACACAGACTCAACTAGACATTCAGCTGTACCAGCTTCATGAGCTGCCTGGCGATTAAGTCAAAGGATTTGCCACTTGCCACACAGCTGACTGTATGACTGGCTTATTTTAACTGTAGTTTGGGTTTAGTTCCCCACTTCTTTTATGGCAAATTGCTATTGCTTTTATGCCTTGGCTTATAATCGCCTTATGCTGCATGACAAAACAACTATTAGGCGAACAACACATGCTCTTAAGTGCACTTCGAAAATACAATTGGCTAAACTATTTAAATCGCAAATATTATTGATCAAAATTAAATTAAATATATATTTTCATTTATGAATATTTAGATTGTTTATTAATAATTATAGCTCACACCGAAATTTAACGATAAAATGCAAATAAATTAAAATATATTTAAATTTATGTATATTTCGATCATGTAAAAATATTGATAGCTCATTTGAAAAATACTTTTTTGTTTCCAGAAAGTATTTATTGTACTTAATTTTTTTGTTCAGTGTACAGTATAATAAGCCTATAACAGGCATAAAAACAAAGCAACTGCAGCTAAGTAAGCCTAAAGCTTTTTTTCTTTTGTCTAACAAACATTAAAATGGTCGTGGCTTACTTTAATATATTAACAAGACATTGCAAATTCCATTAAATATATGTTATATATTCGTATACCTTTATCCACTTATGTTTTTTTGTCTATTGTAGTATATCACAAACTTAAATAGCTGAAGATTTTTCATATAATTGTGAAACTTATACAAGACTTGGAATTTGATATAATAAACGTATATTAATTTTATTTACAATTTTGCAATTCTGTATCCTATAATATTCTTAAAACCTTTAAAGATTTTAGTATATAGTTTCTTAAACATTAATAAGACTAAATAGAAAGAATATCCATGAAATGTTTGTCATTAAGCTGGCTAAATACTTTCCTCATTGAATAGTTTCTTCTGTGAAGCATCGAAACTTAATCTTTTACCATATGTTAAGCCTTGTAGGTATTTGGGAAATTTAATATATCCAGTCTAGGAACTTTGATTGATTGTGTGCAGAGTTGAAGCAAAGGCGGTAACTGTTTTATGCATGAGGGCGTTCCAGGCGAGTTGCTAAGGCATTCAATATGGGAGACTTTAGTTATGCTGTAAATATGAAAGAAAAATCATATTTTATGTGCTGTTATCTAATGGAGGAATGTGCACATAACTGGCCATAAACAACAGGACGAGGGAAGCTGCAGAAACGGTTTGCGTAGGGAAAAAGAAAGTTTTCTTTCACAATCTGCCCTAACAAGCTGCAATTCACAATTCACCTCAGTGTCACGAACGTGAACTCGCATTGATGTAAAGTAACGAGGCAAACACACACACACACACACAGACACACACTGAGGCACACATAGACATCAGGTGTGTGTATGTGTGTTGATTGCACAAAGCACAAGAAGAAGCAGAAGGAGCACCAGGCAAGCCCGTCAAGTCCTTGGTGACGTGTTGAGCGAAAGAATGAAACAAGCAACTGGCAGGACACAGCTCCAGCTTCAGTCGACGCAAAGGACATGCACCTTCCACTAGCACACTAGCACCTGCATCTGCACCTGCACTTGCACCTGCAACCTGCCCCTGCCCCTGCACCTGCACCTGAGTTGACAGGCGGCACAGTGGTCATTAAAGCTAATAACTGCGCACAGAAATGTGCTGCAACTTTGCAAAGTGCAATGATGACAAATTGATCATGTAGTTAGAGATTTTACAACGGGATTAAAATTAGGGCAAGAGGAAATTCCTTAGGTTACTCATGAATTACAATAGGCATTCAAAACTATAAATATATATAAATTAATATAGCCGAGTATTAAGGCTTAAAAGCAATTTAATTTTAAATAGTCCATAAAAACTTGATGAGCAAAAAATCTTATAAATAAATGAGAAAATTACATACATTTTTGAACCCCTCGAATTGTAGCATTAAATTCATCAAGTAAATAATGATAATATTGAATATTTCCTGCTGCTACACTTATTAAATTAAATTGAATAAAAAAACTAATAACAAAAGAATGTGTTCTTAATAAGTCAAATAAACAAATGCGAACATCAATAAATTTAGATTCCATAGTCCAAATAAGTAAATCTAATCACTTTAATGTTAAATTTAAAGTTTTTATTTCATTATAAACTTTTCTTCTTATATACATTTATACTTTCATATATTATTTCAAAATTTAATTTAAATGGGAATTTCGCACATGGTGCGCGATTGTAACCCTCAATTTGACAATTCCATTGTCGGCAAATATTTCCGCATCATAATAGTATTGCCACATATGCTACCTTTCAATTCAGTTCGTTGCGTTTTGACATCATTGTCATCATCATTACGTCAACGTCTGTGTTTGAGAATTAGCTCAATAACAGAGGAAACTGGGGAGCAGGAGCAGGAGGAGAAGGAGGAGGAGGAGAAAAGTTTCTCATTCCCATTCTCATTCCATTACAGCTACAGGATACTTTCAGCCATTGTTGCTGTCCTTTTATACTGCATGTTTTCTTGTACCGTCTTCTTCTCTCTCCCTCCCCTCTTCGGTTCCCTTCTCTTCACTTTATCAATTTGAAATTACGATACTTTGTTGCTGTTTGTATTTGTATTTGTGTGGAGCTGGCCACGTGTGCCACGTGCGTCGTTGAGCTATGCCAGTGCCAGTTAATGGCTGCCAATGTTACGGCTAACCCTTCCTCAGCTCGTCCTAACTCTCTACTTTTCTCATCGCTTTTCTCTCTAATCTTTGTTGGTTTCGACATGCAAAGCTGCAGTTTTCATTGCAGTTACAAAGGGTCGGATGAAATTGGCAGAGGGGCTGGGCAATGGTTGACTAAGCCGGGTTAATATTGCCATACCTACGAACTGTCAATTCCACAGACCACAACTGTCAAACAAAGTAAGCTAGCTTACATAGTAGCCTTGCAAAAGGACTAAAATAAACGACTAGCCCATACCCTGGAATTTGAATATATTTGAAGCTATAAACTTGGCATTTCTTTAATAGTATGTTTTTAGACCCTTTACTTTAAAAAAGTAAAAAGGGTCTATTAGTTGAGTGCAAAGAGGAAATGTGTGTAACACCCAGAAGGAGGCGTGGCAGACCCCACAAAGTATATATATTCTTAATCAGGACGACAAGCCGAGTCGATATAGCCATGTCCGTCTGTCCGTCTGTCTGTCTGTCCGTCTGTCTGTCTGTCTGTCTGTCTGTCTGTCTGTCTGTCTGTCTGTCTGTATGAACACCTAGATCTCAGCAACTATAAGAGCTAGAGACACCATATTCGGGATTCAGGTTCCCCTATTCAGTAAGCAGCACGAGTTTGTTTTAGATTTTGGATACCTCCCCCCTTCCCCCGCAAACCGCAAAAAGCTGCTGTAGTTGCAGTTTTAAAGCTATTGAATTGTAATTTGGTATTTAACTAGCTTATGAGATTATCTATCGACGCTGTGAATTTTGTTTCGATTGGATAAGAAACAGCGAACATATGCCACAGACAATATGCCGCACTATGCAGAGGGGGGGTGGTGTGCCTTGCATACGCGGGTAGCCTAGTGTGTGTGCGTCTGATTGTGTTTGTATGTACATATACTCAAAGTAAAGGGTCTCCTACGGTCGGTTACGTCCGACTGTAGCCTCCGTCCCACTAATCTGCCCCGTCCCTATATTTTTTTTTTAAACAAAAAGGAATAATTAAATGTACATTATTTTTAATGAATATACGCCTATATATAATAAATATATCACTTAATATAAAAATAAGTATTTTATTTAAAATTATAAAAAAAATCACAAGAATCACAGTGGGCAAAAAAAAAAGAAAACACTGACGATGGACAAAAATATTTAAATTAAATATACATATATTTATAAAAACAATAACAATCACAATAGGAACAATTAGGAAATTATTTGAGCAGAAAATAGAAGGCATTAAAATTTCTGCAACGAGTAAAAAAAAATTAAGTAATACAAGAACTTTGTATTTTTTAATGACCCACCCACAAAAAAAAATTACATAAAAATTAAGATGCAAAATATAAGTACGTATTAATAGTATTTCTTAAAAATCAGATAAAATTACTTTTTAATTTATTGAATAATTTTATTTACAATAAAATGCTAATACTAAAATATTTTTTTAATAACAACTCTATATAACTATATCATACTCTATATAACTATATAATAAATGTAATTTTGAAGAGGTAATGAATCATGAAGTTGAAAACACAATAAAAAAATTAATAAAATTCATTTTAATATTTGGGATTTTTTTATATGTACGAAAATTGCCAAAACTTAATAATTTACAACAAAATGCCAAAACAAAATGATTTGATTAATAACCGGAACCAACGGTTCTACATAATCAATATACCCTCGAACAGGTAATGAAGCAAATTGCATGCGACGTAATAAGCAGCAACAGTTGTGGCTTGGCGAGATTGTGTTTTCCGTTCTCTCAGAGGGGGCAGGGGGGCAGAGGGAAGGGCGCAGGGGGCAGGGGGCCGCTCGCAGCTCCAACTTAAAAGCGAACGTTGAAAAAATGCAAGTGGGAGAGCCTAGAGGAGGGAGAGCTGCTTAGCTGAGCGAGGGTTACAGTGCTCAAAATGCAACGAACCGTGTGTTAAGTGCTTCCCGCTGCCACTCACAAATACAAATGCAATTACACACACACACGCACACGCATGCATACACTCTCACCCACACCTAAAGAGAGACGGGCCCACGCGCTCAGTTTTTGTATTGACGCACTCAGCGCGACGATGAGAACACGTCAAAGCTGCCCGCCTCTCCCCCCTTGCGTAAGAGCGCCAGCTGAGCTGCAGTTAACATTTCCAGTCAGCGGCGCAGTCGGCGTCGCAGCTGGCGTCGGCGTCCACATTGCAGCCAGCGTTGTCGCTGCCGTCGCATTCGCCCATCGAACGTTGGCGCGAACGCTTCGACAGAACGGAAAACGATTTATAGAAATTGCAAATATTTGCATATATTTTAAATAAATAAAATTATATTTTGCGATATTCAACTTGATTTTGGAAGTTATTCAACATGGCTCTGCGTGGCGCGAATGTAATGTGGTTTCGTCATGGGCTGCGGCTGCACGATAATCCCGCCTTATTGGCAGCGTTATCGGATAAAGATCACGGCGTAGCCTTGCTGCCCATTTTCATTTTCGATGGCGAGAGCGCTGGTAAGTGTCAGCTGCAATAAAACAATGTCGCATGCGAGCAATTTATGAGCTAATAGCGCAAGCTCAGCAGATTTTTTTATTTTTTTTTATTGTATTACGAATTATTTATTTGTGCTGGTTTGCTATCGTTTGTTAACCGAGCCACAATCAGCTCAGGCTGCAGAGTATTGCGCTTTTTATATTTTTTATTCTAATCCAATTTGTGTGTGTGTAAGATTACGAGAGAGAAAGAGAGAGCAAAACGCTGAACAAAATTAAATGCAATTTGTTTGCGCTCAGAGAGACTTATGTCTATGTGTGTAATGCACATGCAAACACACATACACATGCGAATTCTACACGTGCCGGCATTTACGATAAGTGAGAAATGAGATGCATGCACCTCAAATACCCTACACAATTGCATTGTCTTATATATTTTTTTAACAATTTTGTTTTAAAATTCCAGCAAACACAGTAGTTAGCACTAAAGCTGTTTATAGAATATTTTACATTTTATCTAATTCAATAAAATAAAATAATTAAATAGACATTTTTGTATAAATTTTTCTGTGTTACTTTACATCAAAGAAGTATTCGTAATTCCCTTAAATACCCTACACAATTGCATTGTGACGTACATGTATTTGTCTACCTTTTTTTTGTTTTTAATTCCAGTAAATAGCAGATAGCAATTAAATTATTTGCGGAATTAAGACAATAGATTTAAGATTGTATATAATTAAATACAATAAAATAAAATACGTACGTAAATATTTTTACTAAATTTGGATGTGTTAGATTACATAAAAGAAGTATCCGTAAAACCCTCAAATACTCTACACAGTTGTAATGTGACTTACATGCATTTTTTTTAGACCCTTTACTTTAAAAAAGTAAAAAGGGTCTATTAGTTTAGTGCAAAGAGGAAATGTGTGTAACACCCAGAAGGAGGCATGGCAGACCCCACAAAGTATATATATTCTTGATCAGGACGACAAGTTGAGTCGATATAGCCATGTCCGTCTGTCCGTCTGTCTGTCTGTCTGTCTGTCTGTCTGTCTGTCTGTCCGTCTGTCCGTCCGTCTGTATGAACACCTAGATCTCAGCAACTATAAGAGCTAGAGACACCATATTTGGGATTTAGATTCTCCTAATTAGTAAGCAGTACGAGTTTGTAAGTTTCGGATGTTTCGGATAAGAAACAGCGAAAATATGGAACGGACAATTTGCCGTACTAGGCAGAGGGGGGGTGGTGTGCCTTGCATACGCGGGTAGCTTAGTGTGTGTGCGTCTGATTGTGCTTGTATGTACATATTTTACTTTTCTTTTACCCAGCAAAACGGTAAACAAAAATAACTGTTGATGGAAATTTATACGACAGATTTAACATTTTATATTATTTATTTTATGTCAACTAAGTGCATGCCACACAGATTAAAAATATAATATAACAGTGCAATTAAGATTAGATTTTAATTAATGCTTAAGCCTAAGATAAATTGTATATCATTTACTAAATATTTTTATTAAAATTTTCTGTTAGCTTACTGTTAAATTTGTATAGTAGTAAAATTAATATTATATGTTCTATTTCATAATACCTTCATTTTTATACCATGTTTTATATTTTAATTTCCTTTTATTCGCTTTATTATATGTGTTGCAGCACAAGCTGCCTTATTGTCGGTTACATGCAAATGTAACATAAAATAGGATAGGGTGTCCTAAAAGATTTTGTAAGTTTTATTTTGTTGATGGAAATTGCATACATATTTTATATTTTGCAATATTACCTATTTATATACTTGCCAGTTTGAATACCACTTTTTGAATATAAACTCCATATGGCAGACATTCCACATACGCCATGCTGGTCTAGCTGAAAATATTTCATTTGTTTTCTTGCGACGTTTTCATATGGAATATTTATTTAATTTCAAATTGGAGCTCTCATTCCGATTTCGATAGTCTTAGTAATATATTTTTCTCTTTTACTCGACCTCATCGCTTTTGCTCAGGCACCAAGAGCGTGGGCTACAATCGCATGCGTTTTCTGCTCAACTCGCTGCAGGACATCGACAGGCAGCTGGAGCAGGCCTCGGGTGGCAGGGGGCAACTGCTGGTCTGCCAGGGTCAGCCGGCGCAGATCTTTCGGCGCCTCAATGCGCACGTGCCGCTGCACAAGATCTGCGTGGAGCAGGACTGCGAACCCATCTGGAACGAGCGGGACGAGAACACGAAGCAGCTGTGCCGGGAACTGGGCATCGAGTACGTGGAGATGGTGTCGCATACGCTGTGGGATCCCCGCACGGTAATCGAGACGAACGGCGGCATTGCACCGCTCACCTATCAAATGTTCCTGGTGAGTAAAAAGCTGATCCTATTGCCGATCTACTGATACTGCTCTCTATATCATCAGCACACAGTGCATATTATTGGACTGCCGCCGCGTCCGGTGCATGATCCGCATTTTGAGGGCGTGCGTTTTGTGGATCTGTCGGCGGAGCTGAAAGCGGAGCTGGGCTGTTTCGAGCAGATACCGACGCCGGAGCAGTTCAATATCTACAGCGATAACCTGGGCTATCTGGCCAAGATCAATTGGCAAGGGGGCGAGACGCAGGCGCTGCTGCTGCTGGAGAAGAGACTCAAGGTGGAGCAGCATGCCTTCGAGCGTGGCTACTATCTGCCCAATCAGGCCATGCCCAATATTCTGGACACTCCCAAGTCCATGAGCGCCCATCTGCGCTTCGGCTGTCTGTCCGTCAGGCACTTCTACTGGAGCGTGCACGATCTCTTCAAGAATGTGCAGCTGAGGGCATGTGTGCGGGGCGTGCAGATGACCGGAGGCGCCCACATCACTGGACAGCTCATCTGGCGGGAGTATTTCTACACCATGTCCGTCAATAATCCACAGTACGATTGCATGGAGGGCAACGAGATCTGCCTCAGCATACCCTGGGCCCAACCCGATGCGGATCAACTGCAGCGATGGCGTTTGGGACAAACCGGATTCCCACTGATCGATGGCGCCATGCGGCAGCTTCTGGCTGAGGGTTGGCTGCATCATACCCTGCGCAACACGGTTGCCACCTTCCTAACGCGCGGCGGTCTCTGGCAGAACTGGGAGTTTGGCGTGCAGCATTTCCTCAAGTATCTGCTGGATGCGGATTGGTCCGTCTGTGCCGGCAACTGGATGTGGGTCTCCAGCTCGGCATTCGAACGCCTGCTGGACTCCTCGCTGGTCACCTGCCCCGTGGCCCTGGCCAAGCGACTCGATCCCGATGGCGTCTACATCAAGCAGTACGTGCCGGAACTGCAGAATGTGCCCAAGGAGTTCATGTGAGTCTTAAAACAAATTTGAAAAACTAAGAACGAACAGAAACAGGAAGCAAAAAAAAAGAGCAGGGCATTAGGCAATAAAATAGTTCTATAAAGAAAGATGAAAAAGTAAGCCGTAGGCAAATGAAAATAGATTGCAAAAAAGTCAATTTTTGAGGTAAAGAAGTGTTGAATTGGGAAACAGAGCAAGGCAAATTAAAAACGTTGGAAGGCAGCAAAATAGAACGCTTTGAAAAAGAAATGAAGGAAAGGCATGAAAAGAAATTGTATTCAAAAGGAATGCGAAATATAGGAAGATATTATACGAATGAAATAGGGGAAATAGGGGATTTAGACAAACAAAATATTACAAAATATATTTACGTCCAGATTTAATTTATATTTTGTCACACTCACTAGAGATAATTTTAAACAATTGTCTTAGTTTTTACCATTATTTAGTCCCTCTATCTAATCTAAACTACCTTATTTTAGGCTCAGGTTAAATTTTGTTACTCAGAATTTTTGTCAATTTATTTCGTAAATAAATAATACTACGCATTTATGGAAAATTAAAACTTTATAATTAGAATTAAACTACACAAGACAACGCAAATTTAGAGTATTTATCGAGTTTTACCCTTGTTTTTAGATGAATAAAAAAGGTCTACTTGCAAGTATTTGAGTTCCAACTTTCGCTATTTACAGCCACGAGCCTTGGCGCATGTCCGCCGAGGAACAGGAGCGCTACGAGTGCCTGATCGGGGTGCACTATCCGGAGCGTATGATTGATCTGGCCAAGGCCTCGAAGCGCAACATGCTGGCCATGAAGGCGCTGAGGAACTCGCTGATAACTCCGCCGCCGCATTGTCGGCCCTCCAATGAGCAGGAGGTGCGTCAGTTCTTCTGGCTGGAAGATTGAAGGAATTGAGGGAATGAGGACCACCCAATGAAGTCTCATTGAAAGTGTAGCTGTGTTTTATATAATCGCATCAATAAATAAAGATATTCCATTGACATAATCAATAATGCTTTATTTAGTTTCATTTGTTAATTAAAATATTTGCTACAATACAATTTGTATTTTATTCAATGGTTTTAACAGCTTATAACGCATACATATTTAATATTAATTTAAGTACATAATTAGCTTAGTTTAATGTGATGTTTTTATTATTTATATATTTATTATCATTTGTATTACACTTTTTTAACTTTTAAATTAACGTCATTGAAATGATTTATTTATATTCTTTTTATTGAAGAAAAAATTGAACGCGAATTGATTTGAAAAAATTTTCAATTTAATTTTAGTTTTCACTTTAATTATAATTATGAAAATGTTTGCATTTTTCGTTATAATTCTCTAGTTTTTATTCGTTTTGTATATTTCATATTATTGCCTATAATTGTAAGATGAATTACTAATCTTTTATGCTGGTTTACCTTGCCGTTTTTAGACCCAAGGGGTCCATTAGATTTGTAGAATGTGTGCATTAAATATTTATAATTTTCCCCTCCCATTTCTGTGGTTTACCAAGGCCAGTGTTGTGGTATTATGGGAGGTATTAAATGGGACCTTAAGAGGATTTATTGTTGAAACTTGAGTCCCTCGACAGTTTTACTATGAAATCAAACAGAACAACAAAGCTCGACAAGGCCGAAGCTTGGACAGCTGCCTTGCAAAGTATCTGCCAGATAAAAGATATATGCTATATAGGAATTACAATTCTTAGATACTTTGCAGTAGCCGCACACATCGGATATACATACAGTTATCGAAATGCAAATAAATTCGAATTGAAATACATTTAGAGAAAATAGTAGCTATATAGTATATATATCTGTGTGTGGCATAGTGTATATTATAGGTATGCATATATATAAATTATACAATCCAACGAATCAACGAACGGGAACTCACGGGAAAGACAGATGCAATATTCTAAATGTATATATATATATTTGTGTATAAATATAACAATATTACGTCTCCTTTATACTATACCTATTATGTCTTTGAATATCATTTCATAACATATTCGCACGTATTCGATTATTTATGTATAATGTACATACACACATACAGAACGTATCTACACTATGCTGGTTTATCTATAAGGAGTGTGTGTGTGTGTGTGTTTTGGTGTGTGTTGGTGTGGGTATATGTGTTTAGATTCCAACGAAAGCCCCGTCTCAGTTACTTTACGTTACTTTTTGCCTATAAAAATAAAAGCGTTTGCGCCCCGCATTAAATATGCAATACTTTTTCCACAGCATTATGTAAATTTTGTATTCTTTCTCCGCCTGCTGCTGTTTTCCTACTGTTTTTCAGCGGTTTTCCTGGCATGAAAATCCCTGCTTTAAGCATATGAGGTTCCAATTAAATTCATTTCGTGTGCAGGTTTTCTTTCAAGTTTAAACTACAGCTCTGTGCCAAAAACGTGTAACATAATTTCAAGTAGCGCCAAAAACTATGCTACAAATAATTGCAGAGATATTGCATTCGAGAACAGCTGTTAATTACAATCTGTTGAGGTTAGTGTAGCTGTTAAGAGGTTAGTATGTAGTTTAAAATGGACGTCTTGAGTTTAGATACGAGAGTTCTATAAGTACTTTGTGCAGAAACTTAAGCGGCATTAGTATCAGGCGTTAGAGTTATGGTGCAACTGGGAATTTGGAGATTTACAAAAATTCTAGATAAAATCTACAATGCTGTTATGCTGGCAGTATATATGTTGATGTGCCTGAAAACGAAAGCAAATCAACCGATTTGATGATATGGCATATTGAACGGGAGAGTTACGGTAAACAACAGAGGGCATACAATTGTCTATTAAATAATTCATGAGCTCTAAACCCCAGCTCTATGGGCACCCGCTATATGCTTCCGTCTTCAGCCAACTTCACAATGTATGCAGTTGGAATTTGCATGCAAAGTTAGCACATCATTCAATCAATCGTTCAATCATGTGTTGATTGCTACTGAAGTTGTGTTTGATTTGTGTTTTGTTATTTTCATTTGTTATTGTTGCTGTTGTTTTCGCTTGGCTTCGATGCGCTTTTTATTGAAATTCATTGCGGCCTTTTTTTTATATAACTTTTTACATTGTCTGTCATTTAGCACCTGTTTGGCTACAACACATATCCAATTCCGATAGAACCAACAACAGTTCACATTTTGCGCTTAAAACTTGCTTTTATTACCGCTAATGTGTAACTTTTATAAAGTTGGGGATTATTTTTGTAAGTAATAACTGTGTATTGTTTACACTTTACAAAATACAACTTAAATAACGACCACTGTAATACGTGTGTTTGTGTTGGTGTGTGTGGGTTGGTGTGCTTGTGTGTGTTTGTGAGGGGAGCTATACTAGAGCTAAGCTTTTGCTGTGGTTTTTCTTCTTGGTGTTGTTGTTATACACTTGGTGTTCTTTGTTGTTGTTGTTGATTTTGTTTTTTTGTTGTAATTGAAGGCCTTCGTTTACAATTTGTTTTTTATGCATTTCTTTCAGCTCATCTCCTCTGCTTTGTGGTTTCTAATGTGTAAATATATATTTAAATTTTCTGTTTTTCCGTTTTCCGATTTCCGTGTAACGCAGTTGTTGCGACTAGGATTTAATCGCCATCCGCACGCATGCCCCGCACCACGCCCGTCTGACGCGATCTATCCAGCTCCTCCTTCACCTTATCCTCGATAGCGCGTATATCTTCCATTGTCATACCGTACCAGCGATCAGTTGAACAGAATACTTGGCTGCAAATATATTAATATATATTAATTATATCTGTGCGCATCAATTGATTACGATCTTTACGGCTTACCGATGGAAGTTTGTGAAGAGGCGGCGCTCGGACTTTTGTATGAAATTCTCTACTCTGTTCTGCAGGCCGAACCACTTAAATTCGCACTGGACTAGCTTGTAGCAGGTCATCACTGGATTCGTTTGCTTCCGCCAATCCCCTTTGAGCGGACCGCGGCCGGTTTTTGCAGACTTATAGCTGCAAAGCGAGGAGGAAAAGGAAAAAAGGAAATATTAATATACGTATAATCATCAAACGGAATATCGATAGTAGGTATAGTTCAACCTGGCTTAGTGCTATTGAATTCAGTAAGGTCGGAGCATATCAGTCGAGCGGAAGGCCTATACTTGTTGTCTCATATAAACGCGCATATTGTTTATATCATATCTTCGCTGTTTCTTATCCGATCGTAATGCAATTATGGCATCGATAGAATGCCATTAGCTATAAAAACAAACAAACATCATAGCACAAACTAATTTCCGAAAATGTTGTCTCTAGATCTTATAGTTTGAGAGATCTACGTACGTACAGACGGACATGGCTATATCGACACATCCCGTCTACCTGGATCAAGAATATATACTTTGAGGACTCTGCCACGCCTCTTTTTGCTTGTTACACACAATTCACATTT
Source organism: Hypselothyrea guttata (assembly GCA_035045125.1). NCBI lineage: Eukaryota > Metazoa > Arthropoda > Insecta > Diptera > Drosophilidae > Hypselothyrea > Hypselothyrea guttata. Next base: position 155,413 of record JAWNNJ010002200.1, on the reverse strand, counting down.
GCATTTAAAGTACAGGATCTCACAATAGAACTATGAACCTACGTGGTTGGATCTTCTTCAGGCTTGTAGTCCGAGGGCAGAACCGGATCGTTGGCAATGTCGATGTGGACGACTTCACGGGATTTTAGCTTCTCTGCGGATAGTTCGTGCACCTGTAGGATAAAACATTGATTTTAGCAACGACAGAGTTGTATTCAGGAGCACATGCAAAGCAGACTATACTGTAAGATAAGTTATGATTAGCATGGATTCAAATGAAGGTGAGTACAAATTAAAAGCGAAGCGAACTAAATTAAACACTCACATTTTCAGATTCACCGTGATCGTTTTCAAAATGTAGCGAATCAACTAATAAACTGAAATTCTGACGCATATAGGAGGGATTCTAAGCTTGATCATAGCCAAAATGAATCGAAATCAAATGAATACCCGGAATAACCAAAAACCGCGCAGCCAAATGAATATTTTGTAAATTTCCACAAATTTTAATGAACGATTTGAATTGAGAATTTGTTAGTAGACAATTAGAATTTTGCATAGTGTTAATAATGCAAGATGGAAGAGAAACAAAAATAAAAAGCGAATTAGTTATAAACTGTGCAGGGTTTCAACTTACATTTTTTGAATCTCCCCAATCAGGGACGTGCAGCGTTTCGATGATTATTTTGAATGCATCTTTCATATATTTGGGATTCTAAAAGCAAGCAAGGTTCAGTAGAGACAATTTAAATGACAATTGTTTGAAAACCACCTTACTTATTCACTAGATTCATTGCTATATACATATTTCATTTAAAATAATAAATATTTATTATTCAATATTGAAAAGTATCAAATAAAATGTTCTAAAATTACCTTAAAGAATTTTTTCATATTGGAAAAATATTGATAAAACTTTAATCTCTGCTGGTTAAATGGAAAATTTAATTTTTTCTTCAGTAAACTAAATCTTGTTTCTATTATTTTGTTGATTTGGAGTTAATGTGGACTTATATTTTAAATTATTTAATTATTGATAGTAACAAATGTTATATTTAAAAACTTTTGGCCTAATATATAGGAATAAATATATAAATAATTTCACAAATATTTTTAAAGGTTTCAATATATTTAAATTTAGTTTAAAACCCTTTACATATTTGTTTTTTTTTTTAAATGCAATGGCTTACAGAAAAACGTAAAACTGTTCCCTTAAGTCTCTGAACATTTAAATAAAATTCTAATAACCTAAGCAGAAATATTGTTTTAGACCCTTTGGTTTTATAGGCCCAATTCCCAGACTGCTGAAGAGGGATTACGATGTTTTCGCTTTTCAGTTAAGCTTTTTGCATATATTTACCGTAATAATCGTTCGACAATAAGGATAAGCGTTCCATGCCTCCTCGTGTATCTCCAATGAGCCCTTGGGCGCCAATAGTCTTATGTACGTTGGAACTTTTGATTGCAGATGGTAGATCTTATATGTATACTGACCGGAATTGTATTTGCCACCTAGAACAAGAACAGCAACAAACAAGTATAAAAACGATTTTGCCAAAGTTCCATTTTAAGCACTTACCCAACATGGGGAAATTATCAAAGGGTTCATTTTTTAATACTTCAATGCCCTCGCCGCCGCCCGTATTGTCCTTTGACGCCTCAGCCACGGCATATAATTGTGCTACTTGATACTGTCAGCGAAAAGAAAATTAAAAGCAAAACAGAGATGCCATCATTAGTAACAGGCGAGAGAAACAAAGAAATTCCAGCTCTTACCTCCTCTACCGTCAATGGCATACACACGCGGCTGCAATGAAAGAGGAAAACAGAGAGATATGCGTTAGGTATTTTGCGTTTTAATTAATTTCAATATATTGCAGCAATGTTTTTAATTAAATCTAGCAAAAGTTTCAGGTTCGCGTGGGTTAAAATACCTACAGATATGCAACACTTTAAAGTTCATGCAAGCAGGTCAGACAGATAGCGAGCGGAAGTAGCGAAGGGTTTTGAAAGAGGAAGGGTGAGTGGCAAGCACAGGGTTGCTTTTGCTGCATTACGGAATTGCCGTGACCTTGAAACTTTTTTCCCATTCGGAATAAATAAAATATATGGAACTATTGAAGAGATACAAATCTAACTACAAAAAAATTGTCTTCACGAGTTGGTGGAGATCAACAAAATCTGTTCATAATTAAGCGATATGATGCATCAAAGTTTTGCACATTTGGTAAGCAATCAATTAGCTGATAAATTATAATACTAATTTAATTTATTTTACTTATGCAGCATTTTCCAATGCAATAATATACCATCTCAATTTATTTGAGGGATAAACCTGCTGACAATATCTGCTTCAAGCCAAAATAGTCAAGTAACACTGGGCAGCTCCTAATATTCCAATTAAAAATTCAATTTAATTTTGCAGATAATTTCTGAACTTCTGGCTTGTCTGGTTGTGCTTTCTTTCAAGCTCGATCTGATTGGTAAACAAAATACAGTATAGTTTGCAAACTGGCTTTATTACAGCTGGAAATTGCTACGAAAAACAAAAAGAATATTGGCGAGAAAAGTTTTAGCTACTTGGTCGTGACGTCAGTTATATATATTTTTTTGTTTTCTATTGTTTTAGTGCAAAAGTCCTTGGGTGTACCTGAGGCCAAGGTGCAAAAGTATTGGCCCATAAAACTGGCGCAGTTAAGTTTCTCATTTAGCCACGTTTTATGAGAACTCAGAACTGCTGTTGTCACAGTTTTGCCCAGCTTGTTGTTGCTGCTTCTAGTTTGCACTTGTTATGAGTCTACGAACAATGAGATTTCCTCCGCCTGTTGCCTGACTTTTTGAGGTTGTAACTTGTCCGTCCGTTCGTCCGTCCGGCTGTCAGGCTGTCTGCTTTAGAGGCTACTTCCAGTAGCAATTAACCTTTTGCCGTTGTTGACACGTTTAATGATGTGTTGCTAATTGACTGCCCGCCCACTGCTGACCCACTGTGTTTGGGGAGGCGTGGCAGTCTGTCTTATTTGCGGACTCACTTAACCTGACTTCAGCCGGCAAACTTATTAAAGGTTAAAGTTCGCACACGCAAACTTCACACTCCCCAATAGCAAATCCACAGTTTGGGCGCCGGCACAGCTGAAATTTATTCACAAACTGTGAACCAAGTAAATTGACTTATTTACACTTAATTTGCTGTGCAAAACAGTTAATCCCCAAAGCGCCAGCTGAAGCTGTGCAAGGGCATCACAGTTGCGTTGCAGATAACAACATTAGAGGCTGGCAAACACAGAGGGGCAGGGGCAGGGGCGGGGCAGGCAGGGAAGCCTCTGCTGATTATAGAGCAAAGTCCAAGCTTCTAAGTTGCTTCAATTAAATTTGGAATAAGTTTATCAGCTAATAAACAACAGAAAATTTGCTTAAATTAAATATTACTTTGACTTAAATTAAATAAAAGATCTATCAAATAAAGAATTCATATTTTTGATTGTTTTATTTTTTACTTTTTCGTAATAATGTTATAAACAATTTTAATTCTAATTTATATTTTTAATCGCTCGACAACTGAAACTTTGTAGCTGCTTCAAAATAAAACAATTTAGAAAATCGAAATTTAAGTTGGTCCAGCCAAACTTTTCTCATTTCAACATTTCACGAAGCAGTTCTTTTATTATATTTATTCATCAGTCGCTTTAATTTCTGCTTCATTGGCAGGCAGCAAATAGATGAAAAACTTTGCAGCAAGTCTTGCTCAAATATTTGCGCATTGTCAGTTTCATCAGTTTAATCAGTTGCCGTTGAATCAATGCAAATTACAAAAGTTTCTGATAAAATAAATTGTCCATAAAGAGCGCTCGCTTGTTGTTGTCTCTTGTTTTTGTTGTTTGTTGTTTGTTGTCCGCTTTACACACGAAATAAAAAGCAACAACAGAACAAACAACAGGCGAAATTTGTGCCAATAAGAGATGAATAAAGATAAGTCTCGTTTGGGAGCGGGGCGCCGAAATACTTTGGCTAACTGGGTCAGAAATCAAATGGCGACAGTTCAAGAGAAACAAGAGAATAAAAGTTAAGCATGGACGTAGAGCCAGAAGAAGCCGGCAATTGAAGCAACTATGAAACTGTAGACGCTATCAAGTGAAAAGCAAAATATGGCAGACACTTTGGAAATGACCAGCTTGAGGGGGTCAGGGAAGTGTGGAAAAGTCAAGAGAGTCACGATACACAATACCACCAACAATACTCGTATATTGAAGAACTCTTAATGAGAGACCCTGAACAAAAGTCCACACACAACTGCCAGATGAGGGCCGAGGGTCGAGGGACGAGGGCCGACCAACACCAACGCAGCTAAACGGGAATTGTTGCTATTGTTTTTCATAATTGAAAATGGAAAGTGAATATGCGGTTGCCGCTCTGTATCTGCAAGTGTGCGGTGTGTTTGTGTGTGTTTGTGTAATACGACCAGCTGAGACACACTTGGCCAAGGCTTTCACTCTCCCCTCCCCTTCCCATCTCTCTGCGGTCGATGGTTGTGGGCGTGGATTCCACTCGAATGGACTCTAGAGATTCCCTTTATTAAATAATTAAAGGCTAGGTAATAAAATATGAAATGGAAATACTTAAGCTTAAGGCAGGCAGGCCAATAGTTTAAGTTAAGCGACAAATTCTGGCCTAAAAGAAACCGCAAATGATGGTAAATGGTTGGTAAAAAATCCATGTGAATATTGATATTACGGATGTTTTTAGTTTTGAGCCAATATCGATAATAAATAACTAACATTGCTTTCCAAATAAGAATAACACTTAATAATAAGACTTAACCTAAATTTGCTGTACAACTTTTTACCAAGATTAAACAAATTTAGCTAAGATATTGCCATGTCATCTTCAGACTTGGTGGACTTTGATTCATAGATAAGAAATGAGTTTCCTATTGGGCATAAGCAAGGAAATTTAAAATTAGCTTAAAATAGCAAAAATAAGTGCGATAAATTTGTTTGCAAAGTGTTCGTTTGTTATTCTCAATGAATTGTATTCAGTTTTGCGTAATGCCAAAACACATAAATCGCGCTCTATTTATTTTATTTCTCTTTACAGAGCGTAATGTGTTACGGTCTCGTTCAACGGGAAAAATGTAGCCCAATGAATGATATGCTATCTTATCAGTTAGGCACAGGCACAGAAACAAACGAGCGAACTTCATTATATTTGTGTAACTAAAATATTTGTCACAAAAACAAACTAACGAAACTATATAGCGGAAAAAATACAGATATTACAATCTAGATTTCAAGCAAAACGCTCGCAATTATAAAAAACAAATGTTCAAAACTATTACAAAATATTATCATTAATATCAATTAAAAATCAGACTAATTAGCTTAGCAATAAATATAAAGAATACTTGAGCGTAATATAGCTTGTTCAGCATTCATATAGAAATCTAATAAATATTGGCTATAAATTAATAGGTACGGGGTATAACAAATAAAACATAGCCATTATAATTGCTTTATATAAGAAAGTAAATGTCTAATGATAATAATATGTCCTTAGCGAAAAACAGGTTTTTATGCATTGCGTTAAACGTTTCATGTTAACCTTAGGAAATTCAAAGTCTATTGGGTATAAAAAAACGCATCCAAATAAAGTAAAACAATGGAAATAAAAGAAAATGTAGATGTTGGACTGCAAATACCACAGATGCCTTTTTAAAATAAATATTTAATATTTATTAATATAATAATAACGAAGCTTTTAAGATTCATAAAACAAGCTCAATACTTTGAAAACACTAATAATAATAATAAAAATACGCATACATTTTTAATATAAATTAATAAAATATATTTCAAATTCTGCCTTTATAGAAGGAAACAATATAAGTATAACTAAAACTTTACATTTTCCAGCAAGTATCATGTGACGTATTGATTTAAACGAAATAATTTAAAAATATTAAATATGAATCCTATAACTATTAATATAAACAATAAAATAAAAAATAAATTAATCAAATGGATTTATTAATTATTAATAGCTTTTTCTTCAATTAATCATTTAGGGTGAATATTGAGAGCATTAATAATAATAATAAGAGCAAAATGTGCAATAAGTAAAAACTGTTTGTTCAGCAATAAAATCCAAGCAAACGATATAAAATATATTTGTTCTCCTTCATCTGTATACCTCTAAAATGGGCTATCTTTAGCTATTATGCTTGTTACATTTCAATAAAAATTTCAACGCGCCTGTTAAATGAAGCAAAAAATAACATGGCGCAAACTGCGCACAGTGTGGCAAATAAACAGATTCATAGGGCTCCTCAACAAAACAAATATTTATGCCAGAAAAAAAGAGTGTAATAAAATAAAATAAAACCACGAGCTGAATATGTATGTATATATATGTACATATATTATTGTTTAATTTGAGCGATGCGTCTCTGCTCTTCATTAATTAATTTCTGATGTGTTTTCAAAACTGGTGTCGCCTTTTTCCTCTGCTTGTTGACAGTTTTTCCATTCACAGCGGGATGGCAATTACAATAAAACAACAGTATATCGCTTACTCTGCAAACAGCCTACCCTCATTAACCCCTACACCGCCCCCCTAGCTCTGGGGAAAACCGCAGAATTTCATTAAGGTGAGCTCTTTATTGTTGACTGCATTTTGCGGTGCTCTCCGTCTAAATTTGTTTAGGTTACACTTTATGCATATTCACAATTAATTTTTACCTTTATGTTTGCAAATTTGTTGACTTTACAAAGAGCTCTTTTTAGGTCTTTTGTCAATTTAATTTCGCCTACAGCCGACTCTGAATTAAAGCGGTTCCTAATGTTCCTTTAAAATGCTATCCTATACCTATATCCTCTTAATTATTTATCGCATTTCTTTGGAATTACATATTTTCCCTAGTTGAAAACTGAAAAAGTTGTGGTATAAACGAATCTTATCAAATAATCAATATAAACTTTTTATACAGTTTATGGTACCATAAAAATCCAATAAATTGTACAGCTCGGAAATATGGGAATACAAGATAAGAGTTAGCTATTAAATAATGAGCTATGTTCCAGTCTGATCATCATTTAGTTATCGATAATCAAAACTACAATAATTTCAATATTTATAATGTGCCCTTCAATTGCATCAAAGCAAGGTCAAAGCAATTCAGAGTTGAACGGTTTTATTTTCGGCGATTTCCGTTCATAAACACAGCAGGGGGCAAGGGGCGAGTAGTGGGGAAACTGCTAACGTGAGCAAACTGCAAATGACAAAATGTCTATCCGTCTCTAGTCTCCGATGACTGAATTCCAACGGATGGAAATTTAGGAGAATTTGCATATTCATGAGCATATTCCTTCTAATTCTGAGCTTCAAAAGTAATTACATATTAAAAACGCTTCCAGGAATACCTCGAAAGGTCCCTTCATATAGCTCATATATCACGCTGAAGTACGGATGCAGCTGCAGATGAAGAACGGAATTGCAGCTGAATTCGTGTTCTGCAGAATTCATGAAATTGTGTCTTGTCTCGTATAAACGCCACATCCAACTTGTTTAAATAGACACGTTTCTTATCAGCACAGCCAACTGGTTTGAATAGAGTTTGTGTTCTGTAGAATTCATAAAATTGTATCTCGTATCGTATAAACGCAGTTATACAATCCACGACACTTTTCTTATCAGCAACTTGTTTGAATAGAATTCCCTACTGACATAACACGAATGGAGAGAGATAGATAGATTGAGAAGGAGAAGACAGCTGTCCAGTCAATGAGTCACAGCGATGGCAGTCCAAACTTCATAAAATGCGGCTGAATTCGTGTACTGTAAAATTCATGTTGTCTTGTCACGTATAAACGCAGTTATACAATCAAAATCAGCACAGCAAAAGTGCTGATAACGCGGATGAAAAGCCGGCACCGAAAGCTTCATGGAGTGAGTGAGAAAGAGAACACAGCTGTCAAGAAAATGAGTCACAGCGATGGCAGTCCAAACTTAGAGATGGGCATGGGCTGCAAATTTTTCGGCACGACCCAACACGGCATAAAAATTACAATTCTCCAACACGCCCAACACTAAGTATAAATTTTCTAGAACATTTTAGACTTTGCGTATTTTTTAGTGCGAATTTTTCAGTTTATTTGAGATTTTGGGTATTTCTTAGTGCAAATTGTTCAGTTCATTTTAGACTTTGGGTATTTTGTAGTGTAAATTGTTCTGTAAATTTAAGACTTTGGGTATTTCTTAATGCAAATTTTTCCATAAATTGTAAACTTTGGGTATTTTTTAATGCAAGCAATTAAAACGTAAGACATATTACTTGAGCGAATAACGGTCGTGTTGATCGTGCCGATTGGGTGCGGCACGAACACGCAATCCCATGGACAAAATATAAATTGTCAACACGAACACGGTCCATGCTCATCTCTAGTGCAAACTTTACACTCTACTGTAGCAACAACTGGAAATTAATAGGAATCAGTTAAAATGACAACAGAAATGTTAACGTGGCAGGGAGAAGTTTCGACATCTGTTACGTTTAACATTTTTGGGCGCCATTTAACGTAAATAACGTAACGTAAATAGCTTTGCATGGCGCTGCCAATCATTACGTCATCTGTGAAGTCATAAACAAAACAACAAAAAAACTACTACGCATGTTAGTTGGCGAATGGGAGCATCCAAGAAATAAACGCAAAATGAACAACACAAATCTTAACGTAAACGTAGAAAGTTAATAAATTTAAACAAATTGCAAAGCGTTGGAAACGCGACTCAAGTAACAGTAGAGCAATCGCAACGATAACAAAAGCGAGAGGCAAGCTCTCACCTCTCTCTCTTTCTATTGTGGGAGAGCGCCAGTCTGCGCAAGCAGTGCTGCCCGATAACAAAACTCTCACTTCTCTCTCTCTCTCTCTTTCTATCATTAGCGACAGACTGCGCAAGCAGTGCTGCCCAAATTTTGGCTAGAGTTAGAAAATATACTGGCTCAAATAGCTAATAAATATCTGTAACTTGTGAAACAAAATTGGCTAGGCAATATCAGAATTATTAAAATGTATATTACTTTAAAATTAAAGATCAAAATGACAACAGAAGTATCATTATTTTTATTGTTTTTATGTAATTCAACAAAAATTTTTCTCTTTAGAATCTAATTTTTAAAAATGATCATTTTTACGGTTTCCGTTTTATATAAGAACAATTTATAGCCTATTTTCACTAATGAACCAATATTAAAATACCTACGTCATTTGGATGATCTGATCCCGAAATGACACAAAATGAGCTGTAAATCGACTATAAGTTGTATAAATTTTGCAGAAATATGCCTAACTCTTTAAAGTAGACCATATTATGGAACGACTGAGTTGAAAACAAGTTTTGGGCTAAAAACTTTGTCGAAAAGTAACAAAAATTTGTTTGTAGTGACCAAAGAAAGCCTGAAAAATGACTGTGGCTAGATTTAGCCACAAAATGGCCAAAGTGTCAGCACTATGCGCAGCACGGGAGCGTAAATCGATTTGTCGCAATCAGCGGCTTGCACGCGTTTTGTGCATCTCGGTTAGCAACAATAAATAAATAAAAAATAGAGTACTTACTATTCAACGATCTGCATTTTGGACTCCGAATGATTCGATCCGTTCGATTACTGCGTTTCGATAGGCGCCAGGGGGAGTGGGGGGTACGAGCGGGGGAAGAGAAAAGAGAGAAAAGGATAATTTAGACCTTTGTAGACTTTTTCCTTGGGCTGGAATGCGTTGCACTTGAATGCAACCTTCAGGCACACGTGGGGGGCGGGGGGTGGGGCTGTGCTGTGTTGCGTGTGTTCTCAGTGGCCATCTATGAAACAGTTTTCCATTTGATTTCAATTCATTTATTTTGACGAATTATTCCAGCTACAGCCTTTCACAGCTCACTTTTTTCATCAATTTTTTATTATTTTATTTTGTAGTATGTCGGCAAAAAATAACACGAGTCATTCTTCAATTTTTAGACACACACACACACAATCACACACACACACACACACAGGCACCCGCTGCTGAGAGGCGAACAGTTATGGACGTACATGCAAATAAATTAATTACAATGGCCACACGTCCGATTTCTATGCTTAATTGTAGTTCACTGCCGATTTGTTGACCTGCGAAACAGTTTGCGTATTAAGTTTCAGCAGTAATAGCGATTGATTTTTATACAACTTTACGGAATGTAGTGAGACCGTTTTACACTGTATTTTACCGATTTCACGCAGCAAATATCGATTGTCGTTAAATCTGTTATCGGTTTTTTCTATGTGCGGCAAGTTAGCAACGATACTTTTGTATGCAAAGATAGCATCGATACTTTAACAACGATTTGGAACGGTGAAGTATGAAATACGCAAGCACTTTTTAAAACGCGATTATTTATGTAAAAACTAATGAAACTGAATAAAATAAAATAACTAAATCAGTTAAACATGTGTTAAATTTTCATTTTCGAATAAAAAATTAGAAATTTGGGTTGCAAGGGATGGAAAATCGATTCGAAAAATCGTAACTTTGGTTTTTAAATCAGATGTCCGCTCACAAAATATGAACCAATATGCACGGTATTGCAGATGATAGGGCATATATTCAGGTATATATCCTGAAAATTTCATCAAATTCGTACAAACGGTTTTTGAACAATCTGCCTAAAAGTGCAGCAAAGTGGGTTAACAGCCCATACAAAAAGTGTCAAAAACGAAAATTATCTTCCATTTTTAGTTTTTTACGGTCATATGTAGTCCAGAATCAAAATGCTAGGTTCTAAAATATCAAACTACACAAACCTTGCTTTTAGTTCTGATTGCCTGGTGTCAATCCAAGAGAAAGTAGTCGACTTTGGATATTTTCCACGGTTAAATGTGCGCTAAGCGTCTAACAGCCTTTTGTTAAATAATTTTTTATAACTTAAGATAAAGCAAAAATAAATAAAAAAAATGTTCTCCCCTAATTGCAATTTCACATATTTTCTAACAAAAGAAAAACAGATTTGAGTTGAAAAGCAGATTTAAAAACTGAGCGCGAAGCTGTGTGTTCACAGTTCTTTAGTTCCGTTTGAGCAACGGTTCAATTGAACGACTGAATTAATCGATGTTGCTGCTATCGATTCTTTGCAATCGAACTGCTCACACGTGTGGCACGCAGCAAACAAAATAAATGAACGCAATTTGCTGAAAACAGTGCAAAAATGGGCAAACTAAACGTTACGGTGCTGCGCTACCTCACCAAGGAGGACTTCCGAGTGCTGACAGCCATCGAAATGGGCATGAAGAACCACGAACTGGTGCCTGGCGCACTGGCCGCCGCCATCGCCAATCTGAAAACCGGGGGAGTCCACAAACTGCTGAAGGAGCTATGCAAGCACAAACTGCTGTCCTACGAGCGGGGCAAGAAGTGTGAGTAATCAGCTTATATCCCAAGGTTTCCTCTAATCTGAGCTTCGTTTGCAGACGATGGATATCGGCTGACGAACACCGGCTATGATTACCTCGCTCTGAAGTCCCTAACGCTGCGAGGCTCCGTCAGCTCCTTTGGCAACCAGATCGGCATTGGCAAGGAGTCGAACATCTACGTGGTGGCCGACGAGGAGAGCACGCCCATCTGCCTCAAGCTGCACCGCCTGGGACGCACCTGCTTCCGCAACGTGAAGGCCAAGCGGGACTATCACGGGAGGCGCCACAAGGCCTCCTGGCTGTACCTGTCGCGCATCTCGGCCACACGCGAGTTCGCCTACATGTCGGCGCTCCACGATCGGGGGTTCCCCGTGCCCAGGCCCATCGACTTCAATCGCCACTGCGTGCTCATGGAACTGGTCAACGGTTGGCCCATGTGAGTAGCACGATAGTTTCTATATATTTATATATTCTTGTACCCATTAAATGGGTAAAAATGGGGCTAATCACTTTGGCAGAACGTATGTAATAAGCAGAAGGAGGCGTGTCAGACCTCAGAAAGTATATATATTCTTGATCAGGACGACGAACTGAGTAGATTTAGCCATGTCTGTATGAACAGAGGTCTGAGACTACATGTATGTAGTTACATGTATTTAATACGAAGATCAAGTTTATTGCTATTGGGCCAGCGAGAGTTCGTCCAGCAAATGTCCGGTCAGCAAGAGTTCCCCAGTGAGTGTTCGGCCAGCGAGAGTTCGAACAGCGAAAGTTCGGCCAGTAAATGTTTCACCGGTTAGCGAGAGTTCGTTCAGCGAGAGTTTCGACCAGCGAGAGTTTCGACCAGCAAGAGTGTTCGGCCAAGGAAAGTTCGGTTAGCGAGTGTTCGGCGAACGAGTTCGGACAACGAGTTAAACCTCGCCTAGCGAGAGTTCGCTCAGCGAGAGTCCGCTCAGCGAGAGTGCGGTCAGCAAGAGTGCGCTCAGCAAGAGTTCGGTATTCTACAGTCGGTGGCGTCCGACTGAGTTGCTCAGCCCATTACGTTTACATAATCTATTGCGTTTTCTCTGCCTACAGGACACAAGTGCATGAGCTGCTGGACGCACCGCAGGTTTATGATGATCTTATGAATCTAATCGTGCGGTTGGGCAACTCCGGCGTAATTCACGGCGATTTCAACGAGTTCAATCTGATGGTTACGGATGAGGGCAAGCCCATTCTCATTGACTTTCCGCAAATGATGTCCACATCGCACGAGAATGCCGAATTGTAAGTGAGCAGTCCAAGAATCTTTCGTATGCTTATCTTTCATTCATTTCCAGCTACTTTGAGCGTGACGTAACCTGCGTGCGTGAGATGTTCCGCCGCAAGTTCGGCTACGAGAGCGAAGACTACCCAAAGTTCAGCGATTTGGTGCGTGAGGATGATTTGGATGCCGAGGTGCATTGCACTGGCTACGGATTCACCAAGGAAATGGAGCAGGAGCTGCTGCAGGAGTACGGCATGGTGGAACTGGACGATGAGGAGGAGGAGGAGCAGCAAGAACACATCGAACAGGCTGATGATGAACCGCCAGTTTTGGTGCCTGCCGCAACCGCTGAAATTGACGAATGCCGCAAGCAGCTGGAGAACGAGGTCACCTACAGCGAAACGAAGCCCACACAGAAATCGAACGATGCGATCAGGCGGTATATTGAATCCTGTACGCAGTACTTGGGCAATCTGAGTGTCGGCCCCGAGGTGCCCGATCAGGCGCTGGTAGCGGCGCCGAAAATTATAGAAGAACTGCCGAAAATAAAGAAACCAGCAGAGCAGCAACCTGCAGCATCCACGGAAACGCCCCTAGAAGCCAAGGAAACCACAGATGATGCACATTCGATCAGTTCGAATGATCTGGAAACGGATGAGATGCCCGAGCTAGCTGGCTTAGATCCCAATTCCCGCATGTATCGCCTCAAGATGGTCGAGCAGCTGCTGAACGATGCACGCAGTCAGCGCTCCTACTCCACCTCAGCCAGCACCATCGCGCCCTCAGTGATCACGGATCGCATACGCCGTAATATGGACATCAAAGAGAAGCGTGAGCAGCGCAAGCGTTGTGTGGCCAAGGGGGAGGCGAGCGCCGTGCACCGACATCGCAAGGAGAACAAGGATGTGGTCAAGGAGTACGCTGGTTGGGACTTCTAAACGTTGTTTTGTATAATACGATCAACAATTTATACAGATGTTTATTAAATACTACATATAGGACGGCACTTACATCAGTTTTTGTATTGCAATAATTAGGAGAAACTTGTTAGAATTTGTTTTCGAACACATGCGATGTAAGCGGTGAAGAATGTACTTTTATGTGAATATTTGCAGTAACAATAGGTAAAAACACTTGGGGTTTTGGTGCTAATTTATTTTTGTGGTAGCTCAGGTTTTATTTTAAATTTTCAGATGTTTTTCCATTATAGATTTCTACATATTGTTGAAATAATTATATTGAACGTTTCGCTTATGGCCTTATAAGGTTTTCAAACTGTTCTGATAAATTTGTTGTTTTTTTTTTAATGAATGAGTGTCTTATTTGTTTAGTTTTTGAAAACGTTTTTATAGTATGCAAATTTCTGGATGCTGTTATAAAGTTGTGATGAAATTTGAAGAGCAAAATTAACTGGGTGATAAAACAAACGGCCGATGAACTGGGACTAGTCTAGAAGTATTCTAAGTTCATACAATTGCAACAACTGTGAATAGTTTAGCATGTCTAAATGATATGCATGTTATATTTCAAACAGCACAGATTACATGTATTACAACTAATAGATCAGGGGGCAATCTAAACTTGGCTAGCTTGGAGCACGCAGCGCATCTATGGGCAAATAAAACGCGACCTTGTTTGGCAGCTATGATAAAGAAACAGACGGTTCGCACTTACAGCCAGATACACGTCATGGTATATAGTTAGACACTGTACCTTAACAATCACAAAAGGGTCTATTAAGTTAGTGCAAATGGGAAATGTATGTAACAAGCTAACGGACCGTGGTTGAACCCACATAGTTTATAGCTAACTATAGACACAATGGGTGTATGGGTTCTCCTATGCTGCAAGCAGATGTTTTTAATATTTTTTTAAAACTACAAACTTGTAATTTCACTTTTATCGAAACGGATAAGAAACAATGAAGATATGCAAAAGACACTTTTCTCGACAACACAGGGTCTCTTACTATCGGTTACAACCGACTGTAGCCGTCCGGCCGACTGATGTGCCTCGTTCTTACGGGTTAGTTATAGAATACAAAGCTAAAAATCGGGCGACAGTTTAATGAACGATGAGTCGGCAGAATTGTAGCCATGCGAGGGATTTGAGCGATTTAATAAAAGACGTAACTTTTATATGCTATCCGTGTTATCTCATGCGAACCGTAGTTCGTATAAAAGTGACGGACGAATACGGATGCAGCAACAAACGCTTACGGCCATTGCCAGAGTCAACTACGTGAGAGATGCCCGAGAAGACCATACAAGAGTTCCATGCGGCGCCCAAGTGGCTCACCTACGACTACGTCCAGCTGAAGCTGCGGGAGTACCTGAGGGAGGATCAGGTGCAGCTGGAGCAGCTGCACATCAAGCCGGCTACGGCGAATGGGGAGAACTATGCCAGCGTAATGACGCGCATCAATCTGGAGTACAAGGACAAGCAGAAGCGGATGCAGAGGGCTACATTTCTGGTGAAGACAACGTTTGCGGACAAGGATTCGGCTGCTCACATACTGCAGCCGTATGGCATCTACGTCAGGGAGATCGACATGTATGAGCAGGTGCTGCCAAAGCTGGTGGAGATGCTGCGAGGGGAACTGGGGGAGCAGCGGAAACTGTTTGCGGCCACGATGAATGTGGATCGGCAGCGGGACTCCATCATCTTCGAGGACATGTCGCTGGAGAAGTATTTCGTTCAGGATCGCATCAAGCAGTTGGATCTGCAGCACACCCAGCTGGTGGTGGAGAAGCTGGCAGCCTTCCATGCGGTCGCAGCTGTGCTCAGCGAACGCCAGCCGGGCATCTTTGCCACTAAATACGACCGTTGCTTCTTCAATCGCCATACCCGGGGCTACACGCCCATCATGCAGAACATGGTCAGGGCGCTGGAGCGCGCTCTGCAGGACGATGAGCAGCTGCATCTGCGATATGGCGAGAAGCTCAAGGGCGTTGCGGATCACATCATGGAGTATGGCGAACGTGCCATGGAATGCAAGCCAGGCGATTTTGTCACACTGTGCCATGGCGATCTGTGGACCACGAACATGATGTTTCACAATAATGCCAGTGGCAATCCGGACAACGTCATCTTTATCGACTTCCAGTTCAGCGTCTGGAACTCTCCGGCGGTTGATCTGCAGTATTTCTTTCACACTTCCCTGCAGGATGATCTCTGTCACGTGCAACTGGTTCAGTTCTATCATCAAAAGCTCGTGCAGGCCCTAAACAAGCTGCAGTATCGTGGAGCTATCCCCAGTCTCTTTGATTTTCAACTGCAGTATCAGGCGCGTTCTTTCTACGGTGAGTTATACAAAAATTTAGCTGTGCCACAAATTTTAACTGATCGCTCAGTCTTTCTTTAACTTTTGAATCAATTCCTTCGTAACTTCATATTTAATTTTACTGCAACTGATTTTAATTGATACTCTACATATTTTATTACAATTTCTTTATCTTTTCCCACAGCTATATTTTCCACATTTGCTTTTCTACCGGCCATGTTGAAAACTGGCGACGAAGAGTTCTCCATAGATCGGGCTGCCTCTACGGCGGAGAGTGATGCGGCTGTTAGAGTTTCCCTCTTTAAGAGTAAAATTATGCAAAGGAAACTTAAGAGATTGCTGCCCATATTCGATCACAAGGGTTTGCTGGACGATATGTAAATGTTAGCTATAAAAGTAAAATTTCTTTAAAATAAAATCAAATAAACCAAATTAAATATATATGCTTTTTTGGTAAAAACAATTCAATAAGTATTTCATTTCAATAATTGGCGGATTTTCCATATTTATTTTATTTTAGAATCTGTCTAAAATTTATGTATTAGAGGATTAGTTTATTAACAAATTATAAATGGAAGCAAAATATTTCAAGTTTTAAAATGATGGATTTGATGACGAGATTGCTTTAATCGGATTCTTATTGTTCATAAAAGTTTGCCAAATAATTTGTAAAACATATATAGTACAACATTTAATTTAACTATTATGAATTATTTTTCGATCACAATAAATTAGTAATACCTTGCTTAAATAAAGAAAATAATGTTTAGCATGAACAAAATATGAGAAAATTTTATATGGGTATGTCTATCCATTTAAAATAAAATTTTGCGACTATATTGTAAATATTTTAAGTATACATTTTATTTAATTCATAACCAATTTGATTAAATATTTTCAATGAGGATATATGGATTTTATAATGTACACAATTTAATAAAATAATCAATAGGTATTTAATATACAACCTAAATATTTCTTAATCTTAAGTACTTATATCAATTCTCCACATCAAGCAAACCGCAATGATCGTAGATGGGTAGCCAGTGTTTGATGTTATCACGCAGCTTCTTATTCTGATAAGCGACTTTCTTAAAGTTACGACTGCGCTCATTGTCCAACATGAGAGCATTAAAGTCTGCATCCTCCGTTTGATCGTTAAGCATTATGGCCTGGCAAGTTAAGGTGGCTGTTACAGCTGAAAAAGTGGAAGAAATATAATATAAAAGAACATTTTTATAATATTAATTTTACTCACCCATAAATTTGCCCTTTTCCAGCTGCATCCACAACTCCCGCAATGTGGGTATAAATCCAGCATAGTTCAAGGATCTTAGGATATCCACGAGCACACCATGATAGTATTGAATCAGGGCATCCTGCTGCTTAATGCGCACCTCTGGCTGCAGCGAGGTGCAGAACAAATAATGCAGATCGACGGCGGGAGAGGCCCAGGCGGAGAACTGAAAGTCAATCAGTAGCATATCGAGTGGCTGTTGATCAGTTTTGGGACGCAGCATGATATTGTTGACCCACAGATCACCATGGGTTAGGGTATTGAATTGACCCTCCAGGGGTTCGTATACTCTTTCCGTGTGCTCCATGACCAGCTTCTGCAAACGCTGCAGCTTCTGGGCAAACGCATTGCCCAGTTGGGGGCATTCCTCGGCAAAACGTGCAGCCTCGCCCACAAAGTTCTCAAACATGGGCGCAAAACCGCGGGAATGTCGATTGAAAATGCCGTGATCCAATTTGGTGAGCAGACCCGGTTTACGTTCATTAAACACCGCAGCCGCGGCATGCATCTTGGCCAGCTTACGCAGAGCTAACTTGGTAGACTCCAGATCGAATCCAGTCAGGCGATCGCCTATTACATATTGGTCTACTGCAAGATCTTCAAAGATAATGGCCGAATGCTCGTAGTCCACGTGCAGTGTCTTGGCAAACAGTTTCTCCGGCTCTGCCATGTGCTCAAGGAGTTCACTTAGCTCTGGCAGTATTTTGTCGTACATGATCATTTCCGTTTGGCTCGCCTGATAGCCCGCAAATAAGTTGCATATGAAAGGATCATTCTCATACGTGGTCTTCACAATAAAGAATTGTGTTTCACTTGTTCTGGCCGCACTACGCGTAAAGTCCACTTTGATTCTGGTCATAATGCTGGCATAATTCTCGCCTTTGGCTGTGGCGGGTTTTATAAGCAAGTCATTGACATTTAGACCTGGATCCTTTTTGTAGCGTCGCAGTATATCCTCCACATAGCCCGCAGTAAGCCATTGAGGGGCAGGATGGTAGTTATCCTCATTCTGATTGCCATTGCGTATTTCTCCCATGTCTAACGGTTGAATGCTTTCTACTTTCTGATTCAACGGCTCGAGTAGCGCTTGCTTTTTATAAGCGAGCAGTTTGACTCGAAGGTATACATTATACATATTTTACTTTATGATACGACCGTAAACCCTCACCGAGATTTAAACAATTGTCGTGCTTATGTCTGGCGAACCAGCCAAAGACTTACGCGATAAGTACATATATTAGATATAATAGGTAGTGTTGTGCGATTCCTGTGGAAATACGACTGATTGTAAACGAGGGTTGTAACAGCAGTAATGTCCCAATTAATAATAAGTTTATTATTCTATTATTTAAATATTTTATAGTTAGTAAAAGCTAATTTAAAATATATACATAACTGATTTGTTGAAAGTACAAGAAAGGCATAGTTTGATATACGAAATATAAAACAGTTTACATATTTTATAGAAGAGTTTAGTGATTTTTTGTCGATAAAAATGATAAAAAAAAATGTAATACTATATATGTAAATGTCAATAAATACACTTAATATCGAAAACCGACATTTTATTTTAAGAAATCTTGGTATATCTCAAAAACTTTTTGAACTTCTGTCGCTTGTGACTTGCATCAAAAAGTCATGTAACCGTTTCGTCAGATTTAGATTCTATCTATATATCAGCCGCACAAGTCTTTTAAAATGCGCAGTCATCTTGGCACAGATAGAACTACTATTGTACACCCTTAGTACCCCCACTAGTTTATTAAGATAAGTCGCAAGTGCTAAAATATAACGTAAACTATATACTAACTATTGTAGTATGTGTGGTCCGTATAAATCAAATGTATATGCTACAGTTTCATCTGCTTGACAAGCCATAAATTTGTGTGCAAATATTTGCATAATAAAACTATATACCATTCAGTAAGACTATGTTTACAGAGATCTAAAGTCAGTCTCGCTTACATGTTTGCTTAGCCTACGTAAGTATTTCCCATCTTATCACTTATCACCACGCTTTTTGCACGCTTTCCAGTTTATCTGGGAGATGATGTCTGGATGATGTTCGTATCTTTACGTTAGGTTAGGTTAATTCTAGAATTTGTAATTTTTATTTTGTTTTAAAACTGAAAAGCAAGTGATATCCCAGTTCATATCTTTTGCGATTGCGAACTATGATGAAATAAAATGATTCCTTTTTTAAATGACGTGGTTCTTTGAGAAAATCTTTAGTTTGTTGTTAAGCTTTGTTTTGGTTTGTCTCTTTAGCGTTTTAAGAACTAGCCTACACTATTTATCTTACACCTTGACTAACTACAACTTGAGCTAGTCCTAAATCAAATTATATTAATTGAAAATGATTTGAAATTTAATATCTTTTTTAGTATATTATAAATAATTTGTATAACGAAAGTAAATTTTATGCGTTTGCGGAAGTGTTTGTAACTACTTTTGTGATCTGCGACGCGTGGAGATAATGTTAATAATTGTAAATTGAAATTAATAAGCAGCTACTATAACTGTCTTGGAACTTATCATATTCAGCGGTTGTAGACAAATTGTATGACGTGTACCACGCAAAACTTGTCAGATAACGTTTGTTTGATAAAAGATGCTGAATTCAAGTGTGTGTACACAAATTACAACTTCAAATAACAATAATACCAAGTTGAGTTTATGATAAAATGGTGTAATTCAAGAGACTAATCTTTAAACATATATAATAGGTATTATTTCTACGTTTTTATTGATATACGTTAGGAGCATTGATTAACTTCCAGTAGGCCCTTTCTATCGAAGAACGGCATCAACGCTTTGAGATTCTGCTGAACCGTAGGATTGTTATAGAGACGATTCTTAAAACGTATGCCTCGTTCATCGTCGTTCATCAGAGCATTGAAACAGGCATCCGTAGAATCTTCGCTGATCATCACAGGTTGCACCACAACAGCCGAATGCATCGCTAGAAAGTAAATACAATTAACTTCAAGAATATTTCGATTTGTCTGCAAATGAAACTCACCAAAGAAACGCTTTTGCTCAGCTTGTAGCTGAAAGTCATGTAAACTTGGTATTGGGGTCAGCTGATAGTTCAGTTTTCCAAGTATATCGGTGAATATGGTGTGATAGTACTTAAAAAGCGATTCCTGCTCTTTCCTGCGTAGTGGCTCCCTCAGCGATGTATTGAAGAAATGATGCAGATCGATGGTAGGTGAACCCCAGAAGGAATATTGAAAGTCAATCAGCAGTATATCTAGAGGTCGTCCTGTGGCCTCATCGTATTTGACCATCACATTATTGGTCCAGACATCGCCATGTGCAAGTACATTAACCGATCTCTGCATGGGCGCAAAACATTCCCTGCCAATGTCCATGTAATGCGGCGCCAATTCGAACAATTTTGGCGCATACTGTGCGCAGTCGGGATCCTGACTCATCCAGCGAGCAGCGGCCAGTAATCCGCCCACAAAGTAGCCACTATAGGCGTTAGTATATCTATTGAAGAAACCACGATCATACTTCTCCAGACAGCCAGATCTGCGTTCGTTGAGCACTGCAGAAGCTGCATGCATTTTGGCCAATTTACGCAGGATGAGATGAACGTGATCCTTGTCCAGGCGCTTCACACGATCAGCCATTACATAGTTGGCCACTCCCAGATCCTCAAAGATTATCGCCATTCTCTCACGATCCACATGAATGGCTGTGGGAAAGAGCGGCTCATATTCGCCAACTTCCTTGAGCAGTTCATTAATTCCTGGCAGCACTTCTTCGTAGAGCGTCATTTCTCGATTGTAAATGTCGTAGGGTTCCATTAGCTCCTTTGTTAGCTCATCATCATCTATAGCTGTTTTCACAATGAGATTTTGTAGCATCTCCTCTGTCTGCTTTGCGAGTGTAAACCATACTCTGACCCGTGTGAGGACACCGCCATAATTTTCACCCGGTCCTAGCGCTGGATTCAGCTCCAATTGCGTGATTTTTAGTTTCAAATCTTGGTAATATGATCTTAGCGCATGCTGCAAATAGTCGTGCGTCAGCCATTCGGGTGCTGCTGCCATATTGTCTTGTTCAAATTGAGATAGAGCTGGGTCTGTTGCATTCTCCACAGAGCGACGTTACTTATATATGCAGTTCAACTGAACTAAATATAGTACCTTCTGCAGTTACTAATCAACCTTATCCGTTGTACGATATTTGCGCATGAGCTTAAGGCTAGGTGGCAACAAGTTCAGCACTTGATTCGTATGACGTGTTCCAGACTTTAATGATCTGATAACTGTCTCATGTCAGAGCTAACCAGACTGTTAGCTTACATGATTTATACCGATAGGTTTTCATATTTCTTATTCAAATACTTGCTTGTAAACTATGCAAATCCTGGAAAGTTTTGAAATTTATTTTGAAGTCATATTTCATTTTTGAAAATTCAGTTATTTGACCATTGAAAATAGTAAAAATGGAAAATTTATTTTATCAAAATTTTGATTGAAAAACGATTAGATTTCAAAATTATTCATATAAAAAAAAATGGACCATGTCAAAAACGCGTTTTTAAACCAGTTAAAATTCATTTGAAAGTTGTGGTCTAATTGCTTGGTTTTTTCCAATTTAGCAACGAAAGTTAAACCCCACAATCTACACACTCTAAACCGCCACAATTAGGCAGTAGCAGCTGCGAGAGTATTGCCCCTTGGCGGTAGCGGGTGTCAACTAATAAAAATAAAAATCTGCCAGACACGTTTGCCTATATTTACAACTGTGGAAACAGTTAATCTGCATTTATATAGTCAAAACGGAGGTATATACTATAAATTCCAACTGCCATAAGCATGATGCCCTATAAAAAGAGGAGAGCTTTAAAAATGTGAGCACATTGTCGTATCGCATTCAGTGAAAAAGGTTCAAGAAAATGTCGGTGTCAGATCTAATAGGCGCTTTGGACGCTATGCCGAAAATGTCGACGGGTATCAATAATAGTGATAGAAATCCTATTTTTCTGGATGCCCCTATTTGGCTGACGGAAGCATATCTTGAGAATTCATTACGCAAATTTTACGGAGATCATAAACTAAAAATCAAGTCATTGGATGGGCGTCCAGCATTGGGTCGTGGTGAAAATTATGGCGGTGTTTTAACACGCATTAAAATTGAATTCATCAGAAAGGATGGCAGCACCCAAATTGGGCATTATATCGTTAAAACCTCATTCGAGGGAGATGAGTTTTCTCGTAACGCCATGGCGCCTTACGATATATTCAATCGGGAGATGTCCATCTACGAACAGATACTGCCAAAACTGAATGCGCTGCTCTTGGAAATCGGAGATAATGAGCAGATATTTGCAGAAACTATGGCTGTGGACTACGACAGATCTGCTCTTATCTTTGAGGATCTTAATGTGAAGAATTTCGTAATGCCCGATCGCTTATTAGGGTTAGATCTCAAATTAGCCCGTCTGGTCCTACGCAAACTAGCCAAGATGCATGCCACATCTGCTGTGCTGAATGAGAGGGAATGTGGAGCACTTGAGAGCTATGATCGTGGCATGTTCAATAGGTATACGGACAACTATGCACCCTGCTTCCTGGGCATGATTCAGGCAGCCATAAAAAGAGTATCCCAGTGGAAGGGATATGAACATTATGCAGATAAATTGGAAAAGCTGCTGCCTGTTTATATGGAGCTGGGCAAGCGTGTCTTTGACGTTAGTGCAGGCGTCAATGTCTTGGCTCATGGGGACCTCTGGACAAATAACGTTTTAGTAAAATACGATAGTACAACAGGAGAGGCAGAGGATGTTATCATTATAGATTTCCAGTATGCTGCCTGGGGATCACCAGCCATTGATCTGTTCTACTTTCTAAATTCTTCGCTGCAGCTCGATTTCCATCTGAATCATCAGGAAGAGCTCATTAAATATTATTTTGATGTATTTTCTGACACGCTGAGAAAACTGCGTTTCCAAGCTGCTATACCCAGTCTGCATAACTTTCACATAGATCTGCAGAAAAAAGCTTTTTATGGTAAGCGGAAATTGTAGTAATAAATTGGGGCTTCAGTTTATTAGAATATATGTATATATTTACAGCTATGCATACCAGCATCAATATATTTGCCATACAGCGCAATGTGGAAACTGCTGATGCGGACTTTAATGCCCTGATGCAAACCAATCAGAGAGCGATTAACTTTAAGAACGCCTGCTATACGAATCCAGTAACTCAGCGGATTTTACGTGAATTTCTACCTGTTTATGATAACTTGGGTTTGCTCGATGCAGATCAATAAATCTACCACCACAAAAATTTCCAACAAATTCTGTAATGAAAATATTTCTAAAATATTTTATTTTATATGTAATTCATTACATATATAAGATAAGTTTAACAAACTAGAATATAATCTCCTGTTGAAAAGGCGTTGTTTATTGTTGGATGGATAACTCTGAATCACCACCTAAAATATATAGTGTACCCTTTCATAAGTTATAGTATTTTCCGGATTAGTAGGGTTCCATAACTTGAATTCAGACGGCAAATTGCCTCTAAAAAGCTTCTTATATCTATATTTTAGCTTTGGAAGAGCTTTTTGTTTTGTCTTGCTCTTGCCTTAGCCAAAGTTGGCAAACAGTTAAATATTGTTCCGCTCTCTTCTCTCGCATTCACTAATATTTTTTACTCTCTCTGATAAGTTTGTAGCTCTCTCTCTATACCTTATATGGTTTGTGTTGTTAATAATTGTTTGGGGTTTTTTGTTTTCAAAACTGAGCATGATATAATTATGAGCTCTCTGTTTGAAAGCTGTGTCTCTTTCATAAGACAAAAGCTCTCTCCATGTCTCTCATAATGATTTCAGTTCTTATAATATAGTGTAATTGGCGCTGCTTATAATTTTCGTTCAGTTAGAGCACAAACTGCCGGCGTATTAAGAAGCTCAACGAATAAAAGTATAAATAATTTATTAAAACTAACAAATAAAATGTCAACCTACAATGCGGACGAACTGGAGGCGCTCGAGTGGCTGAATAATGAGTATTTTACACAGATCTTAAAGGAATATGAAAAAGCACCCGAATTGATATTAACAAGCCTTAAATTATCGCCAGCCAGTGCACAAGGAGATCATTACGCCAGCGTCATGTTTCGAGCTGCAGTGACCTACCAAACCTCAAAGGGAAATCAATGTAAATCTTTGATACTGAAAACCATGCCCGAGCGAGGTGGGCAGAAGAAACAAATGATCGATGAGTCGCATGTATTCGAGACTGAGATTGCCATGTATACGGAAATATTACCCAAATTTGAGACTATACTGCGTGAAGCTGGCGATGATGTTTCCCTCTATGTGCCCTGCATCTATCACAGTTTGGCAATGCGGCAGGTGCTGATCTTTGAGGATCTAGTGCCCCAGGGCTACCAGGTGATACGTGACAGACCTGCCAGTATGGAGGAAATCGAATCTGCACTGCAAAAGCTTGCCAAGTGGCACGCCGTTAGTCACAAGTTGTTGCAGGAGGAGCCCGAGGTATTCAATAAGCTCCAATATAATCTCTCTACACTACCAAACTTTCTGAATCAGAGCTTTCTAACGAATGCTTTGCCGAACTTTATATATATGCTGAATGAGGTAGAAAGTTTGCAGAGGTATAAAAAATATTTTGAAGAAATGCGCGGCTCTCTGATACAAAAATGGGCAGATTCTCTAGGCGAATATCGCCATAATCCTCGAGAGAATTCCTATTACGTTCTCTGTCATGGGGATTTTCACATCCGCAATTTTATGTTCAAGCAGAACAGCTGCATGCTACTGGATTTCCAGTTATCCCATGTGGGGCCCATGGTTAATGATTTCCTGTATGCCATGTATATGTTTTTTGGACCTGCGGAGCGTGGAGTTCAACGGGATCAGCTGATTAACTTTTATCTGGATAATTTGGCCGAAGCGTTGACGAAAATTGGCTATACAGGCAAGAAGCCCAACTTTGAAGAATTTCAGCAGCAATTGATTGATCAGAGATATAATGGTGAGTTATCTTTTAATTATAGACAATATTATAAGTAATATTTTGTTTTCTATATTTTATAGAGCTAATGCTGTTGACTACGTTTCTACCGTTACAAATTGCTGCACGTAAAAATGCAATTGATCCATTTCGTAGACGCACGAGCATGTATAAAGATCAGGATTACATTGGGGAGGTGGAATTTCTCTTAGACCGTATGTGGAAGCAAGGATATTTCGATAAACCTTAGTTAAGTTAAGATGTATTATAAAGAATGTTTCCCTGCATGCATATATAGTTTTAGTTCTCATTGGAAATTAATAAAAAATGTATAATTATTTTAAGCCTATGACCGATAATGCCTAAATCCTACACCAAATTAAATTCTATAATATAATATAATAGCATAAAAAATAAATAAAACAATTTATTAATTTATTAATGTTTTGTACTTTAAATCAAATTTGCGGTTCAGTAAAAAAAATAATGTGGAATTGGAAAATTGCAGTTAATTATGTACTATTACCAAACTTAGTTTGCAATGTCAATTACTATATACATATTTACCACATCAATCTGATAGTGGGATAAGGGGGTGGGTATTAAAAATGTTAAATAATACTCTTTTCGCACTAAATGGTTAACACAACATAAAAGCGTAATATTGTTATTAAGAAGATATAGTTTCTACCATTACAAAAATCCATCCTCTTATTAAAATCGGTTTATAAACACAGCAGTTATTTAAGAGACAATATTGCAGGTTTTGCCTCACCCGCCCAGTGGTAACACAGCCATTAAATCATGTTACAAACAAACAAATGAAAGAATAAATAATGTTGATGATCTTTGTGTATCTTGAAAATAGTTAAACATAAAACCTTGCAATTTGCCATATACTTACGTATGTTAGCTGGACTTCATATCACTTGGTTCATAACCACCAAATAATGCATCGTCAATTCCTAAGTAACATTTTCTACTCGAGTGCTAACGCGACTCGTTCGATAGACAGTCACGGTTAGATTGGGATTCAACGTACTTTATATTTCATATTTCACAAGTTCCGTTGGTATTTCGAAAGCTTAACGAAACTGTCGCGCTTCGAAACATGTATAAATAGTGCTTCCCAGAGAGCAAGCTTTTAGTTTGTTTATAAATTCGGAGGCACACGAGTTGCTTGTTCGAAATGTCGGCAAATATAGATGAGAACTATAACGATGATGAGAAGGTAGCACCCACCTGGATGGATACCAAATTCTTTACAGACGTACTAGCAACTTATCTGAAGGATTCCAATGTGAAAGTGGTAGACTTTAAGATATCGCCAGCTACTGCCAAGGGAGATCATTATGCGAGCATTATGTTTCGTGCCCAGGTGGAGTATTCCACAGATCAGGAAAAACTGGGCATATCGCTGATCATCAAAACTATGCCCGATGAGGACTGCTTTAAAAAACAATTCTTGGGTGAGGGCAATTTCTTTTCCACGGAAATCAGCATGTACACGGAAGCTCTACCGAAGTTACATCAAATATTGCGTGAAGCTGGTGATGATACAATATTGGGTGCACGTTGTATTTTTTATACGCTGGAGCCACGAAAGGTAATGGTGTTTGAAGATTTGGTACCTCAAGGATACAAAGTTATTCGTAGCAGACCTCCAAACATTGAGGAAATAAAATCAGCTTTTGAGAAGCTGGGAAAATGGCACGCAGTCAGCTACAAAGTCTTAAAGGAAAATCCTGAAATTTTTGAGAAGTTTAAATATGATTTGACTACAGTACCCAATTTTCTGGAACAAAGTTTCTTTAAAAATTCGTTGCCAGAATTTATAAAATCGATTGGAACCATTGAAAGCTTAAAGGAATACCAAAAGTATTTTGAGCCAATGAATGACATATTAGTGAAACGTTGGGTTGAGATAGTGCGAGAGTATCGGGATAATCGAAAGGATGATGCTTACTATGTTTTATGCCATGGAGATTTCCACGTGAAAAATATGATGTTCAAGGACAACGAGTGCATGCTGTTGGATTTTCAGATTTCCCATGTAGGATCTATGACATATGATGTGATCTATGCAATGTATATGTTTCTGGGTCCAGACGAACGACGCGAGAATATTGACGAGCTGTTATATCATTATTTCAACACCTTTAGAACTACCTTAAATACCATTGGCTACAAGGGAAAATTGCCCAGCTTAGTAGAATTCCGCAAGCAGATATTTGATAGGAAATATCATGGTGGGTATACACTGAAATTTCTTAAATGTGTATTTGTTAATAACTGACTTTATTTTTTTTTTTTTTAGAGTTTTTGCTGCTTACTATGAATTTGCCTGGTTTTAATTGGATGCGTAAAGGACGTGATCCTGGCGAATTAATGGAGGATCCATCAAAACAAGCTCAAATTTTTTATGACGAAGACTTTCAAGACGAATTAAAGTTTTTATTGCCTCGTATGTTGCATTTGGGTTACTTTGAAGAACTTTAATCAGAGTTCTTTAATTGATGAACATGTTAAATATTTCCACATCTATTTTATTATCACAATAAATAAATGTAGATAATTATTTTAATAAGTTTGTTGACGTTTTTTCCGCATACTGACTCACGACCTATCACATGCCAATAGTTAATAATATATATGTAAGTTTTTATACCCTGTGTTGTAGATAGGGTTTCAGCTGTTATGCCATGACCATGCGTAAAACTACAATCATAATGTTATCTCATCAAACAACAAATATTGAGGTATTCCACTAAAAGTTCACTAAAAGCTTTTATAATGCTTTGAAAATGTTTGATAAGTTCTTCTTCTGGGTTCAGCGCTCTCTTGCGCTGTTATTAACATCTCTCTCGCGAGCCAAAAAATTATTGGCTCTGTTAATACTAGTGAGCGATATATACACTCAGAAAAATTAAAAATGATTGATAAAGATTGAACTTGAAGATGAATCTTGTTTTGTTATGGAATTCGGAATATAATCGTGAATGAATTAATATCTTAAAGTAAAAAAACAGGATTAGGTTAAGAAAAAGTGCAAATAATGATTAAATTAAGTGCAATTCGAAACTTATTTGAATCTCATAAGTTATTGAAAAGAGATATAAGAAAATAAAGAATGGTATTCTCTTGTCAAGAATTTTCTGACTCCATGTACTATTGATTTTTCTTTCAGTGTATGATATACGTTACCTTTTACCAACAGTACAACAGCTCCGAATAACTAGCAAAAGGAAAAGGTCACTCCGCCTGTCTGTCCTAGCATTTCAACTGGCCAATGTGCTAACTGATTTTATTTTAAATTATAGATCAAAAATGGACTACAGGGTATTTTACAGTAGGGCGCGTCCAACTGATCGGCTCCGCACATTCTGGTTGTTCTTAGATAGCACTTCAAGTGTTAAACCATGACCATGCGTAAAAACTACAAAAACTACTAATGCTATCTCAGCAAACGTCAAATATTAGAGTATTTTACCAAAAGTTCATTCAAAGCTGTTAGCAGTGAGGCAAAGCAATATTGTCTAATGAGCGATATCTACACTGAGCAAAATAATATTATTTATACAAATAAATAAATCTTGCTTTAATATAGAATTCAGAATAGAACCAAGAATGAATTGAGATCAATTAAGACGATTCGTATCTTATTTTCATTGTAAAAGTTCTCTTAAAATGAAAATTAGGATTTAAAGAACACGTTTTGTAGAATAATTTTGTTCTAACTAGGATTATTTAAACTTTTGACACCGATTTCTTGTTTTAACAACGAAAACTCTTGATTTCTTGTGTTTCTCTTAGTGTATAATACATTTATTTATTTCAACAGTAAACCAAGGGCCTAATTGTTGCAACTGTTGTCTGATAAGAAACAATCGTACCTATTCTAATCTTTCTTACTAAGCTATTGAAAAACTAAGCGTGACATACAAATACTAGATACTTGGGCATGAACTGTTGTTATCGCCAGGCAAAATAGCTAATTTTTTCAATTTTCTAAAGGTCTGTTATCTTCAACCCATGTATAATAAATTGCCATATAGATAAGTTCTTTATGATAGTTAATATGGTAACAAAATATTATTATTATACCCTGTGCCCATTTGAAAAATGGGAAAAACAGGGTTAATAACTTTGTGCGAATGTATGTAACAGGCAGAAGGAGGCGTGGCAGACCCCACAAACTATATATATTCTTGATCAGGGAGACGAGCTGAGTCGATTTAGCCCTGTCTGTCTGTCTGTCTGTCTGTCTGTCCGTCTGTCTGTCTGTCTGTATGAACGCTAAGATTTCCTAAACTACAAAAGCTAGAGCAGCCGTTTTGGTTGCTATAGGTAGGTGTATTTAATACGCAGATCAAGTTTATTTCAAATCGTTGATGCCACGCCCCCTTCACGCCCAAAAATCAATAAAACTCACACAACCTCGTGTTTTTTAACATAAAATGTTAAATAACAAGCGTAATATTAAACATAGAATGTTGTTATTTGGAACATAAATTCTCTTGTACTATATTTAACTATCCTGAAAAGTGCATTGAAATCGGTTAAGAAACACAGGAGATATAAGCTACAAAATAGTTGAACTTAAAAGCTCAAAAACAAACGTAATATTGAACATAGAATGTTGTTATTGTTGAATATATACTCTCTAGTATAATAATTAACTGTCCTGAAAAGCGCATTGAAATCGGTTAATAAACAAAGGAGATATAAGCGACGTAATATGACATGCACACGCCGTTGCAGCCAGCCGCCTTACGCTTGGAAATAGTGTGCGAGAGGGATAGCGATACCAAGCACGTTGTTTGGCGATTGTGCGATTGTGAGAGCATTTGAACATACAAAGTTAAACAGCAAGCGTAATATTGAACATAGAATGTTGTTATTTGGATCATAAGCTCTCTCCTATTATATTTAACTATCCTGAAAAGCGCATTGAAATCGGTTAATAAACACAAAAGATATAAACGAAACAAAGCGCGCCCATACTATTCTTTATAAATAAATTAAATTATATTTAAAATATTTAAATTATAACCTGTATTTGCGAGCGCGCAGCGCGAGCTGTGGCACAGGGTATAAGACAGTCGGGCCCGTCCGACTGATCTGCTCCGCCCATTCTGGTTATTAAATATTATTTTAAGGAGATTCTATGCAACTAAATCGCACTGTTTCAAAAAAATTATGATTTGTTTGTTGTATATGTTAATACCTATCAAAAATAATTTGACATGACTCGGCATGATAAACACAATCAAAATTATCTGCCAGAGCCATAAAGATAAACGATTATCATCTGGATATGCTGCGTTTATAAAGATCTGTTGGCAACTGCATCATTCAGTTCCAACTTGAAGCTGAGACTTGCAGGATGCCACCTAATACCGAATCTTATAACCAGGATGAGTTGGAGGCGCCTTGTTGGTTAAATGCCGCATACTTCCAGGACGTCTTAAGCTGCCACGAAAGAGATGAGCAGGTGGAGGTGAAGAGCTTCAAGATCACACCAGCCAGCGGCAAAGGAGATCACTATGCGAGCGTTATGTTTCGAGCGGGTGTGGAATATTCGACCTCCAAAGGTAACGCTTCTAAGTCCCTGATCATCAAAACTATGCCTGAGAAGGAGGGACACAAGAAGCAAATGCTGGACGAGTCGCATATATTTGAGACAGAGATAACGATGTACACTAAAATTCTGCCTCAGTTTGAGAAAATATTACGTGAGGCGGGGGATGATACTTCCCTCTATGTGCCCTGTATCTATCACAGCCTGAAGCCACGCCAGGTCATTATATTTGAGGATATTTTGCCGCTGGGCTACACTGTGCTACGTGAGAGAGAACCAAACCTAGAAGAGGTTCATTGTGCCTACACTAAACTAGCCAAATGGCATGCGGTGAGCTACAAAATATATCAAGAACAACCCAAATTGCTACAGAGTTTGCAGTACAGTCTGTTTGAGCTACCGAAAATCAGCAATGATCCGCTTATGGGCTCTGGTATGGATTATTTCCTAAGGATGCTCAACTCCCGGGAAGATCTAAAAGTGTATAGTCCTTACTTTGAGCAGATACGTGGCAGCTATATGAAACGCACCGTAGAATCTTTTAGGGAACACCGCTTGAATCCGAACGAAGGCGCATACTATGTGCTCTGTCATGGGGACTTTCATCTGCGGAATTTAATGTTCCAGTATCACAAAACCAATGGAACACTCGAAGATTGCATGCTGCTGGATTTTCAAATGAGCAACGTGGGTCCCATGCCACTGGATATTATTTATTCAATCTATAATATGCTGTCCCCAGAGCAAAGGCAGTTTCAAAGAGATGAATTGATATACTTTTATTTCGCCAACTTCATCGACACCTTGAAGAAAATTAAATTCAATGGCACGCTGCCGACTTTGAAAGGGTTTCGAGAACAGCTTTTCAAGCACAAATATTTGGGTAAGTTTTGCAATTGTATACAAATTATAAAACTATATTTTTTAATAAACTATACTTTTACAGAATATTTCTTGCTTACCACATTTATGCCGCTGATGATGGCTCTTAAGGATGGTCAATATGAGCTCTCCGAAATGATTGAGAAAAAGGATTTGAGATTGAAGTTTTATTATAATGAAAATTATATTGAGGAGGTGCGTCACAATCTGAAACGCTACCTACATTTGGGGTACTTTGATGATTTGTAATAAAAATAATTTTATAATTTTATTCAAATATTAAATAAAAAAGGTTTTTTTTTTGTGTTTACAAAATAAAAAATTATTAACATTTGAATTTGATGGTTGGCGCGCTATGCCTGAAGAGTGACCATTTTAATACCAAAAACATCAAAAATACTGTATTGATTCGATGGCATTTATCGATATCAATTGGCATACTGAGCGATAACGTGCTAAAAATGCCCAAGCCTATTGTACTAACAACAATACCGCATGTTTATATTTATAATGCGAATTAAAAATCGCAAAAACAATTGATAATTGCCCGGAATATGACAGCGGAATTAAGCGAATTGCTTTGCCGTGTGTGCCTGAAGCAGGACGAGCTCATGGTGGACGTGTACGAGCACGTGGAGGAGCAGCAGACGGATCTGTGCACGCTGCTCGAACGCTGTGGCGACATCAAAGTAAATAATATGAATAATAATAATAGTAATACAACAATAATATATGCTGCTGTAGGTGTCCAGATCGGATAGGCATCCCAAATACCTGTGCCAGGAGTGCACCAAGGAGCTGCTCATAGCAGCCAAATTCCGCTCCAAATGCGCTGCCACAGAGCAAACGCTGAGGATCCAAGATTTGGCAGCCGAGGAGATGGCAGAGGAGGAGCAAAAGTTCTTGGCGGAGAATGGAATGACCCTGGAGGAGACCATAGTATACGATCCCATAGAGCACGTGGAGCTGTACGAGGAATGCGAGACGCTAACTCCGACTGAGCAGCCCGCCAGCGTTGCAAGAAAGAAGCCTTTTAATGCTGGCGTATTTGACTGCGATGATTGTGGCGCTGTGTTTCAGCAGGCGCTGACGTTGCAGCGGCACCAGGCCAAGGGGCATGCTGCGCTGGAGCTGTTTGGCTGCGAGGAGTGCGGACACAGCTTCACACAGCGCACGAATCTGCAGCGGCACAGCTGCAGCGGAAAAGCAGAGGCTGAAGTGGCACGACACCGTTGCATGCACTGTGGCAAGTGCCTGCAGTCAGCTGGCAGTCTAACCATGCATCTGCGCCTGCACAGCGGCGAGCGGCCTTTTGCCTGCGACGCCTGTCCGAAGGCCTTCAAGACGAACGGTGCACTGGTCACGCATCAGAAGCGGCATCTCCAGCTGGCAGAGCACGCCTGCGAGCACTGTGGCAAGCGATTCGTGGAGAGCAGCAACCTGCAACGCCACATCATCGCCCTGCACACCACCGAGCGGCCGCACACCTGCACCATCTGCCAGCGCAGCTTCGCCCGCGTCTTTCTGCTGGAGCTGCACCAGCGCACGCACACCGGCGAGCGTCCCTACGCCTGCGCCCTCTGCGATCGCAGCTTCGCCCAGCTGAGCGTGCTGCGCAACCACGAGCTTATCCACACCGGCGAGCGGCGGTATCGCTGCGGCCTCTGCCACAAATCCTTCAGTCGCCACATGCAGTTGAAGCGGCACGAGCTGAAATGCTGCCAGACGGTGGCATCGGAAGTCATTGTACAAGCTCTGGATGATAATAGCAATAGCTGATGGAACTCCTTACTTCTCCATAGAATATACGCTTTTGGATGCTTTAAAATGCTGTGAAACTCTAGCACTAATATGCACAGATATAGTTTTATTTAATACTTACATTTTACAAGAATTTAAATATTTCTATGTTAGAAATAAGTAAACAGATGTCTAGTTTATATAAGAATATAAAACTCTGTTAATGTATCAGTGGAACTTAATAGAACTTACCAGACGTAGCTCATATTTGATACTTGATAAGGTGATAATCTAAATTCGAAAAGGGTTTAAAGAGTTGGGCAGCGAAAGTTAGGTCTGCGAGAGTTGAGCCAGCGAGTTTTGTATCAGCGAGAGTTGGGCCTGAAATAGTTCAGCCAGCGAGAGTTCCGTCAACGAGTGTTTGACCGGCGAGAGTTCAACAAGCGCGAGCTCTGGCAACGATTGTTCGGTCAGCGAGAGTTGGGCCAGCGAGAGACATAATTTTAGGAGCAGTCGGTGATAGACCGATTCGTGTGTTACCCTCAATCCAGCAAGCGATTTTTTCTAAAAAAAAATAGGTAGTTCTTTTGACCCATAGACAATTTTTGTTTACTCTTTCAAGCGAACTCTGCTCTATACAAATAAGCCAAGGGCTAATGGGCCTATAAGTTGCAGTAATTTCCCATTCCGCAGAGATAGAAACAATTTGAAATGTTTATTTTGTTGTATTTGCTTTTATTGCATGCACATAAATGTTTAGTTATGTTTAATCCTCTTTCGTTTCTGGGGGAATTAGCCTACAAGTTACAACAGATTATTAAATTACATAAATGCTTATGTTATGCGCCACAGATTCGTACAGTTGGCTACATTTATAAGTTATTTATTTATGTATGCATGCAAAACTTGTCATATACATATATATTTATACTTTAAATACGGTATATATTTATTGTATTTTGGTTTTCAGTGAGAAAATCGACATACATAACATGCATAGGATTTGATTTATGTTGAGGGCACAGAAATTCTTGGTTTGATTTCAAAGGTTTCTTCAATTTGTACATTAATAGTAATATGTTTCTATGTTGTATTAAGTTCTGTTTTGCAATCTTACTTGTATGCATATTCTTATATATGTATGTATATTTATAATTTCATATATATGTATATGTAACTGTTGCCTTTAGCCTACAGTTTATTTTTTACTTTAATTTCTTTCTATTACATTGAAACATTTGCAGATCTGTTTCGAATCGGAATTCATCAGAAAATATAGACATTTACTTAGGGCAACTATGACAAGCATAACGGTGGTCTCTAGTATTCAAAAAAATTTATTTATTCTAACATTTTTTGTATATTAATAACTTTATAATACAAAAATATAATTAAATAAATTGAAAGTATGATTAATATGGGCTAAAAATTATAAACATTTGTCATAATTTATGTCATACCATAAACAAATCTCTTTATTAGTATTGCATCGCTTTTTATAAATTTTTAACAATTTAGATTATTTTCAAAAAACTGCAGAATCTTTTTATTAAAATAATGTATCTTTTTATTTATTTTAAAAGCCACTTAACTTAACATTCTAATCATTTGACAAAGTTTTGAACTCAAGAAAATCTATCAAATTAAACTTGATTTTATTTATTCTTGTTTTAATTAAAAAGGTATCGTATAGATTGTCATGTCTATATTCTAAATTTTATGTTTTGTTTAAAAATAATTAATATTTTTGTAGTTTGCTGCTTGATAAACATTATAATTTATTAAATGAAATGTGTGTATGTAAAGAAATAGTGATAAATTCTATGTTTTTCTAACGCTTCTTAACAATTTTTAAGCTGGCAAATAAAATTCGAAACAGTTCTGTAAAGTTTCTCTTAAGATGCTAGTTTCTTTCTGCATTAGTTTAATTTAATTTAATTTCAATTAACATTCTTTGGTGCTGGCAAAAGCAAAATCCAATTATGGCGCAAATATCTTTGGGTTCGCAGTGGCAGCTATTTCCGCATTGGTTTAGTAATTTCTTTTTGTTTGCTTTGTTCATTTTTCGTTTCGCTTGAGAATTGTGATCCTGCATGGCGTAGTCCTGGAGCTGTAACGGGTTGGGGGGTCGCTATCGAGGGGGGTAAACGGGAGGAGGTATTGGGCCTACAGGAGCGTCGCCTCTGCGCAAGAATGGCAAGTTATTAGATATCTGGAGCAGACTACGACTACAAAATGGCGCCAATCGGGTGAGAGTGAGCACAGGTGAGAGGTGCCGCTGGGTGGTAGGGGCGGGGGCAGGGGCGTGGCTGGCTCTGCTGCAGTTAGACCGCTGCGCTGTGCTCCGATCGACGGAAATACTTACGCGCCTGCACATTGAGATCGTCGAGCAGCAGCTCATTGGAGGACCTGGAGCGTTTAGGGAAGATGAGCGCATTGCGCAGCGGCGTCACGTGCGCCACATTGGCGCTGGGGCGTGGCTTGGGCGGTGGTGCGGGTGGTGCGCGCTTCTGCTTGTAGGAGACGCGCTTGAGCTGACGCACAAAGGATTGACTCAAGGTGGAGCCACGATTGAAGTCCAGCTCGGCATTGAGCTGCGGCTGCGCGGCATACTTGTGCAGTGGTGCAACGGCTGCCTGCAGCTGCTGCTCCGAGTGGGTGCGCTGGTCAGTGGGGCGCAGGCGCTCGAAGAGATTGCTCAGCGTGCTGGAACGCTGCTGCAATGGCGGCGCTGGCGCCGGATACTTGAGCAGCGAATGGCTGTGCTTGGGCGTGCGTCCTGCGCCTGTGGTGGTGGGCGTGGTGGAGGCGGTTTGGGTGCGGCTGGCAAAGACATCGTCGTCCAGCTCGCTTAGGCTGACCAGCATGTGCTCATCGTCGAAGATGTCGTCGGTGGTGGTGGTGCGACTAAAGTCCAGCTGGCGCTGCTGCAGATCCTCCTCCTCCTCCTCATCCTCTTCATCCGCATAGCGCGCGAATATTTCGTCGAATGCCGCGTTCACAATGTACGCCTCGTCCTGCTGCTGCAGCTGCTCCTCGCTGGACACGCAGCGCGACGTGAGGCTGCCGAAGAGA
The DNA here is from genome assembly GCA_035045125.1 of Hypselothyrea guttata. NCBI lineage: Eukaryota > Metazoa > Arthropoda > Insecta > Diptera > Drosophilidae > Hypselothyrea > Hypselothyrea guttata. The sequence goes on along the minus strand of JAWNNJ010002200.1, from coordinate 118,894 downwards.
TTCCTGCGGTAATCCTGTCCAGCCGCCGCCAAGCTCTGCGTGCTGCAGCTGCCCCTCAGCTGCTCCGCCTGTGCAGTTAGCTGTAACTGTGCCTGCTGTATCTGTGTCTTTAGCTGTGCCTGTTTCTGTTTCTGATTCTGTGCCTGTGTCTGTATCTGTATCTGTTTCTGTGCCTGTATCTGTGCCTGTGCCTGTGCCTGCAGCTGCAGCTTCTGCCTGTGCCGCTGCAGCTGCGACTTGCGCTTGAGCTGACTGAACTTGGTCAGCTGATACTTACTCTGCTCGCGATCGCGATCGCGCTCCTGCTCCGCCTCCGCCAGACGCCGCTGCAGCGCCAGCGTCTCGAACGTGTGCACCACGCTGCCCACATGCGAGTTGATCTCCGGTATGCCCAGGTCGCCGCTGAACAGGTCGCGCTGGTGGCGCTGCTGCGGCGACAGCAGCTCACCGCCCCCGCCGCCCACGCTCGCATGCTTGTGGGCGTGGCAGTGGCGTATGGGCGGCACGGGTGGGCAGCGGGCGTGATTGTGCTGCACCACCGCACCACAGGGCAGCTGCTCAACGAACTCGCTGGACTCCTGATGCCACAGCAGATTGCCCAACTCATCATGGCCGCTGGCGCTGGCCAATGTGGACGACTGTATGGGTGTGTGTGTGTGTTTGTATGTATGTAGTTGTTGTGGTGTTCAAGCAACAAACGTTAATGAAATTAAATGAAAAACAAAAGTAAAAGCTCAGTTAGCTGTAGTTCGCCTTTGGGTTGGTTTTTGGTGAGCTGAAGGAGGGACGGGGTTGGTTAGCGAGGAACTGGGAGCAGAGGACGTGAATGCAATACGTAGCTAAAACTATGCTAGGCTTATGACTATGTACACACTGAGCACAATATTGATAGCTTTAACTTATATGCTATAATATTAATTTTATATTATTTTATAAGCTACATATATAATTCAGCTGTCGGCCGAATCATGACATAAACTAATTTTGTATTAATTTTTTATACGATTTTTGATTTATGCTAAGTATTTTTTCTTCACTTGTTTGTATGTTTGTTAGCTGGGGTTTTTTTCAGTGTATTCTTCTCTTTTTTTTATTAAATAACACAACACGCATTGCTGTCAGTGCAACGTTCATATGTTTGTTTTTATGTGTGTTTGTTGTATGTCCATATTTTCTTTGCAGTTGGTGAATATATTTGCCCATAAGTATGCTACATTTTTCAAAAGCGTTTATCAAACATGTTGCAGAACGCTTGCAACTGCTTTTAACGAAACAAAGCAACAGCAATAATGTCGTAAGTAATTTGTGCAATCGGAATTAGTTGTAAAAATGATTAGTTTTTATGCATAAATTAATTATTTACAGCTACCTCAATGGAAATAAATTTGATTTGGAAAGTTACTGTTATAAACAGAAATCTCTTTTGATTTTTACTCGAGCTGGTTTCCAAATTTGCTAAACTAAACAGTTGTAAAGAAATTTACAAGACAATAACTATAATTGTTTTAGCAGGAATTATGAAAAATCCCAAGAAAAGCTTAAAACAATGTTGTTAAATTTGTTTTTAGCAACAGCCAGATTTGACCAGCAAAAGTGGGTTTGGCAACTGTGGAAATAAATGTTAGGTTTGATGTTGGCAGTTGTGGCTGTGAGCAAGCAACAACATTTAACAGCTGAGACAACAATAGTGCATACGCAGGAGATGGCTCTATTGTGCCTTGTGTGTGTGTGTGTTGGTTGTGTGTGTGTGGTTGTGCTGTGCGTGTGTGTAATTTAATAATAGTTATTATCAAATGGTAAACTATCACTGGAGCTGGAGTAGAGCTGCTGCTGCTGCTGTGGTTGCTGTGGCAGCAATTGATTGTTGCTGTTGCGTTTAATATGCTGCTGTTGCTGCTTGTTGCTGTTGCTGCTGTTGTTGCTGTTGTTGCTGTTGCTGTTGCCGTTGCTGTTGCTGCACTTTTGCTGCTGCTTGTGCATGGCCTTAAAGTCATCCTGTGACTTGCTGTTGTTCTTGGAGCTGTGCTTGCTCTTGTGACCCTTGTTGTTGCTGCTGTGTTTCGTGTGCTTCAGACTGTGATGTTGGTGGTGTGTGTGTTGCTGTGGCAGCTGCTGCTGCTGTTGGTGTGAGAGTTGCTGGTGTGCGTGTTGCTGATAGTGATGCTCAATATGTGCAATGTTGCTGCTGCTGTGATAATGCGCCTGTTGCTGCTGCTGCTGATGTTGCTGCGAGTTGTCGCTGGCCGTGCCGCTGCTGCCGTAGCTATAAATCTGCGACTTCGATTGGCTGCGATGCGGATGCGCATGCGGATGTGCATGCAGATTTGCCACGCTATAATGATCATGATCCAGGCTATCGAATGTCTGCAGATAATGCGGATTTGTCTGCGTGCAATAGTCGCCGCCAACATCGAATTGCTGCTGCTGTTGCTGCTTGTGTTGCTTGCGATCCAGCGTGTTGTTGCCGCGCTGCCCATGATACTGTTGCTGCTGCGGCTGATCGAGCGGATTCAAATGTTGCATATGTGTCATGTTGTAGCTCAAGTGTTGGTAGTGTGAATCCGCATGTTGCTGCTGCTGCTGTTGCTTCACACCGTTCTTCAGTGGCAATGGCGGCGGTTGCTGCTGCTGTGGCGATCGTCGGTGTGTGTTGTTGCCGTTGCCGTTCGACTTGAAGCTATTGCTGCCGCTGTGCAGCGACAAGCTGTTGCTGCTGTGATTGCTGTTGCTGCTGCAGCCATCGCTCTTTGTCTTAATGGCAATAAATGAATTTGGCAACGGCGGCAATGGCGGTGTGCCTGTGGGCGTGGTGTTGCTGGTGGCCGACGAGGAGCACGTGGTGGTGGTTGTTGTTGGTGCGGTGTTGCTGCTGCCGCCGTTGTTGATTGCTGTGGTGCTGCTGCTGGCCACATTCAGTTCCCGCTACGCGTGATGATGCCCGCCAAATGTGCGCAGCACGGGCATGCTCTATATTAGGGTGGTTGTTGTTGTTGGTGATGTTGTTGGTGTTGTTGGTGGTGCGTTGGTGTTGGTGAAACACAAAAGCAATTGTTGTGGTGTTGGGAATTGCAGTTGTGGTACAGGTTGTAGTTGTAGTTGTTGGTGTGCGTGTGTGTTGGTGGTGTTGGTGGTAGTTGTTGTTGTTAGGCGCATTTGTTGTTGTTGTTGTTGTTGTTGTTATCGGAAAATGAAATTTCAGAGCGTAAAAAGAGACGAAAAAAGGAAAAAGAGTAGACACTTATCATATAAGTCGTGTATGAGATATATATAAATTTGATACTTTTTCTTTTGCATAGTACGTATACTGTTTGCTCTCACTGTATGTGTGTGTTTTGTGTGTGTTTGTTGTGTGTGTGTGTGTGCGTCAGTTATGCTTGGAGCAGGACGAGTCGTTTTTTTTTAATATTTTGAGTCAAGTGTTATTTTTTTGAGTAATTCAAGTATATAAAATTGTTACGCTAATTAATTTATTTCAGCAAAATTGAAAGTGCTTTAATAACCAAAGTAAATAAATAAATAATAGTTTTAAATATGCTTGAATTTGTTAACTAGTTGGTGAGTTTATTATCTAGAATTAACGGAATATTTAAAAATTAAACGTTTGAAAACATACAAAAAGTGCTGCTAAAAATATGTACAATAAATGTAGTAAAATTATTGCAATAAATTAAAAGTGATTCCCATAATTTATTTAGTTCATTATCTTTAGTTTATTTACACACAGTTACACACATACTACATCTAGACAGCAGAACTAATGGCATCAAAACTAAAAGTGCAGTTTCAATTTTTTTGTTTTAAAATAAGATAAAAAGTCTCAGGGAAATTTCATGCATCAATGCTGCTGCTGCTGCTACTGTTGTGGCAGCTGTGGCAGACAAGGCAGCATCAAGTGGCAAGTAAAACTTATTTAATTCGGCAACGGGCCACTACCAGAGTCACAACGTTCAAGCCAGGCACGTTGCAAGTTAAGCAGCTCCCGCTACGAGTAGACACCAGTAGAGCATGCTGTGCCAAGTTGTCAAATTATATAATTTGTATATATAGCAAATGCCTCAATAACTTTATATTTTTTCAAGCAATTTTTTTTGTTGTAGACTAAACATGCTGACATGCTGTAGGATATTCAAAATGCAAAATTTATTTTTGGAATTTTAAATAGGGATTTTTGGAAATAAATTATGTCTAACATGTGGTAATATTTATTATAAGGAAGTATAGCTCATTTCAAATTATTATTATTATTTATTTTAAAATTTCTTAATATATTTATATGGGGCTCATAGTTGGAACTCAATGCAAATAGGTGAGTAAAAATATCGTAATTTTCGATGCAAATATTAGAACGTTATTGTTTACGAACGTTTTTTTTGACACAACAAAATTGTTTAAATTATTTATGGAAGTTACATGCCAAATTTCAGATCTCTACAACTTGTAGAGCCCGAGTTAAATGATATATAATTATACATTATAGATTAAGCTAATGTTTCAAGCATTGAATTCAGGCGACACACATATCTAGCAGAAGGTTACAACAATTCATGCTACCCCCATTGAACTCATGCTTTTTACAGGGTATTTGAAAAAACACAGAGCACAAGCTACCACAAACTGCAGAAGCTCCACCAAGAAAAGCTAATTAGCCGGCACAATTTGGAAAAAAGCGAGCATAAGTTTTAATAAGAAAGTGAGGGCAGCATTACGCTTGCTCTTTTTCTCTGTCCGTGCCAGGCTAATGCGCACGGTGAATGGCGTGGGCGTGGCACAAAGTGGGCGTCAGTTAGGGAAGGGTTAAAGCGAGAGTGTGGCGAGAGGGGTGAGAGAGTGAAAGGGCATGCATGTTTGAGGTTTTTGCTGCGGTAAATTTAACATTTAAATTTAAAAAGTTTTGCGACAGCGTACTTTGTCTTTGCTGCAACTGCAACTGCAACCAAGCCATACAGCGACGCTGCTTGCCACACAGTCAATAACAAATGGCAGATACACCCCCAACCACACACACACACACTCTCGCACTCATATATGAATACAGCTAAAGTTTCATTCATGCACTTAATGCACACTCAGAGTCTGTCTGTTTGCCTGTCCGTCCAGCTGTCTCTCCGTGTGCCACTTGGGGCAACAACTTCTGCTTCTTCCTCGTCTTCGTGCTTTTCTTCGCAGCAGAAAAAGTTGACAAGCGTTGACATAATTTTACACGCAATGACAAGTTGCAGCAAGTGATGTTGCAACGTCTTCAGCACATGCATAAAACTACACCGAGAGAAGTTGACACACGCAGTAAATTCCAAAGGGAATTGCCTCCGAGTTTGGAAAGGGGGAAAAGTATGAGCTATACGTAATATTCATCAGCATGACGAGTAAGTCGATATATAAAATTATTAAAAAAGTCATGATGTATCTTAGAAAGCTCTTTAAATCCAACTCAATTATTGATTGCCACAACTCCCCATCTATTTCTCTCGGTGCACTCTTAAGAGCGGCAGCAGCTAGCAAACACTTATCGCACAAGTGTCGGATTTTTCATGCCTCAGACAGTGCTGCTGCACTGCTGCTTGAACTTGCCACAAAGTGCTGCATTTTCTGCATCATTTACTTAACATGGCGAAAAATTTAATAGACTTGCCACATAATTGCCAGTGCTAATGATGGATTGCTGCTACTGTGGCCGTTGTTGCAACTTGTGTCTGCCAACTGCCAACTGTCAACTGCTGCAAGTGGCTGAGCAAATGTCCGCGACAATTTGAGAGCAGCTGCAGCAGAACGCTAACCGCAAATATCTTAAGATTATCAATGGCTGCGGGCTTGCAACATCATCAACAGCCGGAAGTGACTGTCGCTTAACGTGCCCCCCCACACACACACATACACACATACACAGAGAGAGCCTCAGAGCAAACGCGGGGCAGCTGCATTACGCAAGTTCAACTCAGTGCCACAAAAATTTGAAAACTTTGTAAACAAAACTTTTTGAGCTGTGTGGCACTTTGCTGCTGGCGCGAAAGCAAGCAAAAAGTACAACACGAAAACATTCAGAGGACGATGCGCAGGACCTTTGGCTGCAACAACAACTGTGGCAGTGGCAGTGGCAGCAGCAGAAGTTGGTGATAAAAGGAGATATATACAGCGTAGATATGCACAGTGAAATGCAAGTAGCAAGAGAAGCACGGTTTGTGCTTTGAGATAAAAGATTTCAGGTAGAGTTGGCGAAAATCGGAGAACCCTAGAGCTGGAATTCAACTCATTTGAAATTGCTTCTTCTTTATTCATCTTCCCTTCTAGTTCGTTTTTTTGTTCTCAGAGTTTTATACCCCTTTATAGCTTCCTGTCTTTAAACCCTACTCTTTCGATCGTCTGCTATCTTTCGACTCTTCACCTTAACTTCTTATTATCCTTGTTCGCTGTTTCTAATGTTCATAACCCTCTCGATTTAACTTGTGTCTTCTTTCCGCTTCTTCCCAGTCTTTTCTTTTTTTTTTTTTTTGGTTTTTGGTTTTTTAGGAACGTTTAGACAAAATAGGAGAACCCTAGAAATGGAACTCTATACACTCCAAATGCCATCGTTCCAGAATGCCTTATTGTTCCTTCTTTTTCCATTAACAAATTTTTCTTATTCTCTAAGCTTTATACTCCTTCAGAGCTTCCATTCTCTTCTCCTTAGTCATTCGATCTTCTCCAATTTTTCGACCATTCACGATTTTTCAACTCTTTATCACTATGAACTTTTTAAATTCGAATTGGTTTCAGTAAAAACAATATGGGAATCTCCTAAAGCACTGGTTGAATATCAGCTAACAGTCGTCATGCAATCTTCATACAAACGACCTCAGCAGCTGCAGGGCCTGTTTAGAAACCGTTAAAACTTGTGCCATTGAGAGGGTGTTTACTGTACAGTTGGCAACTGAGACAAAACAGACTTAGCGGAACCCAATGCTCATCCGCATCCTGTTGGTTGGTCTGAGGGCGTTGTCTGTCAGCAGCTGGTGCAAAGTTTGGCACACGGCAAATGCCGCTGAACTTGGATCGTCAGTAGCTTAGCGATAATATAACAGAATTCAGAGAGGGAGAGAGAGAGGGTGAGAGAAGGGGAGGGGGGGAGGGGGGTGCTACCAACAATGCCTTCATCAATTGTCCAAACGGATGTTTGGCTCAGCAGTTGTCGTCTCGGTGGCCATTGGCATCGTCAGTGTGATGGCGGAGCTTCCGTTGTGCTCGTCGACTTCCGTGCTGATCAAAGCTAACGGCACTTCAAAAATGGCTGGCAACTACGACTGCTCCCGCCACATGGCACATGCCACATGCCACAAAATGCAGAAGCAAACGAAAACGAATAAAAAATAAAAAAAAGCAGAAAAGAAAGAGGACTCTCTGCTTTGTAAATATAAGCAGCAATTCCCTCACACTGCACTTGCAGCCAAGGGGCGCATTTTGCATTTCATTTAAAAGAAAATGCTGCAAGTTTAACTCCCCCTGTCCGCATGCCCCCCGCAAACACTTTGTGTACAATTGTAATAACTATCTCAGCGAGTGTTTGAAATGCGTTTACCGAAAACTTTTACAGCTGCCAGTGCAAGAATGTTTATACTTTATTCCTTCTTCGCTCTTTTTTCTGCATTTTTGTGTGTACGACTTCTGCCGCATAAAGTGCACTGAATGACGGCTGTAAAAAGCGGCAAGGGGCGTGGGGGCGCAGGGGCGTAGGGAAGTGGGAAGTTGGTATGGGGGCTAGCACGTACTTCAGTTAGTTGTAAATAAAATGCAAATTGTTGTTATTTGTGCAACTGTTTTCAGCGTTGTATTTACTTGCGCACGGAACAATAATTTACCTTTTGAATGCGTAATGCTACGCCCCATTGCACAGTGGGCTGAGAGATATGTTAGATATGCACACAGAGCTGTAAAAAGTTCTCTTTCGTTCAGGCATTTATTTTGCATGCCTCTGTGTGCGTAAACATAAATTAATGTTTACTGCATAAATACAATTTGTTCAGCGTAGGTAATTGGTGTTGCAAGAAAGTTCTCTACTATCAGGAAAAACTACTATTTTCCATCTACATTACCCCAAAGATCAATTGGAAATTTCTCGATTTGATGCGGGATTGTAGAGTGCGAAGAGCACAGATACATTTAGGATTAAACCTAGCCTATCATGAGACATTTGAGTCTTGTTTACATTTGATACCACTGTAGCAGGCAAAATGCCGTGTTCTGTCTAGGCCCGCAGCTATTTGGGCACACGTAATTAACGTGTTTCAAACCAAATGTATGTGGGGCATTAACATTTACCGTGGCCAAGAGCGGCATAAAGTAACGGGGAGTGAGGGTTATCTGCAAAAAGCAAATCACAATAAATTACAGAAAAGCCTTCTTTTCGCATTCTGCCGGCGACAGGCAGAGCAAATCGCGCGTGAGCGATGAATTTGAATTGGCAGCAGGGCATACCTGGGTGTGTAAATAGCGGTAAATCGCATGTAATAGCAGGAGTTGCAGGGATGGGCAGGAGAGGGGGTGAGGGGGTTTAGTATCATATGCTTGTGCTTAAATTAAATGATTAACAAGGTTATTTACGGCACGCGCAGTAAGCCAAATGAGTTGGCCAGCTGCCACAGACAAGCTGAAAACTTGGGCGTTGGAAAGGCTGAGAAAAGGGGGAGAGGCAGCGATGTGGTAGGCGTAGTGCACACACCTGTATAAGTTTTTTAGACCCTGTACTTTGAAAAAGTACAAGAAGTCTATTAAGTTAGTGCAAGACGGATATGTGGGTAACAGGCAAAAGATCCCACAAAGTATACATATTCTTAATTATGAAGACAATCTGAATCGATATAGCCATGTGTATCTAGATCTCGTAAGCTATAAGAGCTAGATATACAATTTATGTAAGTAAGTCCTATAAGGCAAGCAGATAAATTTTGGTTTAGATTTTTGATACCTTCACCCTTTCTTGATAACCGTAATAAACCATACCACCCATAGTTTTAAAACGACATACATGTAATTAGACATATAGGTGGTCTATGCCATTCTCGATCGATGCTGCAAATTTCATAACAATCGGATAAGAAACAGCGAAGATATGCAGCTGACAATATGCTAGGCTCTTTGTCTTTGTGTGTGTAAATGTGCACATATACAAAGGGTGTTCTACAGTCGGTTACGTCCGACTGATCGGCTAACATCTTACTGGTTACATATGCATGTGTGTCTGTAAGTGTGTAACGCGGTCAAAATGGGGGCCACAAGCAGTGGCAGCTGCTGGTTTTTTCAAGGACAAGCGGAAACCGGAAACGGAAGCTCAGTTTGCGGTGGTAATTGCTGTTGTTGTAGTTGTTACGCTTGTTGTTGCTGTTGTTGTTGTACGGCCTGCTTTCAACACACGTAAATTTCGACGTGCAGCGCAGCAACGGTCAATTGCTTCTGCTCAAACAGCGGCTTGTTTTGTTTGCTGATTGCGCAAATATTTGCGCAAGCATTAAACGCAAAATTGATGGCCAAAATGGACAGCGGACAGAGGGGGGCGAGAGGGACTCAAGCGGCGTCTGTCGGCCGCAATATAAATTTAAATATTAACGCCAACTTAACGGCAATGAGTTGCTCGCTTTCATTACATCTACCCCCTTCCCTCGCTTGCTTCTACCCCCATTTTTTTGGTTTTTTTGGTTTTTGTTTCAGGCTTCTTGACCGCCGTTTGGCTTAATGCTAACAGCCTCGTTACATTTTATTGCACGCACAAGCCGAAGGAACTCCAAAAATACTGTGGAGTCATTACCAGACGGGGGGTTTGAGGAAAAGGTACAGAAATGTGTGATTATGGACAGAAATTCGCGTTTAAATTGCTGCGGTAGCTCATTATTAGTTCGCGGGGGCAGCGTGTGCAATTCTTTTTTTCTTATTAAAAAGCGCAAACTCATTTCATTTTATTACAAGTTAAAATTTTTCAATAAGGAAAACTGGAGAAAAAACCCAGAAAATTGTTAACTTTAAGGCCAATTAGCTCGGGGTGCTTAGATAAACATTACTTGGGGTAACCACAAGGCATCAAATAGAATTTATGTTGCAGTTCATTTTTGAGGATACATTCGAAAACAAATTATGCAATTAGCTTTTATTGATTTTCTATAAAATATATTTACGTAAGGTAAAGTGAAAATTAGATGCAGTAAATAAATAACAGTATCTCTTTAGTTTTCTTAGAGGCTGAGCTCAATGACTAAATTAAAGTAATATTTAAAGCAATATGTTTAAAAATGAGAGTAAAATGAACTCTCAATTACTATTTAATGTTTGCATATTCTATATATTTAAACTAGACAATATAGTAGCTCTGCAAGTAATTATTTTATGATTTTGGTATTTTATTATCCTTGTTAAAGTTCTTCAAAGTAAAGTTTTAGATGCATATAAAAAACATTTACATACATAAGAGAAACATCGATATATCGATGTAACTTTGTGTTGCGTGGATTAAGCCAATTTTAGCAACTGTCAGAAATCGAGCAAAATATATTGTTATAATAATTAGTTTAATATTGGTGTTTATAAAAGAAATGTTTGAAAATGCTAAAGCTCAATGTAATGTAGTAGCTATCAAAGTTAATAAAATTTTGGTAACTTTATTTCTGCTTAAAATTCTTTACTCAATTTCTTGCTTAAATTTTGAGCTTACTCAGCGCTCATCTGCCACAAAATCCATAGATGATCACAGCTAGAGCTTTTGTTGCATATGCTCTAATTTCTTTATAATAGTTACTTTTTGCCATTCAGAACTAGTTTTTAGTTATTTTTTGCTGTTGCTTCCAGCTCTCTTGCTAGCAATAAAATGCAAATTTGTGTTGTGCTCGGCTTAAGTAGATTAAAAAATAAAAAGCACCTGCAGTTGGTGATACTCTGGCAGCACAAATATATACGAAAATAAATTACATTTATGGTGCCTTTTGCTGGAAACTTTAGCGAACACACACCAGCTCAAGCACACACACACTTCCACACACAGGGCACATACTTAAGCCCCTTCTTATGAAGCATGCCATTTATGACATCCGTGCACCGAGAAGAAGCTCACGAAAAATTCAACAAAAAGTAAACTAAGAGCTTGCTGCTATTGTAGATTTGGACTAGTAAGTGCCCTGTATGAGGCCAATTTATTCTACATAGCTCTGAGCGTTCAGATACGACTTTATAGTTGTTTACCAGTTTGAAATTTAGATACGACAAGAAACTAGTTTTGGGCCTTAGCTCAGAGTACAACGAAAATCATTTAAGTTATTAAAATAAAGATGATTGTTGACAGCTGTCTTATATCGGTTATAGAACTATCTCGATAATTTATCGATGCACAACAATGCCATTAAAAATTGTTGATTTAATTAAGCCGGATATAAGTTTTTTATTAACTTTGCTTATTACAAATATTTATAATCTATTTTTTACGAACTCGTAACGCCCTACTGGAGTAGAGTAGGGCACATAGGGTATGAAAAGCCGAAGAAAGCAAGCGAGCGAGTAGAGACAGAGAGGAAGAGAAAAAAATAGCGAACGCATAAAAACCGTATTAAATGCCTTACTCTGAGCGCTATTGTTTTTGGAGCGTCTAGGGTGGGACTACGGGTTTTTGGGCAACGACTACGGCAGCGACTACGGTTTGCGTTTGTCATCTTTTAATGGTGCAATTAGAGCACACAAAATGCGTTTGCTGAAAGCTTAGCTGTGGTTGCTGCTGCTGCTGCTGTTGCTGCCACTGCTGGCATCATAAAGGATTTTTAATAATGGCGCCAAATTACAATAGGCACACACACACACCTGTATCTGTATATGTGTGTGTGCACACACAAATTGCGTATACGCCGTGGCACTTTGAAACAAAAGCCACGACAATGCGAAGTGAATAGGATTTTGGCTGGAATAGTGGGAGTATCCTTAGTGAATTTCTGATATGGTTGTTGTTGCTGTCGCTGGCTTCTACTTTGAGCTTGTTTTGTTGTTTGTTTTCGCTGTTGGTTTGTTGTAATTTGATGCGCCATTGTCTGCTGCCGCATGCGTTTTTCATTGTCTCCAGCGACACTTTAGTGTCAGCTGAGAATTTTGCCTGCGTTTAGTTGTTTCTCGCTTAGCAGTGCTTGTTTGTAATTTATGCGCTTATTGTTTCTTCATTTGCTCACTCAGACAGAGAGAAACATAGAAACAGAGAGAGAGGGAGAGAGAGACTCACAGTGAGGGTGAGAGAAAGTTCAGTGTCTGCCACAAGCGGCAGCTGCAGCTGAATTTATGAGCATAAAGTTGTCTTGCACTTTGCTGCCATTTTTTAGGGGGCAAAAGTTTTCTTTAGGCACAGCCCTAATTGAGTTTCAATGGCTGGCAGCAAATTAAAGGAAATTCAGCAGCAAATGATTAAAGACAAAGGACAGAGTGGAAAATGCATTGAAAGTCGAATCAGCAGCTCAATGAACTCAATGCGGAAATACGTATGTAATAAATAATGGCAATGCCGAATGAATATAGCCTCAGACAGGGCCATCGGCAGGGGAAAGCGCTGGAAGACATAAATCCTTGCGGAAATTTATGGTGCGTTGAACTCAAAATGAAATACAATAAAATGTTGTATATATTGCAGCTGCAATGCAACGAAAGATGCCATAGTCCAAGGCACAAGAAGGACAAAGGACACGCGTGAGAAACAAAGAGTGGGAGAGACAAAAGGGACACATGGGTAACAATAATAAAATTTATTAACGTTGAACAATTTTGCATTTCCTGGACATTGGAGGCCAAGGCAAGAGATGTAAAGCAACTCGCCAAGTGTGCCACAAAAAGATGTAATAAAATTAATGCCGAGCCATTATATTTTATATATAATTTCGTATGTATGTGGCATGCATTCTCTCATATGAATACACTCATATTTCAGAATATTTATGCTCGAGCACTCGTATATGTGTGTGCAATGAGCCATTCAAATGGGCGCTGAAAGGCGCCTTGAAATAAATGTCTCCAGAGACAATTCTCAATCTCATTGCTAAGCAGAGAGACAGAGAGAAAGAGAGAGGATAAGAAATGAGAAATCACATCGTTAGCGATTTTCGGGTTTATCTTTGCAGCAAGATAAAAGGCTTGATATATGGCCATAGATACATATTTGTCAAAACAGTGCACGTTTGATTCACATGGATTTACTTGTTAAACAATATTCGATTTCGCCACAAATACTTACTTTTAGTCAGCTTCAGGCAGCAAGTATATGAATATTTCAGTTAGTGTAAATTGACACTGATACTTTGATATGAATGCTTCGCTAATAAATGTCAAATGCTCCATAATTTATAATTGTTTGTATAATCTTTTATAGCAAAATATAGAAATAAATAATATAGAAAATATTTGAAATATTTATGCGGCAAATATTTAATTCAATATCAATTTATATATTATTTGGAAGTTCATTTAATAAGCTCAATTGATCTTTCTTTTTTTTTTAGAAAATTCAATTTATATTCAATTAATTAATTTTATTTAAAAATTTGTTTATGTTTGAATAAATTATGAGCCAAGCTATTGCTCCTATTTACTTTGAATTTTATGCATTCTCTGAACGTAAATTGTAATTTAAAGTTATCTTTAATGGCGTGGCATTCATTGTGAAAGTATCTGTCAACTGTTCAGAAATATTCATTGTATTTACTATTTACAAGATTATTTCAATTCAACCATAATTAACATTAAAGGGTATTTAATAATTATTATAAATCCTAATGCAATTTAATCCGATTTGCAATTCCATAATATAATTTCAAACACCTCAGAGAATAGATTCATGCTTGAGGTATGCGAATTGCAACAAGGCGGGTTTATGCGTGAAACACGAAAATTCAGTTAATTAGACAGAGATTCCTCAAGTACATGCCGTAATTGCAATTTAAGCTTCAATACAAATGGCGAGTGCTTTTGGCATATAAGTGCATATAGAAACTAGAGTGCTCTTGGTGCTTGGCGGGACGGCGAGGAGAGAAATAGTATAAAGTGCAATTGGCTTGGTGAAAAATTATAATTAAACTGGAAACTCATAATTAGTGCGCTTAAAACCCAAGTGAAATTAACATTTAAAGTAGTGAGATTAAAAAAATACGAAATATTCTTTTGTGCTGCAGGTGAAATGCTAAAATGTTGTTCTTTTTTTTTGATTTTTGGTCAACATTTGGAAACTTAAATTATATGATAAAAAAAAGTTCTCAAACTGTGCTCGCTAGTTTCACATACTATACACCAAACGCAAAATGAAACGTAAAAAAAATCGGAAAAAATTTTATATTTAACGAAAACTTTGTTGTATGCAAATTACTTTGGGGGTTGCACATTAGAAACGCTAAGGGTGTTAAATTTCACGGGTAGTTATGCGGTCTGAAAAGCTACGATGCACAAAAAAATTCAACAGCCAGTGGAAAATTGTGAGAGAGTGAGACGAGTGTGGCGTAGGGGAGGTGCTAATAGGGTGCAGTGTGTGCGAGTGTGTGTGTGCTATTGTTTCTGTTAATAGGCTCTGTTTAAGTGTGTGTGTGTGTGTGTGTGAAAGCGGATTTTAATTTATTAAACAAAACTTTAATGGCACGTGAAATTTATTAATTGCTTGCCTAATTAATTGGTAATGAGACTTGCATACCCTGCAGCCAGCGAAATAGGGTATATGGAGTGTGTGTGAATAGGTTAGATAAAAGCTAAAAATACGCTGCTATAGTTACTGATATCTCAGCGTTTATATAGACGGACAGAGATACGAATATAGCTAAGTAAACTCAGCTCGACGTCCTGATCCAGAATACATATACTTTGTATATATATATATATGTAGTTATTAACTATATAAATATACAATATGCACTTAATTTATTTTCTTTAGTTTTTTTTGTTGAATTTCAAGTTTGAAAATTGAAAATTTTAGCTGGTTGCAGGGTATTTGCAAGCCGTGTACGCTTAACTGCGGTTGGCCTGTTTTACGACCCATCGGCATATTAAGCATACGCCATGTGGCGCAATTAGTAATGCGTGATATACGATGGAACTATAATGAATGTGCAATGGTGTACGTGAGATTTTGCTTGTGTGTGTGTGTATATTGAAATGCGGCTTGTATTTTGCAGTATTTTTTGCAGTGTACTAAACTATGCTCGAAAAGAGTGTTTGGAGAAGTGTCTAGATCGTGTATAGTGTATAGAGTGTTTTTTATTGGCGGTGGGAACTCATTTTGGCGCTGGATTCGCTGGTTGTTGTTGTAGTTGTAGTTGTTGTTGTTATTTTTTATCACAGAACATTCAGTTATCAAAAAGTTACAATATGCATTGGATGATGCGGTACACTAGATGACTAAGATCGTAATTATATATTGATGTCGTATAGGTATAATAGGCAATATATAGATATATGTGTGTGTGTGTATACAGGTATAATTATTAAAAATAAATTCATAAAATTTCAATAAAACGTTCGCATTGTATTATATTAGATATTAATTAGTATATGGCATATAGATATATATATATATAGAGTTACTCCGGTTGCACCACAGAAAAAGAACAAATCATTATCATATCAGGTTAGCTCGAAATTAGCTTGGTACGATTACAAGTACATTATATAGTATACGATATATTAATGCTTATGAATTAATCTGGTTTCGGTATGCGCAAATCACGATCATCAGCAGAACGGAACGGAACGGAATGGAACGGAACGGAATGTAACGGAACGGAACGAGCGCAGGAACGTGGGGAACGAACGAAGAAACAAATCAAAAGGAAAAATTATCCCACACGCTCCGTACGCTTATATGGATTATAGATATGTGTGTAATATATATATTTAGATATAAATGTACATAATATGAAAAGTAAAAATGTTCAATCAATTCAGTACATTCGCTTATCATTACATCATCATCATCATTATCATATCAATCACCATCATCATTATCATTATCAATGTAATCATCAGCATCATCACCAAAGTTCATCAAAAAGTAAGAGAAAAGTAAAAATCATCATCATATACATAAATATATAGTTATATTCGTTATTATTCAATATAATTCTTTTGTTTGTGTGTATTAGTATGTAGTATAAATCATCAATCAATCCATATCAATTAAACAATTTACATATATGCGATATTTATATATATATATATAGAGAGAGACACAGAGTCAAGAGAGGAAATACACGAGGGCAGGTGGGAGGCGCTCACCAAAGTTCACATAAAGCAAAGAAATCAAATCAAAATGTGTTGGAATTAACAGGAACTAAATAAAGAATATTGTAGCTCGTATTGGGTTTTAATCTAAGTTTCTTTTATTGCAAAAAATCAGATAATACATAGGTTAAATTCATATAATTTTAGGTATTTTTGTTTATATATTTCGCTAACTATTTTTTGTTTTTTTTTTTTTTATAATTTTCTGTCCTACTGTTTGTTTTGTAGATTTTAAAGCATACTTTCAGGGTGGTTGCATGGGTGGTTGTTTGGAATCAGATACTAAACTGAATTACTGTTAATTAAAGACACTTTGCCAAGGAGCTAAGTACCGTTGAGTGTGTGTCTAAATCTAAGTGTAAGTTAGAGATAATTTCAGCCTTTAATACGCTCTAGTTTGGGCTAGTGCAGCTCAAGTGTTCTAGGGTGTTACGAGGGATTACTGTTATTTATTAATTCTGGGGTATACGAGTATACGCTGTGGGATTTTTTTTTCGCAAAAATCAACAAACTAAGTGTGAGCGCAAGAGCGAGCGAGATGGACAGAGATTGAGAGAGAGAGAGAGAGCTTAAAAAATTCATAACAAATTGGGACACGGAATCATGAATAAATCACAAACTGAAAAAAATGAATATTATTGTTGTGGTTCGTTCTTGTTGAAGTGTAGTTGCTGTTGCTGTTGTCATTGTGTTTTTGGAGTATTGTTTTCATCCATACAAAAGAGAAAATTATCCAAACATTTGCACAAGGCACACACACATTGCCAAGGTAGATATATACGAATACGAATACGAATAAACGAATGCGAAATGCGAATGCGATTACGAGCGAACAAAATCGATAGTAATTAATAATAATAATAATAATGCGCAATGCAATATTAATGGGGCAACTCAACTGAAAAGTATTAAATTCACACACACACGCACACGCGCACGCGCACACACACAGACACATATTCCATCACGCATACGTAATAATGGTATATTGGTATATTAATTTTTTGCTCTTTTTATTATTCGTTACAAGTTGTTTTTTGTTTGTTTCGTGATTCAATACTTTACTCTCAGTGTATTTTTTTCTTATAACTCCTCTTAAATTTTCGTTGCTTTAAAATTAATTTGCTTTGCATTATCAATATTTATTATATAAATGGCATTTTTTTAACTTAAATTACGCTCTTTTTCTACATCAAATTAAATGTTGGAAAATATATTTTTAATGCAATAAAGAAACTTCTATTAAATCAAAATTCAACGCACTTTAACTACACTGAAATATTAGATTTCGACCAATTTCTAAAAAAAACTAGGCCATGTTCATGTGCAGTCCAACTATATTAAAAATCAGTGTGAAGTTGGTCAACAGCGTTGCCAGATTGTATTCTTTCTATCGTAACTTTGACATGGCTCTTAATTTCGTTCGTAGTGCTGTCTCTAAAATAATTTAGTATTTGCTGTTTTATTCACATAAAATATAATTGTAAGATAAATTAAACGAATAAATGTTGTACAAAATTAGGTTTTTATTAAGTAATTCAAATGATTATATTATTAATAATTTTATTTAAATATATACTTAACAATTATAATAAAAATTAATTAAATACAAGGTGCATACATTTACATTGCATTTTTAAAAAGTCATCATCAATTATCAATCATCAATCAGCATCATCAATCCGCATAACATCATGATCGTTGTTACTTGGGCGTGGTTTTCTAATTTCAATTCTAATGGGGCTCTGCAAACACGCTGTCTCATATATCTTTACTTTTAACTAAAAGGCATAAATCGTAGGCTCAATCATTAAATTAAAACATCGATTAAATATAAGAATGTGTATATAGTTATAATATGTAAGAAATTCTTGCTAATACGTAGAAATAAACACATTTAAATCAAAACAAATCAACAAGCAAGGAGCGACACATATTGAAAGCAAAATTAACAGATATGAAGAAATTTGTTGCGTTTCATACAAGATCAAGGCAAAATCATTGAAACTCTCTATATGCAATCAAAGTGTGGTAATTTTTAGACAGGAAACTTAAATTGTCGGTATAGGGCACCAAATATTCGATTATTATTATTAAATAGTTCATAAAAGTTGAAGAATATAAGTTTTTAATTTGTTTGCAAAATCTTTTCTATGTAAATTTAAACTCAGTCAATTTTAAATTTTAAATATAATTATTTGGTCGCCTAAAAGTATTAAGTATTTATTCTTAAACTAGTTATTGCAAAATGTCAAGTTATTTAATTAAAAAAAATTGAATAATTTTTGTTTAAACAAAAATAAATATATTCTTTTCAAAATTCATTAACGATTTTATAAATACGGATTTGAATTTGTTGTTGCTTTAAAATCATTTAAGCTGCGTAAATTATTAAATACTTTAAATAACAATTTTGGCATTACTCCGTTGAGAAAAAGCAATTTTTATGTCTGACAGCGGAATGAAATTATAATAATTGCTTTTTGCATGTAAAAATTGTAGTTGTTGCTCTGATTGTTGTTGTTTTATTTCATATTGTTTGCACTGCGTTTGATTTGTTTGCACTTTTTCTCTGTGGTTTGGGGCTCTTTGTGAGTATGCGTGTGGTCGTTGGCGATATTGAAGTTTTCACTGAACTGAGCTGAACATTAATTGGTGGTAATTAAAAATTATAATTGCAGTTGCCGCATTTAATGCACTCGTACAGCTTGGAATGACAATTTGAATGTGTAAAACACGAAATTATTGTAGTTTAAAATGGCCAGTTCGATCTCATGCAAGCACATGTTTGATAGTAAGGATCGATTGAAGGTTCGACTCTGATCGAACGAACATTTACTACAATTTTCTGCTTTCTAGTTCTGTGTGCTCGGGCAACTTCTTCATGAATTTTATTAAATAATCACTTAACTAATTTGTATAATTTGTAGCTTTAGTATTTAATAATTTGCGATTGTGGTTGCAACTAAATTAGTAATTTTAAAGCTGAAACTCATTATGCCTGAAGCGTAACCAGTTGAAACTCTCAGCAGGAAATTGAGCCATAAAAGTGTGCTATACGATGCGGTTCTTGTATTTGTGTGAGCATGCTGTGTTGGATTGTGTGTGTGTGTGCGTGACGGTTGCAAGTGTCTATGTGTGTGTGTGTGTGTGGAGTGCGCATATGTGCTGGGCATAATATGCATAAAATACCTGCTGCTGCTGCTGCGGCGACTGCTGTTGTTTTTGCTATGAAAGCTGCGGCTGTTGTCGAGTTGTTGCAACAAAACAGAGCCAAAGCTCGAACAATTAATTGGTTTATGCGATTATCAGCCATGCACACACACACAAACACACACACACATACACATAGGCCTGTATCAGTGTACGTCTCATATAGCTGAAATTTATGCGGCAACAGCTGCTGCAACTGTTGAATTCTTTTCTGCAGCAAGTGCTTTCGAAACTTGGCATAAATTTTCAACTGTTGAAGAGAATGTGGCAAGTGGCAAGTGGCGGAGTGCGGGGCATGCAACTTGGCTTTTGTTTGCGCCAAATTGTGTAATGATGCAATAAAACGCTTTTTGTTGATTTCTGCGTTTAACAAATTGGCCAACAAGCGCAAAGAGAGCAAGTCGAAAGTTTTGTGATTTATGCACTGGGCATAAGTTTTGTGGTGCGTGTCTCGACTTCCTGCCTGACTGAGCTGCCATTTATTCGAGGAGAATATCAACCGAAAGAAGAATCACATTCAAAACGCTTATAAATGTGCGATGCAAGTGAATCCTTCCTCGGATTTAAAACAGCTCGTTGCGGGGCTTAATTGAATGCATAAAATCTGATGCGCTTTGGGACTGGCAGTCAAATTAAAATTGTATGCAATAAATATAATGAAAATATATGAATACACAAACACTGATAGGACATGCTGCATGTACAATTACAATTTAACAATTGAACAGAAAATAAGCACAACAGATTCAAAACAAACATTGTAAACAAGTAGTAAAAGCTCCATCCTACGTGGAGCACTTTTTTTTTTGGCAGGCAGGCTCAATTCCATCGCATCGAGTGGCATACACAGAATTTTAAGTAGGCATAAAACAAGAGTTTAATAGAAAACACACACTTGCAAATGCCCTAGCTGTGGCTACCATTAATAAATAATATGAATTTCATTTAAGTCTATTATTATTTTTGTCAGCCCAAACAGTTTTTATACTCGAATGGTAGATTTTTTTGTTTTACTATTAGTTGAAAATTTTAAATCATAAAATAATTTAGTTTAAAATTAGATTATGTAGTTTGAAATATGACTAAAAGTCGACGAAGGGTATCTAAAGTTCATTTAGTTCGTTAATTTTACTTCATATTAATATATCTATATTCTTTGAATAAAATGTTTCACAAATCGCACGCAGGAACAACTGATTTTGTGGCAACAACAAATTTCTTTGCAAGTATTAAAGTATTAAAATAAATTATTTTTTCGTAAAATATTTATAAGTTTTTTACCCATAAAATTTATGCGTTAAAACAAATTGGTGGAAAATAAAAAAGTTGTAGTAAGATGAACAAACAATCCAACATGTTGCACGTTGCAAAGAGCAAATAGCTTTCTTAACAAAACAAAACAGTGTTGAGAAACGCATGGAAAATCACGAGGGACTTAAAACGCGTGCAAATACGCAGGCAATCAAAATAAAGAGAAAATGAATATGTTTAGTTTGAAAATTTGCCTTAGATCTTTTTAGACACAGAACAGTTATTAAAATATGTGAAAATAACATAAACATGTCAAAACGAAATTAGTTATAAACACGAGTTAGCGAACCAGACAGAGAAGGAGAGACAGATAGAGAGAGAGCAAAGGATGCACAAAATGCACAAGGGGCAAGGGGAGCACATGAATAGTTAGAGTACTTAAATTCGGGTATTATGCGATTCGAGTTATTGTACTTGGATAATTTGCTTTGATTTTGATGTTTTACATATGATATAGTACTATATAAATCTGTTTTTTGATATACACATACACTGGCAAAAAATTATGTCTTTTCTCTGGGTGAGTTTACAATGTGAATGTGTATGCGTGTTAGAGCAAAATGGAGACCAGTAAAAAAAGAGATGTACGAACTAAACTCAAACATACAAGTTGAAGAAATGGTATAAGAATAAGATTAAGTATAAGTCATATAATTAACATTAACATAAACTAAAATTAACATTAGCACATTAAATTTAAAAATAATATAGTTATATCGTATATAATTATATGTATATAGAGACGAATGCAAGAAATATCCTAGATAAAAGTACTAAGTATCATACGTTCTTATAACAATTGTGCAGCTTTGGCTGCGCTTTTTGGTTGCCTCAATAGATAATAATATTAATTGTTGCTATTGATGTTGTTATTGTAATTGTTGTTTTTTGTGGTGAGTACTTAAAACAAATGTCAACACATGAAACATAGGCTTAGGCATAAATGGAAAAATATATCAAGGAAGGCAGACATACAGACATAAAAGATAATAAGAATATTCTTTTTCTTCTTTTTTTGCAGCATTTTCAAGTAAATTTTCTGTTAAGTCTCAGTGTAAAAGTGTGTGGATGTGTGTGTGTGTGTGTGAGTACAGTCTTCTGTTATGTCTTTTTGTCGTTCTAGTTGTCGTTGTGCTCTCAAATTAGCTCAAAGTCTCAAACGCTATAAATCACATATTTATTCGCTGTTAAAATATTTATGATATCGTATGCATCTGTGTGTGTATTTCAGTGTATCAGTGTGTGTGTTTGTGCAACAAGCGACTCTCGTTTCGTTTCCCCACATCAAAGAAATTTTAATTTGACTTTCATTAATTTATGTGCCTTCTGCTGATGCGCTGGGACGCTACAAACTGCCGATAAGTTGATGGTCAGCCATAAAAGCAGGCCATGAATTATTACAGCTCTTACTACACTTGTTGTTATTGCTGATGACAGGCAGAGACAACCGCCCCCCTCTCGCTCCACAGCATGCAACTGCACTGGGGCATATGCATTATGCAGCAATTGCTGTTGTCAACCCGTGCAACAGTGCCACAGTCAGCTTCGCTTGGGTTTTTTGGGCCAGAGCCAGTAAATTAAGCGGAAAAGTGCGCTGGCTGACCAACAAAAACAGCAACATGCGGCTGCCATGTGCAACAAATGAAGGAAAAATAAGCCAAGCCAGCGGAAGATAGTAACAAGAGACGCCGCATATACCCTGTAGCTTAAACAAGGGGTTTAAACTGGCAATGAGCTTACACGATTGGACCGGGAAGCGAATCTTTAGCGAGAGTATCGCAAATCTATTGCATTCGAGCTTGAAATTGATATAAAATTGCAAATAATATTTAGCTTATTTACGAGCTGAACGGTAAACTTTTGGGTCCACTGGGAAACACCCAACTGATACAATTCATACATGATCGTTCATAGTATGAAAACTGACAACAGTGCGCAAAAACCGAACGCTTGGATCGATTACATTATGTTGCGTGTGAACAACACGCGATCGAACATGCTGAGCAATGATATTCAATCAAACTTCTTGCAGCAATCTGTCTCATACTGCAGTTTACAAATTCAAATGCAATTTAAAATAAATATATTGTTATTTTTCGGCAAGGTACCCTATCATAAATGGCTTAACTACAGGGTATATAAAGGAAACCTCATGTACAAATACAAGCTGAGGTCTGCGGCCATTGGGCAGCTGGACTGTCAGGGGTCAAGTATAGAGCCTGGCAACGTTATTCGCTGCAGTTGGAAATAACTCAGCCGCAAATGAGATAAATTGCGCGCATACAGATAATTGCATAGCCATAGCCTACACGAGAGAGGGGCTCGGAGTATGTGGAGGGACGGAGAGTCAGGTCATTCTTCGGTCAGCTGGCAAATACGTGCAGAGCGGAAGGGCAATAATAAAGAAAATATTTATATAGGGCAGCGAGCAAACGCATTTTCCAGTTTATGATTGAGAATATTGCGCATACGCCGCATGTGGCAAATATATGTGAATTTAATGAATGTGTCGTTTGTCGCCTGCCACCTGTCGCCTCTCGCCTGTCGCCTGTCGCTTGTCCCGCCCTGTCATTTTATTTGCTACAATTAGTTGTAGTTGTATTTACAGTTACAGTTGCACTTAAAACTTAACTCACACTAAATTAAATACATATACAAATATAAATAACCCTCGTGGCGCCAGTCAGCTGAGCCACACAATTCGCCATTGCGGCATAAATAAATAAATGTAATATGTTTGTTGTTGTTTTCTGCTTTTCTTTTTCAATATTTCCTTTTTTTTTGCATTTGCTCTCAGCGTAATTACAGATTTTCATATTTTATGCGCTTTGTCATTCGTTGTAAATTTTAGCACAGTTTAATTTCCTTTATGTCAACTGGAATCTCGCACTGTGCTTGTTTTTTGCTCTATTTTTTGCTGCGTTCACTTTTTATGATAATTTTCAATTTAACTTAATTGTGTTGTATTTTGTGTTTGCCGATGCAAACGAGTATTTTGCAAATGAATTCAATTAAAGAAGTACTACAAAAATATTGCAATATTTTACAAAATTTTTTACACAAATTACACTCAAAGAAAATTTATAAAAAATGGGAAAATATTTTCAATAATAATGTTTATGAATTCAGCGTTGTCAGCAGCTCTTTTGTGAGTATTATTGATGATTAACAGAATCTCTTTTACATACGTTACTCGTTTCTTAGGTATAGGTAATAAATTGATAATTAGCGATAGTTTTCGTAACATTTAGCTGGAGTTGAGTTCATCAAAATGCAATAACTGTAGGATTAATTTTGGTATTACATAGAGTTTTAATTTATCTTACACAAAGTACGAGTATGTGTTGGTTTTAGGTATAGCTGTCTGATAATATAATATCAATTTGATTTATATGCATTTACTAATCAACTTGGCTAATATTTGTATCAATTTCATTTCTTGTTTAATTTTAATGCTCAACATACAATGTGTAGGACTTATCATCAAATGCTAATTGAATTTTTGTTGTTTTATTGTCAGTAGTTTACGATAATGTTTCTTTACCTAACTATAGTACAATATATATAACGTATATCGAGTATTTTCCCCACAAGGTTTTCATAGTATACAATAAGCACTAGTTACTTATATTTAGCTAACATTTACAGCAGACATTTCAGTTTGTATAGTTTCTATTTGATTAAGTTTGAAGAGGAAACAAATCAAGAATCCTTAGTCGTTTAATTTGTTTTCGATTCAGCTGCAGTTTGCCACAACGAGTCCATTCATATGCAATCTGATTAGGTGAAAGGCCCGGCGTAATTGTTTCAATTTCAAATGCTTAAAAAACTTAAGGTTGCTTTTGATTTCGATTATGATATATTCAAAAAAAAACTTCTTATATAAATAGCTAAAAACTATTTCAAATTAATATTTCTATTTATAGATCAAGTTTTAAGTTGACTCTAACAAATTCAAATAATGTTGAAGTGCTTGAATTTTATTTAAAATTTTTATAAAAATATTGAAATATAAGCAAAATTGTCTCTAAAATAAAAGCCATAAATTCTGTCGGTTTTAAGGATTGTGCCAGAGGGGCGGAGGCAGTTGTTAATTCCATCAGTCGTGTTAACAATTTGTAATTGCAATTTGCACCAAATAAAGCCGCCGCTGCCAGATACGCAGACAGACAGACAGATAGACAGACAGCTGAAATGCAGGTGCTGTAAGGGGCGTGGCAGTGGGCGTTTAGCTGAGGGAATCGATGGTAATTTAATCGGGCGCTAACACTCATATTCCAGTATGAAGGACTCGTGCTCGCTAACAAATGCAGTGCAGGCGGATGCTGCAGCGGATGTTGCAGCGGATGTGGATGCGGATGGTGTTGCAAGTTGCTGTTGCAGTGCCGAGGCACGACCCAAATTGACTTGTGACAACATGGCTGCTGCTGTTAATTTGCCATTGCCATTGCCATTGCTGTTGCTGTTGGTGTTGCTGTTGTAGCTGTTGCTGTTGTTGCTGCTGCTGCCGGCACTGTTGCTGCTGTTGCCATAGTAGCTGAGCGTGCCAGCAGCTGCTGCCTGCTGACTGCGTCGTTTGCTGTATGATGTTGCTGCTGCTGATGTTGAAGTGTTGCTGCTGGCGCTGGCTGTTGCAGCAGCAGCATTTCGGTGCGCTATGAAGCTGTCAAAATTGTCGGCAGTGGAGGAGGCATTCGAGGTGCTCGAGCTGCGACGTGCAACCAAATGTTGCAGCTGCTGTTGCTGCTGCTGCTGCTGTTGTTGCTGCTTGGCCAGCTGCAATTGCTGCTGCGACACGGTGGGTAGTTGCAGCTTGTGCTGTGACATGGACGAGTTGGAGCTGGATGAGTTGGACAGCGAGGAGGAGTTGACGGAGTGCGCGGGCGGATGCTGCTGTTGGGTGGCATAATATTTGCGCAGACTCTCCAGCATATGCCGATTGCTGTTTGTTGCTGCTGTAGCTGCTGCAGGCGTGGCAACAGCTGCTGCTGCTGTTGCTGCTGTGGCTGGCAATTGCAGTTGTTGCTGTTGTTGCTGCTGCTGTTGTTTGCTGCTGCTGGCGTACAGCGCTTCGGTTGCTGTTGCTGCAGGCGCATAACAGCGCAATGTTGCTGCTGCTGTTGTGCTGGCAACTGTTGCTGCTGGGCTGCGGCGCTGCTTGTGGCCATAGGCAAGCGGCGTTTCGCTGCCAAAGCCATAGAACTCGCTGCGGGCCAGCAATTGCTCACGTTGCAGTTCCAGCTCCAGCTGCTGTTGCTGCTGTTGTTGCTGTTGCTGACGTTGTTGCAGCTGCTGCTGCTGCTCTCTGTCCTGTTCCCGCTGTCTATGTCGGTGTCGTTCTCGCTCGCTCGCAATGTCGCTGCGACTGCGTTGGAAATGCGCCAAGTAATTCTCACCTCCCAGTAGTTCAGTGGCTGCTATGCTCTGCTGCTGCTCCCCCGTCTCCTGCTCGCCCGCCTCCCCCGCCGCCTGGCGCTGCAGATGCTGATTGAGCGATTGGTAGAATGTGCTCTCGGCCAGATTCTCATTATAGCTGCTCTGCCAATCATCCGTCGCATTGACATTGACACGTATGCGTATGTCACGCGACAGATAATCCGCCTCCGCCTCCGCCTCCGCCTCACTCTCCCGCTCCCGCTCCAGCTCCCTCTGCTCCGCATGCTCCTCATAGTAGGACTTGGCGCTCTCTGCCAGCAGCAAGTGCTCGCTTTGTTCCAGCCCCAGAGCGAAGCTCGTTAGGTTCTCCGCATAATAAGCGCACATTTTATCGGGATGCTCATAGCGCAGCTGCTGCTGCTCCCTCGACTCCCTGGACTCCCGCGACTCCCGCTGCTCCTCCGTGTGCCCGCTGAACACCGAGGCGTAGTCCGAGCTGCTGGGCGAGTCAGACAGCTGCTGCTGCACGCTGGAGCTGAGACGCAGTGTGCCCAGATTCTCGTAGTTGGCCTGCGATTGGCTGCGCTTGTGGCGCCGTGTGGCCAGCGCTCTGCGCTGCGCGCCGCTGATGCGTCCCACGGAGTGCGCGCACTGCTTGCTGCTCAGCTGCTGCTCGAAGTTCTGCTCCAGATAGTGCTCCAGGTAGTGCAGATTCTTGCTGAGATCAATCTCCGACTTGTAGCTCTTGTAGATGGTGGCCTGTTTGCCAGCCGCCTGCGCTGCGGCGCAGCGCGATTCGTAGCTGGAGATGTGCGCACGATCGCTGATGAAGCGGAAGCTCTCGTCCTTGGCCAGGGTATGGAAGCCGCTGAAGGATTCGCTGCCCGAGGCGCCGTCGCCTTGGTTCACCTTGAAGTTGCGGCACTTGTCGCGTATCTTCTGTATGCCCTGGCGCGTCTTGGCCTGCAGCCGCTCGAAGTAGTTGGACTTGGGCGTGGTGGCCACCAGGCGGGGCGGCCGATAGGCGGTGTGCTGTATATCGTATCCGCCGCTGCCCGCCGCACGCATGCTCTGTATGCTCTGCGTGCGATTGGGATAGCGATAGCTGAGCTTCAGCTTGGGCAGCGTGGGGCACGGCTCCTCCGAGGGCTTGTGCTGCAGGCGACGCAGCGACAGCTGCTTGAAGATCGCCTTCGAGCGCTTCGCCTTGCCCACTGTGGGCGTGCCGTAGCTGGCGAAATCCTGCCGCTCGAAGCGCTGCAGATACTGAGGCTGCGCCGTTGTGGCAGGCGGCGCGGCATGGGGACGCAGCTCGAAGAGACGCCGCAGACCGCGGCTGCCGCTGAGGTTCTGGCGCTGGGGGCGGGCGGCGCTGCGTAGGCGTGGATTGACGCCGAGCGTAAGAATCTCGTCGTCGTGGAATATGGAGAAGGGATTGGTGATGACCGTGGAGTTGTCGTTGTTGAGGCTGCTTACGGATCTAGTCTTGGCTGTATTGCTATGATTACTTAGAGCTAATTGCGTTTGCTTAGTGTCTAATACAACTACAACTTTGGCTTCATTATGCTGCAGCAACTGTTGCTGCTGTGTGTGTGTGGGTGTGTGTATTGGTGTTGCCATCGGCCTAAGATCCGTTTCGGATCGATAGCGACGCTTGCGTCGACGCATGCGTCGCAGCTCCCTAAGGGACTGACTCTGCTTGCGGAACCTATAGAAGGGATTATTTATGCTTAGCTTCTGCAACAACAGCTGCGCCTCCTCTGCGCTCAGCTTGGGCGTGGCAGCAGAGGATTGCTGCTGCAGCTGCTGCTGTTGCTCCTCGCTAGTCACATTCAGCTGCAAGAGTTTGCTCTTGGCTGGTGGCTTTAGGTCAGTGTTCATATTGTTCTCCAGCTGCCTGTGGCTGCTGCTACTAAATCTGCTACTGTTTTTACTACTATTCTTGCTGCTATTCAGCGTGCTGTCCAGACTCTGGCAGCTGTTGCTGCTGCCAGGCCCCGGCAGCATGTTGTTGTCGCTGCTGTCCGCTGGCGTCTCGACTGTCGTATTGTTGTTGTTGCTGCTGTTGGTCAGTGTGGTTGTTGTTAGGCTAGCAGTATTGTTGTTGTTGTTGTGTTTGTTGTTGTTGTTGCTGTTGTTGTTGCTATTGTCAGCAGCATGCTGCTGCTGCTGATGTTGCTGCTGCTGCTGCTGCTGCAGCTCGTTGCTTTCGCTATCAACTGCCTGCTAGACCCTAGTGGGCGGCTGTAATATCATTGCAGCCATGCGTACCTTCATTGCCTCCGGCGATCCATGTCCGGCGTATTGCTGCTGCTGCTGTTGCTGCTGCTGCTGCGATGCCGCATGTAGCGCTGCTGCCGCTGCCGCAGCTGCCTGCTGCTGCTGCTGCTGCTGATGTTGCTGCTGCTGCTGCTGCTGATGATGATGGAAGCCCGCCGGCGTCGTATAAATTGAATCACCTTGGGGGCCACTTGTGCTATCCGAGCGTGATTTCAAATCAGCCTTTTCGCTGCGGGCAGCATGAAAAGAGAGAGAGGGAAGATTGTTATCAGTAAAATGCCAGATAAGAGACTTGGTGACAATTCTACGCTGCGCAAAGTGTGGCAAGTGAGTTGAAGGACGTTTCATTTCAGGCCGGGGCTTAGCGAAAAATATTCATTTATTTTGACTCTGCTTCGGGCAAATGCTGTTTATTTAATATACCAAAAAATAGGCTTACAATTTGAGGCCACTACACTGAGCGAAAACGTTGGCGAGTAAGCGAATAAGTAAAAATTATTGGTAGAGCGCGTTTGAAAAGAGAAAAGTAATTTTAGGCAATAGAAACGCCAAAATATTTGGAATATATGAAGTATATTTTAATTATAAATAATTTTGATTTCAGTTAAATAGAATTGTCTGAGATTATTTTGCGCAGTGCATGCTCTGATTGATACAGAATTTGGCTAGTTATTGGCGCTGTAGTTATAGCTGTTTGCCTGTGGAATTTTATTATTTGGCGGGGTTGCATAAATAATGAATGCCTATTGGCAATGCGGCGGCAGCGTTGCCAACTACACTTACAGCGGAAATTCAAAATCCATTTCCGCTAGAGCCGCACACACATACATACATATATGCACAAGCTATAATGGCGTGGCCTCAAAAACTATGTGTTTGCAATTGCATTTTTGCTTCCTTTGGTGTGGGTGCGTGCTTGTGTGTGTGTGTGTGTGTGAGTGTGTGCGTGTGTGTGAGTGAGTGTGAGTGTGTGTGAGTGTGTGCGTATTCCGTAAACGAAATATGGTAATTTTTAAATGGGGAAACAAGACAACGCGAGCAGCGAGCCGTACAACCGCGGCACGGGCTCATAACTCATGTCAGCCAAAGGCGGGCGGCAATGAGCGATTGTTAAGGGGGCGTGGCATATGCAGAGCCCTACGTGCGCAGCGAATCTGCATGCATGTGTGTGCGAGAGAGCGCGTGTGTGTGTATGTGTGGCCATAACACTGAAATATTTTTCAAACAAAAGCCGACTTGGCAATATTGAATATATGAAAAATTGTAAAATATTTCATACACCCAACAAACAAAGAAACACAAACACACACAGAGAGAATTATTTATAGTGTGTGTGTGTGGGAGTATGTGTGTGTGTGGGGTGCTGCGTTTGGGCAGTCGGGACGCATAAATTGGCATGCCAACGCCACCTGTTGGCTGTGCAACGCAACGCAACTCGCAGCGTAAATGTATCATAACCAGGCAATTTGTTGTGCGTGTGTGTGAGTGTGAGTGTGTGAGTGTGTGTAACGCTCGAACTTACCTGTCCTTATCCGATGATTTATAGCCAGTGGAACCTGCAAAACGAGAAGAGCAAATAAAACATGAGAGCTTGCCGTTGTTAGCGTGGTATTTCATATATGCTTATAGAGTGGATTTACGCGTTATTCTAAATTTAAATGAACGCTGCAGTCGAGGGTGCTCGACGGACAGTATCATAAACATGCATAAAGAGCAGTTGCTGTATGTCTCTATGAGTGATTTCAATGGCATGCTACAAGTTCCTAAAGTGCATTAGCTGGCACTTCAGTTACACTTGAAAAAATGGCGGATCATGCTTAAATTAAGAAGTCAAAATACTTTTCAATCGTTTCTAAAGTAACGACATATTACATAAAATACCATAGTAAGCATAAAGCATATCTTCACTGTTTTTTAATTGAAGGAAATCTGATTCACAGCATCGATGAAGAATGGCTGGGACAGACAGAGAGACGGATAGAAGTACAGAAGGAAAAACGGACATTTACTCAGCTTATCGGACTTATCAAAAATATATATACTTCAGGGACTATAAGCACTAACTTAATAGAACCTTTTGTACTTTTTACAGAATATGACCTAAAACTCCCTCTTTGGGAAAGTATAAACGTACAAAATAAATAGTTTTCAAAATACTCTAAAGTGGCAAATAAAAAATTTCAACTATAAAAGTGTTCTATAGATCTGACCCATGATATGCCTTCAAGAATTCAATATTATTTAACTTTTAAAGCAAAGAAGATAATTTTTTAAATTAAAATTGCAGCTTTTGCTTTGAATTATAAGAAACTGAATTTTTTGACAAGTGTAACAGTTAATAGTTTAGCTGCTTACTTAAACCTTTGCTATTACTTATAAGCATTAAAATATGCAATAGCTTGTAGTTTCGCCTCATAGACTGACGGACAACAACAGCGACATAGATGGATGGGCAGATACAGCTTCAGCTGCAGCTACATTTGTGAGATACATTTTTATCTGCAGTTACATTTGACAAATGAGCCGCACACCAATTGCTGTTGAAAAGGTGTAAAGCTGCCCGAAAGCCAGCCAAAGAGTACCGGTAAAAGTTTGATGGATGTGAACTTGATGAAACGAATACTGGTAAACATGGAAAGTGCCGTGTGTTTTTTAGGGTTTAGACACTTGAGGATCTGTCAAGTGGCATTTGATGAGTTCGGCAGCTGCGTCTCAAGTTTCCCCACAATGTTTGTTTCGTTGAAAATTGACAATTTGATTGACAACTGAGAAATTGCACGAGCCAAACAATTGATCCTACTTTCTGGCAGACTAGCCCAGACGGAAACAAAAAACAAAATACCAGTGCGTTATTTTATTTCTATTTACTTTAGCATTTTTTTGCTGCTTGAAAGTTTCAAGCGCATGTCCTTGAGCGAGTTGTGAAAAGCAAAAGTTTTTAGATTTTCTTTTGATTTCATTTTTTGCAAATTGTTTTACCAAATGTGCATTTTAATTGCGCGTGGAGCAGAAAGTTATTTTCACCCTCTTTTTCCGTCTGTATTTTGATTTCTAATTAGCTTTGGCATCAGCTTCAGCTTCAGCCATACTTTTGCCTTTGCCTGTAGCTTAACGAATTAAAGTCAGAAGTAAAAGAGAAAAAAAGCAAAGGGAAAGCTAACATAAAAATAAAAATAGAAATATAAATGAATGGAGAGAGTTTGGTGAGTTCTGTGTACACCAGCAGGACCTTAACCCTTTTGTCTTGGCCAACTGACCGCAGGCATTGGCGGCGCAAAATGCGCTAATGAATATTTTATGAGATTTATACGAGTTGCGCGAGTTGCCAGCGGAAACAAAGAAAAATTATATAAAAAACTGAAAAACGCAAGGAAAAGCATGGAAAACACAGGCAAGACTTTGCTGGCATGCCTTTTCCTTTTATTGTTTAAATTTTATTATTTTCGCTGCTTGAAGTTTTCTACTTTTTTTTTGGCATTGCAAATTTTTTGCTTTGTGTTGTTGCAATTAGTATGACAGCATCAACGTGCCGCATGAGGCATGTGGCAACACACAAACACGCACAACAGGCAAAAGTTCGTCGGCATCTGTCAGCGTAATAATGAAGAAATGCTTTAATTGCTGTGGCTTTTGAGGCGACGGTTACACAGGGTAACAAATTTTTTTGAGTGAATTACCCTGTAAAATGTTTTTGACGATTCTGAAGCGTTTTGGTACGCTGATTTCAAAAATCGACTCCAAAAAATTATATTTCCGTACGTTCTCCAGATATCGGGCGATATATATTTGATCGATTTTTTTCAATGGTGGGTGCATTTAAACCACCATAACATCGGAACCACTAAACCGATCATCGTGAATTAGGGTTCAAATGAAAGATTAAAGATGCCCCCTCATATTCTTCATACATTGTGAGAAGATTGGACACATAGTTTCCTCCCTACATGAAAACTACCGCACTTCCAATCAAATTTTTTGCAAATTTTTCAACTTCAGACGAAATTTTTTTGGCAAGCTCGATTAAAAAAAATTTTTTTTTTTTAATATCATAAGATATATCAATTTCACGTCATTTGGTATATCCCACGTCAATATTGGCCATTTAGTTTTTAAGTTATAAGCGAATAACGAAAAACACCCGAGTTACGCTGCATGTATTTTGGTTACAGAATGGAATGCCGCAGAATGCCGCAGAATTTTAACAGCCCTTCCGCGCGACCAAAATACATGCAGCGTAACTCGGGTGTTTTTCGTTATTCGCTTATAACTTAAAAACTAAATGGCCAATATTGACGTGGGATATACCAAATGACGTGAAATTGATATATCTTATGATATTAAAAAAAAAAAAATTTTTTTAATCGAGCTTGCCAAAAAAATTTCGTCTGAAGTTGAAAAATTTGCAAAAAATTTGATTGGAAGTGCGGTAGTTTTCATGTAGGGAGGAAACTATGTGTCCAATCTTCTCACAATGTATGAAGAATATGAGGGGGCATCTTTAATCTTTCATTTGAACCCTAATTCACGATGATCGGTTTAGTGGTTCCGATGTTATGGTGGTTTAAATGCACCCACCATTGAAAAAAATCGATCAAATATATATCGCCCGATATCTGGAGAACGTACGGAAATATAATTTTTTGGAGTCGATTTTTGAAATCAGCGTACCAAAACGCTTCAGAATCGTCAAAAACATTTTACAGGGTAATTCACTCAAAAAAATTTGTTACCCTGTGTTATTAATATGCGGCTCTGTTTGACTTGGTAATAGATGTTGTTCTTCTGCTCGTTGACGTTGATGTTATTGTTGTTGTGGCTATTGTTGATGGTCTGTTTATAATGTGAATTCAATTGTTTTTAATGAGCAATATGCCGGGGTTTCATGCTAAGCATTCAATTTCAACTTTTAACTAGAAATTTTCTAATTTTCAATGCAGTTGGGAATATCAAAATAATTCAACAAAAATTATGGCTCTTTCAGTATTCCACTTGAAAACTGCTGGCAATTTTTATTTAGCATGAAACTTGTGGAATTTAAATTGCTTTCAGTGGGGTTAGCTTTGATCAACTTCAAGTGTTTTTCACTTTTTACCCCATAATGAAAAGATATTTTCATATATTTAAGTAAAAATAAATTTAACCTATATATATATATATATGTTGAATTTTAATTATATTTCTGCTCTTTGTGCATATTCACATTTGTATAATATAAGATTTAAATATTATATTTGCTCTGCGTTGGTCAAACTCACCCTTGAAGCAGCATCTTTTACTCCTTATGGCATAAATGCAGAGGCATATCAGTATCAAAATGGCGGCCATGCAGCCTCCGGCAACGCCAAGCAAATAGCTCATCTCCAAAGGTTCTGCTTGTTGTTGTATAGTTATTGAATATTGTTGTAGTTATCGTAGTAATTGTTGAAAGCATATAAAGAGATTTATTAAAATTTTATATATGTCAGATTTTAATGAAAATAATTAATGTGGGTGAGAAATATTTAATGAGCTCATTTCGTGTGTTGGCTTTAAATTATATGTGCATGCATTGAATAAATATTCAATTGAATCAATCAGAGAAATCGCTGTGCGGCAGAGTGCTTGGGTAACTTGTAGATACCCTGTGAAAATGTTTAAAATAAAGTACAGCATTTGGAATAAAAAGAATAAAAATTAATAAAAACAACTTAATGATATGCTGAATATTTACATCATTAACAAAATGTATTTTAAATTATTTTAAATATTGAATAATTGAATGATTTTATGGAATCTGAATTATTACAAATTGTCGCAGTTTTTAGCTTATTAAACCATAGTTTGCATTCGCAAGGGCAATTAAATTCAGAGTCAAACTGGGAATTTTAATGAGGTAAATCTTTACGCAAGTTTGCGCTGCAGGTCAGTTTAATAATTTCCACAAATATTTACAGATAGATTGTGATTATATATGTGTGTGTTGAATGAGAACTTAAGTGTGAGTGATAGGAAAAATAAAGAAAACACTATGCACCTGCAAACGTACCCTCCACAATCAAATGAATGGCATGACGATCGGTGCCACGTTCGTTCTCCACAACGAGATAGTACGGGCGCGAGTCATGCTCATCCGTTTGCTGTATGTGCAACGTGGATAGGTAGCAATCCTCACGTGCGTCCTGCAGCATGTCATCGGCTCGGAAGCGATCTACAAACGAGAGTGAGAGATACAGAGAAATTGTAAATTCATATTTTGCGTTCAATTATAATTTTAAACAATTTGTCGATGAATAAATCAGAGAATAAAACCCATTTAATCGTGTCGAGAGAGCAGAGCGCCAAGCTGGCACAACGGGGCGTATGCGCAACAGGAAGATGTCGCAATGGACCCGCTGCCAAGCGCTTCGTTTGATTGCTGTCAGTGGCAAGTACGCCGGATTACACGCACGAAGAGACGAGCGGACAGCTGGACAGACAGGCAAGCGGACGGACGGATGGACGGACGGATAGACAAGACAGCTAGACTGATGAACAGACAGGCGGATGGGCACGCAGACAAGCTGAAAATGAAGAGTAATGCGCGAGATTTGCTGGTTGTGCTGCAACTGCAACTGCAGCTGCTGCTGCTGCTGCATTTGCTTTGTGGCGCCACCAGGCTGTTGCAAGTGAAAAACGATATGACTCGCTGACTCGTTTTCGCTGAATCCCGGGATTACCGCTCGGACTGACAAGCGTGGGAAGTCTGTGCCAGCAGCTGAACTAGCACGAGACACATCCTGCAGCTGAGGCTGGTTGGTGTGGCACGAGGCAGCTGCCAATGCTAATGCCACGCCAGCCTGCCCCACATGGGCATGCAGTCTGATTTTGGCTCATGTAATTTGTCTTGATTTGTGCAGTGTCAAAGGAAAAGGCTTTGTTAATGAGCACTCAGGCATGCGAGACAGCAACAGCTGCCGCCTGCCACATGCCCCTTGCCACTTGCCACTTGTCACTGCATTAATTGGTCTAAATTGTTAAACTAACCAGCTGATTACAGTTTTCATTAGCTACAAATTATCGAGCATACACACCTATGCCAGATCCGGCCTCCAGACGCAACGAGCCCCATTCCCATGCCACACGCTGTGGCCTAGGATCCGCACACACAACCATCGTCAGGCTGGCGGGTTCGCCGCGCTTCACGGAGACTGTGTGCATGGACGGATGCAGACGCAGTACCTGGGGTGCACCTGTGCAAGTAAAAGATAAAATCAAATTAACTTGGTTTAATTATGAGATAATTGAAAAAGAAATTTCAGCACTTATAAAATAAAGCAAATGCCTGAATTTAAATTAGGCATTCGTCCAGCATGACTTTTTTAGCTGCTGTAGAGCTAAGTTTGTGTTTATCAAATATACACACAGCATATGTGACATTTAAATAATTAAAATTTAAATATTTATGCAGTTAAAAGCATAAAATATAATTGCAAATAATTGTATAAAACCAGCACAAATGCTGGCTTTGTATAAGTTTGAATTCCTTTGAGCATAGTTTGCATAAATACTTTAATCATTTTTTTATACTATAAATACAAATTTATTTTGTGAATTTATTTAAATTTTAAGATACTGTACTTTTAAGAATTGCAAAAGGGTCTATCTATCTCCAATATTCCTGAATAGAAAAACAGCAGTTTCAATTTTAAATATACAGAAGCAGTTGCAAAAAGTACAGTACAGTCTCCTACTTTCGGTTACGTCCGACTGTAGCCTTTCGAACAACTGATCTGCTCCTTCATTACTGGTTTAATTTTTAAAATAATCCAAGTGTTAACTGCATTTATTATACTTCTCTAAAGTTTATATATTAGAATTGCACAAACTATTTTGACTGCTCTTAAATGCAACCTAAATATTCATTGCATATTTATATAAATTATTGCATGTTAACAACATGATTGCCCTAATTGTTTATCAATTTGACTGGGAATTGCATTGTTGCTGTTGTGGCACTTTTGTTAACTGTGGCATTATTATTAAGCCCTGTCGCTTTGCAATAATGTTGCCACTTCATAACAGCAGCTATTGTTGCAGAGCTTGTAACAAAACCAATAATTATACGTAATTCCCACAACATTATTTGCTGATAATGCAACAAGAATATATTTTAAAATACTAAAATACTTGCAACAGTGAAATGCGAATTATGTAAAATGTTGCACTAAAATATATACAAGTTCAGCAATTCCCAAGTTGAAACATTTAATTGTTGTTGTTATTGCATATGGCCTGAGGCCAGGGTATTTTGCAGTCTCGCTAGTTGCAGTTTCGGCTTGCACATAATGAGCTGCTTTTTTATATATATATTATTTTATTATTGTTATGTATTTTTTGCTGTTGTTAGTTAACTAGTTCGTTAGTTACTCCGCACACATACACGTCGTGCCTGCCGCACTCTCTGTCAATGTATTGTATATAGAGTTCTTGTGCTTTTTTCCTGGTTCGTCCTGCTAAATTGCTCGTGTCCTTGGTTGGTCATAAATTATGTACGTGCTGTGGTATTCAGCACTAAATTTAAATATACATATATATTTTTTTCGCTCTCTCGCTTCGGTTATCTCTGTCTCAGTTGCTGCAGTCTGCCCTGTGGCCGTGTCCATGGCAGTTGTTCTGACTTTTTTTCCCAGCATTTTTCTACTTTTTATTTGCTATTTTTTGTACTCTTTTTTTTTGTGGTGGTGGTCATAAGTTCATTTTGATTTTGTGTTACATTTTGGTTTTAGTCTGTTGGCAGTTGCCGCTATGCTGCAGCCAGAGGCGCCAAATGGACGAGAAAGGAGTTAGTTAGGACAGGGGCAAAATCGCAGGCGCTTAAAATGTTTTCGACGCGCTTTCCGCTTGCAGTTTTTTAATGGAGTTTTGTGTTATTCTAAGTGAGCATTAGAGCGGGCAGCAGCAGGAAATGAAGCGAGACAGAGCGTGACAGGAAAGGGCTGCAGAGAGTGGCAGTTACTTTGCGCTCACATGGGACACACGAGTTGAGCTGCTTCTTTAATCGCAGTTGTAAATTTTCCAAGTTTCCATCACTTTTATGCTGTCTACTGTTGCTGTTGCATTTTCTGATGCTGTTGCTGTGGTCATCAGCTTGCCTAACAGTTGCTTACATTGTTTGGCATGTCGTAACTCATTTTGCACTGCATTTCGCCATTTTTACTCGATTTTTGTTTTATATGCCCTGCAATTATAAATTGCCTGAAATGGGGCATGATGTACTATGCTATAGCTACAGTACAAATCCTGTTATCGTTACAAATCGCTGTTTCTAAAGGATTATTGAATAATTCTGATAAAATTTTAAAAATTAATAACTGATATGATTCTCCCTAATCCTGAAGGCTTTAGTTTCTCTTGCCTATTGTAACCTAGAAATTAATTCTTTAAACAATCAAATAAATAATTAATGTTCCCTATTATACATATTCGCATTTTATTTGCTACCCTTGTTTATTTATTTTATTTAATTAAATAATTTAATTTTTTAGGTATTTTTGTAGAAGATTTTTGTTATTTTTTTACTTCACGGATTTTATAATTTTTATGAGGTTAATACATATTTTTTTTTTATTTTATTTGCTACCTCCTAACTTTTCGTAGAGTATCTAGCAGTTGCGCATACTTCTGCCTACAGTTTATACAAGCTTTTTTTTGATAGCTCTGGTGACAGTTGGGCCTGTAGTCATATTTTGTGGTGTTTGCGGCTTTTGCGGTGTTTTCCGTAGTCATTTGACTCTGTTTCCCTTACATTAACCAGTACATTGTACATGAAACATAACTGTACATGGCACTTACCCACAACCTGCAGCGACACTGGATCGGATATGGCGACACGCTCCTGTCCATTGATATAGCTGGTGGCACGGCACTCGTATTCGCCCTGATACTCGTAGGTGACATTATCGATAACCAAGCGTGGCTCATTGCCCCGTTCCACGTACTTGGAGCCATGCGATATTCTGCCAAAGAAAGGAATACATAAAAGCACGTTAATATATAATGCAAAGGAAAATGTCCCCCCTCATTTTCATCAATAGAAGTAACAGCAAAAAGTTGCACAAGAGATTGAAAAAAAAATTAAACAGCAGCATGCTTTTCACTTCTCCTCTTTTAGTCTATTCGTGTCTGGGCCTTGTGGGTTGCACCAGCTTTTTGAACTCTAACCGTTTGGGGCCAAAAATGCAACGACCACATTGCAACATGGGGTGGCATGCGGGTGTTGGGTGCAGGGTGTGTGGCAGGGTGGCAGCTGTTGCAATATTGAAAATTGCGTATGTGGCCAAGAGAGATATTTTCGTTCGTTTTGTTGGTTCCTTCGGTCGTTCGTTTCGTTCCTTGCACAAAAAATATTTGATACATTTTTTAATATGAGAAATGCCTTTATGCTGCGAAATGCTTTCAGCAACAGCCACATCCAATGCCTCCCTCCCACTGACCTGCCTCTTGCCCCATAACTTTTGGTGAATGTGCACCCAGACAAATTCCTTTGATATACGCACATAGTTTGCTCGGTCGAGCTTATGTACCAATACTTTTTGCAGCGACTGTCGTCAGCTTAATGCGCCAATTAAAGTCGAGCTTCCCCCAGCACAAACCGCGCAATTAAAGGCAATAAATTAAAAAGCCATTTGAATGCAAATCCCACTCGATGCAACGATTCAGCGGTTCAAACGATTCAACCGCAAATGAAGTCGCAAAACTTTGTTAATGAAAGCAAGCGAAACGAAGAACAGTTCACAAAGCCTTGCTCGGTCACTAGTCACATTCGAAAAAAGGAATGCCAAGCATATATATACTTCATTCTTTCAACGGGATCACGTAAATCAAAGTGAAAGGCCGCTGCTTTGCCTGCCTAATACCCTGTAGTCTAAAGCCTTAAAATTGCGTCTGATTTGTGAGAGAGTTGGTTTCAAAAACCTAAAACAAACTTGATGAGCTTTCTGTTTAGGAGAATTCAAATACTCAAAATGGTGTTCCTAGCTCTTATGATTTCTGACATAAAGCATCTACTATAATACAGAACAGAGTATTAGCTAGTGCAGCACATTGTGTTGCCTTGAATGTTTGTCACTTGGCCAAGTTGGTCGGTTCTGTGGCTGCATTTGCATACATGTGGCAGGGGTCAGGCAGAAGCTGTTGCCGTTTAGCAGAACACTTTAAGCTGCTTTCGCAGGTAGGCTGTCAACG
Organism: Hypselothyrea guttata; assembly: GCA_035045125.1. NCBI lineage: Eukaryota > Metazoa > Arthropoda > Insecta > Diptera > Drosophilidae > Hypselothyrea > Hypselothyrea guttata. The sequence goes on along the minus strand of JAWNNJ010002200.1, from coordinate 79,276 downwards.
CAGCTGTGATTTATTACGCATATACATAAACATACTCTAGGCTCGGTTTAACAAGGCACGCGCCATTGGATAGCTGAAAAAGGGAGTGCTGTTGTCCTGTCACAGTTTGTGGGGGGGCGGGGGAGTTAAATTAGTTTTCAACAATTGACATTTAATTTCTGATAAACACGCGCGCGGCACGCTTCATTAAGTCAACACGCCACAAAGTGTTGCATGTGGCATTCGTTATTAGGAATTTGACGCGCCAAGAGCGTTACGGAATTGCTTTAGGGAGGCCACACACACAAAAGGCAAAGGCAACTGCAAACAAATGAAATCACAAATCACGTACTCTCACGACTCTTGTCTCTGATCTGCCTAGCATTGGTAGAAGGAGAAAGAGAGCAAGAAAGCAACTGAGACAGACAGAGAGAGAGAGAGAGAGGGAGAGAGACCGATGGCACGTGCATGATGAGTGTTTCGATTTTTCCAAGTGTCGGCGGATGCCTGTTGAATGGACAAACGTATGAATGAACGAACGAATATACTGACAGACAGACCGACAGACGGATGGCAGAGAATGCCGCTGTTTTGCATGCTAATGCGGCGCCTTGCAGTTGAAGCTCGAAGCTGCAATCACACTCTCTTCACTCTTGGCTCCCTGTACTGCTTGTGCTCTCTTGCCCTTTTTGCACAATTTCCGCTGTGCAGCTAATTAAAATGATGCAAACAGCACCAGTAATAGTTCTTCTTTTTCTAGAGGGCGTGACTGCCTACTGTTGCATGTGGCAAGTGCACAACAGCAAAGCAGTTTGTGTACTGCAATATAACGAGAGTATTGGGTATTCAAGCTTTTAAATTAAAGCAAAAACCTTATTATAGCTAAGCAGCTTTTTTAAAATATATACTTCATATGTACTTTAAGTCAAACTACTTAAATTTTATTTGTTGCTAAAGTAACTCCAAACCATATATGCATATATGCTCAGAATTCGCTGATTATATTATTAATATTATATATAAAAAATGCAAAAACGAGAAGCAAAAGATATGTTAAAATTCAGTTAAATTCGTGTCTCAATATAGATCGACCTTGCCAGTAATTTCATGGAAATTAAACTTAAAATATTGCGCATACGCTAACATCCCGCATACGCTGTGAAAGCTAGCGTAAAATTCGCTTGCAGTAGTTAAGAACTTAAACAGCATCTGCACAATTTCAAACTGAGCAAATTGGAAGGAATTTTGACTTCAAAATACAATAAAAACACACTGCAGTGCAGAGCTGTTAGTTTTGAGTGAACTGCATTATATACACACAGCTCGATAGTGCCGTGAAAGAGCATTTAATGCGCAGCCCGAAAGTATGCAACGCAAAATGCGCGCAGACTTCAATAGCGCGGCTGGCCGCACTTTGCGGTTGTCGACTAAAGTCCGAGCATGGTTGGGGTTAGTTGTCAGAATGCACTCACCTCTGTACCCATTTGTAGGCCGGCATGGGATTGCCATCGGCGACGCATTCGAAGGCGGCTGGACTGAATAGTGGCGCTGTGGTGAGACGATCCGGGCCGGCTGAAACTATTTTGGGTCCGTCTATGGCCAAGTAAAGCATAGAGAGTGAAAGGAGAGAACGAGCAGAAGAGGGGAAGAGTGTTATTTTGAAATTAAGGTAAAGTTAGCCAAGCAAAATGCTGAAATAACAACGGCAGCAGCATTGCGAGGCTAAAGATAAATACGAAACGGGGCAGAACTCACATTTCACGTCCAGCTGCACCGACAGCTGCTCCGAGGTGCCCACGGAGTTCTGTGCCTGGCAGGTGTACAGGCCGGCGTCTCGGCGTCCAACGGGCCGCAGCTGCAGTGTTTCCTAGAGAGATGGAGCGGGAAGTGAGTTGGCAAATTTAATACAATTACAAATTTCTGCTACACTTAAGATAAATACTCAGACAAGAGAAACGTCGCAATTTCAGGCTTGATGCCGAGCTGAGCTTACCTGCAGGCTGGCTATCTCCGAGCGTCCGGCACGTCGCCAGACGATGCTGGCCGGCGGATTGGCATCGGCCACGCAGCGCAGCACAAGCGCATCCTTATCCTCTTCCAAGTCGATTTCCGGTGAGCCAATTAGACGAATGGTTGGCGCGTCTGCAAAAGGCACAAGATGAACCAAAAACACCAAAAACTTGCCCAAGCAAAACAAGAAACAACATGAAACAAGAAACCAGCCAAACGAGAAACAAGTCAACAAGCCAGCTGAAGTTATCCCTGCCGTACTCAATGCTGTCCACATCGTTGTCCCAGTCGTCCCAGTCGTCTCGTTGAATTGCTTAACAAAACAGGAAATTGCAGCAAATTGTAGCTAATTGAATTGTTACAGCTGTTTGGCCTCCATGTCTGTGTCCCTGCCCTTTCTCCCTCAACAGGATAAAGCTGCTATTGCCTGTTTTGTTTTTGACTTTAAGCCAAAATGAAATGACTGCAATCAACTTGTTTCTTTTGGCTAAGAACAAGCAGCCAGAGGCAATCTACAGCTCTCCATGGCCATAAAATGGGTTATGCCATGGCAGTTGGCTTTATAATTTCACCAGGAAATGGCCAATGCTCTGCCAGAGACACTAACAGGATATATGCAGTTATGGTACATAAAGTTGCTGCTTACACACAGTGCGATGAACTGAAAGCTGGCCATTGAATGGAAACTATATGACACATGGGACGCTATCAGACTGATCTGATTAAGTAACTAAATTGAACAGCTCGTTTTCTCAGTGTACACCTATAATTCTTTGACGGCTCTGCTCTGTTTTATATCGCTTCATTAAGCACTTGGCACTTACATCTGACATCCAAGCGCGCCTCGACGGGCACAGATTTTGCCTCGTAGTTCTCATGGAAGGCCACGCAGCGCAGCATGTCGCCATGGCGTTCACGCATGGCGGACACCTGCACCACTGAGGTGGCCGACCAGGTGCGTGTATTATCCGGCTCGGTGGCATTCACCTGCGGGTGGATGGGCGAGATTTCCTGGTCACCTAGCGGCGAGGAGAGACCGAGAAAGGTTCAAATCGTTAAAATTAATTAAGAGCAGAATGGCGTAGTACACGGCATAACAACTGCAATCGCAAGGATAACAAGTGCACTTACCCAAATACCATCTCAGTGTTGCTGGCGGATTACCATAATGTGAGGCGCATTTGACAGTCGCCACGGCGCCGGCGTCTACAGTTATGTTGTGTCCTGGCGGCAGCGGAGCGCCCTCGTATTCCAGACGTGGACGTTGCGGCGCCACTGTAAACGACAGCCAGAGTCAGAGAGTAATACGAAGTGGCAGTTAAGGAGGGTGGCAGGAAGGTGGACACATCGACTCGACTATTTAGTGGAACTAAGTGTTTTGTGGTCGGATATAAACGTCAACTCACAAGTGGAAAATTTAATTAAAACGAACAGGACTGGGCAAATGCTTTGATATGTGTTAGTGAAACTAAAAACGTTACACTGACAATAATAAAACACAAGCAGTAGGAATATTAACTAACTCTAACTCTTCTAAAGTATCTCATATTAGGTAGAGAAACAAAATAACTATTTTTTGTTTATTTGAATCAAATAAAAAATAATTAAGGAAAATAATTTTTTAAACTATTTTCAAAGAAAACTTTATAAAATTGTTTATGCATTTAAATAGCTTTTGTGCAGTGTAGAGCGCTGCCCTTCGGATAAATCAATGTAAACAGTTGCTAACAGGCGAAAAATTAATCATACGCAACGTTGGCAAATTTACGAATTGATTTGCTTTCGATATTGAGATTGGGTTCCATCCGCAATCGTATTGGTATGGAGAGCGGTAATGGGAATGCGATTGAATCCAAAAAAGAGAAGGTGGACTTACCACGTACAACCAATCGCACCGGTTGACTGGTCAGCGCATCCTGTGCGGTAAAATCACTAGCTGTCACTTGGCACTCCCACAGGCCGTCGTCAAAGTCCAGGGTGGCAGAGCGTATCCACAGGGAGCAATCGCCGCCGATTTGCATTGGTGGCGGTGGATGGAGATCGAGTTGTAAGATGCCATTGCTGCTCAGCGGACGTGCGGCCCATTCGTATTTCTTCGGATAGATGCCCACGGGCTAAAAGAGGCAGAGACAGATAGAGACAGAGAGAGAAGAGGTTGCATTAGTCGAAACAATGTAGTTGAAATGGAGTGGGCGTGGCTGAGGGCATGTGGGCTAAACGACATGTTTAGCATGTTTAACTTTTCGATTTATCCAGGCGTATAATTTCGTCTACGATTTGCCGCACGCACACACACACACACAGCCAGAGACGGAGAGGAATTAGAAGCATGATGGAGAGGGGGGAGAGAGGATGCCAGCGGTGCAGACAGACGGAGAGTTCGACTATTGAATGTAACTGACCAGCCGCGTTTGCCTCTCCGCCTGAATCTGCAGCTGTCTGAATGCCAGTTTCAACTACGTGTCGTTTAGCTTCACTTACAGCAAAATTCCTGTTATTCTGCTGCTGTTGTTGTAGCTGTTGTTGTGACTGTTTCTAAATTGGCATTAGTTTGTTTGGCTAATTGGAAATTAAATTACAATTAGTGATCTTTGAGCGTGCCATGCCTCACTCCCTCCCCCATTCTCACTCCCGCCATCTTCTTTCGTTTGCAATTTAAGCATTTTTGTGCTGCCCCTCCGCCCGACGCCATTGCCATAGCTACTTAATGGTGTTTTCCCTGTCCGTCCCTCTGCCTGTTTGCCTGTCAGTTCATTTTGGTCATTTAACCCTTAACTAGCGTCTGCTGTTTTAATGGGCTAAATTAATTGTAACGGGCAGCGTTCGCTTTGCAATATTTCACTTAGTGAACCGTTCAGGTGTATCAGTTCAAAAATTGTTGTTTGTTTCTCATGATACTCTATAATTTTATGTGATAAAAAAAGTATGATGAACTTGCTAAATGCGGTTCATAATTGCAAACAAATTTGAAGACAAGAAACCGATAACATTCGGCCAGCGAGACTTTGGTCAGCGAGAGTTGGGCATGCGAGAGTTAGGCACCAAGAGTTCAGCCAGCGAGAGTAGGTCCAGAAAAATTTTAGCAACGCGAGTTCGGCCAGCGGGAGTTTGGCCAGCGAGAGTTCGGCCAGTGAGAGTTTCGCCAGCGAGAGCTCGACCAACGAGTGTTGAGACAACATGAGTTAGGTTGAGAAAGTTAAGCTGCTTATATGCAGCGCTTGGCCGCTCTCCTTTTTGCTCACTCTTGCTGGCTCTTTAAACAAACGCAAGCAAACAATAAGTGTGTATGTTTGTGTGTATGAATGTGTGAATATGTTCGTGTGCGTGTGTTTAATTAAGTACAGATTGGAAGGCGGTAAGAACTGTGGCGTGATTACAGCACAAACGCGCATATATTGCCTCTATATGTGATTCAGTAATTATGGTTATTACAATAATAACCTTTTTTATTTAAACAATTTATTTGTTCGGGAATATTTTCGAACTGCATAACACTGCACGACAAAGAATATTTCTCACTGCAGCAATGTTATTGCAAATATTTTAAGCGTTTTCACTTGAATTTATGCTCCATTTGCCACATTGTTCTGGGAACAATGAAAAAATGCGATATCATTTTATTGGAATTGATCCAATGGCATCTGCCGTTAACCACTTGCCAAATTCTTATGCAAAAATCGTATAACTATGTAAACGTATAGATTTAAATTCCGTAATAGCTGAATGTAGTGAGCATGGCCGAGGCAATGGACAGAGGCCAAGGCATGCATTTGCCAGATATTTTAAATATGATTTGATTTCAGATTCGAACATTTTTGTGTGTGTCATATCTTGGGCAACCATCGTCTGGTCAGGTTAAGCAACTGTCATATGTTACCCTCTATCTGGGTTTGTTTGTATTGGTCAAAATGCAAAATAAAATGTAATACAAATAATAGAAACACGTTCAATATATGCGTGCAACTGTCAGAATAACAATTTCGAAAAGCCAGCAGTTTTTTGTTGCCTCGACCTAATCTTGTATTACAGCCCTCCACATACTATCGTCTATCGATACCCTGTACCTTAGTTGGCAGAGAGGTTTTGCAGGTAAAAAACCTGATGAACTGCTCAATAAAAAATAAAAAATATTTTTAAGATTTTTCTTTTTATTTTGTACATTTGTAACAGGTCTGTTGTCAATTGAGCGATTTATACTTTAAGATTAGATTGCCACATTCATTCCCTGTTTGTATTTAGCTCTCTCTTTCTGGGCATTTATTCCAACATTAGCAAGGTGATACATTCAGTTTGAAATGTGTCTCTTAATTTACATTTAGCAAAGGTATTTATGATCTGAACGTAGCTAACAGAACTAAGCCTCAATTGAAATTCAGAGTGGCGTTTCAGTATTTCGGGACACACAGACAGACACAAACGAATACACGTTCCATGTATTAAAATTGTCTACTTATGATAACTATAGGGAAGAATGCATGAAAAACTATTCAAACGGCATGCTGAAATGGGGAAGTTAGTTTAAGAAGCAAACAGAAAGAACAACAACAATAATAAAAGAAGAACAACAATAACAACAATTGCCATAAATATGCAAAAATAAGTAGAATTTTAAATGAAAGGCAAACAACAAGAGCAGCAACAGCAGGAGAAACACCATGAGCATACAGCAGCAACTTTGCGTATGCGAGGTTTACTCAACAAGTTGTTGATATGGGTGGTATATGGTTGAACTAGAGCATATACGAGTAAGCTAATAAAAATTGCTTATAATAATACATAATCTAAAACAAAATAAAAAGGCATTCATAATAAACATAAATGCTTATTTAGAAGTTTACTACAAAATTCAAATTTGTGTTTTATGCAATTAATTTAATTTCTTGTATATTGAACTTGAAGTTTAACCCTCGTCGAAGGGTTCGCTTGTGTATACTCATAGTATGAAAGGGAACACTCGATGCATGCAAATGCAATTCTTGTCCATAGAACGTATGTGTTTCGTATACTGCACAGAGATAGTAGCTGCTTCTTAGTGCAAGAAACATACACACAACACACGCACACACACACACACACACACTCAACACACACAAACAACACACACAGAGAAGAGAGTACACGATGTAAACATTTAAGTATATGCTGCAAATCGACTCGAATGCGATACGATGCGATGCGCAGCATATGAAAAAGGACATTTGAAATGCTTTGTGATTTTTGTCATGCAAAAGGATCCCCCATTTGATTTTGCATAAGAACCACAAGACGCAGAAGAAGAAGCAGAAGCAGAAGGAAAAGAAGAAGCGTAGAGGGAAAGTAAATAAAAGTTATGCAACAAGCGCATACAAATGCTATGAATAACAAGCAGTAAAACCATCTAGGAAATGGAACTTAAAGCAGCAACAGCAGCACTAAAAAGGAAGAGCAGATGACAAAGTCTGCTGCTCATATGCAGCTGGGAAAACCACATAATAAGTTCAGTCTAGGCCAGACCGATTTCATACATAAAATGCAAACTAATGCAGAGAACAGATTGGGGCAGAGTGCACTTGTTATATCTTGTGTTTGTTTTAAGATATTGTTCATGCATCCAATGATGCGTCATGGCCGAGGCACAAAGCACAAGTTAATTGCATCGGTCCACTCCGAGCTTTGCAGGCAGTATTAATATCATGTTGCCATAGTTTCAGCCCGATGTGCCAGGCGAAAACTCTATCTCATTTTGTGTTGAGGTAAAATAATGCAAATCTCTAGTTCAATTTTCCGACAGCAAACTGCACACATGTGCGCTTGCTTTTGCAGGTGTGTGTGTGTGTCAATACGTGTTTGTGTGAGCTGGCTATAATGGTTTTTTCATGTACTGCATACGAGTTTTTTAGCTTTGCTAATTGAGTTTTTAGAATAGAAAATATGCATGAGTTTAGTACTAGTTTAGCAAAGTAATATTGGATTGAATTTCTAAAGTTTAAGCTGATTTCAAAACATTCTTTATTACAGCTGTATTCTGGAATTCACATACTTTGCTTTTCAGTTCAAATCATATCAGTTCCTAATTAGAAGCATGTTTATGGCTTCTCGACTGCTTTCAATTTAGTTAAATTCCTTTGCCAAATGTTAAGGGTGATGTAAAAATAATCTTGTGAATTTCCAACAAAAAATCTTATAAATATAAAAATGTAGTTTTAGTTTTTGAAGAGCTATGAAGAGCTTTATAGATATGTTCAATTAATTTTAAATTTTGTTCAAACATCTTGAAATAAAGTTATGCAACACGCATGGTAAACTCTTTTTTGATTAATATAAAAAGCTCCTTAATATCTGCTTTTTCTTTTCGTAAATATTTATTTGCTTCTCGCCAGCTTAAGGCGTTGATATGAGCTGTCACGCACTTTCGATTAAAACTTTGGACGCCACAATACAGGGCCTAATCAAAGCAAGTCCTTGCGGCATTCCAAACTCTGTCCAGTGGCATATCAAAGGCTAACTCAAAGGTCACAGCGTTTGCTTGGTCTTATTGGCTTGCTCAGTCCACAAAGAGTAAATTACTTTTCCCCACATGTGTTGCTGTTTTTGTTGCTTCTGTGGTTGTTGTTGTTGTTGTGGGGCAGCCAAAACAGCACTTAATTGAACCACAGTACGCGTCACGCATCCTAAATGACTTTTAGTTCAATGCGAAGGAGTGTGTGAAAGTTTGCTTAAAGAAAGAATATTTATAAACTGCAAACGCACGCATACACCCACACACGCACACTCACACACTCCCACACACAGCTGAAGTGTGTGTATGTGTATTGGTTTTATTATTACCTTGTTATCCTTTTGCCAGGAGCACGAGCCTCGCTTATCGATTACTTTGCATGTGAGCAGCGCATCCTCGCGCGGATTCACCTCCGTGTACGTGGGTTGTTCCGAGAAACGCTGAAAGCACTCAATTCCTGCAAAGAGAGCCAAAAATAAAACACGAATGAGACACATAAAACATTACATGCACTGAGAAAATAAATGTGTTAATTTTGTACAGGCAAATAATTGATTTTACTTAAGAATACATAAATCTTCAAATCTATTTGTATATTTTAGTTTTTTAAAGTCTTTCTATTATTAAACATCTGTTACATTTCAAGAGTTCTGTTAAATTATTGAGCTGCTGTAATTTCTCTGCAGCCGCTCCCTATGAGCGCTCTCCACCTCCATAGCCGCCTCTTTGCGCTATAATTTCAAGCGCATTGTTAATCAGCGAACGCGTTGACATTGCTGCACAGCATCATAAACAACATCCCTCCGTTACTCCCTTTCCCACTCCTGCCGACTTTATTCCATTCGCTCTTCATACTCATTTGCAGCGCATGTAAGTATGCTATATTTTTTAATATCGTACGCTGCGTCCTGCATTTGTCACGCACGCAGGCAATTATCAGCAGCCAGTCGCCCAGTGTGGCAGCCATTTCCTTATCTTTGCACCAACTGCCACGCCTCCTACATGGGCGCTTCATTATCATTTCGGCAGCGATGTGCTTTTCTTTTAATGTAGTTGCGACAGAGTCTGATAGTTTTGTTGCACAATATGAAACACTTTGGGAATTGCTGAATATTAAATTTAAACTCAGTGGAAAATTCTAAAGAAATAATGAATTTCCCAGTAGAATATTTATGGCAATTTGTATTTATTATTTCAAATATATATTTTGTTTTTTAACGGGCAAGTATTATAGTATAATATCAAAATTAAAAATATTTGATACGCGTTAGACTTAATTATAAAAATTTCATAAATTAAAGAAATAAAAGCGTTTGTTTCTATTTAAGCTAACATTTTGATTTGGTTTTGGATATCTTGAAATATTTGAAAAATTGTTTGTACTGAATATATTAAAAAAATTCTCTTAAACTTGTAAATATTTTATAATTGCCTTGAAACAATTGTATTGCTTTATAATAGCCCTTAAAAATGTTAATATTTGTTTTATTTTAATTTTTATTAATTGCAAGTTTATAACTGTTAATTTCAGATAAGGAAATCTTTAAAATATGCCCTATTTTATTTTGCTCACTACTGTAGTTTGTTGCTTTAATATTTGTAAACGAAATTTTAAAAATATTCCGTAAAAAACTGAAAATTTATTGCCTTGCCTAGAGTATTAAATCTTCGTCAGGCACAACAATTGCCGCTATCATGGTGCCAAGGGGTGAGCAAAAGAGCGAGCGGGTGTGGGCACTGAAATTTATGTTAATTGCTGGCATGTTGAATATTTTCTTGTGCTCTTGCAGTCAATTACACCAATTACAGGTTGTGAAATTACACGCGCTGCTTGCGAGCGATAAAAGCAGCTGCCAGACGAATGCTGTGGCTCCTTCTAGTACCTTTTTAATGACGAAGGTAATGTGGAAGATGGCTGCCACAGAGACTTGCCATTTTCTTTAAACAAACACACACACGTACAAGCTCGGCTGCTGGCCACAACTATCATGAGTTAATCAAAGCGTTTTGACTTTTTAATGTGCGGCTTATGTAATGAGGGAGGCAGCAGCTGCAGCACCTTGGCGCTCCGTTTATGTGCCTCTTTATGGGGTCGCTGGGTCTTGGCCTGGCTTCTTGTAAATGGCCAATAAACAGGCATAAACAAACATTCATATGCATCATTGTGTATGCGAATGAGCAATGTGTGATGGCTCCTTCTTGCTGTATGTGCCCCTTGTATAAGCTGACAGCGCTCTGCGTGCTCCGAGTGCGCTGACAACACGTGACCGCCGTTAGCCAGCATTGTGTGACATGCTTACACGCACAGCTCGCACACACACACACACACATAAACATACATACAGACACCCAGTCCCATATTGGCATACACTCACGCAATGATTTATTACGCGTGATTGGCGTGATTGCCACTTTAATGCTTTATTTCATCTTTCCGTTGTTATTGTAAACTGTTCCCTTGCCCTCCCCCCTTCTGCCACTGTCATGGTCGGCTTTCGTCCCTCTCTGTTGGCGTTTTATCGCTTTTTGTGTATAAATTGGCTTTGTATTTCAATTACGCTGTGGCATGCATCAAACAGCATGCAGCAATGATGCCCCTCCTGCTGCCAGAGCGATGACGAATTCGTTGCATTTTTGGCTGGCGGTTCAATTTGGCAAGCAGCAGAGCAGCAACAGCAAAAACAACAACAATGCAGCTGACATGTTGTTGCCAATAGTTTGAAATTTGATTTATGCCATTTGCAACCATGTTGCAAGTTGCTGCTGCAGCCACAGTAGCTGCTGCTGAACCTTGCAACAGTTTCATGCTCCTGTTCCATAGATTGACAGCTGATTAAGAGCCAGAGATCACAGACAAGCAAGACAACAACAGAAACATACTCATCATGGGCAAAAGTTGGATAATTTGTAAACTTTTTGCCAATTTAGATGATTGAGAATTGAAAAATATCAATGTTTAAAGTACATTTGGAAGTATTTATACAATTGACCAACAGTTATTAATTATATATTTCTACTAGATTCATTATAGCCCGAATTCAGTTTCGATTTGCATTATAGAACAAAACAAGATTTACTATATTGGTTTAATTTTCTGAGCAAATCATTATTAAATAATTAGTAATGCTGGAATAATAATCCAATCAATTACTTAATGACAGGAATTTCGGAAAGGGAGGAAAAAATTGTAAGTTTGTACCCCATAGAGCACATTTCTCGCATCTACGCGACCCTGACTCTCTGAGAATTTTAAAAGTATTTGCAGCACAAGAATTGGGGCGCTTAAAACATAAGCACATATTTTTAAACGAGAATCTACTACGCAGCTTCATATTCATAAAGCTGCTTATGTTCAAGTTTCTGCCCAGTTTGTGAAAGACTGGGAGAAGAAAGAATGCGTCGCTAGTTAATTGAAAGACAATGTAATGTAAAGATTTGCTTGGTAAAAGCCGCAAACAAATAAATAAGAACAGAGTGCCAACAATACAGCAGCGATGCCAGCCTATTTGCGCCAGGCAAATAAAAAATATTAAAAATAAATAAAGTCCCAAACGAAATGCAAACTGCCAAAAAAGAAAAACCGAAAAAATTACACAGAAATGTAAAAAAATATATATATATGTATACAGCTAAAAACGGCAGCTGTGGCAGATAAAGCAAATAGCGGTAGTTGGGAGAAAGGAAGAGCGTGGCAGCGATTGCAGCTCTGGCTGCCTGCCTCTTGCCCTGCGCTCCAGCTTCAAGTGCGTGCCGCTGAGTGCTGCTTACAGCTTTCGCTGGCAACGTGCTGCGGATGTAGTTGTTGTTGTTGTTGTTGCAACTGCCACTGCTTCGCCCCGCCCCAAGTGGCATTTGTGCTTTGTAGTGAGCTGCGCTCGGTGTACACGCTACTCTCTACACGCTCCGCATTCCGCACTTCACGCTCGCGACGTGCCTGCGCACAGCCAACAAGGATAACAATTACTCTAGCAGCAAGTCTGCTCGTCTGCATTTCGCGCTCTTTTTATTTATTTCCAATTGTTTAGAGCTTAAACACTCTGCAGCGTTTTTAAATACATTTCACCGCTTCTCGCTCTCAGTCGCATATTTCGCCGAAGTGGCTGCTGCTGCTGTTTACTCTGGCATGATGCATGGCAGCGCCATAATTTCACATAGATGTCTGCGGCAGTTCGGCACAAATGGCACAGAAAGCGGGTCAAGCTGATGGCCTGCTATAAAAGTGTAGCACACGTTACTCATACGCAGCATGGGCCCCAACAGGCAGCTGACAATTTAAGCCAATTCCCAAAGGGTTAAGTTAGGCGTAGTGTCACGTGCCATACACTCAAAAAAAATCTAAGCTGCCATTAAATATCAATAACTGTAGAGCTGCAAATAATATTGACAGATCTTGCCAGACTAAAAGAATTTTTTTGCAGTAACAATTTAATTTATTAGCAGCATAAGTCATAACTTGCTTTAAATTTTGTAGATTTATTTTTTTTTTTCTAGTGTACTCCGCTATGCTGTCGTTTGTTAGGCCACCTTGCGTCTGGCTTTTGGCGGCAATCAATGAAAGCAATTTGTGAATCTCTTGTGCAATCCGAAATACAAACGAGAACTTCTATACAGACACACACACACGCATACACTTACAGCATATATATGTATGTGTTAGCTTCAAGTGGCATTGGCAGCTCAGCCAAAAAAAAAAAACGATGGAAAAATGTATGCAAATCAAATATGGACGATGATTTGTAAATTTTCAAATTTATAACTTGGCTAGGACGCCCCCTCCGCCCGTGGCTTTTCCCACAGCTGATGCTGTGTAGGTGCTAAAAGCAAATACAGCAGCCATAGGGGGATTATAACAAGGGAAATTCTCTCGTTTGCCGTACACAAAAAAGGCGCACCCCAGAGACACGCCCAAACAACAAAAGCAACACGAAACATCAGCAAAACAGGAAAAACGTTTAGGTTCCCCGTATGTGTGTGTGCGTGTGAGTGCGAATGCATGTGTGTGTGTTAAGCTAAAATGGGTTTCTTGCGTTATCCTGTGTGGCAGGATTCGTAGCCTTGAAGCCAGTTATCCTGCCACCTACTTAAGCATAATGATATATTTAGCTTGCCAAGTGATTGTTATTTGATATTCAACAGATTTCTTCGCTTTGGCTTTGCAGCCCCACTTTCTCACCTCCTCCCCCTACCCTCACCTATCTCGGCTAAGCCCCAGGCTATGGCTGTATCAGTGTATATACATACGTGTATGTGTGTTGCATAAGCCCAGCTTCTCACGCTTGCTTTAGGACAGCCATTGTGCGGCTGAACATTAAGTTGTTTCGCCTTCAGTTTGAAGTGTCAATAGTGCGTATACGTAATGTGCCCAAAGCAGATTTATTAACGCCATACAAATATATATATTTATATGGGCAGTGTTGTCTGTCTCTTTTATTTTGAGGGGCTCCAAAGTTGTCATTGTGTCCAGCTCAAGTTGGGTTAACGACACCTTGCCACGTGCCATAAAAAACAGTTTCAATAGCTATTTGTAAATTGACACAGAACATGTCTATGGCATGGCTGACCCTAGCTACACTACACTGAGCGACAGAAAGGGACTTGAAATTCTTAAGGATTTATTTAGACTTTTGACAAAATATACAAAATCAATTTCCTTCAAAAAATCAATAATGCTCATATTGAAAATTGTGCAGCCAATAAAGATGTTTCATAATGAAATAAAACTTAATCTTGAAATTTCGTTTGTTTTAATCATTTATTACAAAATTTTCATTATGCTTTATATAAATTATGAATGTTCTAAAGATTAGATTAAATATTTATATGTATATTTAAAATATGTATTATATAAAATATATGTTGTTATATTTATTTATTTTTTTATTTTTTTTATTTTATTTTATATATTTACTTATTTAAAAAATTTGGATATATGTAATATTTGTTAACTGCTACGATAATATTGTACGAAATACTCGAGTGCTATCTAGGCCTTAAATCTTGTAATCAAATATTGTCAACTGTCAAAAAAATTCAATTTCGTTGTGTTTTTGTTTATTTTATTTTTTTGTATTTCTGATATTTTTATAGCTCATTGAGTCAGCGTGTGAAATGGTTCGTGGCGGACTGAGAGTTTAACTTATTGTTGTAGTTGTTCAACTCATAATTGCTGTTGTTGTTGGGCACTCGAAATTTATGCATTTATTTGTGGCAGAGGCGAAACATGGCTCGTTGATTTATTGTGCTGTGCTCTTGGCATTGTAATATTTCTGTCTGAGTGTCGTAGCATTAATATGTGTATGTATTTGTAAATTCATATGACTGTCGAGTGGGCACTTGGGCATAATGTTCTCTGAACTGGGAATGGTCTGGTTAGTGTGTGTAATTTCTGTATTATAAATAAATATTTCAGTATTTCAGTTTTTCAGCTGAGGGCACCTTGACCAGAGTTTTGTTTACTTTCGATTAGCCAACTGCATTCAACAGCAATCGAAGTGGCAAGTGGCAGCCACTCGACACGCATGCATGGCAAACCGTGCCCCAGAAATGCCAGGAGCAAACAAGCGCGAAAAGCAGCAAATGAAATATGGGCGCATATTTAATCACAGAAATTGGATGGCGACAGCTACGTGGCCGGAAAGCCAGTGTCAAAAGCACGCAAAGCATGCCAAATAGCTAAAAGTACACACACACAAACACACACATGCATATACACACACACACACACACACGCACACCTAGCTATTGTGTCGACAATAATATGCAAAGGGGCTTAGCAGCGTGTCGCGTTGGCGGTTCACCTGGCGTATGCGTAACAATTAAAAGTGCCAACAACACAGAGCATAGCTAACATGTCAAACAGCAACAAAGATGGCGGGGTGCAGGGGGAGGAAGGATTTTGCTAGGGGGTTGTGTGACAGATAAGCGTAATAACAATTAATTAAAATATATATCTGATATGCACGGGTTCTGGCTCATAGACGTGTGATATCTGATGCAACAATTAAATGCGTGTGGCAAGCACTGATTGCGGCGGCAAATAAACCAATTAAAAACCAGTAAAAACCGAGCAGATCAGTCGGGCAGATGGCTACAGTCGGATGTATCTGACTTCAGCCGACACACACACACACACACTAATTGCTGGCGCTTGCTTAGAGAGCCAGCAAAAGCGAGCAAATGAGAGAGCGGCCAAGCACTGCATATGAGCGTATCATAGAGCGAGCGCTGACTTGTTCGCTTAGATCTGTCATGGTCTGCACTAATTTAATGGACCCATTTGTACTTTTTTAAAGTACAGGGTCTAATCATAAAGTGAGAGAGAGAGAGAGAGAGAGAGAGAAAGAAAAAGAATAAGAAAGAGTTATAGAAAATACATGTGAAATCATATGCACATTGCACAGCACGCTTTCTGGCACAGATTATTTCTTAATGATAAATCGCTTCATTGATAACATAATATTTCGATATTTCATTGCTCTGTAGCTGCTGCTGCCTCAAATCATACAATTTGCAACAATCAGCCAGGCCATTCACAATATTTACTCATGCAACACCAGCTACAACAACAATGACAGGCAATTTGTGTAATCATTTCGCCTGGCCAGCAGGCTCTGCTTTACTTCAGCTGTCCGTCTGTCTCCTTATCCATCTGAACGAAACACAAACTTTGTTGCTTATTAATTAAACTGATTAAATTGCACTTCATTTGAGGCAGCAGAGCGTACGATAGAGAGCAGACTCTCAAAGACAGGCTTATATTAATGCACTTAGCACAGAGTGATAATTATTATTATATGAAATATACCAAAGGCAAACTTTACGAAAATAATTCCATTCCCGCTCTTGCTCCCTCTTGGCTCGTAATACAAATCGAATTATGTCATTAGTGGCCAAAGTTCTCTGCTTCTCCCATCAGACTTTTCTCAGTGGAAATTTGACTTTTCAATTTGGTATTTATGTGGGCGTGCCTGATTGATTAGATATGAGTGTCGGTGTAGGCCACACTTTGCATGTGTGTGCGCGTAATTGAGAGCCTTAGTCTGTGGCAGTCTGTGGCAAAGCAGCTCAAAAGGTTATGTCATTTAGCTTGTATCCGTTTGATGTCACAAAGTTGAGCTAATCATAGCTTGTGTGCAGCTTTTTAATTGCTAACGGCAGTGATAGAGCTGAGTGTTGTGCTAGCGATACCCTGTAATACTTAACCGATTTGGGTGTAGACTCTCGACAGTTAAAAATGAATTCTATTCTTACATTTTCAAAAAGATTCAATAAATTTACGATAGTATATTACAAGCCTTTTAAAAGTTACGGATTTTTCTAGATTTGTAAATAATTTCTAATACAAACATTGTATGTATAGCATTTTCTGGAATTATTTTAAATTTTCTCGTATGCATGAAAATGTAGTTATTTTTTTTGTATTTACGTGGTATTTGCTTGTGGTGCATGTAGGCGCTGAACTTGTTAGCTACTTTTTTGCATGCTTCACGCTCAAAGTTAAATTACAACTGCACACCCATCTTAACATGCCTCTATTACTGCCACGCCCAGAGGCTGACACCAGCTTCTTGTGCAGCTTTTCAGCACTTGAGCACGTTAGGCGCCTCTGTGCCCCAATCACAGCCCCCGCCCTCCGCAGCTTACCTCAGGCATTCGCTGTTCACTTTGCCGCACGCCTTTTGCAGGCACTTAATGTGTCGCGCCAACTGCCTCAACTGCCCCAACTCTGACTGTCTCTCTTCCAGCTGTATCTCCATCTCTATCTGCTGCTGCCCGAACACCCGCTCTGCGGCAGCAGCGCTTATTGTTGTAGCTAAAAACAATGCAGTTGCAGGCGTCGCACATGCCGACAGACAGCAGCAACAACAAACGTAAAAAAACAAAGAGGGAACTGCACCTCGGGAAAGCATAACGAGCGGGACAACACGGACAACAGAGCAGGGGGAAGACAGAGACAGATAGAGAAAGAGAGAGTCTGAGAGAGGGAAAGCACACAGACAGAGACAAGCAAATTTCAGCACGGAAGCGGAAGTCATTGTTGTCGCACAATGGCGAACGCGTCGCAATTATAATAATTTTGATTGCATACCTAACTCCCTGCCGCAGCAGCTTAACTCCCACCCCCACCCATTGCCCCCTTTCCCCTGCGCCTACGCCTACCCCTGCAACGCTGTGTGTTGGCAACAGCTTGGTATTGTTGGCAGTGGTTGGCTGCATTTTGCAGTCCGCCAGCCCCTAGGCGAGCGTAAAGAAAGCAAGACAGTGCAGAGGCAGAGCAAGCACACAACTTCCTACTTTACCCCACCCCTCTCTCACACACTCACTCACACACACACACACACACACACACGGGCAGAAGCTAAAATGTGCCTGTCGGCAGCATTGTGGAATTTTTTTTTATTTGTTTTTAGTGGATTTTTATTTTAATTACGAGCACTCGAAATGACTCTCATTTGCCGCCACTCACAGAATAAAGGGAATCAGGGAGAGAGGCGTTAAAATTGGCAGTGGAGTTGGATTCTGTAGGAGTTAGCTTAAGATATTTGTGGAAGAGACAGGCTGTGTGTATTGGCCAAAAATTCAATCCGGAATTTAATATATTACTAAATTAATTTTGAATTTTAGAATACTTAAAATCTTATGTATTTATTTTTTTGAAGCAATGATATTCATAGTAAAATTTATTTCAGCTCAAATAACGGTCTATATTAAAAGGTTAAAAATTACGTTTCATACTTTATAATTATTTGTATTTATTGTGGAATTATGTACTACGACCTATACCAAAAAAAATATATGGTTTTAATTGCATATGACTCCCAGCTGTTTTAAAATTCTCATAGATAATTGTATTGTTCATCAACGCTTACTAACTATTTTCAGACAATTATTTTCATTTCCCTTATTGCTTTTCCAATGGCCATTAAGCAATTGTAGTCATACACTGTCCAATAAAAAACTTTGCATATTCCCTGGCAAAGAGTGTGAGAGAAAACTGATTTCCGTCAGAGAACTGAGCACAAAGTGCTTGAAAATAATATTCTTAAGAGCTGTCTTAGACACACTTTGATTTGGCTAAGTGAACTGCCAAAAGGCTGTAGCAAAAAGCTGTGAAAACTTCGTCAAGCCGCAAAATGAAGAAAAAATATGCAAGAATCGCAATGTCTGTCCGCTCTGCCTGTTTGTCTGTGCCGAGCTTTGGTGGATTGTGTGTGAATATAGCCAGTATCATTTGCTTTTAATTTGGCTCGAGGGCGTAATTAAAGAAAAATGTAAAGCCCTTTGATTGCCAACCAGAGGCACAGGCCCCAGGGCCAAAAAGGATGGCAAAGTGCGCACAGAAAGGGAAAAGAAAATGCAAATCACAGAACTGTATACTAAAGGAACAAGTTCTGCTAGAGAAATCTAGTAATGTGGTAATTGTTTCAAGCAAAAACAGAGCGAATGAGAATGAGATTGAGAGAAAAGAGCAGCAGAGAGAGAGAGAGAACCTGAAATGGGCATGAAGAGCAGCCAGCAGAGTTGTGAACAACGCCTTAAAGGACATAAATTGCAGTTAACCTGACGCTGCAAGCTCTCTGAAAGATTGTTCGGGCGGACGGACGGACGGACGGACGGACAGAGGGACTGTCAGAAGGACAGGCATTGGCTGGGTATGTCTGACTGCTGGCAGGCGTTGAAAGTCAGTGGACTAACACATAAATTTGCCTTTGTTTCAGTTGCATAACACATCCCATAAGACATGCACACTCTGCCATACACACACACGGACACACATCGAGTCTGCCGCCAATACGAGCTGTAGACGTGTGTGTGCAACTTTTACTGCTGACTCGGTTGCAGCAACTCCAAAAAAATATAAAAATAATAGACGAAAATTCACAAAAATAACAAAAAGAATTAGAAAATATAAAGTTCAGAGTGCTGAACTGCGAGCTGCTCTATAAAAATTAATTTTAGCTATATCAATGAAAACAAAACTAAAACCAAGTTCATAAAAGAAACTCAGCTAATAAACAAGACTAAAACAATATATTTATGGTGCAATAATAATTTATTTAATAATTCATAATAATAATAAGTATATAACTACAACTAAATTTGAATGTGTGTTTGTGCATGTCATATAGCACACATAAACATACAGTGCGAATATATCAACACACTTTGATGCCTTATCAGATAAGCAAAACTTTAAAGCATCATATCTCAACTAATTATGTAAGAATTTTGATAAAATATTCAAATATTATTGATCTCTATCAACTGCTGAAGACTTAATTTATGTAGATATCTCAAATATTCCATATATTTTATATATTTTCACGATTATCTTACCCATTTTTTGGGTACAGGTTATCGAAACAAAAGGTTGGGGATGACATCAACAATCCTAATTAATAAACAATTATTGAAGATTTTACAGAGTGATTAAAATCATGACACCTCTTCTGTCATGTATTGGGCAAACAGGGTATTAGCAGAGTGCCAAAAAGCTGGGAACTTTTGAAGGAGCAGACGAAGTTATGCAAAGTCAGCAGCGGACATTGACATAAGAGCATGTGTGTGTGTTTGTGTTATGTGGCGTGGTATGTGTAAAAAGTGTGATTCAATTTGCAGTTTTGACACAGCAGTCACACACACATACATGCATACATACACACATTTATACAGACTGCCCGAGAGATAGAAAGCAACTACTATGCCCCATTCCACATGCAAAGTAAAGTCAAATTGCCATATTTCATCTATGACTTTTATGACTTTTTCTCTTATTTTGCGCTCTGTTTGCTTTTTTTTGTGCTGAATTTATATGCATGCGAAACTTTATGAACTTTTAGACATTTCATTTACACGTATCGCCTTTTGACTGTTTGAAACTGAAACGCACATCCTGCAGAGGTGTGCATGCACTGTGCACTGTACTCGTACGTTCAGTTGTTTATATTCTTCTCAATGTCGTCCACGCACTGCTTGAAATACTTTTTCGCCAGCTGGCAGTCGGTGGTGTTCGCGTAGAATTGCTGGGGGCATTTCTGCATCGCGTGGATTCGCACACATATGGTGATGTGCTGGGGAAAGGCGTTGCATTTCTCCTCGATGAATTCAATATCCGGCAAGTGCAGCACAAAACGTGCTGCATGCTGAGCGCCTGCAAGTGAATACGTTTATTTCTCCCTTAAACTGCAATTTTTACCTACGAAAGGCCCTGCACTTGGTGTACGCATTGAGCATAAAGGGCATAGAAATGCTCTGTGGCTGAGGCAGTATCTTTTCCAGGTTTATCTCTATCATATCCAAGTCCAGACGAAATGGCGGATCCACAGCAATATACCCGGAGGAGATGTAATTACACTCCTCAATGCACTGCAAATAATTCCTGGTTAATGGTAGCTTAATCCGCATTTACAGTTTTTCTTGAAGATCTTAGCACGAGCTGGTCTTACCATATTGATGACATACATCTCGATGGGCGTGAAGTTGCGATTTTTGGGCAAATTTAGTTTCTCCCGACATTCGGCAAAGCCCTCGTCGATGCTGGGTCGCGTCAGCTGGCAGCAGCTGGCGGCTAGCCTCTGTCAAAGCGGAATATTTATGGATTTTTGAATGGAGTTTCTTTTGCTATTGCTTACTGTGGCCTTGTGCTTCAACTGTGTGCAGTTGAGGTCACAGTTTGTGTAGCCAAAAAGCACCAATTGAAACTGCGAAAGTTACTTTGAATACAAGTCAAATAATTTATTTTGTTTTGGATACTCACAGCCAAGAGCAGTTGCACTCGCCACATTTTGTGCTTTGGACTGAGTTGGAAATATTTTTAATTGAATTGGATTAATAGCACATGACATTAGAGCACCAAATGGTAAAATTTCATTCTATTTGTGCAATTAAAATAAATGAATTCATCAAAGTGGTCAATTAGCGTACGTGGCCAGCCATTTCACAACCACGACTGGTTGTCAATCTGTCTGTCCATCTGTTGGACTGTCCAAGCTATTGGCAACATTTTAATTGGCAGCCAGCTCCAAAAATAAATTGAATCATTCACAAAATGAATGCCATACTAGCAACAAACACTTGGCAAACTAATCATGACTTGGGTACATGGTAAGAAATATTTGTTGCTTATGTTAAAGGATATAAATGTTTACTAATGAGAATATAAATATGCATTAATATTGATTTAATGTATTATATTTTATATTTAATTAATTAATAACTTTTTTTTTAATTTAATCAATACTGGATGTAATTTCTTCCAGTGCAGTGCAGCACAAGACATTCGTTGTCAGGACACATGATTAATAATGTCGACACGCAAGCGTATATCACGTATACGCCACGTACGCCTTAAAGGTCAATGCCAGCATGAACGAGATAGCTGCAGAGTGAACGAGAGCGAGAGTCAGCCATTGAGCAGTCAAGTGGTTGAAACCAAGTTAATAAATTGTTTCGCCGCTGTTAACTAAATTTTGATTATCAGCAGGAGCAAGAGCCAAGGCTCTGCCCTGGCTTTTGTGCTGGCAACAACACTTTCTTTTTTCTTGATTTATTGATATGCTAATTGAGTGTTTGCACGTTGGCCTTTTTTAATGGCGACTTTCGACTTCTGTTCGATGTCTACCTTGCTCCGCTCTCCTGGCTGTTCGCTTTGAGATGGTGTGACCGGTCGAAATTATGAGCCATGGCACGCAATTTGCATGGCAAGTGTTGTTCAAATTAATTGTAAATGGTTGTAATTTGCTCTCGCCATTGCCTTTTTGCCGTTTGCCGTTTGCCGTTTGCTTTTCGCGTTTACAGTTTAATTGCAGCTTACACGAGCCTTTGCCTCAGCCAAGGATGGGCGGGTGTTTGCGGGCTGTTTTAATTAATTTATGGCCATGTCTGCAGTGTGCTGCCATTGCCTGCGTAAATGCCCCATCATTTTTGGACTTTGAGCGTGTTTAACGTGACGTATGAGTGATTTATGCTGATGGAGTGCACCACGTTAAGTGACCGTTAGGCAGCCCGGCCTTCGCCATACAGTTTAACTGTCAATTGGAAATTTTCAATTGGATATTACGCATAAACGATGGCAGCGAACAGCTAATGATGATTTACTTGTTTCCGTGAGTTGTATTGATCCGGAAGGGAATAAACCCAAGACACTAGGCAGCTAGATATCGTGTTGCTATTTATTGTGAAAAATATTTATGTAAATATTAATAAAAACAATAAATATTTTAATAAATTAATAGCGTAATAAAATTGTTTTAAATATTTAAATATTTATGATAAAAACTGCCTTTATTATTGATTCATGCTACTATTCATCCATGTTCATGGCATTATCGATAAATGCTTTATTTACACTCACGTTTCGATTCATTTAACAGGTAAGACTCTTCTGCGAGTGGAACAATTGTCACTCGTACTGCCCCATCCACTGTCGGTCTTGTCTTTTGCCATGGCAACGCAAACAGCGCAATTCAGGCACATGACAGTTGGCCAACATAATATATCCCAATGTGATTTATTTGAGCGCTAACAATTCGATTGAGTTGCCTTCGCGATTCCCTTGGCAGCATTGAAAGAAGCAGAGCTAAGCGAAATATATGTACAATACTTTTATCTAACTGATATATCACAAATTCCCGCTGGACGATTTCAAAAACTCATCAGCGAAATTTTCGGGTGTAAATAAAACGCAGATTTGATTGCTTTGCGTTGAGCTTCCTTTTTGCTTCTTTTCCTATGCTATTTGGCACACAGCTGGAGACAAGCCACACAAAAACTCACACACATATGTATATAAATGTGAATCTGTTGTGGCTGTAGGTTTTTTGCTGCTTAGGGATTTGCCTGCATAATTACTTAAACACAAGTGGGAATTATTGGGCTTCAGTTGGATTTTTATGCCTCGTTGCCTGGTTTATGGCTAGTTGCAAGCATGTGGGAGAGTGGGTGTATGGGTGTGTATGTATGTTGCTCATTTTTAATGAAATTATTTGTTATTACGTACTCCATCGTCTGGCCCAAACAGCTTATGCATATCCTGTCGCCACAGGAACCAAGCCCTTGCCGCAGCCAGAGCTGAGGCTGAAGCTCAAGCCGAAGGCAGTCTTCGCTAGTTTTGCACGCAATTTAATTATATCTGCTAGGGTGAGTATGTGAGTGTGAGTGTGATTGTGAGTGTGAGTGTGAGCGTATGTGTGTACGTAAAGCTGCCGAAATTAGTAGGAAATTGTTAATGCGATAAGAGCGATTTTCGCAGTATAAGCATGTAAAGCTTCCTTCAGTTGCCTGGCAGCCTCATGTGGTAAAAATCGATGGTATTTAATAGTCTGCTAGACGATACTCTGTAATTTTGTACATTTTTTACATCATAAAACCCATCTAAATTATTTGAAGTGTAGCTTTTAAATGTATTATTTAGATTAGTTGCCATTTGTTTGAAGTATTCTCGAAAAAGTTCTCGTTTTATTTACAGTATATTAATTTTCACTCTGCTTTTTTTACAGGGTATGCGTTTGATACGTTCTCGGTGCCGTTGCAATTTTATAGCGCCCATCTGATTTAAGAGTGCGAAGCGAATGCATGCTCAAGCTGTTTTCCACTTGCCGAAGGAGAATTCATTAAGTTTTTAAACCGGGTGCAACAGCAGTATCAACTAGTTGTGGCACGATTGAAAGCAGTTGCAGTTAAAGAAATTCATTTGCCGCATGCCACATTAATCGTGCCTTGGCCAGCTGATGCCCTGGGCTGCCTCTGCGCTCCGTGTGCCAGTGAGAAATTCATTGAAGACGCATTTGCGGTAAATGTTTGGGGCGTGTGCGTGCCATGTGGGCTGGCCATCATGGGCCATGGGCAGGGCATGAAGCATGTGGCAAGGCAACTAAATTAAAGATGCAACTCACGCGGCTGCTAACTGAGTGGAAGTGCTGTGCGCTGAACTGAACTCAACTCAACTGAAACTCATCTGAAACTGAAACTGAACTGAACTGAACTGAACTAAACTGAGCTGAGTACGCAGAAGCTGTCGTCTTTTGCCGCACATAAATCAGTTTTAAATGCATATAAATAAATTGAGCTGCCTTCCGCTGCTCTGGCTTGCCACAGGTGTACGGTATAGCGCACACAGGGTCTGGTACACAGGGTGCACTGTGAAAACTATGCTTCGAAAGGACCTGATATTTGCCGCAGAACATGCAAAAGCAGAAACACGAAAAAGTCATCAAGCTAACAGCAAAACAGCATTTAGTTTTCCTAAACTTGATGTTTTTTATACAAAAAATGTATAACTTAATTCATAAAAGTTATGATTTTATTTGTTATACCCTGTTTTAGTTAACGTTTATTTATGGAATTAATCTACTCGTTCTGTAAGCTGCTTTGAAAACTTTGCTAAACAGTTAGCAAAGTTTCAATTGTTATTAACGCCACCTGTAATCTGAAACTATCGTTAACAGCGATGGCACCTCAATATTGCACACCAGTCTAATTGCTCTACATACAACATGGTTTTGTCGCATAATCCGTTGTCTTCGTTTTGACAATTTATGCCATGGCGCCCAGGGCGTACCGCAGGGATTGCTCTCTTTATCCTGCGGCATACGCCAGAGACAGGAAACAAGCGTAGAAGATGGCGGAGTGTAAAGGGGCGTGCGCGTGTGTCGCCATGTTTGTCTTGTGTTTGACTTTGTAGGATGCTACGCGTGTGGCCTTGTTATTTATTTACATAGGGAATGGCAGTAGAAGGCGTTATTCTTAGAAAAACTTTCCTTCCTCAATTTCTATCCACACACTTTCTAGCTATCTATATATATTTATGTATGTATACTTGAATGCGTTTAATCAAAGGTTTTTCACATTAAATTTAACTAATTTACTTAGCTTCTCTTTGATTTTACTCACATCCTCATCCACTCTATGCTGCATTTTGGTTGTCTGTTTTTATTAGATTTTCATAGTCTAATTTCGGCATGAAATTAAATTTTAATTATGCCTATGCCTTTGACAACATTTATGGTGGATCGCGATATTAATTTTTATCGCTTCACACCCTTTCCACACACATACACATACATACGAACATATTGTCTGCGTATGTATACACACAAATAAAGGTAAGGGATTTGGGGTCACAGCTTTGGGCTGCAAATGAAAATTGTAGCATACTTTTTGGCGCCACATAAAATACATTTATTAAAGCCCAAACACACACTCACACACATACACAAAGTTGTACTTTCATTTTTCCCCATTGCCGGAAATTGTTGAGCCAGGCGAGTTTCCGCACAACACTCACACACACATGCATACACATTTATATAGATATTTATGTGTAGATGTACTGGCTGCATTTTTGACTTTCTTTGCGGTTTTGCCTGTATCTCTCTCACCCCTGTCGAGCTAAAACAGATAAGCTTGACACAGAAAGACATGCCACAACACACACACATACACACATACACACACCAGGGAAAAACAAAATAAAAATGAAAAGACAGCCAAAAACAACCGTCTTAACAAGAGAAAACAAACAGTTAGGACTTGCTTTGAGGTTTTTGAAATACTCTTGTCAAGGTGTTATAATTATATTAAATTATATTAATGTATACTTATTTAAAAAAATTGTGATCATCAATTATAATAAAATACACATTTAAATATCAGATTTAATTAAAATAAAATATATTATTGAATACAAAAATTAAGAATACATTATTTAATAAGTTATTAACAAGTTCCTCAAATTAATATTTTGTTTTAGAATATAAAATATTATTTTTATTATTATTTTAAAAATTATCAAATTATATGCAATGCTTAAATTAAAACACCCACAGTGAGTGTATGAAAAGCCAAACAATAATATAAAAGTTTCAGCATTTGTTTTGGTTGCATTTCATGATGTTTTTGGCCAAACAAAAACGAAATATAAAAAACAGGCGTCGCCTGTCTTAGAATACGGCGTACAACAGCACATGAAAGGGATAAACGGAAGGTGATGGGAAAACGGAGCACGAGACTAGGCGTGGGAATGTGAGTTTAGCTATGTTTCAGGAACTTTTGGAATTAATATAATTTAGTGCTAGAAATGCATGATATTTTAAGTAATTAATTTTGCATGAAAACTCGTAAAATAAATTAAAAACAAAGCAGATGCAAAATTTGCCGAGTTGCATGCGGCAAATGCCACATACCTGGCGGCAGCAATAACATCAACAGTAGACTGCGAGATATTTCATTTGGTTTATTTTCATTTAGTTGGGAAAATTGTGCTGCATTTTCTCTCTCACTCTCTGTATCAGTCTGTCTCTCTCTATGCCTGTTTCACTCTAGCTTGTTTTCTCATTAGCCAGGCCTTGCATTTAATCAACGTTTTATTGAATTAAACAAATTTGTTTCTAATTTGGCACTCGGCAGCAACGTCATCAGCCCAACTGCGATTTGGGCCAACAGCAGCCACATGTCATCGTCAGCTTGCATGAGCTGTTCTATCTACATGCCACATTCCACTGCCTCCCCCTCTCTCTCATCTGGCATCTCTCTCTTTGACTATATTTGACTATTTGCACAGTTGCAACAACTGCAACTATTTACAGAGCGAGAGCTTCGTGTTCAAATTGAATCTTTTAAAGTGTCAGCAATTGGTCCACGTTTCCAGCTCAGAAAGTTTGTTAATTTTAATGGGGACATCAACATTGCACATGCAATTCAGTCAGCTGAAAATCAACAAATGCCATCCGAGCAAGAATCAAAATATCTGTGGAATGCTTAAGCACACATTTAAAATCAAACCAAAATGTAGCAAGGAAACAATTTATACATTATTCATAGAGAACATGGGAAAGAACGCAAGAGTTGATAATATGGCAAATATTTAATTATAATAAATACTAAATGTATTTGAACTAGTATAAACGGAGTAGATCCTTCGAGCGGACGGCTACAGTCGGAAGTAAAAGACTGCAGGAGACTTTTTACTTTTTATTTCAATAATACGCTCTATTACTAAGTCATGGCATTTTTCTGTTGTATATCAATGCTGCTTTCAAACTGCTTTAAATCTCATCGCTCTGCGATTTTCAGAATCGATGGAGAATAATATATTCTAATAACTTGTCAAATGAATAATCTGTAGCTTTAAACCTATGGCTTCCTAATTGTTTTCTAGATTTGCGGATTTACAAAGGAGGATATTTAGATATTTATACGGATAGAGAGGGAGTCATGGCTATATCAACTCAGCTCTTCATTTGTGCTATTCTAAAGTACATTGTAAATAAGTATAAGCAAAATTATTATTCCAATTATTTGTATGAAAATGCGGTGCCTAAAAATTGACGTTTTTTATCTTGTTGATTTTTTAATTTCATTTGAATGACAGTTGCGCATTTTGCATTTCACGCGCTGTCATTTAAAATTACCAAACAAGCAAATACATAAATATTCCATATACTACAAAGCCAAACAGAAACTGGAATCCAAACCGAATTATTCTCACAACTGTCAACTGCACTTTATCACGCTTAATAAAACACAACAATTGTCAGAAAGAACAATGCACCATCTACAAATGTAATGTTAATTATGCGCTTTAAAAATGTGATGTAAATAATAGCAGGTAAGAAAATATATAACAGAAAAATAAAATAAAACTATAATTATATAAACAATTTATAAAAATTAAATTATAATATACCTGATATGGTTTAAATGTTATCAAGTTAACTACTTCTAGCAACTTTTGCATACCCTTTATGTAATTCGTACAGGGCATTAATGCATAAAAAGTGTGTAAAAATGCAAATGCGCAGATTTTAAAATGGATACTAATGAATTTTCGATGAAAATGACACTTGTTCCACTCGACAAAAAGCCATTTGCCATTTGTCCACTGCACCAAAAGCAACTATGCTGCATATTTGTTGCTGTTGTGCTTGCTTCTAAAGTGTCATGTTGTTGTTGCCGACATTGACAAGCTTCTGGTTGCAAGTGAAAAGCAATCAATGTGCAATTTTTACATGTTGCCGCCGCTCTCAGGGGCAACTGGCAATGCGTCAGCGGCAGTTGCAACTGCAGCAGACATGTCAATTTTTGTTCAAAATGAATTGACAATAAAACAAACTGCAAAGTAAATGTAATGCAAATGCTGCAAAGTGCTGCAATAAGAGCCCGATTTACACATGCCATTGATAATTTGCAAGGTGCAAGTTAAAAGCTGGCTTCATTTCAACAATGTTTACTTACAACTCAATTCAGCTTGCCGCATGCCCCCTGCCTAGCATGTGTCGCCTCAAAAAAACAAAAATGGAATAGAACAGCAGCAATATAAAATTTTACGAGTCGTTTACACAAATAGCAACACTGTTGCCAATAAACGCCAGGAAGAGAGAGGGAGGAAGGGAGGCAGAGCTGTCCAATGGCAAAGGTCGTGTGGCAGTTCTTGCCACCGCTTTTTGCAACGTTTCGTTTGCAATTTTTATATTGTTGCAAAATGTTTTCGTTTCAACGCTCTTATATTTATTTTCACTGTGCACACAACTTAAACAACAAAAACAACAACAACAACATCAACAACAACAAAGCCCGTTGTTTGTAGCTCTTTTAACAGTCGCTGGCGCCCGCACAGTTGTAACCCTTTTCCAACACTGGCTAAACAGCAAACGCCGCCATTGTTATTCTGCCGGCTCTGTCGCCTCCCATTGAGCAGGAACAGCGCTCGTCCCTTCCTGTTTATTTCCATCTGCATGCATGTGTGTGTTCTGTCTGTATGTTTTGCAATAATGGATTTTTATTCGGCTGTATGCACGAAAAAATATTGCAAAGAAATCACTGTAAAGTAATGGCGGAATTGTTGGTTATATGCGAAGAACAGTTGTAATTCGATTGAAACACAAGAGATTATGTTTTCGAATTACTTTAAATCTTACTATTCAAAAACTTATAGTGTTAAATAGTGTTGAGCTTAATTAATTCTGTAACTGTTCAAGTATACAATAAAAATATTAATTATATATTATTAAGTTTGATTAAGTTCAATTGCTTTCATAATGAACTTAAAATTTAATATACATATATTTTATATTTAGCTATATCTTTGCTAAGTAAAAATCCATCGTAGCCAGGGCCCACTGTTTATGGCAGATTTGAATGCGTGCATAAAATGGCTGTGCTGTTAACAGGAGTCACAAAAAAGCAGTTGCAATATGAATGCAGGCCTTGGCACAATTAATAATTACGTATACGCAACACTGCTGTTGTCCCAGGCCAATAAAGCTTGACGATGACCTGTTAAATGGGTCGCTCGCATTAAAGGAAACAGCTCGGACAAGGACACTCAGCTGAAGCCTTGTGCTGGCAGGGCAAATGAAGTGGACGACTTGAAGCCCAGTAAATATTTGCCAGGGAACTAGGCAAATGAAAATGGCAAATAAAAACGAAAAACGAAAAGCAATGAAAAGCAAAGCTAGTATTTACACCTGTGCCAAAGAGGGAAACGGCAATGGAAACTAATATACAAATTGAGTAAGTTGCAAATTTGACTTGGAGTACATAAAGGTTGCAGCTTGCAGTCGAAGTACGAGTAAATAAATTTGATTTAGATTATAGTCCTATGTATATACATGTATACACTGGAATGTAGAGCTACACTCTATTTTATATTTCCGGTTATAAAATAATATTTTATGACCTGTGGGAGGTGGTCATAGGCGAGCTCTATCAGCTGATAGAAGGGGCAGATGCGCTTGCTCTGGCTCTCTCCATAAACTCAACTACAAAACTACAAATGGCCGCAGAGCATATAAAAGTTGGCCCATAAACACTGTCATAGAGAGGGAGCAACCCAGAAGAGCGGGAATATCTCTCTAAGCACACGTTTCTATACACATTTTGGGTTTGCAATGATGTGGTTATGTGCGGCTTTCATCTGGTTCTACCTGTGCTACTTCCCTGCTTTATTCTGGCTCTGCTTCAAAGCTGCCTTTGGGTTTAGGGTGCGACTATGTGCCATGGCTCTTGAGTCAACTCCCTGACTGTGTTTCTTGTGTTTTCATTTGCGCGATTTTCCGCTGTGTCTACTCCTTTCGCTTGGTGCTTATTGCTGCTGTTGCTTTTGGACTCGTTTAGTAAAATTTTTATATACAGTCTTGTGTCACATTTAGTTGTTGTCGTTCTTTTTATGATTTTTATTTTCCACTGACATTTTTAGTGTCGCGCTACCACTTCTAGCACTGCCCTCCCTCCGTCCCTCCGTCCCTCTGTCGGTCTGTGCGTCATTTTGTCACATAGTTTTTATGTTTTATTTAGCTGTTCTCCTTTGCTATTCTGGGTCTGCGTTTTATGCTCTACTCTCGCCTTTAGTTGACTTTGTGTGCGGTTGTATCGTCTCGTTTCGTTTTGTGCTTTCATATTTTATGTGTTTTCATTTGCCGCACAAATGACGCTCATTGGCTGCTTGTTAGCGCGTGGATATCCTGGCGATATCCTTGTGATATCCTTGCAATATCCTTGCTGTTTTAATTACTTATCGCTTGAACAGCCATTGTCAATTTTTTAAACGCTCGCTCGTTGCGCTCTGCTGACACTTTGCTTAACATTTTATGAGTCGTCCTGCCATGCCACGCCCAACATTTATCATAGCTGCTGCTTCAGGCATTCCGCTTTTGTTGCCATTGTTATTTTATGTGCCGTTAGTTCTGCTTTGTTGCGTCTTGTCATAAAAGTATATTTATGTGCTTTTTAATGGCCGCCAACTAGAGGCCGCTGCCTGAAGGTCTCCTCATCTATTTCTTTGGCTAATTAAATGTTTTAATTTCTCAATTGATTGCTGTTAAATTTCCTGCACATGCTCAGCCCCTCAGCGATACTTAGATACTTGGCAGCTACTCAAGATGAGACAATTTTCTAGAGTACAATGGGACACGTTGCTGTGCTGTATTTAAAAGGATTATGCACTCGTGCTGCACTTGCAGGCAGCAGCAAATGCATTGTGAGCAGCCGAGCTGTAAGCTCTGATAAATTGGCCCTCAACTTGGCAAAACAATTGAACAGACACCCACACTTGAGTGTGTGTGTGTGTAGTAGAGAAAGAGAGAGAGAGAGAGAGAGAGAGAGAGAAGTGCATGCACTCCAACTCCATCTTCAACTCCGACTCTTTGTCTATACCCCTATGCTTACATGGCACACAGCTGCCGTTAGCGCAAAACAATTGCACTAGCAAAAAGTTTTATTGAAAAACATTTTAAATGTATTTGCAGTTGTTGCTGTTGCTGCCTGACATCTTGTTGCAAGCACTGCTGCTGTTGTTTTTGTTGCAACATGTGAAATTACTCCAGCTAGCCGTTCGCCTTCCTCGAGTCTAGAGTCGGGATCAGCCAGAAAGTTGGCACATTTTTCATTCGCCCGTGTCCTACTTGGTTGCAAATCCTATACCATTTACTGTTTCTGTGTAATGTTGCAAGTAGAACAAAATATTTGAATTTTTTATACTTATTTTAAATTGCATTTTATAAGTGACACATGCTACTTCTTATAGTTGGGTTTCTTTTTCTACTAAAACTACCTCTCTTCTCTAAAGTCTTTGTTCTGTTGCTCCATTCTCATCACTTTTGCCATTATGCTGATTTGATTTCCTAATTTTCTGCTGACCTGCATATAAAAATATGCATTGTTTTTCCAATAATATGTGCATTTTCTATATTTTCAATTTACATTTGAAATCAGTTTCGTTTCCGTCACATATGCACAGTCTTCATATATTTCTCTTCATTTTCTCTTGTTCTACTCTTCCTGCTCCACTTGATATGATATTAAATTTTTCTGCTGACTCCTGTTACTGGTATTACTCTCGAACTCTGCTCTGGTTAGCATATTTTAATGAAATTAATTTTTGCACTTGCTGCAGTTTGTTGCACATTGCGTGTTATTTGTGGCACCATTGCCAAGTATTTTGAGTTATTTATGCATTTCGATTTTGATTTTATTTGTGAATTATTATTTTATGCTTCAGCTGCTCATATATCTAAATTTAAATTATTTCTCTGTATTTTACTCTTAATCTCACCCTCTATATTTATTTTGTCCTGGCTGTTGCTAGACAAAGTATGATTTGTAATACACAACCAAACAAAATTCAACAATCAAATGTAGCTTAAGTCTAAGCTGCGAATGATTTGCATTTAGACTGCCAAACACCCTGTATGCTGTGCCAAGAGTCAAGTTAATTCCGTTATACTCTGCTCTCTGATCACCACTTTCCACTGGGTATACAAACACAAGCCATGCTAAAGTTTTGTATCTCATATGATGACATTTTTGCAAACTTGCCAGTTTTGGTCAACTGTCTTTGTTATGTGGTTGTGGCTCGGACTGTTGCATCTGCCTGTGTGTCTGTGCTTGTCTGTGAGTGTTTGGTTTGAGCTAGTTGCTATCGGTTTGGGGTTAACACTGAGAGGGCTTTCAGAGCCATGCACAGGCCTTGAACATGGCATTTGGTCAACTGTGGGTTTAGCAGGGACTGCCAAGAATTGGCAAAGCCAAGTCAGAAGTAGTTCCTTTTGGGTTGGCTTTTTATCTGCTGCATTGTTGCTGGTGTTGTGCGATTGTGTGGAGTGTCTGCTGCTGCATTTATTGTTTTGATTTCAGTTGTTAAGCAATGAATTCCAATCACAACAATGCTGAGTACTTAATGGTTACTCAAAGTCAGATTGAACTTAGTTAAGCAGAGCCAAAGGGAAGTTATTTCGATTGGATTTTAAGCCAATTAAATACTTGAACTTGGTGGTAAAATGCTATTTGCTTAAAGCATTGCTGCTAAATGGAAGAAGATCTTTAGAAATTATTATTTAATACACTGCTATTTAAATGTTTTTATCACATTCTCTGTAATTGTTCGCTCTGAGTATTATGCAGAGTGCTGTGGTCTGTTTAACAAGCTCTGCTTACTCCACTCTGGGAGAATGCAATTCTAGAAGTGTTTAGAAACTTCATTTCAGACCCTGCATCTGCTAATTTGCCACTCTGAAATGCATTAATGAGCTCAACTGAGACCAACCCAAAAAAGAAGGAGCAAGCTGAAGCAGTAGGAGATATATAGAGTTGCACTCCGTGGATGTAGCACACTTTACGGTTTCCATTTGCACAGCGGAAACTGCGAGTTGGCATTCTGGCATTCATGCCTGGCATTTGCTGCGTTGTGTGGGGGCGTGGCAGGTGGGGAGCGTATGCTAAATATAAAACTAGACAAAGAAACAGACTACCGGGGTTAGCCAGGCACATTGAAATCCCCTTTTCAGCTGGCTGCAACCCAAATGAGTTTATGCACATTACGCATACGCCACATGAGCCAAGGGGTTAGCGAAGAGATTGGATTGAGGTGGTTGAGTGGTTGGTTTTGGTCAGCGAAGTCCATTTAACTCAACGCTAAATAAGCAACAACAGCGTCGAGAGTGAAGCGGATATATAGAGAGCGAAACAGGAAGTGGCATGGAAAGGAGGCAGAGTCATATCTGAAGTCATGGCAGTCAATGAATGAAGTGAAATTACTTAATGGCACCAAATTGTACTTTGCTTAATTACTTCGCCAGCTCCCACACACACACACACACCACCACACCACACACATACCACACACACACACACACACTGCATGTCATTTATATGGGGTAAACGAGTCATGGGTGCCGTAAAAACAACGTTACGTATGCGCCGGGCTCTTAGCGCTCGTAAACATTACTATATGTATGTGTGTGATGTGTGTAGGTGTTTGTATATTTGAGTATATGTGTGTGCTCTGCTTTATGGCTTGTTTCTTTTGAGCTTTGCGTTTGTGTGCGCCTTAACTTCCGTTCCATATTCCACTACCTTCCGCTCTCTCTCAATTGCTCTTACTGTTTCTCTGCTTTCTTTGCGTTTCTATTGCTTGTTTGACTGTTTTCGCTTGGTTTGGTTTTTTGGCTTTTTGGGTTTTCGGGTTTTCGGGGTTCACCTCATGCTTCAGCCGAGCTTAAATAATTTTCCACCTCCGTTTTAATTTACGTCGCGCATACGCCACGTATGACATTTTAAATTGTTTATGACTGCTGAAGGGACGCCTCAAGGGCAGCAGATAACAGTCAACAGACAATAGCTAAGCCAAGGTCTAACATTTGCTACCCCCTGGCCTTCTGCTTAAGCTATTCCCTCTATTCCCTCTGCTCTGTCCCTCTCCGCTGACTCTGGGCATTGTCTAAATGCCAGCCACAGTCCCCACTTGGCTAATAGAATAAAACTCAGTTGTGTTATCGTCAGCAACTAAGCCAAGTGTGCATGTGTGTATCTGTATAAGTGTGTGGTGTGTGTGGTTTTTTGTTAATTGTTAAGAGAATTGCTGTATGGCTGATTGATGCGCTTGACGTTGATTTGCTAAGGGATTTGGGGTAAGCTCATAAAACTTGGCAATAAACTGAAAGATTAAACCCAAAGCTGAACAGATAGTACACCAAATATTGCATATTAGCTATAATGCAATACAAATTATATTAAATGTATATTATTTTAAAGCAATAACGCATTGGTATTTATTTAAAAATTTCAAAACCCCAACTTAAGCTCCATAAGATAACAATTGCATCTCTCAGCTAAGGTCAGCTGAGCTATTATAATCCCGCCCAAGGCAACGCCAGTGTTATTGTAATATATGCCTATCCTATGGGCAAATATTTGCTTGTTTCCTTAGAGGCGAAGGGGTGGACAAGACATACACTGTCCCTGTCCCATCTGAGGGTGTTGATTGGGAGGGGCCACTGTAGTTGGTGTGAACGCACAGGCTGTGTTTTTGGCGTTTTGTTTGTACATGATTTGTTATACGTTATGTCAACAAATCAGGGGGAGACGTAGGGTTTCTGGAAAAATATAAGTATATGAACAGTTTAATAATCATGCAGTGCATTAACTTTTGGCAGCCACTGTTTGCGTTTGCTGCACATTTGTAATTGCATAATAACAGCAATTGCTGTGCTTGTTGTTGTTTGTTGTGCTTGTCAAATCGTTTGCAAACAATAAACTGAGCCACACACACACACACACACACACATGTATATATACATAAACATATACACTGACACATACACACGCACACATGCAACAGCTGTTGTTGAATAATTCAGACTGTGCTGCGTTGTTATTGCAATCGTTGTTGTTGCTGCTGAATCCATTGTGCCATTTTATTAGTTTTCGAAATTTAGGTTAATTAAAAACTTATTTGGGCCTCTACGTCCGTTGTGGCATACGCAAATACACACATGCAAGCACACACACTCACAGAGACTAAGGGAGAGAGAGAGAGATAGAGAAAGAGAGAGAGAGAGGCAGGAACAGAGATGGAAGCGTATATGCAATGGCGCTCATTACATATGGCATATTACATACGCGCAATCTCTCTGTATCCCTCTTTCTCTCTTTCTCTCTCACTCACTCTCTCTTTCTCTTCCACTCTCATATTCCATATTGCTCTGTGCACTTAACTTTAGGTCATTTGCCAGCATTTGTATTTGTATTCCCAGCAAATGTTACAATTGCAATCGATTTTACATTTGCATCAAAATTTATAACTGCGCTCCATATTGAAATAGCTGTCATGGCCGTTAGCATGTGAGTGTGTGAGTGTGTGAGCGTGTGCATGTTTGTGTATCATTGGACTTTATCGAAAGTAATTAATATGAATTCATTGCAAATGTGTTGCATACTTAAGAGTCTGCCTTCCAGGCAGGAGATGCGATCAATTTGCTAAATGGACAGCTAGAGTAATGCACCGTAGAGAACAGCATGCCTGGCCATAACTACGCATTATTTTAACTACGGCAGTAATATTTACAGCATTTTCTGGCCAAGAGCGTTTGCGCTGCGCTTGCTATCAGAAAAAAATTAATAGCAGATATTATTGACTTTATGCAGTAACTTTAAATGCATTTTAATAAAAGAGTTTATCCATACTCTATAATATTAACAATAAATAACAAAGTGCTGCTCACCAAGTTGAAAGTTATATGAATTGAAGATCTATTCGATAAAAAGTATTCCTAACTAACTTGGCTGGCTAGTTAGAGAAATGGTATCTGTCTCACTTCATTGCACTCGGATATTTCCTAGCAGTCGTATACGTTTATGTATTTGAAAAGAGCGATGTATTGACAAATGCAAATGCGCCCAGCACTATGATAATATTTTCCAGCAAATATCACAAATCGACAATGGCTAACAAATATTTATAGCAGAGCCGGGCGACGCAAGCAGACAAGAAAGAACGTTGCCTGCAATATTTATTACAAGCTGCATGCAGCCAAAGCACAACAGGACACAAGTCGAGGCAACAAAATGCCTTCACAACAACAATAGCAGCAGCAGCAGCAGCAGCAGTAGCAGCTGGCAGTCGATTACCATTCTGGGATGCTTGGAGCCTGTGGAGGAAATCATTTAAATAAAAGTCAATGTCATGACATGTAGCAAAGACAGCGAATAAATAGTCAGTGGAGACAGCAGCGCAAGAAGCAGAAATAGCAGTAATGATAGTAGATAGTAGAAGCAGCGTTGGAGCGCTGTTCAAAATCATATGGCAACATGGGGCGTATGCGTAATATGCTTGCGAGGCAAAGAAATGAGTAAGCGTCTAGCTCGTTGCGCTTAATAAATGCCACACAGCGCTAAGCTTGCCACAGCAACAACAGCGCCAAAAACTTGAGGGAAAATCTCAGCAGCTGGAACACATTTAATTTGGCATCAAAATGAGCCATGGCTGACAGATGGCGGCCTGAATTGCTGGCTGTCGTCTGGCAGGTAGGCTCTAAGGGTTCCATTTTTCCTTTCTTTTTGGGGCTGCTTAATGTGTTTTCGTTTTATGGGCTCATTAAATTACGCTTTATTGCCGTTAAAATAAAATATTATGTGATAAAAATGCCGAAAGGAGCGCCCAAACTCGCTGTCAAAGCGCTGCGCTTCGAGTTTGAGGCATGAAAGAATTACATTTTAAATGCGCTAATAAAACCTGGGATCCAACTGACAGACAGACTGACAGATATCATGCACGTGGCCTGCAGTTTGGAATTGTTGATAAAACTTGCCTCTTTAGCAATTATTTACGAGCTTCTAAGAGAGTAAATTGGTTTAGCATGAAGTAATCAGCGAAATATGCTTCTGTTACGTCAATAAGTTAGAAAGAACTGTTGACAATATTCCTAAATTCTTCTAATTTAAATTTCTGTATAATTTAATAAGTTCATCTTTGTATAAGTCAAAAGTCTTTGGGTTACAAAACAGTTTGTATATTTCGTGTGCCGAATTTTAGTTCTGTAAATTTTAATTCAATTTGATTCTTTTTAATTATTGCAATTGTAGTTGTTGGATGATAGCATTTTGTGTCTGCCATGGGGCCATTTTTTGGGCTTGTCACATTTAAATAAACCAACTGAGATAGATGTAGGTTTTGAGGGAGCGGAGAGCTTTAGGAAACTACGTGAAACTAGAATTGTAACAAGGGTTCCAGTATTCAGGTCCCTTTTGGCGTTGCCGGCGACTGCATTCTCCGACCAGAAAATGTCAGCCTTAGTGCCCGCCCCCTCTGCCACCTCTCCAACTAATCGGATTAGTGTGTCAGTAGTTTTTGCAGACATGTGAGAGTGTGTGTGTGTGTGTATGTGCATAACTATGGATGTGTGCGTGTGACGGATAGCTCTATGCCATACGCTGCCTGAGTGCGCCGTTCGTTAGCCCAAGTGACCTCCATACGAGGCTGCTAAGTCTGGGACTCAGTGGGCAGCGGCACGTTTTAGTGTAATTAAAAAGATATGCATGCATGTGGGATATATAACACAGTACAAAGAGAGAAAGAGAAATAGACAGAGAGAGCGAGAAGGAGAGAGAGAGATGAATTCGGTATCCTATACAAGCCTATGTGGCAGTCCCAGAGTATGCAAATGTGGCACATTCTCGCACACATTTCCCCATCTGGGTTATGTGTCTTAAATTTGAATATCAATTCAAAATTTAAGAGATTTCACAGGTGTCCTAGTCCTGCAGCAATCCGTCGCAATCCATCCCATGGGACATGCGATGTCAGCGTGACACGTTACACATCCTGTGGCTTGTCGTTTCAAAGTGAAAGAGCATAATTTTGACATATGCGATTACAACGGGAAGTACAACAAATGCGAGCAGCAAAACTGCACAAACAGCACCTAACAACAAGTACAACAACAATAACTATAGTAACTGCAATAAAACAAGAATTGAGCACGCAGAACAAACAGAAGTAACTCACCAACTGAAACACAAAACAGAGCTAAGCAAAGACAAAGGCTAGAGTAAATATACATGGGAATGTGTCAAGCAAAAATACAAATGTATAGACCCTCAGATACTATATAATTATACTGTAGTCTTATTGACAAAAATATAAACCAATATAAAAAAAATATTAAATCACAGATTTCTTGTCTTTTAAATAAAAATTACTCCCATTTTCAATTTTTTTTAATAAAATTTAAGTTTTAATTGAATTTAAAGGATGAAAATCTACCAAAAACTTGTATTTTAAGTTTCGACTTTAAATCTTATAATAATGACGATCCTTTATAAAAGGTAGTGAATTTTGAAACTGAAAATAGTTACGTCCGACTGTAGCCTTACGCCCATCTGACCCGCTCTGTTCCTACTCGTTAAAACGATATTACGCAAAGGATCTCATTTGTATATCTTTTGCAGGGTATATAGAAAAAAAGGCATAAAAAGAGAAGAGCCAGCAATAAAACTAGAAACCGCGTCAGGCCAAAAGCAAAGGCAAAAGCACATCAATCAACGCCAGAGACTCGGATTGGGGCTTAGGGATACGCTGAGGCAACAGCAACGTCACGTTGCAAGGATAAGCGAATATTGCATGGAAGGAAAGAGTTGTGTGTGTTTGTGCTTAGCTATGCGCCATACCAAAATAGTTATAGTTCTTTTAGTTGTTTTTGTTATAGTTGTAGTTTTAGTAGTTGTGGCTGTAGCTGTAGATGTAGTTGTTTGTAGCTCTTTCATGCCGTTCTGGCGACCACAAAATACCTACCAGTCACGACACAACACCATGTAGAAAGGAACAAGGGGCTGTAAAGTGGGCGGGAGGAAGAGGAAGAGGCAGTGGGGCATCAGAGTCAGTCAGTTAGAATGTTGGACGTACCAGCTACATGAGCATAAATATAAAATATCTAAGCGACACTTGTGTGTGCCGACTCTTTGTCTTTGTCTGTGTGCTGTGTGTGAGCTGACTGTCTGTTGTCTGGCTTTCTGTCTGTCTGTCTGTATGTCTGTCTGTGTCTTTGTGTGACCCAACAAGATTAAAAGTGCTGTCGAGGGCAAAAAAGCAAATCTCAAAACAAAAAACTCACAATTCTATGTGTAGTATATGTGAGCTAGAAACAACAAACTTCAGTTCACAAAACTTGGCCCAAAACAATTAAAGGTGGCAATTTCATTTAGACAAGTTTGGTGACATTTTTAAGTAGAGTCATGCATAGTTAAAGAAGTTAAATTGAATTGAAACAGAAGCCTTAGTTTTAAGCCTGAAGCAAAAGATATGGCAAAGTGATGTCGTATAAAACAAACAAAGAATTTCAATTTAAATTAATAAGAAAATAGAAAAATAGACATATTAAAAAACAATTGTTATAATATACAAAAAAAACCTGTGATATTTATTTATTAAAATGTATGCTTAATTTACCCTGTTTAGGTGATTGAAAAAATTGACAGCATTAGAAGTTTTTAACTCATTAGTTTATTTATTAAAAGAGACACAAAATAATAAAATAATTTTTATAATTTAAGGATAAGTTATCTGCGATCTTAAGATCTATTTTGTCCTCTTCCATTTAACTTTTAATTTAATTCTGTTTTTTAAAGATTTTAAAATAGAGTGAACATTTTAATTCCGATAATAAAGTATTTATTTGCTTTTGGGTGGGGATATTGTGGTTGAGTCTCTATTAACTTATTAATGCGCAGTTGGCAGTGGGTAGAGTGTGAGCGTGTAAGTTATCTGGCTGATTAAGTGGGGAAAAAGGTGCCACAAAAGCTGTCTAAATCCCTCACACAATGGCGCAAAAGGTGGCGTGTGGCAGCGTCAACTAGGTGCCAATAGAAGTGTATGGCGTGGGGGGGGGAAATATAGCAAATGAGCAGAGGGGGCAGATGAGAAGTAAAGCTTAAGCGGAGGACAAACAACAACAAGAGCTATACATATGTAATCAGAGCATAAATAAATAAGCATTGTATGCAGGCATCATTATGTACAACTGTAAATGTTGCTGTAAGCGTGTGTGTGAATGCTATGAGTGTGTGTGTGTGTGTGTCACTGTGTGTATTATTTTATGGCTCATGGTAATTACAGGTGTCGCTATAATAAATTACCTTTGAATTTACTGTTTGTCGTGCTCATCGTGGGCAGTGTTGTTGCTGCTGTTATCGCTGTTTTTGTCAGTGTTGTCGTTGTTGTTGCTGTTGTTGTTGTACTTGTAGTTGTAGTAGTAGTTGTTGTGCTTGTCACTAGTAGTGTCAGGACAACAGGATATATAACTCTGGCTGCCCAGCGGCAACTGCTTTAGCTCCAGCTGCTGCTGCTGCTGCTGCTGGCAGCTCTCGCATGTTCTGTCATTGATAAGCTTTATTAAAAAGGATAATGAGCCTGTGGCTGTAAGCGTCTCACAGCGTCCATGTGTATGTGTGCGTATGTGTGTGTTTGTGTGAGTGTGTGTAATGCGGTTTTGTAGTCATAAATGCGAGAGTATGTGTGTGCTTCTTGTACATGTGTCCATTATAAGTTTCGATGTTGTTTACGAGCTGTTGTTGCTGTTGGTCATTGTTGTTGCTGTTGCTGTTGTTGTTGCTGGCGTAGTTGTTAATAGTTATGAGTTAATGGTTTTTTATGTTTGCTTTCATGTTTGTTTGCTTGTTTGCTTTTCGCCCTTTTTTTGCTGCTGCTTTCGCTTTTGGCCCCTTTGACGTGGCTCATGATTATTTTCGGATTATTATGATTACTTTTGTTCCGGCATATAATCAAATTAACTCTATGCGTGGTTTTGCCTGCCGTCAGCCACAACCACTACACTTTTTTGTGTTTGTTTACTTTTCTCTATTATTATTTTATTTTATCAAAAACCCCAGCTGATGAGGGTATTTTCACCCTCACATTTGGCTGCGCAGCAGTTGGTTTGCCAAAAAATAGTGAGGAACTTTGTTCCAAAACGACTTTTTGATGTTGTTGATTAAGTTTTGATTAGCTGTGATTGCCATACAAATATAAATCGAAATACAAACACAGCAGCTGGAAAAACTTCTTGAATTGTTGCAATGCCAGCTGTTACTGCTTCTATTCCCCCATTTCCCGTACTCCAACAATATGTTTCTTATTTTCCCAGCGATGGATTTACAGACTTCTGTAAATGCAGAAATTATATTTGCATATACTACTAAATGGCTTCGGTGTGCATATTTGGCTTGCAAATTTTCGTCTTTCAAAAATATAAAATAACTCTTTAGTTATCGCAGCTCTTCTTAAAAAAGTTAAAGCCTTCATAAGACATAAAAATATTATCGTGCTCTGCACTATTGAAGCTTATAGTTTTAGTGCAATATAATATATTAATATAATATTATATTCGCTCACAGTTATTTCCGCTGCTAGTTTTAGCAGTTAAAAAGCTAAATGTGCCATACTTTTTGCTTGGCTGCATTTGCCAATTTAGTGCGCTGACTCTAAAAGCGCAGTAGGAATAGGAAGCACATAAAAATAATTCGTTATGTGAGTCACACCATTTCCTTTGGGAGCGTTTCAAAATTGCCGAAACAGTTTTAGTAGTCATAAGTAGAATTTGGCTTTGACTTGTTTCTTTGCTGTTAGAATTTGGTTGAATTTGCAGCTAAATTTTAAGTCCTGGCGTACTTTTCTTAAATTTTTTCGAGGGCTTTGCAACTTGTCAATGCCTAGTCAAATGTTGCCAATATTCACGTTGCTTCTTGTTAGTATTGATAGCTGTAAAATAGTAAAAGGATGTGCATATAATTTTGTTTTTCATGCGATACTGGCCCCCGGAATCTAATGAGCACAACTCCATTTACTGCTATTGCTCTCTCTTTCAGTGCCTGCATTTACTCGTCTGCCACTCGAAGCTAAGCAGGAAACGGAAATTACTTTGCAAACACTTTGCACCACCTTTTGACTGGGCGAAAGCCTTGCTTAAGTCGCGTCGCGTGGCATGGCGTGGCAAGCATGGCGTATACGTAATGCCAATGCTGCCAGAAGTCAAGTGAAGTCAGTTTAGAGGGCGACTGCCTGCTTCATGCTGCTTTCCACACTCTTTCTCTCTCTTTCTCTCTCCCCTCCACACTCTTTCAACGCCATGGCTCGACAAGCTCTCATGCTTTTGCGTAATTTTCTTATGCTATTTCTGGGCTTTTATGGCCATAAGCAAAGTGAAATATGAATTGCGGTTACTTTAAAATCTGCGCAGCCAGCGAGCAGCTAAAGCCCTGGCCCTTTGCCTGCTGGCTACTTCAAAACACACGCCTTACACACACACACACACCAAAGAAAAGGCTAACAACTAAAGCATCAACTGCATTTAAGTTTGTTGTTCGTTCTGCCGTGTGCCATTTTATGGCTAAATCCACTTTAGCTGCCAGCTAACAGTACACTTATGTGAGGCAATGTGTGATGGTATGTGTGAGTGTGTGGTGTGTGGTTTGTTGTGTATAGTCTGATCGTTGTGTAATTTCTGCTGCTTGCCTCTGACCAAGTCTTATTGAAACGTTGTTGTAAGTTAAATTATAGCCGAAAAAAGGCTGTAAAGGTCTAGCTTTTTGCTCTCTTTCGTACATTCTTCTCGGCCCTTCTCGTTTTTGCCTCATATGTGAGGCTAAAATTACCTTTAAATTGAAAATTATTGTATGTGCGCGCGCTCAACTTCATTGCAGCGTCGTGTCGCAACATCCACCTTCTGTCAGCGCACTAAAAACATAAATTTCTGTGGTTTCTGCACAAAATTGCGGTAGCTGCTGCCCCTCCTGCTAACCTAACTTGGTGTTGGCGGTGGTATCGCGGTTGCTTGTGGCTTAAAAGCGCCGTCGAGCTTTGAATTACTTTTTCAATTTGAGGCTCTCGAGACCGCACAACAACAACACTAACTGGAGCAGTAGCTCGGCAGGTAAATAAATTAATGTGCGGCGAAAGTGGCGTGAGCTAAGTTTACCCTCTGCGGGGTTCAATTTGTATTCATAAACGAGCCGCAGTTGTTTTTCTATTAATTTGTTTTGGCCTATATTTGATTAAACCAAAAAAAAGTGCGCAAGACAAACAATATAAATAAGCAGAGCTGACTTGGCTTTGAATTTAATCGTTTAACTAGACGTATGCGTAACGCACATTTCAGGTATTCTGATTTTGTGGTACGCTGAGGTAAGCCAGTAGAAATATTAACAGAAAACTGGCATTTGACGTGACCGCAAAAAACTGTAGCACAGTTTTGCGTGCTGCATCAAACGTGAACAGCGTGGCGTATACGTAATGCCATATTTATTTATGATTTAGTTTTAAGAATATGGAGCGCTTTATTCGATGTTTATCTCCAATATTTGCTATCAATATAATCGACAATACGCACATTATTTATAACACAATATTTGTTTGCATAATTACAAATATTTTTGCTTTTATAATAATGATATTTTAAATCATAGCATACTTTTAGGTTCCATTTGAAACCGAGATTGCTGAAAGCTAAGTAGTTGAAGATTTTAGTGATATTTAGACCCTTTACTTTAAAAAAGTAAAAAGGGTCTATTAGTTTAGTGCAAAGAGGAAATGTGTGTAACACCCAGAAGGAGGCGTGGCAGACCCCATAAAGTATATATATTCTTGATCAGGACGACAAGACGAGTCGATATAGCCATGTCCGTCTGTCCGTCTGTCCGTCTGTCTGTCTGTCCGTCCGTATGAACACCTAGATCTCAGCAACTATAAGAGCTAGAGACACCAAATTCGGGATTTAAATTCTCCTGTTTCGCGAGCAGCACGAGTTTGTTTTAGATTTTGGATACCTCCACCCCTTCCCCCGCAAACCGCAAAAAGCTCCTGCAGCCACAGCTTTGAAGTTTTTGACTTGTAATTTGGTACGTAACTAGCTTATGATATTCTCTATTGACCCTGTGAATTTCGTTTTGATCGGATAAGAAACAGCGAAAATATGGAACGGACAATTCGCCTCACTAGGCAGAGGGGGGGTGGTGTGCCTTGCATAGTGTGCATTGGTGTGCATTAGTGTGCGTGCCTTTGACTGTGTATGTAAATGCATAAAGTTAAAGTAAAGGGTCTCCTACTGTCGGTTACGTCCGACTGTAGCCTCCGTCCCACTGATCTGCCCCGTCCATATATTTTTCTAAAATGTTATTTTGATGCGTTTTTTACTCTCTCTAGTTTGGAACATATAAATCTGAGGTGGCATCTCGAAATCGACACAATTCT
The DNA here is from genome assembly GCA_035045125.1 of Hypselothyrea guttata. Classification (NCBI taxonomy): domain Eukaryota; kingdom Metazoa; phylum Arthropoda; class Insecta; order Diptera; family Drosophilidae; genus Hypselothyrea; species Hypselothyrea guttata. Next base: position 34,298 of record JAWNNJ010002200.1, on the reverse strand, counting down.
TAGACTCTAATGTAACTGAAGCAACAGTTGTTTGTATGGTCTGTGTTGCCGAATAGGTTTTTACAGTGATTGTATTTCATTCATTTCCTAAATATTTAATACAGCAAGCAACATATATCAATTTCATTTCGATATTGGTCAGTTTTAACTTTGAGACAAATTTAAAGAGATGCTACAACTTACACACGCGCGCCCCGTGGTCATAATTCTTGTCACAAGTTATGTGTGTCTGAAGCGGGACCTCGAGAGTTAGCTGCCACGGGGTTCAACAATTTTGAACTTGTATATACGCCCACCAGGCCGTGCCACGCCCCCAATGCGAACTAGTTACTATTTGGCACGCGTTGCAAATTGTCGTTGGCCCTGCTGGCTATCGCTTGTCGGCATTGTGGCTTGTTTGTTTGCCTGGCGTCGCTCGTAAATAAATCATTTGATAACTTGACGCTGCCTTCGATTCAGCACACATACACACACACATAGACACACACACATAGATGTGGACACCCTGGCTGTGGTCAAGGACTCACCTCGAGCAGCTGTCCACTGTTACAAGATTTTGTGATTTATATGCTTTTACTTTGACGTGACCCCGTGCCGTGCCCCCTCGTTATCGATTCGCAGACATGTTGGCCACTTTGTTGTTATTTCTTTGGCTGGCTTTATCTGCGGCTCGCAAACTTTTTGGCCAAAACCGATGGCAAACGTTGGTTGCCATGGCTAAAATGGCCCCGTTAATTTTTACTGTCTGCTTTGGCCGCCAAACAAACGAGGCAGAAAGTTATAGCTTAACTGCCGGCAGGATTCAATTATCTAGTTTCCAGCACAATCCCCAACCCGACACTTTCATGTGGCCAACCGATCTATCCCAGTTGCTTTCGGCCAATTTCGAAATAGTTGGAAATTGATTTGCTTTGACGTGTCACGGACAAAATCCTCGTCCTGGCGCGACTATGCAAATCAGCTCATTTGAGGACGACAAGTAAAGCCTTTTCTATTACGAAAGCTGTGCGGCCAAAAAGTTTTAGAGCCCTGAGCTGACTGCCCATAAAGCTTAGCCATGTTGCTGCCTCATAAAAACTTCAACTCGGGCTGAAACTCGCCAAGTTTCAATCAGACATCAAAAGCGAAACACAACATGAAATTGTACTCTCAATTTTACACAGAGCACATGGGGATGCTGCCTCGACCTATATCTAAAAATAGAAATACGAATACTTTGGCCAGAGAGAGTTCCAACTCTTGTTATATGTTGCCTGTCATAAATGCTGCTTGATAAGCTTCTCTTCAAGGATTTACTGTCAAACTCAATTTGTGACTGCTACACAAGACTATGTGCATGTGTTCGCCAGCATGTATGTTTTAGCAATCTCATATTAATACATATTTTTGCATTGGACTGAGGTTATTTCGCTGGGGGAAGAAGGAGATAGAGAAATGAAAAAGAATATGAATTTTAGAAGCAACTTTTGAATGTTGACAATCAATGATACAAAATATTATAATTGTATTTATTAAAATTTAAAATTTAAATTACAAACCGAACAGACAAATAGACAAACATGGCTAGATCGACTCAGCTCGTTGTCAACATTATTTAATGATTAAATGAAAAAAAAGCACATGTAGGGTGTCTATTTTATGCCAGCTTATACGCTAAGATAATTGTGATTTGACTTATTTTATATTTAGACACTTGCCTTTAAAAATAATATCAAATATTTTAAGCATACCAGAAAAAGATTATTTATAATCATGCTGCTGCACAGTGCAGGCACACGAGAATCCGCTTGAATTTCATAAGCCTCTTCAGTGTTTACCTCGCAAAGTTCTCTCTTTCGCTTTCTCTCTCTCTCTCTCTCTCTCTTTCTCTTTCTCTCTTGCCTCTCTTTCCCCGTTTTTCCAGTGCTCCCACATATGGCTGTCAGTTGAAGCTAAAGCAGCGGCGTATCGCTAACGTGAATGTGCGCTTAAAGCGGCTCAGATGCTGCTCGACTGCCTCACATGCATGGGGATTAGATATTTCAAAAGTTTCTGACCCAAAAGGATTTACGGAGTGAGAGCTCGAAAGTGTGTATATGAGGCCGGGAGGGGTGAGAGAGTATGTATTGGTGCACATGGCAAACAAACGAGCATGGTTTTTTGTTTGCTTGACTTTGCTGCCACTTGGCAACAATAGCAACATGGCATGTGGCAACAGCAGACAGTGAGAAGAGAGAGGTGGAGAGTTGGAGTTGAATCGAGTTGAGTTGATTCGACTAGATTCTGCCTATTTGCCTGAATAGCCATTATCTTCATCATCATCAGCATTAGTAGGGTCTGGGCTCAGGGTTTACGGTTTAAGGTTAGCACAGCTCTAACCCCTTTTACGTTTTTGATCTACAAAACACACACACACACACAGATAGGCAGACAGTCTCACAAAAACAAATGGGAAAAAGTTTTGGTGGCGCCACAAAATTCCTGTGTCCCATGCCCTTTTGTTACTTAGTTGTCATGGCAGAATTTTGTGAGAAACGGCATATTCAATTTACTTTCATTTTGCTTTGGCTGTTATTGTTGCCATCGAAAGCGGTTTGAAGTTGTGTCTCAGTTAAGTGGCCACAAATTGAGGCAACAAATCTTTATGTATTGTGAAGGCTCCTCAACAAGCATCAAGATTTTAATTAAAACACTGCAAAAAAAAAGTTCAAGCGCACTCTAGATGCATAATTATTCCGAATTCTTGCAGTTTATTTCCGAATTGCATTCACTTAGTAATTATATCTGGTTTTTTTCTGAGTGTCCAAGTTACCAGCTCTTGAGATTTATTACAACTGTGCAACATGCTGCAACAATTGTCAGACAATTAAATTTATTAGTTGCAAATGCCAGCAGTCAAGAGTCTCTCTCCTTGTCTCTGGCAATTGCTGTCGCTCACTTAACGTCATGCTCCCCATTTCCCCACTTTCTGTTAGCTTTTAGGATAATAACACGAAAATGTGAAAAGGCAGCTCAAGCCCAGCGCAACAAAGGCGCAATATAGGGCAAGCAGGTATGTGGCAAACAGAATCGGAGGCACGGGCAATATCAGGAGGAGGAATTCCCCCCGGTGAGTCCATAAAAATTCAAACAATATGGCAAAGCTCATCACAGGCGCATCAGCAGGACTTAGCCATGCCCTAAGCTCTTCCTAGCACAAATCCGTGCTTCAAAAAAATAAAAGAAATTGCTCCAGTTAGAGCAGAAGCGTGGCAGGGGCAAGACCAGGAGTCTTTGCAGTGAAATTTACAATTTAAAATGCATGCATAATGAATGTGCTTTTGCAGCCAAAAAGAGGACTTTGCCAGAGAATAGAGCACAGCACAAGGCCACATCCCGCTGGCAACTGTCGCCTGTGGCAAAGAAAAAACAAAAACGAAAACGAAAACAACAACAAAAATAAAACAAAAATCCTGGCAAAACAGAACACAAAACCATCAACAAGGCCACTCGAGTCGACTCCACTCGACGCTAGCTCATCCAAATCCTTAATCTGTGCTTCTTTAAGAGCCACAGCAACTGCTGCAGTTCCCGAAACTAGAGATTTTTCCCTCTTGCTGGGATTGTGTGCCTCATATTGTTGTGCCTGGCATTAGAAAAAAAAGGAAAGTGCTTGCAACATGCTTGCCACAATGCTGTGGGGATATACGTATATGTGTGAGAGTGTGTATATGTGTGTGCATATTTGCTGTACTTTGTTTGCCAACATGTTGCAACAACAAAAATGGCATCAGCAACGGCAAACGGCAACAGCAACAGCATCAACATGACCTGAACACATCTCTTTCAGCACAATTTTTGCATAATTTCGTTAGTGAAAAAGTATATGTTTTGTCTGTGTGTATGTGAGAGTGTTTGTGTGTATGTATATGTGGCAGCAGGAGAAACTAATTCGATGTGATATGTACATATGTATTTATAGAATACACACGTTGCTGCACACAAACACATATGCATGTGCACTTGGAAAAATACTTGTTAGGGAGCCAATTAATTTCTTGTTGAAACTAAAAGGAATTAAATAATTAACTCAAAGAAAAACTAAAACAAAAGCAAAAGCCATTAAAGGATCTATATAAAAATTTGAGGATGCATACATTTATTAGATTATAAATAAATAAATAAATTTGGGAATAAAATCTATTATATTATAAAATGTTTCACATTTTTTATAAGATTTTTTAAAGCATTAGGCATATTTTTTTTCATAAACTGATCTATGCATAAGACAAGTTGTCTAACCAAGATAATTAAATTAAGTAGATTTTTCTCAGTGCAGAAATATGTGCATAGCTCTGGCTGACGTGGATAAAGCCTCTCTCAAGTTTCGTGCTCGAATTTCCTGTTTTCTAATTTCTAATTTAATTAGGCGCGTGCCACACGACGCAGCTCGAAAAGCTCAACGCAATCAGCCGCACACACACACACACACACACACACACACACACACACACACACACACACACACACACACACACAGATAGCTATACACACATAGGGAGAATATTTGTGTCCTTGTTGATCCGCACACAAATGCGCAAACATAAACAAAGCACAAACACACACACATATATCAGCACGTACACACACAGAGAGCATAGCTCGTATTTACATATGAGCAACATTTTCATTACGTGCTGCAATGCTCACGCCCCCTGCCCCCTGCCCCCTGCCCCCTGCCCCCTTGCCACTTGCCACATGCCGCTTGCCACTGGTGGAGAGACTGCCAGGACAACGCGTAGCACAGCGACAATTTTTATGCGAGAAATTTCATATTTGCCTGGTTTTATGGCTGCAAGTTCGTTTTTCTTTAATTGTTGCACACGTGCGGCATGTGCCCCTGGCGCCACGCCTCCCTCACAGCGCTCGTTTGATTTTATTGCATTATTGATTGGTCGCCTAGCGAAGGTAATAAGTTTTTGGTTTCATAATTGTTTTAGTGTAATTAAAAGTTACCAAGGGCAACCCGGCTGCAGCTCTGGCCCACTTGAAATTACCGCCCAACTTTTTGCAGCGCAAATATTTAAAAGTCACTCGGAAACAATCCCCATGTGCCCCGATGCTGGGAAAACTTCCATTTTCATTACGCAAACATATATACGTTTAGGGAATAGAGCGGGGCGGGGTGCATTGTGGGTGGCCTGCATGCCAGTTTTTTGAGCTGCGAATGCAGTCAGCTATCCAATGGGGGTTCACACTTGATAAATGCCAGAGACCTTCGCACTGGCGACCATAAAAGCCCATTAAACACATTTCAAATTGAAAAGTCATGCTCCAAGGGGTGCTAAACGTCTCACTCTTTGACTCCTTTGGCTATTTGCATGCCAGCCACACAGTTTACATAATGTTTTACATAAATTTGACTTTGAACTGCCAAGTTTCTGACCCAAACCAATGCTGCCTTATCGGTTCGTCTGTCTGCTGGTCTGTAACCATTAGCCAAAAGCTTTTATTAACTTCAGCCTGTGACTCCCAGCGTCCTTTTCCTCATCCAAAATAAGCCGAGTTTGAAAACTTTTCACTTCGATTTCTAGAGCTGCTGACCCAAGTTGTAAATCCAAACAATAAGCCGACATTGGCCAGGGAACAAACAACTGCAACAATTAAACACACTCATCGACAAAATCAACTAAGTGAGATATGCTCAATTTTAGACTCATATGCATAAGAATATCCATTGAAAATTAGTAAAAATTCTTATAATATTAAGTTAAATATTAAGGTAATGTATCGAGCATAAAACGGTTCTCCTATTTCGCAAAACCAAACTGCCCAAATGACTTAAAAAATATGATGATAACATTTGAAACTTATTAGCTACTGTAATTTTTATATGTATAATAATTTCATAATTTTAAATTGTATATTAAATATTTTTATACCCTGTGCCCATTGAAAAATGGGAAAACAGGGTTAATAACTTTGTCAGAATGTATGTAACAGGCAGAAGGAGGCGTGGCAGACCCCACAAAGTATATATATTCTTGATCAAGGAGACGAGCTGAGTCGATTTAGCGATGTCCGTCTGTCTGTCTGTCCGTCTGTCTGTCTGTCTGTCTGTCTGTCTGTCTGTCTGTCTGTCTGTCTGTCTGTCTGTATGAACGCGTCGTTCTCAGCAACTACAAAAGCTAGAGATGCCGTTTTGGTTGCTATAGATAGGTAGTTATCTTACGCAGATCAAGTTTATTTCGAAAATTGGACGCCACGCCCCCTTGACGCCCAAAAATCAATAAAACCCAAACAACCTCGTGTTTTTTAACATAAAAAGTTGAATAACAAGCGTAATATTAAACATAGAAGGTTGTTATTTGGAACATAAGCTCTCTTGTATGATATTTAACTATCATGAAAAGCGCATTGAAATCGGTTAAGAAACACAGGAGATATAAGCTTTACAATAGTTGAACTTAAAAGTTCAAAAACAAGCGTAATATTAATCATAGAATGTTGTTATTGTTGAATATATATTCTCTTATATTATATTTAACTGTCCTGAAAAGCGCATTGAAATCGGTTAATAAACAAAGGAGATATAAGCGACGGAATACTGCATGCACACGCCGTTGCAGCTCAGCAACCTTACGCTTGGAAATAGTGTGCGAGCGAGATGGCGATACCAAGCACGCTGCTGGGCAATTGTGCGATTGTGAGAACATTTGAACATACAAAGTTAAACAGCAAGCGTAATATTGAACATAGAATGTTGTTATTTGGAACAAAAGCTCTCTTCTATTATATTTAACTATCTTGAAAAGCGCATTGAAATTGGATAATAAACACAAAAGATATAAACGAAACGATGCGCGCCCATACTATTCTTTATAAATAAATTAAATTATATTTAAAATATTTTATTAAATTATATACTGTATTTGCGAGCGCGCAGCGCGAGCTTTGGCACAGGGTATAAGACAGTCGGGCCCGTCCGACTGATCTGCTCCGCCCATTCTGGTTTATTTTAAATTTTATATTGTAGTTTACATTTCTTCGTCTTTTTGTACCTATGAGAAACAAGTTCCTTAACTGCTATGCGTGCTGCAAAAACCCCTTTTCACAGAGCAAATGGCCCTCTACATTTGCAGCTCAGTAAATAAATAATTAAAGATTCGGTTTTGCTATTTACAGGGTATGCTTAAACGACTTAAAAACTTCCAGTCGAACAACACAGTTTAAAGAGTGCTCAAAGTCCACTTGAAAACCGAGCCTCACTTGAGGCGTGTTAAGGGTCGCCCCCAACTCACACATCATAAATTTTGTTGCGTTCTCTACAAATGCGTGTACTATTTAAATACACACACACAGACTCCACATACTCATATAAGAAATGGGCCTTAATAATGTCTTGACCATTATCCTGCATATAAAGTTGTTCATTTCCGGCTTTTCCCCTCGCTTTAATGTTTGGCTTTGATTTCGCCAGAGTTGTCGTCATTTTGTATGCTGTGTGGGTTTTAGTGATCTTAACATCGATGCTGCTCGTTGTTTTTGTTGATGTTGTTGTTGTTGTTATTGCCATTGTGTTGCATACATAATAAATTTTATGAAACGTAAATTTTTATTGAAACCAATTTTTGGCACAGCCATAAAACGACACGAAGCACAAAAGTTGCTCCCGCTCTCAGCTTGAACTAGATGAGTTGTCGTTTATAATAAAAATCGAATGGATATCGAAATGTTTTATTTATGTGCTCCACGATTTGTATCAGCCCAACTACGCCGACTATTCAATATATTATTATGGCCAACAGAAGTAGAGAGGTCACAGATTTATTAAATAACAGCTCAGGTCAAGCACATGGAAAGCTTTAAGTGTATTTTGTGTATCAAATTGAGCTTAGTTGCGAGTCAAATGAAAATGTCAGAGATACATGAAATATTTGGCGAAAAACTAATTTAACAATTTTATTATGCAGCATAAAAAGTTTTGTATTCACAGCAAGGGCATTAGCATTGCAAATGTCAATAGATAAATCATTTTCAATCATTTTCATGGAAAACTATATGTGTTCGGTGTGAGTGAAGGCAAACGGAAGAAGAGTGCAGACAATGGACAGGCTGAATACTATCACAACAAATATATCGCAAATGTTTGAACAAAACATAAATGGGGAAATACGCATAAAATGCAAAATACACACACGAAAACACAAATGCAAATCAAGAGCGAGATAGAGAGAGAGAGAGAGAAAAAAAAACAGAGTGGAAACGAAAAACCAACAAATACAAAACAATGTCAACGTTTTTCCCCCTTTTCTGAACCAAAAAAGCACACAAAAAATATTGAAAATAAAAAAAACAAACTACAACTGAAAACTAAAAACCAAAAACCGTGCGACCAACTGACACACAAAAGCAGACAAATCGAGCTTTTTATTTTTTCTGCCATTTCTGTATTGGGTTTTATTCATTTGTATCGCTTATTTAACTGTTAGTTCAGTGCTTGACAGGAAATGTGAAAATGTTTTTCAAATCAATGAAGCACAACAATGACGAGAGCTGCTTTAATACCCAACTACATGGGTGTGACGGCGTTCCACATGGCGTATACGTAATTCGGAATGCGCGAAATACGCATTACGTATACGCACAGATAGCCCAGCTGAACTTGACTTGATTTGCTCGTTTATAATCCGCATGTTTATTGTTTCCTCTTTATTTGTATTTAAATTAAATATACACCGTTTATTTTTTATTGATCATGCATCATGAACTGCCTCGTGTCAAACCCGTTTACGCTCTTGCACTATATAGACTTTCCATGCCAGGCTGAAATATTAACCACAAAGCATATTATGCACGCTGAGCTGGAGCTCCAGCTGCGAGTTGATGATTTTAAATTGAAACATGGTTTTATAACCCGCAGACATTCATTACAAAGTTATTTGTGACGCCCTTAATACACTCAGAGAAAGCGCACTATTGATAGAATAATTATAATTTAATTTCATTTAAAATCTGTACAATTTATGTAGTTTATAAGCTTTATCTTTTAAACCGATTTGTGCAATTCATGTTCACAGATTGCACTCTGATTTTTGTTCAAGTGCATGCATGCCGTCATTAAAAATGCATTAATTTTAATAAAATCAATGAATAATTGCTGGAACGTAGCAGGTAAATGCCAACAGGTAGACGTCTATAGCTTGATTAAGGAACGTTTTGTTACGGTAATTATTTTTCAATTATGCATTGCACACACTGCAATGCGCGGAAGCGAGGCCAAATGGCAGAATGACCTAGTTGCATGCACCTCAAGTGCAGATGCTTGAAACTCGATAATAAGCAGCACCCGAAGGACCCGTCAACGTCATCGGGGCACGGCTCATTAACACACAAACACATATACACACAGACAACTTGATTGAACTTCAGTGAAGATGATATAGGAGCATGGTGAGCAGAAGCATTATATGGAGATAGAGCATGAAGGATGGGGCGCAGGCAGGATGAGCCTGTGCTCAGATTAATGCTAATGTGACAACTTAATCGAAAGCCATTTATAAGTCATGTCAAGTGGATGGTGCTCCGACTCCTCTAAGGAGACTGACAGCGTTATGACGACAAGTGCCACGCTCTTACTTTCACTCTCTTGGCTGTCAATGATGACAGCGCCTAAAAATAGGCAAATGGCAACAGTCAGCCAGATGCAGAAGTTAAGGCTACACTCGAAAAAATTACATTCAAACGATATATAAATCTTTATGCCTACATTTTAAATCTATGTTATCAAGGCAATTTTATAATTAATTTTGTTCACAAAATTATACTATAATTAAAGCTTATTATTAAACCTTTTATTAGCTTTTATTAAAATTAAATATTTTATAATAATTTTTGTATTCTATAAGCATTGAATAAAACATTGTAAGCAGTATTTTTATGTGGTTTGAAATAGAAAAAAATATTGCAAAATATATGGAGTATTATCTTGAAACCTAAATGAATTTCTAGTAAATATTTATTGAAAACATTTAAAGAAGCTAGAATTGAAAACAGAATTTAACAAAAGTTGATTTTCTAAGATTTTTGAGCTTAAATGAGTAGCTATTTTCTTTGCGTGTAGCGACATGACAAGGAAAAATCCATAAAAAAAGCACGTTAAATATTTGCATTAATTTTGGGACTGCGATAAGTCTACCCGGGGTAGCAGATAGCGCAATCACCGTGGCGGGTAAAAAAGTGTATGTAGCACAGGAAAACAAGGACATTCAAGATGACGGCACTTACCCGGCAAGCCTGATGTGATGCTGATAAGCAGCAATAGTTGTGCTATCAGCTGCTTGATGCCACGTCTGCTGCTGGAGTTCCTGCTGCTGCTGCTCATTTTGTCGCTTTTATCGGGCGTCGTGGCGCTCGCTCTTATCGCTCAATGCGTTACTTTGCCAACGACTGGCTTGCCGTCTCCTTGCCCCTCGCTCTCTTAAGTGCCACGCACTTGACTTTTATTGCAAGGGCACAATGTTTACCGTTGGTATCGCACTATTCTCTCGCTTCTTACGGCTCACTTCCGTTTGTCGTGTTGGACACAGTTTTATGTGTGTTTGTGTTTGTTTTTCGGGGACTTTTACATATGTTTGTGGCAACAAGCGCAATTCTGTCTGTTGTCTAAATGCAATAAAAAATAAATAACATAGATGCGCGCACTTTTGTTCATTACAATAACAAATAAATGTACTACAAAACTCGAGCGACAGTTCTAAAATATGATTTGTACATTAAAGATATTTTGCAAAAATTTTGAATACTTTTTTTTGTTTTTGACACTTGCTGCACAGTAATTACAGCAAATCAATATGTTTGGATTTATTTATTTTGTATTTCATTTATTATTTTATTTGTTGCGGCATGCCATAATTTTGCTTCGATTCGTTTCGATTTTTTCGTTTGTTTGTTGTGCTTAATCAAAAATTTACACAGTGTTGCCTCTGCTGCTGCTGCAGTTATCAGTTGTTGCTGCAGCTCGGGCTAAAATAAAAAGCGCAATGCAAAATTTCAATCAAAGCTTTTGCTTCCTTTTGCTCGAGAGTTTTCTTTTTTATGTTTGTTGCTTTTTAGCGCTCGTTAGCCGCGTCTCTGTAGTTCGTTTTTTTTTTTGTTTTGGCTTTGCGTAATTTCTTTTGCTCTCTTTCTTCGCTTTTTTCAATTTTTAATGCAATTTCCACGCTTAACTGCGCTTTTTAGCCACGTTTTTTTCTGGCTCTTTTTATTGCATTTATTTACACGCACACACACAGTTACAAACATGCACACGTACACACATACAAGCAGAATATGCACACAATTTGCATTGTTTTTTCGTTTCGTTTTGTCTTTTTATTTCTCTTTTGGCTTGTTTTGTTTCCCGCTGCGCGCACAAATTCAAATTACTTTTGTCGTTATTGTTTGTATTGTTATTGTTGCTGCTGTTTGTTGTTGGTGCTGTTGGTGTTGTTGGTGTTGCTGTTGTTGTTGCTTGTCATGTTCTTGATTTGCTCAAAATCAGCGCCTGGCTGTAGCTGCAACATGGCTCTGTGTGGCAGCCACAAAATGTTGCACAGTTCCCGTCAGCTTTTTCGATTCGCACTTGGTTGTGACAGCTGCTTGGGCCACGCCTTAAGCATTTTTTACATCATCTGAAATTAAATTGAAAACGAAATTAACAAAATCATTTCCAAACATGTTCTTTTTTAATAAGTTTCAAGGTTCTTAAGTGTTAAAAAAATTACAAATTTAATAATTCTCTTAAAAGAGTAGAGAAGATGGTGCCAAGTTTTGTGCCTTATTTAAAATTTTCTTTGAAGCATCAGCTCATATTTTCATAATTTATTAGCAGTATATGCTTTGAGGCTGCCTGAAGTTCGGCTTTTAATATTTACATTGAGATTCACAACAAGAACACAATACACACATACACAAATACATACACACTCATCTGCTTGCATGTGTGGCACCGGAAAATGCGTCTACCACTGAGGGATGCCAGTCGAGGCCCTTTGCCACTGCCTACAACTCTGGCTGCCCCCGCTCTTGCACTCGTTTCCCTGCTGCCTCAATCTCTGTCTGCTTTCATTCACTTCGCTTTGCTGCTGCCATTGTTGCTGCTGACTTTTGTGGCAGCTTCTAAAGTGCAGCACACACACACACACACACACACAGGGCATTCTATGAGCGTTATGCTTTATTTTCCGCTTGACACCTTTGGGCTGCGTTGCGCATTTCCCTTTTAGCAGCTGCCACGCCCACAGCCCCCTGCAGCTTTTTGTTTGCGCCTTTGCACATAAAGCCATTTTCTTTCTCTCGCAATTTAGCTGGTCAGAAGGCAGACGCAACGGCAGACGCAGCGTCTGAGCTTGAGTACACCAGTAAGAAGCAGATCAGTAGGGCGGAAGTCCGCAGTCGGACGTAAACGACAGTAGGAGACCCTGTCTTGAGCGAGCAAATGAGAGAGCGGTCAAGCGCTGAAAGAAAGAAAGCTCTGCAGCGGGCGACTTGTTCGCTTACCACAGCAGCGGATTGGTAAGTGAGTGTTTGTTACGCTTTCTCTTTAGCGGGAACTGATCAAGAGACAGCGCCAGCGCAACCTGCAAGCATTATAAATGCTGCTGCTGCAGTGCTGATAATCACAGTGCAGTGTTTGTATTTATGTGGTTAAGACGTGTAGTGGATGCTTAAGTGGCAAGTGCGCATTTTTTGAAGCCATTGGCCGGCAGCATATGCTTGAAATTCGTAATATTGATTAACTTAATAGAACCTTTTCTACTTTTTTGAAGTACAGGGTCCAAAAATAGAGGCAGCAGTAGGAGCAAAGAGCGACGCTGCAGTTGAAGCTGCATCTGAACCTGTGCCTGAGGTGTAGCCCGTGGCACCTGTAAATGCAGGCCGTAGGCATATCTTTGTCCCTCTCTCTGTGTGACACTGCTCTTATCAACATGAAAAGCTGACGTCAACTGGCGCGACACAGACGTCATGTCGTCAGTTTTGAATTGAAATTTATTATTCTGCTTTGTCGTGCGTATGTGCACAGTCAGGGCACTTTGCAGCCTGCCACACAGAGAAAGAGAGAGAGAGAGAGAGAAAGAACCAACCAAGCAGACGACGTATTCACCTGATGGAGCACCCTCAGCCAGCAGCAAAACTCTTTTATGAGTAGGTATATAATATTTTAATGCAGCTCTTCACTCTCGCTCTCTGTTGCTGCTGTTAATTGCTTTCCAGTTGGCTGAATGGTGCGACCTTTGATGCTGTTGTGATCGCACTTAAGGATATTGTTTACATGTCTCAATTATCCTTTTGAATTACGCACCATGCCAGCAGCATGGCAACTTATAGCCTTTCTGCCATTTCTTTTCCTTCTGCAATCCAACGCTAAGTTTGCGCGTTTTTTGTGCTCTTACTTTTGTTCTAATTTCAAAGCAAACTTTTGACAGCCTTGAAGTCTGACACCGCACATCAATGGCTGTTGAGCCTACACAGCGCACAATTCACGAAGTATTGTAATTGAAAATATTTTACGGTGGTTTCATTTTGGCTTGTTCGACAAAATGTCTCACAATTGAATTAAAATTTTTATTGATTCTAGATTTTTAATTATTTCAACTATATATTACTGCTTAGCTCACAGATTTTCTCACTGTGTAGTTTTGTATATAGGCTGTTTATCATTATGCTCAAATTTCAGCATTAACAAAATTATTCAGAAATTGAGCTGACCTCCTCTGGTTATCCCACTCGATTATGTAAGCGTGGTATGCCAACATTGCATATACTAAACCCCAACCCAACTAACTACCCCCTCCCCTGGGACATAGCACTTAGTCATTTAAGATAACCATCAACAAGCTGTAGGCAATTTGTGGCATGGAATCTTAAGCATAGCTTCATGTTGTGTTTGTATTTCGTGCGCCTTTCTTTTTTAGGGGTTTTCCTTAGCTGGAAAAAAGTTGTAAGTTGTTGTCAGTTGCCTTGTTTTTTGTTTCTGCTGACATTTGCCATTTTCACCGTTTTTCTTGTGCGGCTGGTAGTGAGAAATTATGCAAAGATTGTGTGCACAACTCGAGACAGACCCTTTTGACTACAGCCAAGAGCCAAGCGCCAAGAGCCAAGAGCCTAGTAGTCAAGTTGCTGCTTGAGCTGAGGTCAGTTCGCAGTTCTCCGCTCTCCGGCTGCAAAGTTTTGCCGAGTGACATGTAAATTTTGCCACAGGCAGTACGCCATTTTGTTTTTGCCACTGCTGCTGTTACGGTTGCGCCACGAAAGAGTTGCCGCCAGCCACAAAGCAAAAAAGATTTTAAATGCAGCCTCGCACAGTGGATGTAGCATCTTAATTTGCCGTCCAAATTATTAAAGGGAAAAAATAATATTAGAAGACTGTTAGAAATAGTATAACGGAACATCATAGCAATGGTTTCCATATCAACCAAAATTTGCTCAGATGCTGGCAACATTTTACGAGCCAACGAGCGACCGTTATAAAAAAATTCCTGTGGAGCCCACTGTGCACAGTGTCGACGTCGACATGATGATAATTTGCAAACACTGACTTCCACTTCGGCCATGAATGCTCGCAACCATCAAGCGTTGCCCAGGAGCCACATTTTCTTTACATGAAAATCAGTTAAATGAGTTTGTTTACATGTCTTGAAATGGAATATAAAAAAACCCACTCTTTAAATATATGCAAAATGCTTGAATGGGGCAGTGGGAGGCGTGGCATGCTGTCTGGACGCGCCCGTTTTTCTGCGGAAATGAATGCGAAAACAAAACACAAAATAAAGGGCATTTGCTCTCGTTCTCTTCAATTTACTTTTTGCAGCCTAAAAGTATGCAGCATATAATTTGCGTTTTGTTTGCCATTTCTTGTTGTTGTTGCTGTTGCTTGTGCTTTATGTAATTTGCATGTAAACATGTGCTTATTTTCATGCCTCCTGGCAACCGCACACACACACTAATACACATGCACACACACCACGCGAAACATCAAATGATTTTGTTTAACATATTTTGTTATTAAGTGTGGAAATGTGCATATTTTTGTTACCAAGAAACCACTCCACACATATGAGTCTGTGTGCGTGTGTGTACGAAAGAGAGTGTGATTGTGTGTGTGTGTGTGTGAGTTGTAGCCCTTTTTATACAGATGTTCGTGCCTGCAGTAAATTTCCGTTTGCCATCATTCAGGCACTCCGCTGTGTAGGCAGTTGTGCCTCAGCCACAACTTTCTTCGACCTGAACTTTCTTCAAATTATTAGCTAAGGCTATGAGCTCTTGCTGCTTTCTCTGCCTCGCTGCCAACTATAAGTGTAACTTTGACTGCATTTTCAGCGGCAAAAGCTAAACGAATTATGTCTTGTGGCAAGTTCTCGTTGTATTCCCGCTTTTTTGACAATTGACAGTTGCCACAAGCAACTTTTTGTATTTGCCAATTAATGCTGTCATGCCACGCCTACCATGATTGCTGCCTGCCTGCCTGCTGGAAAAAAAAAACAATGAAGAAAATTGGCATTTCTGCTGCAGCTCACGTCAGCAATTTGTTTGCTCGCAGACAAAAACTATGAAACACAGACGCACACACATAAGCCCGAGCTGTGGCTATAACAATTTCTGTGTTGGGCCGTGTTGCATATAAAACACGCTTCAACTGGACGTGGCAGCACTGCCAACTGCCAAACTTAGACAGAGCCGGAGAATGGGGAAGAACAAGAGCCAGGCAAGAGCTCAAAAACCCAATCAACGATATGTTCATCTTACAACCCCCGCCCCCGCCCCCGTACTGACTGTCTACAGCTTTTATTGTCGTAAGTCGAAGACATTGGCTCTCACTTCTCTCTTTCTCCCTGTCTCTGTCTCTTCCGCTGTCGTCTCCCATTCTACGTAATGCTTGCATTACTTTACTCATGGCTCATGGCTCCTGGCTTATAGCTTGTAATGGTAAATGTGTTTAAGCCTTTGTTGTTGCTATTACAGTTACAGCTACTGCTGCTGCTACTGCTGTTGCTGCTACTGCTGTTAGGGAGCTCAGTAAATACAAAGTGTTAAATGCTTGGGGCTTAAGCCATGCGGCACCAGGGCGCACTCGGCTACAGCTAAGCAAACATATACATACACAACTGCATATGTACATGTATAATCATATATATCTATATAGTATAGACGCATATTAAAACGCAACAAAGGCGTTGAATTCAGTTCTTATTTAAGCACACCCTTCAGCAACAAATAGTGCAAAGAGGTATACGTAAATAATCTACACTGCAACAATTTCCAAAGCATATGAAATGGCGAACTTTCAATCAATAAAATATTAAATAATTAATTTTCCTTAAAAATTTTTAATGGTCAAACTCAAAAAAACATTTTATTAAAAAAAAAAAAAAAAAAAATTGTAAAATAGTAATATTCTTTAACACAAAAAAACCGCAAAATCTTGGGTTAATTAGATATTTCTCGGTTTTCCGCTAACAAATACTGGATCCCTTTTTTCTGTTATTAGATTAAATGTTTAAATTTGTACCCCAGATCATCTGTATTTCTTAATTAAATTAATATGTAAAAATAATTTGAAACTTGATCTAAAATTATATTTTACAATTCTCTGGTTATTGTTAACATTAAATAAATAAATAGTTAAATTTATGCAAATTAGATAAAACTGCATCAATTTCTCTGAGTGCATTTGCCGTTTGCATTTGATAGATAGAAAACCGTGCTGCACAGTGTGTTTATTTATTGAACTGTGAATGAATATTTTTAGTCGGGAGCAACGAGCAAATAGTCAAGCACCTGCAAGCTCAATGGCTAAGCGGTCTTCCCCCTGCCGCCATTTTCCCTCCGTTCCTAACATGGCCGTTTCCACTACCCCTTAAGCAGGTGGAAGCAATCGTGGCTGAAGACGAATCGATAGACACTTGAGGCATAACTTGCTTGCAGCTCCACCAACTGCCAGAGGTTCTCTTCCAGTCTTAACACGCTTTCCCCTCTCTTTCTCTCTCTGCACTTTACGAGTGTAGCGTATAATTATTGCTATGTTTGTGTGTATGCATGTGTGTGTGAGTGTTGGTTTAACCTAATTCGGAGCAGGGCTTAGATGGACTTACAGACTATTGACTTGTGGAGTTGGTTTTTTCATGCCATGCAGGCAGCTTGACTTAGTTCCTTCCCCATTGATCCGAGCATAAAAAACTGGACTTTATGTCCAGACGCAGCAGCTGCTCTCATTACAGGGCCCCCTTTTATCCCAGCAGTCAATCAGAGAACGTAGAGAGGGAAAGATAAAGGCATAGCGAAAGGCAGCTCGAAAATGCTCTTCAGCTTTATCGCTGTAATCAATTGTCTGCATTTGAATAGTTGACAACCGATTTATGGACCATTTGACTGAACAGCAATAACAACAACAACAACAACATTCGCCATAATCAGAGCTACAACAACAACAAGAACAACAACAACAACCAACAAACATACGCAGTCGAGTGAATGCCAAAAGCAACTGAAGTTCGCCCCGCCCAAAGCTCATTTCTTTTGTACTTGCGGTTGTCTCTTTGCCTTCGATCTGCTCCTCCTTTGCCAGTGGCCAGTATCCTTTTCGGAAATCAAGTGGAATGACCCACAAGGTTGCTTCACTCCTCCTTCCCCTCCCTGCTTCCCCTTCCGACTCTTCCTCTCTTTGCTGTGTGTGTGTTTTTCACTTCTGCTGTAACTTCTGTTTTTCCTATGTTTTACGTAATTTCACAGAGCACAGCCGGAAATGGCTAGGAAATTGAGCCAACAATAACAGCAGCATCAGCCTTAGCCATGGCTATATGGCTATACCCATTACAACAACAACAACAACCACAACAACAACAACAACTGACATCATGCACGAATAAGAATAATAACGAAAATGTCAGACCAAGCGGCAATTCGTCCAATGTTCTACGTCCAGCCTCCTTCCGTTTGTCAGTCAGTCAGTCAGTCAGTCAGTCAGTCCGTCGGAGAGTCTGTCAGCCACTGGCCCAGATAATGTACTGCCAAGTGTTTTTGACCTTTTCTGCTTTGCCTTTTTTTACTCGTTGTCCATTTCATATTTGGTTTGGTCTGTCATAAAGTCTCCTGTAAGCATCCGTTTCTGTTTTTCTTTCCCATGCTACCGTCTCTCTTTTTTGGCTTTAGTCCAAGGCTAACCACTGGCCCCTCCGCCCATTGACCCACTGCCAAAAGCAGCTGCTGTTCTCGCTTGTGTTTTAATGCCGTCGCACCACTTGAAATTATTTAAGACTCAATGCAAATGAAAAAGCGAACATCAACAGAGATGAAGCACAAAAAAAAAAGCAGTTCAAGTTCAGACATCAACTCGAGCTTATGCTTTCCGCACTTGAACCCCCCGCTCCTGAAGCAACCGCCAACTCTTTTGTGTGCTCAAAACGTAATTCAATTTATGCGAATACAAAATAAGATTTTTTGCAATTGTATACTTTGTTTATTCATATTTAAATACGTTCGTTTTATTGTTTTAACTTTTGACAAACAATTTTTTGTTTATTCAATTCGTTTTATTTATTAATATTTATGTATATATATTTAGTCCGCAATATTGTATAATAAAAGTTTTTCAACATGATATTTGTTAGACTTATTGATTTGGCCTAAAAATGTTTTTTTTTTAACCCCAAAGCCAGAGCACAATTTATAAACTTTCCTACCTTATAAAACCAATAAATATCTATTTAAATATTTTGTTAAATTTAAATTAAATGTTGTGTTCGCTTGCAATTATCTTCAATTTTGCCCCACTGTGCTACTTTAGCTGGACAGAGCCTGCGATAAGGACCAAAGGACTACATTATTCCAGGTGCCATCGAGTGTTTTGGCTTTGGCTTTTGTAAACGCCTTAAGCCTTGTTTGAGCCCGTTGCACAGCTGTTGTTAACTGCGTCTGGCAACTGGCAACTGGAGGCTGGCAGCAGCTTGCAGCTAGGCATTGCATCAATGCAGCATGTCGTATGCGGCTTCACACACATCTAAGTCTCCTGGGCTCTTGGCAGGGCTCTGCATTTGGGTTAATGTAGTATTTGTGTTTTGTGCTCAAGCAGCGTCAGTCAGATTGATGTCAACCACACACAGACCGGTGGCAAGTGGAAAGTGGGAAGTACGCTCAGCCCCCCTAGAGTGTGTTAGTTTCCATCATTGGATTGCCGTAAGAGGCGCATTTTGTCAGCGTGGTTGCCAGCGAGCACGTTTGCCGAGCGAGAGAAATATGTCAGCGTCTTCTTCGCTGCGCATTCGCTTAGATTGGCATTGTCATAAAATGTGCCATACAAAGGCAAAAGAAATGCACATTGCTGTGATTCCGAATGCCACATGCCACACAGCCTTGTGCCTCGTGCCACATGTATGAACGTGAAGCAAGTTTAAAGAATGAATTGCAGTTTATTGTTGGCATTTTGTCATGTGGTTGCCAGCTACTGGCACGTCTTGGGCTTTAAATAGTTAAGTAGCCACCATCCAGAGCCTCGCCGTGGCACCACTTAAAAAACCACAGACGTATTTCCACCCGAACGTGTTGCTATGCTTCATGCCACAAGCATAGCCAACAGCCAACAGCCAACAGCCACTGCCACGAGCTTGCCACATATTTCCGGCCAGCACAAATAGCCACAGCTTGCAGCCTTAAAGTCAAGCCCAACCGCAAAAGCACAATTTATATACCCCTTAGTTATTAAATTGTGCAAAAAGGGCAGAAACTAGCAATATACTAGAAAGCGCTTGAGGTGAAGATAAACAATTATTTATAGATATTTTTTCTGATATGAACGTAGATAAAAATAACAGCTGCAGATGCAGAAAAAAGTCAATATATACAGACGAAAATATAGATATGGAACTAGTAGGAATGGGACAGATAAGTCGGGTAGCAGGCTACACTCGGATGTAATGCGCATATTCTTTCCTCCTTCTGCAAGGCCAAGCGAATTGTCTGTTACATATCTTCGTTGGAATATGCCAAATTTCAAGTATGTAAATTTAAAATTTAAAATCTAATAATCTAAATCCATCTTCAGCTATCTAAAATGTAACGTCTTCTTAAAATTTTTACTTATATGGAAAGATCTGCCACTTCTTATCCACTAACCTAATAGACCTTTTTATACGTTTTTAAAGCTTTTACAGAATCAATACATCCTTGGTTCAGGATATCTACCAGCCAAACACGCAGACTTCCAATATTTTGTAGTCGCATCACACAAAAAAATTCAATCAAAATTGTTGCCATTTAGTTTGACATTTCATTTTGATGTGCAGCAAATGATGATGAAGCGCAGCGCAGTGCAATAGTTGAACTGTGGGCGTGGCATCGCCTCCCACCATTGCCAACAATTTCAGTTAGCTGATTTGGCTCTTTATGGAGTGTCCGAGTGGCATAAGAATTTGTGCTGGCTGAAGCCAGAGCAAAAAGAATGTCAAAGTGACCGCAAGCTGTGAGTGGCGAGTGGATGCCAGTGGATGCTGAATGGATGCCAGTGGATGCTGAGTGAGTGCCAGTGGCTATTGGGTGGCTGCTGGCGACTTTTTCTATTTGCTATTGTAGAAAATTGATTTTGTTTTTGCTGCAGCAAACTGGCCAAGACGCGATAAGCATTTGCTTTGCTTCGTTTCCTTTCGCTCTGCTGCACTTCATCAAAAAGTTTTCATAATTTGCCAATAGAGTGCAGATATTGAGTGTGAGATGGAAACGGAGCTGCTGAATTTGAATTCAGTCTTGTTATTGATAACTGCAAATTATTGATATTTAATTTTGGATACATTTCAACTGCATTGTATAGACACAACTTCGTATAAAAAAATAGCTTAAATTTAAATTAACTATAAACAATTTCAAGTAGACTTCCAACGCAACATAAATATAAATCAATCAATTGCTTAAGTTCGTTTGCATTTCAATCTTGGCTGCTTTGTATGTATGCTGATAAATTTCATATTATTATTTAATAAAAAAAATTGAATAAAGTTTTTACAAAACTAGAACTATCTATTCATTTTTGAACTTATAATTTATTATATAGTTAAATTATTTTTAATGTAAGTTTAAACAAAATTAGTTATATTTCCCTTAAAGTGTAGACTAGTTCTATATTTATTAACAAATATATAGCCAAGTGAGTTCTTAAGCAAACTCAATTGAGCAACAAGAAGTGAAATAAATTTCAGCTTAAAATGTAATATTTGTTTTAAATGAAATAAATGTAATAAACCGTATTCATTGGCCTATAACAAATCAGTGTCAAAATGTCTTTTAAATTCCTTATAATAAAGTGATTCAAGCATGAAACACAATTCTTTGTACGCACACAATGCGAGCACACACAATTATAAACACACACACACACACACGCACACAGCCACCCACACACACACATACAGATACAAATACTTAAACGTATTTAAGAAATTGTGTGCGTAAATTTTTTCACACGTTCGCATTCGGTTGTTGCTGCTGCACTACGCCTGAAAGCACATGAGAATTCATAAAAGTCGTGTTTGCCTACAAGTTTATAAGTGGGAGAAAACACACAAATACACGCACAAGCAGAGATATATATAAATAGATAAAGAGGGAGAGAGAGAGAGAGAGACGGGGGACAGATAGAGACTGAGAGAGGCAGGCATAAGGAGCTATCAAGAAATCACAACAAATTTACAAGTGCCACACAAATGTTTGACAAAAAAGTTTTTGTGAAAAGCTTTTCACTGATTTCGCAACGTCTCAACGATTTCTCCGAAGAGAGTGAGAGCCGCAGAGCGGCTGAGAGCAGAGAGAGGAGTGTGGGCTAGTAGATGTTAGCTGAAAGTGGGTTGAACTGGGAGTGTATGTTGGCCATAGACATTTATGGCCCAAAAGATGCTATCGGATTGACATAAGTTAAGCTGCTTTGCTTTGCTTGCTTCGTTTAAAAAACAACAAAAACAAACAATTTCTGAACTCATGTATGTGTGAGTGGTTGGGTTAGAGTATGTGTGTGGGCCACACAAACAGTTGAAAAGGGTGTCTCGGTAAAATGTGGCAACAGCGCGTAAATTT
Organism: Hypselothyrea guttata; assembly: GCA_035045125.1. NCBI lineage: Eukaryota > Metazoa > Arthropoda > Insecta > Diptera > Drosophilidae > Hypselothyrea > Hypselothyrea guttata. The sequence goes on along the minus strand of JAWNNJ010002200.1, from coordinate 12,245 downwards.
CCACTTGCAACAAAATGTGGAAAATCACACAAGAACTTCGCATATTCCAAAAACTTTTGAAACGTCCCCCTTGCATCCCCTCACGTCTGCTGGCTTGTTTAGAGACTTGTCTGCTACTTAGTGTTGACACGCCAGACAATTTGGCCAAATGCAAACACAAATATTGCGCATACGACGCGTATGCCATGCGCATTCTCAAATATTAAATAAACTTGCGCCATTTCGGTTCCGCGCCTCGACAAACCGCAGCGCCCTGTTCAATCCCCGCCCAACGACAACACGTAACGGTTATTGCTTATTACATAGCAAAAGCAAAGCAGTCGAGCGACAAAGAGGCTGCAAAAAAGAAAAAAAAAACGCTCTCGGTTGTAAGTAGTTTGCCGTGTTTATTTTGCCTCGTCGCACTTGACTTTGTCAAAGACATTGAAAATCACAAGAGAAAAGCTGCTTGTAACTGCGAGCGTAAGTCGATGTATGTATGTGCAGCACAAAGGGAATTTAAATAAATAGCATAAGCATTTTGCATAGCTGAAAGCTTCGCTTGCGAGCCCAGACATACAGCTCATCTGTATAATCAACTCCCTTACAGCCCCTATACTCATCTTATTCCCCTCTCTATAAGCAGACTTATGCTGATGAAGTGCGTGAGTTTGATAAATGAAGTACGACTGGGGCAGCAACAACAACAGCTGTTGCACTGCGGCGTACTGGGCGTATGCGTAATCCACTGAAACTCTAGTTAAAGCTGAAATCGCAGTTAAAATTATGAATTTCATTTAAGCAGACAATTGTATGTATTTGATACAAGGCATTTCTTTCAGTGCACAATCAGCGTGGCCATCGTTTTCATTAACATTTAGAAGGCGCGCGTGAAACTACTTGAGTGTCTCGCTGAAATCTCTCCGATACACAGCCGATAAAGCTCGGGGAAAATTGGCTGCCTTCTGCTGCTGTGGTCGCATAAATTAGCGTGTTTCGCCTGCGTGCCGGGGCGACCCGCTGTGCCTTGGAAAAAAGGCTAAACGCATAAGCGCTTTAGCATTTAAATGCTAAACAGTCTGGTAAAAGGATAACGCATATCCTTATTGCCACGTTACGCGCGACATTTGACTAGATCTCGTGCTGGGCGTGGCCTGACTGCTTGACTGGCATCGACACAGGGGCAGGAGGACAGACAACAGGACAACTAGGACAGCTGCTATTTAGCCTGGGGGCAAAAATTAAAGTGTTACCAAAATAATAACAACAAATTGCCTCTGTAAAACAACAGCAACAACAAGAATCATTCGCGAAATTGTTGTGACTAGCGCAACGGGTTACAACAAGGACATTTTACTGGCTCCATGGGCGGTCTTCTGGCAAACACTCTATGTGTTATGTGTGTGTCTGTGTGCCTGTGTGTCTGTGTGTGTGAGGGATACGAGGTCACGCGCTCCGCACCGCCTACCAAAAGCCCCAAAACGACATTTATTCAAATTGTATGGCCCGTTGACATTATATCAGCTTGACACGCGATACTCACTGCCGTATTTCCTGACTAGCTCCAAATGCCAGAGCATAAAACATATCTGGCAACGCAAAGGTATTTAGAGAAACTGAAAGACTTTCGCCCAGCGGTAATAAACCACAACAGAAGTCGCCAAACAGCAACTAAATAGTCTAATGAAATATGCTTTTTCTTACTTTTCCTTTCTGCTTTGTTTTCTTTTCCGCTTCATTCGTGTATCTGATTTAGTGTGGGTTTCCTTCCCCTTAATTAATTGGCTCCGAATATGATAGCAGTTAAACAGTTTAATATGCCCGACAGTTTTTATTAACTTCGTGAGAAAATGTGTACAGCATTCGGGTAAAGCTCTTTGGGGAATCTCGATTTCATAAGGTAAGAAGATAAATTTTGGCAGAATTTAAAAAGAATTATTAATAGCTTTTAATATTGTCAAAAAAGTATAGGCAATTAATTTAAAAAAAGAAACAAATAAAAATAATTAACTTTATAAAAATTAAAAGAATGAGACTTGAGAATTAATCAAGCATTAGCTAGGATTTTAAAACGAAGTAATTTTCTAAATTCATTGAATATAATTTTCTGAAAAATACAGAGATTGTTATATTCTTAGCTTACTTCAAATTTCGAAGTTTAAAATAAAAATTGAGGCCTATTTGTGAATATTTCTATCTCTTTAATAATTGCAAGTACAATTACATTTTTTCAGTGAGTGAATAATGTTTTTCTGTTCATGCTTTAAGTGCAATTACTGCAACTATTGAACTTTTTATTTTCCCTGCTTTTCGTGAGGTATGGCATTGCTTCGTGTTCTTTTTGTTGGCACACAACTTGACTCTTTAGCATTTGCAAGTGTTGAAACGGCTGTGGGACTCATGCCAAGTCAAAATCCCACGCGCATTCGCCCTTGCCTCACATCCATTAAGATCATTTTGTTTCGCATTTTTCTCAGGCGCCAAAAATAAATTAAAGAGCGAAAATGTTTCCTTTTTCTCAGGCTTTTTTTTTCAGTATTACGGCCTTTTGTTCCTCGCGTTTTCTATTCTGCCTGCCTTCATTCTTCATTCCTCTTTATTATTTCTTTTTTTTTTAGGAGAAACGTTTCTCATTTCAACGTTTGGATTCCTTGGAGCGCTCGTTGTGCTCGGCGTCCTTGTTGTCGCTGGTTTTGTTTCACATAGCGCGTGCGACTCTTACAATGTCTGAGGACACAAAAATCTGCAATCTACAAACGCTGCAGCTGGACTCAAGCCGAAGAAAAATGCCACTGGAACGTGCGCAACGTTTGCCGGATATCCTTTTGCACCACGGCAGGGGCAGCTGCGACGAGTGCCAGCAGCAGGGGCAGGTGGAAGGTGCAAGGTGGACTCTAGCGTAATCGTGCCTCAAGTGCAAGCCATGCAAACGGAAGGTGTAGCCCGCCTCCCTTCCTCCGCCAAGAAGAGCAGGAGTCGCGTTACTTAAATGTAACCTAAATGCCCGGCAAGCGGATATGTCGCATAAAATTGCAAATGGTGAACGCTAAGTGGTGCGAGTGCGAAATCGTTCGCTGGCCTTGGTGGTGCAGTGGTGCAGCAGACGTAAATTTAAGCGCATATGCGTACAAAGACTTGTCATATTTGGCATGAGAAATTTGTATTTTTTAATTAGGCAGAGTACCCTGTAAATGGATGTATATAATATATATATATATATATGCTATATAATATAAGAAACGGTTATTAAACCCGATAGAATTTACAAAGCTTGGACTACTTGAAAGATGTTTCTTAATGCCTTACAATTTGCTTTAATTTAAATAACATTTTGTTTAAAAACTAAAATTATAGCTTATAATTTTAGTAAGTTGCTCTTAACTCAAAAGTTTTTTAAAATATTCTGTAACATTTGTTCTATGATTTTAAAATGTTATCTTTGTCTTAATGAATATTGTTTTGTTCGAAAATTAAATTACAAATTAAAATAAAATAGTATCAAGTATTTCCTGTCATATTTTACTTTCAATAATTCAAATTCTTGGTTCAAAAACAAATACTCTTGATCTCTCAGTGTACACTCGCTCTGTGTAGCGTATATATTAGTCTGCTCAGCTGTCATAATTGGAAGTTATGCCATAAATTAAGTCGTATTGGGCTGAAAACAAAAGCCAAAGAGTTAATTGCAGTGCAGATGCCACACTGCAGCTGTTGCGAAAGCCGAGCCCCTAGAATAAGTGTGGCATGCAACGAGTTGATGAGAATTTATTGCATAATAGACACTCACACTCGCACGCACACGCCCAAGCGCAATGTTATTTGTTAACTGCCGCTATGTGTGTGTGTGTGTCTAAGAGGGCCATGCACAATTAGTTGGAGCCGCAGCAATGCTAACACCAATATATAATGCCTGACAAATGCAAACCGATGCGAATTCATGCGACATGACAACTAAATAAATAGACACACACACATTGGCATACACCAGAGGATAACAAGGCTGCAGATGTAGGTAAAGTTGTTAATGTGCTTGTTGTTGTAACGATTGTTGTTGCTGTTGTTGTTGAGTTTTCGTTGTGCTGTGACATTTGCTCAACCTGCCACTGCGACGGGTTGACAAACAAGCTGAATGCGTCAGTTGAATATTGCATAACCCCGTATGCATGCCAAAAAGCACATTAACTGCCACACAAATTCACACACACACACACACACACACATACAGACAATTACCCTAACCAACACACACACACAGATAACAAATATATGCCCTACTCCATAGCTGCTGCTGGCGTGAAATTGTCATGCGCCATCTAGCGTTAGAAAATTGAATTATGAATAATTGCGTTTTGTTGGTTCTACCTTTAGTCCTACATATGTATGTATTGGTGTGTTTGGATGTTGTGTGTTTATATACGTTGGCTGCGCGCTTGTTTTTGTTGCCTACTTTTGTGCGCCGGCTTCCGGCATCACCTGCCGCAGTTACCACATTTACCTTGTGACTGTGCGGCTACTTTTACTGTTTCGTACACTGCACAAAAATATAGTTAATATAAACATATAGGAAGTATGCTTTGAGTATATTTGCTTGATTTAATAAGTCATTTATACGCATTATATATAATTTAATTTGTTTTTAATCTTTTATGCACATTGCATTGATAATTAAATTAAATTTCAATACTTTATAATTTAAAAATTATAAATTATAATTATAAATGTAGTTCGCTTTAACTTTTTAAATAAATATAAATAAAAGATTTAAAATTCCATTTACATTTAGTTCTTTTAAATTGCAGACATTTCCTCAACTGTTGACATTTTCTGTGTGCATGATTGCTAAAGACTTTAAGAGCCGTGCGTATGTATGACTTTGCTTTTGTGTGTGTGTGTGTGTGTGTGTGTGTATGTTTACTTTGGCTTTCATATTACAGAAACCCACACAGCACGTGCTGCGTTCTGTGGTTAATGATTGCATCTCCTTGCATTTACATTGCCTCGTAGCCTGTGGGTCTGTGTGTGTGTGTGTGTTTATAGTGTGTGCGTGTGTGTATTTACTTATGCAGTCAAACCAATTTGCCTTTTTGGCACATTAAGAGCTAGAAGAGAGAATCAGAAGCAGCAGCAGCAGAAGAAGCAGCTGACAAAGTCATAAATGAAATCCATACAATTAAATACTTGCGGCAGGCTCAGAGCCGGCGTTTCTCCCAGAGGACGAGAAGCAGAAGATGGGCATAAGGCGACAACAATGTGCTATGCCATTGGCCCTAATCTACTTAGCGAAGCATTCTGTGTGCTTGCCACAATGCCAAAGCGAAGCAGAGGCAAGGACCAAGGACCACAATGAACCTTTTGCACCCAGTTTGCAGCTGGAGGCCTGAGGCGGTCGCGTTTGTCCTCCTCCATTGTGATTGCGTCTGTCGCCTTTGGTCGCTTTGGTCATTTGCTCGTTGCGCTAACAAGCAAGAAGCAGAAGTAGCAGCAGTTTGACAAAATCAAGCGACTGAATTCTGATGAGAGCGGGAATAAAAAAGAAAATCTAATTTAGCGCAAGCGAAAGGCAACCTCAGTTCCGTCTCCTGGTGCCATCAACTGTCAACAGTAGAGGAGGTTACAGTGGCTGACTAACATGATGGCAGAAAGGGCAACCAGGGGGGCACAGGCGGCAGGTTGTCAATGTGGCTGCCCCTTGCAGCACGTGGCATTTGGCAGTAATTTGGTAACACAACAAAAAACATGTATAATATATTCTACACAATATTACGTATTTGCCGCTTAATTTTTATAAACTTGTGAGCCAATTTTGTAGTATTTTTTAGCAGTATTAAGCACACACAAGCGTTTAAAAATCCCCATTTACATTTCCAAAGTATTTTTAAAAGAGTTTAGAGCTGACAACGTGATAGGAAATACGGTTTAACAAGACTATATTTTTAAAGTGCTTAATTAATTCTTAAAAGCTTAAAAACTTCTAGTTAATAAATTTATTTCATATAAAATTATTAATAAAATGTAAGTTATATTATACAGTATCATGTTTAACGAATTTTTTATGTAATTTTAAGCCGCAAACACCACAATGTATATATATTTTTGATCAGTACGATAATTTAATTTTCTATTTTTGGTTATGTCCGACTGATCTACCTTTTCCATCCTAGTTTAACCCTATATTAAATATAAAATATTAAATAAAAATGTACTGTATATCCGGTAAGTATAACGTTTTACATCGTGTCACGAGAGCTCACGCTCACATCCATAACTAAAAAGTCCTGCCAAGGCTCTGCTTTTTGCCATATGTGGACGTTATTATTAAATCGCATACTCATTGCTGTATTTGTTGTTGTTGTTGCTGTTGCTGTTGTAGCTTCCATGCCTGGGTGTTAAACATTGTTATAAACGCGCTTCAACATCCAGCAGATGCTTGTGCTTGTCATCATAATGGAGCATGAGAAAGGCAATGGCTTGGGCACTCTGTAGCTTTGGAGAGGGCGTGGGCGGGGCAGAGACTTTCTGGTATGAGATATAAGATTTTCTATGCTTATACGCGTATTGCCTTGACATTTAAGTCCCTGTGCTGGTCCTTGCTTGCGCCGTTGATGAGCGTTAAAAAAGCAATTGTTGCGTCTAATAGACATTCATGGGGTCTGCTCTCCCGCTCTCCCGCTCTCTTGCCAATCCCCTCCACTCATGCCATGGCAGCAACTGCTAGCTACTATGACAAAACGCTACATATTTTATTAAGTATTTTTTTCGGCTCTCTGGCATTCAATAAATTCATTGGGGCATGTGATTACGCACACAGACACATGTGACATTGCTCGCATGCTACGTCATGTTTTGATTCTCTTACTTTCTCGCTCAAACAATCTCTCTCTCTCGCTCTCTCTCTGTCTCTGTTGCTGTCTCTGTCTTCGTGTCTTCATTCTAATCAATTGTTATGCGGCAACTCGGCTTATGCAACAAGCTCTGTGCTGTATAGTCATGCCTCACCTTCTGCTATAACCTCAGCATCCAGCCTTAGCCACCGTCTCAACCTCTGCCGCAGCCTCAGTTCCATCTTCATCTTCATTTCTCTCGTCATCTCTTCATTGTCATTGTCGACGACGATTGATGCGAGCATAAAAAGCAGCTCATTATGCTTGAGTGCCATATAATTATGGATTTTCTATGGAAATATTCTGCAGAGCCTGCTCCTCTTCGTCTTTCCTCGTTATGCCTATCTCACTGCGTCCCTTTGTAATGGGGCTTAAAAGGTACTTAGCATTGCAATCTGCTCTTTCAGTTATCAAACGTTGATGTTTTTAATTTGTAAACCCTGTCATATGTGCACGAGTATCTAAACAATCTAATACCTTTGGCAGACGCATTCATTTCGACGTTTTTAGCAAAGATATTGAGGAAATAAACAAGATTAAATATAAATGAGTTTGTTAGTGGTTATTAAAATGTAAGAGCACTTCACTTATTTGAATCATTCTTGAAATCAGGATAAATAATTAATAACTTAACAAATAATATCATGTAATATGTAATTAATAATATACATACTTTTAGTAATCTATATTGTTTTAATTTGTTTAAATATTTGTTTTATTTGCACATTTGCTTTGTTTATTTTGTATATTTATTTAAAGATACTTTTTTTTAGGTATTTTGTAATTTAAATATTTTTAACTATTTCCAGCAACTATTTCTAGTTATATTCTTGCTCTAAATAATATATTAAATTGTTGAACATTTCAATATATTTAATTGATTGATGGATACAAAGATAATCACTCCAATTAAATAGTTCTAGCAGACGTTTCAATAAATGTAAATAATTTAATGTGCTTAAAGCTTATCTTCAATAAATCGGTCGACTTGCATTAAGGTTACTAATGTCTGCTTAAATTTTAATAACCTCTGCAACGAACAGAACATCTTAATAGTTGAACGCCCGACTGACACTCTCTTGTTTCTAATTAATTAGCTGAACCAGAAATCCGCCGAAAATAGTCAAGTTGAAATATATGCGCTGTAAGCACGCAACAAAAAAGCTGAAACTGACGTTTTGGAACTGCGAGTGGAACTAAAATTAGAGCAAGGAGCTGGAGATGAGCTGGGATGGAGCACAAATGCTGGAGGTGACGTTGACAGTGACCAAGAGCGACTGTTGCAGCAATGAACTTTGACACAAAGTGTCAACTGTAGCGTGTGCTGATGCTCTTCCTGTTCCTCTTCCTGTTGCTGTTGCTGTTGCCTCGGTTGCTTCTGTCCTTCTGTTAGCTGGAAGCTGGAAGCTGCCAGTGTCAGTAAAAATGTCTAACAAGAAAATCTACTTAACGAAATTTTTGAGACAAGTTAAATGTGGGGAGGTGTAGTTGGCAGCAGGAGGCAGCTACAATTAGTGAGCGGAGCAAAGGCTGAGCTGCTCCACCTGCCGACAACTATTGTGAGCAACTGCAGCAGGGCCATAGGCATAGAACGCATCTGGCGTCAAAAGTGCGCTTTTTGGAGGGGGACGTGTGGGGAATTATTTTTATAAACTGTCAAAAAGTTTTGTTGAGTCGCAGTGATGCGACAGTTGCCAGCCTGCGCTGATAAGCCAAAACTTTGCAACTCTGCGCCAAAAGTCTTTAAATTGTTGCAGTTGCCTTAGAGCTGGGTCGTGGCAGGAGCTAAGGGGTGTAGAGGGGGAGTGTGTGTTTTATTTTAAAGTCTTTGACATTGCCTAATTGAAATTTTGCGCTGGGTGTCAAACGGAAGCAGCTGCCTGTTTGTTATTTGCTGTTTGTCGCGCGACAACGCTTCCGGCTGTCAGTGGCTCGTGCTCCCTCTCAGCAGCTGGCTGATTTGCGCACTCCGGCAGATACACATGCACGAGCGCCTAAAAGTATACAGCATTGATATAGATTACGTGCAACCGCAGCTTGCTCCAGTTAGAGGGGAATGCGGGAATGCGTGTGCAAAAAGTTTTCCAAAAAAAAAACAAAAAAACAGAAAAGAAAATGGAAAAAGCAAGACAAGAAATATAAAGCATAACACTTGACATTGACAAATTAGTTCGAGTAGACAACAACGTACTGTCGTGTCTGCTTGTACTGTGTGTGTATCCGGAGAGGGTGCTCTGCCGGTTGGTTAAGGCTAAGACATTGCTCGGAGTGAAGAACAGAGCCAAGAACTGAGTGCTGTGTACCCAGGGTGTAGGTTAAAAATAATAAAATACCTACTGACATGATAGACACGAAGGACTTTTCTTTTTATTTAACGTAGATTGGAAAAGTTTCGACAGTCCACTGGCGCAACAGCCACAACAGCAGCCGCCTTCGCTCTGCCCCACTGCCCCTCTGCCCCACTGTGCCACTGTCACTCTGTGCCACTGTGCCGCTGTCCTACAGCTTGACTTGTGGCGCACTTGCACTTAAGTAACTTAAGTAACAACAATAGCAGCTGTGATTTGGCGCCGCACTGTATAAAGCCAAGCTACAGCTGTCACAGTATTACCTGATAGGTACACTGCCAGAAATACTAAGTAATTGCAATGATTTTAACAGCTCCATATCATATAACAATACTGACATTGCTTTGACTGCTCGATAATAGTCTGAAGCTTCATCAGTTAACACAAGCTGACGAGTAGTTCACAATAATTTCTTGCAGTGCATGTGTGAAGCTAATACACAGTTGCGCTCTTTCTTTCTTTCTCTTTCTCTCTCTTTCTAGCCTGTCTCTGCTTTGGGCTGACGCCTCAGCGCCACGACGCGTAAAGCACGAAATTTCGTAAAAATTTATTGCATAGTTTCAGGCGCAAAAGTAGTTAAAGTAAATCTCAACTTTGCCTAATGAGTTATGTGGCGGCTCCGCTCGAGGGCGGCAGCGGGATAGGGGAAGTGTTCGCTGTAAAAACAATTATAAGCAAACCAAAAAGTATGCAAGTAATTTTTTACTCCCAACGCAACTCTAACTTCCTCTCTGAGTACATTACTTAAGCGAAACTTTGAACGCGCCTGACAAACTTTATGCTTTTCAATTTATTTGCAAGTTGTGCACCCCGTAGCTAGTCCAGAGACCCTAAACAATGGAGCCCGGTCAACTCTGGTCAACTCTGGGATCAACTCAGCACAAAGTGAACGTTTGGGGCAGGGGGCATGGCCCAGCATTATTGTGTCTCAAATTATGCAACAAATAAATCAAGCAGATCAGCGAAATAAGTGCCCCAGTCTTAATGCCCGTCAATCAGGACTTACAGCACTCGAGGGGGCATCAACCGCCGCCTGCTGCGAAATATGACAACTGAAAGACATATTTATAATAAATAAAAAGATATTATATACGGAAAAATATCAACTACATCTAGCCGAAGTTTTGATACCTTGACTACATAACATTTATCAAAATGTAAAATAGGCCTAGACTTTAAAAATTGTTATAAAATCGATGTCGAAAAGGTGGGAATATTTTCTATATAAAATTTACAAAATATACTGAAAATTAAAAAATGTTTAAATAAAAATAATGTCTGTACATTATTATTAATTTTGCAAATTTTTATAACTTTAAAAAAATGTTATATCATTTTGTTTGAATTGCTAATTTAGTATTTACATAATAAAAGTTTTTATTATTTACCACAAAAAATATCTAAGATTAATAAAAATATTTATAAAAATAATTATTATTATTCACATGTTATAAGATTTATTGCAGGCAGTGTATATCTGAATGTGTACAGTTTTCGTGCTCCTGATTATTATTTACGAGCACTTTTCCAATTTTCAGTTTACAGTTTTGCCATTCGCCAAGTTTGTTAAGCAACAGGAAAAAGCCGTAAGCGCATTTAGAACTTTTCATTTTTGCCCCCATTTTTATTTTTTGTATATTTGTTAAGGTTGAGGGACACTACGCTCACTTAGGAATTGTTTTTAAATTTATCATACAAAAAAACAAAAAAAAAACACATTTACGAGTTGCTTTTCAACAACTTTGCAATTTTTGCCAGCTCATCCGCGGAGCGTTAAATGAAAGAGAAACGGGCGCAGAACAATAGACGAAATATTCCACTAGAAAATCCAAAACTGAAGTTTATTAAAAACAACGCTAGAGAAATTGTGCAGCCACATGGCTCGCATTATTCTACACTAATTTATCAGAGTTTCTCAATGTATTTCCACCTTTTTCGCTCCCAGTCTTCTCTCTCTCTCTTTTTTTCCCTCTCACTCTGTCTCTGTCTCGCAATCTCTTAGGCAACTCTTGTACTCACATCGCTAGCCACCTAAGAGCGGCACTTGATTTGCATTTAAAATGTTTTCGCCTGCTCAGTTTCAGCCTCAACTTTGGCCATTCATTTGGCACATTTCTCTCTTTGTTTGCCAATTGAGTGGTGCCACAGTGCAGCGAGTGGGTCAAGTGGGTCGCCTCAATGTTTATTTCTCCACTTTATTTTTCGTGTTTTCTCTCTCCTCTGACTCGGGTTTATCGATTTCGATTACACTCTTGATGATGGGTTAGGTGCAAAAGTCTCAAAGGAAGCGCAAATTCAGCTGTAATTTTTACCCAAATTAAATGAGCATAATCGTCTGACATTTTCCTTCGCTTTTTATTTATGCGCTTCCTCTGCGCTTCTAAGTATGCAATAAAAATTGTATATTCAGCCTGCTAATGAAATTGGCGTGCTTAAATTATTGTGCCATGCACAAATAAAGAATAAAGCATTCACAATATACGGCAGCATTAAGATAAAAACACCAAAAGGACGCGTCTTTTAATTTATGACGGACTCGGCCAAGGGCGTGCGTACAGTTCCACCTGACCCCTGATCCCCCACGACCGTCACACCCCATGCACTCCCACCTCCCATCTCCCATCTCCCTTAAGCGATGGCATTTAAATTGGCCCGGCTTTAATAAGAACACACACAAACAAGAGCAACAACATTGCAAATTAAACGCTAATTGTGTTCGTGCGTCTTTGAAGATGTTGAGTTTGAAGTGGCAGGGGAAGACTCATTGGAGTAAAGCTGGTATTCAGAGCTGTGAATACCTACAAATAGCATATTAAAAATTAATTTAAATTTTTTACGCATACACAAATGTCCACAAACGGAAGTCAAGGCAGAAGCCATAGCTAAAACACTTCCAGCAAGTTGTACACACTGTGCAGCGCCTGCAGGCTATGCACAGTGGACACACCATTGACGAGACAGTAAATAAAATTAGTTATAATATTCAGAATTATTTAATGGAATTTGAATTGTATGTACAATATATTTCATAATATTT